>CM050521.1:67742934-69201059 GCA_027563665.1 Antrozous pallidus
ACAATTCTTGGGGAGAAAAGGGTTGTGGGAAGTGCAGCAAGAGACTGGACAAAAATCTAGCAACAATGGGAGAGGACAGTGGGGAGGGGGAGGGGAGGGTGGAGGGTGGGATAGGTACAGGGTGGAGGGGAGCTATAGGGGGATAAAAAGGGGAAACAATGTAATTAATAAACTGAACAATAAAGATTAAAAAAAGAAAAATAAATAAAATAAAATAAAATAAAAACAAAGAGTGGAACAGAAAAAAAAAGATGGAGATTCAATGATCATTTGCTTGATTATTACTGTAATCTTAAAATTGATATGCTCAGCTAAGAAAAGATTTAACTTTACTAACTTTTTCTCTTATTGATAGGGAAAGTATCTATCCCTTGTATATTTTCACCTATGACTGACATAGGCAGGGAAACATAACAATAAGAAAATGCACAATGATAAATGAATTAATATCTGAATATGATGTGGTGTCTAACAATACATGCTTAGATAAAAGTAGGATATTCACAGTTGACTATTAAGAAAGATTGACATGACCACATATTTCAGTAATTCTTTGCTAATTTAGTAGATTGCTTTGCATGTGCTGGTGAAGTAACTCAATTAAACCTTAGAAGGAAAGCTATAGTGTTTAGAATAAATGGATATAGGAGTGTCAAATATGTGTACAAAATACAAAATGTGAGGGTAAATATTAGGAAGAGTAGAGAATAAAAAAATTAAGAAGATTTAATTTTGATATGAAGATTCCAGGAAGAGTTTGAATATATCAAATGAGACTGCATTGAAGTATTTTAGAAGTGATGGCTAAAATGGGTATATAATTATATGCAGAAATATCAATACATCTTAATTTACCTTTTCAATTTTTACTTTAAGAGGACAAAGACTAAATGATATAAAAATCTAACCTACATCTCCTCTTTCCCTTATGTCATCTCTTTTCAGTCTGAATATTCTACATACTTTTTATATCTTCAAAATTTTCTATTAGTTTCTGAAACTCTAACAAATAAAGCACTGTGGTTTCCCAAAATTTTCTAGCCAAAATAAGTAAATAAATAAAAATAAAATAATGTACCCAATATAAAATAACACTCATTTTTCCTACTAGCCACTCTAAGAATGCTCAATCATTTTCCTTCCTATCAATGATTGAATTTCAAATGTAACTATTACATTTTAAATACATTTTTATTTATTTTAGAGAGAGAGGAAGGAAGAGAGGAAAAAACGTCTATAATAAAGCAAAACACTGATCAGCTGCCGCCTACACGCTCCCTACTGGAGATCAAGCCCAGAATGGCCAGCCATGTGTTCTGATCAGGAATTGAACTGACAACCTCTTGGTGCAAGGGAAGATACTCAACTGATTGGGCTACACAAGCCAGGGATTAACTACTAAATTTCAAACTGTATATAAGCTCATTAGGGAAATTCAATAAACTAATAAAAACTGATAAAAACACAAGTAGATTTAAGACTGATGAAAATAGAGAAATTAAAAAAAAACACAATTCACAATTTTATCAAGTTACCAACTCAGAAAAATTATTCTGAATATATATAATTTGTAAACTATTTCAGCCTTTACTGACCAGTCACTTTTCAAAGTACAGCACTTACTTCTGGTGATGCTAGTTTTAGAAATAGAGCATGAGGTGTCATAAACCTGACTGAAAAACACACACCTGTTAAAGGACTCTTCAGAGGGAGGAATAGAGATTGAAGTATATAGTTAGGAAAATCATGAGTTAGTCCTACGGTGAACAGGATAGAAGTAGGGGGAGGGACAGAGGGAAGGACTGAGTTATGTGTACCTTTCACTCAGATTCCAGAACATCATCATCTACCAAAGTGAGCATGCAATTATTTTTAGTTATAACATACCTACTAATATATGTCTTCTTAGAAAATGTGTACATATATTCCAATTATTCTCAGCAATATTCTGAAGATTTTTAAGATAGCTACAAGAGTAGGTACAGAAAATAGTATCAATGAATCATCAAATATTGGTATGTGAGAAGTACTCTGTGTGTGTGTGAGAGAGAGAGAGAGAGAGAGAGAGAGAGAGAGAGAGAGAGAGAGAGGAACAACAATAATTTCACTAGTAAAGGAGGATGTTGTGGATAAATCTATGACATACCAATGACCAAAGATCACTTCAAGTTTATCTTCTAGACCATACCATGAAGACTTTGGTCAATGATGAGCAATGGATCTCTTAATGTTAATTTCAGAATCCTGGCTTGTGCTGTGAGCCACAAGCCATTTCAGAGAGATCTATCCACTAAGATTAAGCATACCACTGATTTTGTTGTATATGAATTATTCTTATGTAGTTCTATATTACAAATGATTTTCCAACATTGCAGTTTATTGAAAGCACCATCTTTTGCAAAAATGTCCTTTGATAGGGAGTACTTATGTTATGTATAAAAACCAGTCTCCCTTCAACTCCTCATAGAGACATAGAACACAGTAATTGGGGAGATTAGTAAAGAAGATAATGAACTCATCTATAAAGAATGCACCAGGAACATGTAAGATGAACAGTTTTAAAGTTGACATTGAGCAGTCTGTTGAGTTTTATAAAACAAAAAACTTGTGGTAGGTGGAGAAAAAGTAAGAGATATCATTAAAACTAAATAAAATTCACTTTCAGAGAGTAAACCCAGAAGTACAGAAAGTGTCATAGATTGGAAGCCTACCATTTAGAAAAAAAATCAATTACATATTAGAGGATATTTAGAGAAACAAAAGCAAGTTCCAGATTGAAACCCTGAATTACATTTGCTCAGGCAAGTCAACTGGAAAGTAATGAAGATCATGCAATTAACTAAAGCAGAGACAAGCATGATTTCTGTACCCTTTTCCTTTCCTTTCCTCAGGATGATAGATTTGGGGGGAGAGCAATTTGAATACTGAGATATAAAGTTCCTAATTAGACAATCAGAATACTCTTTTTAGAATCAGCCACAGAGAAATAAGCATGTTTGTTGATCCGTGTTTATATATCACAGTGATAACAGAGAAGGCAAAATAATTGCACAAAATATTTGGAGCTAGGCACCTCATAGACAGTTATTAGCATACTTTTTAATCCTGATATTGCAAGCATTTGAAACCTGTCTTAAAGTCCCATGTTATAATTTTATGCTTTGTAAATAATAATTTTATTATAGTTTGGCTTCCCTAGATTTTTTCAGTGAAAGAATGCATGTAGGTGCTTGGTCCCTGAATAGCAAATTTTGAAATGTTTAATATAAGTCAGTAAATTAGTGTTTTTTGTTATAAACACTGGAGTCTGTGAACTTAGTTAATTGAATTCCATCTGTGAGAGACACAACACAACTTAGTAGTACTGAATGTCAGTTTCTACAGCTTTGTGGTTGAAGGCTAGCCTATAAAATGAGCTGATTTCTCCAAGGCCAATTTGTAGGAGCCTATCTGGTGGTCATGGCATGCCAAGTCCCTCACTGTGGGACATCTTTGAAATGTTCACATAACCATGAATGTAAATAATTATTAGAAACTTTTAGAACATAGTTTTATGAATGCGGGCAACATTGCTTTATGCAGTGATATATCTCAAGTACCTAGAACAGTGCCAAACACAGAGTAAGCACTCAATAAATGTGATGTAAAAGTGTCCTCTCTTTAAATGAAATTGTTGCTATGTGTAGCTTAGCACAATTTTTAGGTAAATTTATATTACTGTAGGTTATTTGAGATTATGGACTTTTTTTCTGTGTATCTTAGATAAGTCCTAAGGATTCTGAATGGTAAAACAAAACACCAGTTCCTCTACTCTAGCACTTATTAAGATAAGTAACATAGATTGACTACTGTTAAAATAACAGTAAACATCCCAATTTGCCTAAAATTATCTAGTTTACTATGAATTGTTTACATTTTTCATTGGTAATTTTATCCATACTAGATTTTGTTACATAAACTGAAATATTCACATGTTTAATATACAATTTTCTCTATGGAGGAATTTGGCAAGTGTTGAGAGATTTCATGGGTGAAAATGTAGTTTTCAATATAAATGAAAAAGTTAGTACAACCAATTCTATACTTATTGTTCATGAAGAAAAAGGTTTAGCTCTTATAAAGCTAGAAAGGCTGGTTTACAGTTTTCTGTTTTTCTTACAGTTATTTAATGTTTTTTTTAATTCTACCATGTAATAATATGATTTCAGGTATTCCATTCTAACATTATTGAGATTAAGTTTAAAAATGTTTATACTAGTCATACTCTAAATGGTTTCTTAGTGTCTTTAAGTGTAATGGTTTTCTAAAAATTTAAAGACAGAGCCACTTTCAACGTGAAGAACTCCAAAAAATAATAGTCGAAAGTGGTGGAGGTGCCTGGCCAGTGTGCCTCAGTCATTGAACATCGACTTATGAGCCAGGAGGCCAAGGTTCAACTCCTGGTCAGGGCACATGCCTGGGTTTTGTGCTTGATCCCCAGTAGGAAGCATGAAGGAAGCTGACAATCAATATTCTCTCTCATCATTGATGTTTCTATCTCTCTCTTCCTCTCCCTTCTTCTTCGAAATCAATAAAAATACAATTTCTTTTTTTAAAAAGTGGTAGAAATTGTTAAAGTATAGGTGTAGGTTGACACAGTGATAGCTTCTGATAGGCCAGCATGCTCCCTGCCTACCCCCCCCCCACACACACACCCACACACTTCTCTGCAACAGACCTTGACCTTGAACACAGAGTGAGCAGAGCACACAGGCATAGTCCACAATTATACCCAGACCTGTGACCCCGCCTGGTCAGCCAATTCCCTGCTCTGGAATATTTACATGGTTATTGGAGGAGTAGAGGGGAATTTATTCAAGCTTCGAATGTTAATCTACATAAAATAAATGGAACTTGTAGCAGCCATTATTCCAAGTCACAAGGTAGAAGTTTATCAATGACAGGAAGCAACACAAAAGGGAAAACTAAACTGAGAAATACATTAAATCAAGAACAGGGCAGGTTTCAATGGAACTAATTAAAGGGGCACATTAACATAGTCTGCAGTGTCAAGGAGGTCTCTTATCAGTGGATCAGTGGGCTGTGGCTGCCATAACAAAATACCATAGAGGGGGTTTAAACAACAGAAATTTATATCTCACAGTTCTGGAAGATGGGAAACCCAAGACCAAGGTGCTGACAGGTTCAGTTTCTGATGAAAGCCCTCTTTCAGGCCTATAGACAGCTATGTCTCGCTATGCTCTCCCCTGACCTTCATAATCCTCCTTGTAACGGCCACTGGTCCTATAAATTAAGATGCCATGTATATTATACCTTTAACTTTAATTACCTACAAGTAGCCCCATCTCAAAATACTATCACATTGGGGGTTAGGATTTTGACTCATGTACTTTAGGGGACATAGGCCAGTCTATACTAGTAGCAATCAGGAAGTGAAATTCATTTCTTCCCTCTTCCTTCCTCTCTTCCACATTAGTGCCATTATGGCGCTCCACTTTAATTGTCTCTTACTCATTCTCAGCTCAGCTAATCATTATTTCATGGGAACTTTCTCCGACCTTTATGATACGGTGAAAACTCATATATTTCACAGCGCCATGTGTTTTTCCTTCAGAGAACTTTCATAATTGTTGGGTTATTTGCACAAGTATTTGCTCCATATCTGTGTTCCTATTTTGACTCTAATATCCTTGGGGCCAATGTCTGTGTCTGATGTTGCTCACCAATTTATCTGCAGTGTTATCATAGTGCCAGGCACCTTAAAGGTAGTAAATAGAAGTTTCTTGAATGAATAAAAGGATAAAATACAAATATGAAGGTAATCCTATCTAATAAAAGGGTAATATGCAAATTAACCACCACTCTATCACAAAGATGGCGGCATCCATAGCCACATGATGGTGGTGCCCAGTTCTCTCAGCCCCACTGGAGTCTCCCAGTCCTGGGTGGGCAGCTACTGAGCACGGGCCCTGGGAGCGGCCTGGCGGAATGCTTGCTTCATCACTGCAGCAATGAGGTAAGTGTTCGTGTCCAGTTGCAGATGGACTTCTGGGCTGCAGAGAGCCTCTGGACAGTGGGCACGGAGCGGCCAGACCCTGCAGAGATCTACTGGCACGTGGATTTGTGCACAGGGCTACTAGTGTGGTTATAAAAGAAAAGACCAAGTATTTTTCAAGCAGAGGTAACAGCATAAACAAAGACTGTGACTATGTTAGAATCCTCTCTCAATAAAAGGGTAGCTTAAAAGAAAACTGGTGAGTAGAAGAGGGAGTGTGAGAAGGCTGAGAAGCTTGAAAGGATCTGATTCTGTAGATGCTTATGCCTGATGATAAGGAATTTTGTCTTTTTTCCTTAGAGAAGTGAACAAATATTAAATTTTGTCTGTTTTTTTTCCTACAGGAAGTGAAAAAATATCAGAGAATTGCAAACAGAAAAATATAGCTGCTCTATGGAAAATGATTGTTCAAGAGCAATGTGGATATAGGTAGAACAAATGGGAGGCCTTATGAGAATCTAGCAAGGAGATGAGTGGAGATGAACTCAAGTAGTGAAATGGAGAAGGAGAAACAACAATATTAAAAGGTGTTTGAAGGAGGACATGTACCACAGTTTAAACTTACCTATAGTAATACAGTCCAATATTTTTATTATAATTGGCTAATGTTCCCTTTTTGCAAACAATATATCAATGTTCCATGTATGTAAAAACTCTCAATATATGCTGTTATGGTTAAGATTATTTAGAGCCAAGAAAATAGAAATGAGGAATAGTAATAATAAATGCCTGGAAAGTCAATGATTTGCTATTAAAATCTTTCAGGAATTCAACTTTATGGAGGCTTTGCAACCAGCTAAGAAAGAAACCAATTCATAAAAATGCATAAGTGCATTTCATAATGTTTAGGATATATTCATTCATATCTGGCTGTTTTAATAATAAAGTACAGAGATTAAATCTATAGGTACATAAATTTGAGGTACTTTATTGAATACTTTGCTTTATGTAAGTTTTTTTGTAAAGTATGAACTTTAATTCCCTTAAACATGAAAAAAATTCAGTGTAAAGCTTATAAAAGGTCTCATAGTGAGAAAACTTTAGTAAAGTTTTGAAGAACATGGGCTATTTTCTCTTTATTTTTTTCTTCCATTGACTTTTAGTCAACACTTGAGTGTCAAGTATTTACTCATTATTCTAAAATTAATTCAAGCAGTATTTAAAACACTGGTAGAAAAAACCTGCATAGTATGAAATATCTAGGTCAAAATGAGTAGTTGAATATTCAGGTATTTCTCTCCTCCTTTTGAAAAACTTACCAAAATACCAAAAACAATAAATAAATAAATAAAATATTACCTGGGCTAATGATCTCAGAAGATTAAAAGGACGAGGCAAACAAGAAGCCTAAGTAGTTAATGGAATTAAGTAAACTGAACTGGTCCAATACAATTGTGAAGATTAAGGTAATTGAAGGTAGTTTCAGAATATACAAAAGTAAAGTAAAGGAAATCACTTGAGTGTATAAGAAACTTTAGAAGGTTTGACAGAAGTAAATTTTATTGACCTCAGAAAGAATCTGACTATAAATAATGAATCTGAAAAGAAGCAAAGAAATATGTAAAACAATTGGCAGAATTTTAGTATTGATGCATTTACTAATATTATATTTTAAACTAAACTTTATTAACACATATAACATTAATATAAAACTGAATTTGGTTATCCATTAAAGGGATAATTGAAGTAACATGGGATATTAAAATGGCATGCCCAAACAGCCAAGTTTTTATGACACATCAGAATTACTGAACAATTTTCTGTACTTTGTAATGGCTTCATCATGTCCTTGAGTTTTAAACATCGAAAAGTTACTACATATCTGAAGGATCTGAGGTTGCATCTTCCATATATATTTAAAATATTTATTGACACATTGATTAATTGTTCTTAGGCACTCGCGATACTATTTTAATCAAATGAACAAACCTTTCCAGCTAATCATTTTCACTTTGCTCTCCCCCAAATCTGATGCTAAACTTTGTGTGTGTGGGGGGGAGAATTTGTATGTCTTTGACCTCTATGCTCCAACCACAAAGACAAGAGGAGAAATAGTAAAGAGATGGAAGACGCTGACAACGCCTTGCCATGCTAGCAGTCAGCAGCTGTGTGTCACTGCAGGTTGCC
Organism: Antrozous pallidus; assembly: GCA_027563665.1. Lineage (NCBI taxonomy): Eukaryota > Metazoa > Chordata > Mammalia > Chiroptera > Vespertilionidae > Antrozous > Antrozous pallidus. The sequence goes on from CM050521.1 coordinate 67,751,117, forward strand.
CAGAACCAAACCATCTGGATGGTGGACACCTACCATGTGTCCACCATCCAGATAACATTGGTGACATGTACACATAAGGAACTGTTGGACATTGAAACTGGGGTTCAAAACTGTTGGACATTGAAATTGGGACTCAACTATTTTTTGTTATTATATGATTATTTCCTGCCTGCAGAGGCAAGATTTTTTAAAGAAAATAAATGGGGAAAATAGATACAGAGGCAAAGAAGCATTGAACAGACTGTCAAACTATAGCGGGAAGGCAGAGGAGTTTGGGGGGAGGAGTGGGCTACAAAAAAGTCAACTGAAGGACTTGTACACATGTATAAGAGCATAACCAATGGATACAAGACACTGGGGGCGGGGCAAGCAGGTGAGGGCATGTACTGGGGATAAGGGAAGCCGGAGGGAGGTCAATGGGGAAAAAAGGGAGACATATGTACTATTTGTAATGCTGTAAACAATAAACAAAATTAATTATAAAAAACAAAAGATTCACACATATAAAAAACACACAAAAGCTTTGAGATCTTAGAGGGTTTGTGAAAATCACAAAGGCTGGTTCTTTCACCTTATGAAATGGGGAATATGAGAAAAAAATCAGTTCACTTGATCTCCATATTTCTTGACTGCTAACATTATTATAAAAGATTCATGGAGAGATATTTCAAACCAGAGAATGATTGTATACAAGTTGTGAATAATATAAATATTTTGAGATTCTACAATCTACAAAACGGATTTGTTGGCCCTGATGATTTGTTAATGCCTTGGCTGTCTGAACATGTACTCAGAGGCAACACTGATAAAATTATTGTGAAAGAGTTATTCATTGTACCCCAATGAAGAACTTTGCTCCTCTCCAAACTAATATCATTGGTTCTATAATAAATTATAGAGCATACAGTCTCATCTACAGGTGTTTTCTGCTTTTACCACAAGCTTGGCTCAAGGATCTGTAACAAGCTATAGAGTAAATCTCTGTCTTCAGCAAAGAAAGGTGTGCTCACAGTCTCATGGAAAGTAACATACCAGGTACTTTTAACTATTTTTATGTCACGAAATAGACTCTCAGTCATAAGCTTTGGAGCTTAAAGCTGACATCATCTAGACAACTGTCAGACTATACCAGAAAACTCCATCAGGACATCTAGATTTTTGTTTGTTGTTTAATATAGAAGCAGAAAACTTCATAAATATTGACCATTGACCTAAGACTCAGTAAAATAATTAATCCCATTTTAAATACAGATATTATACCTGAGTTATTTTGCCTACAAAATGAAAAAAATGTTTGAAAAATTATAAAAATTAATAATTAATTTCAGTAGAATAGAGTGGATTAAGATCAGGGTTGACAAACTACTGCCTGTAGAACAAATCAGCCCACTGATTGTATTTTTTATTTTATTAAAAAAATTTTTTTTTAATTATCTTTATTGTTTATTTTATTAATTACATTGTTCCCCTTTTTCCCCCTATAGCTCCCCTCCACCTGGTACCCATCCCACCCTCCACCCTCACCCCCCTCCACTGTCCTCTCCCATAGTTGCATGATTTTTGTCCAGTCTCTTGCTGCACTTCCCACACCCCTTTTCTCCCCAAGAATTGTCAAGCCATTACCTCTCTATGTCCGTGATTCTGTTACATTCACCAGTTTATCCTGTTCATCAGCTTATTAATTCACTTGCTTTTTAGATTCATTTGTTGATAAATGTGTATTTGTTGTTCATAATTTATACTTTTATCTTTTTCTTCTTCCTATTCTTAAAGAATATCTTTTAGCATTTCATATAATATTGGTTTGGTGGTGATGAACTCCTTTAGCTTTTTATTATCTGCGAAGCACTTTATCTGATCTTCAATTCTGAATGATAGCTTTGCTGGATAGAGTAATCTTGGTTGTAGATTCTTGCTGTTCATCACTTTGAATATTTCTTGCCACTCCCATCAGGCCTGCATAGTTTCTGTTGAGAAATCCACTGACAATAGTATGGGTGCTCCCTTATAGGTAACTAACTGTTTTTCTCTTGCTGCTTTTAATATTCTCTCTTTGTCTTTTGCTCTTGGCATTTTAATTATGATGTGTCTTGGCGTGGTCCTCTTAGGGTTCCTATATATTGGGGTTCGGTCCGCTTCTTGAACTCCTAAGTCAATTTCTTTCACCAGTTGTGGGAAGTTTTCGGTCACTATTTCTTCAAATAGGTTTTCATTGTCTTGCTCTCTCTCTTTTTCTGGCATCCCTATAATTTGGATGTTGGTATGCTTGAGGTTGTCCCAGAGGCCCCTTACACTATCTTCAATTTTTTGGATTCTTTTGGTTTCTTGCTTTATCAACTGAGTGGATTTTACCTCTTTGTATATCAAATCTTTAACTTGGTTCTTGGGGTGCTCTAGAGTACTTTTAGGTCTTTGTATAATATTTTTTATTTCAGTCAGTGTATGCTTAATTTCTGGTTGGTCCTTTTTCATATCCTTGAGAGTCTCCTTTATATCCTTGAGGGTCTCATTCATTTCCTTGTGGGACTTGTTCATTTCCTTGTAGGACTCAGTCACTTCCACATTGGTCTTGATCATTTCCTTGCAGGTCTCGTTCAGATCCTCGAGGGTCTCATTCATTTCCTTGCTGGTCTTGCTTATTTTCTTATAGGTCTTGACCTTTCCTAGGAGCCTCTTGAGAAGCCCTATAACTGTGGTTTTGAATTCCCTGTCAGCTCGTTTTTATCCCCTCCATTTCTTTCAAATCTGATTTCTTTCCATGTCTCTGCATGGTGGCTGCTTCCCTGAGTTGGTCAATTAGCTTTTGGTAGATGTCCTACAAGGGACAGTGGCTTGGCCTCCCCAGTTACCTGAGGTGGATATGGGTTGCACAGTCTTGCTGAAGTTAAGCTCAGGTTAATCGTTGTTAGCACTTGGAGGGGTTGACCTCCAGGCCAATTGTCTGTGAAGTTCAGCTGTGCTCAGGTTGGATGGGCAGAGTCTCTGGTCCAAGCAGACAGAGTTAGCTCCGCCCTATGAGGCCCCAGGGACTCTGTTCTTGGGGCAATGGCTGCCAGCACTTCTGAGAGAGAGCCATTGCTGAGCTCCACCAGCTGCCAGGGAATTCAGACTCTCCCCAAATGAGTCTGCACACCCAAGGTCTCACCTAGGGTCATAAAACAAAGCAGTCTGACGGTTTCCCGAATGAGAGAGCAAGTCGCGAGTGCTCTCTATGTGGTCAGGGTCAAGCAGCTGTGCTGTTCCCAAGTTCACGCGAAATCTGCACAAGCTCGCCTTCTCCACAAGTCGGCAGACCCCTGCAGCACCTGAGCTTCGGCATGCCCTCCCACAGTCCAGTTTTTACCCAGTATGATAGTGGCTTCCCTGGACTTCACCCAGAGCTGGAGAATCAGTCCAGTGGGACATCTTTGTCTCCCCGTTCGAGAAAACTGGCCAGTTTTCAGCTGCCCGCCCTCTCTGCTGGCACGCGCACTCCAAACCTCTCTTTGCACATGTCTTCAACATTGTCCTCAGCTGCTCCTCTGAGTCACTGTGTCTTATCCTCACTTTTATTTGTGGAATTTTCATTCGGCCAGCTTTCCGGTGATTCTAGAAGGTGTTTGTTCTTTTGTGAATTTGTAGTTTTAAAATTGCTGTGTATGACGGCAAGATAGGTGTTTCACCTATGCTGCCATCTTGGTTCTCCCCCCACTGATCGTTTTTGTAAATGAAGTTTTATTGGAACCCAGCCGTGCCCATTCCCTTAGGTATTATATGACTGTTTAGGTGGGCAGAGCTGAGTAGTTGTGCCAGAGACTCTCTGAATTGCTAATGCCTAAAGTATTTAATACATAGCTCTTTGCAGAAATGTTTGATAAGTCTTGATCAATATATTTAATAATTAATTTTGTTATCCAGCAGTTAAGAGTCCCAGAAAGAGATAACAAAGATATATATGAAGAGGAAAACTTATCAGACCTTAAGGATATGGGTTTTCAGAATGTAAGGGCTCACTGATTACTTAAATAACATGAGAAAACAAACAAACAAACACACACACACACACCCCAATACCAAAGCAAGTCAGGCATGATTACACCAACAATAAGATCCTCATAACTGCCAAAGAAGTAGATTATATGAAACGTTTGCATGATATTTCTCCAGAGCAATCTAGGAAAGTAAAAGCTGATAAAATAATTCCAGATTACAATTCTATATGTTCAATGTGAAGTTAAGTCATGCATAGGCATAGATGCTCTTTAAATGTTTTGCTCCTGATTACTTAGAGAATATATCCACCAAAATTAGGGAATAGACACTAAAAAGAAATATATAATGTCAAGATAAAGAGGATCCAACAGAGAAGATAGAGGAAGAAAATTCCTAGGGTAATGAGGAAAAACAAAGGTAATTTTCTAATGCCAAAATGTGCAGTAGGCTTTGTACATAAATGGGTGAGAGAGAGCAGAGGGCAAAAAGGTCTAGGAGGGATTTATCAAGAGAAAAATAACAAAACATATATATATATATATATAGTATTTGACCACATCTACACTAATAAAAGAGAAACATTGAAATTGACCATCACTTTGCTATACCTACCAGCCAATCAGGAGTGAGTATGCAAATTAACCCAACAAAGATGGTGGCAGCCCTGCTCCCCAGCTGCTCAGGGCCTTTGGGCAGCACGCATGCAGGCATCCAATGGCTGGGTAGAGAGGGACGCCTGCTATGAGGGGGAATGTGAGGGACACACGGCAGGGGGCAGAGGAAGCTACAGGAGTGGCATTCTGCTCAGAGTAAAGACTGAAGACAGCGGCCAGAGGTAAGGCCTGTGTCCCAGGTGCTGAAGGAAAACCGGTGCCAGCAGCCAGGGAAAGGAATGCTATTGCACAAATCTCTTTGTGCAACTGGGCCTCTAGTTGAAAATAATATTACAGTTCTATTAGAGTGTTTGGGCGCTGAGTTAGCAGTAAGTGTACAGAAAAAAAAGAATTAAATAGAATGAGGTAACTCCAGAATAAAGAAAACTCATATGAGAAATGAAGTGTTAGTGTCTTTGGTTTAGAAATGAAGTGTTAGAGTTCTGACAATGGCTCAACTGAGAGCAATATTTGAAAAGCCATATTAATGTCAACATCAGAATTTGACTTAGCCAGGAAGTTGGATATTAGCATTTTAGGAAAATGACTATTAAGTGGAGTCCCAAAGGAAAGAAGAACTTTATGAACTAAATCTTCCTCTTCTGTAATGAAAGTTGATAACTTAAAAAGTTAATGTCTAACAGTAAAAAGTAAAAGATATCTCTATGAAATATCTTAGTTAGAAATGTGGGGACAGAATAAGAGGAAGATGGAGGGTATAAGGAAAATAGTAATTGGTGTATCAAACACAGCTATGTAGTATTGGCAAATATTTAAAAATAAAATACAATTTTTCTGTTATATCTCAATAAAACTAGAAGAAATTTAAAATAAAATAAAACAAAATAAAAACAAATTATTCCTTAAAATGGAGATTTTATACTTGAAAGGCCTATACATTAACCATACTTGGCAGCTTACTAATTGTAACTATAGGTAAGTAAATAATGTGTGGGTTTCTTTTTTTCTTTTTTGGCCTTCTTGATATAGAGATAATAAAAGTAACTGCATAAGAGAGGAATAACAGAGGGTCAATGAATTAATACATTTAAGGCATTTATTTTAAAAACATATATTACTTTGATAAAATAGCAATTGCAATTTTAAAAAGTAATATGGACTATAAATGAGAAAATGGTCTCTGCAGCAATACATTCACAAAGGAATAGTATACCAAGTGCCAATAAACTGAGAGAAGTTTTGAAAAATCCTGTAGATGAAATCAGTCCATTTAAAATTTTCATCAGTTATAATAATAAAAATACATGTTTTCACTTGCTGAGTCAGACTATTTTATTGGAGATAAATGCACACAGGTATTTATGAAGGCAAAATAATTTTCATTAAATTTAATAGCCATTTAGAAGACTACTGGCTCTTAGATATTCTCCCTTAGGGAGAAAATGTTAAACGTATAAAAAGGTCAAGGTGCTGTAAACATCAGTAATTTGGATAATCTTTAGAAATCTTTCTGAGGACATAGTTTTTCCAATTTAGCCTCTTAAATAGCCATTATAATTTATTTCTTTGTTGTATCATTCTATTTACTATTGTCTACGTACAGCCTTTTGAAGCTATCAAATTGAAATTCCCATTGGACCATTAGTATTTATGAATACTTATTGGTTATTCAAACACTAATATTTTTTACGAAATGGGGAGAGAGGTTCTCTGATAAATGCTTTAAAAATGTGTGTATATTCCCCACATTGGTCCAGAGATACACACAAAAAAGGTGTGAAATAGTCCTGAACTCTGAGGAAAGTGAACTAGTTCATAGACCTCCCCTTTCCCCACCAAATGAAATAATTACTACGAATGGAGACTGATGTCATGGCAACCATTAACTTTCGTTGTAAACTGAGGAACTTAACCATCCAATGCATGACATCAGTGGAATTTATAGTCTCAAAGTAATTTGCCTAAATATAGCCACAAGAAAGCCATTCATACTTATGAGAACACCCTGACATAATGGATAAAATGTCTGGAACAACATGTAATCTACTTTGTTGTTTCAACCTCGCCCTCATCACTACTGTATGCACATTTGGTTAGTTAATAACTCCTCCCAAGCTTAACTGCAAAGCTTCCCACTTTTCTAAAAGATCGGATCATTTTTAAGATCTTCTAGAAAGCAGCAAGAGTGATATGAAATTCACCACATTTCCTATAAAGGCGAATCTATTAAAAGGGACACAGTATGCATCTACTTACATGATATCTTAAAAGAATTTCCAACGGTTTCTCTTTTAAAATACTTCAGCGAAGAGAGGCACATTGTAGGAATAATTTAGTATTTTCCTACCAGAAAAAAAAAGACAGTGAATAACTGAGCATAAAACAAGCTTTGTTGGGGACACTTGGCAGAAGTGCACATTACAGGAAATTGCTAGAGTGGACAAGGTAAGGTGGATAGTCATGATTGGTAGGGCAAAAATGGGGCAACAGAGGCACCACAAGGGTATAGAGGTCGCGTATGATAGTGGTTTCAAGCCCAGTCTGGAGCCCAGTCTGAATAGATTTGAATCCCAACTCTGTCATTTACTAGCTGTGTACTGGGCAATTGATTTGCCCATGTGTACCTTGGTTTTATCATCTAACAGAGACAATGACAGCACCTCTCTGTAGGATTAACTGGTCTCCTGTTGGTGTTTAGGATACTTTCTGATAACATAATGAGCAATTGCTGTGCTTTCATTAGGCAAAGCACTGAGAGAGAGCTGTCAGGTGGGCAACCGAAGATAGAAATTTCTTGCCCTCCAGTTTGGCCCAGGTCTGTCTGCTTATTTTCTTTATCCCAGATTTGCTGCACAATGGCCTTTTAGAGATAATTTAACATCTGAGGCAAATACTTCATGTGAAAATTCAGAGGGCTGACCTCCCTCAAAGGAAGATTAAGCTGGTAAATGATTGCTAAGCAATCGGAGCACACGAAGAGTTCCAAAAACGTCGCTTGCTAATTCTCCTCATCCTGAGACGGCCAGCTGACGACAATTCTCGGCTGAAGGGTCTCATGTCATATAAATACTTAATTCCAAATTGTTGTGAAATTTCCAATCTGTAAGTGGCCAGAGGACACACTAAGGAGCCATTTGTCGAAGAGCCGCACTTTCTGCACCTGGCACGGGATCAGTGGCTGCTCAAGGAAATGTTATTTCCGGCATGCGGTTTTCAGTTTGGTTTATTTTTCCATATTTTCACATCTGAGTAGTTAAGGAAGCTTCACATAGCAATCTTCCTGTCATATATAAAAACATCATATGCTGAAAGACAATATTATCTGAGAAAATCTGCTAGATTGAGGCTAGGGACATAAAACAGATATTTTGTGTGTTGTGTAAGGTCTGCAGATGACATTACATTCACAATTTTTATTGGATAGTAATCCTCTAGGAAAGATACTTAATGGTCCCAAAGGCATCCTTAGCAAAGTGCACCATGAAATCTAAAAGGAAACAGTTTCTATGGAATTGTGAATTGCACAGGAGTACCATCTAGAGATAAATATTCATAAGTCATTGAAAAATTCCAGATCAGTTCATGATTATTCATCACTTGAGCACATGTACTTGATTTTATATGAATTATTCATCAGCTTTGTTTATGAACATCTTTAACTGGTTAATGGCAAATCTTGATGAATATTCCTGAGTTGCTCAGACTGAAGCATAGATCATAATGAATGAAGTCATGTATTGCTTTTCAGGAGTGTGAGATGAATAGCTGATACAGGAAGAAAAATAAGAATTTGCAATGGTTTTTGCAAATATGTCTGGTTTAGAAATCGGAGGGTTTAACTTTTATTAGTAACACATTGACAATCAACATGCACTCTTTAAGCTCTGAGTCCTGGCTTCAGAGTCAGAAAAGGTGATGCAAGACGATACCAGGAAACATGCCTCAAGCAATTCAGACAGTTTCTGAGGCCAAACTCTCTGAAACCAGACCCGGTGCACAGGCAGGTCATACATTTAAGCAGCTTCTTAAAATATGGTACTTAATTCTAATTTACCCAATAATATGCCTTTTATTTTATTTTATATGAGGTTTATCCTCAACATATTTTAAGTGTGTAAAACGGTATTGTTAACTCTAGGCATTATGGTGTACAGGAGACCTCTAGAATTTGTCCATCCTGTATTACTAAAATGCTATACCATTGATAAGCAGCTCCCCATTTCCTCCTCTTTTCTGCACTTAGCAACCACCATCTCTACTTTTATGAGTTTCACTACATTAGATACCACTTTGCATATGATATACAGAATTACTCAAAAGTTGCCATGTTACCACGAATTTTTTCTTAGATTCTCTGGGGTCATATCCAGACAGGATCTTCAGGGCTTACTTAATTTCTCTTTCAGGATTGCTAGGCATAATTGCAGCCTAATCTCTCTTATATAACTGTTTTGCTAAAATCTTTTACAAAAATAGAGCTATATCTAAAACTGAATTGGAGTCTAGGATTATGGTGAGAACTGTAATGTTTGTCACACTCAAGAATGCTGTCTTAAATTCTACAGATTTTTGTAGATCTGGATAATGAAATTCTACATTTTAATGAAAAGTTATTATTTATTGATTTGACTAGATAAAGATTTTTCCTTCTTGAAAATAGTTTGAGGGGGAAAAGAAAAGATTTTTAGCAAAAAAAATAGAACCTATGTTTTTGAAAAGCTATAGAAAATTCTTACCAAAACAAACAAACTTACTTTGTTGAAGACAAGGAAAGCTCAGTTATTACTTTTATGAGTTCTTTAAGTAATTATTATGCTTTTATATATATTTGAAAAATGTATTATTTAAAACCATAATTGGCTCAGTTTTATGACCCACAAGCTAGGTGCTATTAGAGTAAAAAAATAAAAAGCTCATGGTGGATTTATTACCAATGATATGAACACAATTTGGGAAGTTTATGAACATTATGGATTGGAGGTCTTATTATATGACTTATGTTACCAACATTTTATCAACTTTGTCTTATTCCTTTTTTTTGATTGTCCATTCAGAGAAAGTGACATTTAAACCAATACTGGAAGACAGTGAGTGAGTCTGTGCAGATCTGGGAAAAGAGCTATCTAGGGAGGAGCAAAAGTAAAGCTAAGAATGTATACTGGAACATGCTGGGATATTCTAGGAACAGCAAGAGGCAATTGGTGCTGGAACAAGTGAAAGAAGTTAGGAAGGACCAGATCATATAGTGACCCAAGGTCTTGGTAAGGACATCATTATAGTATGAGGCAAATATCTCTCTTCTCTATAATTTAATCTAATTAATGGTGAGTTCCAACACTATGAGATGCATATATATATTATATACTAAATCACCAGTTCTAAGAAAAAGCATGATTACTATATTATCATGTTATATTTTCAAACCATTGTTCTATATACCATATAGAATCTAGTGGATTAAAAAGATACTAATCTAAATTATTACCATAATAATAACAAAATAAGAACAATTTAGAATCTTAATTTTAAAGCAAATGTAGTGAATATTATTTTTAAATGGCCATTATTTAGTAGATTCATCTTATTTAAACAACACTATAGTAATGTAACTATCTACTGTCAAAATGTAAGGGTCAAACAATAATTACAAATTTATTTTCTTCTTTCTACTACTATAGCACCATGGACAGTGACTCACCAATACCAATAGATAAGCCCAGTCTGCAGGTTAATCTGGAAAATGCTTAAATACTACAGGTTTTATCAAGAATGGTCAACTAGCCCTAGGCGGTTTGGCTCAATGGATAAAGCATCAGCCTGTGGACTGAAGGGTCCCAGGTTGGATTCTGGCCAAGGGTACATGCCCAGATTGCAGGCTCAATCCCCAGTAGGGGCGTGCAGGAGTCAGGCAGGCAATCAATGGTTCTCTTTCATCAATGTTTCTATATCTCTATCCCTCTACCTTCCTCTCTGAAATCAATAAAAGTATATTAAAAAAGAAGGGTCAACTACATAACAAGGCTTTGAGACCTTGATTAAAATTCTATGTTTGATTCAGTTTCGATACTTCTATAAAAAGCATAGTACAATGGAAGGAAAATTGGAGTAGGAATACAGAGAAGTATTAAAGGCCATCTTTAGTAAATCAATTAACATTGCAGTCTTTGTAAAATGGTGAGTTGGAAAGAAAATGGGGGGAAAGTTATCTATGTGCTTTCTTGCTCAGAAGTATGAATAATATTATATAAAAGTTGTCCTATATACTTAGATGAATGCAATCCTAATTCACATACCTGTGCCATTGATATAGTTTTCAATACTCTCAAAAACCTCTCAGATATATGACATAAATGTTTCAATGTTTTGAATCCCAAGTTTCAAGTATCATGCAAGTAAGAGAAAAGCTGAACAAAAATAAAATAACTAGGAAATAGAAATTTAATATGGTATATAAGAAGAAGGTCAGAGGTAGAATGATTAATTTAGTCAATAAATTATACCATACTGATTCATTCCTACTATAATTTTCTCTGCTTACATGTATGTTGAGTAATTCTCTTATGCCACATTTTCAGGTGTTAGAAAAGAATCCAATAAAGACCTTGATTTTGCTTCTACTTTTCCATGTCATCAGTGAGAAAGTGGTCTTTTCCAGAATCCCCCTGACAGATTTTCTTTTATGTTTGTTGGGCCAGAATTCGATTAAATGTTTATACTTGTACCATCTATTTTGTAAAATTCGAATTACAATCATAAATGGTTTAGCTGATTGAACTTTTCTTTAGTATATCCAATGTCTGAGGAAAACTGGGATTTTGTTAGTGAAAGAGAGAAAGAGAGAGAGAGAGAGAGAGAGAGAGAGAGAGAGAGAGAGAGAGAGAGAGAGAGAGAGAGAGGTGACTATCAGTTCTATGTTATCTGTCTTAAAAAGAAACATAGTTTCTACCCCACTCTGTATTCTTCTCTCAATGCAAGCTGACAATGACAGACATGTGTATCTGCTATTATTTATCACTTTGGAAAATTACCAAATCTTAATATGAAGATTCTTCATAGAAGGCTTTTAAAACTCTTTGGAGTTTTATCAGTTATGATCATCACTATTATATGACTTTAAATTAAGAAATATTGTCATCTTATTAATGCATCTTATTATAACTTTACTTCAAATGATAGTTTGTTGACAATGAGTATCTTATCCCCGTTTTATACATTCATCCCATCAAATTTAACCCACAAGCTTATAATAAAACCTAACATTTCCAGTCACTATCATTTCCAATTAGATGCTAAATTGTATCTAAATATATTTACTAAATTATCTTTGCCAGATGTGATGTAAAATTACCTTACCTGAAATGAGATTCTCTTTTTAAAATTCCATATTATTATTTCCCTCCAATCTTAATACCACTGATATCTACATTTTAATTTAGAGCTAATAACCCTAAATCCTGTGACATAAGAATTATATGCAATTTACTTATAACATTAATAGAATTATTCACTTAAAATCTTCTTCAAATCATCCTATGATAGTATGCCTTAGTTTTCTTTGCCAGGATAAACCATTAGAACCTGGGTTATTTATAATTTTTCAAGTAACACACAAAATGTTAAATCACTTTCCAAAGCCCTAAGTCAATGAGAGGATATTATGCATTATTATCCTTACTTTACCAATGACACATTATGCAGACAGGTCAACTGATTTGCCACACCAAACCTGGAGACTGGAACAAGGTCATTATGAGTCTAATAAGCAACTCTATTCTTAATTCTCTTAGTCACAAAAATATGATTAATGAAACAAATGTAGGCTTGTTACCTGATTATTATCCCCTCTGGGTATGACATAATTCTGTCTGTCTCTTTACAAATATATTCCATGTGTGAAGCTGATCCCGTGCTCTGAAAAACACACCAGGAAGGCATTAAAGTCTCTTTGCTTCAGATAAAAAAATCATAGAATTTGTACAAGCACTGAAAATGGAAATTTATATTTTTAAATGCTACATGACATTTTAGAGAGGGCTCTGATTTTTCCATGGCAACATCATAATTGTCCTGTGAGGGAGATGAGGAATGGGAAAAGTGGTAACTGATTCTTCAAAGGACAATGCCTCTTGGAACTGAAAATGATTTACTCCAATATTAATTTTCTGACAATACATTTTGGGTTTATTTCGTTCAACATAAATGATACAAAAGGTGGTACTTAGTCCCACAAGCATTGAGTTTCATCCTTGGTGTCAAAGTCTAAAGTTACGAATAATTGCTATGAGAAAGCTGCTCAAAATATCTTCATATAATGCATTTAATATGTTAGTTATAGTTACAGAAAATGTGGCAGAAGATAGACAAGAGCAATGAAAAAATTCTGAATACCCTCTAGATTAGTAGGTCTGCATTTTCTTTTCATTTATACTGCTTAATAAGTTATAATGATTGAATTTTTGAGAAGCTCAACTGCCTCTTAAGAGGTAAGCTTGCCAAAGACAGCAGCATCCTCAGTAGAACTTAGTGCTGGAAAACTATGATATGCACTGGTGGAAAGACATGCCTGGTGGATTATTACCACTTGGTACCATTTCTGAGGTTCAAGGACAGGTTGTATTGCTTTGTAGACTCTGTACTTATGGAAGAACTGCCCATAAAACTTTCTGTATATAAACGATGACTTATTAAAATTATGAAAAATAAATTCCTCAAGAAAACTATGAATAAAGTATTTTACAATGAACAAAGCATTATGATTGTATAAGTGAGCAGAAATAAATTATTTTCTAGAAAATATTACAGAAAATTTTAAATGTGCATTTAAGTGAATATTTATATTTCCACAATGGATTAAATGCTACCAGACCATAGATTCACAGCCATACTAAAAGGCAGCTTAAGTTCAACAAAATCTATCAAAATTTCATAGCAGTTGTTCTTCTAAATTTGATTTAGAAAGTCACTGGGTGGACACTGTCGGAATGTCAAATGGGTTTACTGATGTATAAAAATGGGAAGAGAAAATCTAAAGGAAAAATAGCAATTCAAAGTGGAAAAATAAATGAATAATGAACATAAACCCTATAATAAAATATAAAAAAGAAGTGTAATATGAAACATAATGTAACCTCCTTAAACATTACTATTTATCTTTAGGCATATTACTGATCTGTCTTTTTCTCTTTCAATATTTTCTTTAGTAGATGTAGGGTATTGAAGAGTTCAATAATTAAAAGACTCAGTTGATTAAGTTTACATTACTATGTGTACTTCATTTCTGTGTCTATTAAATTGCAATCTGAGTTTTCTCTCAGCAAAAGAGAATAGATTGCCAAAATACTGAGACACATATACCTTAAAAATACATATCTTGTTAATATTTTTGGTTTCTAAATTAAAATGTATATAAATTTGCTATGAGATTTTTTAGTTGAAATACTGTAACTATTACAAGTGGGAAAGAAAACACAATAAATGGGAATCAAATGGCATAAATCTTCAAAATAATGAAAATTTAAGAATTGTTGACTCAAATGTGAAATGAGATATACTTGAACTATTTCAGATTTATTGTTCTAAGAAAGTATACAGAAAAACTTTTACACATTCAGTGTGTTTGCAGATCTTTGGAATTTTCAAAATTTATTTTTTCATATACTCTGTAAGATATAATTACAACATAAATCTAGGTGTGCATTTTTACATTTATGACAAAATTACAGTGTAGTTTTTATCTTATACTTTATTATAATTGAATAAGACTATAATATTAACTAGAAATAATAATTACTATTTTTGAGGACACTCTATGACAGACTATATCAGGTACTTCACCTACAGTGGAAGTCACAACAACTCAAAGATTTAAATTGATGCTCAACCACTGAGCAACACTCACCAGGCATTCATAACACTGTAACATCCTGGATAAAGTGGCTGACAATAAATTTCCTTAAAAATGAACAAACTGAATTAATGAGGATATTTGAGTTGTGTATTTTCCAGAAACTGACTGACCCAAATGCACTAGGGAAAAGTTCAAAGATTAAGAATATTTCAAAAAAAGGTAGATTATATCCCAACCAGATTTTGTGACAGAGCTACTGACCAATTACCAGTTCCTAAACTGAAATATAGTTATAACTCAACACTTTCGATGCTAACATGCTCCCACCTCCCCACCAACATAAGTGCAAGCATATGTCCGGTATCTGAGAAAACAAAAGAGAATATATAATTCATACTTCTCAGGTAATATCTTAGATGTGGAGACAAGTCTTAGATAACATAGTAAAAGAGATAAGGAGAAATTAACCACACTGTCTCAGAGAAACAAAAATATTGATAAAATTATTTGTGTTAGAAATGAGTAAAATAAAGAGTCAGAATAGCATATATCTACAATATAATAAGAAGGTAAAATAATGGTGTAAAAACCACAATTCTGAGAGGAAATAAAACCCAGGACAAAAAAAAATAACCATACCAAAGCTTTGGTTGTTTCCATAGAAGAATTTAGAAAGAGCATACTTCTAATGAAATAAAATACTCAGATGACAGAAGTGCAATATTACATGAATGGGTAGATTGTACACTTAGAAAAAATCATGAACCAATCAACAATGGTATAAAAACAATGAGTCTCAAGAAAGAGAATACAATGATGAAATAAATGTATTGGGTAAAAAAAGGACTTAAAAACTACAGATAATACCAAATACTGGGAAAAGAACTATTTAAGACAACTAAATATAGCAAACATCAGGATAATTTGTCTCCTAAGTAGATCACACAACACCTGGAATAGAAAAAAAATATTAAAGGATGTAATAATATACCATTTTATTCCAATAAAGGAAGAATTAGTGTACTGATAAGGTATATCTGTTACTAAAATCTTGATTGAATTATTCTAGAAAAAAATCCACACTGAGATATACCCCGGTAAAGATGTTATATTTTCAAGATAAGAAAATAATTGTTCAAGATACCATGTACAAAAGTAAGAGGGAGAGAGGCTTGGGAGAAGAACAAAATCAGACTGGCCTCAGATTTCTTCACATCAATATCCAATATAATGAAAAATTTCTATGAAACGAACTATCAAGACAACTAAAAAGAATATTGTCAATAACAAGAATAAGTATTACTCTCTTCTAGAAATACCTTCACTGATGTACAATTCTACTATTGAAAATAGCTAAGATGAACAATAAACTATTTTAAAAATCACATTTTTTCCAATTACTTTCTTTAACTGGTCTAATAGTAAGAAGATTTCAAAGACTCTAAAAATGGAATGAGAATAGCATAATTGGTATGGGCATACTGTCATTCTTTCAATAATTAATTTTAAGTGGCCTAATTCCTTCATAAATACATAGTGATTGAATCTGCAGTAGAGATTATAATCTATAGATATATCTTAATTTTTATAATATTCTCTGTAATTTTCAGCTTTAAATTGAATATTAAAATTTTTAGGCTGCTGACCTAAGATATAGCACTGTCACAGTTAAATAATAAGGTGCTATTTTAAAGAAAAATTGAAATAATTTACATTTTTGTCTATTCTATCAATAAATTCCTACTGCATTGGAATATGTATAAGGTATTGAATACAGATGTTTTTTACTAATTAGTGAGAACTGTAGTGTATAGTGTACTTAAATGTGTTTGTAATTATAATAGCTTTCCTACTGATTTTTATATTTTTTTCATTTTAGAGTTGCTTTTACAGCCTCTATAATTAACACAGGTTTATTTTCAGTGCTTTTGTATGATTCTGGTAAATATTTATTGTAGTACTTATATGAAATATTGTGTTGAATATATGTTTAATTGTCAGGTTTTTTTTAATGAATTATAAACTCTTACAGAACCAGAGAGTGTTATTTTTCCCATTGTTACACCAGCCAGTTTTCTTCACAAGTCCCCATTTAAAAGACATGTGAGCACTGATCCCTAGAAATTTTGATATCATTGTCTACTCTATCGTAATCAGCTTTCTGCTCAAACACAAGATTACACAATGTGTGAAATTTCATTTTAATTTGCATTTCTACTTATATTCATAGGAAATGGGAGTGGAGAATCAATGCTATTATTTTTAAAAGTTGACAAAAATATTGTGATCTAACTTTTGTAAACTTTTAAAAACTAATTCCCTCAATTACTTGATCCTTCCTTTACTTGCTTTGTTCAGACACAGCTAAATTATATATAAATGAGATGGACAGTCATGGAAATATTTAAACGTGTGGTTTTGTTTGCTTTTTCAAGGAAATTACTGACATGCAGAATTGGTTGTAATGTAAACAAAATTAGAGAAGCTATTATATTTAATTATTATTTTTGCAGTCAAGCAGGAAACCCTCAAATATTAATAATGGAGGCTGCTATTTCTGATACTCCCTCTGGGAACTCTCACCAAATAAGATGTGCTTAATATGCCTTTAATCTGTGCACAACAACAGCAGTGAAAGATATATGACTCTAAGACATCTCCATAAACAAATCAATGAGCCTCAAACAAATCTGTATCGATCTTGTTCTAGCAACACATTTTCCTGGCTATGCTTTTAAGTACTTCATTAGCTGTCCATTTAGAGCCAGACTTTCTCTTTTCCGCCTCCAGGGGGCTGACCTTGTGTGCTTGCTGGTGGCAGGATGTCATTGTCAAGTTTGCACGGATGCTCAGATCTTTATCCACACTGCCAAAAAGGCACAATTCCTGAGAGAATAAGAAGCCATTCAAATAAAACTTCAGAGTTAGTGATTTTCCTGTGGAAACGTTTAATCTCCAATTATCCATTTCCCTACATTAAAAAATATATACATTTTAGCCGAGACCGGTTTGGCTCAGTGGATAGAGCGTCGGACTGCGGACTGAAGGGTCCCGGGTTCGATTCCGGCAAGGGCATGTACCTTGGCTGCGGGCACATCCCCAGTGGGGGGGCGTGCAAGAGGCAGCTGATCGATGTCTCTCTCTCATTGATGTTTCTGACTTTCTATCCCTCTCCCTTCCTCTCTGTAAAAAATCAATAAAATATATTTTTTAAAAAATAAAAAATAAAAATATATACGTTTTAAGTGATATATTTTAAGTGACTTGGAGAGAGAGAGAGAAAGAGAGACAGAGAAAGAGAGACTGAGAGAGGAAGAGAGGGTGAGAGAGAAACATCAATGTGAGAGTGAAACATTCATTGACTGTATTCTGCAAGGCCTCTACCAGGGATCAAGCCTGTCACTTGGCCATGTGCCCCTGCCCTGGAATGGAATCAGCAACCTTTCGTGCACGGGTGACACCCATCCAACTTACCCCCGCTTGCCAGGGCAGTCGCCCTAAATTTTTAACGCGCAGGAAAGAATGACAGATGAAGTATTGACTTTTTTCTTTTGTAGCTTAATCACCATAAATTTTAATAAGATAATTTAAATAATTTATAAGTAAGTTGTTAATTTATAATAACATACTTTAGGTATTACAAGGAAAATTGTATGTACTCCAGTTGTTTTTCAAAGTGCTTTTCTTCTCTAACATGAAAAGTGATGCCCATGAAAAAAGCAGTAGAACAGTAATTACCAGACAAGATGCTCTCAGATAAGAGTTGGTTAAGATGTAAAAATTACAGATGGCAGAATTATTACAATGTGTCAGTATAAGAGCAGAGATGAGCATCCAAATTAGTGGAGAAGAGACAGGGATCTTATATTGCGGTTTGAATTGTGGAATAGATAGACATTATAGTCATTGTACTGGCAAAAGTTTTCTTCAGGAAATGTATTCTTCAAAGACATGTCTTTACGATTTGGATTAATTTTTTTTTCCCTTAACTTAGCAGGTACTCAAAAAGCAAAAAGTTAAGTTTCTTCAGTTTATTTTTAAAATAATTTAAGTCACTAATAGAATAAGACACAATCATGAGGCATTGAAGAAAAGGAGGAATAGAAAACCCCCAAAATATATTGTCTCATTAAGCGTATCTGCAAAATATTTTTCTTTCCTCTCTCATTTTTTAAAAATTTCCTTATTGATTATGGTGTAAAGTCTCTCTTTAGAAAATGTGTAGTTTGTGCTGAAGCCGGTTTGGCTCAGTGGATAGAGCGTCAGCCTATGGACTGAAAGGTCCCTGGTTTGATTCTGGTCAAGGGCATGTACTGTGGCTGCAGGCACATCCCCAGCGGGGGGGTGGGGTGGGGGGGAGGGGGGCAGGGGGCAGCTAATTGATGATTCTCTCTCATCAATGTTTCTTTCTATCCCTCTCTCTTCCTCTCTGTGAAAAATCAATTATATATATATATATATATATATATATATATAATAGAAAATGTATAGTTTGGTTATCTTTCTAGGTCAGGTATAAGGAACCTTTTTTTCCGCCAACAGCCATTTGGATGCATGTAAAATAATTTGCGGGCCAAACCAAATTATCAATTAGCCTGCTATATTTGGTCAAACATTTAATTAAGTCATCCCTAATACCTTGACAGGGCCAGATCAAAGGATTTCACGGGCCTTATATGGTCCTCAGGCCAGACATTCCCCACCCCTGCTCTGGGCCAGATTAACTCCAAATATATTTTAGCTTAGATCTGATTATACTGTCCTTCCCCAAACCAATATTGTTCTAGAAAATCTGGTATCTTTAATACTAGTAAATGGGACTATCATTGTCCTATTTACTTAAGATAGAATGTTGGGTCCTTGAGCACAAGTATTGCAATACAGATACAGCTGATCTGATAACCAAGAAGCTACTAAGGAACTAATGAGCAGGCAGCATATAGAGTGTGGGATAATTCATATCCTGGTTGACACAGAGCAGGATAGTATGAGGTCCAATCATCTCAGAATAGGGTGCAATTTAGAGCTTGTGAATTATTCATTTCTATAATTTTCCATTTAATATTTTTGGACTTCAATTAACCATGGGTAACTGAAATCTCAGAAAGCAAAATCATGGATAAAGGAGCAGGGAAGGAGTGACAGCTGCATCTCTATAATTTTGAACAATTTAGTCAAACATTTTAAGAATTGATTTCCTCTCTTTTTCAAATAAAAATAAAAATAGGTCTAACCTTATAGGGATATCATAAAACTAATGTGATATAATTTATGTAATAAACTTTCCACAGTACATGTCAAATAGTCAGGTGCTCAAAAATGTTACGTATAATCATCATCACCATCCTCATCAGCATCACTATCATCAAGAGCATCATCATTATCATAATCATCATTTTGAATCTATTCTGACCTCTCTCTGCACAGTTTCTGTCTTAATTTGGATCTTCAGCTCATGATCCTTGGCTGATATGATATATATATATATGTCATATATATATATAACTGTCATCCTATTCTCAAAATTATCACTCTTTCCAAAAAATGTGTTTAAAAAAAAAACTGATTATGTCTCTCTCTTATTTAAAATATATCAATTGCGGAGGAACACCAAGATGGCGGCATAAGCATACACCTTATTGTTCTGCCCCGAGCAACGATTTAAGAACTACAACATAACAGCAGAACAGAGAAGCACCCAGAATCACCAGAAAGCTGGCTGAATGTAAACTCCACTAATAGGAGCAGAGGTGGGACACAGACTCAGGACCAGCGGGAGCACAGCCTTTCAGACGGAAACAGGTTAGGAGCCGCCCTGGTCGCGCGCGCGGGCTGGGGCTGAAGCAGGGACCAGCCGGATTTCTCCGATGGGGCCCAGATTTCCCCAGCCGGGCGAGGTCCGAGATCCGGGGTACGAGAAGTCTCCCTGCACAGATTCCCCAGAATCGGCGAGGTCCGAGGTCCGGGGGACGCACCCTGGAAGCAGCGCGGCAGAAGCTCCTAGTCCCAAGGGTCTCGCATACCCACGACTTGCCCCCTGGAAACTTGTCTCCTGGTTCCGGAAACCATCTATTTTACAGCCCTGGGCTGGACTTTTGGTGTGCAGGCACATTTGGGGAAAGGCAGAGTTGTCTGGCAAGGGGAAGAGACTAGCGGCTTTCTCTTGGAGGAGTCTGCAGCCATCCCCACCCAACACAGACCCGCGCACGCAAGCACCGCATAGGACCCAGCCGGCCGCAGCTGCCCCCGCTGGGCAGCCCAGAGACTCCGCCCATCCAACCTGAACACAGTATCCCTTCACAGCCAATTGGCCTGGAGGTCAAACCCTCCTAGGGCTAACAACAAAAAGCTGGGTTTAAATTCAAAAACGCTGAATACAACCCATAAAGGATTGCAGTAAGAGTACCCACCTCAGGTAACTGGGGAGACTG
This sequence comes from Antrozous pallidus, assembly GCA_027563665.1. Lineage (NCBI taxonomy): Eukaryota > Metazoa > Chordata > Mammalia > Chiroptera > Vespertilionidae > Antrozous > Antrozous pallidus. The sequence goes on from CM050521.1 coordinate 67,771,981, forward strand.
AGCCACTGTCCCTTTGAGGATATCCACCACATAAAGCAGCCACCATGCAGAGACATGGAAAGAAATCAGGTGTGAAAGAAATGGAGGAGAAAAGACGACAAGACATAGAGTTCAAAACCACGGTTATAAGGCTTTTCAAGAGGCTCCTACAAAAGGCCGATCAACTTAATGAGAATTACCAGGAAATAAACAAGACCAACCAGCAAATGAATGAGAATTACAAGGAGATGAATGATACTTACAAGGAAATGAATGAGACCCTCAGGGAAATGAACAAGACCTCTGAGGATACGAACCAGACCCTCACAGATAAAAAAAAACGACCAACTAGAAATCAAGCATACACAGACTGAAATAAAAAATATTACACAAAGTCCTAAAAGCAGTCCAGAGGGCCACAAGAACCAAGTCAAAGATTTGAAATACAAAGAACCAAAATCCACTCAGCTGGAAAAGCAAGAAACAAAAAGAATTCAGATAATTGAAGATAGTGTAAGGGGCCTCTGGGACAACCTCAAGCAAGCCAACATCCGAATTGTTGGGGTGCCAGAAAAAGAGAGAGAGCAAGTTAATGAAAACCTACTTGAAGAAATAGTGACTGAAAACTTTCCCCACCTGGTGAAAGAAACTGACTTAAAAGCCCAAGAAGTACACAGAACCCCAAAATATAGGAATCTAAAGAGGACCACACCAAGACATATCATAATTAAAATGCCAAGAGCAAAAGATAAAGAGAGAATATTAAAAGCAGCAAGAGAAAAACAGTTGGTTACCTACAGGGGAGCACCCATACGATTGTCAGCAGATTTCTCAACAGAAACGATGCAGGCCAGATGTGAGTGGCAAGAAATATTCAAAATAATTAAGAGCAAGAATCTACAACCAAGATTACTCTATCCAGCAAAGCTATCATTCAGAATTGAGGATCAGATAAAGTGCTTCGCAGATAAGAAAAAGCTAAAGGAGTTCATCACCACCAAACCAGTATTATATGAAATGCTTAAAGATGTTCTTTAAGAAGAGGAAGAAGAAAAAGGTAAAAATATAAATTATGAACAACAAATACACATCTATCAACAAATGAACATAAAAATCAAGTGAACTGATAGGCTGATGAACAAGATAAACTGGTGACTATAACAGAAACATGGACATAGAGAAGGAATGGACTGACAATTCTTGGGGAGAAAAGTGTTGTGGAAGTACAGCAAGCGATTGGACAAAAATCTTGCAACAATGGGAGAGGACATTGGGGAGGGGGAGGTGAGGGCGGAGGGTGGGATAGGTACAGGGTGGAGGGAAGATATAGGGGGATAAAAAAGGGGGAAACAATGTAATTAATAAACTGAACAATAAAAAAATTAAAAAATATGTAAAAAAAATAAAATATATCAATTGCATGTCCTAACCGGTTTGGCTCAGTGGATAGAGCATCGGCGTGTGGACTGAAGGATCTCAGGTTAGATTCCAGTCAAGGACATGTATCTTGGTTGCAGGCACATCCCCAGTAGGGTGTGTGCAGGAGGCAGCTGATCAATGTTTCTCTCTCATCGATGTTTCTAACTCTATTCCTCTCCCTTCCTTTCTGTAAAAAACTAAATAAAATATATGTATGTATTTCAAATCCCATATATACCTGAATATACAAACTTTGATGATTTGATCATTTACCTCACCTGCTCATCTCACAGAATCCATCTATTAAGAAACCATCCTCCAAGTGTTTCAGAAGTACAAGCATTGCCTGAAACAACATTCAATCCAGCCATAACCCTGTCTTCACCAGGAGATTACCTGCTGTCCTTTCCCCGGGATGGGGGGAGGGACTTTCCAGGATTCCACTCTCTAGGTGTGTGTTTTCATGCTTCCAAGCACTTTTTTTCACACCCCTCTCATTCACCCTATTGTCTGTCCTGTAGCTATTTGTCCATCTTCCTAAGTATACCTCCATAGATGCAGACACTATACATTATACATGTGCTTGTATCTCCAGTCCCTGCACAGCTGAAACATACATAGATGGGAAAGAAATGCTACTTCTTTTTCAGCCTTCCTTTTGTAGAGTATTCTTGGTGTACTGAATCTTATCATCTCCAACGAACTAGGCCAAATTGTTAGAAAAATCTATTGATACAACTTTCTCAGTGCATTGCACACCCATTCCCAATTCCTTCTGACTGTTATTAGCTAAAATGCAACAGCCTCCATTTATTTACTTCTATGTTCTCCATCTTCTAGTGCACTTCTACTTTACCGTGGAATTGATTTTTCAAAGGCAGAGGGGGAACTCATCTATTCTCTCAAGCTCAGATTCACCTCTCAGTGTTTTTTCCTTGCTTTCTTAATACACATTTCTATTTAAATTTTCAGTGTGCTGGCACACACGTTCTTCCAAACTTCCCCCTCTCTTTTTAGAACCTCTCTCCCCTTCTCTCTTAAATATATCCATTCTTTATTATCTAGGTAGATTGCAATGCTCTCATCCAATTGAAGGGCAGCAGAGTTTGCCACCTCAAAATATGCCTCTTTGGGATAAATATTTATTTAAGCTGTTTTTTAAAATGTGTTTTTATTGACTTCAGAAAGAGGAAAGGAGAGGGAGAGAGGGATAGAAACATCAATGATGACAGAGAAAAACTGGTAGCTGCCTTCTGCATACACCTTACTGGGGATCTAGCCTGCAACCCAGGCGTGTGTCCTGACCAGTAATCTAACTGTGACCTTCTGGGTCATGAGTTGATGCTCAACAACTGAGCGCCATTAGAGGGGCGTCCACATTTTTATGTAAAGAAGAAATTCTGTAGGAGAAATTACAATTTTAGTTATGTAAATTACTTACTATTCAATTCTCACTTTAATAGAGAAGCTATATTTTTCAGAGAGCAATTCCTGATTGATTGAGAGTTTCCGCTATTGATTACATAAAACTAATCATGTTTGCTAACATAATATAACCTTGTCATCTATAGTTTTCATTCCTAACAAAAAATATGTTATAAATCATTGATGTGGGCTTATTTAAAAGATCATTTAAATAATATATTTTAATATCTTTGGTGTAGGTACTTTACTAATGACATATTTTGTAGTTATGAGACCAGAGAGATAATAAGTGGAATTTTTCCTTTTGTTAGCCACTGATTATCTCTATTAAAAGAAGCACAGTTCAACATGACTAGATGCATAAACATTTTTCTTAAGCTATTGGCTTTCAACTGTATCTGCCCATGAAAGCTTTAAAAACTATATACAGAAACCTACTCATTCACCACACCCACCCCTCATATTTTGGTTTAGTTATCTGAAAAAAGAGCCTAGTTGTCAATATTTTTTAAAAAAAACTTGCAAGTGGTTCTATTACAGATCCAACATTGGAAAGTACTGAGTTAAACTATTTTTTCTTATGAAATTTTTAAGAATCGGATATGAACAGAAAAATGAATGATATGAATGTCTCTAAGAATGATTCTTCTCACTCTTAGAGAAATGAAGAATGAAAAAGCCATTCAAGATACAGCAATGAAATATAAATAAGACAGCTATAGCTATTTATAGATAGATATAGATATAGATATAGATATAGATCTATTTACACTTAGATATACTGCACTTGAATATATCCTCTTTGGGGAGCAATATATAACCCTGATTTGTTGGACATCGATAAGTATAGAGATATTTACATTCTTATATTTTATTTTATTTTATTTATTTATTTTATTGTGTTTTAAATATTTTTATTGATTTTTTACAGAGCAGAAGGGAGAGGGATAGAAAGTCAGAAACATCGATGAGAAACATCGATCAGCTGCCTCTTGCACGGCCCCTACTGGGGATGTGCCCGCAGCGAAGGTACATGCCCTTGACCAGAATCAAACCCGGGACCCTTCAGTCCGCAGTCCAACGCTCTATCCACTGAGACCGGTCTCAGCTACATTCTTATATTTTATTTGCAATATAATAATATAATCTGTAAATTGGTTTGTGATTGGTTATTAAATTAAGATAAATTAGGAATTGTGCCATCTGCCCCTTTAAATATGTGGTTACAAATAAAATTTAAATGTATTTATAACAAGTTATTTCAGAAATTGAGATCCGTTGGTAGTCAAGTTCCCTCTATCATATATAGAATTCAAGCCTGTGAGCTACTATAAAAGATTACATCAGAAATGAATAGTCTGACTCATATAGGCAAAATGACTTTCTCAAATTTAATACTTCTAATTTCTTCAATTAACTGTACCATCTTTTTATTACCCTTCACTCTCTGATGTCAATCTCCTTTCCTTACCCAGCTCAACTGTTAAAGACAGTCCTTAGAAACACTTCCCTTCACACATGCTTGCTTCCTTGCACCTCTCTTTGTCAAACTTGCTTGGCTGATTATGAGCAATTTCTTTACCCCTTCACCCTGCAGCTGAATGTGGCTGGAGTAAGACACACAACATATTGACTGGTGCCACTTCTCATATAAGACCGTGGACCTCAAATGGGCTCTCATGCTTCCCTGCAATCATACTTTACTTCCAAAGACAAATACTCCATCATTTCTTTCCTTAGTTTGCAACACTATTTTCTCCCAGCCTTAATCTCAGATAACTATTTTGTGTCCTACAGAGAAAATTGAAACAATCAGAAAACTACTTCCACACGTTCCCATCACCACATCTATGAATGAATACACCAGTATCTGCTCCCACATTCTCTGCCTTACTGCCTGTTACCATAGATGGATAATAAAGAGACAAGGCTGAATGTTGGCATAATGCGTAAAAAACATCCCAGACACTATTTCAGTCCTGTTGAACTGGAGAAATAGGTCATTGACCCATCTTTTAAATAGATCTTTGATGAATTCATTTAGGTCTCATAAAACCTGTGACATAAATAGCAGTAAAATAAAGTTGTCACAGTACAGAGGATATATCCTTTGCTAGGGCACTTTTCTTACTAAGAATAGCATTTAAATTTTTCAATAGCTTTTCTATTAAATGTGCACCTGAGTCCATTTAAAATATTCTTGCCTCAAATCAGTGACTTACAGCATAATCTGGATGTTTTAAAAAGCTCAGAATTTTCACTATATTTGTGATGAAGACATTAGTAGAGCTGGTTAGCCACCAGCAAGCAAAGGAAAATTCTAGTAGCTGTTTTTTTATTTGTTGGTTGGGTTGTTTTGGTTTGTGTATTATCACGTGTAAGTATATGTGTGACTTCAGACATTGTATTTAACCTTAGAATCTCATTTTGCCTATCTAAAAATGGAAGTAATATAATAAATACCTCTTAAAATTATTTTAAACATTAAAGAAAATATCTAGAAATCACCAAATATACTGCTTGGTATTTAATATGTATTATCTCTCTATATAAAAGCCTAAGTGACCAAACAACAAGTCCACTGGTTGCTATGACACGCACTGACCTCCAGGGGGGCAGATGCTCAACACAGGAGGTGCCCCCTGGTGGTCAGTGTGCTCCCACAGCCAACTTCCTGTGGGCAGCCAACTTCTTGCAGTCCCTCCTTTCAGCCAGCCAGACCCCTGGATCAGCCCTGGTGGGGGCCTTTTTTTTCATAATGTTGGCCAACCAGCCAACCTCTCACAGTCCCTCCCCCAGGCCAGCCGCCCCCCACCCCTAATTGGCGCCGATCACCAGCCAGGCCAAGGGTCCCCACCCGTGCATAATGAGCCTATGATTATAACTAGGTTTAGGCATTCAGTGAAGGTATATATTCTGTACTAATGAAAACCTGGGAACCGGCACACATAGTCTCCTTCTGCTGAGACACAAACAGAATAATGGAAATTACACTTAGTTTGAAATAAGAAGATTTGGGTTCTGATTTAGGCATTATCACTTACTAACAGCATAGTGTCATAAAAATGTTTAAATTCTTTGAGACTGTTTTCATATGAAGCCAATAGTAATATGCCTTAGTAACACTGTAAATATAAGAGATGTTTGTAAACCAGAATGCATACTTGGAAAGAAGTAAGAAATGTACATGAATTATAGAGTAAGCCTATTGGCTAAGTATAAGTATAAAGTCTATTATGATCTATTGCTGCTTGTAATCATAGGAAGTGAAAGAATGTACGCCTGTTTGCTATCATATAAAAATAAAATTCAAGTGATCAAATATAAAAAATATAAAACATAATTATGATTCCAAGTCTCATATTTTCCCAAGACATTTTTTTTCCATAATTTGGCACTGTTATGGCCTTTTGTGCTGAAATAAACATTTTCTCAACTTTGGATATCATTACGACTAACATGTAAATAAATACCCCCTCAAACTTTATCTCCAGCATATGCAACTGGGCCTCCACGTCTTTTCACACTGAGACAAAGTTTATTAGAAGAAACTGAAAGAACTATGTTGTAAATAAGTTACTAAATGGAAATAAAATCTCTCAAGACTGATTAGTAATCCACTTGTGCTGGACTAGAGACAAAAATCCACTCACTCCAAAATAAAATCACTAATGCAAAATCGAAGGCTTAATCTGGAATTATTCATAAAAATGGTTTGTTTTAATACCTATAATTTGATTTGATATTTGTATTTTTCTTCTAAAGCCAATATTAATGAAATACAATTTATTTTTCATATAGAATTATTTTTAAAAAATCCAATGTCCTGTGGTTATAAATTTGTCTACTCATTATCTTAAATTTTTTTCATTATTAAAAAATGCAGTGAAGAGTATATTTGGCTTTCTCAGTTTGGAGGCTTTCAAAGGAGGGGGACAGAACAGGGAAGCTGGCAGACTTTGACCAAGTTAACCATTTTACCATGATTGCTACTTGGGTACTGTTTGACTTCCTGGACTGGATGTTGTTTGGTTTCCCAAGATGGCTGTTATAGAGGTATGGATCTGAGTTCTGTTCTATTTTTTTAAATATTGTCTGGCCATTGTTCAGTTGTATAACCATCCTCTCAGTTTATACATAAATCCATTTTATTTCCACTACATACTGGATCTTATAATTTTATACATGATATGAAGAAATGAGCAAAATATCAGAAGATATGTGTTTGCCATCAGATTTAAATAATGTAATCCCTTGTTGTGAAAAATGGGGAAAAGGAATCCTTTCCCACCAATTGAAGATTTTCTACAGCAGTGACTTATAATCACTGATGTATTATTAGTGTTTCAAAGGAAAACTCTTTTCTATAAAAAGAAAAGTACTTTTAAAGTGTATTATTTGAAGAGACCACTTCTCAGAGGAATATGAACAGACTATGAGTGGCTCACCATCTGGGGCAGATGAAGTGTTTTCCTTCCAGGGAATAGAATTGCATGTCCACCCAGTTGCATTATGGGTGGTTTTGCCCTTCTTTGGAAGCATCAGGTAGAAGCTGTTTCCCAGACAGGATATTGAACAAAAATTCTGTTCTGGTCTGACAATAACCACAGGCAGGTCCTGCAAATATTCATTTAGTGATAGTGTGTGAGCTTAACTCAATACAGTCTTGTTGTCGCTTGTCAGATAAATCAAAGGCACATAGTGGGTATTGAACGCCTGATAGTATCTAAGTGTATCAGTCATGCTTGAGTAATCCCAAAGGTTTAATTTAAAGAGAGAATTGAAAAACCTGCATTGTATAAATGTTGGGGATATAAGACGCATGTTCTAGAAGTAGGAAGTCATAAAATGCTAATATAATTCCCCCATTTTTTTTCAATGTAATATGTTATTTTATTTGGTATATGAATTAAACTAGAAATATAGTTTTATTTTAAATAGCATAACAATATGTTTAATTTGGTCTCTGACCACTGGAGTTTGTTTAGGGCCACTGGTTCCCATATTTATGATAATTATACTTCAGAAACTGTTATTTTATTTTTCCCTCATGTTTAAAATCAGATTGCTTTTATACTCATGAATACACTACTTTTTTTGTATGGTCAAATCTTTTTTTTTAATGTTTTATTTTCCTCTCCTAGAACTAAAAATAATATTATAGAATAATGAAACATTTTCATGAATGCTGATATTATATTTTCCATGTCCTTTCTGTACTCCTTTTCTTCCACCCTCAAAAAAAAATGTCTAGGTCTGTAAATCATTAAAAATGCTCTAATATGAAAAAAATGAGTACTTTAATTGCTGTGAGGTGTGACCAAGGAGACTACTGCACAAGGACTGAACACAAAAAGGAATACCTGGAAACAAGGGAACAGATTAGATTACTAATATTCCACTTGCGTAATTTATGCAATTGTTTGAATAAATATATTGGGCCATTGGTTTTTTGTTAAAGGAAATATGGTGTCTGAAATATTGCTTAAAGGAATAGAGATATAAAAAAATACAGTGTTAAAATAATGAAATCACTTTAATCTCAATGAAGTGATATCTGGCATATGTGTGTGTGATAACGTCAGACATATATTTCTTAGGTATGAGCAATGAGTGAACTATGCTTTTTATCCCTATCTTATCATATTTGTTGTATTGTTTAAAATAATTAACCTCCTTGAACATAGATGGCTTATGAAAAATAATTTTAAAGCATTCAAATAATTTATGAAGGTTTAAAAACTCTTAAACTACTCAATGCCAATAGTTATAACATTGTTTCCATTTTTTTCTTCTAATTTTATGTAGATGGATGAAACCACTTTGTAAAAACGTAGGCAACTTCTGAAAGTCATATTGCAGGAAAAGATTCCCACAGTCTATTGAGAGTCTTGGCTTAAACATTTGTTCCATCAATAAATGGAGACTCATTTTTCTGTAGAACTGCATTTATCATTAATGAATAAAACTGTATGTGCCCTTGACCAGAGTCAAACCTTGGACCCTTCAGTCCATAGACCAATGCTTTATCCACTGAGCCAAACTGGCTAGGGCAAAATAGTAGATATTTTTTTATATGAAAACTTATGTTCTTTAACCCTAAAGATTACTCTTCTGTTTTGATTTGTGATCTTCCCCTTTCCATATTCTCTGTTTTCTGTTATTTAATGGTTAACAGTTTCGTGTTGTACTTTTTGTACTAAAGAGAATGTTGACAAGAAAGTAATTTCTCTGGGATTTTGGGAGTGTTTGGAGGAAGCAGACTTGATATGTGTCTTGAAACAGGTAGCATAAGGAGTGAACAAGAAAAGGAACACCTGAGAATAAGGGAACAAATTAGATATAATGTAGTGGTGGGGGTAGACGTATAAAATGAAATGCAGATCAGCATGAAAATCAGAGAAGATTAAAGATAGTGGACATATTCATTTTTTAAAAAAATATATATTTTTATTGATTTCCAAGAGGAAGGTAGAGGGAGAGAGCTATAACAACAACAAGGATGAGAAAGAATCATTGATCAGCTGCCTCCTGCTTGCCCCCTATTGGGGATCCAACCTGTAACCCTGAGCATGTGCCCTGACCAGGAATAGAACTATGACCTCCTGGTTCATAGGTCAGTTCTCAACCACTGAGTCACACTGGCTGGGCGACAGATACATTTTTGATGCAATGGTTTTATAGGAGGTAATTAATAGGAATAATGGTTCAAAAACCATTATGATCATACTGAGGAGCTCTTTGAGTTTAATACCCAGAAAACATTTTAAGATGTGGAAGGGGAGGCCAGTGAATGCTTTTACTGGAAAATGGCATGATTGAATGTATTTTTAAATGAGCAATCTGATTGTACAGAGAAAGAAATAGCAGACAGAGGAATTCAGAGGTAGTGAAACAATACAGAAGGCTAACTTGAAAAAAATGTTTTCTGAAAACCACAGTCTCCTCATCACTTCTGATTTCTGAACCTTCTCTTGTCCTTTGCTCAAGGCACACCTTGACCCTCCAAGGCTCTTATCCTACTCATCAATGTTATCTTACTCCCACTTCAAATCCAGCTCAAATCTCAAGTTCTCCATTTGCTACGTCTCATCATGACACTCTCAGTATGACCCTCTCTCTTCTAATCATACTTCTATTTTTAATATAGCTATTCTTAGTACCTTCATCTTGCATAATTGTTACTTATTTCAGATCATGTTAATACCCCATCTCCATGGGTACTCTGTTTTATTCATGGATATGCTCAGAAAAAACCTGTGAAATTTGAGTTAGATAGTAATGGCAAGGTACATGAAACATGCTTAATGACTTTACTTACTCTTGGATGATTTAAGCAAAGAGTAAAAGACACAGCAAGTAATTAGATTCTATTGCACCACCTGGACAATATAAATCATAATTATGACATCCTAAATATTGTGCACATTCTGTGGCAATGAGCTGTTGGTTCATTATTCATCAGGCTTACCTGTACAAAATAAAATCCCAATTACATATGTGAAAAATATCGCCTATGCAGAAATGCAGAGATATAAGTTAACCTGAAAGCACTGAAAACAGCTGGGTGTCTGAATGGCACATCACAGTACATACAACCAAGACTTAGTGAAGCAGAGAGGGGCAGAAAAAGTTTGTCCAAATACCAGTGTTGCAATACCTGCCTTTTCACAAATAATGTATGTACTAGTCTGAGATGGTAAAATATCAACTAATTCCAAAGAAGGCGATCAACAGAAAATGAAACATTTTAAATAAAATGTCCATGAAGTCATAATTAATAAATTAAATGAGGTAAAAAGGTTTATTGCATAAACAAAACTCATAAAAATCATAAATCTACTTTTAAATTAAATATTTAAAATGTTATTAGGTTATATTTGAAACATAATTATTACATACAGGATGCACTCAAAATGTATACACACTTTGAATGATTATAAAGACAAAGTTTATTTACAGTTCATTTTCAAAATTAAGTGAGTTATCAACTGTTAAAGTGTGTATATATTTGGGGGGACACCCATTACATCCTATATAATAAAAGCCCAGCGACCGAATGGCAGAACAACCAGAATAAGCGATCAACCACTTGTTATGATGTGCACTGACCACCAAGGGGCAGACACTCCATGTAGGAGCTGCTACCACAGTGGGAATGCTGCTCAGCTGACTGGAATGAGTGGCTGCTCCCACTGCAAACTCTGGGCTGATGGGCAGGAACCCAGACTGCAATTGTCACCTCCTTGCCCCAGGCTCCTCCTCACTCCCTGCTGCCAGGCTCTTACAGCTGACCCCTGAGGCTCAAGAGGTGGGTTTGTGGCCGCCACAAACTCAGGCCTACTCAGCTGCCTCTCAGTGCTATTGTCCCTGGGCCTAGCCCTGACTGGGTCCCCTGTAGAGGAGAAAGCTCCGGCTCCACAGAAGATGTGGACCAAGGAGCAGCTGCTCAGAAGGCAGGTCCACAGCTGCTTAGCTGACTGGGATGAGCAGTGCTCCCTCAGAGGGGTGATCCCCATAGGCCACACCCCTACCAGTGCATGAATCCCATGCACCAGGCCTCTAGTATATAAGTAAAACCACATATGACAATTACCTATGCTAATAAAAGGGTAATATGCTAATTAGATCAGACATCTTCCTGATTTCCTTCTGGACAACGCCACAGCTGCGAGGGCTGAGGCAAGCCACCCCAGCTGGTGGGGCCCAATGCAGAGCCCCAGCTGGGTAGGTAGGGCCTCCCTCCAGGCAGCATTGATCACAGAGCCCTGACAGGGTGGGCAGAGTGGGCAGGGTCTCCTATGGGCAGCTATGAGTGGCAGAGCCCAGGCCAGGTGGGAAGGGCCTCCCTCTGCTCTGCGATTGATCCCAGAGCCCCAGGAGGGTGGGCAGGACCTCCCTCTGTGCTGGCCGCCATCAATCGAAGAGCCCCAGGATGGTAGGCGGGGCCTCCCTCTGCAGGGCATTGACCAGAGGGCTCCCAGACTGCCAGAGGGCTCAGGCCAGGCTGAGGGACTCCCCCAATTACACAAACTTTGTGCCCAGGGCCTCTATTAAAGCTTAATAATAAAATAGGCACACCTCCAAAATTAACCACTCAAATTAAAATCTAGAGCATTTCTAAGCCCCCTTACTTATATCTGTGTCTTTCTATCTACTCCAACTAAAGAGCCACTATCTGCAATGTTATATTTATCATTTCCCCACCATGTTTTTATCTTTATCATATATAATATGCAACTCTAGGTAACATGTACTTTTTTACTTTGTTTCTGAGTTCTCTAAAATGATATGGTAGTGTATATTGTCTTCACAACTTCCTTTTTCCACTCCCAATTATTTCTAAATTTCATACAAAGTGGAATCTGTTGTTCATTTATTCTCACTGCTTATAATATTTATAATATTTATAATATTTATAATATTTATTCTTTTGAAAATTGCTTCCAACTTCTTATTCTTGATAGCACTGTTACAAATTGTTGTCCACTGGTGCTCATGAATAAGAATCTTTTGGGGTGAGAGAATGGATGCAGGTTATATATGGACTTTTAGGACCATTTGGTATATGAGTATTTAATCTCACAAGATTGTGCCAAATTGAATTCCAAAATTCTCATTTAACTCTCACAATACTTATAAAATGGGTACTATTCTTATCTCCATTTTTACAAACAGCTAAGGAGTTTAAATAGGTAGGATTGAAACCTCAACAATCCCACTGTAAATTGTGTTGCCTCTGGTCATTGATTAGGCTCCCAAAATCTTGTTTCTCTAGTTCCTCTTTTAGTAACTACTGAAATTGCCAAGCTAGATATTTCAATTAGAGTTAGATATCTTTATTTCTTCTGACAGTCTTCTCCAAGGTTTTGGAATCCTCCTATTATTGAACCTCAAATTGTTAAATGAAAATCTCACTTATCTCTTCGGAGATTTCTCTAATTTCTAATCACAGCCAGCCATTCCATAGAATGCCTTAAAATCATGCTCTGTAATTCAGCTTCAATGGCTTGTTGCTATTGCACTAAACTTGTGTGTGACAGGCCGAGGGGTAGCATGCGCTATTCAGTTTGTTTGCCCATCGGTTCGCCTATGTTTTGTTCCTGTCTTGTCTCCTTTCCTTCCTTTTAAGGTACATAGGGCATGACCCACTGGATGTGAAGTTATGACTAACTTAGCATGTAAACTATAGTAAACTGAGTGGAACTAAAGAGTAAAAAACATTTTGGTCAGTCAGTCAATATTTATCCTATTTAACTACTTGGTCTTTCGTGCCAAAGGTACAATCGGAAGTAACTGAAAAGTACATTCCACTTACTCAAGTAATGTTAACAGAGGAAGTTGGCATGGGAAATTTTTTAAAGTTTTGTGAATCATATCCATAAAGAGTTCTTGACAGTGTACAATAGCTTGCTCATTAAAACTTCATGCTTTCTTTGGATGGAAGGAATGATGGGACAATATTGATGGAGAACACTATCTATCCCAGGACAATTCATTTTGCAAGTGATTAAACAGGGTAGAATATGCAGGAATTAAAAAGCGAGAACATACCACATTTTTAAAATTGATAAGTACGAATTATAAGTTAAACACTATAGTAAGAAATTTTATAGTATAAACAAATTATAATAAAAATATATATTGAAATCAGTAACCAATTGAATAATCTTAAAATTTTATTACTCACCCTGTATAAAAAGATAAATATCAGTGTTCAATTTTAATAACTTATTTACAAATATTTCTCTTTCACACACATAATCTGTTGTCAGACTCAGAAAAAGGTAACTGTATATTGCATTTTTTAAAGCTGGAAAACTTTAGCTAAAATTTGTGTTACTAGAAAGATGAGTTTGCCACACATATTAAGTCAAAAATTGTGTTAAGATAATCCAAAGGAACTATAATCTGTTTGACTTTCTAAATAGTATTCTATACTATATCTTTGATTTATAAGAAACAATTATGTTTTAATTACTTAAATGATATTAGAAAATAGTACTTTCTCCCAGTTAATTCTTATATATTTTATATTTTTTGAAATATATGCATAGTCTTGTCAAGTTAGAGTTATAAAAATATGTACTTTCAGATTTTTTGGCAACTGATTCTTTAAATCTGTAAGGTCAGCATTTTCTTATTGTAATTCTAACTTAGTCACTTGCTTCCTAACAGAAGAAATAATGTAAATAATTTTACATAAAACAGGAAGCTTAACATAAGGCTCAAATATTGTAATCCCAAACAAATTACTAAAAGAAAGAGAGATGTGATAGATTTAGTGTTTAAATATAACATGTCTCATTGGCCATAATATAATCTCAGAGCTACATCTAGCTACCAGGAAGACAGAAAAATGTAGACTTGATTCTGGTTGGCTATGTGACCAGTTAAAAATAAGGAACTTTGTCTCCAACACACAATGGAAAAATATCTACTGGGAGAAACCTACTAGCTTCTGCTACAGTCAGATTTGCATAAGCTTTAAAAATCTAGCCCCTGAAAATTATAATGGTTAAAAGAATACAAACAAAGACTCTTTTCTTGATTTAGACTTGTACTAGACTGAGCATTACTATTTTGAATTTTAAGCAATATGTAATTTGCTTGCCATCAAATTCAGGTGTTAATATGGGAATCTTTTCCTTACTTGTAAAAGGGAGGCCCCAATTAAAGCAAGACAGCCAACTTTTGTTCATTTGCTACAGCAAAGGCTCAAAAAAGTCACAGAGAGCCTCATAAGTTTTGTTCAGCGGTAAAGTGTGTGCGGATTCAGTTACTGAAAGTGTTAGTATTAATATTATTTTATCAGCATTCATATTTTAGATTTAAGTACATTTTACATCTTTGCTCATTATTCATTCTTACATTTCAGTCCCTTTTCTAGACTGATTTTTCTTCCACCTACAATGCATACTTTAGAATTTTCAATAAGAAATGTTTCTTAGTGGTAAATCTCACATGTGAAATGCATTTTGCCTTTGTTTTGGATAGGAAGTGTAATTACAGAGTTCTCAGCTGACAGTTACTTTCTCACAGCACATTGCAAAGATTATTCCCCATGATTTCTACTGGTTTTCAAATACCAGAGAGAAGATTCAGAATGCCTAAAAGTATCAATTATTAGTAGCTGACTTTGTAACAGTCATCTAATGATTCACACTTTAAAGTAGTCTGAATCTTCTCTCTGGTATTAATTTTTTGTGTTAAATTCTTAAGACTGCAAATAATAATATTGTGTAATGCAGAATTAGAACTATTTTCATAGTTATATTATGCCACTGATTCGAATATCTGTCTGGCACAGTGGATAGAGCTTTGGCCTGCGGACTGAAGGGTCCCAAGATCAATTCTGGTCAGGGGCATGTACCTTGGTTGCATGTACCTTGGTTGCGGCAGCTGATTGATGTTTCTAACTCTCTATCCCTCCCCCTTCCTCTCTGTAAAAAAAAATCAATAAAACATATTTTAAAAAAGGATAATAGTAATGAACATTGATTTAATACTTACTGTGACCTTGATGCTGTGGCAAAAATACTGCACCTTGATCTCATTAGGGTCTCACAATAATCTTATGAGATATTCTTTTTATCTCTGTTCTCTGAGGCTCCTGAAGGTTAGCTACCCTCCGCTACATTGCAGAGCTAGTGAGTTGGAGGACAGGAGAGAAAAGACTGGAGTTACGGAAAGCAGCATAAAGCTGGTTCAGGTGAAATGATGGACCATTGAACATAGACGGTGAGGCCACTTGTAGCCTCCAGCGCTCACCTGGAACTACATTTCCCAGAATCTTTTTGCTCCTAGGTTAGTGTTAGGGGTAGGACATTAGCAGGAGTTGTGGTTGGTGGTAGTAAGGAAACAGTGTTTACTTTTCAAAGGTCATCCAGTTAGCTCTGGAGAGAATCTGAGGCAGAGGATACTTTAAAAGGCTGCAGGTGTATTCAAGCTTGTCTGCTTGTCTGTCCCTTGCTTGATGTTCCCCCTCTTCTGCCAAGCGGCGGGCTCTGTTGACAAAGTGACCCAAATGCACCTCCCACCCCTAGATCTAGAGGCAAAGGCGCTGCTGAGACTTCTCCTGGTTCACCCCTCCCCATGTCCTACTCCCTCATCGGGGCTAGCCTGCCTTCCCCGACTGTCCTGCCAGCTAACATCTTTCCATCCATACCCCGGCCCTTCCCAAGCCTTATTTCTCAGGGCCATTCACAATTGTGTACATCTAACCCTCTAATACAGCAAGTACTCACTTGACATCTTCCATAGATCCTAGGAACCTGCAACTTTAAGAAAAATGACATATAACAAAACCAGTTTTACTCTAAGCTAATTGGTATAAACAAGAGAGAGGTTCCGTCAGCATATTTCTGGACACACACAGGCACACACAAAATCACCAAACTTCTAAATAAAGACTCGTATCCTAGTTGGTTTAGCATCTGCTTGTGGACTGAGGGGTCCACGGTAGGATTCTGGTCAAGGGCTCTATCCCCAGTAGGGGGCGTGCAGGAGGCAGCCAATCAGTGATTCTCATTATTGATGTTTCTATCTCTCTCTCCCTCTCCCTTCCTCTCTGAAATAAATATTTTTTTAAAAAAAGAAACCCGAAACACTTTTAATATTAAGCACTGAAGTAAATATGATCTATACACGCATTTAAGAAAGATAAATAAAAACAAGTGAGAATGATTTTTTAACATGCTGGTTCCTCTTCAGGTTGGGAGTGGAGGTAGCTCAGGGTACAGGGTGGGAACTCACCCCAGACTGGACAACCTTCCCTTCAGGACTCACTCCCACCCCCACACACTCAGCCTGGGACCATTTAGATGCATTAATTCCCATCACAAGAACATGTTTGTGATGTGGGAGGAAATTGGGAGTCCCTGGAGAAAACCCACACTGACATGGGAGAATGTACCATGAATTTATTTTCTTTATCATCATCGATGCAAGGCAAAGACATTGCACTGAAGGTTGTTATTCAAGGATCAGTTGCTCAGGGGTGGGCAAAAGTAGGTCTACAGTAGTTCATATGGAAATAATATAATAAATAATACAAGAATAAACACAACTGTAAACCTATGATTGCCCACTCCTGTATATTCTTTATTCCATAATGCTCATCATGATCCAATATCTCTAATAAATTCTTGACTGAATCCAGAGAGGGTATAGCATTGAAATACTGCTCGAGAGCAATATTTAAAAAACTTGCTTGTGTGTGCTCACTGGAATGCAGATTCTGGTCCCTCTCTTAGAGATTCTGATTTAATAAACCCTCCTTAGTGATTACTCTCGTTAGGGGAGTTTGAAAAGCACTGTGAGAGCATATGCACGTGTCAGGACTTCAAGGAAGATCTGTGATCACATCATTAGAGGATAAACAACCGAAAATAACCTTCAGATGGAAGGCAACACATTTATGGGCAAAGCACTTTTAAAACAAAACCTATCCCTGAAAAATACAACAGATATTTCATCCTATGCCTTATGCTTATAACACAACTGATATACCAAGTTTTGAAATATTATTCTTACAATAGCAATAATGCTATTGGAAGTGGTCTATATCAATGTCTTATAAAAGCAAAAGAAAGTTATGATCAATTGTGTCCACTCATACGGCAGATTCTCTCAGGCTGCTGGGCTTATAGCGCTCTAGTATAAAATTGATTTGCCTTTATTTGCTTCCTGTCTCTGAATTAAATTTTAATTTCCTTTCTGGAGAGAATAAATTGCATAATGTATCACAGGACTTAGGACTTTATCAATGGGACTCCTTAGAAACACTAAAAATGAAAATCAAGAATAGAAATAAATATCTATTATTTGTCCCTGAAAATTAAAACAAATTATGATCAAAGACAACCATTTGATTATTGTCGCCATCATGTGTGTGTGTGTGTGTGTGTATGTGTGTGTGTGTGAAGCTATATTCTTTTAAGTGATTTATATGTATATGTATATATGTCATCTCTATTATTAGATGGCTTCTTGATATTTCCTTTATGATTCCCAATAACACCTCATGTATCATCCTAAAATAGGGGTCCCTCAAAAGTAGCTAACATTTTGTACTTAATGGAAGAGAAAAATTTGAGATAGATTATAAAAATATATTTCTTGTTATTTGTTGTGCAGGCTGGGAAATGGGATAAAACTTTATGATGAGTTAAAGTTTGCAGACGGTTGAAACAAACTTCTCAAAATATCTTAAGGCTTAACTTTGAAAAAAATCTTTAAGCTTTAAAGAAGGCCTAGGAGACATAGTAGCGATTGATTGCTTTGTTTTCAATTCTTTTGTTGAGATTCCCCTTCTTCTGTTTCTTCTCACATGCACTCCCATGGCACATTTCCAGGACTTGAACAGAACAGAGCGTTAGTACATTTTCCTATGCTCATTATCAGCCAGAATACACATTAAAGAGAAAAAAAAACACACAATCCTCTTTTCACTTTTCCTATAGAAAATAGGAACCAGAGAGGAGGCAAAAATGCTTTAAAGGAGTGAACACAACACAAATAAAACACAATCTGAGAGGTGTCTCTTTCTGTCCCAAGAGGTAGAGAATGTTATATTTTGCACAATGGGGCAGGATTACTTTTCGAAGGTTTTCCAGTTTCCCCCAACTTTAGGTTTTTCATAGTAAAAATTACATTACTCTATTAATTTGTAAATTCTCAGAATAAAAGTTTGCAAAGTATACTAGGTTGTAAATTAAACTTTCTACATGTAATGTCTATAATACATAAAAAAGAGCAATAGAGGCAAAAGGGTGTATGTCCAACTACCATTTAGTTGGTTACCCTGGTGTGAACTTTGTAGAAACGTAACCTTTTACATTTCAGTGCAGGCTTAGGGGACATGTGCAACCAACTGAAACACAGTGGCCATGGTATCGAGTAGAGAACATTTTCCTTAAGATTATTAAGTGTTAGAGGCAGAGGCCACTTGGATTCTTTCCTGATTCCTGGGGGAACATGACAATAAAGCTTTCCTAGTATTTGAATCAGACCTGCTTTTATCCCTCGCGTCTTCCTCACCATTATTTCCCAAGATGTTCCTAATAAGGAAGGTAAGAAAATAAATGAAACATACAATTGTCAATACAAGTTGACAATTGTATGTTAAGAGCAATTTCAACATTTATTTTATAAGCATTACGAATTACTAGTTTTTTTTTTTGCCTTCAAAGTTTTTAATCACTTCCAAAGTGACAAAAATGGAATGCCTTTTTATGTTTCTTAAATTGGTTGCTTTTATGATAGATAGAAAACAATTTTGGACATAGTTCCCAACATCACAACAACAATCTTCCTGAGATTTCCATTTTCTACACCAAAAACCATATGAGGAAGGGTTCTAGGAAGGTGTATTTATACATGTTCTGCACTCTCTGTGACAATTAGTTATGCCAGGATTGGGTATTCGATTCAGTTTTAGCTCAATCCCCTCTAATAAAATAGAAATTGAGATCCACAAAAATTTTACACCAGTTCTGTATAGCTTTTTGGTACTGAGGTGATAAAATTTAGTAGCTATGTGTAGAAAAACAAAAGTTGAACTAGAATAAAAACAATGTAGGTGATATAAAAGAGCAGTTGTATGAGCTATTTAGCCTCAAAGAAGGGGAAAAAAAGAAATCAAATAATGATTCCCCAGATTCCCTATACTTCCCTTACTCCTGTATGTTAAGAGCAATTTCAACATTTATTTTATAAGCATTACGAATTACTAGTTTTTTTTTTGCCTTCAAAGTTTTTAATCACTTCCAAAGTGACAAAAATGGAATGCCTTTTTACGTTTCTTAAATTGGTTGCTTTTATGATAGATAGAAAACAATTTTGGACATAGTTCCCAACATCACAACAACAATCTTCCTGAGATTTCCATTTTCTACACCAAAAACCATATGAGGAAGGGTTCTAGGAAGGTGTATTTATACATGTTCTGCACTCTCTGTGACAATTAGTTATGCCAGGATTGGGTATTCGATTCAGTTTTAGTGCGCGTGAATTATCAGTCTGTTTTTTACTTTTTGCATAAACCTATTCTAAACATGTTTCTATAATTATAAAGCCAAAATACCTTTAAGATAATCATTCCAAAATTGGCAATTGCAAATACTGGCCACAAAAGTATTTTAATTTCCTTAAACATTCTAATACCCATTGAGTAGCAAATATTTTTCTGTTTAATTTATCCATGATACCAAATTGAGCTATATTTACAGGTATGAATAACAAACCCTATACTCACAGGTATGATTTATGTTCATGCTGCCTGCACACATTTCCAAAACAATCAAATAACAAATTAATAAAAAAATTAAAGGAGCATGTTATCAGACATCAGAAAATACGTTATTGAACAGCCCCCGGGGTCAGAGGGAAAGGGCTGTCCCCTCTTCAGCTCTTGTCAATATAATAAAAATATTCGAAACCACGGACAGACACAGACAGCAGCGTTGTAGCAAGGCAAGCAAATTTATTAAAAATACACTTTGCATAAAGCACAAGCAGGCAACTCAGTTGGTCTGAGTGCCTGCCCTTTGGGAGTCCAAGAGTTTCAAACCCTCCTTCCTATAGGTTTCAAGGTTCCTTTGTTAAATATCTTGGGTAGCAGATTAGATTTCATAGTCGTAGCTTATCTTGGGATGTTTGTATATATGCCTAGTCATCTTGTTAGGTAAGTCCTAAGACAGTTGACTTCTTTGTTCAGTGGGTGAGATACAACTCTCTTTCCTCCTCCTCTTCCCCAGCTCCTCCTCACTCCTCCTCTTCTCTTTCTGGTATTCTCTGGTTAGGAAGGAGAGGTATTAACCATTTCCTCTCAAGGGTCCTTGGATGGGGAATAAAAGATCTTGTTACAAGTTGGCTACAAGCTATCCAAACTGTTTGGCCTTACTGAATTTCCTTGTCTCAGTTTCCCTAGTCTATCTGCCCAGGACTTTCCCTAGCTTCATACTATCTTGCTACAGAGTACAAAATGTTTCTTAAAACATTGAATTTGGTGCTGTGGAAGATGCAAAGAAAAATAATGCAATTTATACAAAACATCATTTCTCAGTAATAAACTATCTCCAATATGTGAAAAGTAGTTACCTATTCAGTACATTTTCAAAAGACTCAAAGAAAGATGAGACTAAGCATACAAATTGCTCTATTTTTTGGAACAGTCACATCATACAATAATTTAATCATCCTTCTGAGAAATCATTATATAGTTTTTGGACTTGGAAACAATTCCAAATGGTTGGAATAGACTTTTCACAATTATTCCTCCTTATATAAGGTTAGTAACTGCGTGGTATGTCAGTAAGTAATTTTTGTTATAAGTAACATAAACCAGAGTTGACTGAATTAAGCAGAATTTATCAGAGGGTATTAAATAATACATTGCCTCATGAGGAGCACTGAAAAGCTAAGATTAGAGATGATAGAGCAATGAATAATGCTCATAATTGGAGAACTGATTTAGTGAGGACACTGCCTCCACCCTCAGGCACTACAAGCTGTAGCTCCCACAGCCCAAACACGCCTCTGTTGTACATGCTGTCAATACAGTCAGCACTGCAGCTCAGGAACCGCACCTGCGCCTACCACTCTTTCAGAGAGAATTCTGAAGTAAAATTTTGGACTGGAACCCATATTCTTTATCTACCAGAATTGAAGAATGAATCCACGGACAGAAATTGGTATAGCAAAGGTGGAGATTTATTGAAGAACAAGTACAGACTCCCATGTGGGGAGAGGGCAGAGTCCCACAGAATGGACTCCCATATAGGAAGGGGGAAATGGGTCCAAATGAGTTCCTTTTCCATATGGTTTACTAGATGTGCTGGTTAATAATTACAGATTTTGTAATCAGGTTAAGTACAATAATTTCAAGAGAAACATCAAAAGTGCTTTATTCAAAGTAAAGTCCATTTCCCCCATCTTTCAGGTAATTTGTGGATACCATCCCAATAGAACTTTTCTTGTTTTGAGGCAAACCATTCAGAGACCCAATTTTCTACTTCTTCGTACGTCTTGAAGTGCTGTTCAGGAAGAGCATGGTAATCTGAAGGAGCAAGTCTGATGAATAGGTGGGTGAGTTAATACTTCCCATGCAAGAACTTTTAGCGTGTCTTTAACTGGTTTTGAAGTGTGTGATGGTGCGTTACCATGAAGCAAAATTATTTTGTTGTGTCTTCTGGCCCATTCTGGTCCTTTTATGATCAAAGTGTGGTTCAAATTGATTATTTGTTGTCGGTAGTGATCAGTATTAATGGTTTCATCTGGTTTTAGAATCTCATGATCCGCCACACCTTCCTGATCTCACCAAACACAGAGCATTGTCTTCTTTCCAAAGCGATTTGGCCTTGCAGTCGATGTTGAAGGTTGACCTGGATCAACCCATGATTTTGTGCATTTGGGATTCTCAAAATAAATCCACTTTTCATTGTCAGTCACAATTTGATGTAAAAAAGACTTTCTTTCGTACAGTTGAAGCAACATTGTACTGATGACTTTTCCGTTTTCCATTTGTCTTTCATTCAGTTGATGTGGCACCCGATTTCCTTCCTTTAAAATCTTTCCATGGCTTGCAAATGATCGGAAATTGCTGAGCAACATTTAATCTTCTGCAAGTTGTTTTTGAGTTTGACACGCATCTTCATCCAATAATGGTTATAATTGTTGGTTTCAAGCTTTTTCAGTTGACCTGGACATTCTTTGTCTTTCACATTGAAATCATCACTTCTAAAGCCTTTAAACTAATGTTCAAAAGTATCTTGAGATGGAGCATGCTCACCATAAGCTTCCCTAAGTATTTAGTAGCACTTTTCTTCAAAATAATGAATTAAAACTTTCCACAAATGCTTTTTTTGGCATGAAATTCAACATTTTTTAAGTGTAAAAATATCTATGATGTTAACACCTTCAGCTAATTTGAAATATGAACTTTTGAACCTTGCTGTCAATACAACAAAATAGCATACATGTCAAATCACATATATATCAACATATTTTTAAAAATTCACATTAACCAGTACACCTAGTATAAAGGGTGCAGATCCAGGTGCCTTGATATCCCCTCTGATTGGTCACTATTCCCTTAGACTAGTTACTATAGTAACTCCTAGGCTCAAAGGTGGAACCTCACATGGGACATGTGAAATCCGCCCCCCCCCCCCTTTATTGTTTTCCTATTTCCTTTGGGCTTTCTTCTCCTTCTGGCTGAAGGGCTTCCTTCCCTTTATTTTGTAAATATAGACCTCTTGCTGTTCCCAGCTCCCTTATTCTATGGAAATGTACCTGTTGCAGCTTTTCAGCTTCCCTATTCTATGGAAATATACCTTCTACTGCTCTGCAGCCTTGCTTGCCTACATGGTCCCCTTAATTTCCAAAATCCCCCAAATTTCCTAAACCTGTCCTATTTTACCACTAAAATTCCTGTTTCACATCTTTGCATGATTAGTCTGCAGGACTCAAAGTACTGGGAACAAAGAGATTTAGAGATTTGGTGTATTTCCTTGGATTCCTGTTGGTGCCTAGAGGTCTGAGGTCATCACCTCTTGCCCAGCCCATTCTTCCTTTTCTGGACATTTAAAGAAGCCTGAATCCTGAACTCTCTCTTAAAAATTTTTTTTGTTGTTTATAGTATTACAGATATTTCCCATTCCCCCACTTTGTCCCTCCTCCTACCAGCCCCCCGCCCCCGTCCCCCCCTGCAGTCTTCACTTAAGATGGATTTGACAAGATGTAGGTAGATATGTGCCTCTGTGGCAAATGGACCATTGTTCATGGACACTTGAAATTTGATTCTCATGTAATTTTCTTGTGCTACAAAATATTACTCTTATTTTGACTTTCCCCCAATCATGTAGAAAGCCCATTTTTATCTCCTTAGATGCAGCAAAACTAGCTGCAGTCTGGAATGGCTTCTAGGCTGCCATCTTTTGCTGACCCAAGTATTGTAATAAGTTCAAAGTAGGCCAATGTGTTAAGGTGGGGGCTCTTTTTGTCTTGTGATGTTTCCTTTTTTGAAGCGGGGCATCTATCAAAGTTATATTTTTGGCCTTCTGTTCCACCCTTTATTCCTTTTTATGGATGTAGATTTGCCAGACTGATGTACCACACTATCGTTTGTATTTCTCAACTGGACAGAACTCAGCCATTTAAAGTCCTAAATTGCAGGTGGATTGTGGGTAGTTAGTGTGTATGGTTACCACTGCACTTAGCCAGTGGGAATCAATAACCTAGGGAGGCATGTCCATTTGCATTCTTACTTCCCCCTCTGGGGGCGGGGTGTCTCCTAACAGGCTCTTTTAGTCTTCTCTGGGCAGCCTGGTGTCCAAGGTGATTTCCTCTATTTCCAGTTCCAAGCGGATCCTGATTAGACCTAACCCATCATTTCCAACTCCTCCAACAGAGACTGGTTCAAGAAACTTGGCTTGAGGCCAGTGAGCATTTGTAATACTCAACGGCAAACATTACTAGTTAGCGATGGGCACAGTGACTTGATTTGATTCAAATCATTTTCCAAGGTTGCAGCAGGTGTTTCCCTGTCTCCCAGTGGACATGAATGAGAAAGCATGCTGCCATGTACTTAATGCTGGCATCTAGGTTGTGACCTCGCGGGAAGCCAGCCTGAGGACAAATCTGTTATGCTGAGGGCACGGAGCCCACCGAGAAAGTGAAGTGCTTCCAGAGCTCAGATTCATACAGTTGGAGGACCCACCTTTCCACCTGTGTGAGACAATACATTTCTGTATCGTGTAAGCTTTTTAAAGCTGCTAGCTAAAAAGAGCTACTGAAAAGAGAACATAGGGATGAATTTATATTTGTTTATTTTTTCATTGTACCAGTAATACATGATTAACATAGAAAAATACATTAAAAAAAAAACCCTCCCCATTTAAGGATGCTGGGGCCAGCCGGCATCAGTCAACCAGTCCCTGAAAGGGAGGTGAGGCTTATGGAAAGATAGAGATAGAAAGATGGATAGAAATAAAGAAGAAACAAAAGATATGGGATCAGGAAGTCTGAAAAGCCCTCTTTAGGACTGCAGCCCGAGTTTATTTCACTCCACTCTTTTAAACAGTTCTGGTTACATAACACACAATTCCTTGTTCCCTGAACAACAAAGCTACATTCTATTGTAAACATGTTTCCCCATTAAACCCCTTATCTTAACTAACTTCCTTAGGCTATTTGTCCATCCAAGATGCCACTTAAATCTTTTCCCATAGACCATTTGGCTCTTTACAATGTTATGTGCTGGAGGGCAGTATTGTTTGCTAAACTACAATTGAAGGTAACCATTCTTGGGGGGTGGGGGCAGAAACCATAACTAACCTTTAGAGCAGAGGGGCCTGGCAAGGCCCGCCCTCTCGGAGAATCTTTGTTCCCCGAGGGCGCTCTCCACATAAGGACTACTAACATAGCGTATTATAATGTCATTCTAAGTGTTTCACTAAGTATACATGCACACATAAATAATTTCCATTAACAAAAATAGGCTACACATAATGTTCATTTTTATTTTTTAACATTTTAAACAGTTTCAGATTTATAGAAAAGCTTTACAGAGTTTTCCTATATACCTCATACTCATTTTATTACATTGGTATGGTATGTTTTCACAATTAATAAACCAATGCTGATACATTCGAATTCATTTAAGTCCACACTGAATTTGTATTTGTAAAAATAAAACGTCTTTTTTATTGGGTTTTTGTTTTTTTTTAAGAGAAACAAAGGGAGAGGAAGAAAGAGAGAAACATCAGTGAGAGAGAAACATCAATATCCATTGGCTCTTCCTGCATACCCCCTGCTGGGGATCAAGCCCACAACCCAGGCATGTGTCCTGACCAGGAATTGAACTTTCAACTTCCTGGTGCATGAGTCCATGATGAACCATTGAGCCACAAAAGCTGTGCTTACCTTAGTTATTGTACCTAACATCCTTTCTCTGTTCCAGGGTCTCGCCTGGAGTACTACATTCTTTGCAGCTGTCAAATACCCTTAGGCTCTTCTTGGCAGTGATAATTTCTGGGACTTCCCTTCTTTTGGAAGATCTTGGTGGTTTTGAAGAGTGCTGGTCAGGTATTTTGTAGAATGTTATTATAACTTGTTGGACTGATCTTGTTTCTCATGAACAGACTGAGGTTATGATTTTTGGTAGGAAGATCACCCAGGTAAAGGGCCATTTTCCTCATATTATATCAAAGCTATATACTAGCAACATGACTTATCACTAATGATGTTGACCTTGTTTACCTGCTGAAATAATGTTTGTCAGGGCAAAGTATAAACATTTTATCCCTTTCCTTACTGTAACCTTTGGAAGGAAGTTACTATGCACAGCCTACACGTAAGTTAGAGGGAGTTAAGTTCTACCTCCTTGAGAGAAGAATATCTAGATAAATTATTTATAATTCTTCTGCACAAGGGATTTGTCTATTTCCCCTCTTTAGTGATGTGTAATGTATTTAACCACCACTTTCTTTCATTAAACAATTTATGTTTTTTATGTAAATAATGAAAAATTTTACATCATTTAATTAGCTGCCTCTGTATGCATATCATAATCTATTTTTAGCCAATTTCCTATTAATTAACATTTAAACTTTATTCCCTTTACTATTATAAATATGGAAAATACAATGAGTAAATGAGACATTCATATAATTTTCTTCATTGTATACTTGATTTATTATATTGGTAATAACTCAAATCCAGCCCCATGTAGAGGAAATATGTACTTTACAGCCTACTTCATGAAACAAGGACCTTACCTCAGAGCTGTGTGTTCTATGCCTCCACGGAAATGTCTGAGAGTTCTGTATTCACAAGACACCCATGAAGGCTTAGTACAGCCAGATCTGCCCAATTTGAAGAAAGATTTAGATAGCAGTTACATAGGAAGAATACATGTTTTACTGGGCATACATATTTTGCCCAAAATATTGTTAAAATAATATTTATAAATATAATTAAAGTATTTCAGAAAACATTCTTTTTTATGTTATGAATTCATAATGATAGAAAATTTTTCAGAGAGCCTGTAAAAGGACATTTGAACTAAAATCAAACTTCATTTTTTATTTCACTGTTTAATATTCAAATATTAGTTTGAATCACAAGCACATTAGAGTATGAGTTTTCAAAGGTTTATTGTCATATTTTCAATTATAACTACTAGCTTTTAAAGGTCTGTGGTATTGAAAACTCACCTAAGTGTGTTTTCAGGCCAACAGGATGATATCATTAAGATGATTAACCTAATATACACCCTTCATTTTTAATTTCAATGTGTTTTAAATTAATTTGTTGTATTTGATTTAAAAAAAGCAAATACACATATTCTTCTGTTTTCCAATAGATGTCAGTATTAAAAAAGAAAAGAGCTAGTTGTTTAATGTAACTCTCACCACACATGGAAAATATTCTTTTCTCTTATTTCTGGCTTCATGTACTCAGAATTGCTAAGGCTGGTCTAAGCAGTCAGTCAAATACCGGACAGTCATTTTAAAAAACATAACGGTTATTCTTTTCTGGAGGATAATTCATGTTATCAGTATACAGAGGGATTACTGTGCTTGGAGTGGAAGATAAAGAAACATTCTACTGTTTTTTAGATAATCCTTACTTCTGTCCCTTTGAGGCTCTTTATTCTCTGTGTCTTCTCTACATAAGATCTAAAATCTTCTCTTTGGTTTTCATTTTCCAATGTTAATTCACAAATAATTTTATATTTAAAAGAGTTTACATATTTTCACATAAAATTTTAATATTTGAAACATAATTTAAAAATGACGACTAGTCCTTATCATCCATTCCATTTTCATTATCAAAGAACTTTAATTTGCCTTAAATGAAACATTATATTTGGAATAAGTGCTAGTTACCAGAGTTTTCAAATTAATTTATAACAACATACAGAACTCAAGACTGGAGATAATTTAGTATTTAGTAACAAATGGGAAGGATATCTACTCTGAAATTTGTATTTAATCATATATTGTCAGCATAGATTGAGTTCCAGCAGATTTTAGCGTAAAAGTATGGAGGTCACAGAGCAGATCCATTAGTGTTTTATGGATCTTCTGAACTAAGATCACAAGGAAGCAATAATGTCATCATATACTAAGTGATGGCACTGGGAGGAATGGCTCACATCATCATGTTATGCCTGCCATTTTCTTTTATCACACCACATTAATCTAAATTGACCGTCTTTTACTTTTATACTTCAGTATTCATACCTACTTAATTTGTCAAGAGAGAAATCTTGACAAATTAAGAAAAAAAATAAAAAGCTTATACATTTTTTAATCCTCATCCAAGGATATATTTTTATTTATTTTTAGAGGCAGAATCATCAATGTGAGAGAGAAACATCGATTGTTTCTCTCTCACACACAGCCCAACTGGGGATCGAACCCGCAAACTAGGCATGTGCCCTGACTGGAAATAGAAACTGCAAGCTTGTTGTGAATGGGAGGACACCTCAACCAGTGAGCCACCTGGCCAGGGCTCATATATTTCTTATTTATATTTGCTTTTTATGTTGAAGAAGTCCATTATTTTGTTTCTTCAGTCTTTGTGCTTCTTCCTTTCTCTGCATGATGATGACTAAAAAGCAGATGGACTAAGGGACAAACCACATGCAAGTTTCTGATCAGCACCAGACTCAGTTTTGCCCTTCAGCATGTAACCATTCTAATTTTTCAGGACTAGAACTGAATATGTGAAGCATTTCTTATTAGTGATCAGAAAAAGATACTTTGTAGAATATGGAGGTGTAGAAAACACATATAGCTATTCACATTCTCCTATAATAAGAGAAAACAGAATATCAGAGCAGTTTTAATGTTACTGAAATTATACACTCTGCTAAAATCTGCAGGATGCTATGCATTCATAAAAATGTATTTTTGTTTTACTTTTTCACTAAGAGTCAAAGGACATGTTCTTACTATTTGTCAATCATTAAAAATATGACCAAGACAAGTCACTTAATCTTTTGCAACTGGTCATCTCATATTTGCCTGGCTGGTCAGATATATTGTTAAGGTATTTATAAAAACATTTCATATGCACCAACATATAATTTAAATCTAATGTTCTTAAAATTAGAGGAGAAAAACAATGATGTAAAACC
Organism: Antrozous pallidus; assembly: GCA_027563665.1. Classification (NCBI taxonomy): domain Eukaryota; kingdom Metazoa; phylum Chordata; class Mammalia; order Chiroptera; family Vespertilionidae; genus Antrozous; species Antrozous pallidus. The sequence goes on from CM050521.1 coordinate 67,800,953, forward strand.
AGTTTTGTTGGCTATAGATTACTTTTGCCAATTAAGAAATTCATCTACTCTCAAAAACCTTAGAGCAATGGTTCTCAACTTTTCTAATGCTGCGACCCTTTAATACAGTTCCTCATGTTTTGGTGACCCCTCAACCATAAAATTATCTTTGTTGCTATTTCATAACTGTGATTTTTTGCTACTGTTACAAATTGTAATGCAAATATCTGTGTTTTCCGATGGTCTTAGGTTCTACCCACAGATTGAGAACTGCTAGCGGGGTCGCATAAGGCCAAAATACATATTATGCTAATATGTAAAATGTTAATTTCATGCATACATGCATCAATATCCTTGAAAGTCAGACTGCTTTATCAATATCATTCTCCCTTAAACACCTTTATTTATCTAGATTTTTGTTCTTGGCTTTTAGCTCAGTTGGAGATGAGATAAGCGTGGTTCTCTATCAGTGTCTCCCAACATATGACCTTTGGCAAGCTGCCTACCCTCTCAAAGGCTGTTCCTAAACTACAAATGAAATAACTACTTAATAGGGTCAATGTGAAGGTTCAATGAGTTAATGCACCAACACAAGAAATTGATAATCTACATAGCATCTATGAGATATTTGGGGGCCAAATGGTAGTTAGATCTGTATGAATTAGGCCTTCCAAATAGTTATAGTTTAAATGAAAAACTGCATAAAACCAATTCTCTTTAATGCCATGATGAGCTCAAAAAAAGATAATATAGGGATGTTAATAATTTTATTAAGCTCATGAAATTGGGTAACAAGTACAGTGTTCTATACTTGTACATTTGCAAGTACAGTGTTCTATAATGTGATTGTTACTGTTAAGCACAGTTTAATTAGACAGAAGAGGGCATGTTATAAATACTGTCCAGGGAAACAGTCTTCAGTTTAATCTCCCCATCTTTGCATTATCCTGTACTTCATCTGTATCTCAAATACCAGGATGCTCATTTAAATTCAAATTTATAAAAAGCTTTAAAGAAATAGAATGTTATCTCTCTTTGTAGAAAAACAAAGAGAGGAAGAAGAAGAGGGAGAGGGAAAAGGAGAGGGAGAGGGGGAGGGGGAGGGGAGGAAGAGGGGGAGGGGAGGGAGAGGGGAGAAAAGAAAGATTAAGGGAACCATGAGAACTACAAATAAACTGTTTTATTGTGTGAGTGCATATTCCATTATGTAATACTGGCATTAATAATAAAACTATTTTTTAAACTTCCTCTAGAATATAAATAAAGAATATTTCTGTAAGATTAAAAGTCACAAAAGTATTTCCTTTATATTCATAATACAAACTACTTTATCATCTTTCAAAATGCTCCAAAGAGGTCATGGAGCATTATTTACCGTTATTTTTCAGTGAACCATTTTGGTTGAATATTGGTTTTTAATTAATTTTGTCAGGCTCTCCTCCAGAACATAAACGAATAGACATGAAATATTTAAATTAGAAAATGTAAGCGCTTCAGTTTGCCTTCTAGCTTTATGGCATTTTGTAGTTCTATTAAGTAAGTAGTTCCTTCATGCAAGACAGCAGAGCTTATGCCTTCGGACTGCCCGTCCATGTCCCCAGGAGCTGCCCTTCTCCTGTGTCCCGGCGTGAATCATGAGGGGTGAAGGCAGAAGACTTGTCTGAAACGTAATCTGAGTCAAGGCTAGCATTTTTATTTTTTCCTTTTTTAATATTAGAGCCCCAAAGACTTGTTTACTCTGAATCAAAGGTGAATAGAAAAACGCATCATCTATAAAGAATATGTGTTTTGTTTTATATGAGAATAATGTTAGCATGATTTTAGTAATATTGCCCTTGATTCATTAAATTAATCCAGAATTAAAATTAATTTAGCATGTTCCAACCTTCTAAGGAAAGCCCTGTCCAACATGATTTTCAAAACTCTGTATACTGGATTTAACTGTCTGGTACATACGCTATTTGGTGGGCAGGATGTCTAGTCATGTGCTGTTTACTAAAACAAACCAACCCGTTAAACTCATCTGTGAGCGTTTACAGGTATATCAATAGAATTGTCATTCTCCATATCTTGGCCATGATCGTTGGAGAGTCTTCCTTTTATTGGAAAAGTCAATTCTAAGGCTGGTATTATTTTACTAATATTCTGTTGGTAATGCACTACTTGGTAAAATTTGCTTCATGAGTTCCAGAAAGCATTTGGCTCCCAACAACACAAAGGCCCATTGCAAGCATTTTTGGTCAGTTTTGATTGAATGCAGATTGTGGGATTGTTTTGCTAGACCACAATATTCTTTCAAATGTTCCTTCCGTTGTTCCATATTACTTTCTAATGATAATAATTTGCATTTAGGAGCCCCCTTTGCCCCTGATATTTTACAATGAATCCAGTCAGCATTCACCTCTGTCTTCACTGTGCTTCTCTTTGATTTGAGAGGGGGCCTGTGGTTCCTGGGCTCTGGCACAGCCACCTTAAAACGCTGCAAAGGATGAGAAAGATCCTAGGACAACCACCCAGCGTAGGTTCCATAGAGGGTAATGTGCAAATCAGATGCTAATGTTCTCCATGCTCACAGAAAGAAAAAAATTGAAGAGTATGCTCTGAACTCCATTTTGTCACCATTAAAAAAATTGTCTTCCCAAACACATTATGGCGCCTAGACTTCTTACATAACATTAAAGGTAACTTGAAGCTTAGGCAATTCAGTTGGATGCTTGCGACTAACTAGCTCCCAGTTTTTCTTTTATTGTCTGCCACTTCCACCCCCACATGCTTCTTTCTCACTCCACTTCTGGTGGTCCATGGAGTACACTGCAGATGTTTCTCCCACACAGTGGAAACATTCCCTAATGTGTCTGCACTTCCAGGCTCTGCTCATATGGGAAAAGGAAAAATTGGAGAGAAAAATGATTTCTGTATTGATCTTATTTCCTTTGGTGCTTTAAAAAATGATGAAACAAAAAACAACTCTAGACCTAGTCACCTTTCCCACACTATTAGCTATATAAGATAGCTTATAAAGTGATTTTTTACTTTAAAAAAGTCAGTAAATGAATATTCTCATGCCATCTTTCAGAAGTCTCAAAATATATATTCTACATTAGAAAATGATATAATTTTGCTTAAATTTTACTCTTTTCAAAATAAAGAGTTATCGATTACTGCACACTTGAAAAATTAGAGTATCTGTGGTTTATTCTACATAAAGCATATAGATTTATTCCTGTAGTTCTAAAATAATTTTCATAAAGAGATATTCTTCCCTGTTTGCACAGTGCAATGTAAGGCCAGTATGCTGAAAATTCAGGACTCAAAGATACCTGAAGAAAACTGCTTTCATTTCATCTACTCTCCCTCCGTTCTCTGCACAGCCAACTATTTTTTTTTTTTGCCCTTGAATGACATTTTGGGCAGCATGCATAATTTATCTGAGTTCTCCCTGACAATATAAATACTATAGTCACGTTAGTCATAAAATTATTCTCAGTTCAAAAATTTATATGACAATGTCAACATTTAACAAACAATTCTGAATTTCATTAGCATTTCTCCCAGTTCAGTGCCTCCCTCCCAATTTGGCTAGCTACAGGGGATAAGTGTGCAGTGAGTGAATATGTGAGCATGGGTAAGTGTTGTATAAAAGAGCTCTAAGTTGGTTTCTCTTTACTTTGTGACATCTTCTTCCAATCCTAAAGCTCAGAGCTTAGTCATGGTTCAAGCAGAGGAAAGAAGAATCAGAAAAGAGCATTCCTGGCCACCGTTGATTTCATACTGTTTTCCTTATGCCATGGAGATGTTTAAAGCTAATTACCCACTAGAGTCCCTCTGGTAATTTCCTGACAAGGTTGATGCCTTCACCTCTGCTGCTTCTGGATCCACCATCACCCAGCATCTGGTTGTACATCTCCAGCACCTCTCAACTGGTACATTGTCTCCCTAGGGTCCTATGATGGTTCTCACACTCTCCCTCCTCCTGCTAGTCCATGAGAAAACTTGCAAATGAAATCCACTGCTATGAATGTGGTCTCTTCGCCAGTGCAGCCACTGGCCCGGACAGGTGTGGGCCAGACAGAAGTCCACTGGGGCACGCCGCACACTTTGGAGGATGACCATGGAGCTCTTTATTGCACTCTTTGAAACTACTTACCAGGTTGGAGGGAAATGGAAGGAAGCACATGGATTTTTCTCCTAGGAAAGGAAGGCCAGGTGGAAGCTTCACATCAACAAGCTCTCTCCAGCAATTCTCTCTCCCATCCTCATCTTCTAAACTAAAAAGTCTTCTTCTAAATTGTATGAGGAATCAAGAGACTTAGCATTAAATTTCAACAATGTAAATCCCTCATGCTTTTCTAAAACCTCACTTTAGAATTAACATTAGTTGGTAACTATTGTCTGGGGATTCAGTCAAAACTGACACCAAAAGAATTTTGGTTCTTCCTTGAGTTACATATATGGTCTTAAAAACCTAAAGAGGTCATTAATTCTTTCACATAACTAATATTTATTGAGTACTTCTTGTATATTATTATTTGAGAAGCTGGGGAAATAGAACTATAATATAACAACTCATTCCAGCTCTTATGGACAGTTAGTAGAGAAAACAAAATAAAAAAAGAAATAATTAAAAATACCATATAGTATTCATGTCATTCTCTGTCTATGTGTGTTTGCCCAAACTTTCCCATTTTATAAAGATACCAGTCATATTGGGTTAGTGTCCCAATTATGCCCCAATTGTTAACTCTGTCTAGACTTAGCAGGACAAATTCAGGTGACCAGGAGTCAGCAATAAGGGCCTATTCCTTGGTGTAGACACTGAGCCAAACCGAAACACTTGACACACAAAAGGCAGAATTAGTGTGCAATCACACAAGGTGATTTAGCTATTCCTAGTGGGTCCTAAGCTCCAGCAAAGGCCACCCGGCGATGCACACTGAAAGACAGAGACGATGAAGATGGAGACAGACAGGCGGCCGCAGCTGTTTCAGGCTCACACAGCAGAGCAGTCAGGGGCTCATCTCATGGAGTGATGTGGAGTCCTCCTCTATCAGGCGGGAGATGTGGACTGAAGAAGGGTCCAGTGATTATACACTGAGTGGCCAGATTATTATGATCTCTAAATGCATAATATCTGGCCACTCAGTGTATATCCTATATAATAAAAGGCTAATGTGTAAATTGTCCCCTCAACAAAGAATTCAATCAGCAGGCAGGCTGGCCAATTGTCCCCTTCCCATGCATTCAGAGATCATAATAATCTTGCCACTCAGTGTATAGCTTGTAGTAAACAACTTGTGTCTTATTGGTATGGGCCAGACAGTGTGCCTTATGCTAAGAGCAGGGCATTTACACTTTAAGGGCTTAAGGTTTTCATATCAAGATAGTGGGGTGTTCACAAATTTGGAAGTTACAAGGTATTGGGGTATCCACATAGCAAACATTTGGCACAATAATTATTTCATACATTAGAGGGGTTTCCTTATGACCATAACATTATTATAGCAGTTAGGATCTATGCTACTTCAATATAAACTCTGTAGCAACCCTGTTTCCAAATAAACTTACATTATTAGGTATGGGGCAGAGGAAGTAGGACTTGAACATATCAATTTTGGGGAGGACACAATTCAACGAGTGATCAAACATCTGAAGAAAAACATTCCAACCAGAGGAACCAGTGAGTACAAAGATGAGAAATCCAATGTGTCCAGATAGAAGTGGATGAGGGGGTGGGGCTACAGGAGATGAATTCAGAGAGGTAAATGAATAGGCAAGATTATGTATGATACTTTCTAATTATGGATTGAAACACTGTAGTACATCTACACAATGGAATACTAGGCTGCAGTAAAAAGGGGGTTCTTATCATTTGCAACAGCATGGATGGAACTGGAGAGCATTATGCTAAGTGAAATAAGCCAGTCAGAGAAAAATAAATATCACATGGTCTCACTCATTTGTGGAATGAACAACATAAACTGATGAACAAAAACAGATCCAGAGACAGAGAAGCATCAATCAGACCATCAAACCTCAGAGGGAAGGTAGGGGAGAGTGGGGGCAAAGGGGAGAGATCAACCAAAGGACTTGTATGCATGCATATAAGCCTCACCAATGGACACAGACACCAGAGGGGTGAGGGCATGAGTGGGAGGGGAAGGGAGGTAATGGGGAATAAGTACACATATGTAATGCCTTAATCAATAAAGAAAAAAAAAAGATTATGTACGACCTTAGATGGCATAGTGAGGGGGTTGGTTTTTACTCTGAGTGAGGTGAATAACCACTAGAGGATTTTAAGAAGAGAAATGATACAGTTTGGGATGTTTTTACAGAATTATTCTGGTTGCATACTGAATATAGACTATAGAGTTACAAGTTAGAAACAGTGAGACATATTAGGAGGTATACTATTAAGAAGAAACCAAAGTACTTTATGTGGAAGAGATGTGATAAGCAATTAAGTTTTGAATAAATTTTGAGGGTCATTCAGTACATATTCTGCACGTATATTTGGTGAATTATGAAAGACAAAGATAATTCCCTGACAATTCTGAGATTTCTAGTTTGAGCAGATAGACATGCTCTCAATCAAGATGCAAATGATGGGAAAGAAGCAGGATTGGGGCATAGTAGAATCACAGTTTTCAACACCTGAAGGATGCCATTTTACTTTCTAATTTGAGGTCTAGTATAGCATAATAACAGGGGATAACTACATAAATCTGGAACCAGAATGCTCAGGCTCAAATTCTGGTAGTGCTATTACTGGGTGTATAACCTTGTATAAATGGTTTAATTACTCTCATTCAGTTTTCCTAGCTGACAAATGAGAATAATACTATCCACTTCATAAATTGTTGTGAGGATTAAATATACCAATACATGTAAAATACAAAGAATACTGTCTAGCACATAATAAGTGCTGTTTTATTAATATAAAAGATAGAAGTCTTTATTAAGGAGAGAATTATGGTCCAAAGATATACATTTGGAGATCCTAGCCTAAAGAAGGCATTAGTACTATGGGATTAAATGATGACATCTAGAATGTGAGTGTAGACAATTAAGAATGTTCAAAGATTGAGTTCTAACTCTGAGCACTGACAGGATTAGGAAATGCAGACGTAAAAAACAAACAAACCCAACAAGAGGGGCCCATGAGTTCAGAGGGAAAGCAGGTTAAGTTGAGTTGTCCTATAAACCGAGGAAAGAAAGTATTTTAAGGAGCACAGTGTGATAACAGTGTCAAATGGTTCTGAGAAGTTAAGTAATGGTCATGAGCATGGTCATTAGATCTAACAATGTGATGACTTTGGTAAGAGCAATTTCAGCAGAGCAGTGAGTGGTAAAAACCCAACTAAAGTGTGCCCAAAGGAGAAATGGAAGGAGAGAGACTAGACATAATGATTAGAGATAACTCTTTGAAGGAAATTTAAGGTACAGCAATAAAGATAAATAGTGCTAGCTGGAAGTAAGGGAGAAATGAAATAAAAGCTTTTTTAAATTTGGTGGAAAATAGCAGCAATTTTGTATGTCGACAGGAATGATCCAGGAGATTGAGGAAAACTGAGAATTACTGAAGCTGTGTCTCAGTAGGCTAGGGTGGGTGGGAACTGGGATACAAGCACAGAGGTTTGCCCTATTTAGGAGCAGGACCAGCTTATTAATAGGGACAGGTCTGGGTAACAGTATTAGATGAAGTGCTCTTCCATATTTTTATTTATTTATTTGCAATGAAATGAGGAGCTATGTCAATTAAGACTAAAGACAAGTTGAAAATTTGAGGAGCATGAAAAAGTTATCGAGGAGTGTGGAAGAGTGAATCGGACCAGGCAATATCATATGATTGCTGGACAGAATTAAGAGCTCACTTGAGGTGTGTAATCATGAGTCTGTGAGCAGTTTCATGGCTGGCTGCTTGTGCCCACTCACATTGAGCTATAGAAAGGAGTGCACACAGAGAGGAAACCAATAGTTGGATTTAATCCTTTTCTGACTTAATAAAAGCAAGTGATTATCCATGAAATTTAACATTTAAAAAAGTAAGTGAAAACATGAGGAAGCGAAACACAATGGAAAGGTGGTGGGAATGTGTCAGTGGGACAAGTGGTGGTGATGAAGAACCAAAAATCCTGAGCTGACACAGGCTGCAGGGTTAAACACTAGGATGTTTGAAGTTGAGACAAGGGCAGAATTGCAGTCATTAGTATTCACAACATCATTTATGTAACCTGAGTAACACAAACACTAGAGCAAGAAAACCGAGGAACTGAGATACCAGGATATCAGAAGATCATTTATATGGATATTGAATTACTGAGAATTATGGCAAGAGGAGTATTGGAGAAAACTGCAGAGAGCCACCAGCAAGTCTCCAAGGAATTCAGAGAGTGGTAAGAATTCCCATGGGGAATTTAACCTGTATTATTAAAGTTTTTTTTTGTTGTTGTTTGTTTGTTGTTGTTGTTTTGCAAATAGGGGTTTATAAGATCTACTAAAAGAGAAAAGATTTCAACTAATTTTGACATTTATTTATGATTCATTTTTTTATCCAACTAGAGGCCAGGTGCACGGACCATACTCACATGTATTCCCCAAGGGGTCCCGGATTGCAAGGGCAGTTATCTGGTGATGCATCCTGGAATCGGGCTCCCTCTTCTCTGGCTCCAGGTGTGTCACCTGAGAACCACAGTTGCCAAGTCACCGTAGCTTGGCAGCTCCTGAATTGAGCATCTGCCCCTTGGTGGTCATTGCGTGTCATAGCTACTGGTCAGCCAGTTTGCCAGTCGGCTATATATATAAATGATGTATGAAAATGAGTTATCATTTACAAAATTTTCAAAGCCTCTATTCCATTAGATAGCTAAACGGAAACTCAACTTTGTGCTTTAATCAGTGCTCGCTGAATTTGTCAGTCAATAAAATGTTAAGTCAATAAAATGCAACCTCTCTATCAGTAGCATCTACTACTTTCATACCTTCACACCACTCTGGGGTCTCTTGCAGAGACAGAATTTTGGCCTGGTATTTCAATGATCAAAATACTCAAATAAAGCTAATTTTTATATTTGATCTTTGCCTCTCATATATTCCAGTCAGAGGGGTAAGGATAGAGAAAGCTATTTTTATTCAATTTTTAAGATGATAGGTTATATTTCTGAAAAAGAAAACCTACAAAAGACTATATTAGCCCCTTAAATAAATGTTGTTTACCATTCACATTTAATAATACATTTAAAACCTACATGTTTTCCTGATAAATAAGCAATTTATTTTTGTGTTCTGGGATGCTCCCTGCTGTTGTACAGTGTAGACCATACTCACTTGTATCTGATAACATGAATTTCCTGAATTCTCATACTCAAGATTTCTGAGGACAGTGAACAGATGTTTGTTTTTCATTCCAAAGGAAATATTCATTAAGGAACTATCTGAGATTTTTCACTCCACAAGAGTGAAAAGAAGGCCAAAGACATAATTTATCAACTAGTAAATCAAAATGTGGTGGCCATATTAAGCACACAGAGGTAAGGTAGACCATGCTTCATAACAAGTTGCTTTAATTTAAATGTATAAAAGATGAGGAAGGGAGATGAAAAGGAAGAAATAGAATAAAACACAGAAAGCAAAGAAAAGATCATAGGTATTAAAAAGGGAAGCATGTCTGAGAAATAAGAATTAGATTTTGTAAATTTTTCTAGGAGTCTTATATGGGCGACGATTTTATTTTTTGTACTATTCCTTAATAGATGCCTATCTTTTTCCAAGTTGACCATTGATTTGCTTCTTATGAACATAATCTAAAATAAAACCTCATTAATTTTTATTGATCCAAGTCAAAATACGATCACAGTAGTAAAACAAATGTAGTTATACTACTTTAAAGTATAGAAATAATTTGAATAAATTGCTCATTGGAATGTCAGAGTTACAAGGGACCACAGACATCATCTGGTCTAGTGCTCACATTTGTCTGATGAAGGACCTGAGACAAAACATGACGAGACAGGGATTTTTTTTAATCTTTATTGTTCAGTTTATTAATTACATTGTTTCCCCTTTTTATCCCCCTATATCTCCTCTCCACCCTGTACCTATCCCACACTCCGCCCTCACCTCCCCCTCCCCACTGTCCTCTCCCATTGTTGCAAGATTTTTGTCCAATCTCTTGCTGTACTTCCCACAACCCTTTTCTCCCCAAGAATTGTCAGTCCATTCCTTCTCTATGTCCATGTCTCTGTTATATTCACCAGTCTATCCTGTTCAACAGCCTATCAATTCACTTGATTTTTATGTTCATTTGTTGATAGATGTGTATTTGTTGTTCATAATTTATATTTTTACTTTTTTCTTCTTCCTCTTCTTAAAGAATATCTTTCAGCATTTCATATAATGTTGGTTTGGTGGTGATGAACTCCTTTAGCTTTTTCTTATCTGCGAAGCACTTTATCTGATCTTCAATTCTGAATGATAGCTTTGCTGGATAGACTAATCTTGGTTGTAGATTCTTACTATTCATTATTTTGAATATTTCTTGCCACTCCCATCTGGCCTGCATAGTTTCTGTTGAGAAATCCGCTGACAATCCTATGGGTGCTCCCCTTTAGGTAACCAACTGTTTTTCTCTTGCTGATTTTAATATTCTCTCTTTATCGTTTGCTCTTGGCATTTTAATTATGATATGTCTTGGTGTGGTCCTCTTTAGATTCCTATATTTTGGGGTTCTGTGTACCTCTTGGGCTTTTAAGTCAGTTTCTTTCACCAGGTGGGGGAAATTTTCAGTCACTATTTCTTCAAGTAGGTTTTCATTAACTTGCTCTCTCTCTTTTTCTGGAACCCCAATAATTCGGATGTTGGCATGCTTGAGGTTGTCCCAGAGGCCCCTTACACTATCTTCAATTATCTGAATTCTTTTTGTTTCTTGCTTTTCCAGCCAAGTGGATTTTGGTTCTTTGTATTTCAAATCTTTGACTTGGTTCTTGTGGCCCTCTGGACTGCTTTTAGGACTTTGTGTAATATTTTTTATTTCAGTCTGTGTATGCTTGATTTCTAGTTGGTCCTTTTTCATATCCGTGAGGGTCTTGTTCATATCCTCAGAGGTCTTGTTCATTTCCTTGAGGGTCTCATTCATTTCCTTGTAATTCTCATTCATTTCCTGGTTGGTCTTGTTTATTTCCTCATACTTCTCATTAAGTTCATCGGCCTTGTCTAGGAGCCTCTTGAAAAGCCTTATAATGGTGGTTTTGAACTCTATGTCTTGTCGTCTTTTCTCCTCCATTTCTTTCACACCTGATTTCTTTCCATATCTCTGCATGGTGGCTGATTTATGTGATAGATGTCCTCTAAGGGTCAGTGGCACAGCCTCCCCAGTTATTTGAGATGGGTACTCTTACTGCAATCCTTTATGGGTTGTACAGTATTTTTGAATTTAAACCCAGCTTGTTGTTGTTAGCCCTAGGAGGGTTTGACCTCCAGGCCAATTGGCTGTGAAGGGAGACTTTGTTCAGGTTGGATGGGCAGAGTCTCTGAGCTGTGCAGGCAGCCTCAGTGTCAGCTACGTCCTATGCGGCGCTCGTGTGCGCGGGTCTCTGTTGGATGGGGATGGCTGCAGGCACCTCCAAGAGAAAGCCGCTAGTCTCTTCCCCTTGTCAGACAACTCTGCCTCTCCCCAAATAAGTCTGCACACCCAAAGTCTCGCCCAAGGTTGTAAAAATAGGTGGTTTCCGGGACCAGGAGACAAGTTTCCAGGGAGCAAGTCACGCGTTTGTGTGACACTTGCGTGCAAACTTCTTTTTCCAGCTACCCTGTTTCTCTGCAGACTAGGAGACCTCTGCCGTGCCCCGCTTCCAGGGTGCGTCCCCCAGACCTCGGACCTCGCCTGGCACTGGGGAATCTGTGCAGTGGGACGTCTCCACGTACCCCGGATCTCAGACCTCGCCTGGCGCTGGGGAATCCGTGTAGTGAGACGTCTCCACCCTCCCCATTGACGAAATCCAGCCAGAGTTGCTGCTCCAGCCCTACAGCCCACGCGCGCGACACGGACAGCTCCTAACCTGTTTCTGTATTCAAGGCTGCGATCCCGCCGCTCTTCTGAGTATCAGTGTCCCACCTTTACTTTTATTTGTGGAGTTTTCACTCAGCCAGCTTTCTGGTGATTCTGGGTGATGTTTGTTTTGTTGTTATGTTGTAGTTTTTGAAGTGTTGCGTGGGGCAGAACAATAGGTGTTTACCTATGTCGCCATCTTGGTTCTCTCCCAGACAGGGTTTTGAGGCTTGTGTTCTTATTAAATCAGAATTCTGATGTTCCTACCAGAAATTTGCATTTTTAAAAAAGATTCATAGATAATCCATAAAGACAGGCATAAATACAGTCTGCTTCTTTCTGTTTTTTGTGATGTAAATACGCAAGTTAGCATTTTGGATGTATTGCAGCTAAAAAAATGGAAGAACACACCAAAGAATGAATTTATAATTTCTGGATAGTGTGGTATTTGTAGTAGTAGAAAATTCTGACTAAAGAGATGTTAGAATTGTGGATTTCCAAAAAGAAGACACAACTGACCAGAGAAAATCATCAATGCTTTCTTCTTTTGCTAATAATTTTTTCTAATTGAGTCTTTGGTGAGGGAGAATTTTAATTTGTTATGCTATTGAGAAGAAAGAACAGCATAATGGAATAAGAACTGGAAAAAAGATCTAACAATAGATAGAACATTTTCTGTTAAATTTCCTTTCACAGGGAAGGGTTAGAATGGAGCTCAGCCTATTTCTATAGCTGCCAAAAGACATCTATACTAACAGCCTAGATGGTCATCACACTCTTACCTCGTGATGCCCTCGCAGGGTCACAAGGAGGCTGCCTGCACAGCAGGTGCATGCAGGTGGGCAAGGGCTTGACTCTGTGTGCGCAGTGCAGAGGCAGGCTCGGTGGCTGCTCTGTGCAGCTAGGCCTGGGGGTCCCAGGCTCCAGCCTACCTCTTTGGGGCAATCCATTCAGGACCCGGGGTCCTGGGTCTTGTGCCTAGTGACATCGATCATGTTTTAAACTTCTGAAAGCCAACTGGCTTCTCTGTTTTCAGTTTCTCCTTGGGAACCTGAAAGCTACAAATATGAAAAAATAAAGCAGAGGGCATAAAAAGGGAGCTCATTTTCAAACTACTGTTGATCTCCCAGAAAAGTCACATGGTTGTCCACCATAACCTACTCTACTTTAAAGAATTCCATTCAATGGTTCTATTGAAAATTCCACATGGAATGTTTGAATTATTATCAGTAAAATGACATTGAGAACCTCTGATAAGCAATAATGCAAACTGGTAATGTTAAATTTAACAAGGGTTCATATACTTTGGTGCATAATTGGACTTCAGATACATAATTATAGACCCACATATTGCTAAATATCATGATGATGAGATGATTAGATTACATTTAAGAAAAATAATCAGAAAAAACAAGATGAAGGGGAAGTAAATGACAACAAGTAGAGCTAAAGTAATGGGAAATTCTAACAAATCAAATCAAATACAGAAATTAGTTCCTTCAGACATGTGGCAATTCTATAAATAAACCCAGGGCCTTAGAAAGATTAGAAGTTCTATTATCATTCACCTAATGTACTAATACATCCTTTAACAAAAGTACTTATCCTTTGAATTTTAGTTTGTACCTTGAAGCACCAAATTAAATAGGAAGTACTCTGAACTTAAACTCCCAAACTTATAATTTTAAAGATTTGCCTTGGGTATCTGACATCATGGAATGGAGAAACATTATGAACTTTGATGTGGAATGTCAGAGATTTTACATCTTCTTTTGGCCATAGTTTTGCATTATAGGCCTGAGAAAGTTTTGAAATATCTTCCAGCCTCAGAATTCTCTTCTGTAAAATGGCATTCACATCACTGAATCCCCTGGATTTTAGAAACTAAATAAGATAATGCTAATTGATTACTCCTGATTAATCAAATGTGCTTCCCTTTCTTTATCCTTCCTTATGGTAGATGAGCAAACCTCAGAATCTTCATAAGTATTTGCAAAGTCAGTTTGCATATCTCCATTTGAAGTGGTGAGTAATTCAAGAGTCCTATTTTTAGGGCTTTTCCTCTTGAGAGAATGAGAGAGTCAAACTGCTTCCAGTCAAGAGTAAGCATAAATTACATGGCATCACTCAAGATCAATTTACAACATTAATAATAGTTATATGATCTGTCATCTTGTATTAGTGCTTGGCAAGAGAAAACTGGACTGGAAAATCAGGAAGGTTGAAGGTGAAGAATAAAATGCACTGGTTAACACACACAGGATCTGGGAACACAACCTATCAGGGAATCACTTTTATTTTCAAAGGTCTGGAAATCTGTAGCTTGAAATAGTTTTGCATTTCTAAAGGAAAATCATTTCTAACCAGCATGGGTGATGAGAGAGAGAGAGAGAGAGAGAGAGAGAGAGAGAGAGAGAGAGAGAGAGAGAGAGAGAGAGAGAGAGAAATTTGAGTTTACCTGAAGAAAACTGAACTTCTCCACAGAAGTATATTTTATTATTTTGGAATTAATTATATCAATTATTAGACTCACTTTGAGGCTACTCCTATGCAATCACATATACTCAAGTATGTATACATGACTCGTGGGGAAACAAATTATTCTGACATACTAAAACCTATTTTAAAGATCTGTGAAAACTCTCTTCTCATTCCTGAAAGATGTAAGCTTTAGAAGCGTAAGTGAATTCAGAATTTTTAGACTAGATATTTAGCAATTTTAAGCCAGCAGAGGGCTCCCAGCTTTAGCATGGTCCTATACATGCCAAGTCCAGCAAGAACAGTTGGTAAGAGACAAAGGTAGGGTTTAATATTTGTGATAGGTTTAAGTATTTGTTATACTCTGTATTGAATTAAGAAGTATTAAGAGAAGACCTAGCTGGTTTGGCTCATGGACTGAAAAGTCAAGGGCACATGCGTGGGTTGTGGGCTTGATCCCCAGTAGGGGGCATGCAGGAGGCAACCAACCAATGATTCTCATCATTGATGTTTCTCTCTCACCCTCTCCCTTCCTCTCTGAAATCAATAAAAAATATTTTTTTTAAAAAAAAGGATAAAGAGAAGAATGAAGCAAAACTGAGATCCTACTTCTGATGCTTAAAATATATCTTATTTTTCCATTGTACAAAATTTAAACTTCTTCTGCTTTTCTAGTTTGAAAAATGAATGTACTTCAATCCTGCCTCATGAATCCCAATATACACCGTCAGTCTGACTTTTTCAATAATTAATTTTTTCTGTTCAAAGCTTAAATAATATATTTTTAAATGAAGTTAACCAATTGATCAGTGTAACATAATGATTTATATTGGCAGAGCTCAATAAAGGACAACATTCATTGATTTGGTGCTTATGTCTTTGATTTCTTAAATTGTAACTTTAAATCTAAGAAATATTAGAAGAATGGAAGAAAAATATTTCAACTGCCTTGAGTCTTCTTCCCTTTGAACCTTATGCTGCTTATCCCTGTCAATTTCCTCCTAATGATTTTGGCAGAGTCTTACAATCCCAATGAATAATATACACAAGATGCCTGGGGTAATTTAACTTAGAGAATTTTATTAAAATTATTGTGACAATTTAAAATAACAGAAGTACTGTCTGCTTTTCAATCTACCAAAACAAATTGACCAAACATATTAGACCTAAGTATCACAAATTAATCTGTTGAATCAATTAATTCTGATAAATTTTATACATTTTATTACAGTTATGTCTTTTTATGTAATGTAGATCCTTAAGTTATGTGGTTTTCAACAGTAAATATAATCCTAGGCAGACAACTAATGTAATGAACTTATTATGATGATGAGTATTTACCTAACCACAGTTTTAGCAGAATGGTCAGACAACGGTACATTTTATTTCCATATTTATTAATCTGTAAAAGACCATGTCATATGAAAAACTGGGATAACCTCAGAGGGAGGAGGAGTGAAAATTGGTGGAGGAAATATCAATAACTTAAGCAATGTAGATAACACAATCTTATGGGCAGAAAAAATAGCAGTGATTTGAAATGACAGCTGATACAAATGAGAGGAGAACTGCATTTGAACATTAAGAACACAAAATTTATACCCCAGCCAAATGGGCTCAGTGCACAGAATGCTGGCCTGCGGACCAAATGGTCCTGGGTTTGACTCCTGTCAAGGGCACATACCTTGGTTGCAGGCTCCTCCTGGGCCTAGGCCCTGGTTGGGGCTCTTGCAAGAGGCAACCAATCTGTCTCTCTCTCATTGATGTTTCTTTCTGCCTCTCCCGCTCTTTTCATTCTCCCTAAAAATCAATGAAAACATATCCTTGGGTGAGGATTAACAAAAAGCAGTGGAAGAGGAAGAGGAGGAGGAGGAGGAGGAGGAGGAGGAGGAGGAGGAGGAGGAGGAGGAGGAGAAGGAGGGAGAAGAAGAAGAAGAAGAAGAAGAAGAAGAAGAAGAAGAAGAAGAAGAAGAAGAAGAAGAAGAAGGAGGAAGAAGGAAGAAGGAAGAAGGAAGAAGGAAGAAGGAAGAAGGAAGAAGGAAGAAGGAAGAAGGAAGAAGGAAAAAGGAAGAAGGAAGAAGGAAGAAGGAAGAAGGAAGAAGGAAGAAGGAAGAAGGAAGAAGGAAGAAGGAGAAGGAGAAGGAGAAGGAGAAGGAGAAGAAGAAGAAGAAGAGGAAGAGGAAGAAGAAGAAGAAGGGGAAGAAGAATAATTATTATTTATGACTATAGGAGAAATATGCATCTTCAACATAGAAAATTAAGACATTAAAATTGTTCATGATTTTGCTTACCTTGATTCAGTCATAAATTCAAATGAAATTTGCAGCAAAAAATCAAGAGAGACATGGAAAGGCAATAATGAAAGAATTGGGAAAGATCAAGATCATTAGAGACCAAGGCTAAGATCATTCAGACCTCATATTCCCAATTACTATGTACAGAGGCAAAGGCTGGACAATGAAGAAGGTTGATAAAAAGAAAATATTCATTTGAAATGTGGTGTTGCAGGAGAGCTCAACAGATACCCTGGACATACAGAAACATGAACAAGTGGATCCTAGAGCAAATTAAATCTGAAACACCATTGGAGGCAAAAATGATAAAATTGAAACTGTCCTACTTTGGACAGATCTTGAGAAGGCAAGGTTATTTGGAAAAGACAGCAATTCTGGGGGAAAATAGAAGGCAGCAGGGAAAGAGGAAGATCAAATATGAGATGGTTTGACTGCATAAAGGAAGCCATAGGCTTGAGTCTGCAGGAGCTGAGCAGGGGAAGGCTATTGAAGACAGGACCTTTTGGACATCACTCACTTATCAGATTGCCAGAAGATGGAGCCCACTCAACAGTGTATAACACAAACAGTTTTAGCAAACAGCATAGGGAAAGTTGTCAAGTCAATGCAAATGGCTTTACTCTTCTTTACTATTTTTATGTTTTCTCCCTTCCTTTTCTTCTTCTCATTAGATGCTACAAGTGGATATAGTATCATTACATTTGAAATCATTTATTGTCATTCCTATCAATAAAGTAACTGCAATTAACTTTAATTTTAAGAGGAAATAATAAGTATAGAAAGCAAGCAAGAGTATATAAGTATATTATCTTTAACTAAATAGGTGGTTCATTATTTATGACATAAAATCATTATTTTTATAGTTAGTATTAAGATATTGTAGTTATGGACAACTAATTAAAATGAGAGAATTGTGTACAAACTGAGATTATTTCCAAAGGCCAGAGGCAAGTTGTTGCATGCTTTTTACTCCCCAGAAAGCAATGCTGATGGAGAAAAAAATCTGAAGAAAGAAAACACAAAGAGGAAAAACAATTAAAATTAAATCAGTACCTTCATTCAACTGAGTTAAAAATATGGATAAAATAAACATAAATATTTCAACAGTTGAATAATTCAAATTGCATGTAGCAGTTGTTCACTGATAGAATTTAGTCAACCCAGCTAAAAACATGCTATGTGAAGACAGAAGTGGAAGTAAGATGTTTTGTCTCTGTGTTTTTTTTTAAATATATTCTCATAAATATGGGTCATTTATAAGGATGGGGCTATATAAGTCAGATACTGAGTGAAACAGAAATTTCTTCTAGCACTTGGGAATACCACTTATTGTATTGTAGTAAATGATCTCATTGTTTATATAGCTTAAACTTTTGGAAAGAAAGAAATTAAAACATTATTAAAAACTAATTTCTTTCTAAGGCAATATGATCCAACTTTACCCAATATGAATTAAATTATAAATACTACTGCTGACTTACCTTCTCAGTCTTTTGATCTTATCAGGTATAAAAATACAAATATAAATGCAAAATTCTTTTTAAAATTTAAGATGTAACTACCTCATAATAAGCATTCATAAGAGTTTATTCTTTACTTTCAAGTAATACCACATATTCCCAATAAATCACCAAAAATTACCCAAACGAAATTCTTGATTTCTACTGATGTGAATAAAAATGCCTATATAGTCATCTTTAGTAAGAATTCTTGGTTGTAGAACTTTTAACAATGAATAATCAAAATGCCATAATGAATGTTGTCTACTTTTACTCTACTTGAGGAAAATCCAAGCACTAGTCACATTCTTTACACTGTTAGATCTTTCCTATGCTACCTCTTCCTCTTATAATTACATATGTACTAAAGCTATAGGATTGCTTATATATTCATCATTTTTGTGTTACTAGTATGATAATGAAAAAGAATAATGCCCAAATAGCAAGGTTAATGAGATCATTGTGTAAGAGTTTCCCATCTTTTGTGTGTGTGTGTGTGTGTGTGTGTGTGTGTGTGTGTGTGTATGTATATATGAACTTCCTCTCCAAACCATTAAAATATGTCCAGTTTCCTCTTTCCAGAAAGAAGAACACTATTTGTGAAACATGCATAAAAATATACAAAGGAGCACATTTAAATAATAAGATGGAGGCGTGGGAAACCTGGAGTGATGGACTGAAGTGAAGTCAACGCCTTTGAGGCCAGCCACTAATTTACAGAAAATACTCTGAACTGTGTTAATTTTTCTATTAAAGACTAAACATGGAAAACAACAAAAAAAATCCTCCTAAACATTGACATTTATATTTTATGGGTCAGTTGTTTAGTTTCATGTGAACTGTCTGTTTCTTTCTAGAGAACCATTATCCTTTACATTCTCAAATCTGAGTGTTTTCTTCAAATCCATGCATTCCTTTCAGCCTGTAATATCTACAATATGAAAAAGTACCCAAAATAAAATCAACAATTATATTGAAGCAGAAGTCAAGAATAGTATTAACATTTTGGAGTTACCTCAGAAATCAAATACAATATATTTAAAGTCTGGTTTTGATTTTGTTTCTTTTGACTGTAATTCAAGAGAAATGACTTCATGGGATTTCTTATGATGGTTCCAGATAAAATAATACCACAGTTGGAGAGTATTTGTGAAAGGCCTTAGATTATGCAATGAATTTATTTGTCTATGATGATAGGTTAATATTGACAGAGAGGTAGCTGAGAAGATAACTTTCAAGTGAAAGATAGGTCTGTAACATCAGATAAATAGTTTAGCTTGGATCCATAACAATCCTTAAGCAATTAATGGGTACCTTGCGTTGTATAGGGTCCTGAAATCTGAAATTTATTTGACAACAGGAGTTTTTATTGGTTTTGAATCTAGTGCCTAGGGATCCTAATTATTATTTTCATGAGTGAAGGTTGGGGAGAACAATTTCAGAGAAACTTCTAAAACTGTATATAAAATCTTGTAAATATGTCATAATTCTTCCCTTCCTCATTTCTCCACCCCTTAAATGATCCACAGTTTCACCTGAGGTTCCAGAAACATTAATAACTTCTGTTCTAGCAAGAGAGTGAAAAAGATTACAATTTCAGTTCATGCTTTTGTTGTTAATCAACCATTGCACAACTAAATCTTTCCCCTTTTGAAACTAATCAATCTCTGGCGGGGTAGCTCAGTCGGGTAGAGCATCTTTGTGATACACCAAAGTTGTGGGTTTGATCCCCAGGGCACACAGAAGAACCAACCGATCGATTTATAGATAGGTGGAACAACAAATATATATATATCTCTCTCTCCCTCTCTCTCTCTCTCAAATAAATAAATAAATAAATAAATAAATAAATAGGAGAAAATAAACTGTAATCAAGTCCTATTTACTTTAGGGAACATTCCTAACAAACACACAGATCTTATACTTCCCAATTTTATAAAATGCTTTAGAGTCTTACCAGAAATTCAATATTGCACATTTTGCAGTTTTGTTTATCTATATTGTTGTTTTCTAGGCCCTTATGTTTTATCCCCCAAAGTGATGACGAGTAAAGGCTGATGAATCTTAGGGGTCAGATTCAGATTCAAATTAATGTTTAGGCTAGGCACTGTCATAGGTAACATTTTACAAGACCGTGATGTTTAATTCTCATAAGAAACCATGAAGAGCCAAAACCGGTTTGGCTCAGTGGATAGAGCGTTGGCCTGCAGACTAAAAGGTCCCAGGTTCGATTCCAATCAAGGCCATGTACCTTGGCTGCGGGCATAATCCCCAGTAGGGAGTGTGCAAGAGGTGGCTGATCGATGTTTCTCTCTCATCGATGTTTCTGACTTTCTATCCCTCTCCCTTCCTCTCTGTAAAAAATCAATAAAATATATTTAAAAAAAAGAAAAGAAAAAGAAACCATGAAGAATTGGTATCCAGTTTGTGGATGAGGCAATGGAACTCAGGATTTATGTGGTTTACCAAGAAATCACAAACTACAAAATTGCAGAGCTGAGATGATGTTTTTCATTTATCTAATGTACCCCCCACCCCCACCAGAAAATCTAACTGCACATCCTTGGAAGTCAGGTCAATGAATATGAACATCAATAGTGAATTCATTTCCCCCTTTTTAGTCATCACCTGCACTTGCCTGGTGATTTTTGAGTCAGAAAATGTTAGGTTTCTGAGACCTTTTCACAATCAATATTTTAAGTATAAATGGAGTTCTTATATATAATGAAATCCAGATTGGCACAGGAGCATAGAAATTACATGCAATGAATATGTCCTACTCAAAATCTGTATAACCCTGAAATATTAGTCCTGTTCCACTAGAAAATAAGTAGGAAAAAAACATATTTGCTTTTATATTTATGAATATATGTCTGTGTGTGCACAATCTAAATATATTATTTATATACAATTTTAAGCTATAAAATTATTTGTGTATTCAATATAATCACTTGATTATAACAGTCATTTCATTTTAAATTTTCCCTCATCCAATCTTTCTCTTAATTTTCATATCAAGCTGTTATTTTAGCTCTCCATAGTTGATGGTTAAATGTATCACTTGAGATCCATTCATTAACACATGCTTCCTTCAACTATTTGTTAAATGAAGATGGAATTATCACTCACACTAGTAGCATAAGAAAAAATGGCAACCACAGTTTCTTGCAAAATTCTTCTCTAGTCTACAGATACTATGTTTCTGGATACGTACAAACTCAACAAACATTTATTTTAGCCTAAATCTGAGCAAGACCCATGATTTTAACACCTGGATCCAAAATATGTCAAACCCTTGTTGTGCTAACACATCATTAATGGCCCTCATCTTCAGGCTATTTCCTTGACTTCCTAGGGCCCTCGACTCTGATGACTGAACTTTGGCCTGCACAGATGCTGTCCATGTTTCCTCAACTCCTTTCCAAAGAGTTCATCAGTTGGCAGGTGGCTAATCTGAATCACTAATCTACACTAAAATCCAGTGGGAATTGATGTGTTATTCTGCTGGTCCTCCCCGTTTTAAAAAATGGCTCTATGTATGAGCAAGTCAGGCATCTAATCTTAAATGAAAGAGAAAGTATAAGAAAGTGTGCATGTAACCTCTCCTCAAACTGCTATCCCTTAAATTACAAAGTTATACTATGTCCATATCCATCTCTCTTGCTTTAAATCCATATACTGTTAATAAATGACCTCGTGAACAAAGACAATTAAGTCTCATCTTGAGAAGTGGACAAATTTTCATTAGAACTAGCTAGCAACATCTCACTTTTCAAAGCATTTAACCGCTGTCTAAACATGCGAATAAAATAAAAGCTGTAACTTACCCACAAGAGAAATAAAATCTCTGAATTAATTTTAATTATTAAAATTTGAAGCATTTACATTATAAAATAAGATGTTTGTTTCAAAAAGAATTATCAAGAAAACCATTCAGTCCTACTCTACCCAAATGCCATTTTTATGGCAAATGAGTTGCAGTCCCTGCAAAACTGTCACATCACAAGAGCATCTTGATTTTCACTGTATCCTATGTAGTAAGAGAGGGCTTCTGGCATCTCTCACATAATCAAAATCCTAGGTCATTTCACATGGATTATGATTTTTAACACTTGATATACAAAAATGTATATATTATCATATACATTTTTATAAATGGGAAATATATTCAATACTGCTAATCCCTGTCTTTTAGTGTGTTGTTAAAAATTATTTTTATTTGCCTACCATCTAGGAAAGAAAATAAGTCCCTTAAATAATGGGTTCATTTTTATGGGGAAAAAATGCCATGTTTACAGAAATAATAGTGATGTCTGGTTTTAAAAACAGGACAGTATATCTTGGAAACATATGTTTTGAAAATATTCTTTTGTATTGTTTTTGCTTGTGTCAAAGTGATCATTACAGACCCAGTAAGTACCTCCAAGAGTAGGCTAAATAGAAGGCCAACAGTCTACGTATGGCTTGCACCTTGAGGGATTACATCAATGTTCTGCCAGAGATGGGAACAACCAAAAGGTTTCTCACGTAAGTCCTAAGTCATAAACTGCATCCTACCAGGCCAGCCATGCCAGAACTAGACCCAAGGGTATTCAGAGACCTGGCTGGTGGGAAAACAATGACTGCTTCCCAAGGAAGCCACAGCTGCTTTCCTGAGAGATGCCCCAGATGCCTGAATTTCCCTTTACTTTCCATTTCTGACTACCTGTTCTGGCAACAGTTCCATCAAAGGGGGAGAAAGGCAGCAGAACCCAGCTGTTTTCAATAAATCTTGGCAGTGTAGGTACTGATTACATAAACACTGCAAACATTCATGGAGCATATTTTATAGCTTTTACACTATAAAAAAAAGGTGTGAGCCTGTATCAAAACCTTATATCTCCTCCACTCCAAATAATGATAACCACGATGACCATGATAATGATGCAGAAGATAATGATAATAATAATAACAATAGCTTTAGTATGAATACAAAGATTAGTATAGAAAACATAATATAACGCATTGCTAGGAAAGAGCTCAAATTATACAAAGAAAATTGGAAAGATATGAAACTTCCACATTTCAGGAATAAGAATATATATATTTTTTCCTTTATGGAAGGAGAAAAAAATGTACACTTAACTTACTTGATGTTTTATTTTTCCCACAATCAAAAAACAATCAGATGTTGCATTAACCATCTGCATTAAAGTAAATTTTCCTTTTCATTCACATATATTTGAAAATACTATTTTAAACTTAATATAGGTAAATTATCCAAAAAGTATTATAATGACATCCTATCTAATAAAAGAGTAGTATGCAAATTGACCATACCTTTGCTACACCCACCAGCCATGCCCACCAGCCAATCAGGAGCAGGGGTGGGACTGAGAAGCCGGGGGTTGGGGCTGAGGAGCTGGGGCCAAGGCAAATGGTGAGTGAGGCAGGGGGCGGGACCAAGGTGTGCGTGAAGGGGGGGAGGGCAAGGCTAGATGTTCACTGGCGGCCAGGGCCAAGGTGGCTGGTGAGCATGAGAAGGGGGAGGGGTGGGGCCGAGGCATGTACGAGGTGCAGCAAGTGCCTGATGCAGGAAGGGGGCCAAGGCAGCCAGGGCCGAGGGGGCAGAGCCAAGGCGGCCAGTGAGCACACAAGGCAGGGGGTGGGGCTGAGGTGTGTGTGAGGCAGCCAGCAAGCACTGGGAGTGGGAGGCTTTTGGGGTTGGGCATTCACTGGTGGCCTGGAATAAGTCGCTGGTTGAATATGTGAGGCGGGGGGGTGGGGCTGAGGCATGGGTGAGGCTGCTGAGTGTGGGGTGCCCCTGGGGCTGAGCAGTCGTCGCAGGAGCTAAGGCCTGGGCTGTGGGGGGGGGGGGGCGAGGCGGAAGTGTTGGGTGAGAGCGGGTTCATGGGGGTCAGGCTGTCGCCAGGTGGTCACCAGCAGCCAGGCTAAGGCCAGGGCTGGGGGGCAGGGCTGAAGCAGCCGTGACTGAGATAGCCATCGGCCCCATTGCAGGGCGATGGCTGAGTGCCCAAGGCTTAAAGCTTTGGTCAGGGGTGAGGGGTCAGTAGGACATCCTCTGAGGGCTCCCAGTATGTGTGAGGGGTCAGATTGGGCTAAGGAATCACCCACCCCCAGTGCACAAATTTCGTGCACTGGGCCCTGAGTATTATATAAGGTTCTCTGTTTATATTAATATCAGGTCCAAAAAAATAGAAAAGATTTTACATTCTAATTAAGATTAATTTTCCCTCTTTCAAATCTATCTATCTATATATCTATTTCTATATCTATATATCTATATCTCCACATTTTGGATATGACATTTGAAAACTGTAAGATTTAAATAACTCACTTATACTCATACGTCACAAATGCAGATTTAGTATGTTTAAATGTTCCCTATACACTATTTAATATATCAGATCAAGAATCTATACAAACATTTTAATAACTGAATTGGAGCTCCAGTAAGGTATGTTTCTAGGTGTATATTTACTTTCTTGTAGAAAAAAGTGAGTTTTTAGTATTATAACCAGAATTGCCTTTAATTCTTTACCTTAAGATTCTCATTAATTTTTACCTCAGTGGGTCATAAGAATGATGTTTGGCTATGCCAATTTTCTTCAATATATTTGTTGTTTTTGCTATAATTTTCCTTTCTCTGACAATGGTATATATTGTTTTCTATGGGATTTAAATTGAACTCTTTCAAAGAACAAATGATTCTGAATAAAAGCTTCGGAGGGAATATTTTTCAAGTTGTTCTAGAAAAATAACTTTAGTAAAGTGATCAACTAAAAAGTCAAACACAAAGCTACTGATAGAAAATCTGAATATCATTAGTAAATTAGTGAATAGACTAAGAATGATAAACCACATACACAATGCAGTTAATTTGGGACATAAAACTAGAACCAGAAGAACTTTGGGGAATAAGATTTAGTTATCCCAACTCAAGCCATTATTTCGCCTCAGGAGGTTACATGGAATTTCAGTTTCTGCCTCTATAAAGTGGGAATAATAGCTTTCCTATTTTTTTCACAAGATTATGGTAAATATGTACTCAGTTACTGAAATTATAAAGTATTACAAAAATATAAGATAGACTACTAAGCTTGCTATTTTTCTTGCTAAAAAGATTCAATAACCAAAAAGTGAAAACAAAGAGAGGCAGATAAACATTCATGAATTATAAACAGAATGTAGAACTTGGGAGATCTTAGCAATGACAGTTATTCCTCATTGATGGACATACTATCTAATAAAAGAGTAATATGCACATTGACCATACCTTTGCTACACCCACAAGCCATGCCCACAAGCCAATCAGAGCGAATATGCAAATTAACCAAAACAAGATGGTGGTTAATTTGCATATCCACACCCAGAAGATGGCATAGAAGGAAGCCAAGCACTGCAGAAGGGAGCAAAGCTGCAGAGAAGTAAGCAAGTGGGGCAGGGGAGAAGGGAGGGAGCAAGGCAGAGGAGACAGGAGTAAGGCAACGAAGACTGGAGTGAGGCAAGCAGAGACAGGAGTGAGGCAGAGTAGACAGGAGCAAGGCAGTGAAGACAGGAGTGAGTGAGCAAGGCAGCAGAGACAGGAGAGAGTGAGGTATCAGAGAAGGGAGTGAGGCAGCAGTAAGGGAGAGAGCTTTGCTCAGGCCACAGGAAGCTCTATTCTTTGCAGGAATCTTACTGCAACAGGTCTCTAGTGTTAAAATGATTCTTTTAAAGCTGTGGATATATAATTATCACTTGGGATATATACTTCTACAAAGTAGGGTAAAATTTTAGTGGTAAGTACAAGTATAGATACATTTCCAATTTTTAACTCATCCTATAAAAAGATGGAGTTCAATTTCTTGATGAGTTTTTATAATGTGAGCATATTTTAGTGCCCTACAATGTTTTTAATTATTTATGACACAAAAATATGGAACAAATAGTATTTCTCTCCCACCACTATTACCAAACTGCTATTTTGATATCTCCCACTATATTAAATTTTCTATTCATAACTAAAATTTCTTTTAAAACAATTACTTCTACACAGTTGTTATTACAGAGGGATCCTGAGCAATACAATGGAAATTATCTTCCTCAAAAATCTCTAAATAAAAGCCTAAGTGACTAGAATGACTGGTCGCTATGACATGCACTGACCACGAGGGGGCAGATGCTCAATGCAGGAACTGCCCCCTAGTGATCAGTACTCTCTCACAGCCAACCTCCATCAGTTGGCCAACCTCCTGTGGTCCCTCCCTCAGGCAGCAGCCCCAATAGCCTGATTAGGGCCGGCCCCCAGACTGGGATGAGGAACCAGGGGTGGGTGTAGATGTGGCCCCTTTACCAGAAGAACCGAAGGCCGGCTCCCTCCTTGGGGCTGGCGGCCAACCTCCTGTGCCCTGTCTCTCTCCAAGGCCGGCAGGCCCTGACTGGCCCACCACCTGCCTGCCATGATGATGGCACAGCGGTGAGGGAAGGATGACGGGGGAGACAGGGAACCGTGCATTGGTGGGGCACTGACAGTGGTGGCATCAACACCCGGCATCCCTTCCTTCTGCGCCTGGCCTGGTGACCATTCCCTCCTCTCCAGCGTGACTGATGGGCCTGGCCTCCATCAGTCCTGGTCAGCAGCCAGGCCTAGGGACTCCACCAGTGCACGGATTTCGTGTACCAAGCCTCTAGTTTTATAATAAATAGACAATTTTTATAAGTAGTTTTCCTTGAAGTTGAAGGAATTAAGAAGTAAAAATTAGTAGTTACAGAATAGTCACAGAAATATAAAGAAGAGCATAGGGACTATAGTCAATAAAATTGTAGTAAATGTCAATGGTGCCAGTTGGGTACTGGAAATACTGGGGAAAATACTTTGCAATGTATATGATTGTTTAATGACTGTGCTTTACATCTGAAACTAACCCTATACAACAAAAGCCTAATATGCCAAGTGTCTGGTTGTCTGGTCAGCCGTTCAATCAATCAAAGTGTAATATGCTAATAATATGCTAAGGTCACTCAACTGCTCACTATGATGTGCACTGAACGCCAAGGGGCAGACAGTGGACTAGTCAACCAGTCACTATGATGTGCACTGACCACCAGGGGGTAGATGCTCTCACTGGTAGGCTAGCTTGCTGCTGGGGTCTGGCCAATTGGGACTGAACGAGATGGGCTGGACAACCCTGGAGCCCTTCCTCAGTCCCTCCCTGGCTGGCCAATTTTCCGCATCCCTCCCCGGCCCCAATTGTGCAATGGTGGGGTCCACTGGCCTGACTTGCACCCTCTTGCAATATGGGACCCCTCAGGGGATGATGGAGAGCCAGTTTCAGCCTGATCCAGGCCAGGCTGAGGGACCCCATGGTGCACAAATTCGTGCACTGCGCCTCTAGTTCATAATAATACTGAATATAAACTATAACTGAAAAGTAGAAAAAGAAAACAAAAATGCCAGCAAAGAATTATTATTCTATACATTTGTTTTATTATAAGCAACACCCTGACCATCAAAACTCTTGAAAAATGAAAATATTTAGTATAGAGCCAATGTAGGAAAAGCTAGTATATAAAGTCACAACTGACAAAATAACGTACCTTAAAAACTTTACATATTATTCTAATCATTCATTATTTATTCAATGCGAGGTGTAGAGTCCATAGGAAAAAATAGCATGGCATCTACTTCAAAGTATGCACAAAAAATTGTACTGAATCGGTCATTATTTTGCATTTATTATACAGGTAGTTATCACACTCTTGTTTTACGTCAGGCATCTCACTGTTGACAAGTCACTAATGGGCAACATAGTCCTTATATTCATAGAACTGAAATCTACACAGTTTTCATGAACTTATCTACAAACGACTGGCATTTTTGAATAATTTTTCTTCTAAATCTTCACTTAGAAATATCTTCACAATACTATGGTTAAGTAAAAAAATTGTTTTACTTAAATGAGGTTAATCACATAATTATGTTAAACTTTCCACTGACTTAGCTACTTTGTAGATTCATAGATGACTACGTAAGAACCATCTTCCTTCAGCAGGTAGAATGTTTCCTAAAGTATTCATAACTCAGTGTTTTGAGTTGCAATATTTTAATATAAAGGAAGTGAGCTAAAATCACAATTCTATCTTGAACAAGTTATTTAATATTACCATGTCTCAGTTTCTTCATCTGAAAAACATGCATATTACAAGATTGTTGGAATAATGATCAGAAATAATGTACATACACATTTATTTCATTGCTTCATATACATAAGTGCTCTACAAATGTCAGTAGATTTAGTTTCTGTTGTTGGGTAATTATTGTCATTTTTTATTAGTCAGTTTCTACAGCAGTGGTTTTCAAACTTTGTTTTGAAAAGATATCATAGCAGTTCTTCCCCATCCCATTATATTTAACTTCAATTTTTTCAATTATTTGAAAGACATATATAAAACACATTTATTATAAAGGAAAGATAGGACAAAACAACTATAGATAGAAATAATAATATTCACTTCTTTCAAGCTGCCAAAGCTTGTGCCCTGCAAGACACACTGGCTGAGAGCCTGAAACCTATTGATCTCATCCTTTCTGTTACAAAATGATGGAGCATTTTATTTTCTCAGGACATCAGTTTCTTTTTCTCTCCAATGACAGAGTAGAAACAGAAAAACACTAATTTCTGCTTTCAGTTCTATGATCTGAAAAATAATAAATTGGACAAGACAATATTATAACGGTGGAAATCTCCCAGGATAGCTACCAGTAACAATTAAGTTTATAAGGAAAATAACACATTAGAAATCCTTTTTTATCTTGCCCTGATTACTAGTACAGTAAGGTAATTGAAAGAATAAAAGAAAAATGACAGGGAAAAAGCCTTTTAAAAAATCATCCTCCAGAAAATAGTGTGGTAGAGACCTGGGGATAGAGGTGTTGAATGGGCAGAGGGGAGTAAAAGGGGGTAATTAGGAAACATCTATAATACATTCAACAACAAAAACATATGATATTTAAAAAAAATCATCTTCCAACATGTTGAGTATGTGTAGAGACTAGCAAAGAATGGAAGAGATGGCTTCCCAATCACCCATTTCTAGATATCAAGATCCCTAATCTCCTTGGATATAATCTGACCCCCTGGCAATCTGCTGTCTGAAATTTAAAAAGCTAATACAAGTCAATGGATAGAATATCTGCCCTTGCACCAAAGAGTCAAGGTCAAGTACCTGGGTTACAGGTTCCATCCCTGGCCCATGTCTCCCACCTCCCTCCACTCCTTCCCTCACCTTAACTCCATTCATTCTCTTAAACATAATAAATGGAAAAAAAATCCTTAGGTGAGGATTATATAAAAAAAAATTAAGACGCACTAGGTTCATCTTTTAAACAAACCAGTGAGCAGGCACCACCAAACAGGTACAGCAATGATTCTTACAAAATTTGCAGAGGCATATGTTGAAATATAAACAAGTAATGGACAGTTTTGATGGTTATTGGGAAATACTGATGAGTTTTAAGACAATGGAAATTTCAGAGGAAAAACATTTTGTCTGCTTGTGTTTATACTTAAAAGAAATATAATTTTACCTCAATGAAATTGGGGGGATAAATATAATTTTGCATTAATAGCTTGTCTAAGCTGAGCTATAAAATGAAACCTTCAAAATTATTTCTATCTAGTCTATTATTCATTGGGAGAGGAGGATTATTACATGGATCCTTTATAACAATTTTTATATTGCAAAAAATTGGGGGAAAGTTGTAACCGATATACAATATAAAATAAAGGAAAATTATACTTTAGTACAGTATGAGTTTTCAGAAAATGTCCTTGTAGCTAAAATATGTTTATAATTATGTCAAAAGGTATACTTTATGGATTCCAGGGAAATGTGTTAATAATTCTCATAAATAAGTAAGGGCAAGTGGAAACTCTTTGGTTAGCTTCTGAAGTTAGCACATATGACGAAAGTTGTCCAGAATTAAATTGGTCTAGGAAAATCTCTTAAATAACCCCTATAGTATAATACACATGGCTTTATGTATACAAATCCTTTATGGTAATTCTTTCACACATTCAAGTTTGAGAACTTTTGTGCTGCTACACTGAAGAAAGTAACCAAAGGAAAGCCTCTAGGTCTCTAGGTAGATAGCTAGGTGTATGGCAATAAAACTCTTTACTGCTTTTAGGTTAAGCAGTAAAATTTAGAAAAAGTAAAGAAAAGAAAGGATGATGAGCTCTAAATTGTTTCTGTTTATCTAGGGTTTACTGTTTATATTTTTAAAACTGAGCCTTTATTTTTCTAATGCTGCAACTTTTCAAACCTTTTCATCTCATGGCCCACATAAACTAAATTACTAAAATTCTGTGACACAGAAAAAATGCATGTTTTTGGCTGATCTAACAAAAACACAAACTATGTATAGTTTCATTCAACCATATGGCTATTGTCATGTTGGCTGCTGTCATTTTTAATTTGACAATCTAAGGAAAAAGAAGTCGGTATCCCTGACTAAATAGTCAGGTATTGCATGTTTTAAGAATTCTTGCAGCCAGTTGAAAATGGCTCTTTGATACATGTTAAGTGAATGTGTTTGCTTTTGAGAGGGTCATACAAGGCAGTGCAATGCACTATGGAGCTAGCAGCAAGTCCCCAAATCTGATAGCAGCTTAAGGGCACATATAATGTCACTTCGCTTTATCTTAATATGCTAGGGAATATATAGTTGGTGTTCTTTGACAAAAACATTTTGTTTTAAAGTGAGGTTTTAACTGCCTTCAGCTTTTTGTGTCCCTTGCTATTTCTAACTGCATCTTTGACAGTGATGATCCTCTAAGACAGTGGTCAGCAAACTCATTAGTCAACAGAGCCAAGTATCAATAGTACAACGATTGAAATTTCTTTTGAGAGCCAGATTTTTAAAACGTAAACTTCTTCTAACACCACTTCTTCAAAACAGACTAGCCCAGGCCATGGTATTTTGTGGAAGAGCCACACTCAAGGGGCCAAAGAGCCGCATGTGGCTCGCGAGCCACAGTTGCCGACCACGGCTCTAAGACATACCCAGGCAGTAGTTTTATGTCAAACGCTCAAATGAACAAATCCAATATAAATTCCATAACAAAAATGTGATGTATTAAAATTTCCTATTTTAAGTAAATTAATTTTATATTTAGGTTCGCATACTATCTTTTTTTAAACCTAGTATACCCCCATGAATATCGACTAAATTGCATTAGAATCAGTTTTATGCTCTGAAATTTTCTATGCTCTTATCAGAAGAAAGCACACACATTCAGAAATGTTACTTTCCTTTTGATTTATCTTTCTTTTAAAATAATTTGTTGTGGTATAGTGAATTACAAGCTCCCGTAAGACCTGAAGACTTTGTACAACTTGGATTGTGGACTGTATTTCTCCCACATGGGTTTGGTGGCCGGGTCACTCAGAATGGTATTAGAACATTTAATTTTCAAAACACACACACACTGCAGCAGATGTGTTTTATAGGGACTGCAAAATAAAATTTAGAAGTAAGAGGGTCTGGGTAATGTTCTGGTACAATATGGTTAGAGATCACCACATAAAACTAATTCCTGCTGATAATCATAACTTGTCTCTGTGAAAACTGGTTTATAATATTTGTGTATAGCACTATGGAGAATATCAAAGTTACCAAGATTTGAAACAGTGCAGCAGGAGCTCCAGAGCGTTATGTAAATTAATCCTACAACATGGAACACATTAACTTGAGGGTTTCAGGAATTTGGAAATCCAAATGCCTAGGATGTGGGTTTAATTGAAATGGAGCATTATGACAATCAGTTTTTCTCTAGAGACAGAAATTTTTAAGGTGCATGCAAACATATAATTGAGCACTGACATATTACATCATAGCGATGCATTTTTAAACAACCCATATCTGCTTCACAATACTTATTCCACTGAAATACTGTTGGATATTTAAAGATTCCTCCTTTAGAGTCCAGCCATCTGAATAAATGAACAGTACACTGAGGTGAGCCAGTCAACTCTCAGATGGGGCCAGGACTCAAAGGCTCACACATACACAAAGCACTTCTTCTGGAAAAAATGTTTCTGGGTTTTCAACATAAATCAGGGTCAACACATAATACAATCATACTCTAGCACATCGAAAAGCTGGAAAACAGTCTAACTAGGCTGGTAATGCTTCCAGTAAACCTCTGAGCCAAATAGCAATCAGAGAATTCATGGCTTTGTGATCAAACCCCATCTCTGTTCAATTCCATGAAAGGGTTGCCTGCTCTTTTGGAGAAATTTAAAATGGGAGTTAGAGAGCTACACTTTCTCCATGGCTATGGTTTTACAGGATTTCTTTTTCTTTCTTTTTAACTATAGCCACAAATGAATAAACTTGTGAGTAATACTAAATTTCAGGAGCCTCGAATTTCACACCATAACAATTCACTTCTACTTTTTATGGTAAAAGGATAAGCCAAATATTTTGAGTGAAATTCTATATGAAATCATTATAAATAGTTGTAGTAATAAGATTAAATAATAAAATTTTAATGGTATCAAAGATTGTTACAATATAAAAATCCAATTACATATTGGATTTAGAATATGCCAAATAAAGTTGAGTATATTATTGTTTAGATTTTTTGTGTAAAATATCTATAATAACAAAAGCATAATATGCTAATTAGACCAGAAAACTGAACTACCTTCTAGAGATCATTCTGGATGAAGCCACCGCTGCAGAAGCCTAAGCAGAGGTTGTTAGGGGTAATCAGCCAGCAGTCCCAGATTATGAGAGGGATGTCCCCCTAGAGAGTCCCCCCATGCATGAATTTCATGCACCAGGCCTCTAGTCAAACTTAAAAGTAAGAATTAATTATTGCATAGCAGAGTTAGAAGTTCCAGAATCAACAGATTAATACATAACATTAACCAAGCATTATATTCCTAGATATGTGTTGGAACCAAAGTGATAAAGAAATAACATAAAATGAACAATGAAATTTTATGTGTGTGTGTGTGTGTGTGTGTGTGTGTGTGTGTGTGTGTGTGTGTGTATCATGCATTGCAAATGAAGCTGGGCTTGCTGTAGAAGTACAGAATCACAGATTATTGGAATTCTAGGTAAATGCACCCTTTGTAAACCTAAAAATATCTTATCTCAAAAGAAAGAAAGACACTAGATGCTGGGAGGAAAAGAGCAGGTGAGGGTTGAAAATAGAGCCAAAGCTGGCATTTAATGCTCCATTTGAGCCATGAGAGCCACACAATATGGCCATGAATCTATGAAGTTGGAGTTGGAAATGCTAATCCCTTAAATGATGTCCCATCCAGGAGAAGGTGCGAGAAAAGCAAATGCTGGCCATGAAAAGTGGCAAGGAAGCTTTTAATTCACCTTATGCTATAGATGGGGAAAATGAAAATGTACCGTGAAAAAATGAAAATATAAACTTGTTCTATAAGTGAATGTGGTTCAGATAGCCAAAGATAAGAAATCATATAAAATTGAGTCTGCAACATGAAATTGCTGGGACCCCAAAAGAAAGAAATGTTGAATACCATAGAGATGTTTTCATATACAAAACACAAGAGAAGCCCAGGGATACATATATCCCAAGTGCGAAATAACTTATAGTAAAAATTTAAATGTGCCTACATGTGTGCGCGCGCGCACACACACACACACACACACACACACACACACACAGAACCACAACATCCTGAGGAAGATTTTAATATAAGCAATAAATGGAGAATTTACACCACAAATATAAGAAGTAATGAAGGAGCTAGAAAGATAGTATAAAGTAAGATTTTTAATATGTAAATCGATTAAAAATAGTAGTAGTAATGAGAAACAAATGAGAGACTAAAAAAAATAGCAGGTAAATTTAAACATAAACTTAAAAAAATCTTAAAACAAAAATTTATTTACACAGAGAAAAATAAAATTAGAAAGATGAAAGATGAAAATGTCACAGAGATATATAGAAACAAAAATATGAAAGAGTTTGAGACATAGACGTTAAAATGAGAAATCTATCTTGTATCTAACTGGAGTTCAAGAAAGAGGAAATGAAAACAATGACGGAGAGGTGACATTAGAAGTGGCTGATTTCAGAAGTGAAGAAAAAAAGATAAGTCTTCTTCAACTGAAAAACCAAAATGAAGCCAAATTTAAAAAGAAAGAAACTTAATGCATGTATCTTATTGAAACTACAAAAGAATAAGGACAAGGAGATAAATCTTAATGGATCTCTTTAAATATCAAGTGTCAATGATGAGAGAGAATCACTGATCAGCTGCATCCTGCATGCCCTCTACTGGGAACCAAACCCAGAACCCAGGCATGTACCCTGATGTGGAATCAAACCGTGACCTCCTGTATTCAGTCTACGCTTAGACTGACTGAGCTATGCTGGGCTGCATGTTGTACATTTTAAATATCTTACAATTAAAAGTTAAATAGCTTACAATATTGCCAGTTATACTTCAATAAAGCTGAAAAAAATAAATTTAAGAACATTGAATAAATCTGGGTAGTGTTAAATCATGGGAATTTTTAAAATTTGTTTTATTGTATTTTTTGAAGATTTATTATATAAAATATATTTTTAATTTTAAAAAAAGAAGGGACTCAACAAGATTGTGAAATTCAGTAAAGCTGTGGGGTAGGAGTGGCACTCCTGCTGGCCTAAGCACCAGATTGGACCTGAGGTGGAGAGAAAGAGAATTTTCTCAATTGAAGTGTGGAGTCCACAGTCAATCCTCTTGTAGAAGACGTTGGCCTTACTCTCTTTTACAATATTTGACAATAAGAGGAAATTTGAAAAAGTAGTCTTTTTATGGTGGGTGACATTCGAAACCATTCTGAAGAACAGAGATCTAATTTGATAATGTTGTAGGAGACTACTATTACAAAAGGCTAAAATATGTGAGGTAAATTAAGCAACAGATCAATTACATCAGAAAAATGTGGCAGAAGCATGTTTGGTAAGATAAAGAAATATAGATATATTAATTTATCGATCCAATTTTTACTAACTGCCTCCGTTTGTGGGTTATATATATAATATTCATTAACATAAAAGTAATAATGAAAACATGTGTTTAGAAAATAATTATTTATTAGGTTCAATGATCAACTATACTCTTGGGCCACCACTACTCTTATAGGATTTGAATTAGCATAGATAATGCAGACAATTACAATACAGGATGCTGTGTATAGTAGGTTATACAATATAATCTAGGAAATCATTGTAAGTGTCAGGGAAGAATAAAGTACTTTGAACATAGTATTCCCTCAATTAAGTACTTATAAGTAAACTAGAGGCCTGGTGCATGACATTTGTGTACTGGGCAGGGGTCCCTCAGCCCTGCCTGTGCCCTCTCACGCCCCTCAGTGGGCCTAAGTCGGTAGTTGGACATCCCCCAAAGGGTCCTTAGCACTGTTGCTGAGGTGGGAGAGGCTCCTGCTACTGCCACTGTGCTCACCAGCTGTGAGCCCTGCTTCTGGCTGAGCAGCACTCCCCCTATGGGAGCACACTGATCACCAGGGGGCAGTTCCTGCATTGAGCATCTGCCCTATGGTGGTCAGTGCATATCACAGTGACCGGTTGTTCCACCGTTTGGTTGACTTGCAGATTAGGGTTTTATTATATAGGATGATTGCATGATTGAATAAACAAGCTGAGTTATTAGGAATAAAGAAGGGTTTGTTAGTTCAGAATTGAAGACAAAGTATTTTAGGGACAGACACAACAATCAAGAGAGGAAAAAAACAAAAGACTACTCTCTGGAAGAATTAAAGGACATTCAGAGAGGTCTGATACCAAAGCACTAGGAAAGAGTAGAGAGAGATAAGGCTTGCATAAGACAGGGCAGACAACTAAAAGATTTTCATCATGCAGTGATATAATTATATTGTCCTTTTTAAAAAAATATTGATTGATTTGAGAGAGAGGAAAAGATTGATTTGTTGTTCCATTCATTTATGCACTCATTTGTTAATTCTTGTATGTGCTCTGATCAGGGATCAAAGGAACAATCAACATAACTATCAGGACGACACTCTAGCCAACTGAGCTACCCCAGTGTTCTTATGCACCTGGTTATGGGGTGGAGAATGGAAATTGGCAAATTGGATGAGAGAAATGATAGGACCCTGCCTCAGTAAACTGATTATGACAAAGGCCAGAACTAGAGTAATAATAATCATGGGGATAAAGAGCAAAAGAAGGATTTAAAAGATTTCATGAGATTAAACCAGGAGAGTGAATGAATTCCCCAAGGAATTTATATATAAGAAAATATTTTATGCTCTCCTGATAATCCCCTAACATAGTTCCAGACAAACCAGATGGCTTATTACATTTTTCCTGACTACATTCCAGATATTTTCTGTTGTATAGATCTTTTCATGCTCATGGCCTCTAATTCTCTTCTCCAATTGCATTTCTTTAAATCCCATCCATCACTCAAGGTGGACCTCAATGTTGCCTTTCTCATGAAATCTTCCATGATCTCAATTCTACTCCAAAATACAAAATCTCTACCTCCTAGAAAACTCCTTATTATTTTTATTGCATTTACTACATATTAACAGCTATGATGGTTATTGTATATTTTATGTATCTACCCAACTATGCTTAAGGCCAGGAGAAATATCAACTTCACTTTGTTTCTTTCTAAAGTACTTGACATGCTATCTGTCTTGTGCATATCAAAGTTAGGCTTTACATGTAGTATGTTACAGAGTATGTAATAATAATATACTGTATTAATCCAGTAATACTTCATTAACTATGTATTTGCAACCTATTTTCAGTAGAAAGTTAACCTTATTTTAAAACTTTAAATTTTAGAGCCGATTATAAAGCCAAGTATATAAATTATTGATATCAATATATATAAGAATTTATTATTGCCATATATGTTTTAATAGCATATAATAAATAAATAATAAAAAATAATAAATAAAATTAATCAAACTTTAAAGTAGGTATCCAAAGTGATATGTAAATTTATAACAATCCTGTTTTCTGTGATGATATTCACAAATCTTACAAAATAATGAAAACCAGAAAAGCATTCAATAGAGTTGAT
This sequence comes from Antrozous pallidus, assembly GCA_027563665.1. NCBI lineage: Eukaryota > Metazoa > Chordata > Mammalia > Chiroptera > Vespertilionidae > Antrozous > Antrozous pallidus. The sequence continues at coordinate 67,838,344 of CM050521.1, forward strand.
ATAAGTGGAAAAGGAACACATTTTTAGATATTTGAATTTTTAATGGTTTGATTTCATTTTACATTTCTCCAAGATTAGAAGGAAAGAGAGGCAAATTGGATGAATTTTTTGGGGGAAATTTTTCTGAATCAAGGTGCCTCCTCAGTACTGGGCCAATGAAAAATGTAGAAGAATCATTTGGCCCCTATTCGGCTTCTGGATATTGAGGACATGTGTGCCGGATCAGAGTTACAGGGTGATTTCCATGAATCTATTCCAACCTTTTTGGATGTAAAATTCATCTGTCAGTTCCTTGAGCCAGAACTCTGCTCTCATAAGTCATCTATCAAAACTTTGGAATTTGGCTGATAATGCTGACTGCTGCAGAGGTGCCTTTCATGAAAGACAACTTTACCTACATCATAATCACAGGGAGGGAAAAAATGACACCAGGAAAAAAATTCCTCTTTGTTTTTCTCTTTAAATTCTTTATTTCCCTTGCTGAGACAAAGGGCAATAGTGGCAACCATACACATAATTCTCTCCCCCACCCCCAAAATCAAATACAGGATCCTGATTTCACAGCAGTCAACTCTGATATTTTTCTCCTGCTGATGAGTTGGATGTGCTGCCTTGCCTTTCTGCAGGCATACTACAAGTAAGTTGTGGACTCCCTTTTAAAGAGAGAATGAGCATATGGGAGCTCTTTTATTTCTAAAATGATTGTGCAACTGAATGTTAAACATGCCATCCATAAAATTAAATTTAAGCATCTGCTTCCTTCAAGGACTAGCCATTTGCCCTCCCTCTGGAGAGAAGAGCAACAACACAAGGAACACAGTTTTGCTGCTTTTGTAGTATGTATGAATTAGCATGTCATTACTAGATACATGTTAGGCAGTTTCACCAATTTTGTAACAATTTCTATCCACATAAAAACCAAAGATTCTTACTCTTTATATAGCATTACTCTCTTTACTTTCAAATTATCTCAAACTTTACACAAAAGAAATATATAGACAAGTCAAATAGTCATCAAAAATTAGTTATTCAATTTGGAGAATAAAACTTCTAATCTTTCCCACAGTTTTCTTTGGAGATATTCCATTCTAAACCACTTTTATTGAAGAAGAAGGCAAGATGTATTCTTTCAAATGGTCCCTTTCACTACTTTTATTCACTTTATTAAAGCTTTTTTAAAAAAAAACACGGAGTGTTAATACTATGAAGGTATTGGAAGGTATCTAACAACATTTTTTTGTTTCAGTGCAGATTTTGTGAATAGTTTCATTAGAGATATCTGAAATGCAGCCTCCACTTTTGGTACTGAAAACCAGAATAAACTGACACTCAGACTGATTTAAAGCAAACTTGGACAAAAGGCCCAAACTATTTTCAAAATAAAACGGGGCAAAGGAAAGGAAATGAGAGAGAAAGGAGGGGTTGAAATTTGGCGATCTTTAATATTCACCCCACTATTTCATAAGCGCATACTTTCTTCTGTATTAGCCCTCTTTTGTAACTTGCTCTGTGTGGGAAAGCACAGAACTTGGTTAGAATGTCTGTAAGGAGGATTATCTGAAAGGTCAGAGGCCTCTGAGGGGATCTTACTGAAGGTGGCAGCCCCTACCTTGACTTTTCAAAACAAGTCCGATCCCCCAGGTGTTTTGCTAGAATCTCTATGTTTAGTCTTTAAAGACGCGACCTTGTGGAAGCATATACTTTCCCAAGGATGCTCACCATGCTGATTGTATCTGGAGGTTAATTTTAGTTCAAGCTGTTATTCCAATAAAAGCCTAAGGAGGCAGGTGAACAGAGCTACATGGTGGCGGTGGTGTTAGCCAAGTAGTGCCTTATCCTCTCTTTCACAGAAATATGTGTCAGAGTAATCATTCATCCATCATTCATTCAGGGTCTGCCGGTCAGCTTTGGCAGCTATTTGGCCAATGATTAGAAATGGTCAGTAGTTACTAGCAACCCTACTTGAATACTTCGTGGAGAGGAAATAGTTGTACCTACTAACTTCTTCTATTAATCTGCTAACTACATTGTATGATTTTCTCATTATTCTACTATGAAAAATTTCAAACCTACACAAAATGTAAAAAATAATAGTACAAATCCTCTACATCTTTACATCTTGCACACATATTATGCCATATGCGCTTTCCTGTCTATCCTCTCTCTACATATTCTGAACATTTAAAATTGAAAACAGCAAAAAATCTGTCCCTATCTACTTTTGTATGCATTTATTAATTATAAGGATTTTCTCCTACATAACTATAAAAATATCATCACATGCAAAATATTTATATAATGATAAAATAATTATATAATATACAGTCCATATTCATATTTTCCCCCAAACCTCAAGACTAGTGTGTGTGTGTGTGTGTATGTATATATATATATATATATATATATATATATATGACCTGGATATACTCAAGAGTCAAGCATTGCTATTTTGTGAAATTTTATATTTAACTCAAACTGTGAAGAAGCAAAAATAAATTCATGTTAGGTAGTCTCCAATAACTTTTCACTTTAAGATCTTACGGGCTTAGATAAAGCATAATAGGTAGACTCCAGTAACTTTTCAAATTTGAAATGTTCAAAAGGAAATTTAAAGAATATATTGAAATCCAGTTTCTGCCAAAAAAAAAATGTGTAAAAACAACTCAAAATGTCACAGTAGCCCTAAGTGGTTGAGCATCTACCCATGAACCAAGAGTTCACTCATTTCATTCCCAACTAGGGCACATATCCAGCAGGGGGGTGCAGGAGACAGCCAATGGATATTTGTCAGTGATGTTTCTATCTATTCTTCTCCCTTCCTCTCTCTCTAAAATCAATAAAAAATATTTTCACAAGTCACATTAATTGGTATCTGTAATTTAATTAACAGTCTCACTAACCTTAGTATTAATTCTGAGGGATATTAGAAATGCTAGTACCTGATATCCAATATCCAATTAAAATAAAATTTTTATATAACAGTTTCAGTGATGTCATCATTTTCTATCCACCATATATATTTTCAAATAGGAAAGAACTGCTCTCTTTATCCCTGCAAAAATATGTATTTCTAAGTGAATCTCATAAAGGTTAAGAATGAACATTTGTTAAAGACTGTATTCAGTGAAGAAACCAGGAATATTTTATAACTGGTTCCAAAGAGAATGTGAAGAACAGGCACATTTACAAAATATTAAAATGAATGTACAACAGGAGGCAAAATTGATTTTTGTCATGTGGAGAAGGGAGGCTAGACAGGACTGAATTTACATGTCTGCAGATAACAATTATTTTGCATTACTATCAGTTATCTATAATTTATAGAGTAGTAAAATAGCTTCCCCAGAATAAGAATCTGATATCTGAAAAAGTCTTTGCTAAGAGTCTAGACAATGTGGAGTTTTCATTGAAGCACACTTTCCCCTGTGTCCCCCCAGTAATATTCCTGATTAAAACCTGCCCCCAACCACTCAGTTTATCATATAGGTATCTCTTTCTTTCCAAAAGTTGGCGTTTATGCCACTTCACATTAGTATGGTAATGGATTGTTTCACAAAAACAAAAATCTTCAGATTCCATCTGGTTAGATAAAATAGGTACTTAGTGTAGGTCTTTCTGTGAAAGCGAAATGGCCTAATGTGACTTGCAGAACACAGGGGTGGTGTTAGCCAAGTAGTGCCTTATCCTTTCTTTCCCTTTATGCCATTCTGGCTTACAAAAGATTTCCCAGGAATCCTCTAATATCAAGAGGAAAAGCTATAATGATGACTACATTTAACATCACATCAACAGCAATTTTATGGCATTTGAATTACTGAGGTATATACAATTAAAAGATTCCTGATAAAGGGTAACATAGATTACGAATGCAAACTTGCATAAGCAGCTTTATTGGCAAAATGTGCAAATACATACTCTAAACAAATACCTTCAGGCTGTCAAACTGAAACTAGTATTTGAAGCATTATATTGATGAGCTTTTGTTGTGTAATATTTATTCATGTTGTTGTGTGCCAGGATTCTTATGTAAGGGTAATAAGAATGAACAGAGATTTGATTAAATGGAGATGTCAGATGCCTGCTTTTTCTAGAAGGTATGTGCTCCTCCCCAACGACAGGCATCCAAAGATTTCATGAATAAGAGCAAAATTAAAAAAAAAAAATTTCACAGTTTTTTGGAACTAGAATAGTTCCCCGTTATTCTTGGGGATATATTCCAAACCCCCAGTTGCTACCTAAAATCGCCGATAGTTCTTAACCATATATACAGGGTAGGGCAAAAGTAGGCTTACGGTTGTGACTATGTGAAACACGGAGTTTATTCTTGTATTATTTATTAATTATTGTATTTTTTCCAAATGAATGGTTGTAAATCTACTGTTGTACATATTGCACATTCTTGCATATTCTTTTCAGATGTTCCACCCACCAATTTGATGCCTTTTTCCATCTTAGCTGTGGTCATAACCCTTGCAGTTTGAGTTATGACAGCAAAACTAACATGAACTTATTTTTGCTTCTTCACAATTTCATGGATAAAAGACTCATTCTTACTACAAATCTTAGCAAGCTTAGCATAAAATTCTTTCCTTTCCTTATTAACTTGAAAACTTAAACTTTTTCAATTAAAAGAAGCACTTTGTGGCTTATCTTTGGCCTTTCCAAATTACCAGCATCACTACTCTTGCACTTCAGAGCATTATTAACTAAAATGAGGATTACTTGAACACAAGCACTCTAATACCACAACAGTTGATCTGATAATGCAGGCAGCTACTAAGTGATTATTGGGTAGAAAGCATATACGGGGTGAATACTGTGTACAAAGAAGGATGTATGTCTTGGATTAGATGGAGTAGCATGTAAAAAGATTTCATCATGCTACTCAGAAAGGGGCACAATTTAAAAATTATAAATTGTTTATTTTGGGCAATTCTCCATTTATTATTTTTGAACCATGGTCGACTGTGGGTAATTGAAACCATGAAAAGCAAAACTGTAGATAAGGGGGAACTACTGTCCATAATAAGGCCAAAACTTTGACCTCTATTTTATATCCCTCGCTCATCCACCTCTTCCCCTGGAACTCTGTATGCTTGAAAATCCTTTCCTAACTCTAAGTTATTAGAGATGACTATTCACAGGAAATATGATGTAATGTTTTGGGCCTTGTATAGAATTAAAGCAACTAGACAATGGGTCAATAATAGCATCAGGGTCCAGTTACAGCTACAAAAAAAAGCTTCATATTATACATCTAGAAATATTGAGAGGCTTTTAAGCTTTTAATTTTTGTAATATAGAAATTAGTTGTGGAAATATCAGAAAGTAGATATATTTTTAAAAAGAAAGATTCTAATTCAAGATTAGGAGTCAAAATTTGGAGAGGCGCTATTAGGATTTGATGGAATTCCTCAATTTTTGCCTTTATGTTTCTCTTTTCTTTGTTAATTCATATTAAATACCTTGCTAAATCATATTAGGTAGCTTGCTTATATATATTTTTATTTAACACAATGTGACCAATTTTCTATGCAATTACTTAAAAATTATTCAGGATTATATAGTGTTTAGCTGCATAGAAGCTCAATTTTTTTTCATTCTCCTAAAACTGAGCAATCCATATGCTTCTAATAATTTACCTTCACAGAGAATAAGATGATGGTAATCTCTGCACAATAATCCTTCAGTTATACTGTGTATTTTCTTATATGTTTGTGGCTAAAATTATATCAAAGACTACAAGTATTTTAAATTTCTCAATATGTATTGCCAAAACACTTTGTAAAATTGTGTGAATATTTTGAATTTTACCATTAATATAAAAGTACACGCAACTCATTACATTCATATCAGTCTTCCTTATATTTGATTTTAAACATATATGTCAATCTAAGAGATGAAAAGGGCACCCTAATGGTTTTTATTGAGATTTTTCCAAAATAATTGTTTAGGTTATTTAGCTTCTATTAGAATTGTTAGTCTGAATAAATAGAGATTCATGCTTAAGCTAATTTCTTTATCATATCCTATCTAATAAAAGACTAACATGCAAATGTGACCGTACCTTGGCTCCTGATTGGCTATGCTACCAGCCAATCAGGAACAGGAGGCAAGGTTGGAGAGGCATGCAGAGGCATGGCCTCAGTGCAGCATGCTCAGAGGTGGGACTGGGTGGGTGCTGCAGGGTATCGGGAGCAGCAGGAATTCTGGGAAATGTAGTTTTGAGCTCTGTGGTGAACATGATGGGACTGTGACCTGGGTTTAGGCGAAACTTCAATTAAAGCTTTGAACTCTCTGTAGGAGAGAGTTTGAAATACTGAGTGTGGAACATGGGAACAGCTGGGGGGGGAGGGGCGGCGGCAGCGGTGTCCCATGGCCCTCCAGCTTTTTGAGCACAAAAGGGGGCAGGAGGGGTGGGGCAGTGGCTTTTTCTTTCTTTCTTAGTTCACAGCTTTAATTGACATTTAGCCTAAACCCAGGTCACAGCCTCAACATGTTTACCACAGAGCTCAGATTATTGGTACAATTCAGTGAAAATGGGACAGAAAAACTCACTAAGGAAGAACAGCTTCCTGAATCTGTTCACTCATATCCTATCTGACCCAGAAATGCAGAAAATTACCATCAGACACATCACAGGATCAAAGCTTTTGCCTCTAGGAGAAGCTTAAAAGGACACAGACTTTTCAATTTGCTCTGCTCTTCCCTCCACAGGATTATCTCTGACACAGCGAGTTCAGAGTTCTCTGGTGATTGCAAGGACCTAGGTCCTCACTGCCTCCTCCCCCATCCTCTGCTGCTCCTTGAAATAATTGATCATCCCTCTTTTGGGGGAAAGGAAGTGACACATTAAAGAAGTCTTCTCTAAAGGGATGTTTATGAAAAAAATGTAGAAAGGACTACAAGAGAAGAGTGTTTTCTTTAGTAGACAAAGCAGCTCTATTAGGCAACAGGTTTGGGAGCCCTGACGGCCTGAGCCCACGCTGGCTACCTATAGGGGTGCTTGCACTTCCCCCAAGCTTCTCCGCTTTACATTGCAACATGGTCTTCTTGGGGAACCCAATCTGTAATGAAAAACTCCTGAACTACACTGTGTTTTACAGATGGTTTTTAAAAATTGAGGCTTTAGGCCTAGGGCAGGCTGAGGGTGAGCCATAAGTTGGACATCCCATAAGGGCTCCCAGTATGTGAGAGGGGGCAGTTTAGGCTGAGGGACCACCCCTACCCCGTGCATGAATTTCATGCACCAGGCCACTAGTGAGTAAATAAATGTCTTGGTTTATAAAATATTCAGGAGAAACAAGCAAAGGCAGTAAATATTTTTTTTAAATATATTTTATTGATTTTTTACAGAGCAGAAGGGAGAGGGATAGAAAGTCAGAAACATCGATGAGAGAGAAACATCGATCAGCTGCCTCTTGCACACCCCCCACCAGGGATGTACCCGCAGCCAAGGTACATGCCCCTGACCGAATCGAACCCGGGACCCTCCAGTCCACAGTCCGACGCTCTATCCACTGAGCCAAACCGGTCTCGGCAATAAATATTTTAATGTAACTTGTTAGTTACTTGAGTACTGGTTAAATAGATTGATCCAAATTCTCATTTTCATTCTGTGAAACCTGGGCTTTTTCTTGACAGTTTTTTCGATAGTTCTCTTCTTACCTGGACATCTAGGCACAGAGCCCACTGTTTCACTCATAATACACTCTCAATAAATATTTATTGAATGAATGAAAGCAGCAAGTCAGCCTCTATTGTGATGTGCGGTTTCTCATTGAATATTTCACATGTGTAAACGTGGCCAAAATGTGTCCTGATTTTATTTCAACCAGTCCTGTTCATCCTTTGCCCTAATAAAAACCAGCTTTTCACACATCAGATTTTATTGGCTAAAATCTTATCAAACCTATGTCTGGAAGATATCCAAAAAAGCAGAACTTTGAGTTCTATGTTACTTCCACAGAACATCTGATAATGCCCACTTTACTTTAAATATCACTGGGCCAAGTCTTTATTTAAACTCAGAGTGACACACTGAGGAGATGAGCTGCACTGAAAAAAACAAAACAAACAAACAAACAAAAAAAACGTTTGCTCTTGGATTCCAGGGACATGGTATGGTGTGGCCATGTCGGACATAACCTTAGAAAAAGTCCATTAAACTATGAAATGTCAATTATTTTCTGACATCATTTCTGAGATGGCTATTCTGAGTTGATTAGTAATAAGCAATAGCAGGTATAAAGTTAATCATAGCATAATTTTCTCCTGGTCCTAATTTAACAAGTAATAATTGATGTTCCAGTCCATTACTTGGCTTACTGAGCCATGTTACATTTTTAGAGCGGAAATATGGGATCGGTATTTCTGTTTAGAGTTGGCTTTTGGGGAAAAAAATTCTCCTCATAGACTTTTACTTTATTATTAGCACTGAAGAAAATAGCCCTGGAGAATGTCAGCTTGCTCATTGACCCATATAAAATCATTTTGTCACCTAACAGCACACTAAATTACTCTAAAATCTTAATTTTCATTTATTTTTGTGGGGGACAACATTGGGTCTTGATTGTATCAGGTATAACTCATTACTAGAGTTTACTTTTTGAAGAGTTTCATATCCATGAAAAATAACCCAATGGAAAACATCATTATAAAATCAACAAAAACTAAGAAACACATCCCCGCACGCAATATCTCCAAGAAAATATCAGCTACCAGAGGAAAGGCAAAGACCCTTAATTACAGTTAGGGAAGAATGTTGAATTATTACCTGAGAAGTTAATTGGAAAGTCCAGACAAATGGAAAAATCCTGCCTTCACTTCCTCTTTTTTTCTCCCTAGAACCGGCTTACCCCTACTTTATCAGTCTCTCCTATTGTTTCAGATAGAACTAGCATTTCTTCTATAGTGTTTCTTTCCACAGGAAATGAAAGTCTATACTTTTTCCACTGGCAAAAGTACTAGCTTCCACTTTGGTGGCCAAGTGATAAAATATATCTCATATTAACAGGTAGCTTGAGGCACATGTGGCCAAAACCTGAATTGAAGGCTCTCCAGATAATGACAAAACATGTTTCATGGAGGACATGGAACATCCCCAAAGATCCATAGCGCTCAAGGAAAATTAATTAAAACCGACTCTGCAAGCTATAAAGATGAAAAAGGGTTTAAAGAAAGTCTGAGAAAAGAGAGACACATGGGAGAGAGAAACAGAACGAAGAAAAAAGGCTGGCAGAGAATTGTGTAAGAGTCAACTAAAATAGCCAAGAGGCAAACTAGAAAACAAAATATTAATTTGGCAGAATCACATATTGAAAATGCAGGTAGAACAGAGAAATGAGAGAGCAAATCACCAAGAGAAAAATAGAAAGGAAAAATAACAATAAGGATAAATAAAAGATACCAAGATATAAAAAAGATCATTAAAAAAACCATCCCATTTGGCATTTATTCATGTTTGGCCATCCCAATTACCTGCCAAAGCCGAAATCACAGTATTCCTCTGCGATTTGCCTTAATAGACTCAGCCAGGTGCATTATCTGTAGGCATTCTCATTCAGGAGAAAAATTAGCCAATCATGGATCTGGATGTTAATTTAAGGGACAAGAATAAGTGAAAGCTCTCCAAATGTATTTATGCAGTGGTCCAATCAAAATTGCATAAATTACTGAATTCAATTGCCAGGAAAAGGGGTTAAATTTAATACAGCTAGACAGCTGAGCAGCTGCTTTCATGATTTAAATAAAAACAAGCTGAAACCCTTGCTGTCAGCTCAGTGATATATGACTTGTAATGGGATGTTTCCAACCTTCACTCCCATATGGCCGCCTACACTTTAGGTAATGCTCCTTGCCTCCGATGTAACTCACTTTTCAGAAAACATCTGGGTCCCATTCCTGCTCTATTAGCCACAACGTTGCCTCCTACAAACGCAAATGATTCATTGGACAACATCCCTTGCTTCAGGATCAAATTAGAGAGTTCCATTGATAATTTTATCATGTTTACAACTAGAGATACTATATGCAAACATGGCACATATTCAAGCCACAAAATTCCTTCACACCATGTTCATACTAGTATAGATAATACAGAGAAAATTAAAGGTGAATTTTAGTGGTTGGAATTAGAACAACAAATGAAAGGCTATCCAACAGGGTGGAGTTTTTATCTTGCTACTGCCTTACTCCTTTATACTAGCAACTTCTCTTTGTCTGCACATTCCCTCTATCCTTCCAAAAATTAAAGGTCAAGGAAGAATAAAAGACAAACAATCCTCTGCAAAGTACATTCAGTGTAAGGGGGGGGGGGGGCGATGAGAATTTTGCCAGTTTCACAAAACTTTCATTCACTGCAAGGTCAAATAAAAAATAATTCATTCAACTGCAGAATTAAAATGTCAGAAATGATCATGCTTACGGAAAAATGAAAAAAAAATAATAGAGAAAAATAATTCGAAGCAGGTCATTTTGTGTCTTGCACACCAAACAGATGCTTCTATCTTCTAATGAGATATTCACAACTCTTGTAAAATCCAAAATATCCTAGAATATATCCTGAGAAAGGAATTAGAAATATTCTCTTGATACTTGATACTTTAAGACTCTGCCTCCAGTGATCAATTTTCAACTGCTAACAATAGTTAAATGCAAACCATATTTTACATTTTGAATTCATGAACCCCAAATTCACGTTAAAACTTATACAGTTTACATTAATTTCTCAATTTGAAACAGTGTCTACTCATAGGCACACACAATTTTAAGCCCCATTTTCTAAAATGATTACTTTCTCTCCATTAAAGGTTGACAGAAAAATGTGAGAGGAGGAGGAGGAGGAGGAGGGGAGAATAAGAAAGAGGAGGACAAGATGGAAGAGGGGAGATGGAGCAGCAGCAGGAATCAAAGCAGCTTACTAATGGCTGACTGCAAATGCTTTGAGACCCCTGTGTCAGGAAAGGAGATAAAAAACATGAATAGCCAAAGAAGTTTTGTTCTGTTTTTTCTTGCAAAGAAATGCAAAGATTCTTTCATTTTCCTTCTGACATTATAAGTGTATTGGTATTCTGAAAACATGAAAGTCAGAAAAATTCACAATAAAGATAATTTGGGAGTCCAGCTCCTGCTTAAAATCTGATGTGTTTATCCAGACTTGACCATCAGCCATTACCAAGTCTCTACCTGGCCCAGTCTTGGTGGAAAGCTGCCTTCCCCACACCAGTCCCCACATAGCCCATCACTGCTTATGCCTTGCGGTCATGGCTCATGCCTTGCAGTTTCTGGAGGGAGTTGCAGTCAGGATCTCTGGATCCACTCTCATCCTCCCTGCCTGTGATCTGCTCTTTCACATGTTGACATCTTCAGCCCAGGGGACTTTATTTCTCAGCCTCCTTTTCTGAGGCTGTCAGGGGTAAGGCAGGAGAATCTTGAAGACTCCTCTCTGACTCAGTTCGCAGTACTTTCCCACTCGTAGCCCTTCCCCCTTGCTGTCTCCCCAGCCCGGGCTCTATAAACCTGCTGGAGCATTTTATTTGGCAAAGTAAAGCAACTCCCACATCTGTGCTGTTTCACCTGACCCTCCACCTGTGTGGGAAAAATGGAACAGGGGGAGCTGGTGCTTTCTCTGGTTTTAGACTCCTGCCTATTCAGCCATTATGTTAAAGGCTGGACTCCTTCATTTGGGGCTCATTGCTTTGATCAGCTACTATGACACCTGGTAGCTCAGACCTCTCTCTCCCAGCTCAGCTAATCCCCAATCAGTAATAATGAGTAAAATCCACTCATTTAAAATTTAAAGCACCATCAGAAGAGGCTTTAAGAGCATGGGAAAATATAAAGTGCTTCCCCCTTAATTTTTCATTAATTCCTGAATATATTAGTTTGATGTTTGCAGTTGGGCAAACAGAAATTCCCAGAGGGCAAAATATGGTCCCTGAGAAGCTTGTTCAACTTCTCACAGCTTTTTATCCTTTTTGTTTTACAATCAAATCTACAAATAGGACAGTCTGATGAATGGTGCCCCCACATTTCTGGTAGAGCTTGTACTCTCTTGATCTTCCACATTCCCCAGCTCATCTGAAGGCAGAGATCAAATTGTCATCTCTTACATCATGAACTTTCTTTGAAGGTCCATATGAAGTCAGTTTAATGTGTTAAATGTGATGACATTTAAGCAAGTATGTATTCTTGTTTACTAAATAGCTCGGCATAAGGCATGGCTCTAATCAATGGATATGCATATTTCATTTTGCAAAGCAAAATATAGTGGAGCCAGTCCAAAGTGGGTTAGAATTCTAGATCTTCTAGGCATGATTACCTGTGCATAAAATATTACTAACCTGTGATTTGCAAAGAAAAAAAATGTGATCGTCAACACCTATTTTTTCCCTTTCTTCTATACCTCCTTTCATATGCAGCTGTTTAAAAAAGCTGCTCAGGTTTGTGGCCCAGATAATAGCATGATGCCATGGCTAAAGTAACACCAATCTGAAAATAAAAAAATAATGGAGAGGTAATTTATATGTTTATTGCAGGCTCGTAGGAAAAAATGCTCAAGATGCGTATCCACAGAAAATAAAAAGCTCTTAACATTCTTTTCACTATCTTTCTCCCAAAAAGTCATATTTCTCATAGAAGTGTACTGTGGGGAAGCATGGGACGTGGTTGGAATGTCTACAAGGAGGATTTTCCATAAGACTGGGGGCCTCTAGTGGGACCTTGTGAAGGCTGAAGCCCCTACCTTGACTTTTCCAAACAAGTCCGACCCCCAGGGTGTTTTGCTAGAATCTCTATGTTTAGTCTTTAAAGGACCTGACCTTGTAGAAGTATATACTTTCTCAAGGATGCTCACCTTGCTGATCGTATCTAGAGGTTAATTTTAGATCAAGCTGTTGTGACAATAAAAGCCAAAGGAGGCAGGAGAACAGGGCTACTTGGTGGTGAAAGCTAAGAAGTGCCTTAGCCTCTCTTTTACAGAAATATGTGTTGGAGTAAACTGTTCATCTGTCGCTTAGGGTCTGCTGGTCAGCCCAGTAATGTAGCTGCTCTCAATCTCTTTCACAAAATCTCCAAAGTTATTTTTTTTTAATTTCTCATCCTCCCACCTGTTGAATGTTTTCTTCTCTTTTCCTCAATTAACAAACCAAACTCTTCAAAGAAAATCATTCTGCTTTCTCCATTGCTCATTTGCCCACTCTGTACAATGTTCCAAGAATCCAGCTGATCATACCAATCTTCTTACCAGGCATAGGAGATGAAGATGATGAGTTTCTAAGTGCACATAGGGGTAGTGGAGCTAAATGACTTGCACAAGGCCATAGATTTCATACATGAAAGATTTCACATTCATATATACACACACACACACACACACACACACACACACACACATATATATCTCCTATCTAATAAAAGAGTAACATGCAAATGTGACCGTACCTTGGCTCCTGATTGGCTATGCTACCAGCCAATCAGGAGCAGGTGGCACGGCCAGCAGGATGGGAGGCAAGGCATGTGGGGGTGTGGCAGCGGTGCAGCATGCATGCAGAGGCAGGACTGGGCGAGTGCCACAGGGTATTGGGAGCAGCAGGAATTCTGGGAAATGTAGTTTTGAGCTCTGTGGTGAACATGTTGGGGCTGTTACCTAGGTTTAGGTGAAATTTCAATTAAAGCTTTGAACTCTCTGTAGGAGAGAGTTTGAAGTACTGAACATGGAACGCAGAAACGGCGGGGGGGGGGGGGCAGGCACAGCAGCAGTGGCACCCTGCACCCTGCAGCCCCCCAGCCACTTGAGCGCAGAAGCGGGAGGGGTGGTGGTGGCAGCAGCTTTTTTTTTTTTCTTAGTTTTTTTTTTTTTCTTAGTTCACAGCTTTAATTGACGTTTAGCCTAAACCCAGGTCACAGCCTCAACATGTTCACCACAGAGCTCAGATTATTGGTCAATTCAGTGAAAATGGGACAGAAAAACTCACTAAGGAAGAACAGCTTCCTAAATCTGTTCACTCATATCCTATCTGACCCAGAAATGCAGAAAATTACCATCAGACACATCACAGGATCAAAGCCTTTGCGTCCAGGAGAAGCTTAAAAGGACACAGACTTTTCAATTTGCTCTGCTCTTCCTTCCACAGGATTATTTTCTGACACAGCGAGTTCAGAGTCCTCTGGTGATTGCAAGGACCTAGGTCCTCATTGCCTCTTCCCCGACCCTCTGCTGCTCCTTGAAATAATTGATCATCCCTCTTTGGGGGGAAAAAAAGGGACACATTAAAGAAGTCTTCTCTAAAGGGATGCTTATGAAAAAAATGCGGAAAGGACTACAAGAGAAGAGTGTTTTCTTTAGTAGACAAAGCAGCTCTATGCGGCAACAGGTTTGGGAGCACTGGCAGCCTGAGCCCACGCTGGCTACCTACAGGGGCGCTCGCACTTCCCCCAAGCTTCTCCGTTTTACATTGCAACATGGTCCTCTTGGTGAACCCAATCTGTAATGAAAAACTCCTGAACTACACTATGTTTTACAGATGGTTTTTAAAAATTGAGGCTTTAGGCCTTGGGCAGGCTGGGGGTGAGCCATCAGTTGGACATCCCATAAGGGCTCCCAGTATGTGAGAGGGGGCAGTTTGTGCTGATGGACCACCCCTACCCCATGCACAAATTTCGTGCACCAGACCACTAGTATATATAACACACACACATACTAGAAGGGCCTGGTGCAGAAAATTTGTGCATGAGGGCGGGGTGGGGGGAGCCTCAGCCAGGCCCGCATCCTCTCACAATGCAGCACCCCTCGGGGGATTGCAAAACTGGCAGTGTCTTGCAATCCAGGACACTGCATGTACTAGTTACTAGACTTTTCATACAGATGAAAGGGATCTTGCTGTTGTATGGGCAGCTACATTTTTCTTGCCCTACTTGTAAAAAGTAGTAAATAATATGATCCTTCTGAGACAGTAGTACCATTCTCCCCATCTGATGGGTGGAAAAACTGAAGCAGAGAGAAGTTAAGTGATTAGTTTTGTCACACAGTATAAGTGTCAGAATTAGGACTGACCACAAAATATGCAAGCCAGAATCCATGCATGTCATCCCTGTATCATACTGTTTTATCAGCATTTGAGTAGCCTTGTCAGGCTTTAAATTTTAAATCTAAGAGACTGTTCTCAATACAGGCAGTCCTCGTGTTACATCCAGCTTGATGTACATTATTTCATGGTTACATCACCATCTCTCATTTATTTATAAAAATAAAGTCCCATCATTTTGATGTATGTACATATGTGCTCTATGTTTTTTATTATCTATTTACCACAGCAAAGGTCAGAAATTGTTATCTTTCTTTTAATTTTTTTTACTGTTTCACTTTATTACTGCTGTGTATGTGTTCTATGTGACTGATATAGGTGCTTATGTAGGTGGGTTCCAACTGATGGCAAAAATCGCATTACATCACACTGTAGGAACAGATCTCTGATGTAAATGGAGGACCTACTGTATTTAGGGTAGAGTGCCAAGGCCTGGTTGGCAATCAGGCCATCTATGGGGCGACCAATGGGTGGGGCAATCGGGGGAGGGGGCATCCTCTGCTGCCACCTGTAGCCTCTCTTTTGGGAGGTAGACACTCAATGCATAATCGTCTGTCCCCCACTGGTCAGTGCGCATCATAATGACCAGTCATTCCAATGGTCATTCTGCCCTTCAGTCGATTTGCATATTAGGGTTTTATTATATAGGATATAAATCATCTTTATTGATTTCAGAGAGGGAGGGGAAGGGAGAGAGAGATAGAAACATCAATGATGAGAAAGAATCATTGATCAGTTGCTTCCTGCATGCTCCACTGGGGATCGAGCCTGGAACTGAACCGTGAGACCTCCTGTTTCATAGGTCAATGCTCAATCACTGAACACTCCAGCTGGGCTCACATTCACTTTTCTCTCCTCTTCCATTCCATCCATCACCCCACTGTCCCTGACCCAGTGCTTTCTTTTCATAGACCAAATTTCCTTAGCCATGCATCAATATGAGGCATGAGTTTTCACCACAGTTAACTGGATGGACAAGAGGATTGATTGCAGAAGAGCTAGGCATGATCAGTTAATGAATGTCAAAGGACTTTACAGTGAAGTGAGTTTCACCTCTAGAACTTAGAATGTCTATGCTATGATCTGAAGAATGTGTACACACAGCAGTAAAGAAAACATATGCCAACGAGTAGAACCTTGGCCTGAGACTTTTCATATACCTCAGATTTTCATACTACTTCTCATTCTATCACCAAAATTCTCTTAAACATTTTCCAAATACTATGATTATGATAAAACTAAACCCAAGGGCAAAGCAAGTGCAACCTCTAACCTAAACAACTAAGAAACAGCCATGCTAGAAATTAAAAAAAAATTAAACTCCAGCATAAAAAGTAAATAAATCTCTATAAATAAGAAAAAGAATGAGCCTTTGAATGCTTTTCTTTTATGTTCCTTGGTAACCAATCTCAAATTTGCCTTGTAAGTATTGGACCTTCCTGAAAGGTTATTTTGCTATGAAGCTTTGTGTCTGCACATATTCATAAGGGACAATGGAGAGAGAAAAAGGGAAAGTAGTTTCTAGAAGCAGCAACTGAGATCCAGAACACGTGGGTGGAGAAACTGTGCCTACAATGCTATCTGCTCTCTCTCCTATGGCTAGTCAGGCTTATGTCAGAGTTTTCAGGCAACATCAACATTAGACTCGTACAGACTTCCTTTTCCTTTTATTACCCCTGTGTTCTCCTCATTTGTGTAAGAAGTAGGTCTTCTTGAGATTTAAGATATTGTC
The DNA here is from genome assembly GCA_027563665.1 of Antrozous pallidus. Lineage (NCBI taxonomy): Eukaryota > Metazoa > Chordata > Mammalia > Chiroptera > Vespertilionidae > Antrozous > Antrozous pallidus. The sequence goes on from CM050521.1 coordinate 67,855,162, forward strand.
TACAGCCCTGTGGCAATATCTGGCACATTTGGGAAAGATCTACAGAAATATTTTTCCCTTGAGAATACAATAATTTACAGTTGAAATCTGTCTACATACAACTACAGAATTTAAATTCTGTGTCAGAAAGTGAGATATAAGAAGGCAGGGAAAATAAAAAGTTACACTTCCTTAAGAACTATGTAAAGGTAAAAGTTAAGGTGGATATTTTTCTTGCAAGTGTAAAAGATCCACAGCTTCCTCTAAACAATAATTTATATATAAAATGTTGCTATAAACAGTCTAGCATTGTTGAAAACACAAACTGAAGACATCTGAGGCAAAATATTTTTCAAAATTTAGAGCACGAACTATTTATGCTTTCTGTTAAAGATGAGTCAGTCTGGATAAATTAACTATCAATTTGTATGGGCTAATATCACAGAAGACAATGGAATAGGTAAGTCATGTGACTCTACATAGTAAGCTGTATGGCAGCCATTTGGTCCTTAGGCATTTGGTCCCTAATTTCCAAACTGGGTATAATCCTTTGGGTCCTGCACATCTTCTAAAGGAACATCACAGAAATTTGTGTTTCTGTTGCCTGCTGAATAAATTTACTTTCTTAAGTTTAATATTTTAGTATGACTTTTAAAGCACCATTTATGTTAATCCAGCAATCAGTAATATTTGTAAATCAATCAGGGTGTTTTACAAATAATTTAACTTGCTATCATTTAACTCTAGATGTTTCTGAAAATTAACATATTTGAATAACTTATTGAATTGAATAAAACTGTTTAATAAACCTCATTGGTTTTTAACCTTAAAAACAAACCTTATAGTTTTGTATAGGACATGTAAGAACAAGCTGGTTTTCATAGGTATACATCTTCATCCATGCATTTTGAAACTAACATTTTGCCTTTCAATATTTTTTTCTTTTTTTAACCCATTATGAAGTCCTAGCTGCTGCTAAGAGAAACTTTTAAAAGAGAAAAACATGTTTTCTCCTAAAAGATGAGCAAATTACATGAAAGGAATGATATGAGAAGATAAACATCTGTCTATTAAACATATGCTAAATGTGAGGTATGCCAGGCCTCTTCATATTAGGGTTTCCATATTTCAAAATAAAAACAAAGAACAGGCAGTAACAGTTGAATTTTAAATAAATCTCAAGTAATCAGTCTCCTGAACAGTTTAGAAACAATCCTACTATATAAAAACCCAGGGTCTGTAATGACTGACCAAAGGCTCATCCGAACACCAGAAGTCAGTCCCAGCAGTCAATGCTGGGTTGCTGTGGTGACCCAGCACTGACTACTACCAGTGTGGGTGTGGTGACCCAGCCCTGACTTCTGAGGTGGCTGTGGATCAGGCCCAGAGAGAGGCCTGAAGTGAGAGACAGGGTCTGATCCGCAGCCTCAAAGGCAGCTGTAGATCAGGCTTTACTTCTCTCCCTTTCTCTCTGGGCTTTGCCAGAAGCTACACCTCTGTTTCGCTCTGGGCCTCCAAGGGGCTGCTGATCAGACCTGCCTCTCTGATCAGGCCCAGATATAGGCTGAGTGGCATAGAAACTGACCAATCAGAACCAAATCTGGGTGAACTGTGAGGAGCCAATGGCTGCGTAGGAAGCGGAGCTTTTGACATTGACCAGCATAGAAACTGACCAATCAGAACCAAACTGGGTGGACTGTGATGAGCCAATTAGGGGTGAGATCAGACCAGCAGGGCAGGACAGTTGGGGGTGAGATCAGGCCTGCAGGCAAAGGCAGTTAGGTGCCATCAGGCAGGCAAGCAGGCAGCAGCAGTGAGGGGTGATCAGGCAGGCAGGTGAGCAGTTAGGAGCCAGCAGTCCCAGATTGAGAGAGGGATGCTGACTGCTGGTTTAGGCCTGATCCCACAGGGCTTGGGCCTAAATCAGCAGTCAGAAATCCTCCAAGGGGTCCCTGATTGAAGAGGCTCCAGGCTGGGCTGAGGGAACTTGCCCCTCTGTATAGAAATTTAATGCACCAGGCCACTAGTATAATATAAAAGGAATTGAGTATCTATGAATAATCAATAAAACTGAGACTGTATCAGTGGAGCTAAATATGTATAATATAAAATAAATAGGTAAAATAATAAACAGAAACCATATCACATGATAATTATGTTACTGTAGGTATATTTTAAAATAAAATGATTTGATTTCTTTAATTACAGAAATAAGGCAAATGACATTAAGTGTAGACAATGATAGATATCATTAAAAAATTTCACCAAATTCACTAGTTAAGCTGGAAAAAAATGTTTAAGTAAAAACACAAGCACTGTTCTTTGGAAGGATAGGAATTTGGGAGAGTATGAGAACAAGTGAAAAAAAATTCTTATATCACTTTTAAAACTCACTCTACTTTATGGTATTTACAATTTTATATACTCTAAAAATAGAGATATAGATGTAAAAAAATATCTTTAGTCTTAATAGGTAAAGAATGCTCAGGTCTCAAGAGATTGCTTTTAGAAGCCTAATCACAAGATCTAAATCATCAGGAAAGTAATCTCCAAGTTAAATCTAAACAAGACATCTTTTTAGAGTTGGCTGGTACACACTTATCAAGATGTCTTCATTCTAAGCAGCCACAGCATTATTTTTCTTTAGACTACCCTATTATTGTGATATCATCTAGAGAACCAGAGTGTATCTGGTTAAAATTGATGGACCCTGGTTACACAGACATCCTATGAGTTTAGACCCCCTCCCCCCCGAAAATAGAGCAGAAAGTTAAATCAATCCAGATCCACCTATTGTATTCTCTGATTGGGCCTTGGAAAAATCTCTGTTTTTCTAGTGTTGGCCCATAACTGATTGTTATGGATAGTATAAACGTCATTTGACACTAAGTTGAGAAGAACTTGCAGTAATTGTGGCCTGTTAGTTTCAAAGAGAGAAGCTATTTTGTGATCAAGACATAGGCCACTTAAGCTTTAAACTAAATTTTAAATATTTTAAAGTAGTAATATAAAAACCATTGAGTTAAGTAAAATGAGATTTTAGCGGAGATCAAAACCCAGAAATACCATCACCTCCAGGAAGGCACAATATTTATATTTGTTCCAAAGCAGGAAAAGTTTCAAGATTACAGTGGTAAAAATACCCATAGTTCCCCCTACACCACTCATTTGGCTTTGTCTCCCACTTCTCTCTCCATTTATAGTCCAATCAACTGCTTGATATTTTCTAATCCATTCATTCCATAAACTTCCACTCTCCTGCCTCTGGGCTTCTGATATCTTTCTGTATAGAATGCTCTTTCCTTGACTCACTATATTTTAGATCATAAATCAAATAAAAATCATCCTTAAAATATTCCCTAACTCTTCTTAGCTAAAAGTAATTTGTCTCTTTTGTCTTTTCTTAAAGGTTTTACTTACAACTTATAGCTAGCCTTATATAAGCAGCAAAATGGCATATACATAATTAGCTATGTGTATAAAAAAGTAGGAAACAAATAATATACATATTTAAGTTTGAAAAAGAAATAGTGCCAAGGATATATAAAAAGCAGAAAAAGTAAGGGGGAATTAACTATCTTAATGTGTATCTTTGTCAAATTTTTGGAATCAGGTGATTATAGGTTTAAAGATGGACTTAAATATAAAAAAGAATGTCATTAATCAGGGTTGTACATTAATGAATATTCTCTTCCTTATTTTGGGGTAGTTTTTACTACAACAGGGATTATGCATTATTTATCTTTTTTAAAAATCTCTTACCCGATCTTGTATAATGTATGTATTAAGAACACTGTATAAACCTCTGCCCTCAATTTATCCTATTTACTAGTAAATATATTCTGAAAGAAAAGCTGATAAGAAAAACAAAAACAAGAAACAGAAAGAAAGCAAATCTTTCTGTTATGTAGAAGTAATAGTTTACACCATTAATGTTTTGATGGGGAGACCAGAGCTGCTTTCCTATCTTAATACAAAACAATAAAGTATTCATCAACTCTTAAAGAGATTAGAATAAATTTTAATTAATTTTCTATCTTGAAAATAACAGAATTATATATATCTGTTAGATTACTTAAAAGGTATTTTAGAGTCTATAAAATTAAAAGTAAAAGTTAGTCTGTGGATTCAAAGGGCAACAACGTCAACAGTAGATGCTCCACACAATCTGGATCACTTGAAAGTTCTAGCTCTCTAAGTAGATCAGGTTATTGTATATTATGTGACATTTTCCTTTTACTTGCTGTAATAAAAGATGTCCTTCCTCCAAACTCATCTCCCACGCCACCAGAATCCCAATGTCATCCCCCCTCCCTCTCTCTTTACATGAGAAGACACTAACTATAGTGTAAATTAGAGCCTGGCTAGACTAATTGACTGAGAGGGAGTCTGAGATCTGCAGCCTTCTAAATAAGCCCTAGATTCCTAATTAGCTCAACAGGGAACAAAATACCACTCAGCCTTGCTTTCCTCTTCTGATTCTCCCCTGAACTTGGCAAGACAATTTGCAACCCATGAGACTCAGTAAAAATAAATCACCGTCACAGAGGTACAGTGCACCATAAATATTCAAAACCTAGAATCACAAACCTACAAATTGGAAGGGTTTCATATATATGTCCTGAGTGCCCAGAGTTATGGACTATTTTCTCTACTAAAAAGGAGAAAAATGCCACAGTGATTACTCATGGCAATTTAACCAACTCTATTTTTAGTTAATTAAGAATATTATTTAACTGTTAAGTACAAGTCTAATTTTCCAATCCAGAAATAACATAAATGCTTGTGTTTTCTCCCCATGATTAGTACAGAAACCAGAGCTCAAAAGAATGATGGAAGAAGAGAAGGGAATCCCCAAAGCATTAAATAATAGGTCTTCATCTCACAGATCATCATCCCCAGACAATCAGACACTACATAAATGTTTCCATTGTTCATTTCCTTTACTGCACATACAATGAAACTGTCCAGTATGATTAAGAGATGTCTTACCTTAGAAAATAGAGGCATTTTCCTAGAACACATCATTGCAAGCATTTTTAAAGCTGATTAAATGGCTCATCTGTTTCATCACAAACCCTCACTTATCAAAGATAAAGAAATCATGCAATAAATCAAACTGCATTTTTAGGGATTAAGTTTTATGCCAAAATGATTACATATTCCAGCAATACCTCTCTAAGGATGCTAGTTTTACAAAATAGCTTCCAGTGGTTAAAAGAGATAAACATTTCCAAACTGAATAGCTGCATTTTGGTACTCAGTAGAGATTGGTTTCACTAATGAACACATTTGCTGTGGTTATAAACGCCACTGGTGGTAAACAACCCCTTCCCCAAATTTGTTTTCTACATATATTAACCTTGTTCCTTATATTCCTTGGTAGAATTTTAAAATTGTCAGTTAATAGATGACCATTTGAAGTTTATTCACTCTCCACAAATTATGCTGCATTATTTTCCAAAAGAAGCTATGAGTAGAGCTTTCTCAATTCTTATAGCCTTCCCATTCAATAATAACAGATATGTTACATATATGTTATATATTTTATATTTTTTCTCTCATGCCTCTACTTTTCATGATAAGAGGATCTCTGGTGGATATTCTCTCCCCTGTGCTCTGAACCCAGAGTCCATATACTTCATCACATACCGATCCTATCTGTCTTTTACATGCCTGGTTAGAGAGAATCGTTGATCGGCTGCCCTCTGCACATCCCACACTAGGTCAATGCTCAACCACTGAGCCATGCAGGCTGGGCTCCATTCCATCTTTAAAGAGGCTTAAGACTCTCTAAATTCCCTTTTGTCCTCTTTGCCCTTTTGTCCTCCTTCTAGTTAGCATTATTTTCTCCCCTAAAAAAGTAAGCCTCTAGCCGAGGTCAGTTTGGCTCAGTGGATGTAGCGTCTGTCTGTGGACTAAAGGGTCCGGGGTTCACTTCCAGTCAGGGGCATGTACCTTGGTTGAGGGCACATCTCCAGTGGGGAGTGTGCAGGAGGCGGCTGATCAATGTTTCTCATCAATGTTTCTGACTTTCTGTCCCTGTCCCTTCTTCTCTAAAAAATCAATAAAAAATATACTTTTTAAAAAGCTAAGCTTTGAAAAAGTGTATGTATGTATGGACATAAAAATACAAACCCATAAAAATCTTAAAGATTATGCATCTGTGTTGACTGCTATTTCAACAGTGGTTGGTGGAACTACAGATGATTTTAAAATGTTTTTCAATTAAAAAGTTTCTTATGATAACTATTATCAGATGAGAATAACAATAAAAATATTTCCAAAATAAATTAAACACAATAGTGATGTTAATTTGGAACTTTGAGCTTATTAACTTGGATAATTTTTAATTGATTCTCTTCAGAGAGATAACTATAAAATAAGTGAAGGTTGTTTCATACTGTTCTCTTATTCTTACTTTGCACATCGAATAGAATTGAACTAGAAGGTCTGGCATGCAGTCCTGGAAAATTTTACATTGTAATACAGTAGTCTTGAAGAGATGGAGGAAAAAGAAAGCAATTTGACATGGTTATCGGAACATTCAGAGATGGTCCAAAGTCTTATATAGTCTGAATTACATTTCTATTCTACCAACACCAGTCACTAATATTTACTGAACAATATGTACAAGTACTGTGTTAAAGCCTTAACATGAACCATCTGTTTGTTCCTTACAACAAAGTTATAATGTAGGTGCCATTATTATTCTTACTTTCAAAAGGATGAAAGGGAGCCAAAGAGAGATCAGTGAACTTATTCAAGGTCCTGCAGATAAGTGAGTGGTTTTGGAACCTAATCTGCCTCTAGATTCTGTGCCTCTAAATACTGTTACGTTCTGTCCTCGTGGCTATCAGATGTAGAGAGAAATTACCATTACCAAAAATTCTCAGATACCTCTTAGTTTTAGAAAGTAGAAATGTATAAATGACATTATAATGTCTAGATAGAATATCATCCTCTTATGTATCCTACTATTGAAATGAAAATATTTTTCTAAAAGTCATTAACATTTCAAATGTTGAAGTGATAAAATATGATGAAACAATGATAGTCCCATAATTACAGGTACATTTTGTTAATATATATAACCTGTAGCTTTCTCTTTATATACATAGGTACATATACTTGTATATAAGTAGATATATAGATAGGTATACACATACACTTATATCTCCTTTCACACATATGAATAGCCATGTCACATATTCTCATTATCCCCAACCTACACAGATGCACACACAGTTCTATTGTAATATGAATATAATGTGCATCCAAATAAAGGAAAGGAGTTTATAGTCATGTGCCACTGAATACATTATGAGTAGTGTACTGCTAGGTTATTTCATATTTGTGTGAACATCATAGAGTGAACTTACACAAAACTAGGTGGTATAGCCTACCGCTGAAATTATAGGTGCTATACTTTCATAGGACTGGCGGCACAGTAGGGTTGTTTACACCGGCATTGCCACAAACAGGTGAGGAACTGTAGTGTATGCCCCAACCCTTGGCTTTTCTTTTTGTAACACAAGTATTTGACTTAAGCTCTCATTGCCAAGGCATCCATTTCAGAGGCAGCAGATTCGAGGAAGGCTATCTCCAATAAACACACTGCCAACTACAAGACTAGCTGAAGAGTCAGGGGTCTCTCCTCAGTGAAGCTCCTTTGTTTCAGAGATCCTGTATGAGTTGGATAACTGACCATTGAATATTTTTATTTTTTTCTTCCTACACTTTAAATTCTCATGCTAATATTTTAAATTCACTTATAAAGTGTGAACCTGCAAAACCCAAGGGCCCTACTCTGGACCCCAATAACAGCAGAAACCCAGGCCTGCACACCCTCTTTTTGTCCTCTCTCTACCCACAATCTTACTTTGTGCCTTGTAGTAAGTTCCAGGGCCTATAGGTAATAAAGTCTATTTTTCTCAGTTTCCTAATGGTTGTTGCTGAAGGGTGTCTTTAATTAGAGTAAGAACCACAGGATTGGTCCAGTTGTCAAACTGGTTTAGAGGGGAGATGTTTGTGGGAAGCTCACTAGGACCCAGATGAGTGCCCCCAGGCATTTCTAGTCAATAGCATTACAATTCATACACTGAGACCAGCACAAAAGAGGAATGCATTGCACTACAACCTTACAAGGATTACCTCTCACTAGGTGGTGGGAATTCTGTAGCTCCATTATAATTTTATGGGACCATTGTTATTTATGCAGCCTGTTGTTATGTGGCACATGACTATATTCTAAAGTGTACTAACAAAATATCTCTAAAACAAGATCAAATGTTTTTACTTCATTACTTTATCCACTCAAAGATGTAATTATTTTCTATTTCGTTCAATAAAAATTTCCATATATGCCAAAACATGCTAGATAGTGGCGATAAGAAATGAAAATTTGAGTTTAGTGGCAGAGTCAGAGGTATCAATGACAAGTCAAAAGATGTTTTGACAGAAAAGTACCTAAAATGGGCCAAGGATGAATGCCTATCTTAGCAGAGAATGAGTTGAAGAGGGAGGGAGATTCAAGAAAGTTTGGTAAAAAGCTAGAGGACTGTGCTCTTATAAAGAAGGAAGGAATTAGCCATATAAAGGAGTAGAAGAATGTTACAAACAGAAGTTATGGGCATGAATGTGGACCACACAAGAGTAGACAGGAAAATCAGTAGCTGCTGTGGGCCGAAGAAGAGCTTAATCACGTCATAAAGATGTTTCACAATGTCCATGATCTTGCACAATTTTATTTCCCCTCTCAGCTCAGTTCCTAGTCAGTAAATAATTCTTTTCTCTCTGAGGATTATACTGATAAAATTTCCCCTGGCATCAAAATTTGGGACAAAACAAGCACCACACAGAGCACAGAGCAGGCTGGGACGATTATTAGAGAGTCCTGTGGAGAGGCAGAAAGCTACAGCATGCAAGTCTTTTAGAATGGGCTAGCCAGAACAGGGAGCACAAGGCATTTCAACTGGAATGTTAGCTTCTATTAATTGGAAATATCTGTGCTGAGAAAAATTTCCATTTCCATCTGGACCATTGGTAGGGCCAATGGGTGGCCTGTAAGACTTTAGTGCCACCCAATAATTGTAGAAATTTTCTAGCTGCTACTGATACAGACTCGGTAGGAATGAGTGCTGCAAGCAATTACGGACTCTCGTCATGGACACTGAATTTGAGAATGGGGACACACAAGACACATTATCTTGTGGCTATTTCTGGGCCACACACAAGGTGCATTTTGGGGGACTGGCAATAAATAATACCGAATGGTAGATTATCTTCAGGACTTATCCTCAGGAGTCTTGACTCTAGTATATTGCAGTTCAATCAAAGAACTTTAACTAAAGGGAGCTTGATAATCCCATTTCTATAATGAAATTCACCATACTGTTATACAGTGTCTTGTTCTACTGATTTCCTCACTAAGGTTTCATTTCTTTGATACAACAAGGAAATACATCTTTCTGTATCCTCAATGAAAAGCTAAATTTAGTGAATGTGTATTGATAAGCTTCCATGGTAGCATTTAAGGGGAAAAAAGCAACATTTAAGGACACCAGAAAATCTACAAGACTTTGAAGAATTATCCAGAGAAATAGGATGAGCTCTAGGACTCACAGAAATGAAGAGAAAAGAAGAGTCCATAATTTATCTGTGTGAAAAACTTCAGAACAGTCATGCACAGGGCTGAGTAATGGCCACAGAATTCAGCAAAGGAAAGGTTATTGCGGACCTCAATGACAGAATATCAATAAGGATGTATGAATGGAATTTAAACTGCGGTGGGTTTAGGAGTGAAGAAATAGGCAAGAGTTTAGACTATTCTTAGGTGAAGGTACTGCACAAAGAATAGCTGTAACTAAAGGAACACAGAATATTTGAATTAATGAGAATCTCCTTAAGATTAAAACATTTATGAAAAGATGCAAAATATTTGGTGTTGTTTTTTGACAAGTACAATATTCTAATCTGTCATTGTTTACCTGCCAGCCTATATTCATTATGTTAAAAAAATGGTAGTTTTAAAAATATATATATTTTTTTATTGATTTTAATGAGGAAGGGAGAGGGAAAGATAAGATTCACTGATCAGCTGCCTTCTGCATGGTCCCTACTGGGGGTTGATACCACAACCAAGGCATATACCCTAACTGGGAATTAAGCAGTGACCTCCTAGTTCATAGTTCGATGCTCAACCACTGAACCATACTGGCTGGGCAAGAAGTGGTAGTTTTAATCAGCATAAAAGTAGATTAAAAAAGTAATTTTGAAGCGTGATACACTTTTCCATGAAAAGCCATCCTCAGTTGAAGACAGATCTGAGTAGAATATGCTAGAATAGCAATTTTCAATCAGTGTGTCCCCAAAATTTTTTAAAACATACAATGCCTGACTATTTAGTCAAGGGCCCTGATCTCTTTCCCCTTAAATTGTGAAATAAAAAAATGACAACAGTCAAACACAACAGTAGCCATCTAGTGTAAACGAAACAAAATTGTACCCATTTTTGTCAGATTGGCAAAAAATATAAATTTTGGAATGCTGAAGTATTTTATTTATTAGTTTATATGTACAATGATATTTAAAATGTTGCAAATCACTCTCTAGAGCTAGGATAGTATGAAGGCCATGGGTATTTAGAAGAGAGTTATGAAAAGAGGGGGTAAGATGAAAGAGATAAGCTACATCCACTTTACAAGATTTCCTCTAGTCATACTCCTGGCTGAGAAAGGGGTGAGGAACTCTCTCAAAACTTTTTCTTCCCATGTTAAATTAGGAAAGAATTATGAACTAGTGTCGTAATTGGTTTCTAGAATTTCAATTGAGAACTTTAGACTTATGTAACATTTTATCTTAGGAAAATGTCCAAAGAAAGGTTTTAAATTCTGACTTAGAATGTATCTTTTTGTCTACAGCCTTTTCTCAAGTTTACATCTGTCAGTATTTATTTCAGGCTAGGAGATAAGTGATTGCACTTTACTCATGGATTTGTTCTCAGTCTTTTAGTAATTGTACTTGAAGCCTTCACAGTGTATTATAATTGTGGTGAGTTACCACATTTTGTGAAGTGATTATTAAGTAAAATTAAATATTTATATTATTTGGCTGACCTAGGCTCATTTAAAAGATCTCTGGGGAATGATGTCTGTGAAGTTCTGTTTTAAACCATCACAATGTATTAATTTTTTTTCAAGGATCCATCTGGTTGTCAAAAAATATTTATTGGGATATTCCGAGTATAATACAAAGTATCTAAGACACTTAAGGAGTGGCTAGATTTTCTTGTTAAGGAATCAGACTCATACACTTGAAAAATTAAGGCACACAATATTAACAAAAAAGTTATTCTGCATGTACAAAGTATGCACTAGATATAAAAATTAATGATCTTTTTATTATATAATAGGTAGGACCACTGTCTGTAGCATGCAAGTATTATTCAGACTGTTTGATGCCCTAATAATATATTTCAGTAAGAGGAAGGTTCAGATGAAAATGAACCTAAAATGAAATTGAATTATAAACACACAGATTTATATCACTGAATTGATTTGCAGATATAAATCTGAGGTTAAGGAATCTTCTGAGATTACCACTTGAAACTATTTCAGAAGTTTCACCTCTGAATTTTATGGAGGGTCAAAGAGACCAAGTATAGTGAGATGAGGAAATGAAGAATTTATGTGTGAATGTCTTCACCAAAAAAAATTGTTTCTGAACCCAAATGCACATAGATTTATGTGCTTTTGATCCAGGCATGTTTTGTTTGAATATGTTAATAAAATACTTGATAGCTGTATTAAAATATTAAACACAGAAGTCCAGCTCACAATACTTATCTCTTTTTTGTGTGTGAAACAGCCTTCACTGTTCCCATCAGCCATTCCTGTATTACACAGCCCTGTTTCTTTGTTCATAGCTGACAAATTCAGGGGTGGACATGAACCAAATATGATATAATTTGATTCTCTCTCAAAACAAGTTAGAATTTTGAACTCAGTCACAGAATGGGGGAGGGCTAAAAGGGAGAAGGGAGTTGCATCAATCAGAGGCTAACCAGAAAAAGTAGAAATATCCTGGGTAATGAAAACAAAGGGAATTCCATGTAGGGTATGTTACATCAGTGATGAAAGAGCTCTGAAGCCAAATGGGGGAAAGTGAGTCAAAGCAAAAAAGGAGCCACTACATCCCTAGGTTGGGAAATAAAGGGAGGGAGTGATCTTTCCAGAGCTACTGGGGAACAAAAAGCCACAATTTCTTGTCCTCATGGAGTTAATGTTCTAGAAAGGGAGATACATAATAATCATAAAGCCTATCAGGGGCCCTTTTTAGTCTCCACTAAATATTACGACTTAGTAGATTGTGAGTCTACACGGACTGCTGTATGACAGAGATCACAGCATAATGGAAGGGCAGTGCCCAGTGGAGTCTTGCAGCAGCCACACAGTAGACAATTGAGATATAAGGAGATGAGGTCCATATGGGGCAGGTGCATGAACTTCTGGTCAACACCCTGCCTTCAAACAAGACTTAAAATATTCAGAGAAGCCCAAGTATGATTTCCTTATCAGGTATTTAGAGTTCCTTTACATTTCCTCCTAGTCTCATAAAATTTACCAATCAAACTCATTATTAGCAATAATGCTTCATAACATAGTTGACACTATCTCTAGCTTTTTTCAGAGAAACAGAGCCAGGGATTTAATTGAATATCTAATCCACACAGAGTAGGGAAGGTGTTTTGCTGTGGGAACCCCTTTTCATTTCCCACACAATTCAGGGTCCCCGGTTCAGGGTTCGGGTTTCTGAAGGAGGCCACATACAAATGAGTAAAGAGACTCAGAAAAATACTAATTTGGAAAATGGGGGCCAGGCGGTGGTTCAACTCTAGCTGTAGAACTCCCACTCACTCTGGCTTCGCCACTCCTTTTATTAAGATTAAAATAATAAGCTGTATCCCCCAGGCCAAAAACACCAGTAAAAGTCAATCAGTAGATCTTCTTTGGACTAACACGGGGGGGGGGGGGGGCTGCTTCAACCATCAACATCCCAGGAACTAGTTTAATCCCCTCAGAGCAATCAAGGTTGACCAGCCCTACAAACTCCCTGTCCACAGATCTCTATTATTAAAGCACTGTTTGGCTTCCGGCATTTTGCTAACTCTCCCACTCAAAATAATTGCAATTAAAAAATTACATAGTATGTGAGAAGTTGGTATTATCAAGAACCTTGAAGAGGATAAGAAGAATTAGAAGTTCAAAGTGTGATAGCATAAATGCTCTAAGACAGACCCCATGATCTCTACCATCCAGTATTCCTACCCTTGTGATAACCCCTATATCTGAGTGTCAGTAGAGCTATGACTTTGTGATAACAAATGGAATATGCCAAAAGTGGCAATATGTAATTTTGATGATCATTTACATATGACGGTAATGCCTTTCCACTTCTATTTTTGAGGAAGAAAGTGCCTATGTCAAAAAGGTCTATGTAGAAAGAAGCTGGGGGCAGACTCCAGCCAAGAAATTAAGCCTCTTGCTCCAAAATCCCATTAGAAGTTGACTACTGCCAACAAAATGTGAGCAAGGATATAGCTGCTTTCCCGGTCAAGCCTCAGGTGTGACTGCAGCCCTGTTTGTAGAGGACACCGCTAAGCCATGACTAGACTCTTAACTCCAGACACTCTGAGAAAAGAAATGTGTAATATTTTAAGATGTTTAATTTGTGTTAACATTATTATGCAGCAATATATAACTGATACATCGATGTATTAACAAGGTGCTCAAATGTCATGTGGTTCTCAAGGGAAAAACATTTGGGGCAAAGAAAACTGAGTAAAAACATCCTGAAATCAGAATGTTTTAGGATGAGCAAGAATTCGATGCAGTTGAAATTGAACGAGCAAGGGAGAGAGTAAAAGAGAAAAAAGAGAGAAAAGCATGGAGGAATTTTATAAGCTATAGTGAGGACTGATATTTTGAGTGAAATGGAGACATTAATTAAGGCATTTGAACAAAGTAATGTGCTATACATTAACATTAGCTTTGTACTGACTGATGGTTGAGAATAAGTTGTATGAAATCAAAATAGCAAAAAGAAAGAGAGAGAGATACCAATTAAGAGGCTATCAAAATAATCCATGTGAGAGATTATGGTGACTTGGGTCAGAATGAATGACACTGTACGTGGTGAGAAGTGGTTGTTTCGAAGTAATAAGCCACCAGGGACTCCAGATGAATTAGATATGGTATGTAAGAAAAGAAGGACTAAGGTTTGGACAAGAATAATAAAAATTAAAAAAAAACACTTGAGAGTGAGCAGGTATTTTGTTTTCATTTGCTTAGTTTTTCTTCAAGAATGTGGTAAATATCAGAAGCTCAGTTAAAAACATGTGACACTTGACATGGATATTGGGCATACAGCTGGAAGTGTTGTATCAGTATTGCTGTATCATCATTAGTTTATAGGAACTGTACAACCTAAAGTATAATTTATATATTTAAAATTAGAAGACTAGAAAAGCTTACCAATAGAATGAACAAATATATTGAAAGGAGAGAGCCATATGCTGAGCACTCCAAGGTTAAGTGGTTTCAACAAAAGAAGAAATCAGCAGCAGAGACTGAGAAAAAGAGACTGATGGGGTAGGAAGCAAACCAAGAGATTGTGGCATATAGAGAGAGCCAAGTGGAGATAATCCATTACATGAAATGCTGCTGAAAGATAAGTAAATTGAGCACAACTGGCTCAGTAGAAGTCACTGATAAACTTTATAAGAACAGATTCAGAAGTGCAGTGAGGTTACATGTGACAAATGTGCAGTAGCTAACAGGAGGAAGAACAATATCAGTTTATTATCAAAATTGTTTTGAAATAAAAGAAATAAGTTTTGGAAAACTGACCATGAGGAATAGAAATAGAAGAATCACTGGAGTGTTATTTTTGTGTAGATGAAAAAGAATGAGTTTTGTCAAAAAGGAAAGGTCTGGGTAGGAACAAAGAAAGTACATTTCTCAGAATAAGAGAGGTCGCAGAGGATGGAGATAGAAACACTGATAGAAGTTTACCAATATTGTTTCCTTATTGCTATCAGCTAGGAATGAGGATGCAGAATAGCTATTGTCATTTCTAGTAGAAAGTAGCATACAATAATCATCCAGGAGAATGAGACAGGCGAATGCATGGAAATGGGAGAATGGTTACTGGATCTGCTGAAGAACCAACTTGCATTTCCTGATCATAAATTTGAAGTGAAATGACTCAGCATCATATTACGCTTTTCTTTTTTTTTTCTATTCACACTCAGATGGTCAGGAACATTAATGGAACAAGTGAGGATTTGGAATTAATCAGGTTGGGGTTTTGCAAAGCTCCATGATAGGATAAAGCAGGCAAGAAGGTTGAGAATACCTGGATAATGATTGACTGTGGGTTTCAAGCTGTAGAAGGAGAGGAGAGGGGACATCAGGTAATGAACTGATAAAACATTCTATCAATTCAATGCCAAGATGTAGTGGAAATAGTGTTACAGTTGAGATACTGGAGGTGGTGGTAAACCTATAAAATAGGTGGTGGTCAGCGAATGGGATAAATGAAATTGAGAATTGGAGGTGCCAGCACTTAATTGTAATTACAAAGATCATTGATGTATCCATAGGGGTAAGTGTTGAGATATTAGGTAGGATTGGATCTTTGGGTGGAGTAGTCCAGATATTTGAAAAAAAAAAACATATATAAGAAAGTTGCCCATGGGGAGAAATTAAGTGGGGAACATATATGCATATGTGGGTGTGGCAAAGGCCTGGGAGGGGTGGGTGTTGGGTAGAGGGTGTCAATGGGGGGGAAAAAAAAGGGGTCATCTGTAATACTTCTAACAATAAAGTTACATTAACAAATGAAGTTGCCCAAATTTATTTGGGTAGAGTGAACACTTGTTGAACCTACCTGGTTCCATAAACTAAAAACATTTTTTAAAGACATGAGGCGGCATAGCCTAGTAGCCTATAGAAAGGCAACTGTGAGGGGTGTGTTTAATATAGACTTATAGCATGAGATCCAAATCTGAGTGCTTTTTACAAAGGAGAGAGATAATGGACTCAAGGCATCAGCAAAGAGCAAAATAACCACTTACTTCACTCTTAGACCAACTGATTCAGTTGGGTGGAAGAAAAAAATACACCACATGACAGGGCTCTGGTTAAAGCAGTGTCCCCAAAGCAGACCTGGTTTTACTTAAAACAAGACCATGCTGAGCGAAATAAGTCAGACAGAAAGTCAAGAACCATATGATTTCACTCATATGTAGGCCATTAAACTGAAAGCATCAAATGAACAAACAAGAAAAAACAAACAAAAACTCATAGACTATGGTGGTTACCAGAGGGAAGAGAGGTGGAGGGTAGTAAATGGCAGAGGAGGTTAAATATATGATGATAGAAGATGATTTGACTTTGGTTATAGGCACACAATATAATATACAGATGATGCATCACAGAATTTCATACTTGAAACCTATATAATTTTATTAAACAATGTCACCCCAATAGATTTAATGAAAAAAAATTGAAAGGTATTTTTAGATTGGCTAGTTTAGATGTTATACTTCACAGTCTCCCTCAAACCTACCAGTTCATTCACTGTAGTACAATAGAGCAATATTTTTATAAGGCAACTATGATGGTGGGAATCCTTCCTTTAAAATATCTTAATGGCGTTTAATTCCTCTCAGGATAAAGTCCCAAATCCCACAGTTTAAACAATCTAGCAAAGTCTGGCACTTGCTAACATCACCAACCCCAACTCCTATCACACTGCCACTTCCACACGATACACTGAGCACTCTGAAGTTCTTGTTACCTGAAGACTCCAACCAGGATCCTTTGCCTTCTAGTATTCACAAATAACGCAGGTTCTTTTTTCCCCCTAAAACACTTGTTGAACCTACCTGGTTCCATAATCTCTATCATCCATTTCATTAGCTAAGACCCCTAGAATTCTTAGCTTTGAAAATAATTCTACCTAGCAATTTTTCTCATGACCTTACCTGTCCAGGCTAGTGTCCCATCTACGTCCTTCCAGAACAAGTACTTTAAAAAATATATAGTTTTATTGATTTAAGAGAGGAAGGGGGAGGGAGAAAGAGAGATAGGAACATCAATGATGAGAGAAAATTATTGATCACTGCCTCCTGCACACCCCACAGTGGGGATTGAGCCTGCTACCTGGGTATGTACCCTGCCTGGGAATCGAACCATGACCTCCTGGGTCACAGGTTGATGTTCAACCACTGAGGTATTCTGGCCAGGCAAGAATAACAACTCTTCAACTAATTACTTTTCATAGCAAACTCTAAATTTCATGAGCAGGTACCTTGTCTTTCAGGTTAACTCCTATAAATCCAGTATTGAACACTGTGCCTAATAAATAGTAGACACCAAATAAGCAATGGTTGAATGTATCAATGGTTGATTAAATAGATATCAGTATAATAATTTAAAAATCAAAATATCAGAAAAAGAAAAGTAATCCCCAATGCTTCCAACTTATTTACACACAAATAAATGCCAATCAGAAATATGGACGATTAAAGGTCTTAACATGTTACTAAAGTATCACTGTACTCACAGTGAAGATCATTAATAAATGAGTAAAATCTCAGATGATACTGGAAAAGTGAAGACTGTTTGACTAACTCCGAAATTACCATGAAGACACCAGAGAAAATTAGTAAATGAATAAATTCTTCCTCCTAGCAAGTCTTTAAATAAAAAGGGATATTTATTCTAGGAGAATCTTATATTTGTGTTTGCAAGGCTCTGTACTTTTAAAAGGTAAGAATGATAAAAAAAAAAACTGCCCTAACTTTTTAACATAGTTTGTTTGTTTGTTTGGTTTGGTTTAGTATTAAATTTTCTTTTGAAAGAATTCTTCAAACCATGATAAGATGAATGAAATCCATGAACTCAAAAGAAGTGAAAAGTGTTGCAAATACAATAGTTACATAAACCACATGGACAAAAACAGAATGAGTGGCTAAGAGGATTACAATATACAACACAGGACTTCTATCTCATGGAGATTTTTATATAATTCAAGTATTAAGGTGTAACCAAAATGGATATATTATAATTGTTCAATGTTATTATTCTGAAATAATATTTGAGATGCATTTATTGAAATACCAAATTCTCTCTGCTCTTTTTATAACAATAGAAGATATATTACTGATATTATGCTGATATTTGGGTTATAAAGAAATCAATTTAACTGAATATCAGTATTTCTTGATTGTAAAATACAAGGAACATCATTTTCCCCTTAGCTCACAAAATGCTTTAAAAAAAATCCCCCCAATAATTATAAATACAATTTCTTTATGGCACAGAATTTCTCAAGGGAATCCAATAGCCTATTTAATAAAGAGGCAATATCCAAATTGACCATCACACCCTCACAAGATGGCTGCCTATGACCAGGCCAGCAGGGGGTTACTGAGGGATGATCAAATGACCGAACAGCAGGCTGCGTGGGGTGACCAGGCCAGTAGGGGGAGGGCAGTTGGGGATGATTAGGATTTCAGGGAGGCAGTGAGGAGCAACTAGGCTGACAGGGTGGACAGTTGGGGGTGACCAGGCTGGTGGGGGGAGCAGTTAGAGGTGATCAGGCCAGTAGAAGGGGGCAGTTGGGGATGACCAGGCTGGCAAGGGGGGCAGTAAGGGGTGACCAGGCTGGTGGGGGGGGCAGTTAGGAGCAACAAGGCAAGCAGGGAGGGAGTAGTTGGGAGCAGCATAACTAGTAGCAGGGGAGCAGTTAGGGATGACCAGGTTGGCAGGAGGGCAGTTAGGGGCAATCAGCCTGGCAAGGGGGCAAGTTAGAGGCAACTAGGCAGGCAGGCAGGTAGGTGATTGATTAGAAGCCAGTAGTCCAGATTGTGAGAGGGATGTCTGACTGCCAGTTTTCGCCTGAGGGGTACTGGATTGGAGAGGGTGCAGGTTGGGCTGAAAGGAACCGACCCCTATGCAAAAATTTCATGCACTGGTACTCTAGTGAAGTAATGAATGAGCCAAAGAATGTTGCATTTTATTTATTAAACACAAATTACCGGAAAAACTATTTGCTTAGGAAATTGTAGTAATAAGAAAGGCAACAAAAAGACTGCAGAGTGGTGGGCAGAGGTGGAGAGGTCAGGGAAAAAAAGGTTTCGTTGCTATTCCATCAAAAGTGAAATTTTAGGGAGAACACCAAGATGGCGGCATAGGTAAACACCTATTGTTCTGCACCGAGCAACGATTTAAGAACTACAACATAACAGCAGAACAGACAGCACCCAGAATCGCCAAAAAGCTGGCTGAGTGAAAACTCCACAAATAAGAGTAAAGGTGGGAGACTGAGACTCAGAGGAGTGGTGGGAGAGCAGCCTTTCAGACGGAAACAGGTTAGGAGCCGTCCTGGTGGCGCTCACGAGCTGGGGGTGGAGCAGCAACCCCGGCCGGATTTCACCAACGGGGAGGGCGAAGACGTCCCACTACACGGATTCCCCATCGCCAGGCGAGGTCCGAGATCTGGGGTACGTGGAGACGTCCCGCTGCACAGATTCCCCAGAGCCAGGCGAGGTCCGAGGTCCGGGGGACGCACCCTGGAAGCGGGGCGCGGCAGAGGCTCCTAGTCTGCGAGAAACCCAGAGGCGGCGAAAAGAAGTTTCCGCGCAAGGGTCGCGCAAACCCGCGACTTGCCCCCTGGAAACTTGTCTCCTGGTTCCGGAAACCATCTATTTTACAATCCTGGGCTAGACTTTTGGTGTGCAGACACATTTGGGGAAAGGCAGAGTTGTCTGGCAAGGGGAAGAGACTGGCGGCTTTCTCTTGGAAGTGTCTGCAGCCATCCCCATCCAACAGAGACCCGCGCGAGAGCGCTGCATAGGACGCAGCTGACACTGAGGCTGCCTGTGAAGCTCAGAGACTCCGCCTATCCAACCTGAACACAGTCTCCCTTCACAGCCAATTGGCCTGGAGGTCAAACCCTCGTAGGGCTAACAACAACAAGCTGGGTTTAAATTCAAAAATACTGAATACAACCCATAAAGGACTGCAGTAAGAGTACCCACCTCAGGTAACTGGGGAAGCTGAGCCACTGTCCCTTTGAGGATATCTCCCACATAAAGCAGCCACCAAGCAGAGATATGGAAAGAAATCAGGTGTGAAAGAAATGGAGGAGAAAAGATGATAAGACATAGAGTTCAAAACCACGGTTATAAAGCTTTTCAAGAGACTCCTAGAAAAGGCCGATCAACTTAATGAGAATTACCAGGAAATAAACAAGACCAACCAGGAAATGAATGAGAATTACAAGGAAATGAATGAAACCCTCAAGGAAATGAATGAGACCCTCAAGGAAAGGAACAAGACCTCTGAGGATACGAACCAGACCCTCACGAATAAAAAAAAGGACCAACTAGAAATCAAGCATACACAAACTGAAATAAAAAATATTACACAAAGTCCTAAAAGCAGTCCAGAGGGCCACAAGAACCAAGTCAAAGATTTGAAATACAAAGAAGCAAAATCCACTCGGCTGGAAAAGCAAGAAACAAAAAGAATTCAGATAATTGAAGATAGTGTAAGGGGTCTCTGGGACAACCTCAAGCATGCCAACATCCGAATTATTGGGGTGCCAGAAAAAGAGAGAGAGCAAGTTAATGAAAACCTACTTGAAGAAATAGTGACTGAAAACTTCCCCCACCTGGTGAAAGAAACTGACTTAAAAGCCCAAGAAGTACACAGAACCCCAAAATATAGGAATATAAAGAGGACCACACCAAGACATATCATAATTAAAATGCCAAGAGCAAACGATAAAGAGAGAATATTAAAAGCAGCAAAAGAAAAACAGTTGGTTACCTACAGGGGAGCACCCATACGATTGTCAGCGGATTTCTCAACAGAAATGATGCAGGCCAGACGGGAGTGGCAAGAAATATTCAAAATAATGAATAGCAAGAATCTACAACCACGATTACTCTATCCAGCAAAGCTATCATTCAGAATTGAAGATCAGATAAAGTGCTTCGCAGATAAGAAAAAGCTAAAGGAGTTCATCACCACCAAACCAATATTATATGAAATGCTGAAAGATATTCTTTGAGGAAGAAGAAAAAGGTAAAAATATAAATTATGAACAACAAATACACATCTATCAACAAATGAACATAAAAATCAAGTGAATTGATAGGCTGATGAACAAGATAAGCTGGTGAATATAACAGAAACATGGACATAGAGAGGGAATGGACTGGGGAGAAAAGTGTTGTTGGAAGTACAGCAAGAGATTGGACAAAAATCTTGCAACAATGGGAGAGGACATTGGGGAAGGGGAGGTGAGGGTGGAGGGTGGGATAGGTACAGCATGGAGGGGAGCTATAGGGGGATAAAAAAGGGGAAACAATGTAATTAATAAACTGAACAATAAAGGGGAAAAAAGTAAAATTTTAAGCTTTCATCCTACTTCTTACAACGTCTCTGTACACGGCTGTGGGGACTGGAGATCACCACCCATTTAACAATTTTGCTCAAACATAAAGCTGCTGTTTAGCACCACACCCAATCACATATTGTAAACAGATTTATTTTATGAAGTTTTTCTTTGTAGTAAACCAAAACTGTATTTTAAATGCTCTATTTAGCATAATATGAAAACCCAGAATAAACTAAAAGCACATGATTCTCCAATCTTCCTTAAAATTACAGCATTCCTAACCACATAAATTTCTGGTATCACAATGCTGTTTGTTTTAGGTTATAATTTAACAAAAGTTAAGGTATCACCTTTAGTTATAAATCAATATTTTTCCCTTTTCAGGGCTTCTAATTTTGAAGCACATATCTGACCTGAATTTTTGAAGTGAGTATACATTATGCATGAACAAAGATAATTTTTTCAATTAGAGGCTTTGAATATTATTAAATTTTACTTTTTATTTTCTTCTTTAAAAATTTTTAGATGAACAAATTTTCTAGGTAGAACTATCTGCACTTAAAAATATTGATTATACCACTGTTTTATTTTTTAGTAGGTTACAAAATTATTATGTCCACCTGGGATATTGGCAATATTTGTTTATTTGTTATTTTTTTAAACAAAGATAACACAGAAAATTCCTCATAAAATCTTTTTGGAAATTTCTGTAGTTTTCAATGATACATATAACATCCAGAAATCATGGAAGCTGTTAATGAAATAATGAAATGCTACATTGCCTTATAGGTTAATTTCTATGCAGAAAAGAATGGGATAATAAAGAGAACAACAAAGGTTAAAAAATAAATTAAGATGAAGTTTTGACATATCAGAAAAGAGAAAAAAGCAAAAATTGTTTGAGGGTTATATTAATTTCTTACGTGTCTGAATTCACAATAACAACTAAAAATAGCCTTTAAAAAGATTGGTAATTATCCACTTTCAAATGTTAATTTTAGGAAAGTTCACAAGATATATTTTAAGTCCTTTAATTACATCATAACTTAGTAAAAAATGGCAAAACATTTCTTCAGTGAAATAATTGGCATACATTCTATCTTAAATTGTCTGCAATAAAACTAAAGAAATGGATAGACCCAGCCAAAATAATACTTTAAATCTCATTTGGGAAAAATATGTACCTTGGCTTATCTCATCATCAAGCCTTTTCTGTGGTACTAAATTAGTAAGAATTTAATAAGGTAGATAGTTCAACAATGCTTACTAGCTGGAATCCCATTTTCAAGTTTCTTCAAAGGGGCAATTATTATGGAAGAGCTCTTCCTTGTGATTCTCTCATTTGAAATTTTTGCTTTTCCCTCTGGACAGTGATTTATTTTTGTATTCAGATGATTTATTGCTACTTCTATTTCTATCTGTCCTCTGTTCAGTGTTTGTCATTTAAGATTCTTTCCTAGGAACGCACACTTTCATAAACATATTCTAGAGAAGTCTAACAGAGAGATACAAACTTTTCTAATATAGGGAGCTTTCTTTTGTTAGCATTTATGAAATTCTCCTCACTAACATAATTACACATAAAATAGTATATATGTTCTTCCACATATATTTGAATCACCTATGATTAACAGTCTTAAGAAATATTAGAACATTCCATGTATCTGACAAGTGTAACAAAACATATACAGACAGCATCACAAAGAGTCCATCATGAACAGAGTCCATCACAATCTCAAACTAGCCAATTTTTGGAATTCCAAGGAAGAAGCAATCTGCTGTCTGAAACACTGACACAAATTGACAGTCATCTTCTTTACTTGTGCTGAAATTATCACTTAATGGAAGAAAGAACTCAGAGAAAACGGAAAAGGTTCTTTCTTTGACCTCTTGGATAAAACCATCCCATTAGAGGAGCTTACTTTGTTTCAGAAAATTTAGTAGCTAAAAAGTTGTTTCACATTAAGAGGAAATCACTTGATTTAAAAACATACACAAAAAAATGGCAAATAATTAATGTATAGCTAATACTCATTTTTTTACTTGAAAAAAATTATTTCCAAACTTATTTCTCTTATGTTCCTTGGGAAAATATACTATAGATAATTATAGCGAAATCCACTGAGTATAACAAATTGTGTTCTATACATTAATTTAAAGATAGCTGGATTCACTCAGTGAGAAAAAGCTTGGAAAATAAATTCAAAGTATTTTCAAACATATAACTAAAAAGTGAACTTTTCCCTGTAATAATAATCTTTAAAGGTAAAAAGACATCAAGATTATTACACTAGGACCGTGGTTGGCAAACTGCGGCTCCTGAGACACATGCAGCTCTTTGGCCCCTTGCGTGTGGCTCTTCCACAAAATACCACGTTCTGGGCGAGTCTATTTTGAAGTAGTGTAAGTTTAAAAAATTTGGCTCTCAAAAGAAATTTCAATCATACTGTTGATATTTGGCTCTGTTGACTAATGAGTTTGCTGACCACTGTGCTAGGAGGTCCCAACTATTTCATCTAAACCAATGCATATCTACTTGCATTAATAATATACTAAGGGATTTATTCCAGTGATGGAAGGCTGGTACAATATCTGCAAATCAATAAACATGATACGTCACATAAACAAACTGAGACAAAAATCACATAATCATATAAATTGATGCAGAAAGGGCATTTGACAAAATCCAACACCTTTTCCTGATAAAAACTCTCAGCAAAGTGGGAAAGAGAGATCATACCTCAATATAATAAAAGATTTATATGACAAACCTATAGCCAACATCATACTCAATGGGCAAAAACTAAAACCATTCCCCCTAAGAACAGGAACAAGACAGGGATGGCCACATTCACCACTCCTGCTCAACATAGTTCTGGGAGTGCTAGCCATAGCGATCAGACAAGAAGAAGAAATAAAAGGTATCCAAATTGGAAAACAAGTAAAATTGTCATTATTTGCAGGTGACATAGTATTATACACAAAGAACCCTAAAGACTCGATCAAAATAATTACTAGGACTGATAAATGAATTTAGCAATGTAGAAGGATACAAAAATAAGACCCAGAAATCTATGACTTTTTAAATATACCAACTAGAGGCTAGTGCATAGTTTCACGTACCTTACAAGGAACTCTGGGCTGTGAGTATGCTGAGAGCATAGGAGTGGGTCTTGGCCCATCCTCTGTGCCCCCACCTGGCCCCTTCCACCCTGGCCTCCAGTCCCTTTATTGCCAGCAGCCCCGCTCCCACGGCAGCCGCTCCCCCATGCAGATGGCCCAGCCCCACTCACACCCGCTGATGGTGCAGAGTGATTGGGGCCAGTGCCAGCAGTGGGTGTGAGTGGCAGCTGCTGCCCCAATTGCACCTCAGGAGTTGAGGAGGTGGAGAAGCCCTCAGGGGCTATCGGGGCCACCAGATGCCACTCACACCCACTGATGGCGCCAAGCCATTGGGACTGGGCAGCAGGTACGAGAGGTAGCTCTGGAGCTTGCTGAGAATGTAAGCAGGGCTGGTGCTGGCAGCAGGTATGAGCACTGGCGGGACTATGGCACAATAGAGCAAAGAATTTTCAGTAACCACCAGAGGCTCACCCCACTGAGAGCAACTGGTGACCTTCACTGATTTGAAGCACCTGCTCTTGTGCTAAACCATCCTGCTGGGGCCAAAGCCCACCATGCTCTGTGCTCTGCCACTTGTTGCTGACACCCACCATGTTCTGTGCGCATACTGGTGGTCAGTGCAGGTCATATGACTGGTTGTTCACTTGTTTGGTTGTTCCACTGTTCGGTCTACTTGCATACTAGGGTTATATATATGTGTATATATATATATATATATATATATATATATATGGAATATAATGAACTCACCAAAAGAGAATCTAAAAAAAAAATCCCATTTATTGTTGTAACAAAAAAATTAAGATACCTAGGAATAAATTTAACCAAGGAGGTAAAAGATCTATACTCAG
Source organism: Antrozous pallidus (assembly GCA_027563665.1). Lineage (NCBI taxonomy): Eukaryota > Metazoa > Chordata > Mammalia > Chiroptera > Vespertilionidae > Antrozous > Antrozous pallidus. The sequence goes on from CM050521.1 coordinate 67,880,592, forward strand.
AAAATTACGGGACACTAAAAAAAGAGATAGAGGAAAATATAAACAAATGGAAGAATATATCACATTCATCGATTGGCAGAATCAATATCATTAAAATGTCTATACTACTCAAAGCAATTTATAAATCCAATGCAATCCCCATTAAAATACCAAGAGCATACTCTAAAGACTTAGAATAAACTTTCTAAAAATTCACCTGGAATAAAAAAAAAAAGACTCCTAATAGCCACAGCAATCTTGAGAAAAGAAGGACAAAGTTGGAGGGATCACAATACCAGATATCAAGCTATACTATAAAGCCACTGTTCTCAAAACTGCCTGGTAGTGGCACAAGAACAGGCATATAGACCACTGGAACAGAACAGACAACCAAGAAATCAACCCAACCCATTATGTTCAATTACTATTTGAAAAAGGAGGCAAGAGCATACAATGGAGACAAAGCAGTCTCTTCAATAAATGCTATTGGGAAAATTGGACAGACACATAAAAAAATGAAATTAGACCACCAACTTACACCATTCACAAAAATAAACAGAAAATGGATAGAGGATTTAAACATAAGATGGAAAACCATAAAAACCTTAGAAGTCATGGACAGCAAAATGGCAACATTTATCTTGGCAATAATATCCTTACTAATAAAGCTCCCAGGGCAATTGAAACTAAGGAAAAAATAAATAAATGGGACTACATCAAAATAAAAAGCTTCTGCACAGCAAAAGAAACCACCAACAAAACAACAAGAAAGCCCACTGCATGGGACAACATATTTGCCAATATTGTATCTGATAAGGGTTTAGTGTCCAAAATTTATAGAAAACTAATACAACTTAACAAAAGGAAGATAAAATAACCCAACCAAAAATGGGCAAAGGACCTAAATAGACACTTTTTGAAAATGGACATACAGAAGGCTGAGAGATATATGAAAACATGCTTAGAGATGCAAATCAAAACAACAATGAGGTACCACCTCACACCTGACAGAATGGCTATCATCAACAAATCAATAAATGACATGTGCTGGAGAGCATGCAGAGAAAAAGGAACTCTCTTTTTGTGCTGGTGGGGATGCAGACTGGTACAGCCACTGTGGAAAACAGTATGGAGTTTCCTCAAAAAACTAAAAATAGAACTTTCATTTGACCCAGAAATCCACTTCTAGGAATATATCCCAATAAAACAGAAACACCAATCATGGCAGCACAATTTACAATATCTAAGATTTGGAAACAGCCTAAGTGCCCATCAGCAGATGAGTGGACTAGAAAACTGTGGTACATCTACACAATGGAATATTATGCTGCTATAAAAAAGAAGGAATTCTTACCATTTGTAACAGCATGGAGGGAACTGGAGGGCATTATGCTAAGTGAAATAAGTTAATCAGAGAAAGATAAACATCATGTGATGTCACTCATTAGTAGAATATAATGAACAACATAAACTAATGAGCAAAAACAGAATCAGAGTCATGGAAGCTTGGAACAGACTGTCCAACCTATGAAGGAAAGTGGGGAGTGAAGAGGTAAGAGATCAACCAAAGGACTTCTATACATGCATATAAGCAATATCTAATGGGCATAGACTTGTAGGGGGAGGACATGTCCGGGGGGGGGGGGGGAGGTGTAGTGACCTCTGAGGAAAGGTCAATGAGGGAAAAAGGAGACTTATGTAATACTTTTAAAAATAAACAATTTAAAAAATAATTTACAAAAGATCAGGATAGTTAATCAGGGACATATTTGATTGTATAGTTCTGTACAAAAGTTCACAAGTTTCCCCCCTATGTCTATCTTTTGTCTGTGGCTCGTTATGGCATATATTCTCAAAAAAATAGAACATACGGCTTCTTTATATCTTTCAATCAGTAACAAAAATTAGAAGATAAAAATGGGTGTTCATGCTCAGAAACAGAAATGGAAAACATTTAAGAGCAGTAACTACACAAACTGAAGTCAAAACATAAAACCAAAGGTCAAAATTTCATCATGCTGGAGCCGAAAATACAAAAGCAGTATATTCCATGATATTACAAATATTTCCAATTCTAAGAAATAGAATGAATTAATTTTATAACAACTCTGAGATAATGCAAGAGGCAATGTGCTAAATATAACCAATCTATTAAAATTTAATCTAAATTAAATTTCTATATTGTCTATCACAAAACCATAACCAAGTATATTGCACTTATTATGGTTATTAATAGAAACACTGATATGATCATACCTAAAGAGATATTTATTTCTGTTTTTTTTTAATTAACAACAGAAGTCCAATAGGGTTTTTTAAAAATCTGCACCTGAGGATAAGTTTTTCATTGATTCTAGAGAAAGAGGATGGGGAGCAAAAGACAGAAACATCCACAGTTTGCCTCAGTTATGCCCTCCAACAGGAGATCAAACCCACAACCTGAGTATGTATTCTGACAACCTGGGTATGTGTCCTGGCCAGGAATCAGACCCATGCCCCTTTGGTGCATGGGACAACACTTCAACAAACTGAGTTACACTGGTCTGTGTAGGATTTTAAAAATTATATATGATTATACAATTATCATGTATCTTCTTTGGTTTTTAATTTGCTTGGTGTTGGAAGGTTCTATAATTATAATAACTCATTGTGTAGTTGTCAAATAATAAAAAAGTAAAGTAAGTACTTAATAAATACTGTGAGGTTTTTAAAATAATCTTTTTACAACATGGGTGGAAATTGTCAAGTATTAAAACACTGGGAACAAGGTAACTCAACCAACTATATTACTATTATAAATAATAGTAGTATAGTAAGTAATAGTAATAATAATCCCAGACCTGATATTTCTGCTCCAATTTTCTTTGTCACTAAAATTTTCTTATCAGACAGAGCAATTATTTTCATAAAATCATTTGCTCTGTTCTAGAATATAAAACATTAACTCTGAAGTTCACTACTTGGCTTCAAGATAACTCATAATTTGATCCTTTTCCTGACACAAGATGTATTATTTTCCCTATCTTGTGTCATGAGAGATTTTAGTCAATTTTTAAAAACATATTATCAAGATTTTATTGTAATACTAGAGGCCTGGTGCACGGGATTTGTGCACTGGTGGGGTGAGTGGCCTGCGGGGTTCAGTCTCTGTGGGAGCACTGTTCAGCTCATTCTTGTCAGCTGAGCGGTGTTCCCACTGTGGGAGTGCATTGACCACCACAGGGAAGCTCCTGCATTTAGTGTCGGCCCCCGGTGGTCAGTGTGCATCATAGAAACTGGTTGACTGGTCATTCTGCTGTTTAGTCACTGGGCTTTTATTATATTATCTAATAAAAGAGTAATATGAAAATTGACCATACCTCCACTACACTACAAAACACGCCCACCAGCCAATCAGGAGCAAGTATGCACATTAACCCAACCAATATGGCTGCAGCCAAGCAACAAGGAGGAGGCTTGGGTTTCCCCCGCAATGGAGGAAGCCAAGCTTTCTGCATAATCTGGCCAGCCATGGACTCCACTCAAGGCTACAAAGTTCCAATTATAGAAGACAAATAAATCCCAATAAAAATGGTTGAGGCCATAGAGCAAGAAGCAGGCATGGGTTTCCCTGGTAATGAAGCAAGCCAAGCTTTCTGCCCACCCTGGCCTCCACTCAAGGCTATAAAGTTTCAATTATAAAAGATGCATAAATCCCAGATATCAAAGCTTCTGTTTGAGTCGCTAGGGGTAGGGAGGAGTGGCCAGCTTGCAAACCACCACTGGCCCCTCACCCAGGCCACCCCATTCCCCAAGGGAACTCCCGCCCTGATCTGGTACACCCTTTGGGGCAAACAAGCCGGGCCCCACCCATGCACCAGGCCTCTATCCTAGCTAATAAAAGAGTGATGTGCAAATTGACCATCATTTCAACACAAGATGGCTGCCCCCATGTGAACACAAGATGGCCACCACAAGATGGCCAGCAGGGGAGGGCAGTTGGGAGGGATCAGGTCTGCACAGGGGAGGGCAGTAGGGGTGACCAGGCTGGCAGAGCAGGGAAGTAGGGGGTGACTGGGCCAGCATGGAAGGGCAGTTAGGGGGGACCCAGGCCTTCAGGAGAGAGCAGTTGGGGGTGACCAGGCCTGCAGGGGCAATGAGGCTGGCAGGAGAGCAATTAGGCATCAATCAGGCTGGCAGGCAGAAACGGTTAGGGGCAGGCAGGTGAGCAGTTGGGAGCCAGCAGTCCTGGATTATGAGGATGTCCAACTGACTGTTTAGGCCCGATCCCTGTAGAGGGCACAGATTGGAGAGGGTGCAGGCTGGGCTGAGGGATGACTTTTGTGCACTGGGACTCTAGTATAGGATAAAACAGAATATGAAGCTTAGAACTGGATCACTTGACTCTTTCTCTTCTTATCTCCTCCCAGATAAAAATGCTTGCATCTCATCATAGCCAGCATTCTCTTAGATCTGCAGTTGGGCTCAACGCCTATAAGCCTCTGCACAATCTTTGTAGTTTCAACATTTTTGCAGAAAATCGGCTTAATCTGCCCACCATAGCCAATGTGCTTCCTGTCATAAGGCTACTTTCCCAACACAGAGAATCCTTGCCCTGCTTATACTGTGTTACTTTGTGGGCTTGATGCTCGCCACATTTCTTTCAGAAAGTTCAGTGAGTTTTAGGAATTTTCACAATGTTTGTGAGAATGGTATTGGCAGGGAAACCTTTAGTTGATTTTTATTATAGTTTTATTTATTTATTTATTTATTTATTTATTTAATATATTTTATTGATTTTTTACAGAGCAGAAGGGAGAGGGATAGAAAGTCAGAAACATCAATGAGAGAGAAACATTGATCAGCTGCCTCTTGCACGCCCCCTACTGGGGATGTGCCCACAGCCAAGGTACATGCCCTTGCCCGGAATCGAACCCGGGACCCTTCAGTCCGCAGTCTGATGCTCTATCCACTGAGCCAAACTGGTTTCGGCGATTTTTATTATATTTTTAAAAATATATATTTTTATTTATTTCAGAGAGAAAGGGAGAGGGAGAGACAGAAACATGATAAGAGAGGATCACTGATTGACTACCTCCTGCACACCCTCTACTGGGGATGGAGCCCCCTACCCCTGGAACATGTCTCCTTGACCGAATCAAACCTGGGACCCTTGAGTCCACAGGCCAATGCTCTATCCACTGAGCTAAACTGGCTAGGAATTTAGTCAATTTTTATTTTATCTTTTTAATTTAATTTTATTTTAAAAATAAAAATAAAATAAAATTTAATCAATTTTAAAATAGATGAGAACATTCATAAATACAATGTTGAGACAAAACGAATTTTGAATTCTTGTTTTAAGATATAGAAAAAAAGTATCTTTAAATAAAGTCTTTAAACATAGTGTCAATCTCTAAACAAATAGTCCCTCTTAAAATTTGAATTATGTTTCCCTTATTTTAAAAAATCTTGAAATATTCAAATATAAGGTCAAGTGTATATGATGAGCCAAAATTGTGTTTGTGGGGTTATTTCTTATCATGATACTTATCTTTCTAATAGTAGCTTGTGATATAATAAAACTGTGTGAGAAATGTCTTTTTGTTTGTTTCTCTTAAATAGGAATGGATGAACAATTCTGTGAATAAAGGCAGAGATCTTTGTACCTAAATTTTCATACATATTTACTTACTAAAGGATTTAGATATAAAAAAATGAATAGCAATCCTATTTTCATCCTCTTATATCTGAAATTTTCTTATGCTTTCATAAAGATTCTGATGCACAATTTTTCAAAATTTAATTTTATTATATTTGCATGCCTTCAAAATAAGTTACTAAATGTGATATGGTATTAGATTTTAGGAATTGAATCATTCTGGAAATAAAAGAAACACTATTAATGGAGAAAAAAGAACATTTCCAACTTTCTAAACAGAAGGCTTTTTTTTTTTAACATTTTTAGAGTCTCCATCAGTTTTGGCAAACACCACAGCGGTTTCATCCAACTTCTAAAGCTGGGACTTGATCCAAAATTCTGGTAGTCAGAGATCTGCTTAGTGTGTTGTTGCTCTATTACCTGACACTTTTGGCTCGATTTGAAACATTTTTTATTCACTCTTTATATTTTCTTTTCCTATTGTTGAATCTTGAGAAAAATGAAAGAACTGATTTTTTCTTCTTATTTACAAAAAAAATAAATTTTTAATGCTGTATCTCCATATACAAAGTAATTTACTTAAGTTCATAATTCAAATCAGTAAAAACTTTCTGGTTCTTTTTTTTGCATTATATATATAAAAAAGAAATTATAGTTTCTTTCTTCATTTTTCAACCATTTGCATAAAGTAGATTTCTAAGAATGTTAATTATATTCCCTTATAGAACTAAGTGATGAAATAGAATTTATCAAATTTTAAAATCTTTATGGTTGAGTTCCTGAGATTGCTTTTTAAAAAATAATAGACAGATTTTAAGAATAATATTTAATCAGATATATTTATAGACAAAAATCCAAAATATTACTAGTAAGGATAGAGTTTAAATAAAAAAACTGCTTTAGTCATTACTTCAGTAATACATACTTTGTGGCCCACCAAGAGTACATAATCTCTGAAAAAGAAATTTACAAAAGCATTTGATATATAGACTTCATTGAATCTATTATATTTCCTCAAAATATATATTGTTTCATGAGTGTGCCTATGGAAAGCTTGTTACCAGCATCTATGAATCCTCTTGAGAAATAAAATGTGCCTAAGAAGTAATACAAAGAAAAAAAGTACTAAATTTTGATATTTTAAACTAAAATGTTTAGTATGTCAATTTATTGATCTGCCAAAATAAAAAATGCTAAAATGTGCTATAATAAAATGTAGATAAATGGGTGTCACTTTATTAGAAATATACACAACTACGTTTTTGTCTGAATTTTTCATTTTTTAGTGATAGCTATTTTTTCTTTTACTTTTCAATTAGAGTTGAAATTCAATCTGATATTAGTTTCAGGTGTACAGACAGTGGTTAGACATTTATATAACTTATATTAATTGGCTATTATGATGTCACAAACAGGAGTTTTATTTATGTTAGCATTTTTATAAATTTGGTCCTTATTGCTTTTGTAGAATATTAATAGTTGTTGAGGATGAGGTGGCACAGAAAAAAGTTTCTGAAATGTGTTAATTTAGCAAAGTGTTGGGTAAAATAAAATCCATGAAATGTTCTTTGTAGGGATGCTTAAAGCCTAAGAGGAGATCATCAAATGAAATTATTATTATTATCTTCTGAGAAGACTCAGTTCAATGCCTCTTTTGTGCTTTCTATTACTCTGAGTGATATCTATCCTGATTATAAGAAGAGACTGACTTGCATGTGTGATTATATGAAAGAATGAAGCCTTCAGGAAGTTGGTTCAAATTATGATTTTTCATGGTGAACTCCTTATTGATAAGATAGGTTAGATATACTCATATTCCATTTTACCAGGTCATATAAAAAAAACAAAAAATTGAAAATTTACTTATGTAAATATTTCCCCAATTTCCATGATAGAAAAAATAATTTGTAATGATTTAATTTACATAGCCAAAACTAATAAATTAATAAAAATTAGAAGTAGCAGAAGTGTTTCATAAATTGCCAGTAGCAGTATAAGTGTGGACTGATATTTCAATGTATTAATAATATTAAATTATAAAATATAACAAAATCTTATTTTCAATAACAAAAATATAATCAACATGGGGTAACCCTAACGAAAAATGTGTATATTATACATAAAGATGATCTTAAAACAATACTAAAAATATTTTCTTTAAAATGTGAATAACTTAAGGCAAATTCATGTTTTGTAGGTGGAAAGGTTGATTATTTTAAAGATGCTGAGTATCCTATTATTTATTTAGAGGCTGGAAACTATTCCATCTAACATCATTGGGAATTGGTTAAACCTTAACACATTATTCTAAAATGTGCCTAAAGATTTATTCAAACCAACAAAACAACCTGGCAAATAGAAATGAAGATATAGACTACATATATTAATTCAATTCATGATAAAGAACATATAAAAATAAAGACATAAAATTTATCCAAAAACTAGTACAATAATGAATATGAAAACAGAATTTCAACCTCCAAATCATAAAACTAGTTAATAACTACAGAAAATAATAAAACAATTAATAATAGAAGAAACCACCTAAACTAAAATCAAATAGAACTGATATTTGTTTTTAAAAAAACCCTCTAAAATTAAAGAGAAATTGCTGATTTTGAAAGTGTAGACATAATAGTAATTGCAAGAGAAAGATGAACAGATATTTAAAATTTCAAAACATCTATTTTTTCCAAATTGAGATATATTTGATGTGTAACATTGTTTCAGTGTAAGGTATATAATATTTTGAGTTGATGTACTCATATACTGCAAAGCGATTATCACCATACTATTAGCTAATATTTGAATCATGCCACATATCTAACATTTCTTTTTTGTGGTGATAACATTTAAGATTTACTCTTCTAGCAACTTTTAATTATATACTACAGTATTATCTATAATGATAAAAGGGTAATATGCTAATTACACCGGGCGTCTTCCAGGTGAAGCTGGGCCAGAGGGAAGACAGCCTGGGTCCCAGGTGCCTGCTGGTGGCCAGAGGATGGAAGCCAGGGTCCCCAGTGCCTGAGGAAAGCCGGTGCTGGCAGCCGGGGGAAGGAAGGCCTAATTTTGTATGAATTTTCGTGCATTGGGTCTCTGGTTAACTATAACCACCACGTTGTGAATTAGATTCCCAGAACTTACTCATCTTAAGGCTGGTAGTTTGTACTCAACATCACTTCATTTAGAGGGCAAAGCTATATAAAAGTGTATCACTTCATTTTCCCCATCCTCATCCGTGTGTGTGTGTGTGTGTGTGTGTATGTGTGTTAGCTATATATTTATTAAATATGTCAAGCAACAAACTAGGAAATATTTTCAGAGCATAAAATAGAGGCGGGATCTGTATACATGTTGCATACAGTCCCCATTTATGTTAAGAAAACATTTATTATGACCGGGCGATGTGGCTCAGTGGTTGAGCAGTGAGTCCTGAACCAGAAGATCACAGTTCAACTCCCAGTCAGGGCACATGCCTAGTTGGGGGCTCTCACCTCAGTAGAGGGCATGTCGGGGGCAGCTGACCAGTGATTCTCATCATTGACATTTCTCCCTCTCTCTCTCTCTCTCCCTCTCCCTCTCCCTTACTCTCTCTAAAATTGCTGATTTTCTGAAAATCAATAAAAACATATTGTATAAATAGAAAATATATATTACTTAAAAGATAAATGCACTAAAAATGACCAAAATAAAGTTCAGCTATCCATTTACTAGTTCAACAAATATTACTAAGGATATAGTATATGGCACGCAATGTTCTAAATCTGAAGAAAGAGCAGCATACAAATAGACAAAAGTGTTGCCTTTACATAGGAGAGATGGATATTAAATAAGACAAAAAAGCAATTTATTATCTTGGTAGTAATTGCTAGGGACACAATAATGCAGGGAAAGATGATAGAAAATGTGGGCTTAGGGAAGAAAATATAATTTATAGCTTCTAATCCACAAATGATTAGAGAATGGCAATGTGATCCAAAATTAAATTATATTAACAATAAATTTTAATTAAAAATGTATAAATGCCATGAAAACAAAGAAAGTTAATGAGTATCCATTACTCATGGAAATACATAAAGTTATAATGCTTTCAGAAAACACAGTAGCATATTTATCAGAATTCTTAAGAATGTTTAATAATATTCAGGAATTTCAATTCTGGAAAGTTATTTGTAGGAAAAGTAAAAAATATTGAAACAGCTTTTGGGAACTGCAATACTCAACCACAGTTTAATTATTAATAGTCAAAATTTAAAAGTGAGTTTAGAAATCCTAATGTCCATGAATAGGAAATATACATATCATCATACATATATTTTATGTAATATTTTAAAAATCCAGTGTCAAGGTCTACAAATAATATGAAAAATATAAACAACACACTATTATTTGAAAAATATCAGAGTATCACATTGTATATGTTTTCAGTTACTTTGACAAAAACAAACATTGTTGGATAAAATAATAAGGTTCCATGAGATTAAATATATAAAATTAATCTGATTTAAGATAGTATTTTTATCCAGAATTACAAAATTTCATAGTGAATGAGATTGCATAATTACTAACTTTAACCTCTTAACCAATAGAGAAACCGCTCTATATTATGCCTAGATGATTGAGCTAATATCAGAGGGCTGCCCCCAAAGATACACTTTTATACAGCTTTGCCCTCTAAAGGCTCAGAGCAATCAAGCTGAATTAAATAATGTGACTTACTTTATCTGTCTAACAAAACAGAAGTTCTCCAACTAGAAGTTTTTTGATACCTAACAACCCTTTCCAGGAAATAGTAAAATAAACAATAGTAATACTAAGCACAGTAACAACAGCAGTAAAACACATCATAAAAGGAACTTAATTGGGAGATTACTAGTGCAGATATTTTTACAAATATTAATTCTGTAATAGTTCCTTTCACTCCAAACCACAGTGTGGGTATTTTTATTTCTCGTTTACAAATTAGGAAACTGGAATCCAAGGAAGACCAAATAACTTCCCACAGCAACACACAAAATTAGCTGAGCAAGAATTTGACCTTGGGTCTGAAGGAAATCCAAACTAGTGTTTTATGTTTTTTTCTCCATTTTTTCCATAATAGCTTAGTTTCCCTAAGATCCCTCAAATGGAATAGACTTCTCCCTTCCCTGTTTCTCAGTTGTGCTTTGAACTTGGGTAAGCACTGACTTTACAGACTACCTTCTACCATAGGCATATATGCCTCTCTTCCTCAGAGGAAAGTACTAGGCTCAGTAAATACCAGTGAGTACTGAACTGATTGATATAAAGAGAACTGCAGCTCTAGTAGCTTGGCTCAGTGGACAGAAAGTCAGCCTGCAGACTGAAGGGTCCCAAGTTTGATTCTAGTCAAGGGCCCATGTCCGGCTTGTGGGCTTGATCCCCAGTACAGTGTGTGCAGGAGGCAGCCAATCAATGAGTCTCTCTCATCATGATGTTTCTCTCCATCTTCCTTCCTCTCTGAAATCAATAAATATATAAAAATATATTTTTTAAAGAAGAGAATCACAGTTTAACCTATCACCAGTGAGCCTTTATTAACGTTTCTAATTCCAGTGCTAAAGATAACATGGGCAAGACATCCCCGGAATATACCATCAGAGACCAACCACATTGACACAGACCTATAAAGAATGCAGAGCAGTAAAAACGGAAAATACTTTTAATACTTCTAAAGGATGAGAGTATATAAATTCTAGGTGGTGTTACATTTTACTATTGTAGTTATTGGCATTACGGGATACAGTTTTAAATGGACTTTTTTCAAGTCAAATATCTTAATAGAAATGGAGCTATAATTATACAGTGTGGTAAATTTTCAGCATCTAATGACTCACGAAAGCTTGCCAAAACATGCAGATTTTGAGGGAAAAGGTTCACCTTTTCTTGATTTACTATAGAGTAAATTACAGACAAGCTAGTGTTGCATTTGGCTCAGGGGTTGAGAATAAGACATACAAATGTGCAAAAGAAAAATATCTAACTAATATATCCCCCTCCCTGGGCAACATTGATCGCTATTGTATGAAACTGTAAAAGATTTTCAAATAATTATAAAAAAATTACTTCATGAATATTTTCATGAAATCATTGTCATGTTGTATGAGTAGAGAATTACTAGTATACGCATTTACAGAGTTGACAGGAAACTAGGCAAACATAAGTGAATGAACTTTGCATAAAAAATAAATGATAGTTTGAATTAACATGAAATTCAAATAGTCAGCAAGGCTCTTCTAATTGTTTACATATTTCTCCTTTGGGAGGATGTTGAATTTAATGTTAAAATTAAACAGTTCATTTATTGACACAATGCCCTTCAAAAGGCAATACTTTAATTCAAGGTAAGTCAATAAATATCCAAGCACATTTGATATACAATATTTTAACAAATCCATAAAGGGAGCCACAAAGGTTCATAACCTCTGGGCTTTTGAAGAATATCTGTTTAAAGCTAAGACACACATAGATGCTAATCCATTTTCTTTATAATTGTATTAATGTGATATAAAATGTATGAAGTTTATTTCATTAGTTACAACATACATTTTATTTTACTATCTAGCCCATTAAAACTGATACCTTCCTCCTCTTAATGATTTGCTTTCACACTACTCCAATCCTTAAATATGTCTGATCACTTCTATCTCCTAATTATCCATATATCTTACATGTTTTTGGTCACCATTGCCACTCATTCATTTAAAGCTACAGCCTCTTAATTGTAATACTTGCCTTCAATCTCTATGCTAACAACTTTATTCTTCTACTTAAAACTTCATCATTATTGGGTTGAAATTGAACTGTCCTTTTAAATATATCTATATTGATTTCAGAGAGGAAGGGAGAAGGAGAGAGAGAGAGAAACATCAATGATGAGATAGTCATTAATCAGCTGTCTCCTTTGTGCCCCACATGAGGATCAAGCCCTTAATTCCGGCATGTGCCCTGACCAGGAATTCTACTATAATCTCCTGGTCCATAGGTTGATAATCAATCATTCCGCTAAGCCTGCCAGGTGCAATTCAACTGTCTTAACACTTAATTGTCCTCTACAATTGTATTCCTGTCCATTTGTTACTTCATCACTTTTTGTGTCACTCACACTGAACTATTTTCATTCCCCTAACTCCCCAAGATCTTTCACACCTCACCTCTGCTCTTGTCATTGTCCTCCAGGCCTTCACACTGCTGTTTCTACCATCTTTCAAGGTTCAAGTGTGACCTCCTCTTGGAATTGATCTGTAGCCACTTTCTAATCAGCACTCCAAGCTGTTCTTCTTTTCCTCAGATTTCTTTTAATGTATGGTTAGCTAGATTTGAAATTCAAAGCCTGTCCTTGTTATTTATGTTGAGCAAGTTAACCTCATGGAGTTTCAGTTATCATATACAGTATATATGATAAATATATATAACATAACATTAGTATATAAATATACAGTATTGTTTTTATAAAAGTAAAGTGCATTGTCCAGAGTACATTATTTTTTCTCTCTGTTCTGTGCTCCCTGTTTTTTTTGACAATAATGATGAGTTACTTTGCCACTTTTATTTTTTGCTTGTTGACTTCAAGTAGACTGCAAGCTTCTTGAAAAAAGAAACAGCTCTGTATTTCCACACTAGTAAGGACTAATATCTATTTCTAATGTAAGCATTTATGAAGGGCAAATGATGTGCTCAGAGTTTTAAAAATTAGAAGTATATATTTAACATATCCTTTGCCCTAACTTAGCAGACAAGACATGCAAAGAAGATACAGGCACACATAAGGAAGGAAGCTGAATACCATTAAATTAAACAACAAAGGCATGGGATTTCAGAAGACAAAAAAAAAAAAAAATACTTCCATCTTGATAGATTGAAATGGGGGAAACAGAGGTGAAGGTAACAGAGTAGTAATGAGGAATAGTTTAAAGAATTTACACCACTTGCGATTTGGAAAGATCATTAGAACTTGAACAGAGAGAGATCCAAGAGGTACAGGCAGAAATCTCAGGTGTGTGTCTGTGTGTTGGGGGGAAGGGGGAAGGGGAGAAGGGAGGGCGATGGGGGAGAAAAGCATGCTGAGAGATGGCTGGGCATTTTTGTTGCTAGTAAACAGGCACACTAGTTTGGAATTCATGATAGCAAGAGTAATGAGTGTCTTCCAGAAGAAACAGGAGGCCTAAGTCTATGTTTTCATAGCTACTCAGATTTGTATATGTTAAACATATCCAAGCATATTCTCAGGCTTTAGTAGCTACATGATGGGGTGAATTAATTACATATAGTGGTATTGGTATTTTTAAATAATTGAAACAGTAGCTGATACAGCCATTTCTCATTAATGAATTAAGGTGAAAATTAATTAAAAAATAATTTGGTACAGCCATTCTAAAATCCTTAAAGAGTGAAAAGCACAGAAGTAATCATCAAAAGAAAGAAACTATATCTTCTTTCTTCTGATATCACTTAAACAAAACTCACAGTACATTCAAATGTGAATAGTAACAGAGCATTACCTCATCGGATGAATGGAAGAAGCTATTTTTCTACCACTAACTGGCATGAGAAAGAGCAAAACTTCTGGAGGAAATTAGCAAATCTTAAAGGTGTGGATGACATTCTGTAGTATTGCTTGTCCAAAAAAAATGACACAAATTATGGCACTGAACTCTAAAGCCAAGCAGCAGCAGACGTTTTCTCCATGGCAAAATGCACATTTTCCAGGGACTAGCTTCTAAACATGCCAACATTTCAGTGTAAGTTTGCAGTATATTACAAGTTACACTAAGGAGTCTGTTGAATCTAACTTTCTTCCTCCTTTGTTTTAAACATGCACACACAGAAACAATTTTTCCACTGCAAAGCAAAGGAAAACAACTTTTACGTTGCAAGAAACAACTGTATGTTTAAGAAGTGTGTCCCACATTTTTATTGTTTCTGTGATTGTTCATATTCGTGAGTGAAATTAAGAGTACCATTTATAGAAATTTTAATGCCGATAATTAATGAATGCACAAATTAAGGCAAATACTGTGCTTTTTTAAAATGCCAGAGCATGACAATCAAAACTATGCAACCAGATCTCTTAAGATAACATAAAAGTAATTCAACAAGTAAAAATTTAGTGTTCTTTATAGATGAATTCTTTATAGATGAATATATAAGCAAAAGCATAGGAATGATAAAGACTGAATTAAGAACTGACTTCTCTACTTTTATAATAGCCACAGTGCCCAGGGGCCACAGCCATTTGGGAATTGCATGAACATGTTTTAATTCCAATTTATTCTAAAACCTGAGGAAATAAATAATATGTAATATATAACACCAAATCTGTTCTGAATTATATATGTATTTGTACCAACACAATTGTAAATCTAATTTTTAAAGATTGTTTTTTATTGTAGAAAAAGAGGGGCAAGAGGTAAAAGTGTGCAAGAGACATGAAAGTCAGAATTCACACTAGAAGTTATTTTTGGAGCTGAAAGGGAAAAGATGGTGTTAAAGAAAAGTATGGAGAAAGAACAATTCAAGGCTTTTTATAATATTTTGTTTATTTAAAAATTAAGTGGCTGTGGTAAAATAAAAGTCATACATATGTTTGCTATCATTTTATTTCAATTTATAATAATTCACAGTGAAAATATTAATTGATCCCTTTGAATAAATTGCCACTTAACATTAGAATTTTTAAGAGTAAAATTTCAGAATTAATATAGCTGTTAGTTTAATCTTCATTACAATTTTTCATCTCTGAAATGAACAGACTTTCCTTGGGAAAAATGTTTCATCTCAAGAGAAATGTGATTTTAATTTACAGAATTGTTCTTCTAACCAAAATATTAGACATTGAACTTTCTTTAAAAATCATATTGGTTATGAATTTTTATAGGATATTAATGTTCTGTAATAAAAGTTGTATGGTGACAAAAGGTATGGGGTACCTTTGCCAGATTTCTTTATTTTAAAGTGTATTATTTTGTTCCAACTCCTGAATTTAATAAAAACAAATTTAGGGGTGTAAAAGAGATGGAAAAAATTTTAAGTTATTTAAAAATTAAAATCACTGGAAATGAGAATAAAAAAGCACATAAATCAAGCTGAGTGGTATAGGGCTCTCAGTTTGGAAGGGGTTACAGAGCAGACATTTGTTTTCCAATATATTGGCTGTTTTCAATTAGAAAGTCTATCCTCACTAGACTGTAAGCTGCATGAAGAGAAGCCTTTTTGTTTGTTTTGTTCATTGCTGTATAAGATCTGGAGTAATACCTTCCATGCAGCATGCTTTCAATTAATATGGGCCACATTAACCAGTCAACTAGGGCTGAGCTTCATAAAGAAAGCAGAGTGCAAGCCATGAAACTATTATTGATAGCAATAATTATTTCTGTAGACATTACTGCTATTGGAAAAGATAAAAATAGGAATAATGTATATACTTCCAATCAGTACAAAACCCCTGCAAACTTGGATGTATTAGATGAGAAAATATGAAGGCCCTCAAAATAAACCAATTATCTATAATAATCAATGAAGAAACAGTAACAACAATCCATAGAGGTAGAACAGAAGAAACAATATTCTCAGGGCTACGTCCCAAAAGACAGCTCAACGTGCAGGCGGTTATGAGAAGAGTGCCTGGGTGACATTAAAGTGGCAACACAGATACTCAGAGAGATGTATCTTCATAACTACTTTATAATATGCTGGAATTCTCAAGGAGTTTCCAGTATTTTATATTCAAATTAAAAACATGAATATATGAATTCTATAGTTTATTCTAAACCACAGTTGGTGTTTTTTTTTTTTTGTTTATTTTTACTTGAGAACAAATTAGATAGAAATAAAGATAAAACTTTTGTCAACCTAGTGAAAGATAAGCAAGATGAACAATGTTTAAGAATGTGTTTTTGGCAGCAAATGAGGAAGAGCATGGGGAAAAAAAGGAGAAGGAGTGGTGAACATCTGGGGTGGTTTCTCTTCTATGAAAAGGAAAAAGGTCATATCCCACCCAGTGAGAAGAGGTGACCCCCTGAAAAATGTAAGTGATCTTGCTTGACCTGTGACGCGAGCATGGGGATAACCTCGTCTGTTTAAACGCAATGTGTGTTTCTTGTTAGGAAATGTGAGAGAGTTGTGCTCTGCCATAAAAGAATGTGAGGGATATGAAAGTGCTGAAAAGCAGAAGAAAGAAGTGGGGTATGTGGAGCTTGATGCAGGCTATGGAAAAAATAGAATCTCATGTTGTTGGCCCTGCCATTTACAAATGGTAGGTGGAAAAGAAAAATAAATATAAGTTTATGTGTACATATGTTCCTATATACTCAAATCGATCCACAGGTACACACACACACACACACACACACACACACACACAGAGGGCTTTTTAATTATTTGTTTAATTGCGGGGATCAATTATTTTTTTCTGATACTCTTTTCCATTTAACATTAAAATAATAGTATTTACCCAGAAGAAGAGAACAGGCCCATGGGCATGTTTCTAACAGCTCAAAACATCTAACATTATTTTCTATGAACTCTTAGACCCAAGTCTAAAGCATCAATTTATGTGAGTCCTACTTACAGTCCTTTTACAGTAAATAATACCAAGTCAACACTCTTATTTAATACTTGACAATATTATCTGAATACTTTTATTCTATTAAATAATTGGGCTTGCTGATAAAGCACTGAAAAATCCTCACATTACAATATTAATAGGAGAAAACTTAAATGTCTTGACCTACATAAACTCCTATCTTTCAAAGATTCTTTCATCCCTTTGTTTTTACCAGCACTCTCTAATCCCTCCCCCCTCCCCTGAGGTCGCCTCCACAGAGTCCCGTTATTTAAGTAAGAATGCACCCAGAGAACAGCTATGGAAGGAAGGAGTTGAACTGAGGCACGGCGCCAAATAAGGACAGACATTTTGGGTACAATCTCAAACCCATTGGTATAAGGAAAACTGAACAATTTTGAGTTCTCAATTTGTTGTTTAATAGTGATGACTTAGTGTTTGCCACATCAGTTTCATTATGGAAAGATATGGAAGATTTCACAATTGAAGAATGTGAGCTTTTCCTGGCCATTTTATAATGAAAAACTTATTTATTCAGTCATGAGAAATAAAGTCATAACATCAAACTTGGGGGAGTTTCTATATTAAAAGCCATATGTGTTTATGTTTAAAGTTATTCTATAATGAAATGATAAAATTAGTTCAAAGGAAAAATGTAATAATTCCCAATTTATAATTATAGATACTGTTTATCTTTTTCAACAGTCCCTGCCTGAATTTTTACTGGGCTATGATGATTTTACTAGTACAATGGACCCAAAGAAACATAACTTTGATTTTTTTTTTTAGATGCTGCCTGTCTGAAATAGGACGAAATAATTAATCAAGTAATTTATATTACCTGGGAAGTGATATATTTTCTTCCATCTCCACACAAAATATTCTCATGAAAATATGAGGCATTATCACTGTCACAAAGAGAACCAACATTTAATAAGAAAGTCAATGCTGCCCAATGATTTAGTTAAATCCTGGAACGCCCACTGGATAATAATTTCCTGTTACTTATCCTTTCCTCTGGGATTCCCTCCTGCAATCTTCAAGCAGAGTGAGTCAGCTGACATTCAGTAGTTAAAAATAAATTTAATATTAAAAATAGGACGTTTTTTTTTAAATACATGAATTCTTATTAGGCGTTCTTATCTAGTGATATGTGGTTACACCTATCTTAAGAATGTATTCATCATCTCACCATGGATGTGCTGCAATGTGTCTTTCCCCCCTTTTCTTTAATCCTCCTGCTGCTCCCCACAAGAGGGCAGGCGGGGGCAAGGAGAAGGCAATTTTGTGTAAAAATCTGGTAAAACAAAGTTGATAGGACAGGAAGTAAAAAATAATGTCTAAAATGAGATTTGAAAATTATCTGCAGATTTTAAATATCTCCTCAAATCCCCATCTCTCCTTGATATGAAAAATGAGGACAGGCACTTATTGTAAGCAATTTGAGTCAAGTATTTCTTGCATGTTTAGGTTCATTGGTGAAACATGAATGATCAAAGTTCAACACTTTGCATCCTTTTTTTTCTTACCTGGCAATATGGGTGATTGTACCACTTTTGAAACCTTATAAACCTGACTCAGATTTTTAGAGCAAACAATTCTTAATAAAAATTCCCAATTATTCTATGAGGAAAATTATATTGCTGTACATATATCCTGGACACATATGTGATCCTGAATTCGGAACTGTGATTTGGATTTTACTTTAGATATGCTACTAATTTACTAGGGTGCCACAGTTATATACAACAACTCAATTTTTCCACTGTCTTATTGGAAATGGAGACTGGAGTGTAGAAAATTTTATAGAAGATTCTATAAGTTAAACTTGATTTCCTCTACAAAAGGTACTAAGAATGTACAATGCATCATAGGTAAAATGACATTATGGATTCATGAATGGGCTAGAAGGACACATCACCTTTTAAAGCAATAAATAATCAAATTCATTATTTTTTCTTAAAATTCATAAATTAAATAATGAAATATAAATAAAAATGTATTTGTGATAAGCAAAAGGAGAAAAGTGTAACTTCTGTTTAAAGAACACTATAAAAAATGATTTGAAGGCTACCTGAATGAATTCTCTAATATTCTGTGGTAATTAACCCATTTCTGTTAATAACTACATTTCCTCTCACATCATATTGTATTTACCTTAAGTGGAATAAAAACTTTTGCTATGCATTGACATTAACTTCATTAAAATGCAAAGTTTTTGACATTTTAAAAAGAATTTTCTTATTCTACACTAATAAATGGAAGGGTTTTGAATTTCAATGGCTAAAAGGAAGTCAGATTTTAGTTATATGAATCCAGGGTAACTTCATTCATGGATCAAAAAAGACCTCTTGAGGCTTACAAAATCTTTATTATTTTCAAGCTACAAGAAATAGTTTGGTAGAGAGCTGGATAATGAAAAACATATTCTTCTGTGATCAATCCACATTGGGGAGCTTTCCAGCTGTGAGACAGTCTCTCTAACTTAAAAGTTCTCCAAAGTTCTCCTTGGCCTGGGGCCCAAATTTATTTATAACAGAATATGACTACAAAAATAGCATTATAAAATATAGCAATTTTTGTCACTTTTCTAAGAAGTTCATATGATTTATGACACTGTTAAGAATTGCTAATCCTTCAGATGGTTAGATTTTAATGTTTAGAATGATCACAATTTAAATTTTCACCTACTATTTTAGATTGTATTAATTCTTGTAGGCTGAACAGTATGTCCCAAAACTAAGATTTCTACTTTATTATGCTGCATTTGTCACACTAGAAAGGGTTAGTAGAGAAACATAATTTACATATATGATATATAAATGTTTAAAATAAGTTATAATCATTATAACAAAAACAATGAAATATTTATATAAAATAGTTCACCATTTCTAAATGCATAAGTTAAAATCATGAGAAAAAAATCATAACATCAAATTTGGGGGAGTTTCTATATTAAAAGCCAAATGTATTTATGTTTAAATTATTCAATAATGAAATAATGATGAAGTTACTCCAAAGGAAAAATGTAATAATTTCCAATTTTAATTATACACTTCTTCCATCACTAATAAGACTGGTAGCTTTGAGTAGTAATGTGATTCAGACACCACAACTAGTCACCTAATTCTAAAGTCTTGTGAGAGAGAAAGACATAATTTATATTTCATCATGACATATTGCTCTGGTACCTTACATGTGGGAATTCTTGCTTGACATGTCTTCCAATCAAATCCATTTATATGAGTCAACAATATATCACATGAAAAAAGTTAAAACAGGCATACCATTGCTTATAATTCAGAATATTTAATCTACAAGTGATAGTGACAGTGCTGATATAGCGCTTATTTTCTTAGATGGACAAATAAATTTAAAATCTAACAGTATCAATGTTAATTTACTTATTTTAAAACTAATGTGGATGTTTTAAAATAAATCACTAACTTATACTAAACTTTTTTGTCTCCTAAAACTTATAGGAAGGAGACATTATAAATTACCTAGTCAGATAATTGCATCAAAATGAAGAATAAAAAAGTCCCCATGTTGATTGTTTTTATGCAGATGGTTGCAATTACCCCTTCAAATTGATACCCCAAATCTACAACTCCAAGCCTGACCTATTACCCTGAATTTTAGACTTACTGAAATTCAGATATTTCATAGGTACCTCAGTATAAATGTATCAACAAATAAATTCAATGTGTTTATCTTCAAATCTTTACCTTTAAGATACCAATCTCAATGAAAGAATGAGCTCACCAATCCAGAAATTTAGAAGTTTATGGCAAATCCTTCCCTCAGTCATCCCCAACCTCTGATAAGTCAGAAAACAAACATGATAGTTTATTTCTTAAATCTCTTTAGTTCCAACTTAAATTTGCCCCTACTTTCTAAATTTGTCCTTACTTACTAAATTTGTTACCTATTTAAATTTATCCCTATATACCTAGAATTTCTCCAGAAGATCTGATGCCTCCAGTCTTGCTTTTTTTCTCTCTCACTGCCAGAAACTAACAAAAGATTGAATTTGTCCACGTCACTTCTCTTTTCAAAGAATTTTAGTTCTCTTAACTACAAAGTGGGGAAAATTCTGCTTGTCATGTATGTATGTCCCTTACTAATCATATCCCTTTCACTTCTTCCACATACATATGCCACTCCAAGCCATTTGTTGCTCCCTAAACTTGCCATAAATTGGCACGGGCTTTTCTTCCTATTCCCTCTCCCCTACTTAATTTGTTTAAATACATTTTATTGACATTAGAGAGCAAGGGAGAGGGAGAGAGAAAATCACTAATCAGTTGCTCCTGCTTGCACCCAGACCAGGGATCGAACCCACAACCTAGGTATGTGCCCCAACTGGGAACTGAGCCAGCAACCTTGCAGTGCACAGAGGACACTTAACCAACTTAGCCACACCAGCTGGGGCTGCTTAATTTACCCTCATTTTCCTTCTTTAAGCCTCTGATCAAGCGTACTTCTTTTGAGAAGCCCTTTCTAAAATACCAAGCAAGATTGGATATTTCTTTTTCTACACGCTCGCAGCATCCACTTCAGATCTACTCATAGAGTTGTTCATATACACAGCAATGTTTTCCATTTGCACACATCAATCCTCCTATCTAATAAAAAAGTAATATTCAAATTGACCATA
Source organism: Antrozous pallidus (assembly GCA_027563665.1). Lineage (NCBI taxonomy): Eukaryota > Metazoa > Chordata > Mammalia > Chiroptera > Vespertilionidae > Antrozous > Antrozous pallidus. The sequence goes on from CM050521.1 coordinate 67,902,459, forward strand.
CCTCCTATTAGGCCACACCCACAGCCACGCCCATCAGCCAATCAGGAGCAAATTATGCAAATAAACCTAAACTAAGATGGCTGCCACCACTGAGAGAAGGAGGGAGGCTTGGGTTTCCCTGGCAACAGAGGAATTCAAGCCTTCCTCCTGTAGTTGCTAGCCTAGGCCTCCACTCAGTGCTATAAAGTTTCAATTATAGAAGATATATTCCAACAGAAATGGTGGCAGCCATGGAGCTGGAGAGAGCAGAGGCTAGGGTTGCCAGGGCAATGGAGAAAACCAAGCTTCTGTAGCCCTAGCAGCTAGGCCTCCACTCTAGGCTACAAAGTTTCAATTATAGAATTTAAACAGAAATGGCTGTCGCCATGGAGCCAGCAGAAGGCGTGGCTCCGCTCCAGGCTACAATGTTTCAACTGTAGACATAAATTAATTCCAGATCCCAGGGCCTCCACTTGGGTCACTGGTGGATGTGGCCAGCTTGCAAACCACCACAGGCCCCTCGCCCAGGCCGCCCTATGCCCACGGAAACCCCCACCCTGATCCGGGACACCCTTCAGGGCAATCCAGCTGGCCCCCACCCATGCACCAGGTCTCTATCCTATCTAATAAAAGAGTAATATGCAGATTGACCATCACTCCAATACACAAGCAGGCTGCCCCATGTGGTCAAAGATCCTGCCCCCATGTGGACACAAGATGGCCACCACAAGATGGCCAGCATGGAAGGGCCGTTGGGAGGTTCCAGGCCTGCAAGGGAGGGCAGTTGTGGGTGATCAGGTCAGCAGGAGAGGACAGTTAGGAGGAACCAGGCCTGCAAGGGAGGGCAGTTGGGGGTGATCAAGCCTGCAGGGGAGGGCAGTTAGGGGTGACCAGGCTGGCAGAGGAGGGAAGTTGGGGGCAAACAGGCTGGCAGGGAAGCAGTTAGACATCAATTAGGCTGGCAAGGGAGTGGTTAGGGAATGATCAGGCTGGCAGGCAGAAGTGGTTAGGGGCAATCAGGGAGGCAGGCAGGTGAGCAGTTTGAAGCCAGTAGTCTTGGATTGTGAGAAGGATGTCCGACTTCCTTTTGGGGCCTGATTCTACCGGATTGGGCCTAAATGAGCAATCGGATATCCCTCGAGAGGTCCCAGATTGGAGAGGGTTACAGGCTGGGCTGAGGGACACGCTCTACGCCTCCCCCCTGCACGAATTTCCTGCACCGGGCCTCTAGTTTACTATAAGCTTTTTAAGAGCAATTTTTTTTCTTTAAATTCACTTTCATCAGATCTTTCCAAATTATAGGTCGACATGTTCAACAAATAAAATCCCAGCAATATTTCTCTGTTAAGTAAAGCTCTTTGATGCTCTTGCATCTGTTGATAACCATATTATATCACTTTAAATGAGAATACAATAACTATTATGATATGTCTTACAGTTAGAAAAGATTTCACATCACTGTTGGAAGAAGGCAATGTTTGTTTGTTTTTAGTATTTTTTGGATAAAACAGTGTCACAACATTTAAGTCAGTATGTGGTAAACTGATATTCAATCCAAGTAATTTTGATTTCAATATCATTAACTTGTGGTTGGTCAAATGATTTAGCTTAAATTCACAACCTAAACGCTTAATATTTCTTTTTTATTAAAATATAGTTATTTTACAATGTTATAATAACTTCTGATGTACAACATAGTTACTTAACATTTGCCCACCTAACATGACCTCCACAATAAGTCTAGTAGCCATCTGACACCATATAAAGTCATTATATTATTGAATATATTCCCAGTGCTGTACATTATATCCCCATGACTAATTGATTTTATAACTGGAAATTTATACCTCTTATTTTCCTGCACTATAAGCTTACTATGTCTTAATTTTAGGCAGCTTTACTACACATTCCATTATCCCAGGTATTGGGCTAAAATCACTAGTTGAAATAGTCAGATCAAGCAGAGTGACTATAGTCCAAAAGCAATAGTCCCTTCAAGCAGTGATTTACCATAAGCTCAGTAAAAAAGAGACATGGTCTATTATTGAAAGACAAGCATTGCTAAAAGTCCTTTGGGGAACATGTTAATTGGAAGTACAGACACACATTATGAAGAATCATCATTATCCTTCCCTGAGCTCTTTTACAGACAGGCAAGATGAGTAGAGCCAACAGTTTTTCCATAGGAGAACATCTCCAAAGTTTTGAGTGGGTACCGAAGATCATTAGAGGGGAAATGCTTCAGACTTTCTAAACATTGTTCTGTAATAGTGATGATCTGCAATTCTACCAAAATTATTTTAAAATAAACATTATGGGTGAGAGGAAACTAAGGCAACTTTGAAGTTCTCTGTCCTAGCTACAATGAGATGTAACTTTTTTCATTTCTTTCCTTCAACATAAGAATTCATCTAGCTATTGTAACTCAAATGTTGTTTTTATTGAATGTTATCATAAAAATATCCAGAATGCTACAGGAGGGTCCCTATTTATTATTATATTTTATATAAATTACTATTATGCATGCATGTATATGTGTGCATAGGTGTGTTTGTGTGTGTATAGCCTCTATAAAATAGAAGGTTAGAAAGAGACTATTAGTTATTAGTCTATTTACTAGAGGCCCAGTGTATGACATTCGTGTACTCAGGGGTAGGGGTTCTTCAGCCTGGCCTGTGATCTCTTGCTTTCTTGGAGCCTCTTGATTGATTGCCCCACAGAGGAAGGCCCCGCCCACTGCCGCTGGCCAGGTAGCCTGGGCCTCTCTCCTTGGGGCGATTGTGGAGCCCCCCGGCCAGTGGCTTGTGCCTCCCTCTATGGGGTGATCATGGGGTGATGGCGAGGCCCCTGGTCTTGGCAGTAGCAATCAGTGCTGGAGGGACAAAGAGGTCAGCAGTTCAGCCCGCTTGCCAGTTCCTGCCCAGCCAAGCCGGTTGTGTGCACAGCCTAGCATTTGGTCGTCTGTTCAGTCTTTTGGATGTTATGGACCCTGCTCTTTATAGATTAGGATTCCTTATCATTTTAGAGATAATACAAAGAAAACAAAAGGACTAATTGACTTGAATAAGGTCCCCCAATCAGTGTTCATCATTCTTTTTAATAAATATTGTTCCATATATTTTTAAAATATATTTTATTAATTTTTTATAGAGAGGAAGGGAGAGGGATAGAGAGTCAAAAACATCTATGGGAGAGAAACATTGATCAGCTGCCTCCTGCATACCTCATACTGGGGATGTGCCCACAACCAAGGTACTTGCCCTTGACCAGAATGGAGGGGACAGGCAGATGCTCTATCCACTGAACCAACTAGTTAGAGCTATTCTATATTTTTAATAAACATTACTACCCATTGCAAAGTATATTAGCTTCAGGATCAGCCAAAGTGAACTCTAATGCTCCAGATTTCATCTTTGCAGGTTTCCAAATCAACACTATACACATCTAAATTCCTTCAGTTACATGCAAATTTTATCATAAAAAATACATATCATTGCTCTCTGGAAGGAAATCTTTGCCCATAATGTTTTGTCATGGGGTCCCATCCCCAAGCTCCTCACATGATCCTTGTCAGTCCTTATAGGATTAGCAGCTGCTATGAGCAAACACTGAGTAAGTATAGAAGTAAGACTGAGTAAGTTGGTACACTTTAAATAGATCAAGTTTGGTTTTAACTTAAAGAATAATTTGATTCAGTAATGTTATTTAAACAAATGTAAAATCTCTCACAAAAACTCACATGTAGTAAATGATCAAAGCTGTGCTTATTTAGGATTCTATTTGCTAAAAATGTCAAGATAATATTTTTAGCAAAAATTTCCATTCCATTCTTAGCTATAACAACTTTGGAAGAAGAGAGTCCAGTTAAAATTTTAGTTTTTATCACTTTGCCAGAAACAAGCACATTTAGTCACCATTTGAAATATTTTTGTCTTTTAGTTTCAAACTATTTAAGATTTAAGGTAGGAGGCATCAATTTCTTAATATCTAAACAAATTGAATCAGACAAAAAGGCCCTTACTCTCTTTACTATCATGCTATTTCACTATTATAATCTTGTAAATGATATTGAATATGTAAAGTAACCAGAAATATGGTGATGGCACTATCGTTGTGTTCATATATTTAATATTTAAACACAATACATAAAATGATGGGGAGCTTCTATTTTTCATAAGACAGAGCATATTATGTTTTATTTTTTCCTATTGCTGCTGTTCCAAATCACCACATATCTAGTAGCTTGATATTAACATAAATTAATTATTGTACTGTTCCGGAGGTCAGAAGTCTGCAATGGGTCTCGCTGTTCTGAAATCATGTTGGCAGGGCTGCCTTCCCCTCTGGAGGCTCTAAGGGAGAAGCCGTTCCCGTGCTTTTTCCAGCTTCTGGAGACTGCCCACATTCTTTGGCCTAAGGCGCTCTTCCACCTTCAAAGCCAGTAATAACTACTTGAGTGCTTCTCATGTCGCCTTACTTTGACTCTCCTGCTTCCTTCTTCCACTTATTAAAACTCTTGTGATTACACTGGGGACCATCCAGAAAATTAGGCACAATATCCCCATCAGATGATCAGCAATGTTAATTCCAAATGCAACACTACTAGTCATTTTACCTTGCCATTAACATAACATAGACACAGGTTCTAGGGATTAGAATATGGACATATTAAAGAGGTCATAAGTTTGCCTCCCAAAAAGGGTTAAACAATCTTGCCACTAAAAATGAAAACCAAAAATGGCAGAATTAAATATAAATATATACAAATGTATATAAAATGTGTTTAAAAGTATTGAGCTAACAAGAGAATTACAGATCCAACTGTCTCAGGGAAAACAGGAATTCAGAGTATAAGAACAAGTTTGGGGCCGATGACATCTGTGCTCTATCAAATGTAACTACCTGCTGACATCTTCACGATAGGTGAAGTCGGCAATAAATGAAAATTTAGGAACCACGCAAGGTGGGGACTCTAGCAGAAAACCCTCCCTGTATTAATCTGGAACCCCAAATGATTCTATCTACCCTTTTAACATCAGGCTACTAGGGAGGAAGTTGCTTTAGCCCTGGGCTACGATGGGGGAAAAAAACGTGCCCAAGAGGTTGTAATCTCAAGCTAACCACTGCTCAGGTATACAGCCAAGTTTATATCTGTTAGGAGGATCAATAACTGGTCAGGTAGAACCTCCAGCTGACAGGCCAAAGCAAACATATATTCTCACTGGAGGAAGTCACCTTCAGTTTAGCCCTTAATGAATCACTAAATATAATTTTTTAAAGGCAGTGACCAACATATAATAAAAGCAGTCAAGTTCACAAAAAAATAAAGCATCCTATGAAAAAACACCATCAGTAGAAAGTTGAAAGAGACATGCTGAAATTATTAGATATATATTGTAAAATAATGTTTTTTTCATATTTAAAGAAATAAAAAATACATTTGAAAATATTTGTGGAAAATAAGAAACACTATATACCCTGCAGATATAATTATAGTTATGAACCTTAAGATACAAAGATCATCCTGAATTACTCAGGTGGACACAATCTAATCACCTCAGCCTTTAAGAGCAGTGAAATTTCTCTGACTAGAGACAGAAGACAAAATAAATAAATAAATAAAGATGTGGCAGAACCAGGAAGCCACAGAGAGATTCCAAGCCTGAGAAGGATTTGAAATGTCATTGCTTGCTTTGACACGCAGGGGTCTCAAGGCAAGGATTGGAAGGAGGCCTCTTGGCAATAGCAGCAGCCCTGCCTTGACAGCCAGTAAGGAAATAGGAACATCAGTCCTGCAACAACAACGTTCTGGATTTCCTCAACAACGTGAAAGGGCTTTGAGTCAATTTTTCCTCGAGCCTCCTGCAAAGAACCCAGCAGACTGCCTTGATTTTGGCCTTATAAGACTTGGAGCAGAGAAATTAGCTGAGTCTAACCAGACTGTTGATATACAGAGCCATAAAATAATAAATCTGTATTGTTTTAAGCCACCAAATTTGAAGCATTTGTTATGACAATAACAGAAAACTAATACATGTAGTAAATCTTTTAAAATAATATTGTGAAAATGAAGAGAAAAGAAAAATGTAGATAGTTGCAGTTTATTTGACTGAGCTATTTAGCAATCAACACAAATAGAAAAATAAGATCTATTTACAAAATTAAGAGGCATCTACATATTTAAGAGATATAAGAGTAAATGAGTAACAACTATAGCTGTCACTAAGATCAGATAAAACCTCCTTCAGAAAAAGTACCATAATGAACAATGCCCTCAACTATATCCCTAGAGTAAGTAGAGTAAAAAAATATCATCACATACTTTTTCATAAATTTCTTAATTGTAAGTCAACTACGCAATACCTAAGCATTTAGTGTCAAAAACACAAGACCTCTCTAATATCTGAAGCTTCAATTATCTAGAAAACTAGTTTCTAAATGGTGTTCCAGAAGCATTAATTATAAGAGAATTATTAGGAGTAATATTGTCTAGTAGAATGCTAGTGTCAGGGGGAGGACTCCAAATCCATGGAGGAAACAAAGATCATCACAAAGCCACCCACTAAAAACCGAGGTCCAAACACTTCTGGCTACTGCATCTTGATATAGGAATCTGCCAGGAAAACACATACAGTCAAGCCCTGAATGGAACAATGCTTTCACTCACATAGAAGAGACAGAACAAAGTAATCTCCAATAGTATACAACAGTTCTCCCATGGCTAGTGGATCCTCTTGATCTCAGTAACAGGGCAAATGACTTAGCACACCCTTCTAATGCTATAGTAGAAGGAAACCCTCTTTCTCTTTCCCTGTAGTCTAAAATATTGAAAGCCGAGGGTGTGCCTGAAGAACATTAACAAACAGGCTTAAACAGAACAAAGGGGTCTTCATTGAATCTAAAACAGACTCAAGTTGATAAGCCCACATAAGCCATTTGGGCTCTTTACCTCTTAATAAATTAGTGTTATAGATTCAAGATCCACTGTTATGTGGCTGAACCCAGAAATATAATAGTTTGGGGATAAGACTGCAGACTTTCCCAACAAATATGATTTTTAAAGTGTCATTAATGAGATAAGTAGGCAAAGGGAATCTCAAGATAGTAGACATTTTTGTTGCTGTAAGACATGGTGAAGTCTTTAATAGGCTAATGTGCATATTTAATCTTCAACTTTGTTAGCAAAATAATTTTTAGCTAAAAAAATCCCAGATAAAACAACTTCAAAGTAGATTTCTGGGTGTAGCTGAAAAAATTATCCTAATTTACAGGTTTATCGACTTTATTATATGGTACTTAAATTATTTTAGACTAGAGGCCTAGTGCATGAAATTTGTGCATGAGGGGGTGGTCCCTAAGTTTGGCCTGCACCCTTTCCCAATCTGGGACCTCTGGATCCTAACTGCTGCCCTGCCTGCCTTCCTGATTGCCCCTAACTACTCTGCCTGCCTGCCTGATTGCCCCAATCACCTGTGCCTGCCTTCCTGATATCCCTAATAACTCACTTCTCTGCCTGATGGCCTCTAACTGTTCACCTGCCTGCCTGATCCCCCCTAACCACCTCTGTCCCAGCCCCTGCCACTGTAGCCTCATTGGGAATGATGTCCTGAAGGTCATTTGGCTGCCCGGTTAATTAAAATATTATGCTTTTATTATTATAGATTATTATAGATTATTATAGATAGTATGTAGATAGCATAATTTATTATATTTCCATGACACTCCAATTTCCTGGTGGTAAAACCAGACTGTCTCCATATAAAGAGAATTATTAGCATTTCTCTTTCTATAACTGGCAGGATGGACATCAGAAAAAACGAAATGTTAAACATATCTACATGTGGCATTGCTATTAACTGTAAGTACCCAAAAAAGACTTTCAGTTTACAAGCCTGTTTTCCCCAAGGAAGAGACTCTTTCTTGTACATTGGACTCTCAATTCTGTGTCATTGTTTAATATAAGTCAGGGAAATAGTCCAATATATTGGGCATCAATATTAACTTGAATATTTGTCTTTTATGTTAAGATTATTTTTACCAGGACTGTAGATATGTACTATATCTAATATGTAAAATGTATAAATTTATGAACCTGAAAAATAGTCAATTCCATAAATCCAAGACACTAAAAACTTATTTAACCAACCGTAAACCTGACAATTGACAGATGTCTAGATGAAACCAGATGTTTGTATTTAGTGTTGAGACATAAAAATAAACACAGAATAGAATAAATCATAATAGAGTAATCCAGTTTTCTATATTATAGACAGGAGTGGGGATAAAGAGGTTCAAATTCTACTCAAATTATTGGGTACCATATCGTCTTGTAATAAGATAACTTTTTAAATCATTGGTTGATCTAAACTTTCTGACCACTTTAAACACCTCTTATAAACTTGATTTCCATGAACACCTTATCATTAAAGCTACTAACAGTAAAATAAAATATCCCAGAAGCTGTTCATTCATTCATTAACTTCCAAACACAAACTCAGAAGTGAATTGATACAAGTATATGCTATAGCAAGCAGTAGAAGAGAATTTGCCACCCAGTAAGGCAATGGTAAATGTTAACCTTATCCTGCTCTAACTTGCTCTTACTCATTTCTCTTTTTCACAACATTGCTTGTTAAGGGGATTGCCTCTCAGGGGAATGGCAATCTTGGTAACCAATCCCCTCACCCACTACTGAAGATACTAAAAATGTGAGATAAAATAATTCAGAAACATTTGCTAGGGAAATTCTTGAATGTTAGTGTGGAATTACCAGAGCAAAAAATGGGAGAAAACAGAAATCCAGACAAGTGAATCCACCATTCATGACTCTTGTTCTTATAGAATTCATCATGCAGAAGAGGCTATGGGAACAAAATCAAAGTCTGAGGTCTTCTAAAAGAGTGACCCTGGGGAATCAACATTGAATTTGGACGGGGACCCCAATGCAATGGACAATAGAACTGAGTGTTAAAACCAAGTTTCCCATGATTTGTATGACCTGAAGCTTAGTTTTGAGTCAGCTATGTAGAAAATTTCATGCCTCAAGGTTGAATTAAGGTTATCTGGATTGTTAGGGTCTGTGGAAATGGTAATTAACAATACACTGTGGTATAAAGTAATATTTTCCTAGGATTCAAGCTAATATCTAGAAATTAAATTTTAAACTTAATATCCATCACTCAAAGGTCACCAGAAACATGACAGAAATCTCCATGAGTGAGCAGCAAGAGAAATGATAGACTAATGAGCACTCTAAGTGACTGAAATCATTTACACAGTTATAGATATATATCTTTATTATTTTTAAAGAGATATATGGCAAGCTTTAGGTTGGGGCACAAAAATGGTAAAGTTGCATGAAAGATTTGCTGAAGAGTTACCTAGATACCATAGAACTGAAAGATACATAAACTAAAATGAAATATTCAGGGGTTTTCTTTGGAATAAATTAGATATACCTTGAACACAAAGCAAAATTAAGTGAAGCAGAATGCAGACCTAACAAAATGAAACAATCCAGAATGAAACCCAGGAAGTGGAGGGCAGAAGTGGAGGTGGGAGGCAGAAATAGAAGGGAGTGTAAAATGATATAGCAATAAAGTGTTTAAATATGTTTAATCAGAGTTTCAGAATGAGAAGATGCAGGAGTAGTATTTGAAGAGGTTAAAGATAAGAATATCTCAAATTGATGAAATATACCAAATTATAATTTCAAGAAAACAAATTATCCTAAACAAGGTAAATAAAAAGAAATATAAAACAAGATATATCCTAATGAAACTGCAAGAAACCAAATAAAACATTTTCAAAGTAGCCAGAGAAAAGCCAAAACATAGCCATCTCTACATGAAAATTCTAATATCTTGTGTGGTTTTTTTCCCTGTAGCTTTTGATACTAGTTTCACAATGGCTTAGAGATTTTCCTTCTAAATATTATAAATGAGTTACGGTTAAATTTATGAAAAGAAATAAAGGACTCTAAATCTCTCAACTGACCATTCTGCAATAAGTTCACATTACATTTTCAACATTGGAAAATAATAAAAATGAGCATTAATATAAACAGAGAGAAAATTTATTTTCTAAACGGATAGATTTTCAAAGTAGCTCAACACTCTTGTTTTCTCTGTCTTTACTGGGAAATGAAATGACAACCATTATTAAATGAGATGATAGATGTCACAGATTGTTATGTCCTATTAAACGCATGGACACAAATGAGCTTGAAAAAACAATCTCCACATTAGTAAAACAAACAGAAAACCTTTCCCTTTCTGATCAAGAAAGTCAAGTTAAGGAAACTAGTGTGGTTAACACATTTGTCACATATATATTACATTTTGGTTCTAGAGCTAGGTTTTCTAGTCTTTAAAAACAATTAAAATTTAAATGTTTTATGACTTGTATTTTTAAATGTGAAGTTAAATATTATGGCAAATTGTCTGAAATACTGCTGCTTAGGAAACTCTCACTCCATATCCACTCACCTATTTATTTCAAGCCCTTCCCCCTTCTCCCCCTTACCACTTTATCCTGAAAAGAGAGAGAGAAGAAGTTGAAGACAACTCTGATATAAATTTCTTTGGTACAATTTTATATTATTTTTCTGCAATTCTGAAATTCAAAAGCCCTAAAATCCAACTTTTTTTACTTCTTGAATTTGGCCACAGAACCTAACTGAAATAATCAGAAGATCATTATTATTCTTCATTTAGACAATTTAGGGTATATGTGCTACTTTTTTTCTTTTTGCTAGCAAATTTCCTACAAAAATATTTATTGTTGGAATAAGGTTGTTGCTACAGACACCCTAGTGGTGTTTCATAATACATGGTACATGCATCTTTTTAAAACTCTAAAATATGCTAAATTCTAAACACATCTGGCACAAAAACTTTCCGAGTGCAATATATTCTTGTACTAAGCAAAAGTGAAGATATGTTGGGGGCAAATGTTTATAAATATATCACCACCTCCAAACAAGGAAAGATCATAATTAACAAATTATAAGATTGCAGCCCTTTAGGGTTTCCTTTGGGGTAGGGTGCAGAAGGCCATGGGGAAATATAAAGAAAATATTCTCATCTCTACAGTTTACATTTGTGGAAAAGGCAATTGGCTTCAAGTTTTACATTTAACAGTGCAAGATCTACACCTTTCAAAAATACATATATCACTGCTACATTTAGAAGACAGTATCTACCAATAAAAAGTAACTTTAAATTTTAATAGGAAAAAAAATAGAATAGTACCTGAGATTCAGCTTCAATAGTTCTTGTTTTTATGTACTTGAATTAAAGATTTCAAAAATATGGGTAGAAGGGTTATTACTCTCTATAAGCTACTTAACTGGCTAATTTTCTCTACTTTAACCTTTACACCATACCCACTTTTTAGAGGCCCAAATCTTGGGCTATTACAGTGGAAAATTAGGGGTTTATTTAATATTTGTTTTCCTGCTGGATTTTATAGAATTAGAAAGTCATTAAAAATGAGAGCACACTAAGCAAAATAGGTTAGACATTTTAACAAAGATTCAAATTGCTACAGGAAAATTTACTATTTATATAATATATGTATAGATAATGTATATGTGTATATATATGTGTATATATGTATAGATAATATGTGTAGGTATACACAAACACACACACACACACACACTTAAGGCCTGGTGCATGAGATTTGTGCACTGAGGCGGGCAGGGAAGGTGGGGGGTCCTTCAGCCCAGCCTGCACCCTCTTGCAATCTGGGAGCCCTTGGGGGATGTCTTACTGACGGCTTAGACATGCTCTCTGTGGGGAGTGGGACTAAGCTGTCAGTCAGACATCCTTAGCACTTATGCCAAGGCAGGAGAGGCTCCACCACTGCTGCTGCACTCACTGGCCTGTGAGTCCAGCTTCTGGTTGAGCGGTGCTCCCCCTATGGGAGTTCACTGATCACCAGGGGGCAGCTCCTGCACTTAGCATCTGCTCACTGGTGGTCAGTGCACATCATAGCGACCAGTCGTTCTGCTGTTTGGTCAATTTGCATATTAGCCTTTTAGTACATAGGATAAATGAGACACAAAATTACACATCACTATCAGACATCACTTGAAAAATCAAATTTACTTTATGTATCTTAATGGAACATTGGCCAGTTTATGTCTTTCCAACTGGAAAGAAAATAGACCAATAAAGGGTGACAAGAATAAAAGTACAAATTACTAAGACTGATAAGTTCTGATTTAAATACATATTAACTTTTTATATAGAAAGGTGACAATAGGTCATATACATATATTTTGTCTGAATAAAAATCAGAGGATGGAGATTAGGCATACCTGATGTTTAAATAAATGCACTTAAACCATAGTGCAGCTTTTGAAGTAATAATAATTGTTTGAAATTTCCATTATAAAAAGACAATAAGCAAATGTATAAGTGTAGAATGATTGTGTTATCTATAAAAGCAAGATAAATGCATTTATTAAATAATCTCTAAAACCAGATACAAGCAATTTATCCTAAAAAGTTTCAATAGTCAGAGATAAATTAATTCTAACTGTTCACGTGTTTGTATACATGTATGTTTTTTTAATTATTTGATATGAAAAAATTGGAGGAAGGCAGAGGGAAAAAATAACCAGCATGGGAATAATCCCATTATCTTCTTTCCAAAGTGATAAGAAAAAAATTTATCCTGAGAAGAGAAATTCATACAATATAAGTATTTAATATAGGGGTAGCAGGACAGATAAAAAAATTATACCGATCTTTGGAGTTCTGTTTTGTAGCATTTATTTGTTGTTCTATGTGGTATTTTCAGTAAGCAATTCACATATATCTGATTCCATGCTACAGAAAACTGCTGACATAACCAAGAAAGACATTAAATCACTCCCTATTTTTAAAATAATATTTAAATACAAGTAATTTGGCAAGTCAAGGATCATTGGAGTCTTTTACATCATATAACCAGAGCAAATGTTTATGTGATGGAAAACTGTGCCTCCAGACTCTGGGCTGCCAAGCAGCTTGGAGTGGGCAGTAAAGAAACAGCCCCATGATATTGAACTAGATACTGCTATGATTTTATACTTACATTAAAGTAGAAATGTTATAAAAATAGTCATGAGATATTGTTAAACAAGTTTTTTGTTTTGTTTTAAGTTCATTTAATTGCACACAAGTGCCTAAATGTGAATATTTCTTTCTACTACCTCAAATGGAGGCAATTTTAAAACTCAGGATTGCTGCAGAGTTCTTTAGCAATATTTTCTAAAGCGTTACTTTCATAAAAGTTATTTTTGTGTTAAAATATATATACATAATTACTGTATATATTACTATCTATTACTAAAACAGTGAATTTTGATATAAATGTTAAAATAAGTCTATTTTAGGTCAATGTTTCCGTTAAAGAGAAATCGTCTAAAATGGAGTCACTTGTGCAAAAGCCCATGATAGCAAAACTAGATTTGATACCTTATCTAAATCCTGTTTCTACCTTTCCCAGAACATAATCTAAATCAGCCAGTCTGAATTTTTATGAGGAAATCTGTCAGTTGGGCCCATTCTATCACCCATAGAAAGAAGAGGCAATCTGCAGAATAAACATCTTGGCCATTCCTCCCCGCCCCAAAAAAAAAAAATTCTGGTCTAAAAATAATCCCTTATTCTTCACTTTATAGCTCCCTTGCTTTCCTATAAGAACCTTCCATTTTATACAACCCCTTCAAATGCCCTTCTAGTTGCTACGTGGGATGCCGCTGATTCATGAATATCAAGTATTTGTACTTATCACCCCTCAACAGTAACTCACTGATCTGTGAAAAACAGTGTTGAAGGGATAAGAAGATAACCCACAGACTGGGAGAAAATATTTGCAAAAGACACCTCCAGAAAAGAAAAAAAAATTATGGATATGGTAAAAAGGTCAGTGATTGCCAGGGGTTAGGGAGCAATGAATGAATAAAGGGCTCAAATGATTTTTAGGGCAGTGAAAATACTCTGCATGATATGATAGGATGAATATGTACAAACCCATAGAATCTACATCCAGAGTGAACCCCAATTTAAACTATGGACAGTGAATGATGCTAATGTGTCAATGTGGTTCCATCTATTGTAACAAACATGAGTCTAGTGTGGAATGTTGAAAATAGAGGAGGCCACACATGTGTGAGGGCAGATGACATACGTGAATCTCTGTATCTTTTTCTCAATTTTGCCGTGAACGTAAAACTTCTTTCCTCATGATTGGACTCAGGTTGGGAGGTCATGACTTCTGGGGGCAAGGCCTCCAAGGGAGGCTGGTTCTTTTCATAGCACCCTATCAGGTGGGACACGTTTTTGATCTGCCCCATTATTGGTGAATTTAACTTAATTATGGTGGTCTCTATACTTTCTCCCCTGTAAAATTATTCTTTTTCTCTTTGTAACAGATAAATAATACTTTGAGACTGTCAATAAACCATTCCTCATTGAAAAAAAGCCAGTATTTAATTAAAAAGAAATCTATTCCCTGAGAAATATGTCCTGGATATATACAGTTGGTCTTATGCAATGATGTTGAAATTTTATATCCAAACTAAAATGCATTTTAACTTTGCAGTGGTATTTTTATTGGGAAGGTATTAGAAAAGAATAAATTATATCCATTATATCTAATATATATTTTCACATACACATTCATGATTATATATAAAAGTTATATTTTAGTGATTTTATATGTAATTTAATAAATAATTGCACCTATAATATTTTAATAAATGAAACTCTAAAGACCTCAGCTTAAAATTTTACTGTATAAATCTTATAAATATTTCTTAAACTAACGTCATAAAATTTACATTCAAACTGAGTTAATGAAGATTAAAACATTCTCCACATGCACATATGCACATAGATAGTCAAATAACTATACTTAAATACACCAGGCCTTTCAAAAATCTGTTAAAAATAACAATGGAAGTAGAAAAAAATAACAACTCAAAACATGTGAAAAGTAAAATTCTTAAATTAAAAAATATATTGTAATTTATCACCTCATATCTTACTTTTAGCTAGTCATATTAGTTTTTTAAATCCAATTTCAACTTTCTTTTATTCCACCCTTATTTTAGTAATTTATTATAATTTGTGTTCATGGGTTTTCTTATTGTATTATAAATCATCCTATATAATAAACAGGTAATATGCAAATTGACCCTCACACCCTCGGACAAGATGGACACCCCCATGTGGTCAAAGATGGCCACCACAAGATGGCTGGCAGGGTAGGGCACCAGGGAGCAACCAGGTCTGCAGGCAATCTGGCTGGGAGGAGAGGGGAGTTAGGGGTGACCTGGCTTGCAGGGGAGTGGTTAGGGGTTGATCAGGCTGGCAGGCATGCGAGCAGTTGGGAGCCAGCAGTCCCGGATTGTGAGAGGATGTCTGACTTCCAGTTTAGGGCTGATTGGGCCTAGACCGGCAGTTGGACGTCCGGCAAAGAGTCTTAGATTGGAGAGGGCACAGGCTGGGCTGAGGGACCCCCTCCATGCACAAATTTCCGGCACCAGGCCTCTAGTTTAAATTATAAGACAATTTATGTCAGCTTAGCTTTGTTGATATACAATTTGTATCTATCCTATAGAGTGACATAAAACAAAAACAAACAAAAAAATACCCAAAAGAATAAAAACATATACATGCACCGCAATAACTTTGTAAGTCAAATTTTATAAAGTAAAAAAATAAAATATTCTCATTAGGAATGATGAAAACTAAACTAGTGGTTAGAAGTTTTAAACACTAGATATTACTGTTTCTTAGGAACCTAATGCATGATGTTCTCAATATCTAAACCCAATCAAATACATTTGGAGAGAAAGAAAAAAAAAGTGTTTGGGAAAATGGTAAAAACCTACAGTTACCTTCTGCCACTAGATGGAGCCCAGGCATCTATATGGCAAAATTCTCACTGAGTTTACAATTGGCTATACCTATTGGATTACTCAGGAACTGACAAATGAACTATATGATCTGAAGGAGTGGGGGAAAATAGGTGTTATTTTAGACTGTAGTATTTAGGCAGATGTTACTTAATTAGAAGTAGACATTATTTCTTTTCTTTAGGGTCCTCTTTCTGAATACAGATTCTCCAACACACAAAACACACAAACCTTTTTAATTTGTGCCTGTCTTTCAACATTCTATTCTGTAAAGACTTACCAGAAATGATCAATAATGCTCTTAAGATCATTCTAGCTTTATTTTTAATTTTTTTCTGAACCTACTGATCATATGAAACATTCATTCTTGTTCTTAATCATATATGTCTCTTATGGGTGGTCACAATGATTTCATTTAACGAAGCTATCTTCTCTATCATGAGAAAGAACAAAACTCGACAAACACCCCCATGGATATCAACTTCAAAAATACAAATGGCCTACTTGAGACAAACAAATACCATTAATTTGTTGTGGGTTGCATCTTTAGGCTTCTGGGAAGTAGGGCGATCATAGAGGAAATATTTCTATGTAAAAAGGACATGGCGAGGAAAAAAATTAGACATTTGGTATATCCTACTTTTAGTAATTAAACTGGTCTAATTGCCAAGTATTATCTTGGAGAATATTAAAGAGCTATAGACCCTGAACCAAGAGGGATAAGATTTTGTGAAATGCAGTAAAATTTACAACTTCCCAGAGAATAGAATTTTGGTACTGTCATTTTAATGTCTGAGAGAGGGAGAATGAGAGAGAGAGAGAGAGAGAGAGAGAGAGAGAGAGAGAGAGAGAGAGAGAGAGAGAGAGAGAGAGAGAGAATCATCAATGTGAGAAAGAACCTTGGCTAGTTGCCTCCCACAAGAACCCTGACTGGGGATTGAATCTGCAAATTTTCAGCATATGGAGTGATGCTGCAACCAACTGAGCCATACTGTCCAAGGCCATTGTTTTTTTACAAATCCTGAAAGTTCACAATGTATAGGAAGATTGTGACTGAAGAGCAAGGGATATAGTAAGAACTGCTCAGATAATCCTTTCTTGAATTTTGGATTGTTATTGCTTAAGCCACTTATATTTAGGATAACTTGTTATGCAGACATCATAACTACAACAGGGTAACATATCTGATAAAAATGTTGTGGGGATAATTTGAGGAAATGTTCCTAAAGAGGTTAATATAGTGACTAATGCAGAGTATATGCTTAAAAACCTGGTAGTAGGTGCTACTAAAATTGTATGTGTGTGTGTGTGTGTGTGTGTGTGTGTGTGTGTGTCCAGGTGCTTAAATCCAGGGAAAGAGATAGAAAACCCTAATTCTGGAGAGGCTGTGCTCCATATAGGCTTTTGCAACTTGTAGGCTCAACTAAGTGTTCACTAAAACACACTTTCTCTTCTGCTGGGCTAGACTGTATTTTCCAGCCTCATTTTAGTTAAGAATGGCCATGTGACTAATCCTGCCAAGGAAATGCGAGCAGAGATTATATGTGCTACTTCCACCAGGGCCTTGAAAACTTTTCCTTTTTTAAAGACCTTTTTAAAATTTAATTTTTAGAGACATAGGAAAAGAGAAGGAGAGCTTAGAGAAATATCAATGTGAGAGCAAAACAACAATCAACTGCCTCCTGCATGCCCCCTACAGAAGATCGAGCACACTACCTGGGCATGTGCCCTGACCAGGAATTGAACTGGCAACCTTTTGGTGCATGTGATGATGCCCAACCACCTGAGTTACACTGGTCAGAGCCCAAAAACTTTTCAATGGGTAATCTTCTACTCTCCTTCTACTTTTTTTTTCTTCAGAATGCAGGGGAGGATAAAAACATAATATAGAAGGAACATGAGTTCCTAAAAGACCACATAAGAGGCTATACACCAAACAAAACACTAACATTCGTTTTTTGTGAGCAGAAAAATAAACTTCTATATTTGTAAGGCACTGGTACTTTAGAGTTTATCCATTGCAGTAGGTAGTGTGATATTAATTGATGTATACCTTTATTGGACCCTCATATTTTCCTATCAGGGTACCCTCTCTTACTGGCATGCTACTCTATGTCTGATTCTGGTTTGAATTGTAGGAATTTATATATATATATATATATTTTATATGGAATTGAATTTATCTCAACTGTTAAAAGTCCCCTGAGACTAATGTCTGTTTCATCAGGAACTCTCACTAAATCAAAACAAAAGCTATCGCATTTTCAATGTACTTCAAATACAATTTCCTCTATCCTAATATATTCTCTCATTATATCCTCTTTCTGATATTTGACCACATTTTGTCTTTTCACTTAACAAGCTCAGCTACAGCTTTTGGTCCAACCTAACCTTATATTCTGAGGTTTTCATTTATTAGCTGTATGACCTTGGAAAACTCAAAATTTAAAAGAAGACCTTTCTTGTAAATTTCCATATTTAATCTGAAATGAGATAAACAAATCCAGGATCCCATGAAAGTACCTAGTACTAGTAACAGCTTAATAAATATTATTATTCAAAATAAAAATTATTTACCCAAATGACTTACATTAATATTTATTACCAAAGTAAAATTACATTTCACTTTTTTGGAATACATAATGGTATGAAAATGTCTATATTTTCATATCCTAATTCTCTGGTATATATTACAGAGGAAAATATCTCAAATTATGGTTTAAATTACATAATGCATTCTGGGCATGTGAAAGTTAAATGGATCAGAACTCCCACCGTTTTTAACCTTGAAATATCCCTGCTGTAGTAAACCTTCATGAACATTATAAGGGCAAGCTTATAGCCCAAACATACAAGCAGCAAATTAAATTCAACTCTATCTTACCATAATATTTTCTACTAATGTGATGATACACCTGACAACATTTAACAAACTTGATGATATTTATTTCAGAGCACCACTTTGTAGCCTGAAATGGATACTCATCCCAGCAGGTGTCAAGATTCAACAACAATCCGCTTTCAAAGTTAAATGAAAATTACACACTGATATTCTATAAAGAAAACAACTCTACTCATCAACACCCTCTTCACCACCACCACCACCAAAGACTTCTTGCACAATATTCTCTAAATGAAATTGCACTTAACTGATACAGTAAATGAATCGGGGGGGGGGGGGGGAATCCCTGTGACTTAAAGAAACATCAAAGTCCATTTCATAAATGAGAAATAAAATGTGACTTCCTTTCAACTAAACAAACACCTTGATGCTGATTCTTTACCACATTGACAAGCAATTTAAAGTCCATATATTTCCTTTGAACTTGGCACTAAGTTTCAGTGTACCTAGTATGTTGATGTTAAATATGGATCTGACAACTGCTAATGTATATACCCTTTGGGTTACTTGATACTCTCTACAGAGACACACTACTGAATTAAAAAAAAAAAAGAGTTACTTCCATGGGTTAAAACATTCACTTGTAGAGAAAATGACTACAGAAAACCACCAATATTTAAAGTGCTTGGAAAATACTGATTATGCAAATGATTTTATACTAATCTAGACATAATCATTAATAGTTAAAAAGACAATTGTAATAAATATCTGTGAAAAGTTGTTAAAATAATTGTAGTTTGGTATTTGATAGTCATTTTTATTTGCATAATTTCCAAATTTCAATAGCATTCCTAGAATATCTTTTTTCAAGTGTTCTCAATATATCATTTCCTATAAACTCAATTTGTTAAATGCCCTATAAAAGTTACTACAGAATACAAGTAAGCCCAGAGAGGTGGGAAGGAAGCCATCAGTGGGAGGAATTTCTCTCCCACAGCACAAACAGGATTCCCAACAACAGTAACGCTCCACATGAAATAAAAGCAAGTCTCACAAGCACCTTTATTTTCTCCTTTGTAAATACAAAGAACTATTAACGAATGACTTAAAAAGTGGCCATGGAAAAGAGGCAACCAGGAAAGAAGGACTCACAAAGCCGATTTGAAACTCCATACATCATCTTGAAAAGATATGTGGGAATGTGCAAATTCAGATCCTTCTGAAGTTTCTGACAACAATAAAACACTTCTCAAAAAGTGTTATTTATGTCCTTGTGATTGATGTAAGGAATATATATGTGCTAGTTTGTATATTTATAATTACAGTGATTTGCTTTCCAATAGTAATGTCTTTGAGGAAAAAACTGTCACCTCATTCCTTTCTCCTTTTGTGATATCAGAGTGACTGAAAAGTAGGTGATTAGAAAGTAACAATCTGCTGTAACTTCAACCTTGCTCTCCCCTGGGGCAGTGGATTATTCCTACATCATAATATCTGTTAGTTAATACCCAAGGCTTCACTCAACTTCAAAGCTGAGATATTAAAGGCTCACTTTCCACTACAAGCAGGTGTATTTTTATTAGCATTCTCTTTCAAAATTGCTATGACTTCACTTGCGGATATCCCGCCAACAGCCATTATTGAAAGCCTGACTGTAATTGCTAGGTTACATGCAACGTCTGAAGCACAAAACCAATGTCACTTACAGCCCTCCAACAATTGACTGAGACCAAGTGTTACATCATTAAAGCTGAATTACAACACACCCATGGCGTGTTTTCCATGTGTGCTATTTTAAACAATAGTAGAGCAAAACCTGGCTATAAATTCACAGATCCCCAATTTGTTCGAACTCATGAACAATAAGAGAGTCTTTTCTGGCTCCATTTGAGTCAGAAATGTCATGCACCAAAATTAAATGTCTGTTTGGATTTTACAGTGGATGGAAAGGCTAGCTTTATGTTGTAAATTTAAACAACCTGCCACAAAGGGAGACTCGCATTTGTATCGCTTGGGAAGGCATATTCATCTCTAATTGCTTAGGGTAACACAAATAAACGAAGGTAAAGTGTTCAGTTTCTTAACTGGTTTTGTGTAGAATAAATCAGATGAAGTGATGATGGCCTGGGTTTTCTGTGGGACCAGATTGGATTTCTTTTCTTTGATAGAGTTGGATGTAGAATCCATGCATTCAGTTATTGTTAATGATCAGGAAGTTTTCTGGGAATTCATGAAAATTCAATAAGATATTCATTAGTGCTGATAAAAGAATATTAGTAGGATACTCATATTACTTTTTATTTTTCAATTAGGTTATACTCATTCCATCATTTGGTGATCTAAGTGGAAATAATTTCTCTGTCATAGTGGTACGCAAAGCTATCATAATTACGTTTTTAGGGCGGTGGACTATTTTTTATTCAGCTTCAGTAATTTTTATGGTGCCTAGATTCCACCGGAAAATATTTAGTCACTCGCTTACTTGGATAGAAATCCATCACCTGGAATAGAAATCATGGTCAACATGCCAGCATCTTTGTGCAGACAGGCCCTGAAAATATATACTAGGCAAGGCCATTGCCAAATGACTTGTGTCTGGCCAGCACTACCTTTCAAAGGTTCTCTGCATACCAGTAACTGTTAAGATTTATTGCATCATGTGTAGATAAATATATTTAAGCTTTCATATCCATAAATTAGAAAATATAGTAGCAGTCTACATTCAATATATTACCTGTCTTCAGGTATGCTTTTAGTAGCCATTATTAATATTCAGATTTCTCACCAAAACCTAACAGTAGTCCTCATGTTACTTTAAATATTCATACTAAACCCATTCATAGTAAAAGTTCTACACACACACACACACACACACACACACACACACACACACAAAAAAAAAACTAATTCATAGAGAAGTTAGTTTAGCTTCTTAACACATCCCTACTATGAGAAAATACATCATAATAAACAGAAAATCTACTCCAAAATACAGAAGGGAACTGGGGCCCTGTAAAAATATACAATAATCTTAGAGCTAAGTGCTAAGCCAGGCTAAATCAACTACTCCTGTACTTTCTATTATTTAAATCCTTGCATTCATGTGAAAAGTAACCTCTATGCACACAAACACACATACATACACATCAAAAAATTATATGGCTCATCACTTTTACCGCAATTAATTCACAGATTATGAAAGCAAAAAGAATCCATCATATCCTCTAAGGCAGGAAAAATCAAACCTATGCTCTCACCACAAATATATGTCCACCTAGTTCTTTCCTTTATTTAGGAAATCTCAGTGCCAACTGAATCAAAACAACCATATTATTTTAAGGTTTATTTGTTTTCTTTAAATTTGGCGGGCACTGTTCTTTCCTATAAAATTGGTTGACTCAATATGGAAAAAAAAATCCACCACTGACTTTCCGCATATCCACTTGTTATTCTTCATCATGAATCCCAAAATTAATCTTACTGATTCATGTTTAAGGATTGCTGTTGAATAAAAATATTTTATGAAGTTATGTGTTCCGAGTTCATGAATTTGGGGAAATTTAATTTAAATAAGTGCCACTGAATATATTAGCCACATTCTTTAGATTCTAGAATCTGGGCTGTTATACTCATTCAAGAATTTGTCATCAGAATACTTTGTATGTTTTGACACACACTGAGAAAGCAGAAGAGAATCTAAACTTATTTTTTCCAATCTAGACCTATCTAATAATATTTACATTGTGTAGCCCTTACAAGATTAAAAATGCATTTATTAAGTAGTTCCTTATCAGGCCCTATACATATTTCAGCAAATTATGATGACCCAGATATTATTTATATTTGGACTGTAATTTTCTCAAACCATACAAAGAAAACCATTTGACACCTGGCCCTTTAAAGTTCATGAACTTCAGCATCTAAAAACATGTGCAAGATTGTCAAACATTCCAGTGCCCTCCCTGGGGCACCCAAACATATGTAACCATGTATACCACAGTGTTTCATGCCATCAAGTTTCCTTGAAAGAAATAACTGGGCCCTTTAATCAAGGCAGCAAGGTGTCACATCTCTGAATCTGTGAGATACGGAGCAAGGGCTTTGACGGAGAAAAGGGCAACCACAAGCTTTCTAAAGTTTTGAGTCAAGCATACTTGCTCTTTTGAAACTTTCTTTCATTCAAAGCCCATAAATAGTACCAAATAAAAATGCTAGACGTACACAAGAGGAAAGCCCTTAGGCCAAAAATCACATTTCAATTACAAAGCACATTTTATAAATATATAATTTATATTATCAATCATTGCCAGAGGGAAAAAGTCTAAGAAGGGAAAAGAGGAAATGAGAGGAGGGATTACCCATTAAATAAGGGTGTGCCCTATAGTTTAGCATAGTTGACAGGGACATTTATGACATCCACTCTAGCTGCTCACCCTGTCTTGTCAGAGATCTTCCAGGTTGAACAAAGGGTTTTTGGAGAACGGGGCATGTGGGAAGGTGGATAAATCCACCCTTACCTGAAGGATATTCAGCAACTCCCCAGAGAAGACTCTTTATAATCCTGCCAGGGGAAATGGGAGAGCCAACTGCAACCCACCTGCTCACCCTGCACAATCTTAAAGTCTGGTAGCAAAACATACAGAAGATGCCGCCCCAGCAGCAGCCGTGGTGCTCGGGGACAAAATGCCTTTAGCAGTCTTTGTCCACCTGTCTCTGAGTGCAGCGACTGGCTGAGTCCTGCCAGCTGTTTCTTACATTTACCAGATTGCTGGCCCTTTTGCCCATGGACAGATAAATTAAGGCACCTGGGCTCCACCTTCTCAGTTCTGAACAGCAAGAGGAAGCCACTCTCCTATGGATTCTTAGCTTCAGCAATTAACTGAAGAAAGCATTAAAGGCTCCAAAGCAGACAATAGAACAGTGTTCGGCAAACTCATTTGTCAATAGAGCCAAATATCAACAGTACAACGATTAAAAATTTTTGAGAGCCAAATGTTTTAAACTTAAACTTGTTCTAACACCACTTCTTCAAAATAGACTCGCCCAGGCCATGGTATTTTGTGGAAGAGCCACACTCAAGGGGCCAAAGAGCCGCTTGTGACTCAAGAGCCGCAGTTTACCACCCACTGCAATAGAGGATCTGGGGTTGTAATCAGGCAGTGACTTGGGCTGGCTGGAGGGAATATGTCATAAAAACTTTATCTCTGGTGGAGAGGAATGTTTTCTAAGTACTGTATAGTTTCATGTATGTGAGTGAATTAAGTTTTATTTTTTTTAGCCATCTACATATCTTTCACTATGTTGACTGAATATTTTTCTCTGTGTAAAACTCTATTTTACATTTTTGAGGTAAAATTCACAAAACATAATATTATTTTAAAACATACAATTTAGAGCATTCAATCCAATGTTGTGCAAGCAATGCCTCTATCAAGTTCCAAAACATTTTTATCACTCCAAAAGAAAAAGGTGTATTTTCACACATTCTTATGATACACAAGTATTTAAAAGTTATACAAGTTTAACTGCAGGGAAGAATATAGTTGCATTTAAATCATTTACGTTATTGTTAGACAAAATGTTGTGCCACTGTGTCTCTGTTTTCAGATTTGGTAGCTGTGAAGCTCTGACTTTCTTAGATTATTAATTTGGAGGTCAATATTTGATGGAGATATACTATCAAACTTCCCCACATACACAAAGCTCCATAGGTCTCCTCTTCCCTCACTGCAGTCTCCACCCCGGATGAGAAGACCTAGCACTCTAACCACCCTAACAATTAAATCAACTTTAAAATAAACATATTGTTGAGTAAGTGAATGAATAAATAAGAGGAAGAATGGAAGTCTTATTTCAAAAGAGAGACTTCATGAGCACCTATACTGAACCTTTCATTAAAAATGTAGTGCACAGAATGAATCACCTTTACCTAACCACACTGCCCTTAAGAATTTATGTTACTAGAGGCCCAGTACACAACATTTGTGCATGGGTAAGGTCCCTAGCGGCTGCCAGCCAAGAGGGCCTCCCTTCCCCCAGCAGCCTGCCTCCTGCCACCAGCCCCGCCCCCTGGTGGAACTCCTGGTGGAGGGGACAATTTGCATATTAGGCTTTTATTATATACAGACTTTAATATAGAACAATGTTTGATAGTAGGAGGTTGAATCCAGCTTCTTGGTAAAGAATCAAGAATTGGGCCGAAACTGGTTTGGCTCAGTGGATAGAGCGTCGGACTGCAGACTGAAGGGTCCCGGGTTCGATTCCGGTCAAGGGCATGTACCTTGGCTGCGGGCACATCCAGAGTAGGGGGCGTGCAAGAGGCAGCTGATCGATGTTTCTCTCTCATCGATGTTTCTGACTTTCTATCCCTCTCCCTTCTGCTCTGTAAAAAATCAATAAAATATATATTTTTTAAAAAATAATTGGTAATGGTACTAAGTGATCTAATCTGTCTCATGTAAATTGGTTAGAGTACTGTTTTTGAAAAGTAAATGCTACCTGATGTTTCTCAAACAGAAACTATTTCGAATAGAAATAATCATTATTATATCATCAATCAAATAATCATTAATTAGATTTACATAAACTCAAATAAATGAGCTAGTGCTGAAGTTGTTTTATGTTTCCGTTTTTAAGTATAGATTTTTATTGATTTCAGAAAGAAAGGGAGAGGGAGAGAGATAATTATTGATTGACTGCCTCCTGCAGGGCCCAACCTGGGGACTGAGACTGAAACCCAGGCGCCTGCCCTGATTGGGAATCCAACAGTGACCTCTTGGTTCAAAAGTGAAAGTTCAACCACTGAGCCACATCAGCAGAGCATTTGTTTGCATTTTAGGAGTTTGAATAATTAAAGAAACCTATCCTATCTCTCTAAACTCATCAATTCCCATGGATATTTAAACAGATGTCCCCAAATATACATCCTTAGTTTAGACAATTCCTGTTCTTTCCAAAGTTACACTTCCATATATAGATATAGAGGAGGCAATTAGATATACAGGTCTGACAGTGGATAAGCCAGAAAAGGATACATACAATTTTATGTCAATAGCGTACAGAAAGCATTTAAACCATACAACTGGGTAAACTTCCCCAGGTTGAGGAGAGATGACAGAGTGAAAGTAAGAAGAAGGAACCCACTAGGCACTATAAGACTTCAGGTTCAGGAGAAAAGTTGGTTTCAGTGGATAAAAAGAAGTGACTAGTGAGGCAAGAATAAAACTTGCAAGAACGTGCTGCATTGGAAACCAGACAGAACAGTGGAAGAGGAAAAGGTCAAGGTTGTTGCTTCCAATGAAATTAAAGTGAATTCATAAATGTCTTCCAGATCCATTTCTACCAAAGGAAAGCTTACTGACCTTTAAAATCCAGTGTTAATGACTTCACTGGTAAACTTTCCCCACCCCTATACCCCCTACCTCTGCCATTAGATCAGGCCTTATGTCTTAGGCAGTTTAATTAATAGCTCAGAATGGGAATATTTTGAGAAAAATCAAGAGAATTAGGCATGCTGTCCTGATTAGACTTCCAAAAAATCACTGTTTTTATTCAGGTATGCATTTAGAAAGAAATTGTCACTTGCGTTAATATTCTGATAAACATCATTGTTTTTATTCTCTTTGTGGGAATATAGTACAATAGGAAAAGTCCAGACAGAAATCAAAATTGCAACCCACAATCATATGCTCTTGGAAAAGTTAATCACCTCTCTGAGCCTCAATTTCCTTATCTGAAAAATGGGGATAATAACATGCAATAAAAAGTTCTGTGAGGAGTAAATGAAATGGGTAAGTTCTAAGGGCACCCCTTGAAATTATATATTAATTGGATAAGTGTACCAACTCTCCACTGTAAAATGATCAATTATGCTTATTAATATCTATGTACCTTTTTAAAAACATATTTTATTGATTTTTTACAGAGAGGAAGGGAGAAGGATAGAGAGTTAGAAACATTGATGAGGCAGAAACAACTATTCAGCTGCCTCCTGCAAACTCTCTACTGGGGATGTGCCCACAACCAAGGTACATGCCCTTGACCGGAATCAAACCTGGGACCCTTCCGTCCACAGGCCAAAACTCTATCCACTGAGCCAAACTGGTTAGGGCCATAACTGTGTTCCTTTTATGATAGAATATATCAATCATTTCTTATCTTAATACATCCAATAGAAAAGTGACTTGTTATTAATGAGAGCTTGAAGACTCTACTTGTTCATTCACCCCTATTTCAACTTAATTTAAGGATTAAATATAAAATTATAGTAACTATATACAATATTATATCAAATATTTAACTGATTTACTGTCCTAACTCCAGCATACCTTTAAGTTTTATGAAATGTAAACCAGACACACCCAAATACTTGTTTTAGAATTTTTGAATGAAAGGGGTCAGCAAAAGAAATTAAGAATCTTTAGTAGGTCCAGGTTTATTTTTGGGCATTTGTGATATCTTAGTCTTTCAGAACATATTGCCTTCCAGAGAGAAATTTTATTCAAAAGACAAATTACAAAAGTAACAATGTTCTGAGTCATATGCACAATTCCTTACCCTCCTTGCTGTGCCTCACTGCTATTTTATTTTTATGGACATATGGCTGAAACCGGCATGAACTTCCTAGTTTCCACTTTCCTTGGCTATGATATGGACCACAAAATCTTTGCAAAACTTGTATTTGATGTTAATTCTTGCCTTTCAAAAATGATTATGAATCATGATAAAGGGGAGGAGAGAGAAGCATTTATTACTTTGCATTAGAATAGTGAACACAATGTGTCCTTCTGGTAAACTGTCCTAAACACATTTTAACAGTTAATAGATTTACTTCCTGATGAGGGCACATACAAGAATCAACCAATGAATGCATGAATATGTGGAACAAGAAATCTATGTCTGTCTCTCTCTCTCTCTCTCTCTCTCTCTCTCTCTCTCTCTCTCTCTCTCAAACCAATCAATAAAGTAGATCCTTAAAGTGTTTGTCTCTCATCAGTTCCCCACCAACTTCTTCCTTACAAAACCACTTCAGTGATTACACTAAATTGAGAATCTAATAAAATGGCTCCTATGCTTAAAAACACTCCAGTGGCATCAGTGGTAACATCCAGAGGACAAAGTCCAAACTTGTGACATGTACTCTCTACACATATTTTCTGCTCTTGCTAGTGTTCATTTTTCTAATATTAACCCTGATATTCTTTCTCTCTCAATAACACTCCAGTCATGAAGAACTTTTGTCAATTTTCCAACATGACAGACATTTTCTTACCTACTGGCCATGGCCCAAACTATTTTGTCTGCTTAAAATGCACTTTCTCACAATCCTTCAGTTGGGAAGTGCCCATTCATGCTTAAGACACAGACACCTCGGGTAATCTTATCACACACCATAGCTGCATTGTTTATGTTTTTCTTCTATTTTTTCTTGACGTGCTTAACTTTAATGTAGCAAATCTCAAACTCCATTGGAATTACTAGCTGATTTACTCATCTCCTCCAAGTTCTTAGAGAGTGGGATAATATTTCATTTGCCATTCTCCCCCAGTGTCTGTCTCAGTACTTGATACTGGTCATTTTGTTGTTGTTATTCTCATCATCCCTAACAGCTAGCAATTGTTAAACATTTATGATATAGCAGAAAGTACCCTAAGCACTTTACATAAAATGTTTCATTTAATTTTGTAACAACTATATTATTATCCTCAGAAAACTTAGAAACTTACCAATATTCACACAGCTGGTAAACATCAAAGTTAGAATCCAATCCAAGATTTGTGAGTCCAGAGTCCCTGTTCCTAACCACTATTAATATCTTCATCACAAAGTTGGTCATTTTAAATATTTGTTGAATATATGAGTGATTGATTAGTCTATTAAATCCAAGTAAGGTGAATGAAATATCAATGTTTTATAATAAAATTATTACTCAATATGGTTGAACATTTTCTTATAAACCAAAGAGAGGTTTTAGACTTTGTTTAAATAGATTTTGTTTTTAATAGAAAGGAAAATACGGTTTCTTAGAAGATGTAGTAAAAAAAAAATAGGTGTGTTAAATTCAGGTGAAGTTCAAAACCCACTATAGAATTCTTTGCCATATAAAAACCATATTTTTCAAACTAGAAACAGGCATCTCAAACTGCATATACTATATATTAGCTTTCAATCAGCAATGTAAACAATGTAATATAAGCATTACATGGACTCTACATTAAGATAAACCAAACCACTTTTGCCATGACAGATGTAATCACTCAAATTCCATTGGGAAAGAGGAAAGGCATTATTTGGTCTAGATCTCAGTACTTTAGTTAGTAAATAACTTGGGCTTTGTATATTCATTTCCTCATAACACCTATTTCCAACATTTAAACATTACAAAGTGTTTCAAGTGTTCTGGGCTTAGGATTCAATGGTAAAACATGACATTTGTTAATCTTCCTTCATCAGGCAGTTTTTATTTGACAGTTATGGGAATCATTTACTTTAAGTACTCTTGCCTACATAACTCCTAAATAGTAAGAGGAATATTTAATTGTAACCCTTCCTTACACTTCAAACCTCAGCATTTAAAAAAAATCACAGATCTAAACGTAAACAGAAGCTACATAAAAAGTTATACTTGGAAAAATTCAACAATTAGACTACAGCCAAGTTCATAATTAATATATATAAATATATATATATATATATATATGTAAGGGTTAAAATCTGAAAAATGAGTTGAGCATATGCAACATATGGCTTTGGAAAAATAGTTATTTTAGTGTTGATTATAAGCAAAAAAACTAAGTTTCTGAATTGAACTGCACCTTAGTATTTTTTTTAAATTAGATCCAATTGTTTAAATTAAAAGTGCATTTTAAGTAACTATTTTCTATATTTCAATTGGCATGCTTTTATGTATTATATTTCTTATGCATTCATGGAAAAATTACCCTTTGAAGTGTCAATGTAGGTTATTTAAAAAACATAGGTAGTACATTCATATAAATAAAACTTTAAAAGATTCTGTGAAAAGTTCTCTTCCACATTTGTCCTCCTGCCAGGCAATTTTTCTCCCCAGAGGATTCCAGAGTTACCACGTATGTATGTATGTATGTATGTATGTATGTATGTATGTCTACTTCCTGACATAGTTTATGTACACACAATCACATATAAATACAAATACTAAAAGATCACGATCCATGCCTGGCTCCTCATTAACCATGTAACTCTGGACAAGTCACTTAACCTCTTAGATGTAGGGCACATCTATAGGTGGAAAAAGGATAAAAAGGGTTCTCCCCATTCTAAAATAGCTCAAATAGCTGAAATAAGTTTGGCTCAGTTGATAAGAGTGTCAGCCTGCAGACTGAAGGGTCCTGGGTTCGATTCTGGTCAAGGACATGTACCTTGGCTGCGAGCACATCCCCAGCAGGGGGTGTGCAAGAGGCAGCTGATCGATGTTTCTCTCTCATCAATGTTTCTGACTTTCTATCCCTCTCCCTTCCTCTCTGTAAAAAATCAATAAAATATATATATTATAAAAAGTTTTATAGGAAACATACTTAAAAAATAAATAAAATAGCTCAAATGATGAAAGCTGAGAACAACATTTAGTTTCATCTCAAAGTTTAAGCATCTTCCTTGAACCTGTAATAGAAAATCAAGTTTTTATTCCATGGCATAAAGTTACAGGGACTCACATGCTATCTGCTTGCCTCGCCTGCTTCATGCCCATTACCTGAAAAAGTAAAAACCCTGCAGAGATGACCATTCATGGACTCAAAACTATTTGTTGCCTCCCTCATTGATGTCTCGAGGGACTGTAGGCTCAGAATGGCCAGATTTTTTTTTAATAATTCAAAAAAAATTAATCCAGATTCTTAAAGTCTCCTGATTTAAACATGTTGGTAATTATCAATTTTAAATAAAAAAAAAACAACAATAGCTCTGTGAAGGTCATCCAAAGTACAACCAGGGGTTGAATTTAGCTTATGAACCCAGAGTTTTCAGTATAGATCCTGCTCACTGGCAGACACTGAAGTAAAACGAAGTCTGTTATCCTTCAATCTTGATACAAAAGGGAGACTATTACTGGGATATTAGGCCTATTCTTATGTCAAAAGTAACCGCTTATAACTTCTCTTGCCTATATTCTTACAAAATAAATTTCGCTCATAGTTCTTGCTCTCAAAGACACTTTCCTGTGGTTAACTCTTACCCTTGGTCACATCTGCTATTCCAGAATACCTTTGACATTCTATCTAATCAAGAAGTAATATGCAAATTGACCATTACTCCAACATACAAGATGGCCGCCCCCATGTGGTCAAAGATGGCTGCCCCCATGTGAACACAAGATGGCCACCACAAGATGGCCAGCAGAGAGGGAAGTTGGGAGGGACCAGGCCTGCAAAGAAGGGCAGTTGGGGGCAATCGGACCAGCAGGAGAGGGCAGTTAGGGGCAACCAGGCCTACAGGGGAGGACAGTTGGGAGGGACCAGACCTGCAAGGGAGGGCAGTTGGGGCGACCAGGCTGGCAGGAAAGGGCAGTTAGGGGTGACTGGGCTGGCAGGGGAGAGTAGTTAGAAGCAATGAGGCCTGCAGGGGAGGGCAGATGGGGGCAAGCAGGCCAGTGGGGGAGAGCAGTTAGGGGTGACCAGGCCAGGAGTAGAGGGCAATTGGGCTGGCAGGGGAGTGATTAAGGGGTGATCAGGCTGGCAGGCAGAGGCAGTTAGGGGCAATCAGGCAGGCAGGGAGGTGAGTGGTTGGGAGCCAGGAGTCCTGTCAGGATCCTGGGATTGGGCCTAAATGGGCAGTCAGACATCCCTCAAGGGGTCCCACATTGGAGAGGGTGCAGGCTGGGCTGAGGGACACTCCCCCACCCCCATGCACAAATTTCATGTTCCGGGCCTCTAGTGTTTTATAACATAATAATCAGTGTGATTATATAATATGTATTCTATTATATAATATACTAGAGGCCTGATGTATGAAAATTCGTGCAAGAATGGGTCTTCCTTTCCCTGGCTGCCGGCACCGCCATCACTCTAGTCAGAGCTGCCTTTCCACCTTCCCATGCTTCCCAGAGGCCCAGAGCGGCTGGGGTAGTGCAGAATACCTGTATCGTTGCCATGGTACAATCATCCCACCCTGCCCCTGGCTTCTTGGCACGTGTGTATGCAAATTAACCTGCCATCTTTGTTGTGTTAATTTGCATACTCACTTCTGATTTGCTGGTGGATGTTGCATAGATATGGTCAGTTAGCATGTCACTCTTTTATTAGGTAGATAACAATGTTTTACATATATATTTTTATCAGAAGTGGGAATAAACAAAGGGTGGGTCAAACTAGGTTTACAGTTTTTTGTATGGAAAACAATAATTAATAAATAGCAATCTAAGAATAAATTCTGTTTAATGTAATCACAACTGTAAATCTACTTCTACCACACACTTTAAAATCCTTTGTGACTTTTATGAAATCCAAAAAGAACAGTTGAGCATTTCAAAGTCTAATTTTTCTCCAAAGGCTCACATTCCAATGACCCAACTCCATCCAAAGGATACCTGAATTCACTCATCTATGTCCTCTCTCAAGAGAATCTTATCAACAGATATCTATATCACTCCTAAGGTCAAATACATGCTTAAAATGATGCTGGCCAGAACTAAGTACAAGTGCACTAAATAATGGATGAAACTACCCAGAAGGTTGCATTAAAAGAGTAAAATAATCTCAAACTTTTAAGTAAAACTAAGTATATTATACAGGTTTTTTTTTTTGAAAACAGGTATTTTCCAAGATATGCTCTTCTGCTATAGTTTTACCTAGATTGCTTTCTATTTGCTCCCTTATAATACTAGTGTAGAATCTACATTTTCAGGGCCATTATTACTGGGGTTAAATATGAATAAAGTATCCCCTCCTTTTCACCTAAAGGTTTTCCTCTGAAATAATGAAATAAACCTGAATGAATAGTACCACTGCAGGTTGAAATAAGCCCACCATTTTAGCTGTCATAGGCTGAATTTAAATTAAGTGGAGATCTCATACAAAACTATTCGTAGCCTTCCACAATCACTTAAGAATATTTAATCTAAAATATTTAGCACACTGAGAAAAATAATATTTTGCATTGTGATTTGCACACAGCATCAATAACAAAAATAGAAGAGCAACTTTTAAAGTTTCTCTAAATTATCTGCCTAATGCAGTTTGAGTAAAAACATCCATGTTTATTATAAACCACTACATATCTCTTACACTGAGACTTCTTTGTGTGAGTGACACCTCAGTGATATATAATTAACACTTAGTGAGAATAAAGGGAAAGAATTATATGCTTCTGGTTACTGTTATGCTAGGCCCACTGACAATAATTTAATCTTGCTGAATATTGACAACATTATCTGTGCAGAGCTATTACTAGTTATTGGCATATGGATTCTCAGAGAACCTTCTTAAAGACTTGCTGTCATTTACTTCAAAGATATTGGCTTTAGTATTCCAATACCCAATGCTCTCCTGATCACAAATACATTCTAGGCTCCACTCCAATGACCTGACTCCATTTCCACTGTCCTGGAATCCCTCTAAGCTCCATCCTTACCAGTAAGAAACCTTGTCTGGAAGATGGATTTGTAGCAATCAATTAAAAAAAAAACTACTTTGATGATTCATTTGTATTCGGTGACTCTGTAGTTTGGAAAGAGCATGGTGGTGATTATATGGAGGTGCAGTCAAATTCTCACTGAGCACAAAGAGGATCATGATTTTACTAGTCCTGTCTTTTATGACCTCATGTATCATCTACTAAAACATCTCATAGGTTCAACTCTTCATTTCTTAAATATTCCTTGGAATCTCATCCTTCTTAGTGAATTAATTATCCTATCTAATAAAGAGGGAATATGCTAATTGACCCTAACACCATTACAAAGATGGCAGCACCCACAGCCACAAGATGGCAGGACCCAGGCCCCTCAGCCCCACCAGGGCAGCAGGCATGCAACAAGTCCAGGCCTACCCCCAGGCAGGCCCAGCCATTCTGCACGCCTGGCTCCAGAGCCCCCCAGTCCCCTCAGCCCCCCAGCCACCTGGGCCGCCCAAGGCTCAGGTAACCAGGGCCGGCCGAGGCTTGTGCTACCAGCAGTGGCAGCAAAAGAGGTGTGATGGGCTTCACCTTTCTCTGATCACCAGGTTGCCTCCCGCCTCTGAGGGCTCCCGGACTATGAGAGGGAGCAGACCTGGCTGAGGGACCCCCCCCCCCCCAACCTCCAATGCATGAATTTTCATGCACCAGGCCTCTAGTATGCAAAATAACTATCTAGGCATGGTGAAGTCTTAGGGAGGAGGTAGAAGGGGGTCAGGAGATGTCAACGGGGGAAAAAGGGGGACATCTATAATACTTACAAAAATACTTATAAAAATAATTTTTTAAACTAGCTAGACTCCTCAAAAGTGACAATGAAAGACAAAGCTGAGGAATTTTTATAGATTTGAGGAAACTAAGGCAATATGACAATTCAGTGCAATATGGGATCCTGAATTGGATTTGGACCAAAAAAAGACATTAGTGGGGAAGCTGTCAAAAGTCAAAGTCTGTGAATTAGTAACATTATCCTACCTAATAAAGAGTGATATCAAATTGACCACCACTCTGCTATATCCAAGCCACGCCCACAACTCATGCCCACAAACCAATCAGGAATGAGTATTCAAATTAACCCCAGCCAAGATGGCTGCAGGCACTGAGAGCAGGAGGAAGGCTTGGGTTTCCCTGGCAATGGAGGAAACCAAAATTTCCACAAGATGGCCACCACAAGATGACCAGTAGGGAGGGGAATTGGGGTGGGACCAGGCCTGCAAGGGAGACAGTTAGGGGCAATCAAGCCTGCATGGGGGGGGCAGTAAGGGGTGACCCAGGCCTGCCAGGAAGGGCACTTGGGGGGACCCAGGACTGCAGGGGAAAGAAGTTGGGGCAGACTAAGCCTGCAGGGTAGGCCAGTTAGGGGTGACCAGGCCTGCAGAGGAGGGCCGTTAGGGGCAAACAGGCTGGCAGGGGAGCAGTTAGGCATCAATCAGGCTGGCAGAGGAGTGGTTAGGAGGTGATCAAGTTGGCAAACAGAAGTGATTAGGGGCAATCAGGAAGGCAAGCAGGTAATCAGTTGGGAGCCAACAGTCCTGGTATGTGACAGGGATGTCCAACTGCCAGATTTGGGTCCCAGATTGGAGAGGGTGCAGGCTGGGTTGAGGGACATTCCCCCATCCCCAGTGCATGAATTTCTTGCACCAGGCCTCTAGTATGAATATCAATCAATAGCAACTATTTAATCTGTGTGTGTTTTTTTAATTGCACAGCCAGTACGAGATCTTAAACACTGAAGTAATTTTAGAAATCTACTTCATTCCCTTAACTTTACAGATGGCGAAACTGAGAACTAAGTGACTTTCCTTATATTTTTAATTCATAACAGCATATGTCTGGAATCTGAATCCAATTTTTTCTCCATCTCATCACAAGCAATTTAAATACTTGTGTAAAGCTAGGCCAAGCCAGTGTCAGGCACAGTCATAAACAAACAAAATTTTAAAGAGGTATTACCTTCTTGTGCTGTAAAGGAGATTGAAACCCTTGGTAGAAACAGTATAAATGACAACATAAATTGTGTGGAAAAATCCGTATTAGCTTTTAATCTGTAG
Organism: Antrozous pallidus; assembly: GCA_027563665.1. Taxonomy (NCBI): domain Eukaryota; kingdom Metazoa; phylum Chordata; class Mammalia; order Chiroptera; family Vespertilionidae; genus Antrozous; species Antrozous pallidus. The sequence continues at coordinate 67,937,893 of CM050521.1, forward strand.
CAGCCAATCCCCCTAGACCTACTATATAGGCATGCAGAGAGGATGACACCAGTTAAACAGCACAGTTAGGAGTGGCAAGTGAGTGTGTCAAGCAGCAACGTTCCACCAGGTGCATGCTTTTCTCTGAGATTACATGTCCAAATGGTGATTAGCGAGCTTTCAGTCTCACTTGAGACCTAATAGGACACCTAATATCTGGGAGTCAGAAATTAGCTCTCCACTTCTTCCCTGGAGAGAATGTTTCAACTGTCAATGGGTTTAATATCAAAAGCCAATTTTGCTCTTCCATCTGAACATTTGCCTAGGAAAAGCTGGCACCTGTCATGTTTCACCTCAGAGAAAAGGAATGAACAAGTTAGCTAGCTTTTCCTTTCTGTAACAATTTGATCACATCAAAGTAACTTCCAGAATGTTAAAGGTTGCATGTAGCTTTTGTTTGTTTGATTTACTCTAAAGGAAGCTTGATTCACTAGTATCATGCAACAAAAATGAAGGACAAATACATGATGTTTGAAGATGGTAATTAAAAGTTGTTAAGTCTTGTTATTTATTGTTGATAGTATGAAATCTTTATTTAAAAAATGACTTTTTCACATGGCATGTCTGGAAACATTAGGTATTCTAAGTAACTGAATTTTTTCAGCCTACTTAAAGTTATTCCATAAATATAGCAAAATTGTATTATATTTATGTATACTTACTAATAGTTATTTACTCAGGCAATTCACTAATTAATAAACCTCAATCTAGAAACCAGAGTGATTAATGAGCAAATGTCTGCACATGTACAAAGAATGCACTTAAAAATGCCAATTTAAACTTACCTCTGTCACCTTTAAATACAGAAGTACTACCAAACACAAAATACCTCTTCACCATTATAAAAGTAAAAACTGTAATACTTTGGGGGGGGGATAGCAGGTGCTTAAAAATTCATTTAATTATAGAAGAAGAGGTAGTTCTGGAAACTAAAATTCTGTAATAGCGATTCTCTGGGGGTAAGGGAGTTTGATAGCATTTCTTGAAGTCATGTGTGAAAATTTTAGTGATAAAAATGTATGCTTGAAATTGTCTCTGTTTTTCAGCCATCACTCTGTAGAAACAAAAGTAGACTTCTAAGAAGCATATCATATATTCTAGGAAAGGAAAGGCGATGTCCTTAAAAGTGCCAAGTGATAATTTGGATACCTGAGTTTTTACTATACCTTTCAATCTGGCTTTAGGAAAAATATGTCATTTTCATGCTACAATTGCTAATGATGTTAATTGGACACACCAACTTAAAAAGGTTTATAGCATCATATTAAAGAAGCATTAATAAAAGTTACCAAAAAACTAGATTTAAAAAGAAAAACTATTGCAAATTTTTATTTAATATCTTAAACATACACATAGCTAGAGAGAAAGAAAGTAGGCCAATGTATTACATAGAATTCACATTAGTTTTCAGAAGACAGGTTCCATTAACCTTGACTATCTTTACTTGTCAAGCAGTGAATATGACGGAAGAAAAAACAGATTTTCTTTTACCATTAACCTTCGCAAAGGAGATGCTCATTTCCAATATTTATAGCCATTTGACACAATTTATTAAAGCAATGGAAAGACTCCCCCAAACAGATATCTCGAATTTGCTCATTGTGAATAAAACAAATACATAATCCAAACTTGACCTCACTTTCAAAGACATATAAGACAGTTTCCCTAGTTGTCTTGCCCATTTTTAAATTTTTTTATGGTGGTAAATAAACCTTGGAGAATTCCTTGGTAGGTTTTACCACCTGAAACTGCAGCTGTTGGCTGCCACTATCAAAGCCTCACAACTCCAAACTCACGTGCAAACCTCATCAAGGGCAGACGTTTCTAATTGATTCCAGAAGTATTTCTTTTGCTGAGATCAGGGGGCAAAGGAAGAATAATGAGCAGCTTTTTAGAGGGAATTGGGGGTTAGGGTGTTGAGGAAAGGGGGAGGGGAGCTTTTAAAATCTCGGGCTTGGCCAGAAATGCAGAGCAATTTTACGGTCAATTGGCAAGAGCATCTGGAACCAGGCATCCTGGCCTCGTAGTTGATGGTAGTGAAGCCAGCTTACAGGCAACAGCAAGCCCATAATGAGTCCCTGTCATGTACTAGTGGAAACCACGTTGACGTTCTGCCAAATGCCCCTGCACCTATTTCTCAGGGTCAGGATTCCCCTCACAGCACTCCTCTAACATATGAAACACTGTCCCGTGAATCGCAACCTACTTGAGCTATTCCTAAAGCCAACTCGAAAAGAAAAAAAGGAAAAACTAAAAACTTAGATCTTGTATGTGTTTAATTCCTGGAGTGCTGACAAGGCTTTATATCACAAAGCCATGTTTGCTTTCATTCGGGGGATATATTTCAAACGCAGCAGGCCATCTTGTTAGTGCACGGAGTGTCGGATGCTCAGGCCATAAATCACAGCACAGCGCGTGGCACACGGGCTGGAGGAGGCTCTTTGTTATTTCAAATGCAGGACAGGTGATTGGAAAAAAGGGGCAGGGCCTCTCTTTCTCGAATGCCAAGCAGAAAAACTAGGTGATGTGGAAATAATTTCTTATGAGTAAATGATGTTTACCTTAAGCCGCTGCTCGTAATTCACTAGGCTGCCACTGGTCGATTACACCCACAAATAAGTCAGGGGAAAGGACAGCCATGAGAAATGGAGGGGATGTGAGTCAACAGGATGGAAGCCGGTTCAGTGGACAGAAATGGGCCATGCAGAAAACTAGACGGCTAACATTCCTGCCTTTCTGTTTTTACCCAAACAATATAATTAATAAAGATTGGATCCATTTTCCAACTCACTCAAAATTCAAAGTTTGCAATGGTGAACTAAATTCAACATGTTTGCTCCTCTGGTTAATCTACTCTTGGCAAGGAATCACTTCCTGCTTTCAAACAAGAAATGTAAAGCAAGCAAAATGAGACAATACAAAGTAAACTAAACTAAAAAAAAATGCATTTAAAATTCTTCTTTAAAACTCAATTTTAATGTAAAATTCTGCTCAAAACAATTGTTTTGATAATGTTAGTATAAATTAATCAGAAATATATAAAATGTATGTTCCTCATAATACACATAACATTACAATGGAGGAAAATGTGCTTGATAGTGGAAACCTTTTTGAACCTAAAGTATTTGGCAAAGCACTTGGTGGATGTGCACATGAGGACTTTTAAAATAAGGGCCTAAGGGATTAGGGATGGATGGCAAGAATAAAAATGTATTTATGTCTCTTAATTTTTAACCATCTTAATTGATATATAGAAAACTATCATGGATTAATATTTTCTAGTGTGCATATTCATACTAGAAAAATCCCACAGGGCCAATAAATTATAGGAAATTTAATGCGATAATTTACAATCTATTGTGTAAAGTTAGTCTCCTCATTTTATAAAACAAGCAGCAATATAGTCTAATATTGCTTTAATTGTTTACCAAGTATTTCATTGCTCATAGAAGGTATTTACTTCCCAAACAATCACAGGAAATGGACAGTAATTTTTAAAATATGGGCTTCAAATAAATCACCCTAAATAGCTTATTTTCACCTGCTACTTAGCCTATATTATGTAATCATAATTCTGTGGAATTATAGGTAATTGACAAAATATGCAACAATTTTCATTTTCACCCTAAAAAGAAAAATATCAAATGGCAAAGTCTCTGCCAATAACTTTTAGTAAATCACTTCTACTACTTGTTGAGAACCAACTATGTGGCCCAATTTTGTTATAAACATCAAGCCATGTGACTTGTCCAACAATTGTGTGAGATTAGCCATGTCGATCCCAAATTAGAGACCGGAACACTGATGCTTAACACTATTAACTAGCTCAAAGGGACAGTAAGTTTTGGTAAGTGGATGAACAGGTAAAAATTTTCCAAAAGTAATAGTCACAAAATAGATAAAAATATGGAATAAATGAATGAAATAAGCAATAAATGTATAATCCTGCCATAGACACCTAAAGCAAATGTCTTACCTCAAGAGCAAATGAGAAGGAAGAGATGAGAGGCTTCAGATGGCCAAATCGACACAGCATTAAAAACACCAAGCAACGGGAAGCTTCCACAACAGCTGCCTTAGGTCTGAAATAAGTGTCATTGACATGCATTAGCTTTAAATACGCTCCTTACATGTTTACATGCTATAATTAATACAGTGATATACATTTATTTTAAATTTAAAGAAAGATGCTACACTTTAATATATTTGAGGAGCAGGTGCCTCTGAAGCTGTTTGAAGCAGGCATTAAAGGAAGAAGTAAAATGCATCTTTTAAAAAATGTTTTTTTTATCAATTTGAGAGAGAGAAAGGGAGAAGGAGATAAAAACATTAATGAAGAGAATCATGAATCGGCTGCCTCCTGAATGCCCCCCCACCCCACCCCTAGCCCCCTGCTGCTGAGGAGGAAGCCCACACCCTGGACATGTGCCCTGACCCCAGAATCAAACCAGTGAGTTCTTGGTGCATGGGACAATGCTCAACCAACTCAGCCACATGGGCCGGGCAATAAAAGGCGTCTTTTAAAGAAAATCTGTTCTTTACCAATGTATTGCTTAGTTTGAGCATTGATGAGTCAGGCTGAAGCATACTTTAAACTAATAAATAAAATACTAAACAAAATTTCTAAGGTTGAAAGTAAATGACACTTCCCTCCCTCAATGCCTTTACCTTTACCCCTCATTCATTAAAAAGTTACTTGGGAGGAGGAACCATGATGGTGGCATAGGTAAACACCTATCTTGCTGCCCTACACAGCAATTTCAAAACTACAACTTAATGACAGAACAAACATCATCCAGAATCACCAGAAAGCTGACTGAGTGAAAATTCCACAAATAAAAGTAAAGACAGGGCACTGTGCCTCAGAAGAGTGGTGGAGGGCAGCGTTGAAGATACACGCAAACTCAGAGGTTTGGAGTCCTGCTCGTGCACGAGCGAGCGGAGAGTGCTGGCGGCTGCAAAGACAAAGGCGTCCCACTGCACTGATTCCCCAGTTCTGGGCGAGGTCCAGGGAACCCACACTCATATGGGGTGAAACTGGACAGTAGGGAAGCACGCTGAAACTCGGGCGCTGCAAAGGTCTGCAAGCTTGTGGAGAGGGCGAGCTTGTGGAGAGTACATGTAAACTTGGGAACAGCAGAGGTGTGCGAGCATGCAGAGAGGACTCGTGACTTGCTCCCTCATTCGGGAAAGCACCGGACTACATTGTTTTACAACCCTGGTTAAGATGTTGGGTGTGCAGACTCATTTGGGGAGAGGATGAATTGTCCGGCAGCAGGTAGAGCTCAGTAGCAGGTCTCTCTCAGAAGTGCTTGCAGCCATTACCACCCAGCACAGAGACCCAAGTGCTACATAGGGTAGAGCTGACGCTGCCTGCTCAGCCCAGAGACTCCGCCCATCCAACCTGAGCAAAGCTGACCCTCACAGCCAATTGGTCTAGAGGTCAAACCCTCCTAGTGCTAACAACAATAATATAGGCTTATCTTCAACAAGACTGTAAAACCCATAAAGGCTGCACCAAGAGTATCTACCTCAGGTTAACTGGGGAGGCTGAGCCACTGTCCCTTAGAGGACATCTACCACACAAAGCTAATGGACCAACTCAGGAAAGCAGCCACTAGGCAGAGACATGGAAAAAAAATCAGATGTGAAAGAAATGGAGGGGGAAAAAAACACTGGACATAGAGTTCAAAACCACTGTTAAAAGGTTTTTCAAGAGGCTCCTAGAAAAGGCCGAGACCTACAAGAAAATGAACAAGACCTATGAGGAAATGAACGAGACCTATGAGGATATGAAAAAGGAACAACTAGAAATTAAGCATACACTGACTGAAATAAATAAAAAAAAATATACAAAGACATAAGAGCAATCAGAGGACTGCAAGAACCAAGTCAAAGATTTGAGATACAAAGAGGCAAAATTCACTCAGCCAGAAAAGCAAGAAGCCAAAAGAATCCAAAAAAATTGAAGATAGTGTAAGAGGCCTCTGGGACAACCTCAAGCATATTAACATCTGAATTATAGGGGTGCCAGAAAAAGAGAGAGAGCAAGACAATGAAAACCTATTTGAAGAAATAGTGACTGAAAACTTCCCAAACCTGGTGAAAGAAATTGATTTAGGAGTCCAAGAAGCACACTGAACCCCAAACTATAGGAATCCAAAGAGGACCACACCAAGACACATCATAATTAAAATGCCAAGAGCAAAAGACAAAGAGAGAATATTAAAAGCAGCAAGTGAAAAAAAAGTTAGTTACCTATAAGGAAGCACCGGTATGATTGTCAGCAGATTTCTCAACAGAAACTATGCAAGCCAGACGGGAGTGGCAAGAAATATTCAAAGTGATGAATAGCAAGCATCTACAACCAAGATTACTCTACCCAACAAAGCTATTATTCAGAATTGAAGATCAGATAAAGTGCTTCGCAGATAAGAAAAAGCTGAAGGAGTTCATCACCACAAAACCAATATTATATGAAATGCTGAAAGATATTCTTTAAGAAGAGGAAGAAGAAAAAGGTAAAAATATAAATTATTAACAACAAATACACATCTATCAACAAATGAATCTAAAAATCAAGTGAATTAAAAATCTGATGAACAGGATAAACAGGTGAATATAACAGAATCATGGGCATAGAGAGGGAATGGACTGACAATTTTGGGGGAGAAAAGGGGTGTGGGAGGTGCAGCAAGAGACTGGACAAAAATCTTGCAACAATGGGAGAGGACAGTGGGGAGTGGGAAGTGAGGGTGGAGGGTAGGATGGGTACAGGGTGGAGGGGAGCTATAGGGGGAAAAAAGGGAAAAATGTAATTAATAAACTGAACAGTAAAGATTAAATTTAAAAAATAAAAAATAAAATGAAAAGTGACTTGGTAGGAGGACTGATATAGTTAAGTACTCTAAAATAAAGAAAAGTTGAATTCTAAAATACTGATAATGTGAAATGTGTGTAATTACACCTAATTTAATAGGTAACATTATTATAGGTATTTGTTAATTATTATCATGAATATTTTCTCTATATATGATATCTAAAACATATGAAATACACATATATGTATTTGGAACACTGTTGAATGACACATGTAGATAAACATTTATTCACTGCCTCATAATGATGGTAATAAACATACTTTTATTAGCTTAAAATAGTTTGATACGATATTTAACTAACATTTGTTGGATATTTTAATGTTTTTGTAAAAGACAAATAGTATTGTTATGAAGGTTAATTTTCTAACTAAAATATTACAGAATCAATGTCATTAAAATGCAATTATATTTATTTTAGAATATAGAGGTATAGAAGAAAATCTGAACTATATTTTTAACTTAAGACTTTCTATTGTCTATTAATTCTGACCCATTGTTTCTGTAAAATTGAATATAATAGCATTTTAGTATAAAAAAGAATGCATTTTAGTACAAAAAAGAGAATGCATTTTTAAACTTAATAGAAACAGAATAATTTATAATTTGTAAATTGTAAATAATAATTTATAAATTCAAGCAATGTGATTAAGTTTTTTTTGGTGAAAATATATTAATAAATATTTTCCCTTGTAATGTCGTAACTCATTATGATAATTTTTAATTGTATATGGATAATTTTAAATGAAAAAAACAAGATTACTATTTTTTGTTAAGTTTTTAATATGTCTTACCTTTTAAACTTTTATATTGTGAAATGAAATATAGATATAAAGAAGTACTAATATAGAAAACAGAAATATGCAGCTGGGTGATTTTCAACAAATAAGCAACCCATGTAACTACCACCCATTATCAGCACTCCAATGATACTTCTTACATCCTCAATGATACTTCTTTCATCCTCCCTCTCAGCAAGAATCAATCCCCTGACTTTTATGGTAATCATAGCCTTTCTTGCTCTTTTTTTTTAGAAAAAAATGTTTTACTACTAAATTTCTAAAAATTAATCTATAATTTTATCTCTTTCCTACATTTCATAAATGGTATTATACTGTATGCACATTCTTATATCTTGCATCTTTCATCAGTATTGTGTGTAAGACACACCTATGGTGCTGCAAGAAGCAGGGGTTCACTCTTTCACTCCTGCATAGTATTCCTTGTGTGAGTATACAAAATGCATGTAACCATTCACCTTGTGAAGACCATTTGGTGTTGACAATATTTGTTTATTGTAAAAAATGCTGTCTGCACATTCCCTTCCATGCATTTGAGTGTAATTTTTAATATATAACTAGGATTGAATTACTGGATTACAAAACAGATGGAGACACACACACACACACACACACACACACACACACACTGAGTGGCCAGATTTTTATGATCTCTGAACACATAATAATATGGCCACCTGGTGTATATCCTATATAATAAAGGGCTAATATGCAAATTTCCCTTGACCAGGAGTTCGACCAGCAGGCAGGTCGCTAACCACCCATGTTTTTTCCTTCCCCTGGCCAGGCTGGCCCGACCTCACCCATACATAAATTCATGCACTGGGCCTCTAATACACACACACACACACACACACACACACACTGAGTGGCCAGATTATTATGCGTTCAGAGATTATAATCTGGTCACTCAGTATATGTTAAAATTATGTTAGAAAATTTTTCAAACAGTTTTTCAAATTAAATATCACAAAATAAACCCTTCTCTTCAGTGTGTGAGCATTTTAACAGTTGATATTATTGCTCTTTCAATTTTAGTAATTTGGGATGTAATATCTTTACTATTTGTAAAATTTGCCAATAGCATCTCCTACTTGGTTTTATTTTTTACTGTCATAATGATAGCTAATTTTTGAAAAACTGACTTTCTTAATATTATTATAGTCTAATTAATCAATTCTATCTAAAGCATCAATAATTAGTTCTTTTTATGTACCATTTAGTATTTTGCATACTCCAAAGTTATAGAGAGTACATTACTATGCTACCTGCTGGAACCTGTATTAGCTTTCCTCTCACTTTTCAACCCATAATCCCCTGACCCCAGAAGTAATTTTTATGGTGTGAAATATTTGTCAAATTTATTTTTCTTATTCCTATGTGGTAATCCAACTTTTCCAAGACCATTTATTGAAAAGCCAGCCTTTTCCCACAGCTCTGCAGGGACACTTTTATCACAAATCAAGTCTATATATAAGCATAGATCTCTTTCTAGGTTTTCTGTTCTAATCTTTGTGCTAATAAAACATGTCTAATTATTGTGGCTTTATAATAAATCTTGATAGGGAGTTATGCAACTCCTACCTTTTTTTAACCTCAATACTGTGTTGGCTATTATTGGACTATCTACATATATTTTAGAAAGACTGAAATTCAAGAAAGAAACCTTTCACAATTTTAATTCATATTGTATTGAAAATGTAATATATGGCCTAATATATGGTGACAGAAGATGGTTTTACCTTGGGTGGTTGACACATGGAGTAATATATAGATCCTGTATTATAGAAATGTACACTTGAAACCTATATGATCCTATTAACCAATGCCACCCCAATAAATTAAATTAAAAAACCAGGATGGAAATAAGTAAATCAATTTGGTATTGTAATCTTTACAATACTGAGCATTCCAACCTATGAATATAGTTATCTCTCCATTTATTTAGTTCTTTATTTTTCATCATGCTTCAATAGTTTAACAATGTTTATAAAGAGATTTCATACTCATTTTTTCAGTCTTGTACTTAGTTGGTGTTTGATATACTTGATGCTATTGCTTATAGTCATGTATACAATAAGGACATTTCTGTCATCATGTAAGATGGTGGTCCCATAAAGCCAGGGACACTTAAGGGTAAATGGTTTGCACTTCTCCTTCCCAACCAGAGGATTAAGAGCTAAAATGACCCTACTCAGGGAGATAGCAGAAATCCTCTTAGTGCCAATTGCCAACCACACTCAAGGATTGAAGAAGTTAAGAGAATAAGTTTCATTTTGATATATCAGCATAAAGCTGATGAATATTTTGTTGAGATCCTACTCTAACACCTCCCCTCATTGCCCAGTCTTAAAAAACCCTCACAAAAATTGAAGGTCCAGAGAACGCTTTCCTTTCCAGGAGCAAGCTGGCGTGCCTCCGACCACTTTCTTTCCCACAGGCATACATCTCCTAAATTCTAAGAGACCCCATGAGGCTTGCAGGGAGGGCAGCAATGGTCAATGGCAGTTCATCCAAGGCAACCCCTTGGTCCTGTCCCTAAGATCCCTTTTCTCTGACTTCTTGTTGAGCCAAAGCAGACCAGCCTAGGCTCATTTCCCAAAGCCCTTTATTGTTTTGTTGTCCAGTCTTAATAAACATCCTCTAAAATTAAATATATATATATATATATATATATATATATATATATATATAAAATTCCTACTGCCTAGTGAGACTTAGACCTTATAAGATTGTAGTGCAATGCATTACTACTGTTTTGTGCTGGTCTTACTCTATCAATAAATAGTAAAGCTATAGGCTAGAAATGCCTGGGGCACTTGCCTGTCCCTGGTGAGCTTCTGAGGGACATCTCCCCTTTCTAAACCAGTGTTGCAACAGAATGGATCCTAGTGATTATTACTCTATCGCAGAACACCCTTCAGAAATAATTAATTACTGTATCACAAAACATCCTTCAGAAAAATGAGGAATGGAGTGAGGGAGAGGGAGAGGGAGAGGAGGTAGGGAAGAGGATGGGAGGGAGGGAGCGAGGGGAGAGAGAGAGAGAGAGAGAGAGAGAGAGAGAGAGAGAGAGGGAGAGAGAGAGAGAGAGAGAGAGAGAGAGAGAAACTTAAAGAGTTCTTCATCTGAGGTTCTTCTGCTTTGACTGGGGTTCAAGGTGGGGCCTAGGGTTTCATGGGCTCACTCTTTTTAGGTGAATTTATAGTGTGGGAAAAGAGAAAATAAGTAGTCCAATGGTCAGTTTTTTAAGTCAACCAGGACCTCGGAAATAAAGAAGCCTCAGTGGGGAGAGTCTACCTGGCCCTTTATCTAGTAGGATGTGACTGACTGGCAATTATTCCAGAGATCCTGCCTTGGAGTGGATGTCTCTTTTTTTTAATTTTTAATTGATTTTTTGCAGTATAATAGTAGTACATGTTTTCTTTCCCCCTCCCCCTTATCCTCCCCCCAGCCTCCCCCACCCCCCAGCACATATCCCCAGCTTCCCCCCCCTCCTCGCCCCAGTGTCTTTCATTCATTGGTTATGTTCATATGCATGCATACAAGTCCTTCAGTTGATCTCCCCCCGCATCTGCCTCCCATCCACCCAAGCCTCCCCCTGTAGCTTGACAGCCTGTTCAAGGCCATCCTGCCTCTATATCAATCACTCTCCCCTGTTTCTTTTCTTCAAAAATATCTTGCCTCTGCATACTAGAAATAAATGCAGGCAGCCCAGGACCAAACCAGAGAGGATGGATCTTGCATTGACACGATGTGTCCACCATCTGGATACCATTGCTGACTTATACACATAAAGAATTATTTGACACTGAAACTGGGACTCAGAACAGTTGGACATTGAAACTGAGACTGAAACATTTTTTGTTCTTATACATTTATTTCTAGTATGCAGAGTGGATGTCTCTTTAAAGTGGATGTTTCAGCAATCAAAACTTATGTCAAGTACTTTTGATACAAAAAGGAAAGCCAACTGTCTTTCTGGTAGGCTTAGACTACCATTAATTACTCACATGTTTGAAACCTCCTATGCTGCCAGTCGTATAAAAGTATAGCACATCTAGTTAAAGCAATAGAATAAACCATCCAGGTTTGCATAAGTATTCTACAACGTTGGCATAAATACAAAATCACATAATGATGAATTTCTCAGAATGTATCTCAGTATGAGCTCCTGAATAAAGCCTGAGGCAGTTTAGATTTTTAAGTGATTACATACAAGAAGAATACTCGGATATTATTGTAGACAGTTTTCTTATTTTGTTTAGTATTTATATCCACAGAGACAAAACTAATCTTCATAAAAAAATGAAACTATACAATTGCTATTGGCGGATTGTCAATTCTATTAAGTGCATCCAAATAACAGACATATGATGTTACTATGTGATTAGGGTTCTTTGGATCTGGGTATTTCAGGTGGACTTGAGACACATTTTTCCATTTTCCTGTTTTATGGCTCAGTATGCACTTGACTTCTAGTGTAGAAAAGTAGAATAGAGAGCCAAACAAAATGAATGGTAAAATAAACACCATTTTTAAAGTATTGAAGGAAACAGGTTTAGAATTCTACACATTGTTTACATATGGCTAGGTGAAGTGTGCCACCTGCATCGTTCTCTACCAAATGTTTCTATGGAATGCATATTATAAACAGTTTCATTAACCAGAAGTTCATTTGAACCTGGATCTTGATGAAACTCCAGAGTTTTGTGCTATTCCAGAACTTGAAACTAATGATTATTGATAACCTGTTTTGGAAAACAATAATACCACAACAAAAATAAGATTTCAAGAATGACAGACCTTTTTTGCAATTTTTCCCCAAGTAAGTTCTATAATTTCTGAATTCTGGATCACATCATTTGGATTTGTGTTCTGTTTTATCTTTTACTGTCTGTTTGACTTTCTTAATTTATAAAATGTGCTTTATAGCCACATTATCTTAGAGTGTTTTTGTAAGCATTAATAACCACCTTACATATTAATCACATAAATGTTGGTATTAGTATTAATATTAATGATGATAAATGCCGAGTGATAACAAAAAAGTATTTTTTATATACCTCATGACAAAAAAGCAATTTAAAATTGTTCAAGTGAATATGTTTTATGGCCTAGGTAGTATTTAAAATAGGATTCCTCAAATAAAATATCCTGTGTTGGGGTAGAAGTTATAAAGTTTAAATATATACACATTCAGACATGTATTAAGAGCTATTCAAATGGCAAAGGAAAAATATTCAAATGTGTCCTATATTTTATTAAGTATTCATAATTATGATCTATGTTTTGCCAAATTAATCATTATATTTATAGATTTTCTTTAATAAACTTGAAAATGCCAATTTTCGCTTAAAAAGCTTCGATCTAAAATGCACCCTTGACATAAAATCAGATAAACTGCTGCTCTGTTTCACTGAAAATACAAGGGTGAAATTGTAGTTTCAACTTTACATCTCCAATAACAAATGTTTAGTGAATATTCGTTTCACATGTATTTTTAAAACTACATTATAAAATTATATAGAAAGAAAGAATTTCGCTTCTTGCCTTTGATCGAGAAAAAATCCGATGGAGGTCAAGGTCAGGATAAAGAAGCAGACCCTCAGAAGGAGAGTGAGCTGAGTCAGTACCTGTATAAAAATACACAGACCAACAAGTTTTGTAGAGTTACCAAAGGTGCATTACAATTCAAAGCTGACATGAAAAACAGTCCCAAATACATCATTTGTCACTGACATTTTTCAAAGAGGTTGACATTTTTAAAAAGAAGACATTTGATTTCCCTAATATCATTTATCTCCTTGGATCCTTGAAGAATGAATTAGACAAGTTCAGAATGATACTTTACGTAGTGCTTTTTTATCCTAAAAAATCTCCTTTAAAGTTTGACTTTTATAACTTTTTGAAGTACTTATGCTCTCATGAATGGAGAAGTCACTTAGATTTTTGTAATAAATATCACATTCCAATAACTATTTTTAATAAGACCAATTCTTTGTGGTTTTAAACATAAAGCTGTCTTGAATACTAAAATATTTAAAGGAGATGTGTTTATGAGTGCAAACACATACATGAAGATGATTTCACACACACAAATCTATACATTTGAAGTCTATATGTTTATATAATGTCTAAAATATTATATTTAGAATTATAGTAATAACAATTTTGCCATAATTATAAATAAGTTATGCATTCTTTAACATTTTTACTTTATTTCTTATTTATTCCTTAACGTTAGAAAGGAAAAAGAGAGGAAAGAAAGGAGGGAGGGAGGGAGGGAGTGAGGGAAGCAGGGAGAGAGAGAGAGAGAGAGAGAGAGAGAGAGAGCGAAACATATATTTGCTGTGCCCTTATTTATACATTCTTTTTTATTTTTTTCTTTTCTTTTATTTTTTTAAAAATTTTTATTGTTCAGTTTATTATTACATTTTTCCCCTTTCTCCCCCCTATAGCTCCCCTCCACCCTGTACCCATCCTACCCTCCTCTCTCACCTCCCCCTCCCCACTGTCCTCTCCCATAGGTGCATGATTTTTGTCCAGTCTCTTGCTGCACCTCCCACACCCCTTTTCTCCCCAAGAATTTTCAGTCCATTCCGTCTCTATGTCGATGATTCTGTTACATTCACCAGTTTATCCTGTTCATCAGATTTTTAATTCACTTGATTTTTAGATTCACTTGTTGATAGATGTGTATTTGTTGTTCATAATTTATATTTTTACCTTTTTCTTCTTCCTCTTCTTAAAGAATATCTTTCAGCATTTTGTATAATATTGGTTTTGTGGTGACGAACTCCTTCAGCTTTTTCTTATCTGCGAAGCATTTTATCTGATTTTCAACTCTGAATGATAGCTTTACTGGATAAAGTAATCTTGGTTGTAGATTCTTGCTATTCATCACTTTGAATATTTCTTGCCACTCTGCATGGTTTCTGTTGAGAGAGAAATCTGCTGACAATCGTATGGGTGTTCCCTTATAGGTAACTAACTGTTTTTCTCTTGCTGCTTTTAATATTCTCTCTTTGTCTTTTGCTCTTGGCATTTTAATTATGATGTGTTTTGGTGTGGTCCTCTTAGGGTTCCTATATATTGGGGTTCAGTGCGCTTCTTGGACTCCTAAGTTAATTTCTTTCACCAGGTTTGGGAAGTTTTTGGTCACTATTTCTTCAAATAGGTTTTCATTGTCTTGCTCTCTCTCTTTTTCTGGCACCCCTATAATTCGGATGTTGGTATGCTTGAGGTTGTCCCAGAGGCCCCTTACACTATATTCAATTTTTTGGATTCTTTTGGTTTCTTGCTTTTTCAGCTGAGTGGATTTTACCTCTTTGTATTTCAAATCTTTAACTTGGTTCTTGGGGTGCTCTAGAGCACTTTTATGTCTTTGTATAATATTTTTTATTTCAGTCAGTGTATGCTTAATTTCTGGTTGGTGCTTTTTCATATCCTTGAGAGTCTCCTTCATATCCTTGTAGGTCTCATTCATTTCCTTGTAGGACTCATTCATTTCCATGTTGGTCTTGTTCATTTCCTTGCAGGTCTCGTTCATATCCTTGAGGATCTTGTTCATTTCCTTGTAGGTCTTGCTTATTTCCTTATAGGTCTCGACCTTTTCTAGGAGCCTCTTGAAAAGCCTTATAACCATGGTTTTGAACTGTATGTCTAGTCGTCTTTTTTCCTCCATTTCTTTCACACCTGATTTCTTTCCATGTCTCTGCATGGTGGCTGCTTTATGTGGTAGATGTCCTCTAAGGGTCAGTGGCTCAGCCTCCCGTTACCTGAGGTGAGTACCCTTACTGCAATCCTTTATGGGTTGTACAGTATTTTTGAATTTAAGCCCAGCTTTTTGTTGTTAGCCCTAGGAGGGTTTGACCTCCAGGCCAATTGGCTGTGAAGGGAGACTGTGTTCAGGTTGGATGGGCAGAGTCTCTGAACTGAGCAGGCAGCCTCAGCGTCATCTATGTCCTATGTGGCGCTCGCGTGCGGGTCTCTGTTGGGTGGTAATGGCTGCAGGCACCTCCAAGAGAAAGCCCCTAGTCTCTACCCCTTGCCAGACAACTCTGCCTCTCCCCAAATGAGTCTGCACACCCAAAGTCTCACCCAGGATTGTAAAACAAAGCAGTCCGGTGGTCTCCAGGACCAGGGGGCAAGTTACCAGGGAGCAAGTCGCACGTCTGTGCTGTCGCACACTTTACGCGTACAAACTGCTTTTCCAAGAAACCCTGTTTCTCCTCAGACTAGGAGACTTCTGCCGCGCCCAGCATCCAGGCTGTGTACCCCGGACCTCGGACCTCACCTGGCACTGGGGAATCCGTGCAGTGGGACATCTCCGCCCTCCCCGTTGGAGAAATCCAGCTGGGGTTGCTGCTGCCAACCCTACAGCCCGCGCGCGTCCACGACTCCTAACCTCTGTTTCCACATGTATCCTCAAGGCTGCGCTCTGCCACTCTTCTGAGTCTCAGTGTCCCACCTTTACTTTTATTTGTGGAGTTTTCACTCAGCCAGCTGTCCGGTGATTCTGGGTGATGTTTGTTTTGTTGTTTTGTTGTAGTTTTTGAATTGTTGCACGGGGCAGAACAATAGGTGTTTACCTATGCCACCATCTTGGTTGCTCCCTATTTATGCATTCTTTGTATGTGCTCTGACTGGTGACCAAACCCACAACATGGTTTGATTTATTGGGATGATATTCTAACCCACCCCGCTGAGCTATCCAGACAGGGCTATGGATTTTGTGTACGTGTCAAAAGTAACAAGAGTATTTATGGAAGACCTAATATATTATAGCTTCTATGCTATGTGTTTCATATACTGTATTCTTTTTAGAGTTTCAACAACTTTTTTTCATTATATTTGCTTCATAACTGGAAAAAAACAAAAACAAAAACAAACTGGGACACAAAAGATTTAGTCACTTTTCCATATCACCCAGAAATCAATGCTGCCATAAAATTCAAACTAGCCCCTTTTGACACCTCCTGGATCAAAGTGTGACAATGGTAGAATACATTTGAGCAAGAAACTTAAAGGGAACAGAGATATAGATTTAGATTGTAGTTATGTAGCTAATGCTTATGGTCAGATAAAGACGGCTCTAAATTGAAAATGGATCAGCAAAAGCAAGGTGTTGGACACACAGCCCCCAGATAATTTTCTGTTGACTGATGGTGTTTATATTTCACCTTTATGAGAATACCAGAATCCTATCTAATAAAAGAGTAATATGCAAATTTGATGGTACCTTCGCCACACCCACAAGCCATGCCCACAGCCACACCCACCAGCCAATCAGGAGCAGATTATGCAAATAAAACCCAACCAAGATGGCTGCCACAACTGAGAGCAGGAGGAAGGCTTGGGTTTCCTCAGCAACAGAGGAACTCAAGCTTTCTGCCTGCTATTGCCGGCCTAGGTTTCCGCTCAATGCTACAAAGTTTCAATTATAAAAAGTACAGAAATGGCAGCAGCCACTTGAGCTGGAGAGAACAGAGGCTTGGGTTTCCCTGGCAACAGAGGAAGTCAAGCTTTCAGCCTGCCATTGCTGGCCTAGGTCTTCACTCTAGGCTACAAAGTTTCAAACAGAAATGGCTGCCACCACCGAGCGAGCAGAAGGCTTGGCTCCGTGCCAGGCTACAAAGTTTCGACTATAGATATAGATTAATCCCAGATACCAGAGCCTCTGCTTGGATCACTGGGGGGCGTGGCCAGCCTGCAAACCACCACAGACCCCTCACCCAGGCCGCCTCTTGCCCCAAGGAAACCCCCACCCTAATCTGGCACACTCTTCAGGGCAAACCAGCTGGCCCCCACCCATGTACCAAGCCTCTATCCTATCTAATAAAAGAGTAATTTGCAGTTTGACCATCACTCCAACACACAAGCAGGCTGCCCCATGTGGTCAAAGATCCTGCCCCCATGTGGACACAAGATGGCCACCACAAGATGGCCAGCAGGGGAGGGCCATTGGGAGGTTCCAGGCCCTGCAAGGGAGGGCAGTTGTGGGTGATCAGGCCAGCAGGGGAGGGCAGTTGGGAGGGTCCAGGCCTGAAAGGGAGGGCAGTTGGAGGTGATCAAGCCTGCAGGGGAGGGCAGTTATGGGTGACCAAGCCAGCAGAGGAGGGAAGTTGGGGGCAAACAGGCTGGCAGGGGAGCAGTTAGACATCAATCAGGCTGGCAGGCAGAAGTGGTTAGGGGCAATCAGGGAGGCAGGCAGGTGAGCAGTTTGGAGCCAGCAGTCCTGGATTGTGAGAAGGATGTCCGGCTGCCCGTTTAGGGCAGGCAGAAATCCTACCGGGATCGGGCCTAAAGGGGCAGTTGGACATCCCTCACGGGGTCCCAGATTGGAGAGGGTACAGGCTAGGCTAAGGGACATCCCCTCCACCCCCAGGTTGGGCTAAGGGACATCCCACCACCCTCACCCCCAGGTACAAATTTCTTGCACTGGGCCTCTAGTGTAATATAACAGATTGGCAAAAATAGTGATCAATTATTACACAAACACCTTCTCTTTTTCTTTTTAATGAAACAATTACAGGTAATTTCAACTCATTATTACCTAATATGCATACTTATAACTAAATTGCGTCTGTTCAAATTCATAAAAAATAAACAAAAGCTAACAGTTGTAATTACTGTTCATATCCAACATCCTAGCTCCACACCATGGTATAAATAAGCCCTATTTCCTTATGGCCAAAGTTGTTTTTATATTTTTTTCTTAATATGATTTTAGAGGGAGAGGAAAGGGGAGGGAGACAGAGAAAAGGTAACATCTATGGATGCTGGAATTGAATCAGCAACCTCTCGGTGCTTGGGACAACAATCAACCAAGTGAGCCACACCACCCAGGGCTATTGTATTATAAGTTTTAAAGTTGCTGCCTGACACTGACCATATATGGGGCCAGTACTAATAGGAGAAAATATATTTAATTTCATAATTGATATATTTGTTGTACATGACATTTAATGTGCACATTCCTACTTTATTATATTTCAATATAGTAGAAAAATTACAGTTTTCATTGGAACTCCCAATGATCACTTTTCTAAGTTCCTGGAGTAGGCTTATTAGTAAGATAGTTTTTGCTAATGTTCTTTCTTTATTACATATTTATTACATGCATTTTGTGACTTTAAGTTATAATTGATGCTCATTTTGGTTCACATTTCATTTTTTTCACATTATTTCAGTTACCACCTAAAAACTTTAGGAAATTAAACTAAATCCCAATGAGCTGAACTGGAAGAAAACAATATACAGAGGATATTGAGTTGAGTGGTTTCACACAGAACCTAAGCTAAACTGAATTTGTGCAAATGATATTCTCTGTCATAAGAGTACAACTAAACTCATTGATTACTTTTTCAAAGGGTTTTGTTAAAGAAAACATTAGTTGCAAAGTATCAGTGTCCATAATGTTGTACAGAATACAAAGAAACCAAGGGAATTTGGAACTATAAAAATCTGTTTCCAAATTTACACATTCTCAGATGCCTCATTAACTTGAAATATATCATCAAATAATTTTGATGATATATTTCTGCAGCCATGCTCGTGTTGCTCAGTTGGTTAGGAGTCATTCCATGCACCAAAAGCTTGCCAGTTTGATTCCCTGCTGGGGCACATGCCCAAGTTGTGGGTTTAAGCCCCAGTAGGGAGTGTGCAGGAGACAGTGATCAATGTTTTGTTCTCATATCGATGTTTCTCTCCATAAAAATCAATAAATAATCTTATAAAAGCATATCTGCAATGATACAACTACACATTCTAAGACTGTTAAATATTCAAAATGTTTTGAATGTGTCTGTTATTTAAGGGATAGTGCTGCCTTTATAATTTACTTTGGAAACATATTTTGATTTCAAATGCGTATTCATGATATCACCCCATGAAGTGGACCCTGGCAGCTAAGGAATTGATTTCTTAAGCATTACTATACCAAAATCAACATAAAAGTCTGTGGGTCATATCACTAAACCAAACATTATATACTTAAATGTATGCATTGCATGTTTCAGAAAGAAAGGACTGTGCCTTCTACACCTTTGTGGTGGCCATCAAATTGCTTCTTTGACTCCCAAAGTTATTTATACAAAACTCAAACACAGAAGACAAGCGAGTATTTATCTACTCTGGTATATGCATAAACAGAAAAGGCTGTGGGACCGCAGCAGGATTCCCAATTACAAGTCAGCCACAAGTTTTCTCTGTGATTATTGGCAAACGTGAATCTGGAAAAAAAATATTGCTGTTGGATTTTAACATCTTCCTATGCTTTTAAACATCCCTGAGACTAGAAAGGCACTATAAAATTTGCCAATAAGCAATCTTTTTTCCTAGTTGCACAGTATGTTTTTAGCAAAGAAAAACACGTGTGGGAAATAAGCAAACGCACCTTTCAGAAGTTATTTGTGTCAGGAATGAAGCTGTCTCCAACTATAATTCCAATTTGAAAAGGATTTTGACACTTGACATTTCTCTTTGTCAGTAAATTGACATGAGTTTCTCATAGAGTTTTTACTATAGTTAAAAAATCCTGTGAAAACCAGGCTATATATTACATATTTTAATATAAATAGTGTCTGGTCACATTTTTAAGCAGGAAGCACTCACACTTTTTTTAGAAATTCAAATCTCTTGGTGAACTTAATATTAAAAGCCTCTATTTCAAAATGTAAATGGGCAAATTCCCATTTTTGTTTTTATAAATTGCTACAATTTATTCTGTGATTTTATTTAGTACAACTAAAGTAATTCAATAATGCAAACTGCACTCAATACTGGTCAGGATACCAAGAGTTAGAGATAGGGATGGGCAAAGTAGGTTAATAATAACAAATAATACCATAACTAAAATCCTATATAATAAAGAGGTAATATGCAAATTGACCCTCACTCCATATGCTGTCACAAGATGGCTGCCCTGCCCCAGCCCCACCCCTCGCCCTACCCCTGATCAATCTCTCCCAACTCAAATGAGGGTGGGGCCGGCTAGCCAACTTCCCCCCATAGCCCCTAACCCAGGCCAGCCACGTCCCCACACTTTCCCATGCTGGGTACCATAGGCAGGCTGTAGGCAGGGCATTGGTCAGAGGCAAAGGTCCTGGCTGTTCCTGGCCTAGAGTCCAGAAAACCTCAGCAGTGACCAAAGACCAAGACCGAGTGGAAAGGTCCTTGCTGGCACTTATGATTCAAAGTGTCAGGAGGAGGCAGAGGGTCTTGCACCTGCAGCCCTGGTGTCTGCACACCAAGCCTTGGAGAACACCATCCTGATGGTACCTGTGCGTGAATGGGAAGGGCAGGAAGCTGGATTGTGGAGCTGGGAGGGGCCTAGAGTCTTTGGGAGCAGCCCACCTGCCAAGGTTGCTGTGACCCACATGTTTGGACTTGGTCAAAGCCCCTGGTCAGCTCTGCCACTTGCCTTCCAGGTGCAGTTAGCTCTAAGCAGCTGGTGTTGTCCTCAGAGAAGCAGCTGTCACTGGGCATAGTTAAATAAGAGAAATCAAAGGGCTGGGAGTAAATATCCCCCCAGCCCCTTCCTATGCCACCTGGGTGAGCAGGGCTAGGGATGGGGGTAATGGAAAACGGCTGCTGGTTTGCATTTTATAATGAAAACGGCTCCTGCTATGTAGAGAGGAGAGCTGATTCATTTCCAGCAACATCTCATGTGTTCCCTGCCGCAGCAGCCCTGAAACCTAACAGCACCTGGCAAAGTTGTGTCCACACAGCCATGTTGGCCTGACTTCTGGAATGTTGGGAGCAAGTTTGAATTGCATTGATTAAAAAAAAAAAAAGTAAAGATGGAAAAACACCTCTTTGTACTCAAATGGCACTATAAAATGCAGATTATAGCATCTGATTTTGTCTTCTATTCTTCAAGTCAGTATATGCCATTTAAACTACTTTATGGTGTTAAGTAATGACCTAATGCTTCTTCTAGTAAGAGCAAACAGCAGTGCCTTTCATATGAGTCACATACATTTAATCCATTCAAAGGTAGCATAGTGAGTGTAGAGAATGGTATGTATCATTATATAAGGAACTTGGCATTATGATACAATCTGGGTGAAGATCTTACTTATTTTGCAATTAAGAGAATGTAGACAAATCAGGCATTGAAAATGAACATGCAGGAAAACCAAGATGGCAGCATAGGTAAATGCCTAAACTGCTGCCTTGTACAACAATATCAAAACTACAACTAAAAGACAAAGTGGACACCATCCAGAACCACAGGAAAGCTGGCTGAGTGGAAATTCTACAACTAGAAGAAAAGAGAAAAACACATTGAGACTCAGAGGAGCTGCAAAAGGCTGAGGTACGAAGATGTGCATGTGGAGAGGAAGGGCAGCTATGTGCACTGGCAGCTGAGTGTGCAGCTGGCTCTCTAAAGTAGGAGGGAGACAGAAGCTCCTGACTACACTGAACTCCATTCTGGGTGAGACACTGGGAAACCAGACTCATTGGGGAGGGGGGGGATCTGAACTGTCAGGAAAAGAGAAAGCACACTGAGACTCGGGAGCTGTGGAGGGCAGGGGTCTGGAGGCAGACACATGCAGAGAAGACAGACTGCTGAGTGCACAGGTGGCGAGTGCATGGCTGGCTTTCTAAAGTGGGAGGGAGACGGAAACTACCAACTGCGCTGTACTCCAGTTCTGGGCAACTTTCTGGAAACCCCAACTCATTTGGGAAGAAACTGGACTATCTGTCAGCAGGTGAAGCTGAAAGGCGGCTTTCTCTCAGAAGTGCTTGCAGCGATTACGGAGGGACACTGAGACCCAGGGGCCTCATAGGGCAGGGCTGACAGGGTTGTCTGCTCCGCCCTGAAACTTCAAGCTGAGCACAGAGGCTTTTGCTATTTTGCAAGTCTTGTCTCATAAGAGTGTTTCCAGCACAGAAGTTCTCCCAGCATAGACACAGCTGATCCTCCCAGTGACACCAACAATAATAGAGACTTAACAACAAGGCTGAGCATACAGTCCACAAATGGGATGCACCAAGAGTGTCCACCTCAGGTAGCTGGGGAGGCTGAGCCACTGTACCCTATATGACACCTACCACACAAAGCTACTCTATCAACTCAGGGAAGAAGCGAAAACATGGAGACAAAGAAACAGATCACAATTGAAAGAAATGGAGGAAAGCAAAAGACTGGTTATAGAGTTCAAAGCCACGGTTATAAGATTTTTCAAGAGTTCCTAGAAAGGGCTGATAAATTTAGCGAGACCTCAAAGATATGAAAAAAGACACTAGAAATTAAACATATACTGACTAAAATAAAAAATATTATACAGAGACCTAACAGCAAACTAGAGGACCACAAGAATCAAGTCAATGATTTGAAATACAAAGAAGCAAAAAACAGTCAGAAAAGCAAAAATAAAAAAAGAGTCCAAAACGTTGAAAAAAGTGTAAGGAGCCTCTGGGACAACTTCAAGCATACCAACATCCAAATTATGGAGGTGCCAGAAGAAGAGAGAGTGCAAGATACTGAAAACATATTTGAAGAAATAATGACTTAAAACTTCCCCCACCTGGTGAAAGACATAGGCTTACAAATCCAAAAAGCACACAGAACCCTCCAAAAGGAATCCAAATAGGACCACACCAAGACACATCATAAATTAAAATGCCAAGAGCAAAAGACAAAGAGAGAATATTAATAGCAGCAAGAGAAAAATAGTTAGTTACTTACAAGAAAGCACCCATATGATTTTCAGCTGATTTCTCAACAGAAACTATGTAGGCCAGACGGGAGTGGCAAGTAATATTCAAAGTGATGAATAGCAAGAACCTGCAACCAAGATTACTCTACCAGCAAAGCTATTATTCAGAATTACAGGTCAGATAAAGAGCTTCACAGATAAGAAAAAGCTAAAGGAGTTCATCATCACCAAACCAGTATTATATGAAATGCTGAAAGATATTCTTTAACAAGAGGAAGAAGAAAAAGGTAAAGATACAAATTATGAATAACAAATAGATGTCTATCAACAGTGAATTTAAAAGTCAAGTGAATAAAAAAATCTGATGAACAGAATAAACTGGTGAATATAATAGAATCAGGGGCATAGAAAGGGAGTGGACTGACAATTCTTGGGGGGAAAGGTGATGCGGGTGCAGGAAAAGATTGGACAAAATCATACACACCTATGGGAGAGTATAGTGGTGGGGAGCTAAGGGCAGAGGGTGAGGTGGGAACTGGGTAGAGGCAAACTATGGGGGGGGGGAGAGGAACAATTGTAATAACCTGAACAATAAAGATTTATTAATTTTTTAAAAAGAATGTGAATGTGCATGCTTAAGTGCATGGCTTTATTTTTATCCATAACAACCAAATGACAGGTCAGCAGGAGGTGCATTGATGGGTCCCACAGCATGGAGGGTCTGGGGTCTCGTGGCACGGTGGGTGTGATTGAGGATGCATGTTGCAGGTCAGGGCCAGGGGACATGAGACTGCATTCTCCTCCCTCCATCTACCCCAAGCAGGGCTTGATGGGGGTGGTGCTGGCCGGGTCTTGGTGTCACCCAATCAGGGTGGAGCTGACTAGACACTGCTATTATAGAGAAAGGGCAAATAGCAATATTAAAATATTTCCTCTCACTAATTACCTTCTAATGTGCAAAAATTTCTTGCACTGGACCACTGGTAATAAATAATAATACAAGAACAAACTATGTGTCATGTACTCACAATTACAGACTTACTTTCCCCTATTTTGTATTTAGATGCAGATGATCTTGATTTTCTTCTGGTTTCATTCAACTGTCTGAATTCTGTATCACATATATATTTTAGTCATAACTTAGGTGAACAAATTAAGATAACAAAGTAATCAGTGACTGGTTAATTATATACTACTTGAAGAGATGATTATGAGGCCTTAGGTTAAGTGATTAGTAATTCTAAACAGGTTAGTTTGATATCTACAGGTACACTTCTGAGAGTGATACAGTTCATGCTATTTCTAAGAAAGCTTTGCTGCTGAAATACATTCTTGGGTTCTAATTTTGTCTCTTGTGAAGCAAAAGGCATATGAATCTGCTACAATGTGGAATTGGTTTCATTAGTTGTAGTGCATATGTGTATGAGGGTGCCAGCAGTAAGCCAGTATATTTCCCACCATTATAGTCTGATGACATTTCTGGTATCCTGCAGGAAGGTTTATATATATATGCATTTTTATAAGAATTTAAAGAAAAAAAATATATTTGCATTTTTATAAGTGTTTAAAGGATATTTTTTGAAAATAAGTTCAAATCACATTTTTTGTGTGAGAATGATTTATGGAGATCTAGTATTTATTTTTTCCAGCTCCAATCTATTTCCTTTTTTCTACTTATTATCATCTCAATTTTTCTTCCAAACCATCCTATCCCTTCTCTCAGTCAATGAGGATCCTATGGTACTGACCCTGTCTTCCCATTCCTAGACTGAGTGGCCAATGACTCACACTTGACCACATTGCCTGGTTCAGTGATACCCAGCTGAACCAAGCCTTCACATCAGACTGCACTGTAAAACTTTCACTTCTGGCATTTTTTTTGTGTGTGAGGCAGTGCTGAAAACTAGAGCAACCTGACAGCCACCTTGCTACCACAAATGCAAAAACCTGGAGGAGAATCTGCATTTTGAGAAAAGCAGAGCTGTAAGAAAGAATGAGAAGATTCCTGATGGCATTATTTGACTTATGTGAGCTGTCAAAATCCCCAATTTAATGAGGTTATTTCATGAAGGATATATTTTCCTGGTAACAAAGCCAAAGACACTGATTTTTTACTCTTCTGTGATTCTATGTTCATGTTGACCTACTTCCAAATTAGATACCTTACTATAATTTAAGTACCTCTTTGAACTAATGTAAATCATTTCAGGAAGAAAATAATATAAATAAATCTAGAAAACAAAACTCATTAAAAAATACCTCTGTATTTATCTTTTTACAATATACTGTGTATTTTTACATACATTATGCTATTTTTGTTTTCTAAAAACTGTAGGCAGTTAGAATGTTTTTATCTGGCAAACACACACAAAGAAATAAAAAACTTTCTCAGATGGTAATGCCTGATTTAGAATCCAGATTCTAAACCCTGGTCCTATGCTCTGGTTATCCTGAATATTCTGAATGTTTAGAAAGGAAAAGAAAAATGAAGTCAACCCTACATTGAAAACTTTCTAATGTCAAAATATCAGGTTATGCTCTTATTGAACGTAGTAGTTAAAATTAATATAAAGTATTTTCCCAGAAATTTAATTCTAACTTCCAAAATACTTTTTTTGTAATGGATGAGGAATTTACTTGTGGCAAATTATTTACTCTTTATCATTTATATCAATAATATACCATTTGATAGAAATTCTATACTGAAGCACTTTGAATATAATTAACTTGCATTTAATAGTCTAGAAGAATTAATTTATCTGTTTTAATGCGAGATATTTTATCAAGAAAAATGACATAATGTTTCACACTATTTAAAATGACACTTACAGCTTTATTTGCAAAGGTCTCTTCATAAAAGACCAGCATCACAGCAAACTGTACAACTGCATAGATCTTCAATAGGTAAGGGGCCGATGATGAGTAGGGAACTTCTTTCCCGGTAACCTAGGAAGACAAGGAAGAAGCCTTTCACTGATATCACTCCCTGGCTTATTCCTCTCATTGATATTCAGACTATGTAGAGAAGATATGCAAAAAGAAAGCAAAAGTTTTGCTATCCCCTCTCTCCTGCTCCCCCCCCCCCAAAAAAAACAAAAACAAAACAAACAAAACAAAAAAACGACGATTCTAACATTCACTTTTTGAGATAGGAAAAAAAAAAGTTAGGTCACTTGTTTTTCATTTCAGCATTCTGATTCTGATTTTAGTCTACCTTATGTAGAACAAAGTAAGAATTGATTTGGCAATATGCACTGGTGCTAAACATAACCAAAATGAACACGAAAATATGAAATATGAAAATATAAATAGAAAAATATGTTCATGATTATATGTCATGAAAGTATAGCAAAAGGGAAAATGGAAGGTGACTTTGGGTAGAGGAAATAATTATGCCTCAAAAAGAAATGTTGCCCTATTAGAAACAACTTTCTCAAACAACAGAGTTTCCAAGAAACACTATGATTCTATTTTTAAATTCAGATTTAAGCAACAATATGACTTAAAAATATTAACTTTAGGTTATCTATTTAAAAAACAACAAATATACAATAGTTAACTAGACTTTTTGGAGCTGAAATAAGTAAAATATTTTCATTTATATCAAGTTAGCTGTTATTACATAATTGACTGAACATAACCAAAAGGATCTGAGAAATTTCAACATAGAATCTTTCATAACTAGATGCACAAACAATCTTACTTATATCAGGATATTTTTGAAAATAAAAATAACACCCATATGAAATATATTATTTTCTTGAAATACTAGCTAAATTTTATACTCACAGTTTTCTTTGAAACCAACAGTAGTTTATTATTTCTGTTGTTTCTATATGACTATTAATGGCAGTTATTTTCATAAGGAACAACAGTATAAATCCTGAATACCTGGAAAGAAATTCCTTTTCCATGTCTGCAAAAGGAATTAGGGACTAAAACTGAATATTTCACTTGGTTTCTAGTTTTTAAATATCTAGACCTTGCTTATTTTTTGTTTTAAAATGAGATTTCTGTATTTAATGCTTCTATTCTACTACAGAATGAATAATGGTGTGGTCTAATCCAATAATTACATCATCTTGGTGTGACTTTAGACCTTCCATTCTGGAGACCTCAGGTTTTCATGAACAAAATAAAGGCTAGACTAATTCATCTTTAAGGGTTCCTCCATCTTTAGTGGTTTAGGATTCTGTGACTGAGCTGCATGGGTGTCTGAACTATACAATGTCTCCTGGCTATGGACTTGGGTGGGTCTCAAAATCGCCTCTGCTGCTCCATCCCCTAAACAATGCTCCCTGGTAAGAGGCAGTGTCTGACTGGGTGAAGTCACCCCTCTTATTGGCCCCTAGGTGGTATCCACTCATTAAGTTATGCATCATCAGGATGCATCTGTTTAAGAGAACATCTTTTTTTTTTCAGATTTGCATGAAGTCAGCATATACACAGGCTGGCTGTAGACCTCATTATAAGAGACCAATCACTGCCATCATCAAATCCAGGAACTCTATTTACCTCAGGGATTTCTTCACTCAGTCCAAGTCTTGGTTTACCTGGTCCCCAACCTGGTCCTTTACATATGACAGAGAACTTATTGAAGACTCCAGGTGTGTCCCAGAATGTAGTCCACATGTAAACTAAATGGTGGAACTAGAAGAATTGAAAAATAGCTCATTTAAAATAAAAAATATCTTTAAAAGATTAAATATAATAAATCACGTATTTAATTTAATATATTTTACATATTTAGTATGTTATATATAATTTGATGTTAATTAAATATTATTTAATATGCAACTGCATTAAAATTATAATTTATTTATGTATTATGCATACCTTTAAATTTAAATGTGTCCTTGTCAATATTTCAGAATTATGACTTGGAAATTGAAAAAAAAGTCAATTATTTAGAAACTCAGCAAAGTAGAAAAAGTGAGTTAAGAGGCTTTGCTTCTAGTGGAATTAACTAGAATCTGAGTACTCAATATCCATGTCAAATGACATTTTTTCTAAAGTCTTGCTAAATGGTTATTACTTTGAACATGGATACTGAACATATGTCACTTATTTTTTTAAAATATATTTTATTGAATTTTTACAGAGAGGGAGTGAGAGGGATAGAGAGTTAGAAACATCTATGAGAGAGAAACATCAATCAGCTGCCTCCTGCACACCTCCTACTGGAGATGTGACCACAAACAAGATACATGCCCTTGACCAGAATTGAACCTGGGACCTTTCAATCTACAGGCCGACGCTCTATCCACTGAGCCAAACCAGTTAGGGCTATGTCATTTACTTTAAAATAATTATTTATTCTATTGAGTTACACACAAACATGTCATATTAAGGAAAAATGTTGAAAGCTTTTCCTGATAGCAGACCTCTGAGTATTAAATATGCTATCTATACTAATAAAAGGGTAATATGCTAATTAGACCAGGTTGACTGGACATCTTCTGGTCACCCAGTCCTCCTTCCAGACAAAGCCACCATGGTGGGAGCTGAGGAAGAGGCAGTTAGGGGTGATCAGGCCATCAGGGGAGGGTGGTTAGGGGTGATCAGGCCGGTATGCAGCGTGGTTAAGGGCGATTAAGTAGGCAGGCAGGTGAGTGGTTAGGAGCCTGCAGTCCTGAATTGCCAGAGGGATGTTGACTAAACAAGCAGTGAGACATTCCCCAAGGGGTTCCGGATTGGAGAGGATGCAGGCCGGGCTGAGAGAATCCCCTCCCCCGGACCCATGCATGCATTTCATGCACTGGGCCTCTAGTATTCTGTAATAATAAAAGAAAAAGTTTGATGATTGAGTCAAAAGTTTGCCTTGAGGCTTTTAATAGGAATTCCTAGTCTTCGAATAACATATATTTCACATGTAAGGAAGTTAAAAGTAAGCCCATACATGATAAATACCCAATAAATATTAGCTATTAGGATAATTAGCTATAAATGCCACACTTGTCATAATCCATAATAGAATTAAAAATAATCCAGAGGTTGAATATCAACTATAGACACTAGAGATGAGTTGGATTATAAGTCTAGTAATAAATTAATGTCGAAAAAAGTTTGGCTCCCTACAAATTTGTGGTCATGCTTACATTTTCTCTGTATCTCAAAGAATCAAACTGCCAGGGTTAAAAAAGTTTTTAAAAAATTGATTAAATATTAAATAAGGAATATTAAACAATTAAGGAACCATTCAGGATTTAGTGAAGCAAATTTTGAGGAAAAAGAAAATGTCAGATGGGAACTTACCCTGGAGCTGTGCAATAATAATAGTAATAATGCAGGAAGTTAATGTATTTGGAAAGTATACATTAATATATATATATATATATATATATCTGTTGTTGTTTTGAAACCAGACTGCAATTTTATTGCTATCATACTAGACACAAACCATGAGAAGGGTATGGTAATGTTTTAAAATCAAGAGTACCTTCTCACTTATTTGCTACCCCACGATCTGAAACTCTTGGAACGCAAAGAAGAACAAAGTGAATTGTTTATGCTGAAAAATAAAGAAAAAAAACCCAACTTTTTTTTTCTCCTATGCTTCTGAGGACAGGTGAGAAACTGAGCTGAATATAAAAGAATATAAGTGAAAGTAGGTATATGCTTTTGTAGGTTCCGAACTCTTAATTACCACATCTTGCTGATTTGACATTTCCGACCGTGTAGAATACTAAACCATGGACACTGCTGTGACACTTACTACAGTAAAAAAAATGTGTGGGGTAGATGCCTGGAGATTTGAAACTGACACAAATTCAGCAGCAGCTCATAAATACTTACAATTACCTGAATAGTGTCTCTCTCCAAATCCTAAGCAGCCAACTTTTTGTGCAGCTCATGTACAGTTTTCAATCTCCTTTTTCAGCCTCCACATGAGCTGCTCTTGCTCAGCAAGAGTGGACATTTCCAAAGCCTTTCTATTTAAATGTTCAGCCCTGAACCAGCAGCACAGACAGAGCCTGGGAGCCTGTCAGAAACAGAGTCTTGGCCAGACCCAGCCCTGCTGAGCAGAATCCACACTTTCATCAGATGCTCCCACGGCCCACATGCCCTGTAAGTTTGAAAGGCTGTCATACTGGACAGAAACCGAGCTGTCCAATTCCTTGTTAATCTCCTCACAACAGAGACAGGACTATACAAGTGAAGAAGCAGCACTCAATGTATTATTTCCAAATTGGTTTTGATTCTATAAAGCTTATTATTAAGAAAGTACCCTGAAATGCTTTTATAGTATTCACCTGAGATATATGTTCGTAATTATGAGTGTGTGTGTGTGTGTGTGTGTGTGTGTGTGAGAGAGAGAGAGAGAGAGAGAGAGAGAGAGAGAGAGAGACCAAGAAACAAAGAGAGAAATGCTACAGAGAAGAAAAAGTAGTAATTTTTTTCTTTTGAAGTATGAGATAAAAATGCCTTTCACTTGAAATAGGAAGGTAATTTGCAATGGTCTTTTCTGTGAAGAGGCAGGAGCGTGTAAAATTTAAACTGAGTTAAGCAGGTTTTGAGCTTGACCTGGAATCCATCTTGGCTAAGTTCACTTAAGTTCATTTAAATCCTGAGAACCTCAGTTTCGTCCACCAACAACTGGAGCTGAAAAGAACTACCTCAAAATGTTTTAGTAATGCTTACATTAAATATTTATGCTGCGCTGTTAGCAATGGCCTGCACATAGTAACAGCTCAATAAACCAATTTATTTTTATTTTTACTTGTTTAAAAAATGTGAAGAAGTAGGTTTGAAAAGCAGACCCTTATGAACCTGTAATTTTCTTCTTTCCTGAATGCCATAAACCTAGTCCCTGGGACAGCGCTGTCACTGACTGACCTCTTCAGGGTTTCCAGCATTCTTATCTTTCATCTGCTAGTCCTAACCCCAGCAGTGTTTGAGGTGGTCTGTGGCTGACATATCAGAGCTTCGCAGACATTCCTACTGTCTCTAGTGCCAACCATTGAGACCGGTGGACAACCAGTACCTCGTGTAGGACAGAAACCAAGTCTTCGCAGATGAGGGAACATGCAGACCTAACCAACCCATAATAGTTCCTGGCACACAGATCCAGGAAGAGTGGGCAAAGCCTTGCACTGAATTTCTAACCAGAGTCATGCAGACTTGAAGCAAATATTTTTCTTACTGTGGGATCAGCCTTAATTATACATGTTACTACCATCCATTCTGAATGCATGAATATATCTCAGGTCTATTCTGAGAAAGAATATGTTTTCTAAAGAGCCATGTTTAAACAGTAGGTAGTAAACATGTTTAAAAATTGTATTAATTGCTTTATAATGTATTTTGCCTAATTTGATTTAAGTCTTTGTTTAAATTCCAGGGTTATTTTCACATTCTTTCAGTACTAAAAATTTTTTCCAGGATAGTGTAACCCACCTTTAAAAGTGTATTGCCTATCACTCTTTTAATGATAGAATATAATCAATTCAGAGAGAATAAAACTCAATACATTACCTGCACCTTGAGTGGATCAAATGTATTAATGGGATGGGTCAAACCATACACAACTTTTTTATCCTCTGGCTCAAACGTCCCTGGAAGACAAACATTAAAGGTATGATCTTTGACTTTCTAAGAGTTAAGGAGCTAATTAAATATTGAAAATTCTGGTACGTTTACTTACCAAAAATTCTATCCCATATAATAAGTGTGCCGGCATAATTTTTGTCTATGCAATAACGGTTTCTGCCTAGGAGGAAAATATTTTAAAAATATTTTTAAAGAACAAAGTTATGATTATTGAAATATCTCAGTTGAACCCATTCACAAAATTAAGATTTATGTAACAGAATGATTTTCCTAGTATTTGCACTGACAACACTAGCTTTTATTTGCTAGGAAAGTGAGTTTTCATTTTTATTTTTAAATTAATTTTACTAAAAAGAGCAAAGATTTTTTTTATCCGTGTGTTCACAATGTTCCAGGTTTTTAAAACAACTTGGATAATTATAAATAATTCTATTTTGGGACTATGAAAAATAATAATTAAAATTAAATGGTCCAGAAAAAAATAGCACTAGAAAATAATATATATAATATATGTAATTGTATTTTGCTAAAATTGTAAAGGCATTATGTCCACTCATTTTCTTTGCATTTTTTTTTCAGAAAGAAAATTTCCTACCTAGAGATATTACTGTTTTTAAAAATTATAACATACATTGTGAAAATCAAATTAACCTCAATTTTTTATTTACTCATAACATTTATGATATTTTTTCTACTCTAAAATATTCAAATTATAAGTTAAATAGATGGGCATAATTTATTTAATAATAATAGACAACCCACTGGTTATCAATAAGGTAAAGAATATTAACCCACCAAACCACTACTCCAACAAACCCACTGTCTTCTGGTGTCCTCATTTTTTTACACACCTTCCCCACATGCAAATACATGTTGTGGGGTGTTTTCCTCTACCAGTTGCAAAATGACCAAGGAGGCGGTTAAGTTGGTAATAATAAGTAAGCAAGGACTTATTGAAAAACTGACCAGGACGGTCGGAGGGCACCACACATGTGGAGACCAGTCACTCACGGCCGCCCCATCCCGGGTGCAGGCAGTCCTTTTATAAGGGTCTTAGCTATAAGCTTTCATTGTTTTAAATTCCGAGAACAGCTCTCAGGATTGTATCTGAGATAAGAAAGTTACAGAGGACTTGATTGACTTCGTTGCGTGCTCCTTGTCTCTAACCTTGCTAGATGTGGAAATGTAGTCCTATCTCACAAAAGCAGATAGCTGAAGACTACCCCTTTGTTTTAAGCAGAACAGCAGGATCAAGTATGTGTCAATGTCACAACTGTGAGGGGAAATTACTGGCATCTAAGTATGTAGAGACTAACGTGCTGTAATACACAGGACGGTCCCCCTAGCCCCAAAGAACCATCTGATCTTTCTAAAATTAATATGAAAATGTTAATTGTGGGGCGCGGCTACAGTGTTTGGACAGGTTCAAGCCTTGGACCAATGAAAGGGCACAGTCCTCTCGCGGCCACCAGCAAGTCTCAGCTTGGAGGGCAGAGCCTCCCAGCACAATGATAGCCAACAGCTGTAGTTGTAAGCTTGAACCTATAATGGTCTGAACACATGGTCCCACGTGCCTGAGTGATATAGGCTGCAAGTAAACAAAGCTTGATCAGCTGCACACAGTTGAGTGCGACTGCAGCCCAGGAGAATGTTGTAAACATCTTGACCATGCCTTTTCTTTGCCTCCTGGCATCTGCTATAAAATACAGACACGACTAGTAGCCTGTGGCGCTGCTGGGTCCCCATCAGGGAAGCAGCATCCCACCGAGTCCCAGCTTTCCTTCTCTTGTCTATCTTTTTAATCCTTCACTACCCCCACTCAGGGTCACTGAACTTGGCTGAGAGGGCCCTGGGGCTGAGTATGCCATGGCCTTGCTGGCTCCTCACAGTCAATAGTGCTGAAGCTGATGGAAAGCAATGTGTGTGGAAAGGCACTCTGAAATCAAGCAGGGAAACTCTAAACTATTTCTTTTTCAAAGTGGCCTGCCTCTTCACTACTTAAGTTTCCTTTTATATGGAGGAATCTTAAGAGTATAACTCTCTTGGCCTCTCCACCCCTCACTAATGATGCTCTTGTGATAGGTGGGGAATGGCTGTTGACTTCACAGGAGGCAACTGAGTATGTGTAGCATGACCCTGTCCTCTCCTCTTTCTTGGAGAGCGTGGGCACCCACTCTCCCCGCTGCCATGGGACCTGCGCCCTAGGGAAGGCAGACCTACAGTGCTCCTTTGCTGTCTGATTGCTGGAAACTTATAAAACAATAGTATTTTATTACTGGCTTCTTTATCTCAACATCATGTTTGTGAAATTATTCAGTCATGCCATTGCGTGTCATAATAGTGTTGTCAAGGGGATATAGTTTCCCAATTCATGAATTGTCCGCAGTTTGTCTGTTCTACTGCTGATAAACATATTAATTAGGTCTCTTTTTCTCCTGTTACATGTAATGCTGATATGCACATTCTTGTCCAGATCCTTGGGTGCACAATGCAAACATTTCTATTATTTCTTAAGTTGGCATCTTTAAACTTTAGGCACTAGCCACATGGGACTTTCTCTTTATCAGGCAAATGCAGTGCAGGCAAGGTTTGTTCACAGAATAGAAGCGGAAAAGTAAAGTGTTTCATATTAGACTTTTCTCAAATCCCGACCATTTTCAAAACCAGGCACTATCTGGCTCTACATAGGAATGACTCCCAGCATCAGGTAAAGGAATTGGCCTTCAAGATATAAAGTGTACATCCATCTTCTCAGCTGTTTAGCTCAGTTTTTTGTTTGTTTGGTCCTCCTCCCCACTAAAACTGAGGAGAGTCAGGCAAAATGAAAAATCCGAAATCCAGATAGGAAGTTGTTGTTGTTGGGTTTGTTTGTTTCTGATTCTAGCTTTGGAGACTCAAACGAAGAGATGCCTATTTGCACAGTGTGTGCTGACTATGTTGGGTAATTACGATAAAATGATGAAAACTAGAATCATTTTAAATAAATGAAAAAGAAAAGAAGAAATCAGTTTCCTTACCATGATGCACCCTGTGATGGCTAGGTGTGTTAAGGATCAGTTCCAAAGGACCAAGGTTATCAATGACCTGTTTTAAAGCAAAAGGAATCTGTATACATGCAGTTATTGTTAAATGCACATGTAATATGTAAGTACTCACATTAAAACCCCTCATGGGTTAAGATATATTGAAAGTTTCAGGGTTGGCAACAGAATTGGAAGTTTTTCTATCACTTGGTGCTCACATAAAGACAAAAATAAGCTCACAAATCTATTCTGAGAGTCTGCTATTAATTTAAGAGCTAGAATACCTCAGTTTGATTCCAGGATTCTCCATTTATCTCTCTGTTCTTGGGAAAATAATAAGCTTTTAATAACTCCATTTTGTCACCTTTAAAATGGAAGTAATATCAGTATCTATATAATAATGTTCTGAAAATTTTAAATGGTACTGTAAAATGGTTTTATTGCCAAATCATAATTCTCCCTTTTATTTTTACCTTTCAACTATGTCTTTGATTATTAATTTATTTCTTTTTATTGAGATTTTATAGAGGAAGAGGGAGAGAAAGAGAGAGGTAGAAATATCCAAGATGAAAGATAATCATTAATTGGCTGCTTCCTGCAAGCCCCTCTCTGGGGATTGAGTCTGCAACCCCAGCATGTGCCCTTGATCTGAATCAAACCCAGGACCCTTCAGTCTGCAAGCCAACGCTCTATCCACTGAGCCAAACTAGGTAGGGTTGTCTTTGATGATTTATGTTAGCAGAACATAAATAGGGGAGAGAAAAATTCAGTATTATATTTATTTGGGGGGCTGGTTTCATCCAATAATCAGCCATGTAGCAACAACCTACTATTATAGTTGTTTATCTATTAGGGTGATCTTGTTCATTCAAATGAATCCTAACTGGTCTCTTACCTGTAGATATACCATCTACCAATGTATCCTAGAGGCACAAATCAACGTCAGATATATAAAAGGGTCTTTTTTTATAATTAAAGTCCCTTCAAAATCAACATTATATAACTCTATAATATTCTCTTGCAATATTTCTCAGTAAGAATCCACTGTTCTAGAGTCTGTAAATCATAAGGAGTATAGGAACCAGGTAGGTATAATAAACAAGAATAGAAGGCCATGTGTAAAAAAAGACAGTGTTTACGTTATATAATTAATATTGGGCAATGTTGAAACCTTTTTAAATCTCAATTACGTTATTCTGTATTCCATGGGTTACAGAAGATAACAATCTTTTATTTTCCTTAATCGTTATTTAAATGGATTCATTAGAGCCTACCAAAGACAAAAAATAACACACTGTTATATTTTACAAAATTACTCACCCCTAGTGTTAAGTTCCATTTAGAGGATATAAAAGTTCTAAAAAAATTAAATGATCCTTAAGGGAATATGATATTGATATGACACATAAGTTTGGTAACAATCATGACATTGACATGAGTTTGGTAACAAGTCAGTGATATGGGGAAAAAGTCAGAGGGGGCTGCTTCAGATGAAAAGGTATTTCCAATAGATAACAACCGATGTTGTGAGGAATCTTGTTTGTATGCTGATTTGAACACAGCAAACATAGGAGACATTTTATAGGCAATGTGGGAAATTGATTATAACCAGTATTATATGATAAAAGGACTCTTTGGGAGTTATAATGCATCATCATTATGTTGGAAATGTAACTTTTACAGTTGTGAAACTGAAGTATATATGACATGAGATCTAGGTTTTGCTACAAAGTATTTTGCAATAAAAAATAAAATAAAAAAGACAGCTCATGGATAGAAGTGATGGAGATACATAAATTCATTCCATTATTAATTCTACTTTTCTGAATAGTTGATGATTTTAAGATAAAATTTTAAGTGAAAGAAACCATTACTTTAATAATATACAGTAATGCACAGTCCAAATAAATCCCTAAAATCCCAAACACACTCCCAGATTACAACTCTGTACACCGGGGCTCAATCATTGTTCGGCAGCGTCTGACACGGACACACCCGATTTACAAGGGCTCTGCCGACGCGCAGAGCCACAGCAGCCACGCCACCCTCCATGTGCGGGGCAAGCATCCTCTTGAAGTAAAAATGTTGGCAGTGTGGCCACATGACACGAGTCCGTGGGGCAGGTGCCGCCATTGCCTTATTAGACCCACCACTAATCCACCTGAGGGTTATGGAAATATTTGTATGCAAATCATATGTGATATTACTTGTTGTATAATAATTTAAGCCTCTTCCTCTCTCCTCCAATGGAGTTCTATCACCATTTTTAAAGTTATTTCCATGAGAAATGTATTATGAGATGCAAACAGACTTTTTGATTAATTCATAGAACAGAACTCATAGACAAAGGACTGTCTGTATTTTCTTTATTTCAAAAGTTCAAAATACTGTGAATAGGTAGCCTTTATATCAAATGGCATTTCTATGAAGTAGTATGTCACTAACACATTATTAGTGACCAAGAATTAGAAACGGAGTGGGGAGAAAGAACCTTGTATTTTATTAGCCTACATTGCTTTGTACTTGGTGGAAAAATATGTGCTGAGAAGAAGAATGGTGATGGACAGAGAACAAGAAAGTGGGGTTTCTCAGTAGTCAGAACATTGAAATCTGATGCTTTGGTTGGGATTTGTCTCTCTGGCAAAGAATCATATGGGAAAGGAGAATACTATTTTATCCTTGTTTGTCTCCTTGGTGCCTAACATATGTTACAAAAACAGCCAACAAAAGGGGGTGGAGGAGACTACGGGGCCAGCTTCTGCAACCCAGATGCATTTCTGATCCTTGGCCCTGGCATGCGTGTGCAGCCAGATTTAAAGCCACACAAATGTTGAGTGCATGCAGATGATTGGAGCCTTGGCAGAGTGCATTGTTTTTTAATGTCAAGCTCTTTTTTCCTCAAAGAAAATCATTTGCTCCTGCAGGCTAAAGCATGGTGATATCAATATTGAAAGTTCCTTTCTTTCTTTTTTAAAAGTTAAAAGCCAAGTACAACACAGGCAACCACAGTTAAATTTGCTGGTAGTGCCTCTGAGTACCTTGGAGCTGGGAAAGACCACCTCCGTGTGGGAGATGATTCATCATTCAGACAAGCCCAGTCAGAACCTCTCTGGTGGAAAACCCTTCTGATTCAAAGTCAAAGAGAAGTCATTAATAATTAATAAGGGTTGAGCATAACAACTCAATTATCGCCCACTTTTGCAAATTCAGTCATTTAGCAATTCTACCAAAGCTAACTTTGAGTCACTTCAGAAAAATACTGTGGAAATAATTGCAGCTATTTTCATTTTTTAAAGTTAGTTATTTGTCTTTTTTTAACTTAAATGTATTCATTTAAATTATGAAATTTTAGAATGTACATAGGACTTAAAAATAATATAGTCTAATATCCTATTATTTTAAAAAGCCTAAAAATGAAGCTCACAGAAAATAATTTCTAATGCAAGTTTAAAGAGCTAGGGAGGAAGCCCTAGAGATGTTTCTGTTTTAATTCAGGAATCATTCTAGTTTTCTATCATTCTGCTTTGAAGAGGTTTAGCAATTTTTCTATCAAATAAAAGTAATTTACTCTTTTAGAACTTTAATGGAAAATAATTTTTACTACATTTCCATTAAAATGAATCCTGGAATTTATAGACTGCAGGGATTTCAGCTTATATACTGCCTCTCATGGTATTTTAGAAACTTTTGGTGCTTCTTAGGTCTTTGAAGCAATCCATCCTGTAGTTTTCTCTTAGGGTTTTATAACCCAAGGACCAGGTTATCAAACCTGCCTAGAATGATTTATAATAAAAGTATTTCATTTTACACATTTATTAATTATTTTTCTTATTCTTCTTATTGGGAAGCATTGAATGATTAGATTTCTGTAGGTCAGTTAAGAATACAGAAACAACCAATGGTCAAGTTGAAGAACAAGCCATTTTTAACAAAAGTACTCAGTTAATTCAAGACAAAAAGTATTTTCTTTGTCTGAATTGCTTGGAAAATTGCCTCTTCTGACTTCACTATGGCTACTGAAGTAGAGAAAAAAATTCCAAATACAATTAAAAAAACCCCTCTTAATTCTATAGTTTTGTTTAATTTTAGACGAATAGTGGGAATGTTGCATTATGTGCAAATTGGCACTAAAAACACTGGAACATACTATTGAAAGGCCATAGGAATACTTATAAGCACTTTTCAGAAAGAAGGCAGATGCCTACACTTAATTACAATGTTCTTCCCAAATAAGAGATGCTTACACATATTCACGCTTCCTGTCTGAGAGGGAAAATCATAATAGGGAAAATACGTCCTCAGAAGTGAGAGCTTTACAGAATCCTTATAAAGACAAATGTGCTAACAATATGATAAATGCTAAGGAGTGACTGGGATGGGGGTGAAGTGAAATAAAATCTCCATAGTAGGAAAATGCCTGCATTCAGATGAGCATAGGTTAGAGTGATGACATTGACTCTAACTAGTCCAGACTTTTCTTCACAGCATCACGCATGATTGATGTTCCAGAGGGACCCATACCATTGTGGGCCTCCATGTTTCACTGCAGTAAGTATTTAAGGGAAATACTAAACCAGCTCCTAACACATTTATCATCTGATATAAAAATTGTGGTTATGTTTTACTGAACTGAGAAAGATATGCTTGAAATGCAGTGTGAAAATGACAAAAGTTTTCAGGTAAATTAGTGGCAATGTTCAATGAAAATCCAAACTAAAATGAAATAGACCATGATTAGCTGTTTTTTCCTGGTCAAATTTTCTTCCTTTCTTTTTTCTTTCCTTCTTCCCTCTGTCCCTTTCTTCTTTCCTCCCCTCCCCCTTCTCTAATCCTCTTCCTTTCTTTCTCCTTTTCCTCTCCTTCCTTTTCCCCCAAATTCTTTCCTGTTTTTCTTCCCATGTCTTTATCTAAGCATGTGTGCATGTGCATCTGTGTGCAAAAAATTAAAGAGTATTTTATTTGGAAAGATCTTTATAATCAAATATAGGCTCATTCATATCTTTTTGGAATTTAAGTTGCTTATAACTATTTCTATGATCTTTCAGTTATATATTCCACTTGTTTATCTATTTACAGATAGAAAACCTATGTATCAATGTGCTATTAATATACATTAATAAAACATGTATGTTATTAGACATTAATATATATAAATAAAATCTGTATATTAATACATTTTAATATATTAATATGTATTAACATATTTATCATATTTTGAATATCTACTCATGTGCCAATCAACAATTATTTTAAGCACCAAACTACCAATAAAGGTTTTCTCTTACCATTAAAAATGTTTAAAATTATTAAAATCTGTCTTTATACATTTTTATCAAAGTCTTTTATTAAAAGCTACTTCCATAATAAGCAGAGCATGAAATCTCTTGTCAGCCAGTTCACTCACTCAGCAATCATGAATTTCTATGGAACTTACTAGGTTTTAGAAATAAAAATAAATACAGCAATAAACATTTAAAATAAATAATCAGGAAGATTATTTACAGTCCATTGGACGCTTCAGTGGAAAGGTAAAACTACTTCAAAAAAACACTTGTACAAAAAAGATTATTTTTTTAAAATTTATTTTGTTATTTTAGTGGAAGAATGAGAAAATCATTCAGTTTTTCTCTTTTGCAATTATTATATTGCACAGTACAAATATCTGAATTTCTAACCAATTTTAATTTATAATTGGCATAAGAATTATCTAACAAGAAGCAGGGAGTTCCAAAATATAGTGAAGGAAGGAGATTTGACTTTGGGTGGTAAACATACAATACAATATACAGATGATGTATTATAGAGTTGTACAGTTGAAACCTAAATAATTTTATTAACCGATGCTACCCCAACAAATTTAATGTAAAAATGAAAATGCAAAAGATTTTAGTTTGCTTTTTAGGTCAAAAGCTGAAATTATCTTTGGTAAAAATATATGTTTTGTATAGCTCCCAATAGTGCAGCTTTGCAAAGAGTTTCATTGATTGTTTCTGGGGAATGCACACAAATTCTACCTTGTTGAAAACTTCCTCAATTGACTCTCTGGAAATCAAAATAACCTATGTGGGTTCAATTTATTCAATAGAGTGCTCATCTTAAAATCTTTTTTAAAAGTTTTATTTACTTTTTTATTTTTTATTGTTACTGATTTGAGAGTGCAAGGAAGATGGAGAGAGAAATAGAAAGATCAATGAATAGAAATAGGATCATTGACTGCCTGCCTCCTGCATGCTCCTTACTGGGAACTGATCCCACAACCTGGGAATACGTCCTAGCTGAGAATGGAACTGTGGCCTACTGATTCAGAGGTGGAATATCAACCAATTAGCCACATGGGCTGGGCCAGTGTTAAGTTCTCTTGAAAGATCACAGAGTGGAACAATTTAATAGCTGGTAATTTAATTATTTATTAACTTAAAGGAGAATGAGTAACAATATCAGCTTTTATTATTTGAATATATATAGGAATATGTTTTTTTCTCTCAAGAAAATCTATAGCAATTCATGTAGTTTTAGAAAATGCATAAAACCCATGAACACTATAACTTAATATATTAAAATAACTGTACTTCTTGTTCTGAATTAGTGGATCTCTAAACATTAATTGTTTTCCTTGTTAAATTTTAATCAATCTTAACATTTATAGGTAATTTATATTGCAGAGCATCTGGTGATAAAGTGTAAAAATAAAATCTTAATTACATCCCCCACTAGTTCTGCTGTGTTCATTCAAGACAACATCTCAAGTATTTAGACAGATGGCAGGGGCAGCGTATGATTTCTCTACAGGGAAGTAAGATAAAGCAAAACTCATAGGATATGTGCTTGCCTGCCTACTTTCACACTTTGAAATCCTCAGCAAATGCTGATTTATTCTCAGCCAAATGTTTTCCTATCTGATTAGGCAGTTTTCTACTTCAGTAAGCATGTAATATAGAGGTAGCTAAATTTCCACACTAAAGAGTGAAAAAACAATATTTTTAGTTTGGAAATAAAACAATCTGGAAGAATCAGGGCTGTTGGGATCATAAAGAGCTTCATAGGGAGTAAATTTCTGATGTATCCATACCACAGGGTTAACAAGTTAAAAGCTTACTTTTAAGAAGAATGGGACTAGGCTTTGTTTATACAATA
This sequence comes from Antrozous pallidus, assembly GCA_027563665.1. Taxonomy (NCBI): domain Eukaryota; kingdom Metazoa; phylum Chordata; class Mammalia; order Chiroptera; family Vespertilionidae; genus Antrozous; species Antrozous pallidus. The sequence continues at coordinate 67,979,988 of CM050521.1, forward strand.
AGCAATAGTTTTAAATGACTGCATTTATAATAAAGTATCCTGAAGGCTGATTCTTGTCACTTAAGATTGAATTATTCCTCAAATAAGAGGATAAGAGCTGGACAAGTTAGCATTTTTTTAAAAAAATTGTCTCAGCTTACATTTTGGATAACACTTTTCACTTTCCCTGGAAAAATGAATGCAAGTAACTGCTGAATGTGTTCCTTCAAAGGGAGGTTGATTCCAAATGACTGTTTTTAAAAACACCTATTAAATTTACAGAATGAAAATGGTGAACATTCATAAGCATAACCAGGTAAAACTTTATTCCTGTGACACCATTTTATATTTATCAGTTTGGACACTCAGTGAGAAAATGAACCACATTAGTAGTAATAATAGTAGTAGTAGCAGCATTCTGATAAAAGAAAGTGACTGATTAATTGAGAGGTTAAGTAGTTTTTGTTCAATCCCATCCAGGTAGTTATAAAATTCATTCTTTAAATATTCAATGCAATCTAAAACAGTGCATTGTGAAAAAATTTCCAATTTTAGGTGTTGCTTCTAGATTCATTAATCAACAAATGTTAATGGATTACCAGCCATGTACCTGGCACTGTCTAAGCATTAGATACTTTTATGAATAAAATATATAAATGTGCATTTCAAATCTTAAAATCTCTTAGGTCAGATATCCTAATTGTCACCTATTATAAAGTTTGATCTGTTAAAAATTTGTATATTAATTTTTAAAGTCAAATATAAGTGTGAATTCTAAATAAGAAGGTTAGAAGTTACAAATACTTGTTTTTCTGAAACTCATTTACCCTTTGTCCATTGGCATTTTTTTCTTCTAAAGACTAGCTAAGGTGTATCAACTGTCCCCTTGACCCTCAGGATTTTTCTTTAATCAATACATCTTGTCTTAGTAAGTTTTGGATACTCTAACTAAATATAACAATCATTTCTTTCTCACAGTAATGGAGGTTAGGTAGTCCAAGATCAAGGTGCCAGCAGATTCAATGTTTGGTGAGAATGGCCTTCTTGCTATATCCTTTCTCATATAGCAAGAATAGCCTTCTTGCTATATCCTTTTTAAAAAGAGTACTAATCCCATCATGAGGGCTCCACTTTCATAACCCAATTACCTCCCACCTCCAAATATCATTAAATGGGAGATGAGGGCTTAAACATAGATTTTGGAGGACACATAATTTAGTCATCTCTGAACCAAGACTTTGCTATGAGTATTTTCTTCATGTTCTCCAATAAATGTATATATTATAAAGAATATAGTTAACATGATCAATTCATTCATTAATTAAGAATGTATTTGCTGATGGTCATTCAAGTTCAAGGCAATGGGAAAGCAAAGATGAATAAAATATAGTATTTGTCTTCAATAAATTTACTGTCACCTCCCATATTCAAACTTCCAACATGTCAATGTTAGGTCTAATCCCTTTAGGGGTGTTTGTTCAAATGGAAATTCTTACCCTCACCAGGAATTTAGATTCTGTTAGAAGGTGACCATCATTCTTTATTTTGAGTAAGCACCCAGATAATTTTGATCCATGTGGTGATCACAAGAGTTATATTTGCTTCTATTCTAGCTCAGACTTTATGTACTAACTAGAGGCCCGGTACATGACATTAGTGTATTGGGGGAGGGGGATGGTCCCTCAACTCCCTGCCTGCACCCTCTCATATTCTGGGATCCCTCGGGGATCCAGCCTAAGCCATCAGTTAGACATAAGCTCTGCCATGGAGGTGAGAGAGGCTCCTGCCACCACCGCTGTGCTCACCAGCCATGAGCTCGGACTTCTGGCTGAACGGTGGGTGCTCCCTGTGGGAGCATACTGACCACCAGGGGGCAGTTCTTGCATTGATCGTCTGCCCCCTGGTAATCAGAGCACGTCATAGTGATCGGTCATTCCCATGTTAGGTTGATTTGCATATTAACCTTTTATTATATAACATTCCAATTTGTAGTCTTTTGAATTTTCTATAATAACTATCATTTGTTGAAAACATATTATTTCCAAAACTATACACTTAATATATACATAATTTCATCAATCTCGTAACACTTCTATGGGATAGGCATGATTACTTTCGCTTAACAGATTAGGAAGCAAGGTTAAAGAGTTAAAATAACTCTACTAAATATTCATACCTATTCATAAAACAAACATTTCTTAATTTTCCATTTGGAGGTGCTCTTTTAGGTTCTGGGACACACTAATAGAGGATAGATTTACTTTTGATTACAAAATATATACTTTTAACCATTATGTCTTAGCCATTATGTTTCCCTTGTTCCAAAGATGTCCTACTCTCCAATTCTGATAAGCAGATCCCCATAATATATCTTGTGTCTGAAAGCTTCACATCCCAGCACTTTCACAACAGACATTTTTAAAAAAATTACTATCAATTTTAGACAATATATGGATGAGTTTCAAAAGCTTAGGAACATATTTTTGAAGTTTTTTTCTTCCCCTTCAGGAAAGTCACTAAAATCCAACAGATTCTTAAAGAAGACTATAATCCTCAAAATGCTACTAACATGAAATATTTTTTTGAAATATGTGTATTGCAAAGACATTTATGTACCTAATACATTTGAAAACACGAAAATTTTATACATGAACAAGCACAGTGGGTAAATTATTTTAAAATGGAATGTATAATAGAACAAAAGATCATTTATAGAGAGACTATGTATAGGATTTGGATTAAAGATAGTCCACAAAAGAGATAAAACTGACAAGATGACAATAAGGTTTTATCTTGATGTTGACTTTATGGAATAATGGAAGTAAAGAAGAGCAGCTGATTTGAGTCACAATCAAGTACATTTTAGACATGTTGACTCAGGGTGGTGTCGAATGTTCCTGTGAATGTGTTAAGCGAGAGTGGAAACATTGATTGCAAATCCTTAAGAGAATTTACATTACAGCTATAGACTAAACATGAAATCACCACATAGAGTATAAAAATGGTGCAGTAAATTACATTTTAAAGAAGGAAGAATAGTGAGAAGAGAGGATTGTAACTAGAAATAATCCAATGTATTTTAAAGAAAAAACAAGGGTAGTGGGAGGATAAGAGCAGGTACTTTTTGAATAAGAACTTGATAGAAAAAAAGCATAAAATTTGATTTTGATAAAATAAATATTTTTAAAAGCATATATTTTGAAACAGAACTTCTTCCCCAAAATTCCTTATAATTCCAAAAGATGCATAAACATAACTGTTTGAGATGTACACTCTATAAGGAGATAGGGTATAAGTATATTCCATATATAAATATAAGTATATACATACAAAATATATTCATATCTAACACTAATTTTTAGCTATCAAGAAACTCAGAGAATAATGGGAGAGACAGAATTAAGCAACAAATACAATATAGAATTAAACGTCATCACCATTAATTGGATTCTCCCCATATGCAGGAATTAATGTGTTATTTCCTTTATGTCCCCCAACAAACTCATATCCTTAATCAGTAACTGCCAATATGTAAAAAGCAATAAACACAGGAATAGTTTAAAGAAAAGTGCACTTAACTCTGGAGGTGAAAAAGACTTTCCAGAGGAAGTAGTAATTGAATTGTATTCTGAAGAATGTTTGGTAAAAGAGCTTCCCAGAGAAAGCATACACAAATACTCAGAATGAGTAAGTATTTGCTGTACTTCGGAAATAAAAAATAGTGTGGTTTAACTGGACCAGCTAATGGGATGAGAATGAGGGGTAAGCAAAGCTTATATTCTAAGGGCCCTGAAACCTACTGGTGAATTTTAGGTGTTTGATTTTATCTTATAGGCAATAGTACCATCTGAAATCTCCTGTTGTTGATGTTTATTCACCTTAGGAGTGTTTTAATCATTGGCTCCTAAAATGATCATCCCAGTTCATGTATTGAAATATAAGGGAGAGAAAAGAGTTTGTAGGAATAGAAAATAAATAGAATTCTACTATAACCATCTATGTAATTAATGATAGAACCATAAATTAAGGTGAGGCAATGAAAACGGAAAGGGAGAGAGATTAAAGAGCACTTTAAGAGGAAAATCAAGTGTATAATGAATAATTTAAGAGAATATTAGCTACACTATTAACAATTATGCCAGAAAAAATGGGCATATATTGGGACAGTTCTGGACAAACTAGGAATTCTCTAAGAAATGTAAAACCAATGATACTATATTTCAGATGAGGAAAGGAGAGAGAATTATTTACCAGGGTTTGAATAATGGATCTACTACCATTTAGCTGCAACAACATTAGATAATTTCCTTAATCTTTACATAGTTTCAATTTCCTCACTTTTAATGGAGATCATAGGGTTGTATGATGATCAATTAAGTAGCTCTTGTGAAATCATAGTGTAGTAACTGACACACAATCTAAACTATATGGGTACTTGCTCTTTGAAGAAGAATTTGAGTTGGGCCTTGAAAAAAATAGAATAGAAACTTGTAGAAAATATGAAAATGAGAGAAACTATGATTACACATCAGATGTATATGGAAAATGAAAAATGATCTAGCTTGATTGAGTTGGACAGAATGGAAAGTAATGCCATGTGCATCAAGAGAAGGCAGTGCATGAGAAACCTGAAATGCAAAAAAAATGCAGACTTTTATTCAACAAGCAATAGAACATCACCAAATGCTGTATAGTGGGACTAGCCTCAGAGCATAGATTAAATTTGAAGAAAAACAAGTAGATGTGTATAGAGGTCACATGATAATTTGGAATAGGCAAGATTACATCTCATTTCTGTGTTAACTAACCCACAGCCTTGATCTTTTCACTATGCCATATAGGATCTTTATGAACCCTGTTGCCATCTATGGAGATGTACTGAATAAATACATTGTTTGAAGAGTAAGTGCAATGGGTGAGTAATGGCCAAAATGCAAGAACTGAAACCAAGCATGTTACCTTATATAAACTGTAGGACCTCAATATTCTTAGATTTAAAAAGGACAGTGTTTGTTACAGAGTTGGTGAATATAAAAATTCCAGTTTTCTGAAATTATCTATTAAATTTCTGGAATGGTTTCCTGCTACATGTACTTCTACATGCACCCTTAAAATAAAACCCCATTAACTGAAGTTACTTGAATTTATATTCATTCTTTACAACCTATAAAAGTTTCATTGGTCTTTAGTGATTCAAATTGCTTTTTGGAAATTAAATACAACATTTTTTGCTTGGAACATACTGGATGCTTAACAGGTAGTGGAGATTTTATTATAACATTAAGATCAGAAATGACCCATCTACAGGGAAGCTTTATAGTGTAGTGGGTAAGAGCAAGGAATATGGATCCTGACTAACTGTTCAAAAACCTGGCTTTTACATCTACTTATCATGAGATCCAGGGCAAGTTACTTGTATATTTATTTTTAATCCTCACCTGAAGATATTTTCCATTTATTTTTAGAGAAAGTGGGAGACAGAGGGCAATATCGATGTGAGAAAAATGCATTGATTTGTTTCCTTCTGCATGTGGCCCAACCAGGGCCTGGCCTGGGGAGGAGCCTGCAAAAAAGGTACATGCCCTTGACCAGAATAGAACCCAATATCCTTCGGTCCACAGGCCAATGGCTCTATTCACTGAGCCAAACCAGGTAGTGCTAAATTTCCTAAATATTTGCTCATATTGCTACCAGTCTATTGTTTTGTTGTCATAGAGCCACATTTTCTCCTTCCTCTCTGTATGTCCTAGCTTCTGCAAATTTCTGGCCTCTCTTGTCACTTCAGTTATATTGCTTCATTGTTCTACTGTATATTCCATTTTCCTTCTAATTATGCACATTGCATTTCTGCAATTCTTCTATACTTTAATTTCTATTGACCCTACATATAGGTCTAAGATAAATACATCCTCAGTGAAAGATATGATTGGGACACTTGATGGAGTATAAAGGTTGCTAATGAAAAGAATCTGTTTTCTTCAGAGCTTGCCCATTTTCAGCGATGGCAATGTTTGTGTTTGGTGGATATAGTTGACAAAGTAATATTCTAATAGAATAGCTGTCCCAAAGAATGTGATACAAGGAAAGGGGGGGTAGAGTTAAAAAAGAAAATTCTAGTCTCATTAGTATAGGGGTCAGAGATGGAATTTTGATCTACGGACTGGAAATTTAAAGTGGGACCCCTCTCATGGAACCACAGAGGGAGGAACCACACTATCTGCACACAAATCTCTCTCAGTTTAGCACTCTACAGATCATTTAATTACATGGTGCAAATATTCAATTCCACATAATTATTTCTGTTACATTTCTCTGCCCAAGCATCATCTTATATGTATGTGAACTCATGACAGTAAATTTAAGATAACTGAAAGGTTATAGATACTATTACTTCTGTATTGTAAAAATCAACTAACACCTAAATATCATCTAATAGCTCTAAAATAGTTATAACATTCTACACTTATTAGATTTAAAATATTAATAAGATTTTTGATTGTCTTTAGTATATTCATAAGGAAAGAGTACAACTATATGCTGCAGACATTTCAAATGAATGAATAAACAAAAATGTAGTCATAAAAATTAAGAAAGAGTATAGTTTCAAGCAGAATTTTTCTTACTTTCAAAAGAGGAAGAGAAGAGATGCTGCTGTTTCTTCATTAAAGTTACCAAAAAGTAAACAAAAATTTGATTATAAACTCTTATTTGTTTTATGACCTATTTTTCTTTCATATAGAATCTTTCAAAGGCGTTATTTATTTTTGTGCATCTTATCTTAGTCTGATTGATAGAAGGGGATGAACTTTTCTTCACTTTTAGAAAATCAGTACCTTCTTCAGACCAGATTCCCTTCTGAGTGAGAAATGATTTTATGGAGGTCAGCAGAAGTGAAACAACTGTAACAGTCAAATTTCCATTTAGGAATGTGCAGACTTTGGCCAACACTGTCATGTCTATGGCTCACATATTGTTTCTGTGAATTAACCACCAAGTAAGATGACTGAAATGAAGCAGTGCTCAAGTGGTCTCAAGAGGCATAAAGTGCCTATTTTTTAAACTGAGGTAATTGTTTTCAGTTTTTAATTTTAAATCTAATGTGTATTAACCTTTAATTGAAAAAGGAGAGAAAGCACTTGATAAGAATAATTTTTAAAGGCTGTCTTTTCCCCACTCTATTTCACTTGCACCTTTCTCTAAAAGCAGCCACTGATACCAATCTCTTAGTTTTATTTCCTAAATTATTTTATTATCTGTAAATAAATGGTAATATGCTGTCTATAGTGATAATGTAATTAAATACATAGTTGCAAAAAAAACCTTAGAAATATATTCATAGCTAGTAATATAATTTAAATTTCTAAGATCCAAACCTTAATTTAAAGTATTGTCTTGCTTCCTGTGCAACTCAGCTATACATTGTACGTACATTCAAAAGCATGGTGTATAATACAAGTGAGAATTCTGATGCATTGCTTTTGAGTTAGAAGTGAAGCTTCTGAAAGTTCTGAGCTTGAAAGGAATGCCTTGACAATGGCTTTCCTCTACTTTCCCTTTCTTCCTAAGATGGTACTCAAGCTCTGGCTCATGATCCTCTTATAGGGACAGGGGAAAAGGCAGACTTTACTTAGTCACCATTGTTCTGTATCAAAATAATTCGTGAACCCAACACATCGCATGACCTGGAGCAGAGCTGTTATAAAAATGTAATTCTCCTTTATCCCCTCCATGTAAATCATCAGAAAGCTTCCCTCAGTGATTTAAACAAATTTGGTCTTTGACCTCTAGAGTCAGAATTGACCTCAACAACTCTTTCAGATGGTTGTAATATTGACTGTTTGATGTATGTCAACTACCATAAAAATTAATACTATTTCATAACAGATCTTCTAATAATGCCACATATGCCCAAAGTCATGGTAACAGTCTCTCTATTTCAAGCAAGTGAGTAGCATGAAAGACTGCAGATTAATGAAATAATGCTCTTTGTTGCATCAAGCTTTGGCATCTAATGCAGCTGTGATTTGCGGTATTGTTCAACCAGTTGCAACACCTGTCAATGTGCTTCCTATAGAACTTCAAAAGACCTCCAATAAATACCAAATGTTTGAAAGGGTTCTCATGTGTATAAGTAAGAAGTTTTCTGGGTCTGTAATTTTTGTGGTATTTAACAACCAGTTCAGTACAATAGTTCATAAACCAATCAGTTCCATAATGATCTTTCTACAAACATTCAAGTCTGACAATTTGAGGTATCACAGAAGATCCAAGAAATTATATTTGTTCATTTTTCTGGTGGGAAAAAACCTACCCTAACAATATATTGAACACATTTTAAATAAAATTCAAACTCTAAAATTAAAGCAAAATTTCAAAAAAAATTTTTATAATTTCTTTAGGCATTAAAATTTTGTCAAGGAATTTTAAAGAACTTCCCACTTATATAATGTATAAATATTATACATTTATAAATGTAATTAAAGATGTATTAATATATAATGCTAAGTTATATTATGGAATAATTTATAAATAACATTTATAAATTATACATACATATTAATACAAATTTATATCTTTATATTAAAATAAATTTCAACATCTTTTGGCAAACAATGTTTAATAAACTGCAATACAGGAAGATATTGTATTGAATAAAGTATTAAAATGTTTTGGTACTTAATAGTTCAAAAATGGTTTTATTTAATTGAGACCAACTGGCCTCATTGCTTCTTATAAAGTTTGCAATATATATTCAGTAAAAAGGAATAAAAATGAACAGATGTTTCTCCTTAAAGAATGCAGACAAAGATTTTCTTACACAATAAATCAGCTGCTAGTGGATTTCCAGGACATTGCTGCAGGCTAGTTATGTATAAGACTTAAAAAAAAATAAAAGGATTTACCTCTGTGTGGATCCAAAACTGGTAGAGCAGATTGAACTGAAGATGAACAGCATATACTGAAGGTGGTACAAAGAGAGCCAGGGGAGAGTAGAATATCTGAAAGATTAAATTTTTAAATTTGCACATATTATTTCTCAACATAACATACATTACTAATAGTTCAACATCTGAGTATACACTTCAGCAAATATATCTTATTATTTCACAAATTTACCTTATTTCTTGTTTTATTGTCATGTTTGATTTTGCAACAATTTTCCTCATGGTGATAAAGTTGGAGACATATTAGAGCTAAGTTTACTTAGAGCTATTTTGCACCTCATGTTGTCTAGTTAAAAATATCCATGGTGTGTTATATCCTTAATCCTCAAAAGACTAGATATGCTTCCTGGACTTAAAGCGATTTTCTATACAAACACACTCACTTTCTTTAAGTAAAAAAATGCAGGATCATGTGTCTTCATACCTAGACAGCTCCCAACGTCTGTATTATATCCTAGCATTTTTAGTAATAACGTGAAATTATAATAAAAAAGTGATTTTATATCAATAGAGGGTAAAATAAATTTGCCCTTTCAAATTTGTTTTTATGTGGTTGTGGGTACAATATATTCTAATGTTTCCAAAGTTAGCAAGTCATGGCCTATGATATAGTGTGATAGTGGAAACAAATTTTTATAGTTGAATATTTCCTAACAGATGGAAATGTCCCTGCCTTAAAAAAACAAATTATGCTTAAACCGAAGAACTGGTTGGAATCAACTAATAAACACAATCTGCTGTGTTCCCCTAATGACTTTGATCCCCAAGAGTGGTTTCATGTTGTAGGAAAACATCTTATTAAATAAAAACACTAAACAACCAAATAGGAATGAAAAGAAGCTGACTTCCTCTTTATGTTTTATATTTTGTAGAGTTATTATTTGCAGCATTCTAGATATTTAAAAAAGATTTCTTCTGAATGTTAAATTTTTATTTCTAAATTATTTTAAATTTAGTAATTATTTCAATTAGGCCAAATGTATTTCAACAATGTTTAGTAATGATTATGCAGTAGAAATTGGTCATTTACATAAACTCTTCTTGCTTCTGTTTCTAAACTTAAGCCAAGAAAAATCTCAACTGACAGAACAGGGTCAGTTTCATCATTTACAAATACATCATTGAACAATTAATTAGATTAGTGAGCAACAAAAAAAAGTATTGGGCTCTTCAAGATATCTACTTTTAAGCTTTGGTTCTACTACAGAATCTCTCTATGACATTCACAAAGTTCTTAAACTTCTCTAGGCTTCAGTTTCCTCAAATGTATTCTGAAGAGGAAAACCATTTGAAATCTAGCCATCGTTTTGGTTACAAAATATCTGTGATATTAAGAATTTTTGTAGTATATTAAAACAGTTCTCTTAAAATAGGTTTATAAAACTATATAAACACATATATGACATATGACATAAGTACTTTGAGTTAAGGAGTATTTTGCAATCTTTAAGATGTGAGTAAAAATATAAGACAACTTAGATTCTTAATAAATAGTTTATTTGGAAACAGAGTGCATACCAGATGAATATTCATGGACATTATAATACTCCAAAGTATGGAGAAATAATTCTTTGAGATAGTCACAGCAATTATGAAAAAAGGGTTCTATTTTCATATAAATTGTGAAGTGGTGAGTTAAAGTGAAGTTCAGCGCAGAACTTCTCAGAGCCTTTACCACTCTGTCATCAACCACAAGCCTATTGCCCTATAGAATACATTCTTAATAAGTTTTCCATAGGATTGGATTTCCTAAAAACACAGTTGAGGAAACAATGCCTCAATTCTTACAAATCGTTAAATATATGAACTGACAATTAGAAAAATGAACTCAGCATGAATGTCAGAAAATCACCTTTCGAATAAGAAATAAAGAAAGGAAGTAAGGTCAGGGAGTGACATGAATCAAATGAAATTTAAATTCTTGTGATTAATATAGTACTATAAAATAATCTAATCATATAATCAAAATTCTAATTTCTATAGTTTATTAAATGTCATCCAGGTCTGAGGATTATCACTCATCTTCTCTACCTCCAATCTTTGCATTCCCAAAATCTCTATAGTTTTTAAAACCAATTTAAATTCCCCTTCCATCAGAAAGCCTCCACTGGTACTAATTTGACAGGATAAATTTCTCCTTCTTCAAACTTAAACTCTCAGAACCTTCCAGGAGACATTATACTATTTAACAAATATGTCAATTTCTGACATGCATCCAAACTCATGTCATTCTCACTCCAAGGTTCTTAAGGTTACACTGGTCTACCATAGGTTATTTTATTATATTTTGATAGAAGTCATATCTAATAAGTTATCTTTTTATAATTAATTTTTATTTTTATAATATTTATTGTTGAAAATATTACATATGCTCCTTTTCCCCCCATTGACCCATTTGAGCTACCCCCACCTCGTCCCCCAACCCAGCCCCAGCCCTTCATCACTCTAGTGTCTGTGTCCCTGGGTTATGCAAATATGCATACAAATTCTTTGGTTGATCTCCCCTACACCACCTTCTCCCTAAGATTCAAAAGTCCGTTCATGCCTCTATGTCTCTGGATCTATTTTGTTTATCAGTTTGTTTTGTTCATTAGATTCCACATATGAGTGAGATCATGTGATACTTATCTTTTTCTGACTGGCTTATTTCGCTTAAAGGAGAGGAATAACCCAGACGTGTGTGTGTGTGTGAGTGTGTGAGAGAGAGAGGAGAGAGAGAGAGAAGGAATGAGGATAAGCCTCAGGGTGACCTCAGGGTAAAGGAGAGAGAAGATGAGTGTTTTAGTCTATTCCTCAAGTGAAGGAGGAAGGTGGGATTGAGGGGTACTCTCAAGAAACAATATCACATTTAGGGGGAAATGTAAGTATTTTGGCATTGCTGAAGGTATTGAAGAAACTAGTTGGGACCATGAGACTCACATAGAGATCTCAAAGAGTCCATGGACATCTTTGATATCACCAAAAGTAAGTGTAAGCTTGTGATCATTAGGGAATGTGCAATTTTCTAAAGAACATTTCACATCTTTCATCAGGGAGTCTGTGATAAAGATAATTTAGACATCAGTCAAACCAAAGGAAAAGCCTTTTAATCCCATTCTAAGGATACTGAATTTATCATAGGCCAGGAAGGTGCAGTTAATGTTGTTTTTAAAGCTTGTCAGAAATATAAAAACGGGTTCAAAATCTATTTTAATAGCCCAGTGAAAGATCATGCGCATTTAACTACAAAAGTAGCTGTGGGAGGGAGAGGCAGAATACTAAAAGAGATCTAACCATTTAAAAATAGATTAAAGGGACAGAAGAGTATCAGAAGACACCCAGATTTCTGGCTTTTTTTTTTTTTTTTGCATGATGTTCACCAAAACATTGAACAGCAGGAAGAAAAGGTTATAAGGTTCAGCTTAGGAAATGTTTTGTTGGAGTCCTTGTAGTACTAGTATGTCTCACGGAAGCTGTTGAGTAAGCAAATATGTTGTGCAAATATCAATTGCACTAAAAATGACACTGAGTTTGCAGTTGTGGATCAGTAGGGCAGTAGGTCTAGAATCCACACCTAAGTAACTTTAAAAATCAGTCAGAGAAACTGAAGGACTAACAATAGATATTATTTCTTTCTTTCTTGAATAAGGAATGAGTGAGCTGGAGGTACTCCTTGGAAAGAACATGGGGATGAGCAAGGAGATTTAATTTTTAAATGTGGAAGATATTAGTATATTTATGGTTTATTCAGAAGGAACCAGGTGGGAAGAAGAGGGATAAATGTCAAAAGTAGCTGATCAGTCAAAGTCCACGAAAGGAACTAAGATAGAAGCAATGTCATAATCTAAGGACTAGACCTGCTGGAGAGAGGTGAAAATTTCCTATAAAAGTAGATAAGTATCACAGGATCTCACACATATTTGGAATATAATTTAATGAACAACATAAACTGATGAACAAAAATAGATCCAGAGACAAGATAACACTGAACAGACCATCCAACTTCAGAGAGAAGACAGGGGAGGAGAGCGGGGGTTAGAGATCAACCAAAGGACTTGTATGCATGCATATTAGCATAACCAACAGACACAGAGACTGGGGCAGTGGAGGCTTGTCCTAGGGGTGGGAGTGTCTGGGGGGTCAATCAGGGGAAAAGGAGACCTATGTAATTCTTTAAACAATAAAAAATAAGATATATATATATATATATATATATATATATATATATATATATATATATGAGAAAAGCTCTAATAGAAATGTATTGTGAGCCACATATGTAATTTTTAAAATTTATTAGTAGCCATGTAAAAATTTAGTAAAAAGAAACCAGTGGAGGGGGTTGAAAGTAGAGGTAAGAAACCACATGTACTTATAAATTCACAAATCTTAATGAAGATATCTGAACCATAATTAGAGAGTGGGAAAACCTCACATTTCCCTGTGAAGTTTAAGAAACATCCATTGGCTGACAGACAGACAGCAGTTCCGGCAAGGCTTCTCCCAGGAAGGCAGAATGCTCCCGTGTACAGTTTGGTGAGCAGCACTGACAGCTCAGCTGTATCTGGAAGGCATATGCTGAGGAGCACTGCACTGCCCAGCTGGTGCTAGAGGACACCATGGCTCTCAACAGTCAGACTGTGGGAGTGAAGTAGGTGGGGGACTGGATTCAAGCACAGCGTGGGGAGTTCAATGCAGATGTAACTGAAGGCAGGGGACTGCTGTCCAAAATCATGGAAATTAGGTTGAGGGAAGTAAGAAATAAAGCCATGAAGCATGACTACTAAGAGAAAAAGCAGAATTGAAAGAAAGCTGTCCATCAATAAGCTGCTAAGCATAAAGGTTGAAGTTCAGTGAATAATTTTAAAAAATGAAAAAAGTAATCTCTAAGCTCTAGGACTAATGTCTGTTATTTTAATAACGTAGTTTAATGTTACTAATATCTGCACATCTATGATTCTCATTTTTAAATGACATTACTTTAGAGGCAACAATTTTTCTTCATAACTGAGAAACAAAAGATTGAATAATCAAGCAACTATCCCACATTGCTTAAGTCTATGTTTAATAGTGACAAAGAATCCAATTTTCTGGTTGCACATAGAAAGTAGTGATCTCTATCATTAAAACACATCGTAAACAGGTCCTTCTGTTCCTATGTCTATGGATGTATCCATTTCCTTTTTTGTTCATTCCACCTTTTTATACATCCTGTATTCTAGTCATAATCATACTGTTACACATTGAATCGTGACCCCCCAAGAAGGCACAGTTCCCCCACTCCCTACGAATGTGAACTTACTTGGAAATAGGATCTGTATGGAGATGAATAGTGTGGTGAAGGCTGGAAGGGCAGGGTGGAGGGGGTTAATGAGGATGGAAGAAAAGGGAGATATCTGTAATATATCTCCTATATAATAAAGAGGTAATATGCAAATTGACCCTCACACCCTAACACAAGATGGCCATCCTGATGTGGTCAGAGTTGGCCACCACAAGATGGCCAGCAGAAGAGGGCAGTTAGGGGCGACCAGGACAACAGGGGAGGGCAGTTGGGGGAGAACAGCTGGCAGGGGAGGGTAGTTAGGGGTAACCAGGCCTTCAGGGGAGGGCAGTTGGGGGCGACCAAGCCTGCAGGAGAGGGCAGTTAGGAGCAACCTGGCTGGAAGGGGAGGGTGGGTTGGGGAGAACAGGACAGCAGGGGAGGGAAGTTGGGTGCAACTGGGCTGGCAGGGGAGCAGTTAGGGTTTCCATCAGGCTGGCAGGGGAGTGTTTAGGAGGTGACCAAGCTGGCAGGCAGGCTATTCGCTGGGAGCCAGCAGTCCAGGATTATGAGACTCTTTGGGGGCAAAGGGTTCCAGATTGGAGAGGGTGCAGGCTGGATTAAGGGACACTTACCTGCCCCCCACAGTGCATGAAATTTCATGTACCAGGCTTCTATTTCAATAATAAAGATACATTTTTTAAAATGAGGTAATTCGGGTGACATTAAATCAATGAAGGGTTTCTTCATAAAAAGGGGGAAATTTAGACACAGAGAGATATATGCACATAAGAAGAAAGCCATGTGAAGATGAAGGGTGATGAATCTACAAGCCAAGAAACACCTAAAGTTGCCAGAAACCCACCAAAGCTGGGAGAGAGGCATGGAACTAATTTTTACTCACAGCCGCCAGAAGGAACCAACCCTGTCGACACTTTAATCTCAGATTTTCAGTCTACAGAACTGTGAGACAATAAATTTCTCTTGTCACCCAGTTTTTGGAACTTTGTAATGGCAGCCCCAGAAAACAACCTCCCACACTAATACACCTACCATATATTTTATTTGTCATTTCCTAAATTTATCATTTTTTCTTCATTATTTTGTGTTTTAACAGATAGTCTCATTCTACAGTATTGTTTCATTTACAACACCATCCAAGGCAAACTTTTACTCTTCTTACAAATTGGGGTCAAGCATCCTTTCTTTTGTGATATTTTCCTGGGTAATTAGAGCAGATACTTCTCTCTGGAACCTTAGTAAACTATATTACAAGGCTGTTGACCTGCTTAAATCCCTCCAAAAACAGCAATCACCTTAAGAACAGAACCTCATGTCTTCTCATTATATCCCCTACCTCTGCCACCATGACTGGCTCCACCAGTCAAGAGTGTATATGGGGGGAAAAGTGAATGGATGCACTTCTCAAAATAAGAACAAATAAAAGGAGTTAAATATTTTAGCCAGTTGTACATTGTTTAAAAGTGACAATAGGCCCTAGCTGGTCTGGCTCTGTGGATAGAGTGTCAGCTCACTGACTGAAGGGTCCTGGTTCCATTCTGGTTAGGGGTAGGTGCCTCAATTGCAGGCTCAATGGCAAGCCCTGGTCAGGGCATGTGCAGGAGGCAACCAATCGATGTGAGACGCATCAATGGTTCTCTATGTCTCTTCTCCTCCCTCCCTTCCACTTTCTCTAAAAAAAAAAATCAATGGAAAAAATATCCTTAGGTGAGGATTAACAACAACAACAAAAAAGTGGAGTGGGTAAATGGGGAGGGAAGGAAAGGGGGATATCTGTCACACATCTCCTACATAATAAAGAAGTAATATGCAAATTGAACCCCCACATCCCATTCTCTGGATTTTTCTCCTGCACCTCCTCTCTGTGTCACATCTTGAAAGGGCACCCTGTGGCCCAGCCACATGGCCACCTGGTGGCATGGTAGAGTCGGTCTCCATGAAACTGTGAGTCTGTGGCCAAAGGCCCTATCTGTGTCTAAGCAACCCCATGGCTGCGATGTTCCCAGAGCCCCACGGGAGTGGCTATGTAGGTCATCCATGCCTCCCTTGGGCTGCAATGTTCCCGGGGTCCCATGGCAGTGGCTAAGCAGGCCCAGCCACTCCTCCCTGGGGTGGTGATGTTCCCAGGGCCTGGCAGGTGTTGGTAGGCAGGCTGCTGCCCCTCCCAGGACCTGCAATGGACCCAGACCCCGTGGGTGGCATCTGGCACTGCCCACCTTGACTCCCAGGGCCCCGATAGATTGGTACCTTGCCATCAGTGTCTGGTGCTGTCCACCCTGGTCTCTGATGGACCTAAATCCCCAGGGGCAGGCCATGGTGCTGCCTGCCACACCTGCATATACAAATTTACCCATCATCTTTGATGGGTTAATTTGCATACTTGCTCTGATTGGCTGGTGGACATGGCTTGGCATAGTAGAGTGATGGTTAATTTGCATGTTTCTCTTTTATTAGTGTAGATAACCTCTTCTGATCTGGGACAGTTTCTCATATAATCCTTCATTTTTCTGACCTTCATACTTTAGAGTACTGGTTAGGTATTTTTTAGAATGTCCCTCGATTTGAGTTTGACACTTTTCTTTGGTTTGACTGGGGTTAGGGTTTTGAAAACCACAGGGGTAAAAGGCCATTCTCATTCTTTGTCAAACAGTATATGCTATCAAAACAACCTTTTTATCACATTTTAACAAAGGGTAAATGCTACCAACACTTTCTAGACAGGGACCATATCTAGATATATCATTTATAATTCTTTTTTTAATATATTTTATTGATTTTTTATAGAGAGGAAGGGAGAGGGAAAGTCAGAAACTTTAAGGAAAGAGAAACATCGTTCAGCTGCCTCTTGCACACCCCCTACTGGGGATGTGCTCACAACCAAGGTACATGCCCTTGACCAGAATTGAACCTGGGACCCTTCAGTCTGCAAGCCAATGCTCTATCCACTGAGCCAAACAGGCTTTGGCTCATTTATAGTTCTTTAAGGGAATTTGTCTCCTATTTGTTCATTTATTTATTTAGTCAATTGTCCTATATAAACAAAGAATAATGTGCAAATCAATTGCAGGGCTTAATGACAGGTTGCTATGTCATGCACTGACCAGTAGGGGGCATACTCTCAACGTAGGCGCTTACCCCAGGTGGTCAATGTGCTTCAGAGTGCTGCTCAGCCAGAAGGGGGCTCATAAGAGCAGGCCTAAGCTGGCAGTAGGACATCCCCCAAGGGCTTCTGGACTGCAAGAGAGCATAGGTCAGGCTGAGGGTCCCAAAGTGCCCAAATTTCATGCACCAGGCCTCTAGTTTATCTATATCAATATGGACCAATTTTACAGACATTTATACTTTGGTTTATAACTCCACAAAACATTATATATTTTGTTGTTCAAATTGTTCCAGATTGGGATCAATGGAGTTCTTTCAAGTTGGTGCCTATATTCCTTTGACATTCCCCATTCTTTTATTTTTCCAGCACTTTCGTAGCTATGTTTTCAATATACAATTGCAAGATTCAAATATCTTATTATAAAGTTGGCAGAAAATAAAATGTTAGTCATCTATACTGTTATATAGTACACAATATCCATTGGTCTAGACATATTTTATTATTTGCAAAGTGGAAAGACTATCATGTTTAAGGCATTATATTAATTAAGATGTGTAATGAGATTGAAGTGGCATGTAAAACCAATAAATAAGCCTCACTTAAAATGGTATTCACTTAAAAGTATAGCTCTTTTTGGATGAGTAATATTAAGTCTAAACTTAAAACTGGCTAAAAATGCAAAACGTATGGTCAGAAAATGTTAAAAATTGAATTATCTTTCATTACTTTAAATGACAGATCTGCCACCCTAATTTTCATAGTACTGTCAAAGAAAAGCCCTCTGAAGCTTAATTTTGCATTTTATTTCACAAATCAATTTTATCTTCAATGACATGACCCATTTCTTATTTGTTCTAAAATACACTGTTACCTTAGTAACTACCAAATTACATGCCTTATGTAGCAGTGTTGGATGAAAACAATCTTATAAAAGAGTCAAAGAAAATATAGACCTGATTAATGCTCTTTGCCTTTAATGTCCAGAAAGCCCTATCACAGAATATTAATTTTCACAGACCCTTAAACCATCTATGCTATCTTCATACGGATCTACAAGTACTAGAAATGAATCCATGCTGATTTACAATTCAGACCTTCATTTCCTGAACTACAAGTCCTCAAAATCCACCCCTAACTCTCACCTCCTAAAATTAGCAGCTTGTGATGCATTCCCAATGTTCATTTCCTTAACCGGCATGGTATTTTTCCATGTCCCTGAGCATGTGATATGAGGTTGCAAAGGGAATTTATCCTGCAATAAATAGGTCTGTATCTGCATTTCACTTCGATTTTTTCCATTCTGTAACTTTGGATGCATTGACTTAATAGGGCAGCAGATACAGTGAATCCAGGATAGAGATGACCATATACTGGACTGAGATGTCTGAACTCCAGTTTCAACCATCAATGTTCAATGCTGCATGATGTAGCAGGCTTCTCTGAGATTCTTTGGTAGCTTTCAAAGTGGATGATTTAAATATAATTTTTCCAAGATTTCTCTTGGTTCTAAACTCTGTTATGCTCTGACAAAAATTTCCTCTGATGATTCCTCAGATGATTAACTCACTAAGGGCATTGATATTCCTGGAGCAACATAAAATACATCTGCATCTTCTCATGGAGGCATTCTTCTCTCAAATGCAGGTTATCAGAGTTCTCATTATTGTCCTCATGCAAATGGGGCATACATGAATCAGAAGAAAATAAAGTTTTTGATATTATTATTTTAATCAGTCTGATATTCAACCAATTTTGTACAGGATAATAAATGCCACTATTTCTTAAGAAGGAGAGGTGGACAGTATCCCTTCTTTCCATTAGGAGCCTATTCTTTGCTACATTCATTGGAACCCTAGACCAGTCTTGAGCTATGCAGCAATGAAATACGTAGAATTTTTGTCCACTTTCCATCATCCAGAGTTTTCAGCAAAATCATCCTATAGGATATGGGAAAATACTAGCTGTGTCACTTAATAATGGTGGGTTTTTTAATCAAAGAAAACATGATAATTTCAAGAGAATCATCAAAAGTGCTTTATTCAAAGTAATGTCCATTGCTAGCTATACATTTCCCCCATCTTTCAGGTAATTTGTGGATACCGTCCCAATAGAACTTTGCCTGTTTTGAGGCAAACCATTCAGAGACCCAATTTTCCACTTCTTCATACGTAGTTTTGAAGTGCTGCTCAGAAAGTGCATGTGCCATTGATCAGAACAAGTGGGAATCTGAAGGAGCAAGGTCTGGTGAATACAGTGGGTGGGTTAATACTTCCCAGAAAGATCTTTTAACATGTCTTTAACTGGTTTTGTAATGTGTGATGGTGCATTATCATGAAGCAAAATTACTTTGCCGGGTCTTCTGGCACAGTCTGGTCATTTCACGACCAAAGTGCGGTTCAAATTGATTACTTGTTGTCAGCAGAAATCAGTTTTAGAAGCTCATAATATACCACACCTTCCTGATCCCACCAAATGCAGAGCACTGTCTTCTTTTCAAAGTGATTTGGCCTTGCAGTCTATGTTGATGGTTGACCTGGATCAACCCATGTTTTTGTGCATTTGGGATTCTCTAAATAAATACACTTTTTATCGCCAGTCACAATTCCATGCAAAAATACTTTCTTATGTGCCACTGAAGCAACATTTTACTGATGACTTTTTGGTTGTTCATTTGTCTTTCTTTCAGTTGATGTGGCACCCATTTTCCTTCCTTGAAAAATCTTTCCCATTGCTTGTAAATGATCAGAATTTTTTTGCTGAGAAATATTTAATCTCTCTGCAAGTTTTTTTTCTTTTGACATGCATATTCACCCAATAATGCTTGTAATTGTTGGTCTTCAAACTTTTTCAGTTGAGTTGGATGGTGTCTTTCACATGGAAATAATCACTTCTTAAGTGTTTAAACCAGCCTTCACAAGTATCTTCAGGTGGAGCATGTTCACCATAAGCTTCCCAAGTATTCAGCAGCACTTTTCTTCAAAATAAAGTAATGAATTAAAACTTCCCGCAAATGCTCTATTTTTAGCATGGAATTCAACATTTTTAAGTGTAAAAATATCTATGATGTTAACAGCTGCAGCTAATTTTACATATGAAGTTTTGAAGCTTGCTGTCAATGAAACAGAATAGCATACATATCAAAAAGCATATATATCAACATATGTGTAATTCCATCTATTGAAAAAAAATCCGCATTATTAACTGGTACACCTAGCATGTATCTATAATAATAAAAGCATAACATGGTAATTAGACCAGACATCCTTCCAAACGTCCTTCTGAACAAACTGGCAGCAGTGAGTACTGAGGCAGAGGCAGCTATCAATGTAGTAGGGGGGAGGGAGGCAGCCACAGAGGTGGCAGGGGCCAAGCCACCTGCACGAATCTTGGGCCTCTAATATATATAATCCTTCTTTTATATACCTGCTTAGACTTGTATTATGAATTACATTATGTGGCTCAAAAATTCACGTGTTGAAATACTTATCCCTTAATACCTCAAAATCATATTCCATAATACCTCACAATAGATCTTATTTGGAAATAGTAATTGTATATGTAATTAATATGATAAGGTATTAATGTAGTAAGGTGGGCTCCTTATACAGTCAAGAGTAAGATGGACACAGACACAAAGAGATGGCCATGGGAAGACTGGAGTTATGCTCCCCAAGGCCAAGGAATTCTCAGGATCTAGGAAAGGAGACTAGACCAGCAACTTCCCTGGAGAGTTCAGAGGGACCATGGCCATGCCCATTCTATGATTTCAGACTTCTGGCCTTCAGGACTGTGAGACAATACATTTCTGTTGTAAGCAGCCCACTTTGTGCTACTTTGTTATGGCAGCCCTAGGAAATTAATACAAGCTATAACACAAGTATGTGGAATTGGGGGCAGTGGTGGAGGTGGAGGATTACTTTTAATATCCATTTCAGCAAACTTATTAGTACCATCCTGCCTTGTAGATTTGCTTTGCCTATTCTAATGTGTGAATAAGAACACATGCCAATAAGTATATTTTTCTAGCTATTTGGGCATCTGGTTTACCACAGGGGAGTCTAACACTTACTAGCTCTGGAATTAACCTCACTGATATCTGATTCCCCAACATTAGTAACATTTGATCTAGCATGGCATGGGTCTATTTGTAAGGATTTAATGAGATAACATAAGTGAAAAACAACACAGAGGGCAGGTGGAAGAGGATGTAGTGTACAGGTTAAGATGTGGGATCCCGAAGCCAGGTAAGTGAGTTCAAATTCTACTACTTCTTTTATTAGTTTTGTGACTAAATTATGGATTTAGTTCCATCATTTAAAAATTAGAGTTGTAGTAATAGCTGTATCTTAAAGTTGTTATGAATTTAAGTAAGTTAATACATCAAGAGGTCTTAGAAGGTTGGGAGAACATGGAAAATACTCAACAAATGTCATCTAAAAGAATACTTTGAAAATAAGAAAGAACCATTAAAATGTTAGGTCATTACAACTTATAGTTAGCAACAACTTTTTTTTTAATATGGAAAGCCACCTTTTTAAAAAAGATATATATTTTTATTGATTTCGAGAGGAAGGGAGAGAGGTATAAAAACATCCATGATGAGACAGAACTTTTGATTGGCTGTCTCCTGCATGCCCACTATGGGGGATTGAACCCAAAACCCAGGCATGTGCCCTGACCAGGAATTGACCCTTGACTTCCTGGTTCACCAGCTGGGCAGCAAATCCAAGGTAAGGGTTGTTACCAAGTGGATGAGTTTTGCCCAGTGAATCAGAAGAACCTTTAAATGAGGGGCTATTTGTGATATCCATTAATGTTGTCATTTCCTTGTGTGAAAATATTGTAGAGCCAAACTTTTTTTGAGCATCACACTAACTGCTCTAATCTACACTAATAAGAGAGAGATGCAAATTGACCATACCTCTGCTATGCCCACCAGCCAATCAGGAGTATGCAAATTAACCTGACAAAGAGGGCAGTGGTCCCACCCCCCAGCCACTCCGGGCCTGAGGGAGTCTGAGAAATCGGGTGCCAGCACTTGAGGCTGGGTGTGGCCCGGGAGACAAAGAAGCCACCTGCCCCATGATTCCAAGCCACAGCCAGCTGCAGAAGCCTCATGTCCACCTGCCCCACATCCTGGGGTAGACAGAGAAACCAGATGCCAGCACCTGAGGCTGGCTACCGCCTTGTAAATGGAGAAGCCACACACCCTGCAGTCCCAGACACCAGTACCTGCAGCTGGCTGTCCCCTGGGAGAGGAGAAGCCACCCATCCCATGGTCCCAGGTGCCAGCACTTGCAGCTACAGCCCAGGCAAAGCTACCTGCCTACCATCCCCTGTGGCTACAGCTGGCCCGGACACCTAAAGCTGACCAGAGGGAGGGTAGCCCTGATCCCAGGTGCCTGTGGTTTGCTGGAGGAGGGAATCCTGTGTTCTGGGTGCAGGGCCAAAGCAGAGGGGGTTAGGGACAATCAAGCCAGCATGGGAGCAATTAGGGATGATCAAGCTGGCAGGCAGAAGTAGTTAGGTGCAATCAGGCAGGCAGGCAGCAGTTAGGAGCCAATAGTTCTGGATTGTGAGAGGGATGTCTGACTGCTGGTTATCCCCTGAGGGGTCCCAGATTAGAGAGGGTACAGGCCTGGCTGAGGGACACCCCTTTCTCCCCACTCTCCTGCATTAATTTCATGTACCAGGCCACTATTGAGTAGATAAAAAGTAAAGGGTTTAAGTAGATTCCCCTGGGACAATCAGAAGTGGAACTCATTTTTTGAAAAAAAACACTTTTAAAAGTTTGTAATAAAAATTTTGTATATATTTGAATTGAGATACATTGTTGATCCAGCACATCCCTTACTGAACAGTAAATAAATAAATAAGACACCCACTTTCTCACCTTTCTCTATATCCCAGGGTGAGTTTTATCAGCTAAATAAAAGACTGTCATGGGAAAGCACCACTTGCTTCATTTTAGTGTCTGTATTTAGAGGGGAGAAAGAAGGATTTTAGCAAAAACACCTTATTAGTTTACTCAGAGGAAATAGAAACAGCTGAGATGTTTTAAAAATGAATTATATTATCACATTTATTCAATTTCATACAACTTACCCAGGAAGTATATATTTGGAAGGAAGATTGTCTCAGTGCTGTGGATAAGTTATAGTCTTCAGAACTGTGGTGTGTTTGGTGTGCAGCCCACATAATATTAACCTCTGCAAAACACATAATTTGAAACGAGCCATGAGAATAAGAACAAAGCAACTTCCATTTTCAGTTATGTATTCTGCTCTGTTGAGTGAGGAAGAAAATCTGGAACATCTCTGAAAAAGCTAGCCAATATAATTATAATTAAAATAAGCTGCCTCAAATCATTTTTGGAAGCAGGGAGGGTATAAATTACAAATAAGTAAAAAATTGAAACACAGCCAATAAACATGTATAGTGTATATGATATAATTAAATGCCTCTAGCAAACTGAAATGACTTCCAAAATTTACACTTTGCTAACATATTACAGTATGACAGATCATAAAAACTAACTGGTAATGTTATAATAATATAGTCAATGAATAGTGATGATATTTCAGTATGTGATAACATATTTCTAATTAAAGAGGAATACTCTGATGGGAGAAATTACTGCATATATTTTGGAATAAAATATTACATAATATTATTTCCTGATAGCATTTTAAGAAATTTCAAAATCTGTCTATTGAAATAGAAGCAAAACAAAATAATATTTGTTCCTTGGATTTAAGGTTCCATTTTTATTAACAGGAATATATTAGCTAATAGTTACATGTTTGTTTGTTTTTCATGCTTTACCAAAACACTATGCCATTTATAAAACTGACCTTCATAATTGCTTTATGCTCATAATAGAAAGGAAACGTAAGTTGTAATTTTAATTAAGTATTATACAAATTAACCCCTTAATGCTTTGAAATTAATATATTCACAAAAAAGATAGTTGCTTGATTTCTGTTTACAATAAACATGCCACTATACAATGACCACACTTTTTACTCTGTCCGTATTTTTCACTGTCTACCAAAATTAGATTACAATGCCCTATAATGTTATATTCAATATTTAAAAATCATGTTCTTAGCTAAACTAACTTATATTTTGTCCTTTGCTATAAATACAGGAGGTAGAATTAACCATGTGATATGATCATTGTGTATCTGTCAATATTGATTAGAAATTAAATCTTTGGGGCTTGGATTCAGGGGAACTAAACAGTGAACATGATTGAACATTTGTGGTTATTTTTCTTTGCAATTGCCATAAACTAATACTTATAATTCATGGCATATTGCAGAATAATTTGTTAGAGGATTTTATAAAAGTATATCTATATAATATATACCTATGTTATATATGGACATGTTATATATATTTATATTTATATAGTACTAGTATATACATATGCACTATATCATATATAGTCTATATTTTATTATATTAATAATTACATATTTTTGTGTATATTACACATATATTATACATTATATATTAATTCCATATTATATGTTAAACATCTACACTAATAAAAGAGAAACATGCAAATTGACCATATCTCAGTTATACCCACAAGCCATACCCACCAGCCAATCAGGATCAAGTATGTAAGTTAACCCAAACAAGATGGCTGCGGCCACAGAGCGAGCAGGAAGCTTGAGTTTCCCTGGCAGTGGAGCAAGCCAAGCTTCCCATCTACCCTGGCCACCCCTGGCCTTTGCTCAAGGCTGCAAAGTTTCAATTATAGAAGATAAATAAATACCATATACCAAGGCCTCAGCTTGAGTTGCCGAGGGACATGGATGGCCTGCAAACCACTACAGGCCCCTAGCCCAGGCCACCCCATATGCCAAGGGAACAACCACCCTGATCCAGCCCTCACCTGTGCACCAGGCCTATATCCTACCTAATAAAAGAATAATATGCAAATTGGCTGTCACTCTAACAGGAAATATGGCTGCCCCCAGGTGGACATAAGATGGCTCCCACAAGATGGCTAGGAGGGGAGGGCAATTGAGAGAGTCCAGGCCTGCAGAGGAGGGAAGGGGTGACCAGGCTGGCAGAGGAGGGAAGTTGGGGGCAACCAGGCCTGAAGGGAAAGGCAGTTTGGGGGGGACCCAGGCCTGCAGGGGAGAGCAGTTGGGGGGGACCAGGCCTGATGGGAGAGCAGTTAAAGGTAACCAGGCTGGCAGGGGAGGACAGTTAGGGGTGATCAGGCCTGCAGGGGAGGGCAGTTAGGGGCAATAAGGCTGGCAGGGGAGCAGTTAGGCATCAATCAGGCTGGCAGGCAGAAGCGGTTAGGGGCAATCAGGAAGGCAGACAGGTGAGCAGTTTGGAGCCAGAAGTCCTGGACTGTGAGAGGGATGTCTGGCTGTCCATTTAGGACATCCCTCGAGGGTGCAGGCTGGGCTGAGGGACCCCCCTCAGCCCAGCCTGCACCCCCAATGCATGAATTCTATGGACTGGGCCTCTAGTATATTATATAAGCATATATTATATATACATACACAGTGTTTCAAGAAATACATATTTTAACAGATGACAGCTCAATTTTGAAAATGAAATGTATTTTAATAAACAATGCCTTTATAACTTTTCAAAGTGTGTTTACACAATTTCTGGTAGGCACCCTATATATTTAATCTGGGTAGACAAATTTGCATAAGTTTTGGTAAATAAATGATAGCTCAGAGATATAAGAAGAACATATTTCTGTGAGAATAAGAACATTGTTAACAGAATTATGAATTAATATCCCTATCAAAAGTCATTCATATTAAAGTCATGTATTTGCAAGTATATTTATAAACCAGCTATATACTAGTATGTGTAACTTAGATCCTTATTGGTTGACATTTTTTTATCGTATATAGTAATGACCCTATATTTTTACCCAAGCAATTAAAATATTTCTTCTTATACAAATAAGAACTCTTTCACCATAATGACCCCTAACTTCTAGGCATAATCTTTTAAATAACCTAGAATCGAAGGTTATTTAATGTATTAAATAGGCTATACAGCTATGATGTATTAACTAGGCTATACAGCTATAAATAAGAGAATACACACTTGATATCTTTAGATGTTGTGTGGAAATTTATTAATAGGTAATAAATTTGAGGAATTTCCTAAGTCTTTTAAAACTTCTTATAGATTGAGCTCCTGAAGCAATCTAAACAGTATTATCTTTTTAGAACACACCCATTATTCCAGAACCCGTGAATTACAAACTTCATCACAAATAAAATCGCTGTCCATTTTTTTTTCAGAACTTTCAGGATTTGTTTTAAAAAAAAGTTATCATTATGCATCCATGGGATGAGTGCACAAAGGGACAAACTAACCAAATGAGGTAGAGGGATATGATATATTGAAACTACTTCCTTATAACCTTACAGAAGTTAAACGGCTGAACAAAGAATCCACAAAGGTGGAGGTCAAAGACCTGTCTCTTCAGTTGTTTTAAAAGCATTTACTTCCTATCACAAACTGTGTGTAACACAAGCCTTTATTCAATGAAGTACAGCTGTATAAACAGGGTACAGTAACTGGATCTTATTGCCTTACCTCTGACACTTTGCAGAATTGGGGAAAAACAAGAATATGGGATTTTTTTCCCCCACAGAGTATATTACGCATTCTTGAAGTAAAAAAAATTTATAAAATGTAACTTATTATAAATTATTATAACAGTTCTTTTGTAAATAATATCAGCAAAGTTGACAGTGCATTTGTAAATATGTTCACCTTCCCTAGTTCTTGATTTGATGAAGTAATTGTCTGTCCTAACGGGAAAAGGAAACCCACAAATAGTAAACTGAAACATACTATTGCAATAAACTTTCTATAAAAGAATATAAGTTGCAGTTAATAACAATTTTCTTTTCCTACAAGCTAATTATCATTATACAAACATATGGTATATTATTATGGCTTTTCAATAATATAATCTACATTATTAAAACAGAAACATGCAAATTAACCATTACTCCACTAGACCCATGTCCACCAGCCAGTCAGGAGTGAGTATGTAAATTAACCCAACCAAGATGGTGGCCAGCCACAGAGTTGGAGCAAGCAGGAGGCTTGGGTTGCCCTGGAGATTGAGAAAGCCAAGCTTTCCACCTGCCCTGGCCAGCCCTGGCCTCAGCTCAAGGCTACAAAATTTCAATTATAGAAGATAAATAAATCATAGATACTTGCTTCCACCCAGCCCTGGCCTCTGCTTAAAGAGGTGCTGAAAAAAAAAAGAAAAGATAAAAAAGAGGGTCTGGGACCTTGGGTTGCAGTGGCAGCAGGCGCAGTGGGGCAGTGATGAGCAGGAGAGGCAGGAGGCATTGGACTATCAGTTTCTCCCAATCCCTGCAGGCCATGCTGAGTAAATAATGTTACTGCTTTCCACTGCCAAAGTGCAGATTTGTAATAATGCATTTTATTAATACATTGGACAATAATTCAATGTGTTTGGAAAATTTAATGTATTATGTATTTTCATATGTGTTATATTCTTGTGTTGAACTTTTTTCTAGTTTTAAAAAATTAAGCTTTAACTTAGATACAATGAAATCCTTCCCTTGTTGTATTCAGTTCTATGCATTTTCACCAAACAAGTACAGCTGTATAATTACTATCAGCATCGAGATACAAAACAGCTCAAGATAAGATTCTGGACTTTGAACTGACAATTGTAATGGGTAAAAATCTGGGGACCTAGGAAAAGGTGAATATGTTTTGAATGTGGGAGAAATATAAATCACTGAGGTCCAGAGGGCTGCCTATGGGAGGCAGCCTCTCAGATGGCCCCTAATAATTCCTATCTACTGGTGTACATCCTTTGCTTAATCCCTCCTCTTGCATGTGAGCTGGATTTAATGAATCATGGTCTAGTGAATATGATTTTGGCAAAGCCAATGGGATGACACTCTTGGTATCCTATCTAATAAAATAGTAATATGCAAATTCACTGTCTCTTCACAATAAGGGTGGCAGCGCCAATAAGGAAGGAATATGCAAACTGATGTGACAAAGATGGAGATGCTGACCAGAGAGCCACAGAGTCTGCTGGAGTGGGCTTGACTTCCTTAGTTGTCCCAGCCAGCTCCCATGGTCACTGCCCAGACAAAGCCATAGTGGCAGGGCTGAAGCAGAGGTGAATAGGGGCGATTAGGCCAGGAGGAGAGGGCAGTTGGGGGTGAGCAGGCTGGCAGGGCGGTCTCAGTTGGGGCAAAGCAGGCTGGAAGGGAGACAGTTGTGGGAAAGCAGGCTGGCAGTGGGGGGCAGTTGGGCATGATCAGGCCAGTGGGAGGGGCTATTTGGGGCAAGCATGCTGGCAAGTGGGGACGAGCAGGGTGGCAGGAAGGTGCAGCTGGGGGCAATCAAGCTGGCAGGGGTGCAGCTGGGGGCAATCATGCCAGCAAGGGGGGCAGTTGAGGGTGAGAAGGTCTGTGGGAGGATGCACTTGGGGTTGAGCAGGCTAGTAGGCAGGTGAGTGGTGAGGAGCCAGCAGTCCCAGATTGCAAGAGGGATGTCCAACTGCTGGCAGTTGGACATCTCCCAACTGGTCCCAGATTGGAGTGGGTGCAGGCTAGGTTGAGGGACACCCCCCACAACCACCATACATGAATTTCATGCACTGGGCCACTAGTTAGGTTATAAAAGGACAGTGTCTATCTAGATGTCTTGGGTGCTTCCTCTTACATGCTCACAAACTCTGTCTGAGGAAAGTCAGCTGCCATCTGTGCTGCCTTTTGAAGAAGCATGTAGGGTGGGGAACTAGGAGTGCCCCAAACTAACCAGTTAGCAAGAAACTAAATTCCTGAGCCCAAATTCCACAAGGAACTGAATCTTGCCAACGACTATGTAAGCGATTTTAGACATAGATCCTCCCCGGGCGAGTCTTCAGATAACACTGTAGTCATCAGACAGCTTAACTGCTTAACTGTCCTATATCCTATATAATAAAAGGCTAATATGCAAATTGTCCCCTGGACAGGAGTTCAACTGGGAGTTTGACAAGGGGGTAAGGCCAGCTGACCAACCATCTGCAGCCCCTCCCCTGGCTGGCCCTGTTCCTGATCACCACGCCCACCCCTTGATCGGGGCAGGCCAGCCAGACTCACCCATGCACAAATTTGTGCCAGGACTCTAGTAACCTCATGTAAGCCTTGACCTAGAAGCAGTCACATAAACTGTATCAAGATTTCTGACCCACAGAAATTCTGAGAGAAGCCACTAGTATGTTACCATGCGGTGGGTAACTATTACAGTGGTCAATTCCCCCTCAACCTTATGCTCAGTACTAATGTCACTGATTTAGTTTCATTCCCATCCTTTATAGCAATGCAAATTAAAAGTTATAAGTCCTTTTTGAACTGCCTATTGAAAATCTGTACCTACACTTCAATTGGGTTATTTTTTACTATTGAGTTTTGAGAAGTGTATATATTCTGCATACAAATCCTTTACTAGGTGTGTGGTTTGCAAGCATTTTCTCCTAGTTTGAAGTTTGACTTTTCATATTTTAACACTATCTTATGAAGAACAAAAGTTTTAATCTTGATGTAAATCTAGCTTACATACTTGAGAGTTTTGTGAAAAACTATTTTTAGTATACATAACAAAGAACAGGGGCAATTGCATAGAAATTTTTCAGAATGATGAGAAATTTGGAAGGGTGTAGAAACAAAGAGTCTATAGGTATTATATATCTGTGTCTCCACATAAGTCTCTCCTCTCATATCTTGTCAGCTATAGAATTGAGAGAAATAACTCTTTAAATTAATCTGAGACATAAACATAGGTCTACAAGGAATTTTTAAAATTATAAGATAGCTACTTAATTTTCAATAGTGGATAGGCCAGGAGGTTTTGAGGCTTTCAGAATTTGGAAATCATTCAAGTTCTGAAGGAAAAAATGTTACAGGCATATTTGCAAAATATTAGTGATGCTTGGCACCAAAATAGGCATGTTAGCAACACTCTATGCAACATTTAGCATATTGTGTGGTAACTGTGGAACATGAGAATTGCAGTCTTTTAATTCAAAATTTTAATTTTAGAAAAAATAAGAAATAATTAAAAGGGGAAAGGAAAAAGTCTCATTAAAGGAGAGAAAGCTTTTTATTCTCTTTCAGCAGTGATTTTGATGCATTTACTGCCCTCTTGCATATTTTTATTAATGTGTAATTGACACACAATATCCTATAATTTTAGGTAAATATATATATATATTACAAAATTATCCCCACAATAAGTCTAGTTACCATCTGTCACCATACAAAGTTATTACAATATTATTGACTATATTCCCTGTGCTTCACATTACATCTCCATGACTAATTTATTTCATAACTGAACATTTTCTCCTTTAGAAATAGAGGTGACTGGGTCCAAGTATTCTCAGATGGCACATATTTGGTAATTTCCAATAAGTTAAAGACATTAAGGAGCTCAACACACCCTATTAAATGATGGTGCTAAACCTCTTGAATTGAAACAACCGTCTTATTGCCTTTTACAAGAAATCCAACACCATAAAAACACTGGACTATTCAACTTTTGATTGAAAACAATTGTCACCTTGAATTTAAAGATACCAAGTATGTGAATCCTTTAAAAGTTTGTTCTATCTTTTTAAAATAGTATGATTGACAAATGATTTCAATAAGTTGAGTTAAGTAAACAAAGAATAAGCGACATACTCAAATTATCAAACTTTATAATGTCTAACAGGAGGATGTGAATAACATTGAACATAGTCTCAATTATTTTCCTATTCTCTACTCTTTAGAATAAATGAGCAATGTCATCA
Source organism: Antrozous pallidus (assembly GCA_027563665.1). Taxonomy (NCBI): domain Eukaryota; kingdom Metazoa; phylum Chordata; class Mammalia; order Chiroptera; family Vespertilionidae; genus Antrozous; species Antrozous pallidus. Next base: position 68,011,115 of record CM050521.1, read on the forward strand.
ATTTTGTCATCACAATTTTATTCACTTCCTAGTTGCAGCATATAAAGTGTGATGATAAGATTGATAATGTTAATTTATGCAATGAGTAGAGACTGATATTCTTTATTTCTTCTAATCTGTTCTTTGCCCACTTTATACCAAAACACAAATTACTAAATATATCTAAAAATGTTGACTCAGTGAGAATAAAATTGGTAAGTTGGCTGGATCTTCATAATTTTGTTCCACACAGTAAATATCCAGATGTTCAGCATCATGGAAACCAGCCACTTGAAGGATTAACCAAAATGTTCACTAAACTTTTTTTAAAAAATTACAGTTTATATTCAATATTATTTTGTATTAGTTTCAGGTGTACAGCGTAGTGGTTAGACAATTGTACCTCCTGATATTTCCAGTACCCACCTGGCACAATACATAGTTACTACAATATCAATTTCCTTTCCTGCTCTTTACATCCCCAGGACTATTTTGTAGCTACAAAATTGCACTTCTCAATCCCTTCACCTTCTTTACCCAGTTCCCCAACCATCTTCCCCTCCAAATTTCCACTTTTTAACTGTATGTTTGGCAACATGTAGATATTAAATCATCTCTCTAGGAGGGGTAAGCAACGATTGCTCTAAAATTGTCACAAATACTAAACTATCACTCGAATCTTTCCAGTAATCACAACTTTAATACATTTTTTTATTTTTTTATTTGTATTTAAAAAGCTTTTCAATTCTAGTCTGCATCTGAGTATTCTCCATTTACAGATTTATATTCTTTCAAAATTTCAACAAATAAAAGAAGGCACAGCTTTTCAGTATGATGCAAAAAATCTATAAAAATTTATATAACCTTTTCAATGAAAACTTGTCTCTATACAATGCAAAAACAAGAAGTAATGTAATGCTTATTATTGAGTTATTTGGCCAAATACTAAAATAAAAACTATATAAGATGTTTTTACTACCTACCACATTCGCATGCAATAAAAATTAAAAATATGATTTTAAAATTTCAGAATTTTGACATGTCCATATTTATCAGCTTAATTCTATTTTAAATCCTGTTTAGACTAAGAATTAAAATTATATTTAACAAAATTTCACTATAATAAAGATCTATTAGCACTAACTTGTTGAATCTCTACTATGTACAAATTGTTGTGTAGGCAATCTGATAGAAAAAAGCCCAAAATTGGGGAAAAAATGCCCTCAAAGAACCTACAGACTAAGTAGAAGCCAAAGAAATATATGTAAAGAGTTGATTGACACAGGAAAATTTTAATATCTTAAAATAAAAGTAATTATGGGTAGTTGTACATATCCTGCATTACTTTGTAAACATAGTTTTATAAAAATTTTTGAAAGATTATATTAACCAGGGCTTCCAAGGTAAGAAGACATTAGCTTCACTCTGTCTGAGAGATTAGGTGACTAATTCCCTACCCAGATTTCTGTATTGTCTGGTCTCAAAATGTTCTAGAAATGAGATCTCACATAAGAAATGAAATTCAAACTTGGGTCACTGCATGTTTGCCTCAGGATTTAGAGTTGCCATGAGTACCTTCCTATCTTTACTCAAGATGAGATTTATTAATAATAATAACATTAACAACAATAACAGCAATGAATTGAAACATAAAAGTGTGCAGCACATACTAGGAAAATTTTTAAATTCTTTATATGTAGCAATTCATATCCTATCTAATAATGATGGAATATGCAAATTGACCATCATGCCATCACAAAGATGGTGATACCCATAGCCACTAGATGGCAGTGCCTAGTCCCCTGAGTCCCACCAGAGTCCCCGAGTCTTTTCAGCCCCGCCAGGTGGAAGGGTGGCAGGTGCATGGTGCAGCCGGACTTTCCCTCAGCCCAGAGCAGGCCCAAGGTGCAGGCAAGTCTCAGAAGGCAGCTATCCAGCCACCCAAGGCCGCCCAGGGCTCAGGTAACCAGGGCTGGCCAAGGCTTGCGCTGCCAGCAGTGGCAGCAGCAGAAATGTGATGGGTGCATCACCTTCCCCTGTTCACTGGTTCGCCTCCCACCCCTGGGAGCTCCTGGACTGTGAGAGGGGGCAGGACAGGCTGAGGGAGTAAATCTTCATGCACCAGGCTTCTAATATTATACATAACTATCTTATAAATTAGATATTTGTATTATTTTTATTTTATAGTTGAGGAAATGAAGATACAATGAGATTTAATAACTTGCCTAAGGTAAATTTAAAAAATACTATTAATATTAATAATTTTTATAATTCCTTGCAGAAACTATATATAGTAGTATGTGTTAAATGTGTATGTTTATATATATATATGTGTGTGTATGTGTGCATGTGTGTGTGTGTGTGTATTTACTTATTTATTTATTTATATATTTGTTAATCCTCACCTGAGGATATTTTTCCTTTTTTTTGTTTTTTGTTTTTGTGTGTGTGTGTTTTTAGGGAGAATAAGGGCCCTAGCCAGGGAGGAACTTGCAACCAAGAACCAAACCCAGGACCTTTTGGTCTGCAAACCGACACTCTATCCACTGAGCCAAACTGGCTGGAGCCTGAAACTATATTTTCAGCCCCATTGAACCTTGGTGTGTTTATGTGATTCTCAGTGACGTAGTATGAGCGAAAATGTGTGTCACCTCAAGATGAGGTAAGGAATTGGTGTGCTTCTTCCAAACTCTCTCTTTTCCCCTCTAATTATAAGCAACACACAGAGTATTAATGGAGGACGCTGAAGCCCTTGAGTATGCAAAGGCAGAAGGTAAGATGGAAGAATCATGGATACATGAAAATACTGGTGAGTGCCAGAAAGGCAGGGAGTTAGGGTGACTGGAGGGATTAGCTAAAGAACACATATGCATATCCCATGGACATGGACAATAGTGTGCTGAAGGCCAAGGGAGGCAGATGTGGAGGTGGGTGGAGATGGGGAAAGAGGAGGATTGGGACATTTGTAATAGTGTCAACATTAAAATTTCTAATAAATAAAAAAATTATAAAAAGTTAAAAAAGACTTAGGTTTTGGTGCAGTTAGTGATTTGATCTTATAATATATTTAGCTTCTAAGGAGTCTACATTCTTTACATAGATTAAAAGCAAGAAATCTTCCAGAGTATTTAATGACACATATTTGGCATTCATAATGATCTTACTAGCACAACCACTGGGCAGAAATCTTGGGAGAATAACTGTCTTTATGTCAATACAGGCAGCTAGGATTGGCAAGCACTCCTGTCACACTCCTGTGTGGCATACTCGCCTGCAGAGAAACACAATGAATTTCTGCTGTATTATGTCTGAAACAATGATTTTTATATTTTGTCTCTACAAGTAACAGAATCCAAAAACAAATAACCTCCAAAGTTTGAAAGGACAGTTGCATAAGGAAGTGAACAGGGAAACAACAAAACCACCAGGGATTATCCGGAAAAAGGAAAACAGGACAAAATTGCACTAAAACCTTTAGTTAGACAGTGGCCATAGATTACCCTTGTCATCAACCATAAACCCCTACCAGGATCTTTTTGCCAAAAATAAGGGCTTTCTTTTGCTCTTACCATTTGCCTTTGTGTATTGGACCTAAATGTTACTGTGTCATAGCAAATGAGTCTGGCTTTTATGTTAGAAACATTCAATATAACCAATGTCTCCATTGGAGTAAAATCAGTTTATCCTTTGTGAATGGTGTCATTGTGATTAGCATTGTCAGATTAGCATTGTCACTGGTCTCTGAGGAAGCAATCTGCACCTGGTAGATTTCCTTTTGTACACTGAGTAACTGTTATTCCACATTCTGTAGTTACCACTTGTTGACACATTTTAGAACTGAATGTTACTTTGATGAGTTTGCCATTTCCTCTTTCCCTCCCAGGTAATCCTTAAACCTGAATGTATGGAAGAGAAAGTACCGATGCCTATCAAGTCTTAGTAACACTGGAGAAATAATTCTCATGTAATATTCTTTTATCTTTGGGCATTCAGAGATGGGAGAGGTTATGCAGGAACATATCTCCCATTATTCTCATAGGAGTCAACTCAGATTCTGCTTCATAGGTCTCCCAACTATGACCCCCTGGTATATGACCTTTATATCCAAATGCTTTTTATGAACTGAATTCATTACCTTCGGACTATGCTTCATGCCTCCCCCCCAATCTTATAATATAACTAATGTTATCTTCGATCACTCCCTTTTCCCCCCATCAAGATGTTACTATGGGCTTCTATCAATCACTTCTATGTATCACCTGTATCCTTCCTTTCCTACCCAATAACCACTTCCCTAGATTGAGGCCTACGTGCTTCAGCATAATCATAAAATATTCACTGCATGATGTCTGTGTATCAGATATGCTGCCCTGTATGGCTCACAATCTAGTTCATGGGTCAACAAACGCCTGTCAGGGGCCAAATCCAGCCCACCCCATGCCTTATACAGCCAGTAAGCTAAGTACGATTTGTACATTTTTAAATGATTAAAGTAAAATCAGAAGAGTTAACAGTTTATGATGCATGAATATTACACGAAGAAAATATGTATCTGCCTATTTCTCTTTCTCTTTCTCATGTAGCCTCTACTCCCTGGGCTTTGTGAACACCCTCAACACTTCCATGGTCCCCTGTCTTTGCACTACCTATCAAAATGTTATTGGCTTTTCAAGGACCACTGCATATGTCATTGTCCTCAGGAAATCACATTTAGTCCTCCCCAGCCACAGTTATGCAATACTTTGTTACTCTGAGCAGAGAACGTCATAAGTTCCTTGCTACTTTGCATTCTGTCTATTTTATTAGCTTCTTAATGAGATTAATTTGTCCATCTTTGTATTTCCTAAGCACCTACGATTGTGTTTTTGCATAACAGACACTCATATATTTCTCTTTATTTAACCAATGATTATTAAATAAAACTGATTCATTTGAATAGTTAATAACAAAGTGGCACTATTTAATTTGCTAAATACATGTATTTTAATTAGTAAAATCATTGCTGTTTAAATTTTTCTTTTTTTCTTTACATGGACTGACTTCTTCTCTCTATTTCAGTCATATCCAAACATTCCACTCTGCAAAACATGATCCTTTAACCTTCCCTTTCCTTAATTTGTTTTTATCCCAAACATCTTAAAAGAGCAGATTATTTACTTCCTTACCTCCCATTCATTCTCAAACTCATTGTTAATATCACTTAATTCTTTCCAAAATCATTATCGGTCTCTTTTTGGCCAAAACTAAAGACCTCTTTTTAGATGTCATCCTAGTTGAACTTCCTGAAACATTTAATCGCTGCTTCGGTCTGGAAAGGCTTTGCTTTGGGATTTACTAACATCCTTGCTCCGAGTTCTGCTTCTTCATTTAGGCCAAGTGCACTTCCTTGACTTTTCCTTATTCTCACTCACATTAAAGAAACCAACTTTAATTTTCTTTGTTCCTCATTCTCATTGTTTTTATTTCATGTTGTCAAAATAAATCACTTTATTTTATGAAGTGATTTTGATAACCAATTATCCAAAGGTTGAAGACTTCCAAATACTTCCCATATACAGGTTGACTTTTGGCTCTGAATACCATGCGAGGATTCTATACATGTTGTGCCCTGAATCAATATCATTGTCTTGCTTTCTGTACCCGTGGTGTTCTGTCATTCTTACTGGCATCACCATCATCTTGGCCACCCAGGCATGGGAGATAACAGTCAGGGAAGATCTCAGAGTGGAACTAAATCTTAAAACTTTTTTGTATCCTTTGACTCTTTTTAGATAATTATGATGTGCTTAGCACATAATCAGGGCAAAATCCATTATTTCCCAATGAATGAATTGTTAAAAATGACTTCACATTAATTTGTGATAATGTTTTCTAATATACTAGCAAATAGGCCTAAAAGTTGGTTTTGTAAATAAAGGAACAATTATATCTGAAAAAAATCTGAAGAAAAATATGAAATGGCAAAGGTAACACAGGAAAATATTATTAGTGAAGGTCAATAATAAAATATGATATTCTTTTTTTAAAGATTAGGCATTTTAGAGAAATTAATAAGGAACAGTATTTGACAAGTCAAATTCTAAAATAATGAGATAGTTTCATATTAATGGACGTTTTTCTCTAATTTTAAATTTCGCTGTTCCTCTGGTCTTGAAATTAGCATATCAAACTTGGAGTCCATCTACCTGGATGCTGTTTTTAGATTTATAACCATTTTCAGGATGTCAAGAGTTATCTCAGTTGCTCATAATTCAGCTCATCTATAATAATAAAAGGATAATATGCTAATTAGACTAGATGTCATTCCAGACGCCATTCTGGAAGAAGATGGGACTGAAGGGAAGTCCGAGTTCTGGGTGCCTGCAGGTGGCCTTAGGGAAGCCAGTGCCAGCAGCTAGGGAAAGGAAGGCTTATTATTATATGAATTTCGTGCATCAGGCCTCTAGTCCCATTATAAAATTAATATTTACATGGAAATATATATATGCATATTATTTTTTGAAATATATATATTTTTGAGGTTGGGAAAATATGAATGTGATACATCATTTTCTTTTCTTTATAGAAGCTTCAACATTTTTTAAAAAGTATATGGCTATACAAAACTCCCTAAGCATTTTAAAATTCCAAAGTGAAAAAGAAATGATCAAAGAAATGATCAAAATACATAGGGCTATCCTTTCAGTTCTATTGCAGTGTAAGTTCATTTGCCTATAAAATGCAAAAGAAGTGAATCAAATCTTCCACACTCCCCCTCTCCTCCTCTCTTCTGCCTTTCCAAACATGAGTGGTTATACTCTGAACTGGACTCAATCTGCCAAATATCAAGAACCATAAATTTTATTGGGGGGAAAAATTCTCTGTAAGAGTAACTTTGTATTTAAATACATTTCCTAAAATAAGCTGTGGAAATAATTTATAATATCATTACTATCAGGAACTATTATTTTTTAGTTATTGTGCATGCAATGGAGATCACTTAACTTGGTTTCAGGTAAAGATAACAAAGAAAAATAAGATCAAAATATAAGGCTCACATTGAACATTTTTCCACAAATCTAACAGCCATGAGTCCACAATAACTTGACTTGACCTCTGAGCTTTGCAGTGCAATGTGAATTTGAGTAGCCACAAATCTACTAGTAGATAACACACAAATTAGTATAGGTCAAAAGAATGATTTTAACACATTTATCTTAGTAATTTGGTCATTTCTTGAGATCAACCTATGTGAAACCTTGTCAAATGACAAAAACAAACAAACAAACAAACAAATAAAACAAAAAACATGAAAAAAATCAACAATTCTGGTGTTGAAAGTTGCATAACATGTTTTCCTATAATGATGTCACCTTTGATGCCAAAGACCATGTGAAGAAGATTAACTGTGACCAAATTAGCATTATTTTTAAGGCCAACTGATATGCACATGTAAAACATGAAACACATGTACTTTGGGCTGCAACTAAATGATTCTCAAGCATTATGCTATAAATAATTTCAGCCGCATAAATATATACCTTATAAAGTAGAAATTGCTTTTTATTTGTTTCTTTAAACAACCCAGCCTCAGGAAATTTCACCCTTGAGAAACTTGCAAAGAAAATGCTTTCATTGCACTTTCTTTGGTTGGATAATGCCTGGTTTGTTCCTGTGTTCTGGGCTGTCTTGATGCAAGATTGATGTCTAGTGTCACTGCTAGGAAGTGCAAACTGTTCAGCTTCACTGCAATCTATGTCCTCATCCTCTTGCTCCCCAGGATACCACATACTTCAGCAGCCAACATTCATATGGGAAGTGTTTTGTTTTAATGGCAAAAAGTGATGCCAATGAGACCTTTCCTGCAAAATGCTCAAAACTTCGTGGTTGGAGGCTGAGCCACCAAATGGTTCTACTGAAAGAAATTAACATGTTAGCTGAAAGGCAGTAGTGCTAAAAGAGATCCAAAACTCCCTCTATCATTAAACTTTTCACCAAAATACCATCCTTATGATAGCTTGAGAGAATCTGGGTCTGTTTAACCTTGACCCCTTTTTTTTCCCAGACATGAGAGTTTAGTGATCAATTGTGTTAATAACAGCAATTGTCAGTGTGCTATTTTGTAAGTACTTTCCACAGTCTAACATGATCCAGCTCTGCCTCCACCCCTACAGAGACTAGAGCAACAGGAGGGAACCCTTTTCAATGTAAGTAAAATGAAAAGAATGTATAGAAGATGACATGAAACAGGTGTTTAAAAAACACTGCAAAATGTCAGACATATGTCATAGCAATATCTTTAATGGATAAAGCTCCTAGGACAATGAAAACTAAAGAGAAAATAAACAAATGGTACTACATCACAATAAAAAACCTTCTACACAGCAAAAGAAACCATCAACAAAGCAAGAGAGGCCACTGCATGGGAGAACATACTTGCCAATGTTATATTCGATAAGGGTTTAATCTCCAAAATGTATGGGGAACTCATACAACTTAACAAAAGGAAGATAACCCAACCAAAAAATGGGCAAATGACAGAAATATAACCCTTTTGAAAGAAGACATACAGAAGGCCAAGAGCCATATGAAAACATGCTCAAAGTCACTAATCACCCAAGAGATGCAAATCAAAACAACAATGAGGTACCATCTCACACCTGTCAGAATGGCTATCAGCAACAAATAAACAAATGACAGGTGATAAGGAGGATGTGGAGAAAAAGGAACCCTCATGCACTGCTGGTGGGAATGAGACTGGTGCAGCCACTGTGGAGAACAGTATGGAGTTTCCTCAAAAAAACTAAAATTGGAACTCCCATTTGACCCAGTAATTCTATTTCTAGGAACATATCCCAAGAAACACCATTCAGAAAGGATATATGCACCCCCATGTTCATAGCAGCACTATTTATAATAGCTAAGATTTGGAAACAGCCTAAGTGCGCATCAGCAGATGAGCTGATTATAAAACTGTGGTACATCTACACAATGGAATACTACACTGCTATAAAAAGGAAGAAACTCATCCCATTTGCAACAGCAAATTGGGTTGACCTGGAGAGCATTATGCTAAGCAAAATAAACCAGTCTGAGAAAGATAATTATCATATGATCGCTCTCATTTGTGGAATATAATGAATAACATAATAGAGCAAAAATAGATTTAGAGATATAGAAGCATCAAACAGACCATCCAACCTCAGAGGGAAGATTGGGGGCGGGGAGGGAGTAAGTGGGGGATGAGAGATCAACCAAAGGATTTGTATGCATGCATATAAGCATAACCCATGGACACAGACAATAGAGGGCATGCCCTGGGGTGGGGGGTGGTGGGAACAACCTGGGAGAGGTCAAAAAGGGAAAAGAGAGACATATGGAATACTTTAAACAATAAAGAATTATAAAAAGAAGCAGCTGTATTGCAGTCCTTAGTGGGGGGAGGGAGGCAGTAAAAGGTGCTATTGTGGAAGTAAGATGTTCAGAAGCTGTGTGATTATGGCAAAGTCACTTTCATCTCTGAGTGAGTGAGTTAAGTTATTGCTTTTCATGAAGAGAACAATTTGGCTACATCATAGCATCAAGCAGGAATATAATTTGGCATTTACTTTCTTAGAGATGAGTTGGATTCTGATTGTCATAAAGAAGTGAATCATTTGATTGCCTCAGATTACAAATGCAGTAAAGTCACCAAATCCAGTGAAAACAACTAACCACATGGTGGTTTGATGGTCTTATTATCTCCATGTGTTAAGCAAACCACTTACTTCTTTGAACCAGCCAGTGAAATAGACATATCATAGTTTGCAAGTAAAATCATTAAGCAGAGCCCAGTTGCTATGGTTCAGTGGTTGAGCATGGGTCCATGAACCAACAGGTTACTACTTGTTTGATTCCCTGTCAGGACACATGCCCAGGTTTCTGGCTTGATCTCAAGTATGAGGCAGCCAATCAATGTTTCTATCTCTTTGTCCCTCTCCCTTCCTCTCTCTCTAAAATCAATAAAAACATAGTTTAAAAAAATTTAAGTAGAAAATTTCATATTGATCCTAATAGCTATGAGTGATTTCTCTAGTAAGCTTTTTAGTTATTGTTTTTATTTTAGTTTTAAGCTTTTGCCTAGCTTACTGCCAAGACTTAATCAAATAATAGAGACCCAATGCACGAAATTCACACACAGCTAGGGTCCCTAGGCCTGGCTGGTGATCAGAACCAATTGGGGCCATCCTTCCCCTGGCCCAGGCCTTCCTTTGTTCCGCAACACCTCCTGATGGTCAGTGCATGTCATAGCGAGCGGCTAAACTCCCAGAGATCAAACTCCCAACGGGACAATTTTCATATTAGCCTTTTATTATATAGGATAAGTAAAATTCTACCAGGTTTTTTTTGTTGTCTTCCTATTGCCCAATAATCTCCAGTCCCCCTGTAACATTGAATCACATCCCTCAGGTTCTGGCTCACTCTTAACCCTTGCTCTCCCTGCTCCCCAATTTCCATTCCCCTAAGCTGTTTGATGACTGATCTTCAGAAGCCAAACAGTTGGTTTCTTTTTAAATCAATCAATCAAATAATCAGAGAAAGATTGTTAATTCAAATGAGATGGACTCAACAAAGTACTACTTGATTTAAAGTAGCACTTGATTTAGAGGTAAATACTACTTGGTTTAGAAAATCATTTATGTGAACTTTCAGGAATTGTTACTAATATTCAAGGTGAAGTCTAAAACAATTTAAACAATTCAATAATATTGAAATCCTGGAAAGGTAAATATTATTATCACCTATTTTAAATAAAGAAAACAACTTAGCAGTTCATAATATCTTAAAAGTCATTTTCTAAAATGTTACAACAAATAGTTCTAAGACAGGCACACATAAATTTCTGTTCAACTCTTTCATTTAATTTACATAATCATGAAACTTCATTTTTCTTAAAAGCCTCATTAAATTTTAGAGAAATACCATAAATTCTTTCTAGTGTGTCAATTGAATATTTTTAATTTCTGTTTCAGTGATTTGAGCTTACTGAAAAGGGTAGTTTTTCCTCAAAAATTTTATGCTACTTTCTTGAAATTGTCACCAAAAGTATTTTTGAGTGTTCTTGAGGAAGGAAGGAAGGAAGGAAGGAAGGAAGGAAGGAAGGAAGGAAGGAAGGAAGGAGTGACTCTATGGACTTCACAGTGAATATTTATATACTTGAGACTATTAATATGTTAGTCTATTCAAGCCACACACACAGTGTCTGCAGTGTCTGTATTATCATCAATGTATAAATTTATGAGCCTCTGTACCTTTTTAGCAATAAAATGTGCTCCTACCAATACAATGCACGTGAATATTATACTACTTCCCTTGGTTTTATTGAAAGGTCTGCTGCTAGCTCATTCACTCTCCTTTAACAGAACCAATGAATTTAGCAAATTTCTTACTTCTATTTGAAAAATGTATTTAGAAATCAAAATGTGAAATATTCACAAAAATCAAGTCAATACTTTGATGCAGTAATTTGGAGGGGGTAAAAATATTAGAGTCAAATTAAAGAAAAAAGTTCAATAGATGCTGTAAACTGTTCTGTTGTTTAATTGCAATATTTTATTTCAGTGAGAAATGATGCTCAATATATTAGGAAAATTGTCTAGGATCACATTTTACTATAAGGAAATAAAAATTCCAACAGAATCTTAGCTTGGCTTTTGTAGCTCTTCATTAGGGAAAGCAAATAAATTCTGTAGAGGGTTTTACATATTTTTAATAGAAAAAAAACTAATATGATATAAAATTATATTCACTATATTGAAAACTATAAGCCTTGAAGAGAACAATATTTATAATTTATTGTCTATTTTTAAAAAGGCAAGAATTATTTTAATAGTATTTATAATATATATGATGAGGAAGAATAGATAATTATATATGCTGATTAATAGAAAAATACAACTATATGAATTAGCAATTTTCCAAATAATTAGACTAACATAAAACAGGCTACAAGAATCTATATTGAGATAAATCTTTCTCTGTTGCTTCAAAATTTGTAATACTGAGACACCTCAGGACCATTTCATACCCAAGGTATGTTGGCCTGCACATGTGCAGACAATGTGTTAGTGAGAAGCCCTGGATTGCAGAGAGCCTCAGACATGGCCTTTAACTTAAGAACATTTATTTGTTATTATAATGTGTTGTGTGGCTTTGGGGATTATTGTGCAACATTGAATGAAACAGAACATTGATTTTATGCTATTGGTTCACAGCTGCTTCAAACCAAAATATTATTCAATGCTTTGACATAGTTTAAAGGTATTAGTCCTTCCTTCCTTCCTTCCTTCCTTCCTTCCTTCCTTCCTTCCTTCCTTCCTTCCTTCCCTAAGAGCCACCTGGGGACTCTTCTCATATATAACAACCTCTGACCTGTTGATATTAGGCTCTTGGAGATGATTATAAAGGACTATTTTCACTTTAAAAAAGAATATATGTATACCATCACACTCTAATCTAGAATGATAATTTTTCTAGTAATGTCAAAGGAACAAAATTTCAAATGCCTCATTCTGGTATAAACTAATCCAAGTTATTGCATTAGTAATATATATATATATTAGTAATATATATATATATATATATATATATATATATATATTCAGTGACAGTTTCTTCATTAGAAGGACAATGAAATTTTGACAAATATTTGTTGTAGAGCACTCTATCAATAGAACAGCACATTCATTTGCACAAACCCTCTCAATGAGCTGGTTCTTATTTGATACGGTATGAACAGTCAAACAGTGGCTAGCAATAGCATTAGCCAGTAAAACTGAGATTTTTTTTTTAAAAATTAAAAATCTGAACAAAGAAAAAAGAAAATAAATAGGAAGGAAGGACAGAATAGAAAGAAGGAAGGGAGGGAGGGAAGGAAGTAGGGAGGGTAGGAAGGAGGGAGGGTAGGAGGGAGGGAGGGAAGGTGGGTGGGGGGGAAAGGGAAAAGAAAAAAGAAGTGAAGAAGGAAGGGGAGAAGAAAAAGTAAGAAAAAGTGTAACCAGATAGTGAATAAGTAGTACCTGTCATAGAGTTATTACAATGTTATTATCTATGGTATCCTGACTCCTAATTTTCACTATCAGTTGTTGTGAGTGCCCCCTCCCCCCCCCCCCCCGCCATGTCCCCCGTGGTTCAGGGTTCAGGTTCAGAGTTCAGGTTCTGGAGGAGGCCACACACAAATGAAAGAGACTAGACACGAAAATATAAATTTGGGAACTGGGGGCCAGGAGGGAGCCCAGCTCAAAAGGAAGGACTCTCCTTTGCTCTGGCCTTGCTATCCCTTTTATTCAGGTTTTGTAATTAAATTAAATTATGTCCCTTTGCATTTGATGTATATAATGCAAATTGCATAAAACTTGTTCTTAATATAATTTTCTTTTCTTCACATTATTAAATATTCTGGCCCTCCAGTATCTTATCTCATCTGAATGATAGTTCTAGGATACTCTTATTTCTTGGTATAACTTCTTATCTTATTTGCTGTCCTTAGAATATCAATATGACACATGTCCATATTTCATAGGCTCTGTACTTATTTCTTTTTTTAATTAATTTTGAGAGAGAGACAGAGACAGAGACAGAGACAGAGAGACAGACAGAGATATAGACATTGACTGGCTGCCTTCTATATACACCCTGATAGGGGATGGAACGAGCAACTTAGGCATGTGCCCTGACTGGGAATTGAATCGGCAACCCTTCTGTTCACAGGACAATCGAGCTACACCAGTCAGAGCTGTGTTTATTTCTTTATTCTTTTCACTGCGATATATGCAATCCCTGGACATTAACAAGTTTTCACATGGAGAAAAAAAATGAGATGCAGTGAGTGTGTAACTTGCCCAAGGGCAACAAAGTAATTTGGTGACAAAATTGAACTAATACTACTAATAATCACCTCTTACATATGTATAACAATTTACAGTGAGCCACATGCTTTACTGTAGTTTATGCACTAAACCTACACTTTCAACAAATTAACAAAATAATATAGTATATGGGAAAAAATAAATGAAATTCTGGAGACTGAGATTTTAATTTGAAGACATTTGGGTGAATTTGGACAAAACTAACCATATACATACAACATGAAATAGTAATTGTGCTCTTTGAGTATTTAACCAAAGAAGTTGACAATATAGGGTGTCCCCAAAATGTATACACACACTTTGAATACTTATAGAGGCAGTGCTTATTAACTATGTATTTCATTTTCAAAATTTAGCTATCAGCTGTTAAAAGTATGTATACATTTTGGAGGAACACCTTGTATATTCAAACAAAACCCTGCACATAGCTATTCATATTGGCTTTATTCATAATTGCAAACATTTGGAAGCAAACAAAATGTTCTTCAGTGACATTTTGTGATATAATAAAATAGATAATGGTTAATACATAAACTGTGGTACATCCAGACAATAGAAAATTATGCAGCACTAACAAGAAAAAAGCTATCGAGCTGTGAAAAGAAGTGGAGGGACCTTAAATGCATATTAATAGATGAAAGATACTAATCTATAGTTATCTTTTAGTAATATTAATAATGTAAGAAATATTCAGTCATTTGAAAAAACTTAGTTTTCAATGAAGTTTTGACAGTTTAATATCAAGACTATCAACTTTTTAAACAATTTGAAATGCAAGTTGGTACAAAAGTAGCTGTATATGTGTTCTTTTGGAAAATAATATAATTAATAAATAATAATACAAAAATAAACTGGTTTTTGTGTACTCACACCTGTAAACCTATTTGTGCCATTCTTTGTATTGATTCCTACTGCATATTTATGTTTCAAAATCAATGTTTTCTAAAATATAATACTTGTTCATTGGTCAAATAATTTTAATAAATATAGGTTCTCCTCTTAAAGATACATGATACTTATTAAGATAAAAGTTCAAATCTTAGCTATGGATCTTAAAATAATTCCTTTTTAACTTTTAAGGATGGGCAAAATTTAGGTTTGGTCTTTCCATTATACATCTTAGCTATGGTAAATTTTGAACTTTTATCTTAATAAGTATCATGTATTTCTCAGAGGAGGACCTACATTTATTAAAATTATTTGACCAATGAATGACTATTATATTTTAAAAACACTGACTTTGAAACATAATATGCAGCAGATGAGTGGATTAAAAAACCATGCTATATCTACACAATGGACTACTACACTGCAGTAAAAAAGAAGAAATTCTTACCATTTGCAACAGCATGGGTGGAACTGAAGAGCATTATGCTAAGTGAAATAAGCCA
Source organism: Antrozous pallidus (assembly GCA_027563665.1). Classification (NCBI taxonomy): domain Eukaryota; kingdom Metazoa; phylum Chordata; class Mammalia; order Chiroptera; family Vespertilionidae; genus Antrozous; species Antrozous pallidus. The sequence goes on from CM050521.1 coordinate 68,026,371, forward strand.
GTCAGAGAAAAATAAATATCACATGATCTCACTCATTTGTGGAATATAATGAATAACATAAACTGAAGAACAAAAACATATCCAGAGACAGAGAAGCATCAATCAGACCATCAAACCTCAGAAGAAAGGTAAGGGAGGATGGGGGTAAGGGGGAGAGATCAACTAAGGACTTGTATGCCTGCATATAAGCCTAACCAATGGACACAGACAACAGGGGGGTGAGGGCATGAGTGGGGGGTGGTGGTGGGGCAATGGGGGATAAGGACACATATGTAATATCTTAATAAATAAGAAATTTTTTTTCAAAAAATAATTGAAAAAATAAAGTTCAGAGTAAAGAAAATTTAACTTTCTTTAAATTTGGGTTTTTAAACATGGGACAATTTCTGAGAAATTTCTATCAATATCCAGTTGAATATTTTTTCAGTGCAATACATTCTTTGAAACTCTGCTGTGGGTTTAATATTAATCCTGATACAGTTTGCAGACATAATATGTTATTGATTTTTATTGTAATTATCATCAATTCTTTAAATGTCTTAGAAAAGAGCTATAATGGATTAGCTTGACATGATAACAATATTACTTGACTTAAATTTGGTTGATATGTTTACAAGGATAAGACTATGTAATTAGTTTTTTTAAAAATGAAATGTTGCCCTGCCTGGTGTGGCTCAGTTTGTCTCCAGGTCCATATACTGGAAAGCTTGCCAGTTCTCTCTCTCTCTCTCTTCTTTCCCCTCTCTCAAAAATCATTAAGCATATCCTCAGGTGAGGATTAAAAAATAAAAATGTCATTTTTGTTGTTGTTGTTAATCCCTGTGACACTTCAGTGCGCCAGCTGTGCTCTAACCTCTGAGCAACATATGCTAGGGCAAAAAATGTAAACGCCTTTTATAGGATGTATTAATATAGTAGTATCATTAATATTTTGACTCTATCCTGTGCAATAGTTACATTTTATGCAGAAAATACTGATATAAAGAATACATTTGAGAGGGAACCAAGATGGCGACATAGGTAAAACACCTATCTTGCCGTCATGCTCAGTATTTTTAATACTACAACTTAACGAAAGAACAAACACCTTCCAGAATCCCCAGAAAGCTGGCCGAGTGAAAATTCCACACATAAAAGTGAAAAGAACACACTGTGACTCCGAGGAGCGGCAGCGGACAGCGTTGAAAGATTCGTGCGGAGAGAGGTTTGGAGCGCACCAGCGGAGAGGGCGGGCGGCTGAAAACTGGCCAGTTTTCTCCAACAGGGAGAGAAAGACGTCCCACTGGACTGATTCTCCAGCTCTGGGCGAAGTCCAGGGAACCCACTATCACACGGGGTGAAAACTGGACAGTGGGAGGGCACGCCGAAACTCGGGCGCTGCAGGGGTCTCCCAGCTTGTGGAGAAGGAAGCTTGGGCGAACAGCTCAGCTGCATGACCTCACAGAGAGCTCTCTGCTACTTGCCCTCTCATTCGGGAAACCCTCAGACTGCTTTGTTTTGCGACCCTGGGTGAGACATTGGGCGTGCAGACTCATTTGAGGAGAGTCTGAATTCCCTGGCAGCCGGTGGAGCTTGGCAGCGGCTTTCTCTCAGAGGTGCTGGCAGCCATTGCCACCAACACAGAGTCCCTGGGGCCATATAGGGCGGAGCGAACGCTGTCTGCTTGGCCCGGAGACTCCGCCCATCCAACCTGAGCCCAGCTGAACTTCACAGACAATTGGCCTAGAGGTCAACCCTTCCAAGTGCTAACAACGATTAACCTGAGCTTAACTTCAGCAAGACTGTGCAACCCATATCCACCTCAGGTAACTGGGGAGGCTGAGCCACTGTCCCTAGTAGGAAGTCTACCACACAAAGCTAATTGACCAACTCAGGGAAGCAGCCACCATGCAGAGACATGGAAAGAAATCAGATGTGAAAGAAATGGAGGAAAAAAAACGACTAGACATGGAATTCAAAACCACGGTTATAGGGTTTTTCAAGAGGCTCCAACAAAAGATCGAGGCCTATAAGGAATTAAGCAAGACCGCAAAGGAAATGAATGAGTCCTACAAGGAAATGACCAAGACCCTCAAGGATATAAACGAGAGCTGCAAAGAAATGATCAAGACCAACGTGGAAATGAATGAGTCCTACAAGGAAATGAAAGAGACCCTCAAGGATATAAAGGAGACTCTCAAGGATATGAAAAAGGACCAACGAGAAATTAAGCATACACTGACTAAAATAAAAAATATTATACAAAGACCTAAAAGTGCTCTGGAGCACCCCAAGAACCAAGCTCAAGATTTGAAATACAAAGAAGTAAAATCCACTCAGCTGAAAAAGCAAGAAACCAAAAGAATCCAAAAAATTGAAGATAGTGTAAGGGGCCTCTGGGACAACCTCAAGCATACCAACATCCGAATTATAGGGGTGCCAGAAAAAGAGAGAGAGCAAGACAGTGAAAACCTATTTGAAGAAATAGTGACCGAAAACTTCCCAAACCTGGTGAAAGAAATTGACTTACGAGTCCAAGAAGCGCACCGAACCCCAATATATAGGAACCCTAAGAGGACCATATCAAGGCATAGCATAATTAAAATTCCAAGAGCAAAAGATAAAGAGAGAATATTAAAAGCAGCAAGAGAAAAACAGATGGTTACATATAAGGGAGCACCCATACGATTGTCAGAAGATTTCTCAACAGAAACAATGCAGGCCAGACGGGAATGGCAAGAAATATTCAAAGTGATGAACAGCAAGAATCTACAACCAAGATTACTCTATCCAGCAAAGCTATCATGCAGAATTGAAGGTCAGATAAAGTGCTTTGCAGACAAGAAAATGCTAAAGGAGTTCATCACCACCAAACCAATATTATATGAAATGCTGAAAGATATTCTTTAAGAAGAGGAAGAAGAAAAAGATAAAAGTGTAAACGATGAACAACAAATGCACATCTATCAACAAATGAATCTAAAAATCAAATGAATTAATAAGCTGATGAACAGGATAAACTGGTGAATGTAACAGAATCACGGACATAGAGAGGGAATGGACTGACAACTCTTGGGGAGAAAGGGGGTGTGGGAAGTGCAGCAAGAGACTGGACAAAAATCATGCAACTATGAGAGAGGACAGTGGAGGGGGTTGAGGGCAGAGGGTGGGATGGGTACCAGGTGGAGGGGAACTATAGGGTGAAAAAAAAGGGGGGGAAACAATGTAATTAATAAACTGAATAATAAAGATTTAAAAAATAAAAAAGAATACATTACTCCTGCTATCTCTGTACTTTATCTGGTTCCAGCCTTACCATGTTTTATTCTTTGGTACAGATATACATATGTTGAAAAAACAACCCACCTGAGATGCTCAAATTGTTATTTCAATGATATACTATATTATGAAGTAAATTGGAATAAATTTGCATAAAACTATTCAGAACTAGGAAGCAAAAGAAAAAAAAAGATTGTTTAGTTCATAGGACTGTTTATTCTTTCACTTGCCTACAAGAAAATGTCACTTGAATGACCAAAATAGCTATTTCTCTGCTGTTAGCTCTTAACCAAATATTGGCACCTCAGAGCAGTGTCTCTCCTTCAGCAAATCAAGCCAAATACAACTACAGCCCTAAAAAGACATCCTGCCTCTCCCTCCCCAGCCAGCAGTCTCCGTCCACAGTTCCAAGGAAAAACAAGAACAAATATTTGCAGATTTTTGTCTTGTACCAAAAATTAGCATTAATAAAATCACGCTTAGAGGAAAGCACTGAGAGAGTGTAAAAAAACAATATTGTAATGTAAAAGTGGGAAGCATTAATCCAAATATGCAGGAGTATTTTTAGACAGTCCTGACAGTTTGCACGAAGCTTAGGAGTGGTGTGACTTGCCTTCATAGGAAAGGAATGGCCTAGCATGGGAATTTTATTGGCAGATATCATAGCTGAAAAATGCACATGGGATGTCTGTCTTATAAAGCAACAAGTATAATATTTTACATTTTTTCATTTTATGATAGGAATCAGTTATTATACAAGAGAAAAGTTTTCTTGCTTTTCTCATTATTCATCTTACTTTTGCTAGACAATATTAAACAGAAGTCTGCATGTTACCCTGGATTTTATGGCTCTCTATGGTTTTCAAACTACTTTCATATACATTGCTCCTTTTAATCCTTGCAACAACTATCAAGAGTGTTATTAATATTGCTGCTTTATCTAAGAGAAAATTGATGATCAAAAGGAATTAGTGAATTGCCTAAAACTTACAAAACCACTAAATGATAAAACAGTGTGTGGTACCCTAAACTTCTGCTTCCTTATCCAAAGAGGGGTGCATCCCACCCCTGTGACATGGTCTTCCTTCTTTTAATTAATTTAGGATAGCTCTGAGTTTATAAAATGTCAGCCTATATTAGGGAGTTATTTTCCATCCTGTGGCAGATTGAAGCACACAAAATTATTATTTTTTTAGGACAGAAGCATGTGAATATCAGCAATACCGAACAGATCAATTTAATATATACAGAACCCCTGTGAAGGCATTTGATAATTTGCAGCACTAGTCATATCTAAATGTCCTGTCTTAAAATAATTATCATAAAATATTTAGTGTTTCTTTTTGTTTTAAAACATCAAGCTCTAGCACTTGAAGTTGTGTCTGTGCATATACACCGGTTTCATCAATTTGATTGAGTCAGTTAAGACTATGCAAATAAAATCCTCAGTGAGTTAGTATGACAAAACTGTTTGTTTTTTTATTGTATACTTCAATAAAGATGGCTTAAAAGGATTCGTCTGCATAGAAACAGTGTAAGTGATACAGTGAGAAAAGGTGCTTGTGGGCAGGGGTTCAAGGGAGTTCTCAGATGACAGAAGCCCTTGTGCAAGGCCTCAGGATGCGGAGAGAGGGGGAAGGGTGGTCATGTTCAAAATGCTCTCATTTCCTGCCCTCTCCCCAGGGAGGCATAGATATCATAAAAGGTCCTGAAATGAACTTTTCTGGATCTTAAAATAATTCCTTTTTAACTTTTAAGGATGGGCAAATTTAGGTTTGGTCTTTCCATTAAAAAAATTGGCAGTCATTTAAAAAAGAATAATCACACTGCCCAAACCATGAATTTAATAACTTGTGTTCACAGATTTTACAATGTTTTTAAGCAAAGTATAGTAAGGACCTTTTAAAAAACATCATAGACTTTACTCAGTTTTAACTGAGAGAGAAACATAAGAGTAAGAAGAGAGAGATACCCATATGTCAAGTTCTTTGACAAGGCATACTGTAACAATTATTGTTTAAGATATAGGCAGATTCCTCAAGCATACTGGGTTCTATCAGATGGATAGCTTGTTTTATAGTGCATAGTCAAAATTTAATTATAAGCTATACTATGATATGATTAATAACTAAGAATTTCCATTCATTATTTCTGTCATTCACTAATTATATTTTATATGTTCATAAATAAATAACTATTGAGTGAAAATTGTGGGTGTAGCAAGCTTACTCAAGTACTTTATAGCCCTGTGGATATAATCCTGAACAGAAGGGTTCATGAGGTTTCAAAGTGCCTATTTATTTTGTATTTGTTTTTATTATTTTATGAAACTTGCTTGTCCAACTTTGATCCCCACCATTTCTATTAAAGAAAACACTTAATAAATAAAAGTTGTAGAGAAATAGCTTCATTTGTATTACTTCTCAATGTTACTACTTCATCTTTACAACCTCTAAATAATAATAACCATAATAGGTTATATTTAAGGTCAAGCATAAGGAGCTTCAGTAGAAAACTATATGCCATGCTGATCTATTTAGATATTAGCATAACCACAAAGGACCTATTTTACTAGAGCACTAACTTGTCTATATCTGAGCCTTAGGGGTTTTCATTAACATTTATCAAATCCTCCTGCAGAGAGACCTGGATCACTGGTCTCTCTAGAATGAGCACGTCTTTTGGCACTTTGTTGATCAGACCTCTGGGAGATCAGGAAAAAAGCATACTCAGTAAATGATTCAGGGTTTTAGAATTCATTTCCCTTGCCAAGAAAGGAAAACCAGAGTCTTTGGGGGACTGAGAAGCTCACATATTTACACATGTATTTACTTGAAGAAGTGTGGTGCAAATTCCCAGGACTCCTAGGAAAATAAGAATGCTGTTTTGTGGTTATATTTGGCTGAAGGACTAGAGATTCAATGTCATGATAGACAAATATTACAAACACTGAAATAAATGAAATAAGACATTTATCTTATTTATGCACCACAAATGTTTCAAATAATTCATAATAGTTTTGCAAATGACTACAGGTCCACAAACTTAAAGTTGAATGATATTAAGTTGGACTCAGAAGAATCCTACTTGAGAAAAGTAAAAAAATGTTGTAAAATAAAAACAAGACACAAAATATGTATGACTCTGAAAGTCCATTTTATCACCTACATCAATGTACAATTTCTAAGTAACTTAAGTCCTGTGGTCTATTTTATGACCTACATCAACCTAGAATTTCTATGTAAAATAAGTTTTAGAGAATATCAGAAATCAAATTACTCCCCAGTACCCTAAATTATGCCTCACACACTATGCAAGCACAATAAATACCGGTTGATATTGATATACTGCAAAATTTTGGTAAAGTGAAATTATTCTATTCTAATTTACTTCATATTCTGAAAATAATGAAAGATTTCAAGCCTACAAAAATCAAACAAGTGTTTTTATATAATTGTTCCATCAACTGTAAGTCATTGAGATAATTTATGTCAGCCTGAAAATCAATTCTACTTATGTCACATTTTATTTCTATAGTATAAAACATTGAAAAGGTTCTATAAATTAAAATATCAAGTTAAGTGCTAAAGTATACAAAGTAATAACTTTAAAAAACATATTTCCTGTAGCAAAATGATATAAGCCTTGACTACTGAACAATAACAAATAAAAGTTAATAGGCATGGCTAAATCACAGTCATGTGAATTGCAAGCCATGTAGGAACTCTAGATCTATGTTGCCTCTATCTAAATCTGTCTACAGTTCTGGTTCACTAACTGCAGAAGTTATAAATTTCTGTTATAGAACTTGCTATCATAGGACTAGGGATAAATTAAACCCTATTGTGTGATTGGCCAAAATGTCCTAACAAACATTTCATATATCCAATCAATGTCATAGAACAATAGTATTTTATAAATGAATCCATGTAAAATAGGGAGATAAAGAGTAGAAATAAATTTCTACAAAGTGCAGTCAACCCTGTCTCCTCTAAAGATATATTCTAAGGGTCTCTGGCCAATATTACTAGCAGATAGAAGCAGTCACTAGGCATAAACTGTGGGATGACAGGCTGACTGATTCCATGAAAAGGTCCCTTTCACAGAGTTTTACTATACGATGTGAATGAAATTAACTGGATGGGATCATCTGGAATATCAGATTACTATGAATTAGATCACTGGACTAAGTTATGAAAGGAAAGTACATTCCACTTTTCTTTACTACTGAATCATGGGATAAAAAGTTGGTGTGCCCAATAGAGATGTAATGATTTATCAGTATGCAGTATTGAAAACACACAAAACAGGTACAAAAGACTATATTTTAAGCAGGGCTAATCTTTTTATAAATGAGTAGAGGCAATGGGTGGCATACTAGACACACTGAGAACATACTAGACACAGTGAGAACATACTAGAATATTTTTACATGACTTTTCTTACACAATACTTGTTACTTATGCTTCTTTTCCTACTCCAGTCCCATAAAAGCTGAATCATAGTCACTTCACAATAGTTGCTTGAAGGGAAAGACCAGACTTCACCTATCTTCTACTCTTACTCCTACTGGCATTTCTCAGTCTCTCTCTCTCTCTGTTTCTCTCTCTCTCTGTCTCTCTCTCTCTGTCTCTCTCTGTCTCTGTCTCTCTCTCTCTCTCTCTCTCTCTCTCTCTCTCTCTCTCTCTCTCTCTCTCACACACACACACACACACACACACACACACACACACGGTGTTCCTTGAGATTCTATAATTTCGTTTTCATCTATTTACTTTCAAAAGAACAATTAACAATGATCTATTTAACACATAACGGGTTCAACACTGGGGAGCCAAGGGGAAAATATAGATAGGGTGCCTTTTCTCCCTCAACAAGTTTATCTAGGGATGTTTTCAATGAACTATTTGAGTCAGTACCTCTATCTAGTATGAAATTGGATAATGCAATACCTTTCTAAGAAGGACTAGAACAGTGATAAAATTTGAGTTGAGCCCTAGCTGATTTGGCTCAATGGCTACAGCATTGGCCTGAAGGCTGAAGAGCCCTGGGTTTGACTCTGGTCACACACCTGGGTTAAGGGCTCCATCCCCAGCTGGAGTGTGAGGAGGCAGCCAATCAATGATTCTCATCATTGATGTTTCTCTCTCTCTCTCTCTCTCTCTCTCTCTCTCTCTCTCTCTCTCTCTCTCTCTCTCTCTCTCCCTCTCTTCTTCTCTGAAATCAATAAAAATATATTTTAAAAATTTGAGTTAAAAGGAAAGGTGGGTGTGTCAGATGGGGAGAAAAAATGGCCAGTTACAAACCAAAGAAAATGTTCAGAAAAATTAAAATAATTATGTTTCTCTGAAGTCTACAGAAAATTTAAAAAAAAAACCTGTCATTTGAACATTCAGGTATAGGACTCCTTACAAATTCTTCAAGCAAAACTAATGCACACCCATTAGAGTTCCTGTTCATGCATTGTTTTGGCAGAATTTGAACAGAATTAGGTAGGAGTTTAGCTCCTCCCTTCATGAAAACATTCAATCTTAGCCTGAGTAACTTGACAGAAGTGAACTAGGTACTTGGCTGTTGATGGTTTTTTAAAAATTAAAATAATTCTATTGCTTAAAAATCTAGACTTTAGCTAATCCTTTTAGACAAAATAAATCTCCAGTGTGCTGTACATGATATGGTACATTTGAAAATAAAAAATTCCTCATAAAAATTTTTTTAAACAGGTAAGTCAGACCAATCAATGTTTATAAAATACTTAATTCCTTTGGTAGTTTCCCTACTAGTAAAGTTCCTCCACAACCCATGAGAAACACTGGCCAATACATTCTCAAAAAGTCAGTCGATTAGTCTAAGAGGAATGTCTTCTAATATAAATATATTCAGTGGCCTAGCCAGTGTTGCTCAGTGGTTGAGCGAGCATCGACCGATGAACCAGGAGGTCATGGCTCAATTCCAGGTTAGGGCACATGCCCAGGTTGCAGGCTAGATCCTCAGTAGGGGGCATACAGGAGGTAGCAGATCAATGATTTTCATCAGTGAAGTTTCTCTCTCTCTCTCTCCCTCCCTCTTCTTCTTTGAAATCAATAAAAATATTTTTAAAAAAACATTCAGTGAAATGAACCTAGAAAAACCTAGGCTGAAGTCTGTGGTTATTTCAGAGTATTAGATGATAGTTTTGCTTATAGACAAGTAGTTAAAAGTATTGCACATTGTGTGGTAATGAGCAGCACAGGCTTTTTTCTTGAAAGCAGACACCAAGTATGATTACAAAAGAATAAATGCTACGGACAGGACAACAAAAGTAGTTATGAAACTAATTGATCTTTAGGACAGTCACTCTTGAATAGAAAAGAATAACCCAATATTTACAATTAAAAACATAAAATGAGGCAAGAGTGGCAAGAAGTGGTGCCCTATGTATGTTGCAATTTGCAAGCACACACTGGAAGTCAATGACTGCTTGACACATCCTTGAGTACACCTTGTTATCTTTTTTTCTATGCTTAAATAAAGTAGCCTAGGAAATATTACCTTTTGTTGGAAAAAATTTATTATATTAGTGATATAACCCCAGAAGAGTTTTCCTGTGATTTTTTTCTTGAATATATTTGATAAGTAATCATTGTGCAAAATAAAGGTGTATAGCATGTTACTTTGATATATTATAATATGATTGCCAATATAGTGATAAACAATAAAAAGGAAAAGAGACCTTGATTTATGGTAATTGTGTACAATAGGACACACCGGCTGGAATTTCCCACCACTGGGACTCAATCTGTGCACTAGACTTTCTGAGATATTCTATCTCTGCTCTTCCTGGAATTGTGAGACCAAATTGCTACCATTGCAACCACCAAATGCATTACACACCCAGGTGCCTGCAGGGGTGATTTTCAGTCCTCATGTGACTCCAAGTCACACATGGATCATGTCCCACCTCCAGGCTCTGCAAAATACCTCTAACCTTTTACCTTGTGAGTCTGATGTTGTTTTTTAAAGCAAATATTATGGTGGACCTGTGAGGCCCCCAGGGATGGACACAAAAGTGTGGAGGAGTTAGAGTCTCATGGAGACTATGGGAACCAAAACCAGCGGAAGAATGTCTTATCCTTTCCTAACCCTGATGATAACCCTTGGAGAGTTTATCAAGACTCTTGGAGAAGGAACAATCAGCTAGTCAAGAATCTTGGGCCAGCTGAGTACTGTACTTTATTTGCATTTCTATCTCTCTTCTTAAATGCGTGGCTTTCATTTTCTTTATTCCCTTTCCCCCTGGGGTTATGCTAGTACTTCCGGAGAAAATGTCCAGCCAAATAGAAAAGGCATATGCTTCGCCTCAGGCTTTATTTCGTGGGGAACCAAGCCTAAGGGGTGGGCTGTACTCATCTATTGTGAGGGTCAGGACAGGATTCCCTGAGAAAGCAACAAGGGTACTGACATTATTAGAGCCACAAATAAATTGGAGATTGCAGTAAGGAGGGCTGGAGTTGAGAAGGCACTAATTCCAACTTGCATGTGCAAAGGGCAGGGGTATAGTGCTTTGCAAGAAATGTAAGTAGGTCAGTAGGGAAAATTACATGAAAAAAATTAACAGCTAATACTACATCCCAAGTACTACTCTAAATATTTTACAGCTATTATTACATCTAATTGTCACAAGTCTCTGAACTAGGTACCATTAGTGGTCCCATTTTATAGATGAAGAAAGGCAGAGAAGTTATTGTAATTTCCCAAGGTTGTGTAAATGGAGAGGCGGCATAGAATTTGAGAACACAAACTTGAATACTATACTGCCTGGGTTTGGATTCCTGCTCTGCTACTTACCAGTTATGTGACAGAACTCTCTGTGATGCGATTTCTTCATCAGTTAAATGGACGAATAATGATACCTCCGTCATAGTACTGCTATAGGAATAGATAAGTTTCTGCAAAGACTTTCAAGCAGTTTTAAGGGCTCACATATTAAGTATTGTGTAAGTGTTTAAGAAAGAGTAAAGTCAGACAGGCTGGTGTCTCAGTGGGTGAGCACTGACCCATGCACCAAGAGGTCACCAGTTTGATGCCCTGGTTGTGGGCACTATTCCCAGGGGCGGACTTGCAGGAGGCAGCCAATCAATATTTCCCTCTCATAGATATTTCTCTCTCTCCCTGTAAAAAATCAATAAAATATCTTTAAAATAAAAAAGGGTAAAGTCGGTTTTAAGCAAAATTCTGGGTCCAGATCCCATGCTTTATAAGCATTATTCTTAAAATGTGTGTTTATTGAGTTTTAGGGAGGGAGGGAGGGAGGGAGGGAGGGAGGGAGGGAGTGGAAGAAGGAAGAGAGGGGGACGGAGAGAAACGTGGGTATGACAGACAAACATTGCCAGGCTGCCTCCAGCATGCCCCCACTGAGGATTGAGCCTGAAATCTGGACATGTGCCCTGACCAAAGGGAGGATGCCAGTTAGTTAGGCATTCTCCCTTTGGTGCATGGGAGGATGCCTAACTAAATAAGCCACACCAGGCAGGGCTATTCTGTCTTTTATTATGTAAACAACAGTGATTAGTAATAACTTAGCAAGATAAGTACAATTTAAAGGTATAAAACAATATTTGTAGCACTGACTTGTTGATTCTTAAATATCACTTCTATAATAGTCTCAAATATGAATAATACGGACTTACTGTCCTACTAAATTTAATAATATATAACAAAGGGTGGAAGAATGTAAATCCTATTCAATATAATATTCTCTCTGGGGATTTTACACAAAAAGCGCCATCCAGACAACAATGAAATGTTGTATTCTTACTTGCCCTAATAGGAATGTTGAGTCTACTATGGCTCCCCCATTGCAAGTGGACATGTGGAACATATTGAGCAAGCAAAATGGTACATTTAAAAAACGTAAAAGGCCTAAGAGCAAGGGGATTCTGTTGTTGGAAGAAAAATTGGCCAGACATATCAGGCTTACTAGTAATTCATGGGAAAAGAAGGCAGCTACAATATTTGTCCTGACAATATAAATGGACACAGTATTATAACTTGTTCGGTCATAGGTGTTTCTTAATTATTCTTGTTTTAATTGAAGGCATTGTAGTGCTCTTCATTTTTTTTTAAGAAAAGAATCAAAAGCATTTACAAAAGTAGTAAAAGTAGTAAAAAATCACAATAGTGCATGGAAATTTAATAATAGCAGGATTTCTGCAAACATTTACACCCCAACACTGCATCCATAATGACTCTTCCAGGCAAATAGAAAATCCAGAATTTTACACAGGATATTTACACCATATTAAATAAGAGGTATCTTTAGTTTTGGGATATTATTTTCTGATGCAGTATGAGATTTGTTTAAGTTTTATTCATAATTCTATAATTTTAAGAAAACATAATTGAAGAAAGACCTATTTAATTCTTTTAGAATAGTGATTTTATATATTCCTGTTTTTAGGAAAATGCCTATCATTCATTACAGTATGATCCTAAGATGCTGGGTAAAGGATTTGTCTCACTACTCACCCCTGCAAAACCCCCACCACATCCCTCACAAACTTAACTTCTCCTTTGACCTCAGTAGACTTAATAGTCATTTTCTTACTTTTACACCCTTCTTTTCCTCACTTAACAAGAAGTTCTAACAGATCTACTCACAAAGATTTCACAGGGCCACACTGTCCTTTTGTATACAATAGTCTGCTCTCATCCACAAGGGATAGGTTCCAAGACTCCAGTATTAATAAACCATTTGTGGGCAGAAGATATAAACAGTGTATAACTCAACTGAGCAGTTATCATGCACTGTAGCCATAACTTTTGCAGTGTGAGGTACGACAGCAAAACTAGTGTGCATTTCTTTCTTCTTCATCATTTCACAGATAGAAGATTCCTTCTTACCTTAGATCTGAGCAACTTTACTTTTTTTAAATATATTTTATTGATTTTTCACAGAGAGGAAAGGAGAGGGACAGAAAGTCAGAAACGTCTATGAGAGAGAAACATCAACCAGCCGCCTCCTGCACACTCCCTACTGGGGATGTGCCCACAACCAAGGTACATGCCCTTGACAGGAATCTAACCTGGGAACTTTTAGTCAGCAGGCCGATGTTCTATCCACTGAGCCAAACCGGTTTTGGCGAGATCTGAGCAACTTTAGAATATTACTTTTTTCTTTCTGTAAGTCAAGACCTTAAACTTTTTCACTTCAGAGAAGCACTTTTTGGTTTCCCATTGCCTATCCACTACTATTCTTGTGTTTGGGGGCATTATTAAGTAAAATAAGGGTGACCTGGAAACAGCTCTGTGATACCTTGGCAGCCCATCTGATAACCAAGATGGCTACTAAGTGACTAAGGACAGGTAGTGTAGACAGTATGAAGACACTGGACAAAGAGATGACTCACATCCTGGGTGGGAAGAAGTGGGACTTGGGAGATTGCATCATGCTACTCAGAATGGTACACAATTTAAAACTTATGAATTGTTCATTTCTGGACATTACCATTTAATATTTTTGGACCCATGGGTAACTGAAACCTCAGAAAGTAAAACCACAAATAGGGGGTAATTGATATCTATTTTTATACCAGGAAATTATGACAATAATAACTCAGAAAACAATGATTCTCTTTGCATTACAGGCTAATTTCTGTTTTCTTTTTCTTCTTTATTTGTGTTAATGTAAAGAAGAACATATTTAATGAGTATACTTTTCAAGTAGGAATTTATGAATGTTTTCTTCGAATGTTAGAACGAATATAGTTATTTGATTGGTTTGAGAATTTACCACAATATACAACTCTGATGACCTAGACAAAGTGTCACACATGGTCTAGAGCTGCTGTCTGCTTTTGGAAAGTACTTTTGGCAGTAATAAGACCACTATTAAGCAAAATAATGTTTTCTTTCAACTTTCCTCTTCTTGACCCTATTTTTGAAATGAGAGCTTTAAGAGTTCCCTTTCATTAATTATTTTAATATCTTCTGACTTTTACTATGTCTGTTAAAGACTGGCTTGAAAATCTCATGTGTAAATACATAGTTGTTCTTGTAAAAAGCTAGGGAGATGGATCCTCTACTGAAATAATACATTGATACACATTATCTTCACAGATGACAACTGAAGAAAGTCAGTTAATATTTTATCCATAGTGTATAACACAAGTGTTAACAAGTAAAAGCATATGTAAAAACAAAGACAACCACAATGACAACTATGAAACCAATTTTAACAAAATAAATGAATGGATTATACTTTCTGGCTGAAGAAAAGCTGGAGTCAGGAGACTCACTGGTATCCCTTCCAGCCACCTGCTGGCTATGTAACCTTGGTAGTTCAACTGAGCTCCTAAAGCCCAAGAACAAGAGAGAGAGTCTGAATAGGCCAGTGGAGTTGAAAAGGGAAGGGGAGAAACAATGTGGTCTTAGTAGTAAACTATGACAGGTTTTTATGACTGCCTGAATATAAAAGGAAATTAAAGCATTAATGCTTCTTAGATGCATGAGATAGTTTTGAGATGGCAATATTGTTAATGGAGAGACAGGATAAGATAGGATTTCACAACACAAGTTAAGGAAGAAATATTTAGTAGGTACAGTTGGAAATAGGAGCATCCATATCAGGAGAGAGCTGCCAGGTGAGGAGTTACATGAAATTCACATCTGTCATTCTTGGACAGGCAAGTATATTACATTTGGGAATAGCTGACTTATAGGTAGAAGGACCAAATAACAGATACTTAATGGAAACAATTTTTATAGGGTCTAGGCTAAAAAAAAAAAAAGAATGGATGAATGACTGATAAAGGATGGTCAAAATGTAAGAGAGTAAGAATCCTCCTTATATAATAAACTAGAAGCTCATTGCAGAAAGATTCCTGCAGTAGGGCTTCCTGCAGCAGTCTCCGCCAGCCTGCCTGCTTCCCTCCCTTCTCCCACAACCTGCCTACTTCCCTTCCTTCTCCCCTAACCTGCTTGCTTGCTTCTCTGCAGTTTCCATCCCTTCTGCAGTGCTCGGCTTCCCTCTATGCTACCTTCAGTCTTCACTCTGTGCCTGGATATGCAAATTAACCATCATCTTGGTTGGGTTAATTTGCTCCTGATTGGCTGGTGGGTGTGGCTTGTGGGCATAGCGAAGGTATGCTCAATTTGCATGTATCTCTTTTTATTAAATAGGAAGCCTAATATGCAAATTGTTCGACTTTACAGGGAGTTTGACTGATTGCTATGATGTGTGCTGACCACCAGGGGGCAGTGCAGAACATGTTGGGCACTGGCAACACTGTGCTGGCAACAGCAGCACTGGAGGTGCTGCCAGCCCTGACGGTACCTGATGACAGTGGGACTGTGGTGGAATGGTGAAACAGGTGAGCGGGCAGTGCCAGGCCAACGTGGGTGTGAGCAGAGGCCCGATAGCCCTGATTGCCCTACTGATCACCCCACAGACGCAGACAGCAACCAGTGGCGACAGCGGGGAAACGGGGTTGCTGCCTGGCTCCCAGGCACGGAGTGAGTCGGGTGGGGGGTCCTTCCCCGACTGATTGCCTATAGACAGCGACCAGCAGCAACAGTGAGGGAGCAGGGGTCCTAGCCTCCACCAATTGTCCTGCAGACTTCCATCAGCTGCAGTGGCAGGGAGAGGGACCTCCATCGGGCTCCCAGGAACTGAGGGAGCCTGGCGGGGGCCTCCCCAGCCTCCTTTCCCCACCCCACCCCCCGCCCCAGTTAATCACTCTGCAGGCCAGATGGAGGAGACAGTGAGGGGGTGGTGCCAGGCCACAGCGGGCTGTGAGGCAGGACTGCAGGGCTGCCAACTGGGGGCTCAAGCTGGGGCTTGATCCCTGCAGGCTATCCCAAGGGACCCCACCCATGCATGAATTTGTGCACCAGGCCTCTAGTAGATTTGATAAAATAGAAGGCAGACATTCCAGAAAGATGAGTTAGTATGCACAGATAAAATAAGGTCTAGAAATATATAATTTAAACATTAGAAGATTATATTTAACCTTCTTAGGAAGAGTTTTGGTCAAGTGTTGGAAGCAAAAATTAGATGAGACAGCTTTGAGGAATAAAGGAAAAAAAACTTAAAAGTGCGGGCAACACAAAATAACCATATTGCATTACTGTGACTGCAAGTTTTTCTGCTTTTAATATATTTACCTATTACATGGGCTTGTTAATTTTTTAACTGTGAGAAATAATAGATTCAATCTGTTTCCAAAATTTTACAACTTTGATATCCATAATTATGATCTTAATAGATTGAATTCCACAAATTGAATCTCAATTTGAGTCATATTAAAGATGAAACAAGTCCAGAATATTCTCATGTGACCTAAGTTCTTTTCTTGAACCTGTATACTACCAAAATTCAACTTAAAGTGACCTCTGGTCACTTAAAGATTTTATTTTCTCAAATTATGTTTTTAAAATTCTTAAGGACAGCAAACTATAGAACATAAGCATTTAATTTTATGTACTTGCAGAGCTCGAAAGACAAAAAAAGGTGAGATAAATGTTGCCATCCTTTTTTAGAATGCCCATAAATACAAATATTTCAAATGTAGCCTTTTCTTTGTGGCGAGTACATGGGTAACACATTTCTCTTTCTCTATTGTATGGCATGTGTATGTTTTTATGAATAATTAAGTGTATTCATAACCTTATTCAATATGAATTGTTGTGTTTTTGTTTTTCCAGAACAAGAAGCAGGTTCTTCTGGGATAATGGCTACTTCTGAGTAAAAATTAATATATCATTTAGTCCGCAGAGATACATTTACTCTCTGGTACAAATAATATATAGCAACACCAACACATTAAGATGAACACATCTCCCTATGTGGTTTATATATACCTTTAGAATAGTGTGCACATAAATCAGAATTATATCCAATTGTCATTATTACCATCTCTCTGTTTTCTCCATAATATTTATGAATGTCATAATAACAATTGTAATTATTATCATTTCTCTACTTTCTCCATAATATTACACATTATGATCTCACAATTTTGTAATCTAGAGATGAAAAATTAAATACCTTGGCCATTAGTGGGCAGAGATAATACAGTGAAGTATAGGCTTTTAAACTTAACATTTTCTCACTTCATGTATATCTAATCATAAGCTATGCTGCTAATAAAAGAAAGAAAGAAAAAGAAAAAAGAAAGGAATGACAATAATTATGGGACTACATGGAATCTCTTATGAGCATATTCCAGCCTGGATAACTATAAGAATGAGGTCATTGCCTAGGATCCTTCTTTCTGATTTAATTATGAATGAATAATGTCATGATTATCATGTCTCAGCTATACTTGGCAGGGCAGAGAGCAGAATCTGGACTCTTGGATATTGTTTAGTAGCTCTAACCATAAATGAGGATTACCACACAATAAAACAGCATTGTTTCAGAGACAATGTTAACTTTGTGATTAATGAGGTGAGGGATGAGGAACATAGGACTGTTTCCAGGTCCATTCCAGCATTTTCCTTAACTTCGACCTCAGCCAAGACTGTCAGCACTAATGACAAGATGAGCAGATAATGTTTCACCTGTGAGTGGGGCTCTTGACTGCAATTTAAAATTTCCAAAACTTCCACAAAGCACAGCTCTTCTGTAAAGCCAAGTTTTGTGTGTTTTTTTCTTTCAAAAGGCTTAAAAACAAATGGGACAGCAAATCTCTGAGGAGGAAGAGCAGCAGATCTATTTGTAGTTCATGAAGCTGTGGAAGTATAGACTGATTAGCAGGGTGACTTGGCTGCCCAGAGACCAGAGCACAAAAAGAAATAATTTTGTATTAAAAAGAATCCTAACAATAAATGGGAGCTAATTCTGAATATTTTAGCCATTCAAATGAAAAGTTTTTGAAAAATGTATTCAATTTTAGCAGCTTGTGTTAGACTTTCAACTCTGAGGTTAAGGACCATGACTCCTCCTATATCTAACTAAGCTTCACAGAACCTAGTTAGTGTCCAGTACTGTGGGGCACTCACAGCCTTTTGGAGTGAAGTTCTAGCTCAGAGAAAACACATTTATGTCAATAATAATCATAGTGTCATAAAGTCTCCCACTCTAATTGGCTTTCTCATTAATTCATTATGGAGAATACTTGCAATCTATCCCAAAAACATTTTCAAAAAGCAGAATGGAAATGTATTTCTTAAATGGAAGATCTCCATTCAGATGTATGCAATTAGCAAATTATTTTTACCCATTTCCCCCTGCTGTGAAATAAAAATATAGAGCTAAATAGGGGGGGAGGCTTTCTAACACATTGAAACTCTACTATAATATTTTAGAACTGAAAGAAACCTTAGATGTCACCTAGTCTAAACCATACATTTTATACATAAGTAAAATGTAGTGCTGACTTGAAAAAGGTCACACAGTTTTACTGCAAAATTGTTGAAAGGATGTGATGTCACAATTAATTTAAACATATTTTTATTCTGAAAAATAAGATTTTTTGACATTTTAATAATATTAATGTTATCGTATTTCTTGAAAATATTTGAAGGAAGTTTGTCATGGCAATAAAAAGTTTGTCATGGCTTATTTTTTAAAAGAGTGACTTATAGGTCTACTCATAATGACTTTTAAAAGGCTTAACTTGTAAGAAACTTCATTAACTAGAAAACTGGGATATTTTGGTTTGATCATATATATTTTGAAGAGAGAGGAAAGGGAGGGATAAAGAGATAAAAACATTAATGAAGAGAAACATCATCATTGGCTGTCTTCTGCATGCTCCCCACTGGGCATGATCTCTGACCAAAAATGAACCAATGACCTGTTGGCTCCTGGACCGATAGTCAACCACAGACCCATACCAACTGGACTAGAAGTCACTTTTGCCTGTATATTTGGAAAACACAAAAAGTGGGATCAACAGGAAATCTTGCATCCTACTTTTACAGTTTCACACTGAATTCTTTATATGTTTGTAATGTACATATTTAATTAATATGGCCAAACCTAATTTTCCTCAACGTAAAATATCAAGAATCTATAAATCTACAATTTATACTTATACTTACTAAGAAAGAATTTAGGTTTATTAAATGTAAATCTAAAGCATGCCTTTTCACCTTATTTAAATTTTGTATGTAACTCAGCTAGACATGACTGGAGGCTATAAAAGATGAAGTAAAATGATTTGAGAAGTAGGATTTAAGTAGGGTTTAAATGAGTTTTAAATATAAATGGTTGATTTTCCACAGGAAATCTAAGCAAAGAGAAATGCAAAAGTTTTGTGAGCTCTAATTTTCTCTGCAGTAAAAATGCTTCCAAACCATCAGCATTAGAAATGTATTTTAGTTTAACAACCAAGGTAAGTGAAATGCTGGGTCTGGTTCAAATTGGACGCAGACAAAACTTTTGGGCAAGTAAGTTTTAGGGTGTCACTTTAAATGGAAGCTTATTGATAAAAATACATACAAAGTAGGAATACATTTTGAAGTAGAATTCCAATTTATCTTCTGTTTTGCCTTTATCCTTAAGGACTGAAAGATGACCCCAATTATAAAGAACATTGCTGTTTAAATAGGCAAAGACTATTAAGAAAGTATTGTAGAAACCAAGCTAACAGTTTTCCAAAACAGAATCTCAGATTTCAAAGATTTCTGTAAGGTTACATTAATTCACATATGGATTATATCATTCTTGACATTTCACTGAAAGTAGTAAGCTACAACTTTCATGAAAAACTCAATCTCTGAAGATATTCTTTCCACGAATGCTTCTTCATGCCCCAATGTGTGTTTACTCAACAAGAAGTTTGAAGGAGGGCAAGCATGGATAAAGGAGATTGTTGCTGTTGTTTTTGTCTTCATATTTCAGTGGCACAAAATAAGTTTTTATTTCTATAGCTTTCTATTTTATTTTAAATTAGATTTTTTTCAAAATTGAGGGAATTTAAAATACTAAGTGGTTTTTACCTTTCTTTTCTTTTTGTTTAGAGGGTTTTCTGTCTAACTGTTGGTTTGTGGTCTTTGAGAGGAGGATGAAGTGCAAAGTTATCAAGGAGCCTTTCTATCAAATTTTGAAAGTTGTTGATAAGATTATATCTGCTGGACTTTAAAACATTTGAAACACATTTCCAAATACTAGTATTATGAAACACATATAAAACAAAACAGATGAAGGTTTACACAACAGCCCTGTCCAAGGTTAATTTTATTATCCTCCTCCAATTTTATGGATAAGGAAATTGAAACCCATTTAAAGCAACTTGCCAGTTGAGCCAGATTTGAACTCCAACATTCTGAGTCTAGAGACCACCTCTTAATCATCATGATCTACTTCTTAACCTCAGTGTATACCTTCCCAAATCAACCCCCAATAATCTAAGAATGCTTATTAAAAACTGAATTACTTCATATTGTTCTGAACAAATTACATATGTACAGCAAAATCATAGACTGTCATTGAATAGTCATTCTAGAAAATGACTTTTTAAGAAAAGACAAATTACCAAAACAGCTTTATGTGTTAAATGGAGTTGACAGCCTCAAATTAAATGAATGAATGAAACTTTGAACAAAAACAGAGAAATTTATAATAATAAAAGCGTAACATGCTCATTGGACTGGACATCCCTCCAGATGTCCTTCCAGATGACCTTCCGCACAAAGCCAGGGCTGGGAGGGAAGCCCGGGTTCCGGGTGCCAGAGGGAAGCCTGTGCCAGCAGCCTGGGGAAGGCCTAGTCTTGCACAAATTCATGCATCAGGCCTATAGTAAATAAGAAAGCAGCCCAGCCAGTGTGGCTTAGTGGTTGAGTGTTAACCTATGAACCAGGAGGTCACAGTTCAATTCCCAGTCTGGGCACATGCCTGGGTTGCAGGCTCCATCCCCAGTGTCAGGCATGCAGGAAGCAGCAACCAATGATTCTCTCTCATCATGGATGTTTCAATCTCTCTCTCCCTCTCCATTCTTCTCCGAAATAAATAATAATAATAATATATGTATATATATATATATATTTTTTAAAGCATCTTTTGACTACAGTAGCTGGATGCCAGTGAAACGGTAACTAAATCAGATTACAGCATCTTCCCCATTCAATAGTAAATGTTTTAATCGAAGAACTCTTGCATACACATTCACTCAGTCTGCTTGTATAATCCTACCATGTGTCAAGGTATATCTGTGTTCAGTAAAGCTGCATATTCTATCTAATAAAGAGGGGATATGCTAATTGATCCTCATGCCATGGCCAAATGGTGGCACTCACATCCAATAAAGAGGGAACAGGCGAATTAATTGCCCTGTCCTCAAAGACATTGGCACCCACAGCCAATAAGGAGGGGCTATACTAATTGACTGACCCACCCTCAAAGATGGCAGCACCCACAACCAGTAAGGAGGAATATACTAATTGATTGCCCTGCCCTCAAAGATGGCATTGCCAACAGCCAATAAGAAGGGAATATGCAAACTGACTCCCATGCTCTCAAAGATGGCAGCATCCACAGCCATAAGATGGCAGGGCACAGTTCCCTCAGGCCTGCTGGGGTGCAGGCACAGCAAGGCCAGGCCTACCCTAGGTAGGTCCAGCTATTTCATGTGCCTGCCTTTGGAGTCCTCCAGTTCCTTCAGCCATCCAACTACCCAGGGCCGGCTCAAAGTGCAGGCATACCTTGGATGGTGCCTGCCTAGCCACCCAAGGCCACCCGAGGCTCAGATAACCAGGCCCAGCCAAGGCTTGCACTGCCTGCAGTGGCAGGAGCAGAGGTACAATAGGGGCATCGACTTCCCCTGATCATCAGGTCACTTCCAACCCCTGAGGACTCCCAGAGTGCAGGAGGGGGCAGGCCCGGCTGAGGGAATTTTCATGCATAGTGATGGATATAAATGAATAAATCTTGGGGCGGGGAAATGTTAAAAAATTGTAGGTTTGTCAGTAGACTTTTAAAAAGGTTTTTTCTTTTCCAAACATTGAAAAGAAAATTGGGCAATTCCTGTCTGCTCCCTAATATTTCTAACTAAAATATCAATAGAACACTAATAGCTCATTGATACTCAGGGAACCAGTAAAATAACATTTTTGTTCTTTTTATTTTACTTTTACTTATTTACTTATTTATATTTAGAGAGAGGAGAAAGTAGAGCAAGAAAGAGAAACATGAATGTGAGAAAGAAACATTGATTGATTGCCTCCCATCAGCACCCACACTGGAGATTGAACCCAAAACCTAGGTATGTGGCCTGACTGGAAATTGAACTGGCAAACTTTTGGGGAACAGGATGAGAATCCAGCCAACTGAGCCACACCTGCCAGAGCTAACTTTTTTTTTCCTTTTTGCATCCCAATTTGTTAGCATTGGTTATCACAAGACAGAATATTGCCTTGATATTCCGGACATTCAAAAGTTATCCTTCCTTTATTTTCTAATTTTATGTCTATTCAGAATCATTGCCATGTTCTCATATATTAGAATGAATATAATAGAATGATTAAGGTGATTTCTTTTAAGTCAAAAGTGTAATAGAATAAAAAGGCAAAGTTACTAAGAGGTTACTAATTTATAAAAATTTTAAGTTGTTAAACCAAATGTCAACATTTTCCCTCAGTCATACTCATTTAAAAAATAATTAGCACATCGGTCTACTCACTCTTTCACTCCCTCTCATTTGGAAACTAGAATTTTAGCCTGAATCCATGCTTGAAACTTGGATGAAATGTAGGCATTATGAAATAGATAAAGACAATTTTTTGTAGATAATAACCTAGAGTTTTATTTCCCCAAAATGTCTTTGTGGTATATACTTCAACATCTGAAATTACCTCCTACATGTACTTTTAATATCCCTCCTTTTTTTCTTTACATATACTTTTACAATGTTAAATCAGTTCCAATTGATGTATCACTTAGTTTAGGGATGGAAGGCGAGTAGAGAAAAAAGATATTCTACATTTACGAGGCATGATTTCATACTAAAATAGGCTTGTCCATTCCTGGTGGCTGTTTAGCTCCATTTTATAGAGATAATAATACCTTATGAAAAGACCAGGAACGCATTATTACCTAAATATACGGACTTGTCAATGTGAAGCAAGCTTTCCCAACTTTATTGAAAGGTGTTACATGACCTAAACATTTCCAGTGCACAGAGTTGAGGCTTACACTAGAGCAGAAAACCACAAACAGCTGAGCCCTCCTTCTGCAAAGGCTGTAAGTCCAAAACCTGACTGCAAGTCAGAATCACCAGAACATTAAACCAACACAGACTCCCTGATCTCACCACAGAGTTACTGCTTCTGTTGCTCTGTCATGATCCTGTGGAATATCAGTGAGATGTAAATGAAACATTATAGAAGTTTTCTCATTTACAGAGAATCACAAAATATGAAAGGTCAAACCCGTGTACCTTCACCTAGTGCATATTAAAGAGACACACCCCCTCCATAGAAATGCTCCATATTAGACCAGCAATCATCCACTCTCAAGTAAAGAAAAAGAAAGCCTATTTGTGCTGATAGTTTAATTGTAAGATTACACAGTTTTAGTATTAATTGGAAAATAAGCATGGAAAAGTGGGAAACCCCTGGACTAGGAGTTAGAAGTTGAATTCATGTCCCTACTGCATTCCCTAATTTGGTAAATGCCCTTGAGCATGACACTTAATTCCATCAGCCTCTAATTCCCTTTTCTTTAACATGATATGGTAAGACTTGGTAATCTCCAAGGGTGCTTTTTTAAGAGGAAATATCTCTTCTTCTCAAGCATTTCTCTCAAGTATTACTGAAAACACCCTGAAATATGGGAAAAACATTGCTCTGCGTTTTCCTTCCCTCAACTCACTGTGGATCAGACTGCAAAGTGATCACTGAAGCAAACCAGTCAATACACTTTACAAAAACCAGAAGAGTGAGCCCAGCACACGCATACAACCTGGCTGTGACTTTTCTGTCTGCTGACAGACATCAGATCTTGTCACTAACACAGTCAATGGGGTGCAAAATCCTGTGGAATTTGCTGAACTGAACAGGACACCACACATAACGATGGGAACCTCAGACACCAGCCATGTCATGTGTTGTCATCGCTGATCCTGTTCCTGTTCTCACTCCAGGGCCAGCCAGAGAGTCTGTTATTGATATTAAAGTAAAAACTATTCAGATCAGATCAGATCTTAAGCAATTATTTTGACTTAATCAAGACCTTCTCTTTTATTTTCAAGTTAATGATTTGGTTTTTGAAAAATACACACCCCCAGATCACTAGCTTTATCCTAAAAATTTTGCCCTAGAACCCTAATCTGTCATGCTGTTCATCTTCTGGGTTACGTACTAGGGTCATAATCTTGTACAGTAACTTTATATTCTGTTATGTCAGACAAATTAGCTCATAAACATTGCGCTTGTGAGAGGTACAGCTCTGGGCCCAAAGAAGTTAGACACACAACTGCTCATGCACAGTTTTCATTAAAATAAACTAAAAATATGTATAGACAAATCAAAGATGTATTGTTTTATGTCATCATTATCTACGCTGAAATGATAGGTAAAAAAATACACATTTAATTAGTCTGTAAAAGAGGGGCCATCGCAAAATAAGAAGTCTTTTTAAATGTGTGTAAACAGAGTTTAAAGTAACAAAAGTGAAATGAGGCAGGGCCAGAAAATAGAAGTCAGTGAGAGTTCAGAAAAATAGAACTGATCTCATATAAAGGCAGATGATGTAAAAATCATTTAAGCCCACAGAATTCTAGAGTTGAAAAGACACAGGAGAAATAAGACCTAGAAGAAAATGAGTCACTAAGAGATTATGTGAATTGCCTAAATTCCCAGGACTAGAATGAGGGTCTCCAGCCTCCTGAGACAATGTTCTTTCCAATACCATGCATAACTATGGTTTTATATTATTTCAGTATTTTTACTGAATATAGATAGCTCAAATGTGAAGGAGATTATCATCTTTTTTCATGGACTACTATGGGATGAAAATGAAGAAGCCACTAAGATAGTTTGGGTTAGCACTTGCAAACATAATTTAGTAAGAGTTATTTAAATAAAAATTGACATTTCTTCTCTTGCATTGCATCATGCATGCCTCCATTTACATGTATACTGAGAGCCTACCATGTGCCAGGGTATTTTTTCTCTAATAAAGGAGACTGACATATAAATAGAAGGGTACAAAAAAGGTATATAACAGATGGTGATGAGAGGTTATTAATAGGACTGGGATTATAAAGTGCCAGATTATGAAGAATGTGTCCTTGGTTAGGATTTGAAGCTATGGTAGACAGCCAAAAGTCTGTAAATAATTTTACATAGAGAAAAACTACATGAAGATGTGTATTTAAGGAAATTGCACTGGCTTGTTGAGATAAATGTACAGGTGAGATAGCACAAAACTCAGTTTTCCACATTAGAGCATGGGAGTTTCAGTCATGTGGGAGAAGATATAACTACTTGAGTATAGAGAAATTCTCTTCAGGGCATCTTTAGTTTGAGGTCAATAAGAAAGCTCTTGCCCTGCCAGTGTGGTGCAGTGGTTGCGCACTGACCTATGAACCAGGAAATCATGGTCCCAGTCTTGATCAGGACACATGCTCAGGTTGCAGACTCAATCCCCCAGAAGGGGTGTGCAGGGGGCAGCTACTTGATCAATAATTCTCTCTCATCACTGATGCTTCTCTCTCTCTCTCCCTCTCCCTTCCTCTCTCTGAAATCAATAAAAATCTAAAAGAGAAGTTCTTCAGTTACAGTAATTAATCTCCTGAAGTTGGGAGAGGGGGATGGAGTAGTAGCAATGTGGGAGTGAATAGTCTTCAGAATGTAGTTGATGGCACCAGGGTAGAGGAGAGCTCTAAAAAAAAAATAGGAGATGAATAATGATAGAATCACAGATATCATAGAACAAGGAATTATTGCTTTTCCTACTACTTAGTAGTAACTACAAACAGGATATCCCAATCAGAGTAAGATTAAATTGACTGTAAAGTATCCCAATTTTGGTATTGCCTTCATATTAATTCAAACATCTCCTAAGATTAGCTGAAGACTTTAGTATCAAACTATAAGTCACTTTGGATTGAATTTTATGTATATGTCTTTCTACTTTCATAGTATTAATCTTACAGTTCATATTTTTTCAAAGTCTGTTATATAAAGAAAATTATTGGGAAAGTCACCAGTTAGTGACACAGGAAAGTGATGACTGTTGGTTGAAACCTTACTCAAGCTCCAGTCAAGGTGAAAGTTAAGTGAGAACTAAGTATGTTGGCCATGATGACTGACTAATGAATAAGAAACCCTCACAGCTATAGGTTGGTTCATAGGTGTCAGAGAGAAATGGAAGCAGCTACAGCATTAATATATATTTTGCCACATCATTACAATACCATGGAGTTGAAGAAAAATTACTTCTAGGCGCTCTTCCCGGCTTTAAGTAGAAATAGTGGCTTATAAAGGAAGAATAAAACAGGAGGAAAATCTTAAAGATGATGGTTCTTAATATAATATATATTATTGCAGGGATTCCATCCACAGTTGCTAATTTGGAAAGACCTGGAAAAGTGAAAAGGAATCTTTGTCAGTAGGGAAGGATTTTTAGAACACTTTGAGAGTGACATAAGTGTTGGGAATTACCACCCAGACCTTGAAAAATTGCCAAAGATATCAAAGCTAACATGGAAAAGAATTAAATATTTTCTTTGAATGAGAAAGGCACAAAATATCTTTATCAACAAAGATAAATACTTCATAATGACAAGAATAATCCATGAGAAAACTCTACCTTAGTTGTGCATAACAACATAGCTTCATAATTGTTATACAAAAAGGAAGGACAAGTAGAAGATAAACAGATATATTCCTATTGAAAAGAGGCTTCATATACCTCTCAACAACTGACAAGACAAATAGACCCCCCCCAAAGAAAACCCACAAAAACTTAGTAAGAGTAGAGAAATTGTGTCAACTTAATTCAGTGTATTTTTAAAGATCCACTAATACAGAATTTTATTATTTTCAAGTGATCTTGTTGCAATTTTCAGACTAAGTACTGGAACACAATCAAATTTAATGATTTTCAAAAGATTAAAAGAGTTCAGAGAATGTTCTCTAAACGCAGTGGGATTAAGCTAGAAATTAATAATAAAAATCTAACTGGTAAACTTCCAACTGTTTGGAAATTAAGTAATACACTTACAAGTAACATGATGGTCCAAGAACTAGTCACAATAAACTAAATAATAATAAAAACATAAATCACAATTGTGGGTTCATATAAAGTTGTGATTTGTGGGTAACTTGTAGTTTTAGCACACCTATTAACAAAGAAGAAGGCTAGAATCAATAATCAATAATACTAATATCCATATTAAGAAAGTCACTTATTACCTACAGAGGGAATAAAAATAAAATATTACTATAAATCCTACAGATCTAAGAAAAATTTGATAGGAAGACAATATAAAAAATTGTATTCCAATATTTTAAAAATTTAGATAAAATGAACAAATATCAACAAGCAAAATATTATTTAAAAGGAAACAATCATTACAAAATCCATAGTGATATATTTCCAGCCTCAGATATTTTCATGGATGAATTTTTCCAATCAAATTTAAACAGTGCCATCCACAGGGATACTAGAGAAAGCAAGGGCATGGCTCATCTTTTTTGTTTTTCTTTTTGTATCAAATCCTGAAAATGAAATTATAAAAAAGGAAAATTATAGCGTGATATTTGTGAAAGTAGATAAAAAAAACAACACTCTGAAATAGAAGTTGTCTCAGAGTTGGGAAAAAATACCACAAACTTAAAAATTTTATTGAAGACCAACCTATTTAAAAGGTCTTATGATTTCTATTCAGCTAGATTTATAGATCAATGAAATATGTAGAGGGGTAAACAACAAGTTCTAAAGGGCTGAGAAGACCAAAGTAATAAATGAAATAGGGATCTAAGATAAATAATATGCATACAGAGAGACACAAGGAAGATGGTGATAAAAAAAACCCATGCTTCCTTCTTAAGTAGTGGAAGAACATAGAAGAGTAAAAATGAGATACAAGAGTGACTGTAAACAATGTAAGCTCAGAAGATAAAAACAAAACCAAGAACTCCAAATTACCTGAATTTGTGGTCATGAGTTTTTAACGGGCTTCATCAATTTTCTCAAGTTCAGTTGTGTCTCTGGGGTGGTTTGTGCTTTGGTGGTCATGGAACCCTGCTCAGTGTTAACAAATGCACATTGTAACTCACTTCTTAAAGCAAAACAGATATTTCTCCTACTTTAGTGGGGGGCTTGTGAAAAGTTGGGGCCTGATGGAGATTAATGGCACCCTTGGAAGAAAACGTAGATGACAAATTATAGGCTTCACACTCTTCACATGATCATTACCAGAATCATGTTACTCCTCACTATGTTGTAATCAATGAGGAGTCATTTTTTATTGACAAACAAAGCTACCTTCTCAATGAGGAATGTTTTCTTTTACTGTATCAACCTAGCATTCATAGACAGACATGTTTGGGGTGCCAGCATCTAAAATATGATAAAGCTATTGGTATAGTTACAGAATCATTTATTGGTAGTCTTATTAAGTGAAGCTCAATTCTACTTTATAGCATCTTTACAATTTCTATGGGGTTAAGAAATACCTGTCAACAGCAGTTCTGAATTTTACATTCAGAATTATATGATTGCAATACAAATGCTTTATCCAATGTACCATGCATTGGACTCCTGCTAAATTATTTGGAGACAACACAAACCGTCCTCCATATGTGCAAGATGTGTTGCTATTAAACATTTGCAAGCAGGCATGCTGTTAGTGGGCAGTCCAGTATCTAGACTCTATCCCCCAAGCTCTGCAGTCTTCAGGAGCATATCAACACAAAACCTCCAGAGGGTTGGGTAGAATTTGTATTTAGGAGGCAGAATATCATTTCTAGAAAGTGGTTGGACTCTGTGCAGTTCAAATCTGTGATCCTGTGTTTATGAAAAAACACCTTCTCAGGAAATGAAATAAAATATTTGAGAAAAAGAAAATACCTAGTAAACATGAACAAATATAGATTTTACTTGACAGAACAAAACATTCTAATGACTCCTGAATTTTTGTGACTGAGCCTAAATAAATGCCTAAGGAAAAAAAGTTTAAGTTTTGTAAAAAGGAAAAAGCTAAATATAGAGAGACTGATAAAATGTGGTAGCTTAAAAAATAGAGCTGTAATTAATTTAAAGGAACTAGAGCTAAATTATAAAAACTCTATGATAATACATCCTGTAATGTAATAGTGATTTTATTGTCATGGCAAATAAAATTAGTAATGTTCAGTTAGATTGCCAAAAAATATCTCTTTATACTACATCTCAAAAACGAATTATTCTTTTTAGTACAATATGCTCATTATATGAAAAAACTTCTTACTCTCTGGGAAAAATTATTTTGCTTTAAGTAACTGTTTTTTCTACCTCTGTTTATAAGTATATATAAATATGCAAATAAGACAAAAACAAAGAACCATTGGCAATAGTATCTGTCCTTACTGCCCTGATTTCTTGACAACCACAATGCACCTGCTCCAGCCCTTCCATCCTCTATGAAAACCTGTCAAATCCCACTTAGCCTTGAGTATATGAAAAAAAGTTAAGAATTAATTAAAGGATATGGAATTAGCTTTTCCAAAATTGCCTCTAATGTATCATATTTAAAATAATGGTTGAGTGGTTTAAAAAATTTTAACAATGATTTTAAGTAACAAGATTTTTTTATGCTCCCACTTGGTGAAAAAAAGATTAAATATGAATTGTAAAAAATAATTAAAATGAGAAAAATAAATGTGAAATCAAATAGAATAATTTAAAAGACAACCCAGTGAGTGGGAGTACATATTCGCCAAAGATACATCTCTTAAGGAGTTACCATGCAAAACTTATAAAGAACTTATACAACTCAGCACCAAGAAAAACAAATAGTCCAATTATAAAGATGGGCAAAGGCTCTGCATGGACACTCCTCCAAAGAAGAAATGTAGATGGCCAACAGACATGTCGAAAAATGTTCAACATTACTAATCATCAGAGAAATGGGAATTAAAACCACAATGAGGTATCACCTTACATCTGCCAGGATGGCTATCATTAATAAGTCAACAAACAACAAGTATTGGCAAGAATGTGGTGAAAAGAGAACCCTCGTGCACTACTGGTGGGAATGCAGACTGGTGCAGCCATTATGGAAAACAGTATGGAGGTTCCTTAAAAAACTAAAAGTGGAACTACATTATGATCCAGTGATTCCACTTCTGGGTATTTATCCAAAGAAACCCAAAACACTAATTGAAAAAACTATATGTACCCCTGTGTCCACTGCAACATTATTTATAATAGCCCAGATATGGAAGCAACCTAACTGCCCATACATGAATGAGTGGATAAAAAAGCAGTGGTACATACATACAGTAAAATATTGCTGAGTTGTAAAAAAAAATCTTAGCATTTCTGATAGCATGAATGGACCTAGAAGGTATTATGCTAAGTGAAATGTCAGTCAAGGAAAGACAAGTACCATATGATTTCTCTTACATGGGGGATCTAAAGAGCAATATAAATGAACAAACAAAATAGAAATATACTCATAGATGGATGTCAGATGACAGGGGAGTTGGAAACTCGGTGAAAAAGGTGAAAGGATGGAAAATGAAAGATTGATAGTTACAAAATAGTCATATGGAATAAAATACAACATAGGAAATATAGTCAATAATATTTCAATAACTATGTATGGTGCCAAGTGGGTACTGGAAATATTAGGGGGACCACTTTATAAAGTATGTGATTATCTAACCACTACACTGTACACCTAAAACTAATACAATATTCAATGTAAACTGTAATTTTTCAAAAATAAAATATTTTAACAAAGAAAATGTAAATAATAATGAGAATAGCTTACCCATGGAATAGAATACAGATAAGCAAGTCAAAAGCCATATATGCAGTCACATAAGTTTTTTGACTGTACATCTTATGACTTCCTTGTGCTCACAAATTTAATCTGGGGGATAAGTAAATATATTAGATAAAATTAAATACATACTTGAATTGGTAAAGATAAAAATGACAATTTCACTTTCACAGCAATTTTGGTATCTGGGCAACCGAGCAGCGATTCTGTTTATATAGTATGTTCTGTTTAGGCAATTTGCTAAGATATACGATTATTTTTTTAAAAAATACACTCAAAAATTACAAACTTCCTAATCATGCAAAAGTCCACTCTTCTTAAACATTATAAAAACCAATAAGAAAATTTACTCTTTTATTTAAACATTTTTCTTAATCACATCTTATATTTTATATTCAAACAATTTTGCCAACTGTTGGACATTCTAAGAAAAGCAGTACATGTAATGGGCATGACTTTTCAAAATAATGAAAACTATATTCAGAGCCCTTAAAACTATTTGAAAATGTTTTATAAATTCTTGGCTAAAATATAAATTCACAGCTAAAATATAACTTCACCTATAATGTGATTAGAACAGACACAAGGAATCAGCTTGGGAGGATAATGACATAACCAATTAAAAATCTTTTTTTTTTAAATCAGCAAGGATGGAGACTTAAGACTTTAATGGTTTTTCACTTTTAACAATGTGCATATAATTTTCGCCAAGATCTATTTAGAATGAAACTCTTTCTAAAAAGGGAAGGAAGCAGCACATTTTATTGCTGGCCCAAAAGCAGAGAGCAAGGCATGAAGCCACTAAGTTTATTGAAATGTGGAACACATTTCCCCCAATTATTCAAAAGCTATTCAACCAGAGCTTCAGCTTAACAGAAGGTAGAAGGTAGTTTTTAAAATATTATACTCCTAGTGACTCTGTTTAGCTATGGCATTAAAGATGCTCTTTGGACTTATGGTTTTTCAGGCAAATTATTTAAAAACACACAATTTTGATTCTTTGATCATTTACAATGTGTATTTAGTGCACAAGGCAATTTACTTAGATATGATTATTTTTAAAAATACACTTACAAATCATAAACTTGATTTGATTTACCTTACTGCAAAAGAAGAGGAGTTTTGTTTTACTTTTAAGGGCAACATACTAAAGAAAGTCTATCTCTGTTATAGATTCTATCTTCATGGTAACATTTGAAAAGGACTTTAAGCAGTCAGACTCAACAAATTTTAAACAGCCTATTAAAATTACCATGGGTCATGTAAAAGTTTTTATTATCTATTTGACAAAGCATGGGAAATTACTGGGCTTTGATATAACCTTACAAAATTATTAAAGATCATAGCATACATTTTATTTAATCCAAAAGCACCAAATAGTACTGAACAGTAGTAGGTACTTAACAAATAATTTAAGATTATTAAATTTGGGATTCTTCAAACTATTTCCAGGATAGTTTAGAACTGCTAGCAGGAAAGGCTATCTTTAACATGTTTAGCCCAACAATATGTATATCAGACACATTCTATTGTGATCTTCACACTATATAAACAATAGAAATAGAATTTGTGCTAAGTTCTCTTTGATATTTAAAAATATTAATAGAAAAATGACAATGTCCAAATGACCAATTATGTATTCAGTTGGTTGATTAAAACTAAAGATTTCTATTCAAATAGCTCAGTTTGGAAAATAAATACAATCGGTTTATCCCACTTTCATTTGTAATAAAAATGATGTAGATTCAAACAAGTTACACACTAATGTCCTCAAACTATGACCACTATCTTAAACAGTGGATTCTATGGTTTTTAATGATAGTTTTTGAATTTAGGAAAGTCTCTCAGACATGTTCAATATAAAATAACTAATAGATATTAGGCCACAAAATAACAAATATTTATTATAAGACTGCAGATGCATGGAAAAGCCTTCATGGGGAGAAAAGACCCTAAATGATAATAACACTGGTATAACAAGGAATCTTCTTTTAATTCAGAAGAAAAAGAAGACTCTAAAATTAAAACTGTTATTAGAAGTAGTTGAAAGCAGGCAGGAACTGAAGCTGAGTCTTGCAGTCTTGGCTATTGTTGTATTATTGCAGAGTCCCATAGGCAATCCTCACATGCACAGTACATCCTGGATCTTTTGATTCTTTTGTCTACCCTCCAACCTGCTCAGCCAAGAACCTTCAGCCAGGAAAGATTTATGAAGCTCCCACTAACAGGGTCAACCCTGTTTTATCACCAGAGGCCTTCTTCTTAAAAATAATAACATCATTTACAGCTCCTTTAAGCCGATTCTCTTGGCACCAACATTTTGTGTTTATCTTAACAACCCGTGTACACTCAAAGCCCCCAGTTGCAATGAATGCAGTCATCAATTCTACTGGGCACAGTAGCCCAGACTCCTGTGGTCTGTCAACCCTACGTCATCTAAGGTAATGAATAGGTCAGAGTGTCTGCACACTTCAAAAGGTTGATAGGATTTGCATTTTGAGATGAAAATAGTGAGCTTTAAGATGAACAATTTGCAAAAGCAAATGTATTTCAGCATATGAAATGGAGAAGATTATTAAATGACCCCAAACACAATGGAAATAAATGAAAATATTACAAATAACTAAATGAAAAAAAATAAAACTTACTTAAATGAATTGCTCTAAGAACATATGCTTCTCCATGTAAACAGCAATTTGAATTAAAAGGTGTCTGATTTGAGGAGACTTATCGATAAGTTATTGCACTGTAATATTTGTACTGCTTTTAGGAGTCTTCCCTAAGCTATTTTAAAATATTAGGTTTATACAAAAATGGACTCCAGAGTGGTAGTAAACATTATATAGTTTTAGACTGGAAAAAACTCGCTCATTTTTAGCAATTTAGTATTGAGGATAGCTTATGAATCAACTAACATATTGTTCCTGAAATGTTCATAATTTATTTAAATCATTAATTTTATTCTCTGGTAATATAAATTTGTAAGATTTTATAAAATGTTTTGGGATTTCCTCTTGGAAAGGAATGTGCACAATATCCAAAGAAATGCTCAATATTTTATTGTAATTGCATAAAGTAGTTCTCTCAGAGAGATCATTCTTAACAACCTTAGCCCCTGTGCTGTGATGAGAGAGGCTTTTCATGGGTATTTGGCCAGAGGTTTTTTGTAGAGTTAATACTCCCACTCTTCTTCCTTAAGTGTCTTGGGAGTTTTAACATCCGCAACACAGACAGGAACTTGGTTTTATGCCTCAAGAAAAGAATGGATCTTTTTTCATATAATAATCTGCAGTGCAATTACCAATGAAAAAGTAATATTGTGCACCATAAACTGAGCAATCTGCAAGGAACATTTTAGTAATAGACAATTCCAAATGCAGAAAGCATAAGGAATTTAAATCAAGTGAAGATAGAAATCGATACAAGAAAATAAAAAATAATCTCACCATTTCATAGACAAAATAAATGGGGGAGGGTGGAACAGAATACCTGTTGTCTGCCATAGACCTTGAGCTCATCAGAAACCCGTGTTTAAAAAAAGTTTCATAATTTTAAAATCAAATTTTATAAGATGCTTGAAAGCAGTAAGTAATTAGCTATATTGATGAGACTAGGTACCAGTACTAGCTTAACACAGATCTACAATAAAAGATCTAGTCCACTAAGACATTGCAGAGTGTCAACCCCAACAGTGATGGCAGTATAATGTATTAAAACATCATACAATGGAGAGTTTCCTGTATTCTATAATGTATTTAAGCATAAAATCTTATTTGATACTCATATTAGGATGATAAATAGAGCAAGATGTGTTTTTGCCTTGGGGAAACTGAATCTATATGAAGTGAAATGACTAGCTTAATTCATAGCTAGAATTCTATTGTCAAAGATATCAGTTCTTTTTTCACTCTATTCCATACCAGGGTTAGTATAGCTCCCCCCTGGAGATAAGACAAAGTCCTTTTGCTGGGCCCCTAAGATAGATAAATGCAACTTACTGCAAGCTCTACCAGGTCCTTTTGTGGTCCAATACAAATAGTAGTAGTAGAAATAACAACAAAAACAATAATAATATTGGATATGTCCTGATTTTCCACAGGGATTCACAAATTCTGTGGAAGCCAGAAATTAAATCTTCTAGAATTGAGATTTCCAGATTATATCCCTAGTTACCCCAGGGCCTCTCAGAGTTATACTTGACATCTGTCTGATACTACACAAATTACTAGCTCGAAGTGTTCACAGTCCCAACATCACATTGGACTACATTTCTTTTTAGGATACCCTGTCTTTCTGAGGGGAGGTTTGCATAAAACATAAGTACCATGCATAATCTAATGCAAGAAAGGAGATAAGAGCATGGGTGTACAATCTGATTCCCAGATACACACACATATTTCAACAGACACACAGATAGATCCCTGTGGTTGTCACTAGGAGGTCACTGTAGTTGTTTAAGAATAAAATAGATATTTTTCCATGTATATGCCTTATTTTTTCGAATAGTTTATATTGTTTCAGTCTGATGATCTAATAAAGAGAACTGTTAGTTTTTTCATCCTGTGGATGCTATGAAAAAGTAATAGAGACACTATGAGCATCCTAAATCAAGAATGTTTGGAAACTTCCATTCCAGAAAAAAAATACCTAATTTCTAAGTGGCTTTTTTCCCCATCTTTATTGTTCAGTTTATTAATTACATTGTTGCCCCCCTTTTTCCCCTATAGCTTCCCTACACCCGGTATCCATCCCAATCTCCGCCCTCACTTCTCCCCCACTGTCCTCTCCCATAGTTGCATGATTTTTGTCGTCTCTTGCTGCACTTCCCACACCCTTTTTCTCCCCAAGAATTGTCAGTCCATTCCCTCTCTATGCCCATGATTCTGTTATATTCACCAGTTTATCCTGTTCATCAGATTATTCACTTGATTTATTAATTCATTTGCTGATAGATGTGTATTTGTTGTTCATAATTTATACTTTTATCTTTTTCTTCTTCCTCTTCTTAAAGAATGTCTTTCAGCATTTCATATAACATTGGTTTGGTGGTGATGAACTCCTTTAGCTTTTTCTTATCTGCAAAGCACTTTATCTGATCTTCAATTCTGAATGATAGCTTTGCTGGGTAGAGTAATCTTGGTTGCAGATTCTTGCTGTTCATCACTTTGAATATTTCTTGCCACTCTCATCTGGCCTGCATAGTTTCTTTTGAGAAATCCGCTGACAATCATATGGGTGCTCCCTTATAGGTAACTAGCTATTATTCTCTTGCTGCTTTTAATATTCTCTCTTTGTCTTTTGCTCTTGGCATTTTAATTATGATGTGCCTCAGTGTGGTCCTCTTAGGGTTCCTATATATTGGGGTTTGGTGTGCTTCTTGGACTCCTAAGTCAATTTCTTTCACCAGGTTTGGGAAGTTTTCAGTCACTATTTTTTCAAATAGGTTGTCATTGTCTTGCTCTCTATCTTTTTCTGGCACCCCTATAATTCGGATGTTGGTATGCTTGAGGTTGTCCCAGAGGCCCCTTACATTATTTTCAATTTTTTGGATTCTTTTGGTTTCTTGCTTTTCTAGCTGAGTGGATTTTACCTCTTTGTATTTCAAATCTTTAACTTGGTTCTTGCGGTCTTCTAGATTGCTTTTATGTCTTTGTATAATATTTTTTATTTCAGTCAGTGTATGCTTAATTTCTAGTTGGTCCTTTTTCATATCCTTGAGAGTCTCCTTTATATCCTTGTAGGTCTCGTTCATATCCTTGTAGGTCTCACTCATTTCCTTGTAGGTCTTGTTCATTTCCTGTAGGTCTTGTTCATTTCCTCATAGGTCTTGTTTATTTCCTTGCAGGTCTCGGGCTTTTTGAAGGAGCCTCTTGAAAAGCCTTGTAACCGTGGTTTTGAATTATATGTCCAGTCATTTTTTTTCCTCCATTTCTTTCACATCTAATTTCTTTCCATGTCTCTGCATGGTGGCTGCTTTCCTGAGTTGGTCGATTAGCTTTGTGTGGTAGACGTCCTCTAAGGGACAGTGGCTCAGCCTCCCCAGTTACCTGAGGTGAATATGGGTTGCACAGTCTTGTTGAAGTTAAGCCTAGATTAATCGTTGTTAGCACTAGGAGGGTTTGACTTCCAGGCCAATTGTCTATGATGTTCAGCCGTGCTCAGGTTGGATGAGCGCAGTCTCTGGGCCAAGCAGGCAGCGTCAGCTCTGCCCTATTTGGCCCCAGGGACTCTGTGCCAGGTGTGAATGGCTTTCAGCACCTCTGAGAGAGAGCTGCTGCTGAGCTCCACCCGCTGTCGGAGAATTCAGCCTCTCCCCAAATGAGTCTGCACACCCAACATCTCACCCAGGGTCATAAAACAATGCAGTCTGGTGGTTTCCCGAATGAGAGAATAAGTCATGAGTGCTCTCTGCGTGGTCACACAGCTGTGC
The DNA here is from genome assembly GCA_027563665.1 of Antrozous pallidus. NCBI lineage: Eukaryota > Metazoa > Chordata > Mammalia > Chiroptera > Vespertilionidae > Antrozous > Antrozous pallidus. The sequence continues at coordinate 68,063,979 of CM050521.1, forward strand.
TGTTCCCAAGTTCATGTGCACTCTGCACAAGCTTGCCCTCTCCACAAGCTTGCAGACCCTTGCAGCGCCCGAGTTTCGGCGTGCCTTCCCACTGTCCAGTTTTTACCCCATATGATTGTGGGTTCCCTGGACTTTGCCCGGAGCTGGGGAATTAGTGGAGTGGGACATCTTTGTCTCCCCCATTGGAGAAAGCCAGCGAGGTTTTCAGCCGCCCACCCTATCCGCTGGCACGCGTTCCAATCCTCTCTCCACGTGAATTTTCAATGCTGTCCACCGCTGCTCCTCTGAGTCATAGTGTCTTATCTTCACTTCTATTTGCAGAATTATCACTCAGCCAGCTTTTCTGTGATTCTGGATGGTGTTTGTTCTTTCATTAAGTTGTAGTTTTGAAATTGCTGTGTGTGGCAGCAAAATAGGTGTTTACCTATGCTGCCATCTTGGTTCCCCCTTTAAGTGGCTTCTTAAGTTCCTTTAGTAGAAAAAATAAAGTACCTTTGCAAATGGAGAACATACGAAGTCTTAGCTTTATTAAATTATTTTCTATTTTTCATAAAGTAGAAGATAAAGTAAACTATTTTTTTCCTTTTAACAAAAGCATTTTCTTTAGTCCCTACTTTGTTTTTTGCTTGTTTGCTGTTGTGTTTTTGCCAGCTCCTTTGCTTTCTCTTACATCTTAAATGCAGTTTGTCATTTTTGACCTCATCACTTTCTTCCCTTACTATGGGCTCTTTAGGATGTGTTATAAGTGTTTGTTATTATAAACAATGATGCAATAAACAGTTTTCCAATTATTTCCCTAGGAGAGATCCCTAAGGATAAAAATTTTGGTTCAAACTTCAGGTAGAAACATCCAATCTAGATTGGCATTGGCAAATTGTTCTACTAAAGCTTTATATGTACATGTCAGCAATGGTGTCTGGATGGTGGACAAATAGTAGCAATGCAGGTTCCCCCCACTCTGGTTTGGTCCTGGGCAGCCTGCAGCAAACCTAAAGCAGTCATATTTTTGTGCAAATATTAAAATTTAAAGTTACCAAGACTGCAATATAAAATTTCCAAAAGCCCCCATTAATCCAATAAAGGGGAGGGGAATAGTGGGGTAATATCATGTAAGAAAAAATATCCTGTAAGTAAATTAGTTAGAAAATTATTACTTCAGAAAATTAATCTTGTAATGCTAACAGCAGGACACCCATGAAAAACACACAAGGTGTCAAAATAAACCAAAGGAAAATCATTTGGGCAAAAATTAAAAGTAGACCAAGTCTAATTTACAGAAAAGATTCCTTTATTAACTTTTGGTCGAGAATATATTTATATATTTCATAAAACAACTCTAAGACCATATGGATTCCTGCAACAAAGAGGAACTGACAGGTCTGCTCCAACAGCAAAGACAGTCCAGAGACGGAAGTTGCTGACGACACCTTGCCATGCTAGCAGTCAGCAGCAGTGCATCGTTGCAGGCTGCCCAGGACCAAACCAGGGAGGGGGAACCTGCACTAGCTTTATTTTTACTTAACTTCAAGCTACTTAAGGACTGCAGACAAAATACAAGGAACTCTCATATAATCGTTAATCAAATTCACTGATTTTTTTTTGGCATTTAGCCCCATTTGATTATTATTATCTTATTTTCTCCTCTTTCTCCCTTCTACACATACACTCATACACACATATTATTGATTACTTTTTACAATTTTTTAGTAACTTTCTTACCCCTAAATCCTTTCCTAAGGCAAGGTAATCACATAATTCCAGCACAATGATCAGGATTAGGACAGGTTTTACAGATATTTATTTGTAATGTATGTTTCTTATTTCCTCCACACTAAATTAAGGTTCTTAAGCTCCATGAGTGAGTCCCCCAACACCATACACCTTCAGGTATATTACGCATAGTGAGGAAAAAGTTTATAAAGTATCTCCTGATAACTTTCCTAAGACAAAGAGAAAGGAGCTTTTAGGAGGTACCCTCTACCAAGTTCTAATTTGAAAAGAGTCTTATCAAAATTAAAACATAAGGAGTAAAGGATATTGGAGTGCAGCTATATACAAGCTCTAGCATATGCTGAAACTGAATTGAGTACCAGATCAAGTGCATTATGGTTGATTATATTCATGCTACAATTAAAGTAATTACTTAATTTTAAAATTAATGCACTCTAAATATGTTTAATGACTGAAATTAAAATGTGCAATTATAGTATAAATACTTGAAATTATGTTGTAGTGTGTTTATACTAATCACCGTGTGTCAGCTGAAACAGCTGTAGTGAACACTTTGCTAAGTGCCCAGTGGAGCTATTCACAGCCCATCAAGCACAGGTTCTTCTGGACCAAGTGTCACGTGGGAAAAGCCTGCTCACTCCGCTTGAGGGTTTGAGCAGAGAAGTTGCCTTGTTTCCTCAATAGCCTTGAAAACTATACAAGTGGATAGCTTATACAAAATGCTCAATGCATGAATATTCCGTTAACTATTATGAAAAAGATCTTGAGAGCTCCATTTTAAAGGATCATTAAAATGTAGCTACAACCTACCATTCTAAATACAGTGTCCTGAAGAAAGAAACTATGACACTGTTGCAGTCACTTTTGGGAGTCTACTGATCAAGTTGTGCAAATTGCATGAATGGGCAGCTGTAACTAATTATAAATAAACTCTAATTCATGTTTCCTTGGCATTAGAAATTTTACCACACCAGTATAAGTTGAAGGATGACTGCTTTTTAGTAAATAAAACTTTTGGTAAATTCAACTCTGTAAGCACAAACACAGTCCTCCACCATTGATACTTTTGTTAGTACACACTTGCCTTGCAGCATTCAACCCTGTGCTTCAGATTTTTGAGATTGTATCACCTTAAATCCTAGGACTCAGAAGGCTTGGATTGCTTTCCTAAGGTTCTAAAGTTCCCCACCTCTTCTCAAACTAACTTGGACTTGGCAGTGCCCAATTGGATTTGGCATCCTTCCAAACACTACCCCTCCCCCTTCATGTTTATGCTCCAAAGTATTTCAGACATAATTCAGTCCATATGTTTGTGATTCGTTTACTCTTATGTCATCAGAAAATTGTTTGTTTAGAATTACTTGATGCTCAAGTACTTTTACCAAACTAATTTATATACCATTTTTCTTTAAAATAGAAGAAGGGCTTTTGTAAGCTTTACACAGTAACTAAGAAGAAAAAGTGGTTTTAATATTAAATCCCTACAATTCAGAGTTTCCTATACCTCCATTTTTAAGCACATCTACCTCCTGTCTTAAGACTGCTTGAGCTGCTATAACAAAATATGATAGACTGGGTGGCTTGAACAATAGATCTTTATCTCTTACAATCCAGGAGATTGGGAAGCCAAAAATAAGGGAGCTGGCTGATTCAATTCTTGGTGAAATCCCTCTTCCTGGCTTGTAGACAACTAAATGCCTGTCCCTATGTACTCACATGGCCTTACCTAGGCACATGCACATGGAGAGAGGGGAATCTCTCTCTCTCCTTAAAGGCTCTAACCCCATGACCTAATGTGAACCTCCCAAAGGCTCCACCTTCAAATGCCCTTGGATTAGGGATTAGAGCATGAAAAATACACATTCTGGGAGAACACCAACATTCAATCCATGATATCTGCAAAATACTAAAAACACATTCTTATTGGATATTGGCAGACTCAGCAGTACTGCAAATATCCTATCTATCCTGAAGGTAAATGGAAAGACTTCAACTCTCAGGTGACTATCCTACTGTATTGAGAGGACAACAACATGGGCAGTGAGAGAAGCATTTGACAAAGCAGAATTGGCATGTGCCTGATCAGCATCCGGCCAGTTTTGGCACTAAATAAATAAATGCCTGGCTTTGCACATCAGGCTTGTAGAGCATGTTAAGAGTGTATCAAAATTATATCACAACAAAGTGGCAAATTACTACATTTCAGATAGAGGTTTTCTTTAGAGGAGAGGGTAGGAATGCCTAATAAAAGACTTTGATTCTCTAAGATCAAAGTTTCATCCTGCAATGTAACCTGCTGAGTGCCCTGATGTCACTTGATGTCTCTTGCTATTGGCTTGTAGGAATCAAGGCTGGAGGCAGCGGTGAAAATGCTAATTCTCTGCCTACTGCAATTGCTGTGAGAAGGATGGACAGGCAGATATTGTGATAAAGCAAATATAACAAACAGTCCAGTTCAGGATTTAGATGGTCAATGGTGATGAGGATGTCCACTGTGGTTTTGTCAACTTTGCTAGTTGACTGAAAATGTGCACAAATAAATACGTTTTTAAAAAATCTGACTTCAAAATTAGATCAGAACTTTCTAATGAAATTAGCAAAGACTATTTGAGTTACCTCAGCCCTGCCTAATACTCATTCATTCATAATATTTGACTCTCTTATTATTGGGCAAGTTCTCAGTTAAGCCAAAAGCTCAGTGACTTGCTGTCCCTCATAATAACCCTAGACTTGAACCTATTTAACTTCGGTATATTGCAGTAGTCGGCAAACTGTGGCTTGCAAACTACATTTGGCTCTTTTGCCCTTTGAGTGCGGCTCTTCCACAAAATATCAAGACCCAGGTGAGTCTATTCTGAAGAAGTGGCGTTAGAAGTTTAAGTTTAAAAATTTTGGCTCTCAAACAAAATTTCAATTGTTGTACTGTTGATATTTGGCTCTGTTGACTAATGAGTTTGCCGATCACTAGATTGCGTTCTTGCCCAGCTCTCTGCTAGCTATTATACCTGAAATGGATCAGAAAGATGTGTCTGAGGGGAAAGAGCAACAAAGTCTAATTCAGAGAATGGGAGCCCTCATCTTAGTTGTCCCACCTTTTTGTTCATATAACTTGAGCACTGACCATTTTAACACATGATTCTACATAGCAATCCTATTACTTATATTTTACAGGTGAGGCAAAGTGAGTCAGAGAAGTTGCTCAGGGTTACATGATGTAGCTGAGATTGGAACCCTGCCTTGGTTGCAACCACTCCTTTTCAAGTGTCTCCTGAGCCTTGTTACTTCATTAAGTCCTTATTTCTATAACAAGGCTATTTCACATGGGTTTCTTTTCATCATCAAGTAAAAAACATAGTTTAAAAAGTGTTTTAAATTGTAAAGAATTCCATAAATGCAGATTCAAATAAATAAGGGATAGTATCTCATAATAGGAAAGCCTCAGACGAATCTGTATTTTTAAGCACTAGAGGCTTGATGCTCAAAATTTGTGCAAAATTTTCGGCCCCCACCACCGCCATGGCTGCCTCTTCCTCAGCCCTTGCAACCCCGGCTTTATCCCGAAGGACATCTGGTCTAATTAGCTAATTACACTTTATTATATAGGATTAGCCATCTATTCTTTTGATAATTACCAATAATGGTAGTGTGCATATACATTGAGTCGCTTTAATTCTAAAACTCAGCTGTAAACACAATTAGATTTTTTACCATGTTTTGATGATGGAGAAAAAATATGAAGAGATAAGACAAATACGGAAACAAAGAGAAGCCAGAACTGCAACAAAAACATCCTTGCCACACTGATAACACTGCCCAGGATTCACCTGGCTTGTGAATCTCAATATATTGTTTCTACTCTAGGACAACTGCAATATAATAGAGGAACATAGGGACTATAGTTCTTTAACTCAGAGGTTTCCCAAACTGAAAATGAACATTAAAACTCACACACACACACAAAAGAAAAAAAAACACCTAGAGATTCTTAGGTTTGGGGTCTACCTCTAAGAGATTAAAGAGTGGGTTGATATGACTTGAGCAATCCAGTTTTTAGAAAATCTGCTAAGAGATTTTGATAAACACCACATTTAGAGACCAAAACCTTAATCAAACAGTATTATGTTTGTAATAATACTTTTATTTTGGACAGCTTATCATATTTGATGCGAGAAATATTTGGTGGTAAGAAGGCATTTCAAATTATATTATGTAGCTATATAAATTCCCCCTCTCCCAACACACACAACACACATACACAGTCTATTGGAAACTTAGCTCAGTTCCCCTCAGTGAATTAGGTTACAGTAATTAAAAATAATATGTCAAATGCTTATGAAACAATTAGTTTAGCTATCCAAAAGTTAATTGTATCTACTATTACACAAAACAACAGAAAATATAAGCTGTCTGAAATGACACTTTTTAAAAAGAAATAGTTCAGATGACATCACTTAAAAAAAAGTTGATATGACTCCTTGAAAAGATTTTTTTTCTGTGAAAAAATGTGATGGTGATAATTTACTTTGTATATTAACAAAAGAGGGTAGTTAATGGAACTATTTAATGGTTTCAAGTGTAACTCTATAATTTTTGCATTAGAAAACTGATGAATTCTTTTTTTTGGGAGTCATTATTCTATTTATTTATAAGTCACTTGTATACATAGAGAAAGCAAAGAATGACTTTTCCATGCTTATGTTTCTGCAGTTTGTTACAGATGAAAAATAGTTTAATTTTGTGTGCTCAGAATAAAAGAGGTTAGAAAGTTACAAATCATGTTTGTATAAGGTATTACAGCATCTCTCCCATGATGGAAAATTAAACTTACTGATGCATTGACCAAATCAAAACAATGTGCTTACTTTTCTCTCTAGAAAATCTGCAGCCCAAATAGCAATTTGGCATCTTATTCCTTCACTTAAAAAATACATTTTGATTTACCACAAGTGTCTAATTTAATCAGAGGTACAAACATGTAAATGGTATCTGGTTCTTGTTCCATCATGTTTTCCCAATTTAAATGAGAAACAGTGAGAAATGCATTTTCTGAAGACATCTATTATATATTTCCCCCAAAAGTATTTATAAATTTCAAACTCTTTTGCAGCAGTATCTAAAATATAAGAAAGTTTTTATCTCAGAATACAAAAAAAAATTATCTGACATGAAAGTCACATCATCCACAAAGGTTATAAAAGTGCATCAGTCATGAGTGTTTAAAATAGAAAATATGAAGGTATGTTGAGTCACAAGTATTCTGTTCTTATGCTTAAAAATGAACAATGGACCCTAAACGGTCTAGTTCAGTGATAGAGCTTTGCCCTTTAGACTGAAGGATCCCAGGTTCAATTCCGGTCAAGGTCATGTACCTTGGTTGCAGGCACTTTCCCAGTAGGGAGGGTGCAGGAGGCAGGTGATAGATGTTTCTCTCTCATTGATGTTTCTGACTCTTTATACATCTCCCTTTTTCTCTGTAAAAAATATAATCAATAAAATATATTTAAGAAATGAACAATGCTAAAAGTTCATGGCTTTTAGATATTTTTGAAGAGGATAGTCCTTAAGTGACTATTTAAGGAATGATAAAAACTTAAATGAAACACATTTGGATCTTTCTTTTCTGGTGGTGAGTTCAAAAACAATGTAGATAAGACTCTCATTACACTGACCTACCTATCTACCTATGTGAGTCCAACCCAGGCTTTCCCTCATGTGTACCCTCTGCATTGCACAGAACTGGGCATAGCTTTGAAGCCAGTGCCTACCTCAGAAAGGGTCTATTAGGAGGTACATGTGCATAAAAAATTATTAATATGGTGATCACTTATTCTATGGACAAGAGATGCTCCAAATGGATTACTATGCCATCGAAATTACTCTGAGATACTATTTTCACCTCTCATTTTGGCCAGTATTTAGAAGTTGCACAATACACTGTTCTTGGAGAGGCTTTGAAGAAACCAGTGCTTTCATTAATGGCTGATGTGTATTCAAAATGGATCAACGCCACTGAAAAGGAATTTTGCAATAACTATAAAAAATATATATTCATTTTCCCTTTGCAGTATCCTTTGAAAATATCTTAGATATACACTGCCAAAAAATAATAAAGAATACATAGACAAGGCTATTTATTGCTGCCAAAGCTTGAGATAATCCAAATGTCCAAAAACAGTGAACTGTCTGAAGAAACCATGATACATCCCACAATGTACTGTTCAAATGTAATCAAACAAGGCAGATCAGTATAAGTTTCTTCAAAATGTCTCCAAGATATATTATCAAGTAAAAAAAAAAGCATGTACAAATGTACAAGATTATTCTTATATGAAATTTTTGTGGAAAGGAATAAAAAATATTATTACATACATATATATACACACACACACATGCATTCGTGTTTTTCCCCCCCTCAAAAATAGTGTGGTGGAGGCCTGGGGTAGAGCGAAAGCCAGGATGGGGGAGGGAAGCTAAGGGGAAAATGGGGTGAATCTCTAACCTTTAAATAAATAAGCAAACAAACAAACAAATAAATAAAAGAAGTTAAAAACAATTTTTAAAGAAGCAATTGAATTTTGATATATAATTAGTAAAAAGTTTATGCAGATGAGGAATGGCAGAAGTAGGTGTATGTACATGTGGGATATATGAAAGCAAATTCTCTGAATAGTTTTGACCTGGGATGGAAATGTTTCATCTAATTAAGAAACAAAGTTAAAATTATGAAAATCAAAACTTAGAAACTAAAAACAATTGACAAGTGTTTTCAGTGAACTCAATACTCTATTAATAAAATAACAAAGAAGTCTTATTTCTATAGATTTTAAGCCAAAAAGTTTGAGTGTTTATACCTAATGGAATATGTATATACAAAGAACAGAACTGGTTTTAAGGAGTTTTCCCTATTCTGGTGATTAGATTAATTCTATAGTTAGTATTATAATTTTGGATTTAATATAAATTTCATCAAAACTACTCAGTAAGTATAAAATGTAAAGAGCACATGAGAGGCAGTACAGTGAAGTCTTGTAGTTCACAAATCTAAGTTCAAGTCTCAGGTTATGGATGACTGATTTAATCCACTTATCCTCTCTGGCATGAATTTTCTTCTCGGCTGAAGGTTTTAAATCAAATGATCTAAGTGCTCGAAATTCGACATTCTGTAATTAGATGACCCAAGTTTATTTTCTCTCACCTCTCCCAAATTCAGGGATCCTTTGCACCTTTTGAGACTAGAGATCAACTGCAGCTAGCCCTGCCCCTCCTCCATTTCCAAACATTCTTTCAGTGCCCCTCCCCCATCACACACATTCTGCCTGCATGGGTGAGTGCCAGAGGCAGGACACTGGGAAGCAATTTATAATCATATATACTGCGGCTGTCACCTCACAGAGAGCGGCGATTTATAATAAACAATGGACCTCTTAAAATTATCAAAGCAGCGGTCCTCAGCTCCCAGGGTCAGTTCTCCAGAGAGTCACTGATGGTTTCAAGGGTCTGGCTAACATTTGCATCCTGTGATGCCTCCTCATAAAGTTCCCTCTCATCTCTTTCCCTGGATTCTGTAAGGGCCACCCTAGGAAATGCCAGGGCAAATCATTCCAAGGAATAAATGATGTACCACAGAAAGGAAGACTTCAGTTTGGAAACTAAGTTGAAAAACAATACTTTAGGTAAGAAGATGTTAGGTAGGCAGAAACAAAAATGTGGAAAGCAAATCAGGCAAGTATATTTAGAGAAACAGAATTCTTTTCTTTTGATATTTAGTCACAGTGACAAGTGAGAGCAAAAACAACACTAAATTCAATGCATGACCTGTGTTCAAACTAAGACTCATGAGTTAGATTACTGACTCTGTGCCAGTAATATGGATTTAAATTTAGGGACATAACATGAAAACAACAGATACTTCCCTGACAAACCCTCATTTACCTCTCCATGCCAGTGCTTTTGGTCCACCATCATTGCTGTTCTTTTTGGAAATGGGGCATTTGGTTAGAAAAATAGAACAAATTAGAGCTAAACTGGCCCATTACTTTGAAGACATTCATTTATTCTCTCAATTTATTTACTGGTATTCATTCAGTTATCTGAGACCAGCTGGGAGGTAAACCTATTAATCTGGGATGGATACCATCATCAAAGGAACTGCCCGTGCTAAACATCCACTGGGGGTCACTTACTCTCACAGCCATCTTGGTGGGAAGGATTTATTATGATTTTACAGATGGAGAAAAATAGGATAAAAGAAGTTTAGAAAGTTATCCTTGAATATACAACTGTTAAGTGACAGAATAGGGATTTGAAGCCAGATTTGATTGTTATGTCTAGTTTTTATTATTGATTTCATAATTGAGTTATTTTTCAGAATATCACTCAAATATTCCATTTGGATATTATAGAAATAGACTTAACATAACAATAAAACATTTCTGGTTTATACAATGTGAACCACGGCATGCAACAAATATAAACATTGGCTAGTATTCTCTAAATGACAATATGACAAAAATTTCTCTAAAATCATTAATAGAAAGGGAAATACATTTCTTGCTTCCATTTTAAAAATATCAATAAAAGTCACAATATATTTTCTTGTGTAGTAAATAAAATAAGCATGCTTCTATTTTGCACATTACATCTGGAAACTGCTATAATTTTAAAAATCACATTTTTCAAGTCCTTCCCAAAGCAATCATTGAGGCAATTCCACTCAATTTATTTAAAAGGCCTCTAGTCCTTCTAGTAGAAATGTAGGTGTCTATCTGGGTACCAACAGAGGGAGTGGGAATATATGAAAAATATGTTTTGGGGATGAAATATAAGAAGACATTTAAAAAGGCAATAGTAAAAAAAAAAAAAAGGCAATAATTTTCTGACTCAGCACACTAACTGCAAAAAATCATGCTTTAATGCATAAATTCTAGTGTAAACATCGTATCTTCTCTTCCCATACCCAGTTGAATGCACCAACATTTGTAACTAGAAAGTTTGTAAGAACAAATGAGAGGAGAGAAGAGTTAGTGCCACTACCTTCCGAAGAACATTTGGTATTTTCCAACCCTGGGTTTCTCCAATGGTTTCTACAGAGCCACGTGTTAATAGGGAGGCTTTATTCTGTAAAGATGAATTTCAACCTCAAAACCCCCACTGGTTTTAATGGGAGTGACACAGATAACATGTCACAACAGACTTTGGAAAGGTACCCCTGAGTGTCCAATTATTTTAAGTGCTTTTCCTATTCACTGTCGCTCAACTGACCATAGTGGATTTATTTGGCAATAACATTCCTGTGACATGAACTTCCAGAGGAATTGCTCCATAATTCAACCCTAGTTAATGTTAACTTAAAAATTAAGTGTTTCCCTAAGTTTTAAATAGATAACAGTACTTTCTAACAACTACATTCTTGAATATATCACTTAGAGTTAAAAAAAATAATTGGCAAGAAAGATTTTTCCTTTTCTAGTTAAAATGGAAAAAAAAAAAAGTAAAGAGAAAACATCCTGTCATATCCCACAAAAAAATCCCCAACATGGAACTGGAGATGCAATCATTTTTAAATATTGCCTCAACAAATGCAAAATACTCAGTCAATATTTATCTTTTTAAAAAGATGATCAAGTTTTTAGTACTATTTGTAATCACTTTTCATTCTACTCTGAAGTGTTTCTCTAGTATTTTTACGCGTTCCAAGTCCTCAATTTTATAATGTCAGTTCTAATTTCATGATTATTATTTATGGCATTAATCCAGTTCCCCAAGTATGATCTTTAGTGGGCACAGACCTGCACCTCTGGGTTAATGCATGCTCCAAACCAAACCCCCTACTGCTCAACCGCTACATATTTTCCTGTAATAATGAAGATACCAGTAAATGGAAACCTTTCATTATACTCAAAATAAGAGTGTCTATTTAAATAACAGGAAACACTGTTCACTTTTCTTTTTATTCTTCTCAAGGTCACTAGGATTTATGAGCAGCAGAGATGATAAAACATACAATGAAGAGAGAGTGAGACACAGACCTGGTATTCATATAAAATAATATAAAGCTAACATGTGTCTGTCTGGTTGAAATGCAGTCAATAATTGAGCAGAATTTATAGATATCTGTGCTTACTCAAGACTACAACTAAAATTACTCTCTACGATTTCAACCAAGCAGGAGGATGTTATTTCTATATCATTCAATGAACACAAGGATCACTCTTCTTTCCAATTGTGTGTGTGTGTGTGTGTGTGTGACTAAAACAAATAAAAACAGACAGCAGGTATCTGATTGTGCTATAGAGCATCAAGGCCTTGGATTTTTGTTCCTGGGGACAAAGAGGAGTTAATGCGAACATAATACCTATAACTACTTCTATAAAAATTAACTGACGTCAAATCCCTATGCAGTTGTAACTTTAAAATATTTGGGATAATTCCCATCGCTTCAAGATTTTCGGAAATATTTTCTTCCTTAAATTATTAATAACAGAGACAGTCTAAGAAGTCCAAATAGACTCTTTATTTCTGTTTTCAAAGAACAAAAGTAAAACAAAAATGACTATCAGATGAGCTGTCTGATGACTTTTTAAAGCTTAATAGCTTCAGCATGATACAAAATTCAGTATTTTAAAATGAAGTGTCCACCTACATACTTGGTAAGTTGCCAAAATCTAGCCTGCCACAATCACAAATTTTAAAAAAGGCCTGGAAAAAACACAATTTTAGTCTTATGAAGATCAACATTGTCTAGAAGGTATATTTTCATTTAAACTGTGATTTGTCTCAGTTTTATTAAATTCAAAATTAAAGTTATATTAACTAAATTTTCTTAAAAAGACATTTTGAGCTGATTTGAATTTACCTCAAAACTTCAAAGGATGAACTGAGTGAAGTTATAGTAGTTAAACCTTTCTGTGCCAAAATCTGCATCCTATATAATAAAAGACTAATATGCAAATGACCTAACAGCGAACAACTGGTCACTATGATGCACACTGACCACCAGAGGGCAGACACTTTACGCAGGAATTGCCCGATGGTAGTCATTGTGCTCCCACAGGGCTCCTGGCGAAGCGGGGCTAAGCCATCAGTCGGAAATCCCCTGAGGGCTCCCCGATGCAAGAGGGTACCCCGAGTACCTGAATTTTATGCACCAGGCCTCTAGTACAAATGATATAAAGGAAGAAAATCACTATGATTTTCACTTTATAAATGAGGACACTGAGGCAAAAAGAGGTTAAGAAACTTGCCTAAGTTACACAAATTCTATGTGATAGAGATGGGATTCAAACTCCAGGAACCAGATTACAGTCTTTGCTTGTAATCAGTACTATACTGGTTCTCCATGACAGTGTTTATGGCACTGTTGTCTCCAATGGCCATATGTCTGTGTTCTAGACATCTGCATTACTCCCAGAACACTGATGGATAACTATAGATAATGCTCTGAGGCATGTTTTAGTCTGCTTACTGTTCTGAATCTTAGTTTTCCATTTACTTCCATGTCATTGTTTGTGTAACAAAAACAAAAACTAAAGCAAGTTTCTCAAACAATATTTGGCCATAATATTGCACTGGAAATAATATCGTTTATCTGTATGTTAACTACAATATCACTAGGAACAGAAATTACCAGAGAGCATAAAAAATAAAAAATTCAAATAATACTGAGAGAAGAAAATGGAGCCAAATATCAGAACCTATGAGTCTAGATATAGATAGAAATAAATCTCATATAATAAAAGGCTAATATGCAAATTGTCCCTCTCGGGAATTCAACTGGGATACCAGGAGTTCAATCGCTTGCTATGACATGTGCTGACCACCAGGGGGTGGTGGGGAACATGGAAGGTGACCAGCAGCAGGGGGGGCACTGAGGGAGCAAGGGAAGGAAGAGGCTGGGTGGCGTGAGGCAGGAAACTGTGCGTTGGTGGCACATGGGCCGCAAAAAAAGGAGGAGGTGGGGAGTCAGGGAGGTGGCAAACAAGATCGCTAGCCAGGCCTAGGGACCCTACCTGTGCATGAATTTCATGCACCAGGCCTCTAGTATTATAACAGATATGTAATATAGTAGACATATTACATCAATATGTCATTAAAAAACGAAGAGTGAAAACTCTTATATTATGAAGTTAGGAAATATAGCACACACTTTCTCCTAAAGTTACGAAAAACTAATTTTCCATAAAATGAGTAAAAGGATGATGGTCTCATATAACAGAGATTTGACCGGGTCACTAAAAGAAGAAATCAAATTTCTGTCAGATTTATTAAAATAATGCTTTTTTAAAAAAAGAACATACACACAAAAAAGGAAAAGGATAACATTTCAGACACTCAAGGAAAGAAAATGTGAGCCAAGAATTTTATATGTAGCTAAACTGACTTCCAAGAATAAAAGCCAAGTACAAACTGTTATCAGCATACAAAATGTCAAGAAATATTGTTCCCAGAAGAATCTACTAAAGAACAAACTTCAGAAAACCATAATTATTGGAGAGACATTGATTAAAGGACTGGCTGCATAAATCAGCCCTAACCTCACAAAAAAGAGCAAAAGTACAAAGGTATATACAACTCCTGACAAAAAAATACAATACCATTTACAAAGTGATCTTGTCCCCTGAATCAAACTTGAGTCGTATCTATACTCTAAAGCTTACCAATAATTAACAGAAAGTAGAGGACAGCAAAATACAAGTATGTTAAGCTATGCTATAGGGCTAAAATCAGCAAAACCAAGATAAAGTGTGTGTGTGTGTATGTGTGTGTGTGTGTGTGTGTGTGTGTGTGTGTGTGTGTTAAGGAAAAGTATGATTTCTTGAGCAAATAAATTGCAAGGAAAAAGAAAAGAAGAAAGAAGTGGTACTTATGGTAAAAGGAGATTTAACATTTTAATAAAGCAATCATTGCAATGTAAGGACTTATTGAACTTATTAATAATCCAAGGTGCAAAAATGTTATGACATTTGTGAGACAATGAGAAATTTAAATATTAAATGGCTAGCCCATGATAATGAGCAATTTATTTTTAACCATTTTTTGTATGTGACATTAGTCAGGTAAATATATAAAAGAAGAGGGAGCCTGGTTGACATAGCTCAGTGGTTGAGCATAGACCTAAGAAGCAGGAGGTTGCAGTTTGATTCTTGGTCAGGGAATGTGCCCATGGTTTCAGGCTCAATCCCCAGTGTGGGGCATGCAGGAACTAGGCAATTAATTATTCTCATCATCGATGTTTCCATCTCTGTCCCTCTTCTTCTTCTTTCCTCTCTGAAGTCAATAAAAATATATTTTTTAAAAAATAAAACAAAAGTCAGGGGAAAAGGCTTATTCTTAAGATATGATACTAAATTATTAATAGATCAAATGAATGTATTGACACAATGTGAGTCTTGCATCACACAAATTTTGTGGGTGTGGATGTGAGTGTGAAACCTGTAGGATAAGTCATGGGGTGATGTGTTGGAGTAAATGATGGACCCTAGGTGCCTATTTTGTCTTTGTTAAAAACTCACCATAATAGAAATTAAAATGAACACGAAATACAGAGATTTTCAAAGAAACAAAAGTTAGTAGAATTCATTACCTACAGATCTGTGTTAAAAGTAGAACAAAAGTGAGTTTTCAAGAAGGAAAAATTATCCCAGATAAACACATAATAATGCAGGAAGGAAAGTCCAAGAAAAGGTCAATTAGTGGATAAATCTAAATGAATACTGTATAAGATAATAATAATTGTCTTGTGGGTTGAATTACATATAGAGTTAAAATAGCTGACAAAAAAACTGAACAAATGTTTGGACAAGAATTAATGGAAGTAGTTTGATCCTTGCATTGTCTTGGAAGTAGTAAAAGCACTAATTTATATTCAACTATTATGAATCAAGGATGCAAGTTACATCTGTAGAGTAACCTCTTTTCTTTGGAAGATTACAGACAAAGGTGATTGATTTATTTGTTTGTATTTATAAATAGTCAAACTATTGAAATGCATTCCTTTGAGGCAGCTGCTCCTTGCAGTAAACACCCTCTTTTGTCTTGCAGGCATGTCCATTTGGGAGGAGTGATAAACAAACATAGGAAACTAAAACTGAAGAGATAAAGAATATGGTAACAAGGTTGAACTCAACATCATCAACAAGGGAAGAGTTACAAATGCCAATGAAAGCCCTCCAAGAATGCCAACACAGGACTGAAGGAAACCCCAACCAAGAGCAGATTCTTTTCATTTTGACCCCTCACCCGAACTAGGCTCAACTTAGTCTAGAAATGTTTGTTTAAAATTGACAATTTTTTAACTTATTTTTAATTCTTTGTGTCATGTAAATAATAATGATCATTTAACATACAAATACAGCTCACCACATTCCACTCAGGTAAATGAAATTAGATCTGGAAAAAAGTTTCTAGATAATGTAGTTTACTTCATGAACATAGATGAATAACAAACAGACACTAATGCTAAAAAATTGGAATAACAACTTAGACTATGTGGGAGCTTTAGAAGGCAAGCATGTAAGGATAGTTATAATTGCACTGCTTTTAATCATATAGACTTTAAACACAGAAATGACCTCAATTGAGCCTCATGACAATCTAAAAAGGTAAAAGGGGGGTAGTGTTATTATATCAAATTTAGAGGTTTTCAAATATTAAGTAACTTACTTATGGGTAAAGAGATACTACTGATTAAGAAAAGGAAGTGAACATACAAATAATTTAAATAAGCTAACTAGAACTTATTTTATTGCCATATGCACCCATCATCCAAATAGCTCACACTCAGAATGACTCAGTATTTAATGCTTCTTTGAATTTACCATTCCTTGTGTTTGCTTCTAAAAGAAAATTAGCAAATGACTGATGTCTCGCATTACAAATCACACTATGATGAACTTTGATATTTCTTTCTCAACTGAGAATTATATTAACTAGAGGTTTGCCTACACATTGAGGTCAGTGTCCCCAGACAATATTTTCTAAGTTTTTTTTTTTTTCTATTTCTACAATTTTCATCTCTTTAGAATTTTTTAGAAGTGTTAGAAGTATCTGCAAAGGCTATGACATCTTAGAGAAATAACACTCTTCAACAAACTGGAGACTATTCTATTATCATTTTATCCTTTCTTTTATAGTTTCCATACTCCCTCTCTCTTCCCCCTAGCCCTCCCCCCCTCCAGCCCCATTGGCTATATCCTGTGTAGTTTCTCTTAATCCATTATTGAAAAATGTTCTCTTCAGATTTATTTTTTAAATATATTTTATTAATTTTTTACAGAGAGGAAGGGAGAGGAATAGAAAGTCAGAAACATCCATGAGAGAGAAACATCAACCAGCTGCCTCCTGCACACCCTCTACTGGGGATGTGCCCACAGCGAAGTACATGCCTTGACTCCAACTGAACCTGGGACCCCTCAGTCCGCAGGCCGATGCTCTATCCACTGACCCAAACCGGTTTCAGCTCTCTTCAGCTTTATACAATCTGTTCGCTATCAAGTCTAAGTACTCAATTTTAATTTCAATTTTTATATATTTTAAGAACTTCTATTTATTGTGCAAATCTTCAATGTCACTTAAAATTCTTTTCCTAATGTTTATTTGTAAGAATTTATGTCTTTGAATATATTAAGCATAGTTGTTAAAAATCTGTGTTAATATTATTGGTATCTCACAACTCTGCAAGTGAAATTAATTTGTACATTAAATTTTTTAAATTTATTTTTGCTTGTTTCCCCATGTACCTGATTTTCTTTGTTATTACTGTTGAAAAAAGTAGTTCAGACACAAATAAGCCTCATAATTTTTTCAGTAGTATTTAGTTTTACCATTTTAACCTATACCTTTTTAACCTACATTTATGGCTTGAAATGTCTTAGAGAAATCTCTACATTTTAGCTATAATTATTTGTTTGTGCTGGAGTTTAACTTATAAATAATTAGGAATCAATTTTGTTTTTATCTCTTTTTATTTTTTCTATTTATCCAGGATCCGAAAATTTCCCTCACATTCTGGCAAAAGTTCTGGTAAAGAGAAGAGTTGGTGAACAGATGAAATCTCCCTTACCTTTAGAGATGTCAGCCTAATTGATAGGGTCCCCCATCTTTGGCAGACCCTGGTTCTTACTTTTAACCCCTTGTCCCTGAAGACAACCAAAAATACCACTCATTTTCACAGCAGTTTCTACAGGACTGCCACAAGCCCACACTTTGAAAGTGGATTAGAGTATTACTTTAATTTTCCATTTCCTTACTGTCTTCAAGATTTAGCTTAGTGATTCCTCACTATTTTGGCAACTCTCTGAAGCTAGTAAGACAGTTTTTATATTTCATTCAGCAGTTTTAGTTTCCCTCAGAGAGGAAGTTAGTCCAGTAACCTGGACTATTATTAATAAAGCAGGAATCTCAGCAGAACTGGAGATTGTTGATCACACCCTTCTTGAAACACTTTCTTTGTTCTCCTTAGGGACCCTGCACCACACCCTCCTGTGAGTTTCCAGGCTAATTTGCTGCTTCTTCCTGGTACACCAAACACAAATAATAAAACAGCATAGGGCTTATGTTTTACAGTGTCCTCACTCTGTAGATTTGTTCCTTTAAATCCCAATCACTTCCACAGCTTTAAATACCATCAATGTACTAAAGATGTACTTGTTTGTGTCTCAAGCCAGGACTGCTTCTCTGAAAGTGCTTTATACCCAACTTCTTCGCTTGGTCTAGTAAGTATCACAACTTTGACATGTTGAAAATGGAATTCATGAACTCCACCTGGCTCCTTAAACCTACTGACCCTGCTTCTCTTGATGGTGCATCTCTATATATAAAAGCCTAAGCAACCTTCCCAACCAAAACAACTGAAGGGACAACTGAACAGGCTGTGTGGGGCAACCAACCAGGCCGGCAGGGGGGTTAGTGAGGGATGTCCAAACAATTGAACAGCGGGTTGGGTGGGGCGACCAGGCCAGCATGGAGATTAATGAGGGATGACCAAATGATTGAACTGAGGGCTGTGTGGGGTGACCTGGCCGTGGGGGGGGGGGAGGGACAGTGGGGGGCGACCAGGCCATCTTGGGGGGGGCAGTTAGGGATGATCATGCAGGCAAGCAGCTGAGCAGTTAGGAGTCAGTGGTCCCAGATTGAAGAGGGTGCAGGCTAGGCTGAGGGGACCCTGCCCACTCCCTGTGCATGAATTTCATGCACCAGGCCTCTAGAAGTAAAAATTAATGTGATTTCAGCAGCACACCAGTTGAAATCACAGTTGTAAAGAGAAGGCATATGTTTCATTCCTAAAGTAGTTATTTAGAGCACTCTGTTATGAAAGATGGTATGATTTCAGTGAGACAAAGCACCTTACAGTCTGCAATTCTGGAATTCCTGGAATATCATCACATCCTTTTATATATATATATATATATATATAATTAAAACAACCACCATGGTTATGGGGTTTCTTATGTGCCAGAAATTGAACACATAATTATTTCATTTAATCTCAAAGCACTCTGAGAAGTATATAATAATGTTACAGATAAATAAATAGAGATTCAGGGAAACTAAGTGTTAATTACAAGGTCATAGTAATTGATAGATGACAGAATCAGAATTTTAAATCAAAAGTATCTGTCCTTAAAACTTCTCCTTTTATCCTTCTTGTGAAATAGCCTTTCTGAAAAGGAAGGGAATCTAAAAGCTAGGAACAGGCCCAGCAAGTGTGGCTCAGTGGTTGAGTGTCAATCTATGAACCAAAAGGTCACAGTTTGATTCCCAGTCAGGGCACATGCCCAGGTTGCTGACTCAGTCCACAGGAAGGTATGTGCAAAAGGCAACCAATCAATGATCCTCTTTCATCAATGATGTTTTTATCCCTTCCTCTCTAAAATCATTAAGAATATATTAAAAAGAAAATAAATAAAAGCTAGCAAAGGGAATAAATGAGTGCCTTAAAATAGTATAGGATTATGTAAAAATGTTTTTACATTTTGAAAAAAATAACTGTCACATTCATAGCTAATTAATGTCAGAGAGAAGAAAGGAACAGTGCTGGTGGTATATTTTGCAAAAATAACTAAATTAACCCCTTCTATCCAACATCTCTCCCTAATGGCCTTTAGAGGTATTGGATGAAATATACTTTTCCTGAGGTATGTCAAGTTTTGTCATCTTCTCACTCTCCCTCCTACCCCACCCATCACTTGTCTCTGATTACCCATATTAAGAGGGAGAAGCTGTTCTGGAAGATGAGGGAGGTATTGCTGCCCTCCATGATGCCCGAACACCTTATCCAGTGTTGGACTCCTCTTTCTGCTGTTGCCTCACTCACAGCTTCCTCCCACCACCTGTCTATAACAGGAGACATGCAAACTCCACAGAAGTAGTTCCTCCCTTGGGTGCATTTACAAAGGATGAAAACAGGAAGTACTGTGACTTTTTAAATTTCTCTTCCAATACAAAAACTCACATGTTGCCTGCTTATGCTTTGGAGACTACCACCAGACCTTACCCTGGGTAGGGTATTTGTGCATTTCCACTGACAACTTTCTCTTTATTAAAGTTTGGCTACTTAATTCAATTTTAATTTACTTAATATCTGAGCAAGTTCTCATTCTTTTATTTTATGGCATCATTTTTCTCTCTGGAACTAAATGAGATTTAGGGAAATGCAGAATCCAAAGAGTTTCTTTACTCTCCTTGGTTCAGTTGTATGTTGGAATTCAGCCCACCAATCATCAACATCAAATCCCAGAGTCCTTTAAAACTCCTGAATTAGGATGTGTTTTGTTGTCATTCCCATAGATTTATAATTTGGCCTCTAAGTAGCACACAAGGCATGGTAACCAAGTAGAACCTAAAAGAATATTTTGTTGTTTATGAATAAATATTTGAATGAGGGCAATATCTATCCTAAATTGGAATATTCCAATTTTGCACTACTATGACTTGCTCATGCAGAAAAAACTCCTACTCTTCTTGCTTTATTTTTAAGATATTATTAAGATTAGTTCATAAGAGAATTAAGAAACACTGCTAAAAGATGGCATTGTTCTGTAGAATATAGAAGTAATTTTACAAGTAATTTTGCTATTTTTCATCAATTGTATTTTTCAACCGGCAGTAACTTGGAATATTCGCAAGCTATTTATTAGTTCCATTATAGATAAGTAAGATAAAAAGCAGTTTATTTCCATTTTATGGTAAAAAATAAATTCATCAAAAATGTTCAAGCATTGACATTTTAAGGATGATAATGCAATAATTATCATACTGTGAGTCATCATTTGATTTAATTCAACTTAAGATCTTTTCTGAACTGGCTTTACACATATAAGAATTTTTAAAGCACTGCTGACTAGTTTAAATAAATGGAAAAGTATTTCTTTCTTTGAAAATCTTTAAAAATCAGACTGCAGTTGATAGTTGTTATATGTTTACTATTTATAACTTTCTCTCTAAAGATACAGGTATTGCATTTCATGTCTTTTAAAATGCAGCCTTATACTTCTGTTGAACACACATCTGGCCTTTTAGCCCAACTCATCATTTCCTTCTATATGACCAAAACCTGTCTGTCATTTCAGCCGAGATTTAGCCCTGGAGAGAACTGAAAAAGTTACATCCCTTTTTGGTCCTGGTTTTATAAACTCTTCTTTACCTTTTCCCCAGGATATCAGTAAGTATAAAAATAAGCAGTCTGAATTCCATCTGGCTCCGGAGAAAGGAGCCCAGGGTGACCAGGGCCATGTGCTTCATTAACATTTGCTTCTATAGAATAAAGAACAAAGCCTTCATATGAAAGAACAGACACTGACTGTCCACACAGTTATAAAACAAGCTTTTTTTTTTTTTTGCAAAGTAAATACAATTTGAATATAGGAAGCAGGAAGCTTGAGTACTACCAATGAGGCGTATATGTACTTTTAAAACATAACTCTCTGACACTCTCTAACATTAAAATATTCAACTGCTCAAAATAATTATGATTAGCCTCACAATCATTAATTCAAATTTCACTGAATCACCAGGATTTAAAATGATATAATTATACTTCCGGAGTTTAACACATCATCAGATGAATAAAATACAATAAAATTGAAGAATTATTGTTAATAAATTCAACACAATGGTGTATGTGTATTATCTGTGTTAATATTTAACTATACTTATATATGTACTAGAGGCCCAGTGCATGAAATTTGTGCATGGGGGGTGGGACCCTCAGCCCAGTCTGTACCCTCTCCAATCTGGGTTCTCTCGGGGGATGTGTGACTGCCAGACATCCCTCTCACAATTCTGGACTGCTAGCTTCTAATTGCTCACTTGCCTGCCTGTCTAGTCATCCCTAACGGCCACGCTCCTACTGGCCTGATCACCCTTCACTGCCTCTGTGTGCCAGCCTGATCACCTCTAACTGCCCCCCATTCCTGGCCTGGTTGCCCACAACTGCCCCGCTCTGCTGGCCTGGTCATCCCCAACTGTACCCCCGCATTGGCCTGGTCACTCCATGTAGCATGCTGTTCAATCGTTTGGTCATCTCTCACTAACGTCCTCACAGGCCTGGTCACCCCTAACTGCCCTCTGCTGCTGGTCAGGTTGGCCCCAACAGCCCCCTCTGCTGGTCTGGTCACCCCTGCAGGCCTGGTAACCCCCAACGGCCTTCACTGCTAGCCTAGTTGCCCATCACGGCTCCCCCGCCAGTCTGGTCACCCCATGCAGCCTGCTTATTTGGTCATCCCTCACTAACCCCTTACTGGCCTGGTGGCCCAATGCAGCCTGCTGCTTAGTCATTTGCTTGTCCCTCACTAAGCTCCCTGTCGGCCTATAGGCAGCATTCTTGTGAGGGTACGAGGGTCAATTTGTATATCACCTCTTTATTATGTAGGATATTCTAGGTCTGTCCACTATGAAACAGAGAAATGTCAGCTAATGCATAATAATTTTTTTAAGAAAATCATCATTTTGTAACCCCCATAATAACTGACTAAGACAATATTCAAAAACAGAGGCTAAAATTATTATATGATTGGTTTGGTGGGAATGAGACATATCCATGTGTCATAGTATAAGCTACTTGCTAATTACTTACAGAAATTGCCAATTTAGACAACTGGTTGAATTCTTAGTGGTCTATAGGAAAATTTGTATTTTTCTTCAGTTATTGTGTCAACACAAGTCAATCAATGAAGAATCATGGTGCGTGAGAGGACTAAGATATGAGAATAATATTGCATTGGGAAGATGGGGGGGAGCCCCATTTTATCATTATGTAGCTTAAGCATTACATTGGCTCAGTGCTTTAGAGCCGACCTATGAACCAGGAGGTCATGGTTCCAATTCCAATCCCTCATCGAGGCACATGCCCTGGTTATGGGTTTGATCCCCAGTGTGGGGCAAGCAGGAGGCAGCCAATCAATGATTCTCATCAATGATGCTTTTATCTCTCTCCCTCTGTCCCTTCCTCTCTGAAGTCAATAAAAATATATTTTTAAAAATGTGACACCTTAACAACCAAATCACTAAATTTATTTTTTTCTTATAAAAATATTTGATGATTTGTACATGTTAACACACACTAAACTATGTAGATTGGATAGATGTTATTAATATACGCTGTATTTAATGAAAAATTTAAAATTCATGAAGAGGCTAGAAATTGGCAAAGCCTATAGACTCTGAGATCAACAGCCTTGCATCAAAGTATTCAGGCTCTCGCACAACAGTCTGAAAGGTGGAAAAGTTACTTAAACTTGGTTTTACTTTCCTCTTTTTCAAAACTGCTGTGACTGAAATCATCACCTGGTTGTTTTAATTAAATATGAAAATGTATGAGAAACACTTAGAAGCAATGAGAAAAAACTCAGTAAATGTTAGTATTTATCAATATTATTTCAAAAGAAGTTCTGTTATTTATTGGGCCTTAATAGATTCTCAAATGCTTTTTGTGTTTCTGTTTGTTTGTCTGTTTATTATGTCTAGTCCAGATAGAGTAGATATAACATCTGGAATCCTATAGAATTTAAAGATGGCAAGAAGACTTCTTATTGCCTATAAACACCTCCTTAAACTTTAGTGAAATTCATTGTTCATCTGTGACTCAGAAACATTAAAGCCCCTGAGAGTGGTATCTTTTAGTTCTTCCTGTGGAAGGTTTTAATCGGTGTATACACTGGAGTATGCCTTTTGAGTCATTAAAAAGGTGGTAGGTACTTAAGATCCTAGTAATATATATTGTCATTAAAATGATTTACTTTATGTTGTGGTTATATATATATTTACATTGAAATATTTATTCAGTTTTCACAATAATTGCATCTATCCTTTTTCATATAATAATTGTATATATCCTTTTTCATGTTTCAATTTTTGACAGATACATAGTCAAAACAATTAAGCTCTGATGGTAACTTAATGTGCTTATTTAACCATCTGATTTTATTTTTAAGTTATATGATTGCTTTCACTATTCCTTTGTAAAATTTTAAAATTTGTTTTATAGGTCTTTGCTACACGTGATTTATATATCACTACCTCCGCTAAATATCCTCTACTCAAACTCATTTACATTGTTTTCGACTTCCTACTTGTTTGCATTTATGCTCTACCTGCAGTTCACGATGTCCTTTAACTTAAAGTCAATTTGTTTGTTTTCCTAAGCAATTTTATCACCACGGTGGAACCCATCAAATTTCCTACATTACTAAAGAAAAAGAGAGCACCTTTCATGAAATCTCATACTAATGCAATAAGAGTTCCTGTTGTTTTAACTACCACCAAATACCACCTGCACATCTTACAAAGTTTTTGGGGGCTTGTCTGTACTGTTTCTACACGATGGTCTGAGCACTTCACTCAGAGGACATGTATTCTTCCTTCAAACAGCTCCAAAGAACAGAGTAGGCACTGAACGTTGGTTTTAAAACTTGATGCAGCATAAGCTTTATATTGTGAAAATATACAGTATTGTTGTTTTTTTAAAATTAATATTTGTGAATTTTGAGAGAAAAAAGACATATACATATTCTAGAAATGCCTACCACACAAAATTACATGTTGAAAAGCATTTTATAAAGCACAATGATTTAAACTGTTAAAAAAAGGCCAAAGTTAAATTATATATTTAAGTAATAGAAGAAAAAAATCTGTTTGGTGATTTTTAAAAATTGTTTAAATATATTTTTATTGATTTCAGAGAGAAAGGGAGAGGGAAGGAGGAGAGAAAGTCAGAGAGAGAGAGAGAGAGAGAGAGAGAGATACATCAATGATGAGAGAGAGTCATTGACTGGCTGCCTCTTGCATGCTCCGTATTGGAGATGGAGCCTGCAATCGGGCATGTGCCCTGACCAGGAACTGAACTATGAGTGACTGGTCCACAGGGAGACACTCAACCACTGAGCCATGCCAGCTCAGCTGTTTCAGTGTTTTTTTTTTCAAGTGATTTTCTAGGTTCTGGAAAAGAGATTTTAATTTGTAAACTGAAAAACATTTAGAAAAATTACATTTAATTAAGATGAGAAGGCAACAAATAAACACTAAAATACAGATAAATAGTAAAAATTCTAATAGATTTCCTTCTCAATAAGAATGTGAACTCCGAGAAAAAACCAAGATGGCAGCATTGGTAAACACCTAGGCTTTTGCCCCACACAACAATTATGAGAATAGAACTGGAGGACAGAACGGACACTGTCCAGAACCACGGGAAGGCTGGCTGACTGGAACATCTGAAACTGGAGGGACAGAGAAGTGCACACGGATAATCAGAGCCTCTGCAAAGCCCAAGTAAGGCGGAGACTCGCGCACGCCAGAGGACAGGGTGTCTGAGCCTGGCAGGGGTGCTCTGGCAAAAAGGAGATGGGGGCTCCAAGCTGCACTGAACCCAGTTCGGTCTGCACTCAAAACCGGGGGGAACCAAGCCCTTACAGGGAGATCCTGGGTTGTGGGCGGAATCCTAGGGGAAGAGCCAGAAGCAGACCTCTGTAAACTTGCTCTGAGTGCGCGCAGAGGGGACAAACAGGTCGCTGGTTGCTTCTGTTAGGAGAAGGGGGCTCCAGTCAGAGGCGGAACTCCGGGGGCGCACACTGGTGCAGGTGAGGAAGTTCTGCTGACTGTGTGGCTGGCGTCTGGCGGAAGGGAAAAGGAGTTCCGATTGCACTGAACCTAGGTGCCAGGCGAAAATCTGAGATTCTGGATCCATTGGGGATTGGACATTCTGGTGGCAGGCAGGGCCCGAGAACACCTTTCTCACAGAGGTGCAACCTCGTGGACCCGGCAACCTCCTGGGCAGGGGCTGACTGGAAGCCAAGGCTGTTGGCTCCACCCTGAAACTCCACCCCACCCAGAAACGCCGCCCCATCCAAACTGAGCACAGAGACTTTGGCAAGTTTGCAAGTCCAGACCTGAAGGCTGTCTCCTAGAATAGACACAGCTGATCCTTACAGTCAATTGACCTGGGGGTCAATTCCTCCCAGTGATACCAACAACAAACAAAACTTATCTGCAACAAGGCTGTATACACAGTCCACAAAGGGGTGCATCAAGAGTGTACACCTTAGGTGACAGAGGAGGTTGAGACACCTAGCACACAAAGCTACTCAACCAACTCAGGGAAGCAGTAAAAATGGGGAGAGAAAGAAAAATATTGCAAACAAAAGAAATTGAGGAAAACAAACGACTGGATATAGAGTTCAAAACCACAGTGATAAGGTATTTCAAGAGGCTCCTAGAAAAAGCAGATAAGCTCAGCGAGAACCTCGAGGATATGAACAAGACCCTGGAGGAGATGAGCGAGACCCTCGTGGATATGAAAAAGAACCAACTAGAAACTAAACATACACTGACTGAAAAAAAAATTTTTTTACAGAAACCCAACAGCAGACTAGAGGAACGCAAGAATCAAGTCAAAGATTTGAAATACCAAGAGGCCTAAAACACTCAATCGAAAAAGAACAAAGAATCCAAAAATTTGACGATAGTGTAAGAAGCCTCTGGGACAACTTCAAACATACCAACATCAGAATTATGGGGGTGCCAGAAGAAGAGAGAGAGCAAGATATGTAAAACATATTTGAAGAAATAATGCCTGAAAACTTCCTCCACCTGGTGAAAGAAATAGACTTACAAGTCCAGGAAGCACACAGAACCCCAAGCAAAAGAAATCCAAAGAAGACTACACCAAGATACATCATAATTAAAATGCCAAGAGCAAAGGACAAAGAGAGAATATTAAAAGCAGCAAGAGAAAGACACTTAATTACCTACAAGGGAGCACCCATATGCTTGTCAGCTGACTTCTCAACAGAAACTATGCAGGCCAGACGGGAGTGGCAAGAAATTTTCAAAGTGATGAATAGCAAGAACCTATAACCAAGATTACTCTACCCAGCAAAGCTATCATTCAGAATTGAAGGTCAGATAAAGAGCTTCACAGATAATAAGAAGCAAAAGGAGTTCATCAACACCATACCAGTATTATATAAAATGCTGAAAGGTATTCTTTAAGAAGAAGAAAAAGGTGTCTGCTTCAAACTAGAGCATGGATGGAACTGGAGAACTTTATGCTAAGTGAAATAAGCCAGTCAATGAAAGATAAGTATCACATGAACTCAGTCATTTATGGAATATAATGAACACCATAAACTGATGCACAAAAACAGATCCAGAGACAGAAAAGCATTGACTGTCAAACCTCAGAAGGATGGTAGGGAAGGGCGGGAGTAAGGGGAAGAGATCAACCAAAGGACATTTATGCATGCATAAAAGTCTAATCAATGGACACAGACACCAGGGGGGTGAGGGCATAAGTGGTGACAGGGGGAGTAGGGGATTGGAAGGGGTAATGGGTGATGAGTACACATATGTAATATCTTAAACAATAAAGAAATTTAAAAAATTTAAAAAAATTTAAAAAAAGAATGTGAACTCCATCAGGGCAGCGATTTTTATTTGTTTACTGCCACATTCCCAGAAATTATAATTTCTAGAATATAGTAGGTACTCAATATCTGATAAAAACCAGAATGCCTACTTAATAGTGTTGTTCTAGGATTTAAATGATATAATGTGTTACATTATCACTTAGTTGAGTACCAAGCAATACAATAAGCATTAATTCAATAGTATTAATACTTAAATAGTATAATTAATATACTAGTCACTTTCTTAAGTTTTAACTAATTTAAGTTTTAGTAAAAATCCTTTGAGACTTATATTATTATTAGCTCCCTCATCAATTAAGTAGAATAATAAGACAGAGAGAAATTAACCATGCTCAAATCTCAGGTAATAAGTGGCAGTACTAGGTATCGAAATCAGTAACTTGGCTCCAAAATCTATGTTTTGTTAATCACTATATTGTTGCTTCTTCAATGGCTTTCATTAATTGGTGACTTTTAATTAATACTATTACTAGTATCATCATCTCAAATATAAAAAATTTTAAACAGAACACTATTTGGTTTTTATACACACTTCTTCGAGAAAAGTTGACTAGCATATTAAAAGATCTGTAAATTTATGAATTAGTGACAATTTATGACTTAGTGTCAGTTTTAGAATTCACTTTATAAACATCTTTGTATTTTCTCTCTCATTATGGTAACCAATTGAAAATGTCTAATACCTATAGTAGAATGAACAATCAATGTCCTGATCTGTTATTAGTCAAGCTATCTCAGGTGCCTAATAAAGGGCTGGTATAAGGTAGGTGGTCATTAAATCTTTGTTGAAAAAAATAACTCATGAATGAGCTATGTATGAATGACAAGTTTATAACTGTGGAAAGAAGATTTCTTCAGGAATCTTTACTTCGTGTATTATCTTAGTACTTCACAGAGAAGTCTTGCTCATTGTGCTATTTTAATATGCTAACATTAAATTCAGGTACAATTATACTTGTTTACAAAATGAAAAAAAGTATAAAATTCCACTTGTTTTGGAATTTTGAGGTGTAAATTGGTTCTTCTCTAATGTTTTTCCCTCCTGTGCCCATTTTAATACCCCTACATCTTCAAAGAAGCCTCCATCTAGCTTGCTTCAAGTTTATCTATTCATTAATTCTCTCATTCATTCAATTTTACTCAGTTCCTGTACTCTTAAGGCATTTTTTATTTAGACTTCCTTACAAAAGTAGGAGGTAAATAAAATCAACAAAATCTTTCTGAGAGATATTAATTCCCAAGTTATGTGTGTGCTAGTTATACACACACACACACACACACACACACACACACACACACACACAAACACACACACATTTCACACCTAGATCTCTTGAAACCAAATTCAATGTTCTCTCTGCTATATAGCCAGCAAGAGTACTAGATCCTTGCACTAAAAGAAAAATAAGGCATGTTCTCTATCTCAGGGAGAGTCACAAGTCAGGGCTCATAAGTTAATCTTTATCACTGCCTTTCAGTTTCTTTTCATTTTTAATTCCTGGAAAACATTGCCATATCCATCTTCAAATGCTCCCAACCATTCCTGGAAATATTTCTACACATTAATATCAATGTTCAAAAAGTAGGATTATGGAGATTCCTAAAAATCTTATTCTTCATAATCAAGTGAGTAACTTCCCTACTTGATATCTCAATGCATCTGTATCTTTAACACCTTGATGATGACCAGAACCTTTGTTTCAAATGTGTTTTCTATACGTTATCTACATGCAGGACCTAAGAACACCAAGGAAATTTAGACTGTGGCTTTAAGGAGGACTGCAGCTGCCAGGGATAAGATTAAGTTATTTTTAGAAAAAAGACTCCCTCAAATGGGGCTATGTGAGGGAAATAATGGTAACCTTTCAGTTCCTACTCATTTTTAGTGTTTTAATTGACATATGTTTAACAGTAAACATAACATACCCTCTGTCATTGAGATGAGTTAAAGGAAAATGGTTAACAAAGGTGCCATGTTTTTTTAACAGAAAGTGATGATGAGAAACTGGAAGTCCTAGGCACGTTAGTAGGAACTGCAAGGCATCCCTTACATATATTCTAAATGATGACTTCTCCAAGGGCTGAGAGAAAGTGAGAAATTATGGGACTAAACAAAGGTAATGGCAGGTATTGAGTAGACGTCACATGAGTGATCAAATAAGAATACAATCACACTATACTAGTATTTTTAAAATAAGGAGTGAGGCATAATATATGGCAAAGAGTTATAAAAATAGGTATATTCTGGTATTTAAATAAAAAAAGACAAATGTAACTGAATGTTAAGTGACCTATTCTTCAATATAGAGCACAATCCTGGTATCATTACAAAACAAATTAACTTCAAGTTAATTAATCTATTTACTAGTATGTTCTTTGTTTAAACAACAATAGAAATTAGAATGATCTAAATTTAACTCCCTTAGAAGTCAGAAAAATATAAAAATGAAGTATAATAGTCAAATACGAAGGCTCAATCACAATAAACTATGGGATAAGTGTTTATAACAATTACATCTATCTTGTTTAAATACAGAAAAAAGAGGACTAGAAAATAAACTAAGCAGTTTACTTATTGACTAAAAAATAAGAGTTTTGAGGGGATTTTATGGTTTATTATAAAAGTTTTATAGACAAAAACCTTTATTTCAGAACTAAATTGTGTTGTAGCCTGAATGTATAATCAATGAATCAGAATCCTATCTAATAAAAGAGTAATATGCAAATTGATCATCCCTCCAAGACACAAGATGGCCACCCCCATGTGGTCAAAGATAGCTGCCCCATGTGGACACAAGATGGCCACCACAAGATGGCCTGCAGGGGAGGGCAGTGTGAATAGTTAAGGGTGACCAGCCCAGCAGAGGAGGGCAGTTGGGGGTGACCAGGCTGGCAGAGGAAGGCAGTTGAGGGAGACCAGGCTTGCAAGGGAGGGCAGTTGGGGGGACCTGGGCCTGCATGGGAGGGCAGTTGGGGGGGGGGACCCAGGCCTGAGGGGAGGGCAGTTAAGGGTGACCAGGCTACAAGGAGAGGGCAGTTAGAAGTGACTGGGCCAGCAGGGGATGGCCACTGGGGGAGACCCAGGCCTGCAGGGGAGGCAGATAGGGGCAATCAGGCCTGCCAGGGAGTAGTTAGGCATTTATCAGGCTGGCAGAGGAGTGGTTAGGAGCAATCAGGCAGAGGCAGGCGAATGGTTTGGAGCCAGCAGTCCTGGATTGTGAGAGGGATGTCTGACTGCCCGTGATTGGGCCTAAACGGGCAGTCAGACATCTCTCAAGAGGTCCAGATTGGAGAGGGTACAGGCTGGACTGAAGTACACCCCCTCCCGTGCATGAATTTTGTGCAACGGTCCTCTAGTAAAATAATAATAAAAGATAGTTAGGTGAATTCTAATTTACAACCCTTATAAAATGTTTGAGGATGCTGGCTATATCAGTCAGGGTCCAATTAGGAGACAGAAAACCATGCCTGCAATTTGAATAAGGAACAAATTTTGGAGAAGCTGTGAATAGAAATTGGTAGGAATGTAAACTGGTACAACCACTATGGTAAACAGTATGGAGATTCCTCAAAAAATTAAGAATAGAGATACCATATGACCCAGCACCCTGGGTATCTATCTGGAAGTTTTGAAAAGATTTATTTTTAAAGATGTATGTACCCCTATGTTCATTGCAGCATGGTTGACTAGACATGAAAACAAAGTATTCTTTGATAGATGATTAGATAAAGAATATGTGGTATATACATACAATGTAATGCTACTAAGCCATAAGAAAATATGATATACTGACATTTGCAACAGCATGGATGGATCTTGAGAAAATTGTGCTAAAAGAAGTAAGTCAGAAAAAAATAGGAACCATATGATTTCACTCATCTATGGGATATAAATCTGAAAGCAACAAATATACAAGCAAGACGAACCAACAAACAAAAACTCATAGACACAAACAGTAGTATGATGGTTACCAGAAGGGAACAAATATATGGTAACAGAAGGATATCTGACTTTGGGTGGTAAACACACAATGCAATATACAGATAATGTATTACAGAACTGTATACTTGGAACCTATATAATTTTATTAGCTAATGCCATCCCAATAAATTTAATTAAAAGAAGAATGATTAACTAGTAAAAAAAAAGTGATAACTACTAAAAGAAATAAACAGGGAGTAGTGAAGCGGTCCAGAGCAGCAACTGCAGAACACAGCAATTGCCTATAGAACTGAGGAAGAGGGAACAGGCAGAGCTTCCCACTCCATCTAAGAGTCAGATATATTTGGAGAGGCTGTGACTACACAGGAACTCTGCTGGTGACCGAGGTACTTCGAGAATGCATAGGTCCCAGAGAGTGAGGGTTACAAGTAGTGCTCTGATCTTGTTCCCTCATAGCATTTAACATATTAACAAATTTGGAATATAGAGATATTTTATTGTAAATAGTGAAAGTAACACATTAAATAGAAGCCGAGTCATATCCCATATTTTAAAACATTTGGATTTTAGAACTGTTCAAACTTTTCAGTTGAATAAATGTAACCAATTAACCAGTATGAGCTTAGTAATCCAAGAGGCTCAAGAAATTTGATATTATAAGTTTTTCTTATTCCTGTGTATTACTGGGTTTCCAAAAAGCTATTTTAAAATTTTTATTATCATATAGATTTTAAAAATTGACTATCATTTTGAAGTTTGACATATTCAACTCCATAGCTTTTTGTTGTTGTTGTTCTATTAGCTTTCCATCACAAGTCAAAAGTCTTTGAACTTAAGATTAGGCTTCATAGCCTGAAGGTGGTGAGTGTTTTTCCAGAAGATTTTCAGATTTTTTAAAAATATATTTTATTGATTTTTCACAGAGAGGAAGGGAGAGGGATAGAAAGTCAGAAACATCGATGAGAGAGAAACATCGATCAGCCGCCTCTTGCACGCCCCCTACTGGGGATGTGCCCGCAGCCAAGGTACATGCCCTTAACCGGAATAGAACGCAGTCCGACGCTCTATCCACTGAGCCAAACCAGTCTCGGCAGATTTTCAGATATTTAAAATGCCTCCCTCTACTTGACTCAGTTCAATTTTTTTCTAATGGGAAGCGTAAACAGCCTTGATTTCAATGTTTTTAATACATTATTTTATTTTATTTGTCTTCACTGAGAGCATTTACTATCAACTTATTTTTTTTTTAAATTTTATATTTGGTAATAATTTGTTGGTTCTTTGTTTCCTATACAAGGGGCTTTTGAAAATTAAGCAAATTTGCAGATTTTCCAAACACATCCGTACATGACAGTGTGATATTAGAAGATTCCTGAAATTAACTAATAGAATATAAAAGCTTTGTACATTACCCATTTGCTGCATAGAAAATGAGGAAGACTGCCAATGGGTTAATTTTAGGGGGAAAACAACTGCTTTGAAATAAAATACAAAGATTACTACCCAGACCATATTTTATTCTTAATCACATTCAATTTGGGAGTATCCTCTTACATTTAAATATAAGGAAATGATGTCAGGAGCTGACCTGCTATTTTTAAAGACAAGGTTATCGCACACAAAATAAATTACTTTTCTAGTTTACATGTTCAATTCCAATTATTTTAATGAATTAACACTCTTTATAGTTTCTTGAAATGTACAGGTTTAAACTTTTTAGCAAAAGTAACGCTGTATGTAATTAAGCTGCCTTAAGCAGATGCCTGTGGATACTACTTCTATTTCCTTTATCCTCACTTAGGAAGTATATTTGGTCACACATACTCCTACACATACAGCTCAGTTATTCACTTTGATCTCAGGATTCTTCTATCCATCTCCCATCTTTTTTTATTATTATTATTATTCCAGGTATCTTCCTCTTCCTTCCTTCCTTTCCACCCACTCAACTCAACCACCCACTGAAATCCTGAGTTCTGCTCTTAGGTATTTTTTCAAAATGAGCACTTCCCCATTTCCCTTCAGAAAGACTTCTGCATGCCTTATACCTCCTTGGAGACTACTTGCTCCCCTCAGCTCTGCAATCATTCTCCAACCTCTACTAACCTCTACAGAGGTTCAGACCATGTCTTGCATTTCCATTTCTGTCTCTGTAACAAAATATTTCTTTGGAGAAGGCAGCCAAGAATCCCAAAATGTAAATTTTGAGAACCAGTGCAGTAACAGGGCTTTGAATTAGATGAGTAATTTTGCAAAGCTTTGGTAATACTAAAGTGCACTATGGTGAATGCCTAGCTGATTGTATTTTCATTTGTAATGAGGAAGTACTGCCAAGAGTTTCAATCAAGCTTACGTATAATAGCGCACATTACCTAGGATTCCATGCTATTACAGAGCTCTTCTGAATGACCCTGGATAATTGGGATGTGAAGTTTGAATTTGTGTGCAAGTGTCTATAGACTCCAGCAAGCACATCATAATAAGAACTAAGTAAGGCAATATAAAAGGTGTACAAAAAATGTATACATACATTTTGAATAATTATAAAAGCAATATTTATTAAAATACATTTTAGTTTCAAAATTGAGCTACCACTTATTAAAGTATGCATTCATTTTTGGGACACCCTGTATAAAAAGTAATGTTATATTCATCAATTTTATAAAAGTTCCTTATAACAAATTGAAGATGAAAAATGCAGGTCTAATAATTTCACTTTTTATTATTTAAGGTATTACAAATAGTACATATGTCTCTTTAATTTCACTTTTTAAAAAGTGAATTCAGATGGTTTCCATTTAATTTAAAAAGTAAATTTGCATTATTAATCTTTACACGCTACAAAATAAACAATGTTATTCATTAGTTTGATAAATATTTACTAAACACCAACAACAAGCCAAACATAATTCAATATAAATTATAAGTAAAGCCTTGATTTACAACTTACCATGGGCCATGCGATGGAACCAATAGTAGCCAAGGTCAACTCCTAAGAAAGTTAAATACCAAGTCCAAGGAGAATCCCAAGGCAAAATGATGAGCCTGTAGTTCTCCCAGATATAAATGTAACTGGTGAGTTCAATGCTCCTGAAAAACAATCTGGAAAAATAAGATTCAGAAGCAATGATTATACTACATTGCAGATGTAAAATTATGCTAAAACATTTTCGATCATATTTAAAAATTAATATAGTTATGTGTAAAAATACAATCCTTCCCCCTTCTTTGTTGTTTCTGGTTACTCATTCCATCATGTCTTTTAAGAGTCTCAATTTTCCTGGTATTAAAATGACTCACATATTGTTTTCCTTGTTTCATAGGTATCACTGATTCCACTTTTTTACATTTTCAATTTCATGGAACTTAGGATGTCATTCACTTTTCATGTCTCTTAAAATGTTTTCCTTGGAACCCATAAGCATAAACATGACATAACTTTGACTTGCTTTTAACCCACACATCAGAATATGTCTTGCCACCCATTGTACCAAGCTGTAAATTTTAAATTCTTATTTTAAGAACATTTTAAAAGTACACAAAATAAACTTAAATTTTATAAAGTGTGATAATTTTTTTCTTTAAATTACTATGATCAAAATTAAGATCAGACACAAGATAATTATCCCTTTTATTTTTTAAACAAATTTGATAGAATTTACTTTTCTTCTGTATTTCTCACTTATATATAAAAATGAATTGATAATTCTACCTAATAACATCCTATATAATAAAAGAGTAATATGCAAATTTGACCATATCTTCACTACATACACAAGCCATGCCTACCAGCCAATCAGGAGCAGATTATGCAACTAAACTCCAACCAAAATGGCTGCCGCCACTGAGAGCAGGAGGAAGGCTTGGGTTTCCCTGGCAACAGAGGAAGTCAAGCTTTCCGCCTGCCCTTGCGGGCCTAGGCCTACACTCAATGCTACAAAGTTTCAATTGTAAAAGATACAGAAATGGGCGGCAGCCACTGAGCTAGAGAGAACAGAGGCTTGGGTTTCCCTGGCAACGGACGAAGCCAAGCTTTCCACCTGCTGTTGCCAGCCTAGGCCTCCACTCTAGGCTACAAAGTTTCAGAGCGAGCAGAAGGCTTAGCTCAGCTCCAGGTAACAAAGTTTCAATTGTAGACATAAATTAATCCCAGATCCCAGGTCTCCACTTGGGTTGCTGGGAGGCGTGGCCATTCTGCAAACCTCTACAGGCTCCTCGTCCAGGCCACCCCTCACCCCAAGGGAACCCCCACCCTGATCTGGGACACTCTTCAGAGCAAACCAGCTGGCCCCCACCCATGCACCTGGCCTCTATCCTATCTAATAAAAGAGTAATATGCAGATTGACCATCACTCCAACACACAAGAGGGCTGTCCCCAGATGGTCAAAGATTCTGGCCCCTATGGACACAAAATGGCCATCCCAAGTTGGTCAGCAGGGGAAGGCCATTGGGTAGTTCCAGGCCCTGCAAGGGAGGGCAGTTGTGGGTGATCAGGCCAGCAGGGGAGGGCAGTTGGGAGGGACCAGGCCTGAAAGGGAGGGCAGTTGGGGGTGATCAAGCCTGCAAGGGAGGGCAGTTAGGGGTGACCAGGCCAGCAGAGGACGGAAGTTGGAGGCAAACAGGCTGGCAGGGGAACAGTTAGACATCAATTAGGCTGGCAGGGTAGTAGTTAGTGGGTGATCAGGCTGGCAGGCAGAGGCAATCTGGGAGGCAGGCAGGTGAGTAGTTTGAAGGCAGCATTCCTGGATCCCTACCAGGATCGGGCCTAAATGGGCAGCCAGACATCCCTTGAGGGGTCCCAGATTGGAGAGTGTACAGGCTAGGCTAAGGGATATTCCCCAACCCCCATGTACAAACTTTGTACACTGGGCTTCCAGTTCATTTATAAAACATGAACAAGTGATGAAGTTCTTAAATATTCTAATTTTAAATAGAAGTTGAAGAAGTAGCTTAAATTGGTATATTGTTAAAATGCACCATTTTAATAATATTTTCCTTTAGATAGTCACCTTCTTTGAGTTGGCATGTTACTGGCCCTTTGGGAGACTAGGCCTTTAATTTTAATGTGCTTTTCATTTAATTATGATATGACTTTAATTATTAGTTACTGACATTAAAATTGCCTCGTATTTTGTATGCTTCTATCATTTAATCTCTAAAATAAAACAGTAGGTTATGAAATATAAATAATAGATATGCCAAAATGCCTACACTTGTAACCTATACCCAATTTTTAATTGGAGACTATTTTTAGTTTATAAAATGGCCCTTGAACCCAGAGGGTAAGAAGATGCCTAAGAAAGAGACAGACCACTTCAAGTTGTAGATGGCAAATTTAACAAACATGAAAACATACAACTGCAAGACAAGTAAATCTCCGCACCAGCCCACCAGAATCTTTAAAGGGTTTGGTGCCAGGTTACTGCAATTAAGCGAGCATAACCTTTTTGCTGTTGGAGGATTTTGCCTTCAATTTCCTTTTTTTTTTCTTCCAAATTGAGGCCTCAGCCTGCATCTTTAACAACTTTATTGAAGCATAATTTACTTACCATAAAATCCACTTGTTTGAAAAATACAATTCAGTGATTTTTTTTTTTAGTCAATTGACTGTGTTGTGCCATCATTACCCTAATGTGGTGTTAGAACATTGCATCACCCCAATAAGATCCCTGTTGGCCACTTACAGGAAATTCTCACTTCCACCTCCTGCCCAGCCCCTACTAACCTACTTAATGTATCTTCTGACTCGACAGATTTGTCGTTTTTTAGTTTTTCTTAAAAATATATGCAATGCCTGTGAGGTACAATAAAGTGAATTTCAGTAAAATTAGGTATGTCTGTGTAGAGGTTTTAACTAGGTTCAGTTACGTATTCAATCTAGATGGTCTCAACAACACCTTACTCTCTCTCAAGGCTACATCCTGAAACAGCTGCTGATATGGGACTCGGGGGCAGAACATTCTAAGGACAAGAGATGAGGTAATAAGCTTTCAATTGCCCAGATCCAGTTTATGGGCAAGCCAGCATTCCTCTTGATGACCTTCAGCAATTATATGGCTGGAAAGAGCATTTTGTCCCCGAGTGTGGGTTTTGATCCAAAGGAACTTCCTGCCCAGAATTCCTCTCACAATCCGGGCCACATTCTGGATATTCCACCATCTCCTGTCAAAGTGGTCCAAGCCTGATTACAGCACCTGCTGGAGCCTGGCTCCTGGTCTAGTCCTTCAGAAGGCTGACCTGTGCAGGCGTGCAAACTCCGAGACATGACTAGGCAGTCAAGAGTGTATTTTTGGTCATGTAGACAGGGCTGGGATAAGTAATCTGGCATGTCCGCACACATGTGTATGACAGGACAGACCATGGGGCCAGAGGCCCCCACACTCTTCTGGAAATCTAAGGAATCTAAATGGAAACCTTGTCTCCCAATTTGTTAAATAGGTTATTTGTCAAGTAGGGGGTGGGGAAGTAGAACAAATTTTATTTTAAAACATGTAGCTTGGTTGGTAACTTTTATATTTAGACTAGAGTTTCTCAGGTGTCATTATTGACATTTGGACAACTTAATTCTTTTTGTAGGGGTCTGTCCTCTGAAAACTGTTACCTGAATTATGAAATCTTAAAATTGTTTCCTGTTACCTATTAGTATAAGGCTAACCATATGAATTTTAACTTGGGTAAAAATGGTAACTAATAACAATTTTATATGGTTCAGTCCAATAATTTCTCTAAAACAAGGATT
This sequence comes from Antrozous pallidus, assembly GCA_027563665.1. NCBI lineage: Eukaryota > Metazoa > Chordata > Mammalia > Chiroptera > Vespertilionidae > Antrozous > Antrozous pallidus. The sequence continues at coordinate 68,102,315 of CM050521.1, forward strand.
TTAAACCTTGACACTATGCAATTTAGGCCATATAATTCTTTTTTTAAATATATTTTTATTAATTTCAGGGAGGAAGGAAAGGGGAGAGAGAGAAAAACATCAATGATGAGAGAGAATGTCTGCTTGGCTGCTTCCTGCACGCTCCCCAATGGAGATGGAGCCTGCAACCTGGCCATGTGCCCCTGACCGGAATTGAACCTGGGACCTTTGAGTCTGCAGGTCAACATTCCATCCACTAAGCCAAACCGACTAGGATGAGGCCAGAAAATTCTTTGTTGTGAAGGCCTGTCCTGTGAACTGTAGACTGTTTAGTGGCATACCTGACCTCTATTTACTAGATACTAACTAGTACCACAGCCCTCTCCCCAGTTGTGACAACAAAAGGTCCAAATGTCTCAGGGGGTGGCAAAATTTCCCCAGTTGATACCTTAAAAAAAGACTGATCGAGAAAGAAAAATTGAAACTGAGAAAATACAACAGAAAATTGAAATAACCGACAGCTTTTTACATAAGCTTCAGTACAGGCTGTCAGAACTGATCCATTCATGGATTCATTCAATAAATTTATATTAAGAGCCTACTGGGTGCCGAGACAGCACAAGACAGGGAGGACATAGCTGAATGGAATTAATATATCACAAGCCTCATCAGTGCCCCAACAGTTCAGAATCTTTGTGTGTGGGCTTTTAGTTACTGTCTCTTGGTGAGTTCAGATCACAGGTGAAACAGATTTTAAGACACGGAGTCTTTATTAAACAAAGACCCTGCCTGCACTTGAAATATTTTTATTTCCTGTACAGGTACCAGATCTTGAGCAGACACCCAATTTATTACTTTGTCAACTTACTTATTAGAGTTGACACAAATCGAGCTGAAATATACCTGGCATCCTACAGTAATGGCTTTTTTTTTCACACTTTAGCACAAAGCCAAACATTCTTCAAGGTGAAGGGAAAGAGGGGAGAGAAGCTGTGGGAGTTAAATTCCCTGTTTTCTATCAGCAAGATGAATATGATCTTCTTCCATCAGAAACAAGGAAAAAACAGCCATGGACTGCCCACGACTACAAACAATCCAGCAAAGGATACAGCTGGGAAAGGATTATCAAGCTCTGGAAAGCCCTTGGTTGCAGGAAATAGCACCTACATTTTCAAAAATGTTCCCACCAGACCTTGAATCATGAAGCAAAGTGCCTTCCTTTTTCTTTTTCAAATTCCTTCCTCTTCTCCCAGTCCCAAACCCCAGCATATGACTCTGCACTCTGGAATTCAAACTTCAACCTTGTAAACCCCAGCCTGTGGAAGTGACATATGTAATATGTATGTAAATACGAGCTTACTGTATTATGTGGAGATGGAATATTGGGAAGTTCAGGGGCTTTGAATAACTAAATACTACATCCCTTTTACTCACTAAATTTGAAGGCAAGACCACAAAATGTCCTAAATATAAGGAGACATTAGAAAGCTCTAATCAACAACCTATATCTTTAGAGGTTTCCCTTTCATTGTCCAATTTTTTTTTCATAAATTCCCCCCAAAGAGCAAATTTCTCTTGGGTCTGAGGTTGGTATTTTGGAAAATGAGAAGTAGCTAATTCTTTATGTGTTTATATAAAATTTTCTCTCAACACTAGAAATGTGTCCTGTCAATATTTAGTTACTATAAAATCTGGTGAGGTGCTAAATTGCTCTTCCAGTATGATCCTGAATTTTTAAAACGATAAAGGTCATTTTATAATGTTTAGAGTTCTAAATAATTAATAAGTTACAATGAATATTATTTGGCACATAGATTACTAATTAAAGCTAATTAGTTACGACAGCCATTTTGGCTTGAATGTAAAATGGAAAGGTAATGTTGGACGTGTCATTCCCTCTTTTAGCTCTCAGAATATTAGGCTGCATAGACAATGAATTTATCTCCATCTCAAATCCTTTCATTCTTGCCAATCCGGTCTGGCTCAGTGGATAGAGTTCGGCCTGTGGACTGAAAGGTCCCAGGTTCGATTCTGGTCAAGGCATGTACCTTGGCTGCGGGCTCATCCCCAGTAGAGGGTGTGCAGGAGGGAGCTGATCGATGTTTCTCTCCCATCGATGTTTCTGACTTTCTATCCCTCTCCCTTCCTCTCTGTGAAAAATCAATAAAATATATTTAAAAAAATACTTTCATGCTTTAATCATTAATCAATTAAATGAAATTTGATGTTCTCATTGCAAATTGTTAAAATTTCAAAGCAACTTGCAGCAGCATCAATTATGGCCTCCCGTACTCACAGACATCTGCCAATTTATACTATTTCATAACTGTCATTAGATCTTGTGTACACTGTCCGATTTGGCCATATTATGCAAAGTTAAAAAAATAAATTTTTATTTCTAATCATCTTGTCCCATAAATCAGAAAATAAATCAATATTTAAATGAGATTGTTATGAATATTATTAGGAGCTCCAGGAAATTTTAAATAAATATATTGACATTATATAAATATTTGTTTTATGAGAAATTTTGTTATTTATTAATTTCAAAATCTCTTAAACACGGCCCAGAAACTTGCACTGTTTATCTGTAAACCTGCTGCCACTTTTGCTCCATCTAGTGGAACATTAAAATTTGCTCAGTGTTTACAAAATATATATAACCTCTACCTTCTGCAGACAGATAACATTTGTACTACTATAACTTACTATAAAATGGCATTATATTTATGAAACAATTATTTAATTTCGTTTTACTACAACCACAAAATGATAGACTTTTATATACACAACTTGGTAGATTTCGAAGTAAATTTGCCGCACTTTCCATTTTTCAAAAAGTAAATTACTTCAAGTAATTCAATTACTCATTGAATAAGCACACAAGTCCAGGCTAATAAACACCAGGAAGTTTACATTCATTAGGAACGATTATTCTAACAGCAATCTCTGAAAATACACAAATAACAACAAACACTATTTATAAGGTTTCTAAGGTAAAAGTTTGGAGGAATTGAGGTATTCTCCCTAGCAAAAATAACTAACAAACCTGCAAGTTTTTAATTTTATTTTCTCTACTAAGGGGTGTTCTTTTAATAATTTTCTAGATTAACATATTGCTATTAACATGAAGTATTATTATTACTATTAAAATACATATATCTGGTTGTGAACAAAGAATAACTGTTTATTAAAGTCATCATCCAAAATAATAGCACTCATTTGTTAGATGTCTGATGTTGCCAAAGTCAGTATTATCTCTGATCCTAAAGTCTAGTATAAAAACCTAGTATACAATTTTTCTTTATTCTCCAATCCCACCCCAAGGAGTCAAAAGTATTTCAAAGAACTTTAATTTCCTCCTCTTTAAACATTTTTTTTTTGAAATTTTCTTGTCAGGATTGGAAAATTCCAGGGCAGTCGTGGCAGTAAAACTGTGCATATGTACCGTTGAACATTGCCCAGCTAACTCCATACTGAAATTTGGCAAGGAACCATATGTATTAAAAGTGGAGAGTCCCCAACTTACTTGAAAATTTACCTACTTAAATTATCCCTGCAACCTATTGCAATTTGATTTATAATCCGCTGTTTCAACAGAATAAATGAACCCATTAAAAACAAACATACTGTAGATATTTATTTCGGGAATAAAATTTCTCTGGGGAGGATGCAATTTATGGAAGCAGAAACATTGGAAGGAAGTAACAAATTGAGGTCCTGGTTTTCTAAATGAAGGATTGGAAATTGAGTTCTGCTTAAAGAAGCGGGGGGCGGGGGGAGATGTGATTATTTTTCACTCGTTAGCATTTAAGTCAGTAGCAGGATTATTCACAAGTTTTGGACAGATTTAATAAAAATATATTTTGTAAAAATGTTGCTAGTAAAATGTTAAGTTTAAATTTTTTAAGCCACATATGCAAACGATAGATAGAAAGGCTGATTATCTGCATGTGATACATTGGGTTTAACTATAATAAGAAAAAATATTTGTCTATGAATTCAAGACTAGATTTTGATTAGGAGGGTTGCCCATGGATTCCAGAAAAGCAAAACAGATGCAGGGCTGCCCAGAATCTGGTTCTTAGGACAGATGGACTTTTATTACACATGATGGTCTATTCGACAGGCTTGTAAATAAGATATAATCTTATCTATGATTACTATTTTCCCTGACATAAATATTTGAAAGGCACAGCATGCCGTTTTCTCTATCAATATGGTACGTATGCTACTAATCTTCAAGATATTTCAAATTTTATGTAACAATAAAATGGAGATACTCAAATAAACATTGTTTTTCCTCTAAGTCTGCATGTAGCATTTCTATTACATGAAGGGCAAAGTGGAAAAATATGTTCAGGGTTTCACTTTGATTCCCACAGCTTCTCTAGTTAGAGCTGCCTATTTGGATTTATTATCCAAAGTGTAATTCCCTCAAATGAATTAACAAATGGTATACTATCATTTTCTTGCAATGATGTATTTAAAGGACACGGCAAGCCACCGTTGCTCCTGTGGAAAATGAAATTAGTCCCTCGGAGAGGATACAACCAGTGCCGTGTTAATCTAACCTTCAGCTGTTAATGATTTGCGCAAGGATTCCCCTTGATGCTGAAGCTTCAACTGAAATATTGTTTTAAGAGTTTCTGTTAAATCCTCCTTCTCATCTTTTCTCCAGGGATAGATCAGAGTGGGTCCTGAGGACCAGCTCTCCTCTCTGCTTACATATATATGATTTTAATATCAACAAAATAAACTAAAATATCTTAAAATTTTATTTTCAGATCATTTGCTTTGCTGAGATCCTTTAGACAAAAGGCTACAATAGGTAAAAATCCACTGGAAAACTTATAAAACTGTACACATTTCATAATTTAGAATTGCTGATCACACCCACCAGAACAAAAAAGAAACCATTTGCTATCCTCATTCAAAATACAAATATAGAAAAATATGCTCCAGATTCAAGTTCACAAGCTTTTACCTTTCTTTCAAAGGGCATAAGAGCTTGTGTTAGCTTAAGGAGTGTTATGAATAGTGGAATGTGAAGGAAAAGAATTACACATCTCTCACACACATTCTTTCTTTCTCTCTCTCTCTCTCTCTCTCTCTCTCTCTCTCTCTCTCTCTCTCTCTCCTCTTCATCTTCCTTATACTTTGAGAATATGTTTTTTAGAAAAAAAATATATTCCTGGTTCTTGCATATCCTGTTATAACTCTATACTCTCTTAAAAGCAAACTGCTGAGCAGAATTATAGTACTGAGGATGCAATTCATATTTCCAGTAGTTGCAATGTTATGATAAGAGAAGAATCAAATTTCACTTTGACCAAAGTCAAACTTGAAAAAGTAAAAGAAATGTTGAAGGATTCATTCAACTTGATATCTCCTGGAGTGTTTAATAAATCCATTTCAACTCAACAAAATATGTGATCCATAATTGCACCTGCAAGGTATTTCTCAGTTACCAATTTATTTTCCAATTTCCATAAACTAAACACTTAACTTTCTCAGAATAAACTACAATAACCAAATGCATGTATCCTTTAAGTATGCTGGATTATTTTCTTGTTCAATTCCATTCAAGGGAGAGATGAAAATAGAGATTAATACTAGTAGGTATGATTGTAAATTCTTATTTAGGCTATTCTGGGAATTAACTGAAAATAACTTGAGATAGAGCCTCAGTTTGTGAAACTATGTGCAACCATTAAATAAATTTGACTTTTAGGTTTACTCCCTCTCTAGACAATTTTATGCAATTGTATGAAATGATCTCACCTTTCTCACATATCTTTAAGTTTTCATTTTATTTTATTTTTTTTAATCCACCTTGGTTTCCCACTGGGTGGTTCATGGAAACATTCCTAAGTAATGAACACTGGTCGAAGTAAAGCTCTTAAAACAGTAAAAGCAGCAATGGGTGGGAAGTAGGAATGAGAACATTCATCAACAACACAAAGCTGATGCTTCTAAGGGAATCTTCCCTCATCCTCTGCCTCTTGAGTAATCCTAATGGGTTTCTCCTCTACACACATTATAATTTACTTTTTCTAAAAAGTAGGTGTGGGGGTCTAGAATGAGTCACCCAAGTATTCCTCTGTGGTACGTAGATTGTTTTGAGCTAAAGTCAGTTTTAGCTACAAGCTCAAAAGGAAGTTCTCTCCCTTGCCCTTTGTATACCTAGAAGAATTTGAATTAGATGTCTTGCCCATAAGAGATTATCAAATAACTTTTTTATCCTACCTATAGAGCAGGATAAACTGCTATTTGTTAAAGTTCTGCTCTTCTTCTGATCTTTCAATGACACTTTGAAGCCGCTAACGCATCTCACCTAATCCCTAGCTCATGATATCTTTAATCCCCATGTTTCATTTCTGTCTCTGAACCTCTCCTGCATGTGGGTCTCTCTCTCATATGTGTGGTGTTATCATACATATGTATGTATTAAATTTGTTTTTCCCTCTTGCTAACCTGTCTCCTGCCTGCTTAATTACTATACCAGCCAGAAGAACCTTGAAGGTAGAACAAAGTTTGTTGCTCCCCCACAGAGGTCATTTTACTGTTTACTGTTGTTTTGTCCCTTCATCATCCAATTTCATCATTAATATACACCTTGAGAATGATAGATGATGTATTTTTTTAAAGTTCAGGTACCAAACATTATTCCATGCAAATGAATTAATACTATGAAAAAAAAGAACTATTCTTGCTCTCAAGTTGCATGCAAGATATCAGGAAGAGCTGGGAGCAAAACAGGTGAGATAATGCCATGAGACAAATCTGTGTGTGGAGTAAGTACAAGATTCCATGGGACCATAAGTGAAGTGGTGTCTAATGTAGGATTGGAAGCCAAATATGATTTGTGGAAGAGTATGATCCTTCCAGGTAAGTCTAGGAGTTCACCACTTTCTAAGCAGAGGGAAACGTGTGACCTCTGGGCAATAGCAAGAAATAGAGTATGGAAGGAACAAACACTGCAAAAGGGCAAAAGGCAATAAAGGGACCAGAAGCAAATATGGGTAGACCAAGACCTCCATAGATCAGAGAAGAGACTCACACATTATCCTCAGGCAAAATGGAACCTGTAAAGGGTTTCCACCAGATTCACATTATGGAAATGTTTGGCTGCAAATGGCGTAGGCCCATAGACAGAGTGCCACTTAGAGACCAGGTAGTGATCAAGTTTTATGGAATTTGACTGAGGAGTGTCTGCATATCAGATTTCTAAAGTAACTCAAGTGAATCACATTCTTTGGATACAAAATTAAAGGGGGCACCAATTAGCTCAGTAATCAAGGTAAAGAATATATAGAGCTGTCTTTTATAATGAATGAAAAGAAATATCATAATGGACAAATTATCAACATTTTATATGACAGTAACTGAATTCTTTGGAGACATATGTGCAAATAAATTCATTTTCCATCATATTTGAGAATTTCAGTTGATTCCTTCAGTGTTGCTAACCAACTAATTCACCTTGGAAGCTGAGACAGAACACCAGCTGATATCGATGTTAGCGCATCATCCAGACGACCTGGGGGCTTCCCTTTGCAGATCCAGCTGACAACTAGCTCAAGCAGTATCAAGGAAATAAAAAACGGAGTTGCCTGGAAAGAAAATTGCAGAAAAGAGATGCTATTGTGCTCAGTTTGGAATTCTCTCACATTTCATCATAAGTCATTCCAGAAGTGGCAGTCCAGAATGACATTTCATAGAAAGAGAAGGTTTACACCTTTCCTAGAGGATGATTTTATCTTAACAAATGAATTTGATTATTTCAGACATATACAAAACAGGTGTTCCATTCTATCAACTAATTTGGAAATAAAATATAAACAGATGTAACCATGCTAATTGCACTACAAAAATGAGAGGAGGAGGAACATGTTACAAATTAGATCTAAAAAAAAACACATTTTAAAATAAGTGCAAAAATCACAAATCTATTGCACATATGACTAAGCTGGATTCACTTTAAAAGGTATTCTTTAAAGACGTATAGACATCTAGCTTTTCATGTTAGCAGTATAAGAATGACAAAGTTGAAACTGAAGGAACAAAGAATGTTATCCTGAGTATTTCATTTTAAGTGTTTGAAATATTACTCAAGTTTTATTTGTTCAGCTTTATTTTTATTTTATATAATAGGTGTCTTTAGGCTTCACGACCAATGACCAAATATTGGACTAGGTTTGGTGTTACGATATAAAAAATAATGATGTTTTATACATAACCCACGGACACACACAACAGGGTGGTAAAGGTCCAGGACAGCAGGCCTGGATAGAAGAGGTCAATGGGGGGAAAAGAAGGACATGTGTAATATTTTCAACAATAAATATTTTTAAATATTGATTTTTAAGGATATAAGTATCACATTTGTTTTCTTAAAAAATTCAGAAAGTATGAGTTTAATATCCGATCCTGAAAAAAAAAAGTTACAGGTTTCACTCATTTGGAAGCCATGAGTTTTACAATTTTCAAAAAATAAACTCCCAAGAACATATTCTCTGATGTCATTTTTTTTTTCTCTTCTATTTCTGGTCTGAACTAGTAAGTGTTATAGGAACAACTTTGACAGGGTGGGGAACCTCAGTATTCAAGTTCTAATTCTGGATATTTCCATTTCCAATCATAGCCAGGAACCAAAAGTGAAAAGTGCCTCTAAACACTTCAGAGTTTCAAATAAAACTTGATTCAAGTTCAAAGTTAGGAAGTCAGAGTTGGACTCAGTCAGCTGTGTATCCAGTCTGCAGAACTACTCTACCAAATCAAAGAGGAAATAGTTTCCTGGGAGGCAGCAGACAAGTTTACCCTTTGAAAACAAAATGGTTACAAAGTTTACTGATATCGGCTTCTATCTTAAATTTGCAATGTCCCTGGGTCTAGGAAAACTTTAAAAGCTTCTGTTGTATTCTGGAGTGACATACCATGGAAAGGGAGTTTAACAGAAGATGGTTGTGGATTTTATGTAGAAATTCAGTTCAAGTAGAAATTCTACTTTTGCTCCATGTCTTTATAAAATGGAATTAATTTTATTAGAATTTCATAATTTGAAGAATGAAAGTAAACCAAACCTCAAGATATGTGTGACTTCCTAAGAAAAAGCAAGAGCAGCCTCTTTCTAGAGAGTCTCACCTGTTTGACATAATCAGGCACCTCTTCTAAGGTTTGGAATGATGTTTCGTTGGGCTTCATCACGTAAAACATCATGCGGATTCCCTGGGAAAGGGAAACATCTTCTCGGGCGCCTGGGTTCTTCATCCCTGCCCTGGTCTGCTTCCCAGCTGGAGAATATTTGTGATTCGGTGGTTTCAGCCAGAGGCTGGACACAGGGGACAAGACGCGCTGCACAGAACAAGCCCTTTGTCAGAACACGGCTGGCAACAAAGCTCCGCAGAGACACAGAACACAGCAGATCCTGTGCAGAGACAGGAAAGTACTGGGATCAAGAAACAGTTCAAAGTTCAGTGGGTGCTGTCCCAGGAACCTGGCTTGTGGGGGAGGAAGAGGGTAAGCCTGCCCAAATCAAAGATAAACAGTGGAGTTTGGCTCTAGGTGGAGAACTGATCCAAACAAGAAAAACAAGCAAAAGCAAAGCTCAGATACCTCCTTAGAAAGTGGAAGAAAAAGAAGGGTTACAAGTGAAAATTCACTCTGAAAAAGTGGGTAGAAACTGAAGATTCAAATCCCATGAAGAAAATTCATTTTTTTCTCCTTTTTGCAATTCCCAAGGGGTTCAAGTTTGTTACCTCCCCTCAGAGTCATATTTTCTCAAAGGACACAGTGCTCTAATTTCATTTAACAAGACTAAGCTTGAAAGTCAATAAGCACTGAATATATCATACTGGTATCTTTCTGGATCTGTATCATGTTAATTTTGAAGTGTTGCAAACCAATTTAGAGGCATTTGGCTTGTTACATTGTTTAAAAGAACACTGACAAGTCACATATCTATGGTTCAAATGTATGGGGCCTAGATGATTGAAAAAGCTCCCAGGATGGGGTGATGACCCCTCATTTCTGTTTTTCAAGAGGAGCGTCAATGATTAGTTTCTTACACGGAGACTAGAGGACATTTATTGCATCACTAGTGAATGAGGGGAGCTTCAAGCCCCTAACAGCCTTAAGCCTTCACCTAGAATGGCTCTACTCATTCTTTGGCTACCATCTAATCTTTTATTTTAAACATGTTGATACAGATTTGATTAAACTATTAATATATTATTTTAGGGGGGAAAATAGAAACTATAGATTAGCAACCAGTAAATTACTACTCAAAGACACTGTCAGTTCCTCTATCTCATTTTTAGACAGGAGCAGAGCAAGGACGATGGGCCAGGTGCAGAAACACCAGGGCAGAAAGCCCTGAATGCCTAGCAAGGGGCAAAAATGGGAAAACAAGAACATCACTCCAGGGTAACCTATCTTCTCCTAGTTTGGACTCCAAATCTTTCATACCACTGCTTAAGCATTTCAGACCCCACCTCAACCCCACCTTTTCCTCCCTAAAAATAACATCTAGACCTCCTTGTATTTCAGCAAAACCAAACAAGTGATACCTAAGTTGCCTCAGGACCAGCTACATTGACTAATGACCCCATGCCTGGCACCGTCCAATCAGTGGAGACCACGACCCTGAAAGAGAACACGTGGGAAGTTGATGAATATTGTATTAAGACTGTCCCTGAGATCTTCCCTAAGATTTCCATCTGCAAGAGAGAGATCAATACACTCAGGACAAAGGACCCAGTGTGTGCTCTCCCTGCAAGGAGCATACCCATGCCGTTCCCTTCCCTTCCCCCAGAGACTAGTATCCCCTAACTCTAGGGAACCCCACAAGACTTGCAACCAGAGGAGCAATGGGCAGCAGCAGCTCATCCTGTACTCATCCTCTAAATCTCTCTCAAAAGGCCCCTTTTCTCTGACTTCTCAGTGAACCAAAGCAGCCCAGTCTAGGTTTTCTTGTTGCTGCTTCTATAACCTTCCTTGTTTTACTGTCCTAAATACATTTTTGCTGCAATACCCTTTGGCTCAGTGCTGTGTAGCTATTCCATTTGGATATCCCCCTCTTCCATCCCCTTTTCCTTAAATAAATTCAATTTTTCTTTAATCACCACCTGAGATGACCATTTAGCCTACCCTCACACCACCTTTCACATGTGACTTATGTGTTGCTAAAATTTGTGCAACAAAAATCACTGGGTTTATGAAGAAAATGGGATTAGGATGCAATACTAAAAAACTTTGTAATGACTCATGAGGAGAAAAAAAATCAGAACCTAATAAAAATGGTAGCACACTTTTATGCATGCATTGTTACATAAAGAAATGCATCAATACTGCAATAAATATGCTGCTTTGTCTTGCAAATGACACTATAAGAAATTACAGGTTGTGAGTTAATGTGAAGTATTGCAAGGAGACTTACCTGAGGTCAGACAGAAAGTTGCAAAAATACATAACATGGCTCATAACTCATAGCTGAATTGACACAGGTAGACATTTAAGGCATGTGCATGTGGGTGCATTCTGTGTATTCCTAAACCTTTCAGTTCAGTTGGATGCAACCTTTGACATTCATCTGGTGCCTTTCTGACAAAATCACACATATGTATAGATGGCAGGCTCAAGTTATTCTCTAATATATTAATCTTGTTTGGAATAAATTTTCACTTTCAAAATGATGCAGAATTAACTGTACTTTCAGATTATTCCCATGGCAAATGAATACATAAGGATATACATCCTATATAATAAAGCCTCATATGCTAAAGGTCTGGTTGTCCAATTGTCCATTCAACCAATCAAAGCATAAAATGCTAATGATATGCTAAGGCTCCTCAACCATTCATTGAGATGTGCACTGACCACCAGGGGGCAGTTGACCAGTCGCTATGATGTGCAATGACCACCACAGGGAAGATGCTCTGACCATTAGGTTAGCTTGTTGCTGGGGTATGGCCCTTGGTCCCTCCCTGGCTGGCTAACTTCCTGCATCCCTCCCCGATGCACTGGTGGGGTCCCTTGGCATGGCCTGTGCCCTTTTACAATCCAGGCTAAGAGACCACCCCCCCAGTGCACAAATTTCGAGCACCGGGTATCTAATATTTAATAAAACTGATCAGGAACAGACTAGGCACAGTGTTTTATTACCTGCTTTTTAAATTTTTTGAAATTATAAATGTAATGCATTTCAGGAGAAAAACATCCAAACAACAAAGCGGCAAATAAAGTAAAAAGTAGTTGTACCTCTTCTCAACACACACATATCCCTCCCTTCAACTTCATAAGAATAAACTTGTCCTAGTGGGTATTTTGCCTTACCTGTTTTTCCTACAAAAGTTTTGATTATCATTATTATTACCATCATCATTTTAATATACACACATTGTTTCATTTTTTCTAACAGGCCATATTAAAAATAAGATATAGCAACTTTCCGTCTTGGAGTCAACAACTTATCAGAAACATTCTTACACTCAAATATTGTTCCATAGCACTTTTTAAAACTGGCTGCTGAGGTGTGTGTGTGTGTGTGTGTGTGTGTGTGTGTGTGTGTGTATTCCAAGCAGGAAAACAAAATCATTTTAATTAAAGTAGCGGAATTTGAATACAAAGGATTAATTACAGAGATGATGGAAAAGGTAAAAAGCCAAGTCTGAACAAAGGGACAATCCGGAGATGAATATCAATAGGAAGCCACTTGCATCCTTAAACTATAGGGACAAAAGGAGGAGGTTGTGTGAGTTGAGCTTAGGGAAAGTGAGAACCACAATAAGCCTGTTTGGCAGGAGCAGAGATGGAACGGAAAAAACTGCTGTGGCTTATAGGATTTTTGGGTTGTCCAAATTCCTTTGGTCACCTGGAGTTTAGTTATGTCTATGGTGTGAAGTGATTATTTCATGTTATACCTTCCCTATCTGCCCTGGATGGATCACAGTTCTTCCCATACAATAAGTTAAACTCAGTAATGTTCATACTCTTCTCTTTATATCTAGATTGTTCCCAGGCTCTCCAATCTGTTATCTTCATATGTCATATTCTTGTGCTGTTTCTATGTTGTCTTAGTTATTGTACTATCATAAAAATGTCTGGTAACTTGCTGAATAATTTCTAATGAATTAACTTTATTTTTCAAAAATTTAAAACTATTTTTTCATATTTGTTCAGATGGTTCTATTTATAGTAAACTTGAAGGAATTATATTAGTATTTTAACTGAAACTTCATTAAACTCATGAGTTCATTTGGAAGAACTATCACAAGCACTCAATAAATTTGTCTGGAATAAATAAACATAGATACTACATTTATGCATTCATTCATTTAAATTATTTATTGTTTAAAGTATTACATAAGTCTCCTTCCCCCCCCCCCGCACTTACCACTCCCCAGCTGCCACCCCCCCCCCCACACTTGCACACGCCCTCATCCCCTACTCCCCTGGTCTGTGTCCATTGGTTATACTCATATGCATGCATACATTTCCTTTGATTGATTTGGTTCTGTGTTTAATGACACCAATGTTCCTCCCAGTCCTCGTATTCCTTATTTTCTCCACTCTTTTTGTTGTTCTGGGGTAAATAATTTCTTTCTTTTCAGATGACCTTTATAAGTGCACTGGTATATCTTACTATAAAATTTTTAGCTTTATGTAACATGGGTAAATATAGTCTCTCATTCTAAACTTTACCCTCCCCCACAAATTCAACAGAGACAAAACACATTGATGGAAAATCTGTCAGGTGAAGCCACAGTTCAGAGACTAGAGTGCTTTAAACCTATACCCAAACCAGAATGAGGAAACCCAAAATAGTGCCAGATGCCTTCCTATCCACATACATATATATCAGATCTCTGCCCAGAGCTTCCTAGTCAATGGGGGCCTGCTTGTAGTTGTAGTCCTATTTGTTTATTTATTTATTTGTTTGTTTATAAAGCTAATTAAAGTGGAAATGCTTGGGGAGAGCCTGATGCGAGTGACAAGTGTCTCATGAAAACCTGCTGCTCTTAGAGCTCTCGATAGCAAATAAATCAGCACAGAAAATTTCACAACTTTTTGTATTGAAAAGACATAAAACACACACACACACACACACAACCAAGAGATCAGAAATCTCTAGGAACTTTGATAACTGTCCATTCAGGAAGAGATATCACAGCAACTTGAACAGAGGCAGATTATGGAATTGTCAGCTACAATAGGGAAATGGAGTAATGAGGGACTAATAAAAATTGTCAACTACAACAGGGAAATGAAGTAATGAGAGACTGACTAATAAAAATTAAGCAAACTCTCAAGAATAGAAAAAAGCCACTACTTTCAGTGCTAGACTGAGGAATTTGCTAGAAATCATGTTGGAGGAAGTCATTGAGAGGATCAACCCTGCAGCTAAACCCAGGTAATTAGGGGATCCTCACCCCCTCCCCATCCTTGGCACATAATTCTGCCCACCATTCCAATAACTTAAGCAGTTTTCAAGGACACAGACTTAAGCAAGCCATGTGTTGCTGCCATGACTGAACCCAGTTAAAGCTTCTATATAAACTTTTAATATTCTGGCTGGTGGGTGTGGAGATCTAATGTTACTCCCTTTTTATTTAACCTGCCACCTGCCAATCTGGAATGCTACCCCCCCTTTCTTTGGTCTTTCCTTGCACTGGGCATATAGGGGACAGTTTCAAATTTCACCCAGGAGGCTCCTATAAGTTCAAACCAACAAATCAGCACTCTAAGATGACTGAGAAAGCTGTTCACCAGGAATATCTCAAGGTCATTCCCTACAAAACCAACCCAGATCCCATTTGTTTTCCATATCCATGTATTGTTTCCAACCATTTCCATCTCTTGTTTTCTAATGCTTTCTAACTGATTTGCTCTAGCCTATATCTTGGTATATTTTTCTTCACTCTTCTCTCTCTAACTTAAATACTAAATGACATTATTTGTTTTCTTAAATTCTTTTCTTAAATCTTAGTTCCCCTATTATGTCTATCTCCTATCATGTAATCTTTCTTCTCTTAAAATTTACTTACTATTTACTTCTTTGTGTGTATAAAACTTAAAATTATTTTTAATTTCCTGGGGGGTAATACTCAAAGTATATCCTTCATCTACTTTGGCAATCTCTTCCCCATCCTAATTCCCAAATGGTTCTTCAATGGGTACATATCTTCTAATGCTTCATTTTCCCTTAAAAAAGATGTGATAACTATTTCTTGATATTATATACCTCCAGGTATATGTGGCACTTTGGAGTTTAGATATATCTCAAGTTAAGGGAGTGTAGGAGAAGCTATAAACATGATCCATCTCCATCAGGCCCTGAATACTTTGCTTTTTCCTGAATGATTTTCGGTAAGTTAGAACTGCAGTAATTATCTGAGTTATCTTCTCTTTAACCTCCAGTCTTACAAAAAGACCATTTAAGGTATTCCTCCTATGATTTCTACTTTTTCAGGCTGGGGAGTGCTCATGACCTATTGCAGAGGGGTTCCAGTCAGAAGACTTGTCTATTGGTTTTGGACACTTGGGCAATTGGGAGAAATGAGAATTTGTTTATAAAAAAGCCTCTAAGTCCATGGACTTTTTCTGTACTCTAATTCTATACTCTCCCACATGCTGGATAACCCCATTCTCCTCTGCCATCATTAGTCCTAAAGGCCCAAATGCTTCCTAGTAGGGTGGGTCTATCTGAGCCCTAGTTCTCACCACCAGGCCTGACCACATCAGATTACAGGACTTGTACACTGAAGCAATGTCATAAACTGGGATGAATAAGCAGCTCATGGTAGAGACATGTTTCTGTTAAGTGTCACATAAAAACCATAAGGTAAATGTCTAGGTAGAAGCTAGGAAGGAGACTCTCACCTTTTTGGTGCTCACATCTCTCCAGCCTTTACCCTTCTGGGTGAGGGAGCATTTAGTTCTTATTCAAGAAGCTCTTATGACCTCATTTAACATTAATTACCTCTGTAAGGGCCCTACCTCCAAACAGAGTCATACTGGACATCAGGGCTTCAACATATAAATTTGGGGGGCACAATTCAGTCCATAACACCTCACCACATATCCTTCTCTTTAACCAGTTGAGGCAATTTTGGGGAATGGAGCTTAAAACCTCTTGCATCACTAGGTTGAAAAGTTTATTTTTCTAAGATTACAAAAACAACCTATGTTCATTTCAGAAATATATGAAAATGCAGACCATGCTTAAGAAAAAAGGTCATCATAACCCCATCAATCAGTTAGCGCTTCATTAATATTTTAATCTCACATTTAAGATTTTTTACATAGTTGAGTTCATACTCTATGTGTGATTTTAGGTCCTTTTTTAAAAAAATATTTGGAAGCCACATGATAAATGAAAAGGCTCAAAGTGGAAAATGTGTTGATCTCCAAATTATTACTTAAGGAGACCTACCCATCCATTAGGACATTAAATACAATTTAAAATTTGAATGTATTATGTGTTTCAGTTGTTATTTGAGGCTAAAGATGCTCTAATTAATACAAACAAAAAGAGCACTGGAGAGTTCTAAACAGAAAAGTCACATAATCTTATATAGTATTAAAACCATCAGTCTAGTTTCTGTATGAAGAACAGATTTTCAGGAAGTGAAAGCAGGGACTGTTCAGAAATGACTGATATGGTCTAGGCACCACTCGTCTGTGACTTTCACAAGTACAGACATTCTAGATACATTTGGATGCATAGTTTAAAAGGTTTATTTAAGCAGATGAAAGAATTGAGTTATTTAGTAACACAAACAAACTGTGGTATTTGGCTTTAAACATAGGAGATGCCTGTAGACACCTAAGTGGAGATGGTTCCAGCAGTTGGATATATAAATCTGGAGTTCGCAGTTCAAAATAGGAGAATTAGCTATGAATAGAAAAGTACTGACTAGAATAGCTAAAAGCCAAACATGAGGATGATTTCCATATACAGACTCTTCAACCATGTTCAAGAGCTTCATTTATAATTTGAAAACCATATATATTAATTTTTTTCTTGTATGGCAATTGTAGTTGAAATGTAGAAAAAATATTACAATTTGCACATTACTATGAGTAATCTTATTATATAAGTAATGAAAGTTCATGTTCTATTCCTATTTCAATGTACAGCATAGTAAGTATATGTTCTAAGATTAAGAAACTGCCAAACTGTTCTCCAGTGTAGGTATTCTTTAGTGTTCCCATTAGTATGATAGTTCTGCATGTCTTCTAGCTCTTGGTATATCCAGGCTTGTTTTTGTTTTTCATTATATATTTTCAGATCTAAATGACTGCATAATATTGGTAGAATACTGTTATCATTATACAAAGTTCACTATTTTCAATTTTATATATTTTGAGACCATTTTTAAAAAGTACAGCCGAGACCGGTTTGCTCAGTGGATAGAGCGTCGGACTTCGGACTGAAGGGTCCCGGGTTCGATTCCGGCAAGGGCATGTACCTTGGCTGCGGGCACATCCCCAGTAGGGGACGTGCAAGAGGCAGCTGATCGATGTCTCATTGATGTTTCTGACTTTCTATCCCTCTCCCTTCCGCTCTGTAAAAAAATCAATAAAATATATTTTAAAAAAAAGAAATTGTTGAAATATAGATGAATAATAATAATAAAAAAAGTATATAGCTACATGTGGCCAAAATTTTAATATTGTCTCCTAGGGTCTTTGAATCCTTTGTATTAATACTTTTCATTGGAAAATGGCACCATGTGAAACTTAAATCAATCTTTCTATTTTCTTAGATCAGATTTTATTACTCTTGGCCAAAGTCCTTTATATGAATTAGAAGGCAAAGATCAGGTAGAATATGATCCTTAAAGAAATTTATGGCACATATTTGAGTTCAGAGAATAGAAAACAAATATGATTTCAGAAGTTATTTCTTTAAAATCCCATCAAGCCATTACATCTCATTGTTATTTTAGCAGCAATCTGTGCTAAGAGAGCAACTCAAGGTGCTGCACACATATCAGTGTCAGACTATATGTAACTTGCACTTTATAGGATTGATTTTGAGTCAAAGTTGAAATTAATCCAAATGCACAATGCAGAATAAAAGAATTTAGAAGATTTAAAGAGGTATTTTTTTAAATACCTCATGAGATTCTCCGCAAAGAAAAGGATATCTTTTGGAAAATATATTTGGAAAACATAAAATAATACATATACATCTTAGAAATGTATTGTGTAATAAATATGTTAAAGGTTCTGACAAGTCCACAGTGAGTAAATTTATTTTAATTTGCTCAACTTGCAATTTATCAATGGTAATTTACCATTTAGTAAATTACCATTGTACTAAAGAATTTCTGTTAATCTAATTCTTGTGAACACCTCTGAGAAAATGGGTTACATGGGATTTCTGTCTCATGGTCTCTATAGGGCCATTTCTCTGTTTGGGAAAGAATGGACACCTACCTTTGACAATGGGAATTAATGACCATGATCTGTGGGGAAAATCACCATATAAGACTTGTATGTGCCATATAGTATAGTGTTCTATATACTACAAGCAAAAGTGTGTTTCTAATAACACCAGCAGATCAGACAAAATCCTTTCCCTAAATATCCATCATAGAACCTGCAGCCTGCTGTTGAAAAGACCTGTGAACCTGTTTTTATGAAACAGAGTTGAAGCAATTCATCGTAGACATAAATCCAGTTCTTATCATTCTCTAGGACATGTGGTTAGGAATTTCTCTCTCGTTTCAGTACCAAGAATAATATGTTTCTCCTGAACAGCATTTGTGCTATTTAATTTTATGGATGCTATGAATCACCTACCTAATCATGTTTCCCACTTCAGCTGGTTTAATATGTAGCTTAGTGCTAAATTTAGGGCATAAATCTGGCAAGGGCATAGGATTCCAGTGGTGGCATACTAAACTCACCCCTGAATTCACAGTCATTTTTGCTGGTATCTTCCTTGTTTAATTTGAATCACCTATTTCTGTTTTATGATAAAGCTTTATGGAGTATATTGGTATAAAATGCATTCATTTCATCTTGTCAGGTGGCAAATATTTTTTAAAGTTTTGGTCAAGTTAGGGATAGCTAGCATAGGCCTCAGTTGTGTTTTGGCACCAGGCCTAGAAAAGGAGCAGAACGGGATGAAGTGATGCCATCCATGGCAGACATCAAGACCAGCTGCACTGATCAACTACCCCTCTCCGCACCTCAGCGCAGATCAATCAGGAGAGACTACAAACCTGCCCAAGACCCCAACTCTGTTAGTCCCCATACATAGTAATTTTCCCCTGTATATAACCCATCCCCGGGAAGCCATAGTTGAGCCAGGTATCTTAGTATCTGAGCACAGGCCACTTCTTACAAATCAACCCCTACTTTCTCTGGTGCACATTCCTATGTGTATCTTATTGGGCTTCAATGTGAGCAGGTAAATGGACCACTTTACTCTGGCAACACTAGATGGTATAGCTAACTACTCACACAGGCTATGTGGTATTACTGCTTATTGCTACTAGGCTACAAACCTATACAGCACGTTACTGTAGGCAATTGTAACATGTTGGTATTTGTGTATCTAAACTTAAAAATAGGTATGGTAAAAATACAGTCTAAAAGATTAAAAATAGTACAACAGTATAGGGCACTAACCCTGAATGAATATTTCAAGATTGAAAAGTGCTCTGGGTGACTCAGTGAGTGGATGGTGAGTAAACGTGAAGGTCTAGGACATTTCTGTATACCAAGCATGTCAAACTTGTGGCTGCAGGCCACATGCAGACCACAAGAATATTTTTGTGGCCCAGCCAACATAATGGTATGTAAGAAACGTTTTAATAAAAATTTTATAACTTAATTTTTACAATATCCTGTTACACATAATTATTAATAATGAGCTACAATGTTCACTAATGACTGATTACTGTAATTGTGTTGTATTCATTTCCCTTACGCACCTTACATGCAGGCACACCATTTCCCTCCACTAATACCAGCAGTGTATATTTTAATAGCCGATTACCACGTCATTAGTCTTAGAACACTTGTTTGGTGTGTGCAACAGTAAATACTTTGCTTACAGAGAACAAGAAACAGGTTTTTTTGCATTATCTTTATTAACTTGTGCAGTTATTCAGTGTCTGGTAAGTAATGTTCAAAAAATATTAACTTTTATTAAAATGTTCTATTATTTTATGTAAACAATTAGTCATATATTCCAGCCCTTTGTATTCATAATATCTCTTTCGAAATAAACCTATGTTTCTATTAAAATTGAAGCTTTTGTTTTTCTTTGCAGCACAAATAAACTTAAACCTTGTTTATTAGTCCCGTGTTAGCCTTTGAGTTTGATGCTTGCGGTACACAGTGAACTGGAGTATCACACAAACTTGTGAGTAATGTGTTGTGCTTGAACTTTGCCACAGCTATGATGTCACTAGGCAATAGGAAATGTTCCACTCTATTAAAATCTTTGGAATTAGCACTATGGACTGAACTGGCATTATGCAGCACATGACTGTACAAAAGTTTGTTTTCTAAAATTTAGAAAGTCCTGAATCCTCTTACTCTCACATCCATCCTATCTCCAAGTCTTGTCTATTGTACTCCTGATACTGGCCAGGAAGATGTCTGTTTCTATCTTGCGCCCTGTATCAGTGCTACAGGGAGAACAAGAGCAAGGAGCATGTTTGAAGCATCAAATCCCAAGGATTTTCCAACTTCACAGACTTCTCATACTATGACAAAATGTATTTATCTAAGACTGTACAATGCCCTATTCTGAACATTCATGACTCGAGTAGTAGATTAGGAGCCTCGATCATGCCTGCATTAGGGCAGAGGCCTCTAAACCCAATCCCAATGGCTAAGAGAGCAGAGCTGGCAAGTTCCAGTTCTATATGAGTTCCAGCTCCTGCCTGCAGCTCAGTCTCTACAACTATGCAGGGATGCCGGAAGTGTTGACTTTAAAATGCATCAAAATGTGATCTGTACTAGCCTTTTCTGGTCTTCATCTTTTCCATTTTCAATATTCTTTTAAGATTAAAAAAAATGTATACTACGCTGATGTAAAAAAGAAGGAACTCCTACCAATTGCAACAGCATGGATGGAACTGAAGAGCATTATGCTACGCAAAATAAGTCAGTCAGAGAAAGATAAATACCACATGACCTCACTCATTTGTGGAATATAATGAACAACATAAACTGATGAACAAAAACAGATCCATAGACAGAGAAGCATCAATCAGACCACCAAACCTCAGAGGGAAGGTAAGGAAGGATGCAGGGAACACGGAGAGATCAACCAAAGGGCTTGTATGCATACATATAAGCATAACCAATGGACACAGACAACAGGGGGGTGAGGGCATGAGCCGGTGAGGGGGAGGGTCAGGAGGGATAAGAACACATATGTAATACCTTACTCAATAAAGAAAATAAAATGTTTGGCAGTTTTGTATAAACTTCCTCCAATTTAAATAATTTTATCTTAAATGTATTTATGTTGTTTCTTGAAACCAATTTTATATATATATATATATATATATATATATATATATATATATCTTAGAATTTCTCTTTTCTCAGAAAGCATATCTGGCATTTCATGTACTTAATACTCTACGTTTGAAGCACTGAATATTTCTGAGTCTGCAAATACATAGATATGTGGTATCTTTTTGATACGTCAACATATCTTGAGGTAAATCAGTAAAAAATAGCATCCCTCCCACAAGGAGAGTATGGTTCCCTGTCTCTATTAAATTTTTAAATACACATATCATCTGCTATTCTTATGCTGTTATCAAAAGAAAAACATTGTGATGTCTTAGAGACAAAGAACGTCCTCTTCATCTCAAAGAAAGCAATACTGGGTCCAATGGTGAGTCCATGGCAAACTGATTTGTCATATTTTTCTCTATTCATTCAGGGATACTTAAAGTTATGCGTTTTATAAATTAACCATTTATTATTTGTATTTAAATTATTTTGTTATACATTAAACACTATTTTATCTTTTTATGTTATTTTTAATTACCATCTGTATATAGAATGTAATACTGAGTATTCATTTTTTATAATATAAAGTTTCTCTTTAAATAATTTGATTAACTTTGGAATGAATTAAAGTCATTCAATAAACACTTGTTCTGACAAAATATTCAAAATTGAGAGTTTAACTAAAGTTTGACTCATTTTATTATCTCATTTAATCTTTGTCTTATGAGGCTTGCATTATTTTATTTTACAAACATGATACTGGGGTCAAAAAGAGTAGCTAAACTATTCAAGGTCAATATATTTATAACTTTAAAAACTGTTTTTGTCTAAGTTAGAAACTGAATGAACTGAACGCTATTATTAACATAAAGGAAAGCATGTAATGTATATGAAATGATCGTTTCATGTCAGAAAAAGTATCTAATGTTGGCAACAGGACAGGCCCTGAGGTTTCAAAGAGGCTGTCATATTCCATCCAGCCTAGCAACAGGCCCACCGCCATTGGTGAAAATGATGATTTCTCAGTATAAAGCATCATTTCCCTGAGTGACCAGATTAACAGATCAATATGCTCCAGGCAAATGCAATATTTTTGACCATCACTGTGCATGAAATGTGACAAAGGTCAAAGCTAACATTGAGGGCCCTATAGTCCCATTAATGAAAATTATGTGAGCCCATGGTTAGAATAGAATGTTCTCAACTTAGCAGAACTCAAAAGGGATACCAAGCAGGAGATAGAATGTAGACATTCTGACCAATCTGGGAAGTGAAAACTGAAATAGTGACATCTGATTCAAACAACAGGAATATTAAAATACAGGCATATATAATATAAGTTAAAATTTTAAAAACTGGAATTTTCCCCACCTACTAACTTCAGAATTTTTTTACATGAAATAAATTTTTTGCATTCTATTTAGTGGGAAGCAGTGAACTATCTATAAGGTAATGATACCCAGCAAACTTGAGTGGGAGCAGACATTTATTGCAGATTGGAAGCAGGCAGCATTCTCGCCCCTCTAGACTATTTCTCACTCATCCATGCTTCAAAACAGAGAACCCCCAGATGCTTCCTGTTTGAGGTTCTGAATGCTGAGCCTGAACTAAATGCAACTCATGACATGACGTGCAAGTTGGAGAGAGGCAAGGCAGAGAGAGCAATGTGAAAGAAGCAGTCACTCATTGGATTTGAAATGCTATTTAAAACTGAACCAAAGCAATTTACTTCTATCATTTAACATTATCTTAGAAAAGCAAACAAGCTAACAAAAAAGATAACATCCTTCAAAAAATAACTCTCCTATTGTTTGTCCAACTACTTGCAGATTATATTAAAACTGGAAGTGGTCTATTTTTAGGAATTTATATGATATTTATTATTAGTCTAGTTACCAAGTGCAGCATGGAATCTTGGTACTGAGACTACCAAACCAAAAACTGAAATTTGGCAAGCACTGATGGGTTTGATGTAGCTTCTTTCCTGCTACAATGTCTCTCTCTCTCTCTCTCTCTCTCTCTCTCTCTCTCTCTCTGTGTGTGTGTGTGTGTGTGTGTGTGTGTGTGTGTGTGTGTGTTTGTGTGTGTGTTTGTGTTGTACTTCAAAAAATCAAATGGCATGGACATAAGAGCAAATGGAATATGTTTGGATTAGGCCATCATTACTGAGCCAAGTTGCTTGGTAACTATTCAAAGGCAATGCTAAGTCAAGACCTAATTTACTCTCCTGCTACATAAAATTTAGGCAGTCAGATTCATGTAGGTTGTAAGATTGTTAAACATAATAGTTACTACCACATGTGCCTCAATTTCCTACAAGTTTCTTTATGGGAAAATTGTATACTCAGAATCAATAGCATGCCACTCACAGAGCTGAAAGACAGTATAGGAAAGGAGCTGCAAAGAATTAGCATCTGGTTAGGGCACCAGATTAACAGGCTGAACAAACACTGTCATCATTCTTCTGCCAAATTGCTCCATGGTCACACAGAAAGTGCTCTCCTTCAAATCAAATGAAACTGGACTAATTTTAAAACAAAACTCCCAATACTGAACGAGCCGAGTTGACAGGCGGTTCCCCAGTGCCACACTAGGGAGGCTCTGGGCTCGGTCTGGGATACATTTCACACCGTTTACTGGTCCTAGTAAACCAAAACAGTCACATGATGCTTTGTTTCTTCTATTTATTAACTAATAAATCATTTTAAAAATAATTGCTAAGATAATTTTATCCTTGAATGATCTTTTTCAATGTTTATTGAGACTATTCTATTTGCCTGAAACCTCACAAAAAGGGATACAAGGTGACTGTGAATTATATACAATGAATATAACTTATATATAACATGTAAAATAATACATGCTTTTTAATGTTACATATGCTACATATTATTTAATAATTATGTATTCAATGACTGCTTTCATTGGACTAAATCACCACAGAAAACATAATATTGTAAAGCATCTTATGTCCTCTTTACCTCAATCCTACTTTTTAGAAACAGAATTCTACTATTCACATTTTTAAATCTATTAGAAGCTATTTCTGGGACTATTTTACTCTAATTTTGATTCATCAGTTACCACAGTTATTACTGATCCCCTTGCCCTGGAAACTGAAGATATAGGTTACTCATGCTATCACACTCTCCCACATCTCCTCCTTTAAATGTCCTTGTTCAGAGACTTTCAGTAGTATCTCTTGCCTCCTATTTTTTACCAGTCATGTTTTCTCTCTACCTTGTACATGCCAGTTTTATAGCCAAGTCACTTGGTGAACTTGCACAAAGTCCATGTTAATACATGAATGTTTTTTGTAATCCCAACCAAATAATACATGATTTGTCCACTCTAAAGGATGGACACACACACACACAAACACTGGAGGCCTGGTATCCCTCAGCCCAGCCCAGCCTGCACCTTCTCCAATCTGGTACCCATGGGGGATGTCCGACTGGCCATTTAGGCCCAATCCCAGTAAAATCAGGCCTAAACAGGCAGTCAGACATTCTTCTCACAATTCAGGACTGCTGGCTCCCAACTGCTCGCCTGCCTGCTTTCCTGATTGCCCCTAAACGCTTCTGCCTGCCATCCTTATCACCCCCTAACCACTTCCCTGCTAGCCTTATTGATGCCTAATTGCTCCCCTGCCAGCCTGTTTGTCCCTAACTGCCCTCCTCTGTAGGCCTAGGTCCCCCTCAAATGTCCTTACCTACAGGGTTGATCACCCCCAACTTCCCTCCGCTACCAGCCTGGTCACCCCTAACTGCCCTCCCCTGCAGGCTTGATTATTCTCAACTTCCCTCCTCTGCTGGACTAGTCCCTCCCAACTGCCTTCCCTTGCTGGCCATCTTGTGGTGGCCATCTTGTGTCCACATGGGGGCAGCCATCTTGTGTGTTGCAGTGATGGTCAATCTGCATATTATTCATTTATTAGATAGGATAGAGGCGTGGTGCATAGGTGGGGGCCAGCTGGTTTGCCCTGAAGGGTGTCCCAGATCAGGGTGGGGGTTCCCTTGGGTTTGCAGGCCAGCCATGCCCCCTGGTGACCCAAGAAGAGACCCTAGTATCTGAAATTTATTTATCTTCTACAATTGAAACTTTGTAGCCTAGAGCAGACCAAGACTTTTACTTGTTCTGTGGTGGCAACCATTTCTGTTGGATTTATTTCCCTTCTATAATTGAAACTTTGTAGCCTTAAGCTGAGGCCTAGGCTACCTAGGGCAGGTGAAAAACTTGGCTTCCTCCTTCTCTGGGTGCAACTCAAGCCTCCTGCTCTCTCCAGCTCTGTGGCTGCTGTCATTATCTTCTATAATTGAAACTTTGTAGCACTGAGTGAAAGCCTGAGCCAGCAAGGGCAGGCAGAAAGCTTGGTTCCTCCATCGCCAGGGAAACCCAAGCCTCCCTCCTGCTCTCTGTGGCTGGCAGCCTTCTTGGCTGGGTTTATTTGCATATTCTCTCCTGATTGGATGGTGGTGTGGCTTGTGGGAGTGGCTTGTGGATATAGAGGAGGTATGGTCAATTTGCATATCACTCTTTTCTTAGATAGGATAGATAGATTCTATATATATATATATATATATATATATATATATATATATATAGAGAGAGAGAGAGAGAGAGAGAGAGAGAGTAGAGAAATATGCTGCAGCCACCAAGGCTGCTTCAAGGGTGGGAGAGGAAGCAGAGCCAACCAGCGACTCCAGGGTCAGTGCAGCCAGATGCTCCCCAAGGCAGGTCTGTCCATGCAGCTTGACAGCAAACAGCAGGACCTGCTTGGCCATCACTGCAGCCAGCCAGGAGCAGGCAAGCGTGGCCTGAAGGAAGTACCCAAAAGGGCCTGCTTGGCCTTTGCTGTGGTGTGGAGCAGGCAGGCCCTGCAGTGAGTAGAAAACATGGGGAGTGGGCCTAAACCATCAGTAGGACATCTGCTGAGGGCTCCCAGATTGGACAGGGTGCAGGTCTGGCTGAGGGACCACCCCCCCCATGTATGAATTTCATACACCAGGCCTCTAGTAAATAGATAAACAAGATCTGAATTGCATGCCTATGTAAATAGTGTTCACACCTGTCCAAACTTATACATGGATTATATTTCTTTTTGTATATTCGAATTTTAGGAACCCTGAACTATGCAAGGAAAATGTTAAGACACTCACTGACCTGTTTAAAATCATTCCACATTTTAGTTTACTTCATATTTGGAATATATTTGTTTCCCAGGTTGTTTTAATGTTTTGATTTTTGGTTTTGGATTTTTTTTAATACTATTTGCCTTTACAATACATCAATTTTTTTTTTACTTTCAATTGTATCATTTCCAATGATTCTCAAAGTGTAGTATGCAAAACTTTGTGGTTCTCCAAGACCTTCTGGGGGCTAAAAGGTCAAAACCATTTTTACAATGGCACTAAGACATCACTTATCGTTTTCACTGTGTGTAAAAGAAATGGTAGGTAAAACTACTGAAAATAAACAGGCAGTATACAACAAAAGAAAGATAACAGTTGTATGTCAAAATGTCCTTGCGGAAAGAGTTAAAGATGTTATTTTTACTAACTCTCAATGTTTGTTGAACATTTCTGTAATGGCCTGTAACAAAATGGAAAGTACTACTGAAACATATCCTACATAATCAAAGCCCAGCAACTGAAATGGCAGAACAACTAGAGCCACCAGAGACCAGAACAACCATGGCCCCTCACCCCGGTTGTCAGCCTCCAAGCAAGCAGTTAGGGGCAATCAGGCAGGCAGGCGAGCAGTTAGGAGTGATCAGGGAGGCATGCAGAGTGGTTAGGAGTGATCAGGCAGGCAAAGGCAGTTAGAGGTGATCAGGGAGGCATGCAGAGTGGTTAGGGGCAATCAGGCAGTTAGAGGAGATTAGGGGCAATCAGGCAGGCAGGCAGGCAGGCAAGCAGGCAAAGTGGTTAGGAGTGATCAGGCAGGCAGGTGAGCAGTTAGGGGCCAGTGTCTCAGATTATGAGAGGGATGTCTGACTGCCAGTTTAGGCCCGATCCAGATTCCTGTGGGATAGGGCCTAAAACCAGCATTCTGACATCCCCTGAGGGGTCCTGGATTTTGAGAAGGTGCAGGCCAGGCTGAGGGAACCCTCCCTCCCCGTGCATGAATTTCATGTACTGGGCCTCTAGTTATAATGAAAAGACACTTTTATGATTGAGTTGTGAGCTTACTTTTTTTTTATAGAAACTATTTTGACATCAAAGAAAAATTGACAAACTATGGCTATGCAGACTTTAGTATTTGGAGATCCAGACATTGAACTAAATTAGCCTCCAATTCAACAAGGTGAAAAATATCTTAGAAAAAAAATTTAGGCCATTATCAGATTGATGGTATAATTCAGCGACATATTTTTAAAATAACCAATATATGTTACAAAAATTGTCCAAAGATCAAATATTTATTCAAAGTGCAACACAGACTGAAGTATTTTTAAACAGCTTTGTTGTGGTATCATCAACATACACTAAGCTGTACATATTTAAAGTACACTAGTCATATATCTATCTGTACACCCAAGAAACCATCATAACCAAGATGATAAACATATTAGTCATGCCCCAAATTTCATCATGGATTTTATAATATGTCCTTCTACTTCTGCCCCTTACACACCACCCCCAAAATCCATCTCCATCTCCAGTCAACCACAGCTACCTTCTGTCACTTCAATTTAATTCACATTTTCTAGAATGTTAATGGAATAATAAGCATAAACTAAGCTGTTTTTCTCCTGGATTCTTTCACTCAGCATTTGTGAGTCATCCAGCCCATTGTGTGTATCAAGTTCATTCATTTTTATTGTCGAATAATATCCGTCATATGCATATACCACCATTTGTTTATTGATTCATCTGTTGATGAACTGTGAGTTGTTTCCAGTGTTTTACTATAATTAATAAAGCTGCTGTGAACATTCATGTGTATATCTTTGTATAACATATGCTTAATGTCTCTTGGGGAAATACCTAGGAGTGAAATGGCTGGATTATGTGGTAAGTGTATGTTTAACTTTTTAAAAACAGCTAAACTGTTTTCCAACGCAGTTCTACTATTTCACAATTCTACTAGCAGCATATGAGAGTTCCAGTACCTATTCTTTGAAATATTGGTTGTAGTCAGTCTTTTTAACTTTAGCCTTTAAAATAGGTATGAAAAGATCTAACACTGTGATCTTATTCCACATTAACCTAATGAATATTGAGTATCTCTTCATGTGTTTATTTGCTTCCCATATAATATCTTTTGGTAAACTGTCCAAATCTTTTGCACATTTTCTATTACTTTAGTTGTTGCTTTGTTTTGTTCTTTTATTGAGTTTTAAGAGTTCTTTACATATTTTTATGTGAATCTTTACATATATCCTATCTAATAAAAGAGTAATATGCAAATTCACTGTCACTCCAACACACAAGATGGCTGCCCCTATTGGAACACAAGATGGCCAACACAAGATGGCCAGCAGGGGAGGGTAGTTGTGGGGGACCATGCCTGCAGGGGAGGACAGTCGAGGGGGATCAAGCCTGCAGGGGAAGGCAGTGAGCAGTGACAGGCCAGCAGAGGAGGGAAGTTGGAGGCAACTGGGCCTGCAGGGGAGCAGTTAGGTATCAATCAGGCTGGCAAGGGGAGAGGTTAGGTGGTGATCAGGCTGGCAGGCAGAAGTAGTTAGGGCCAATCAGGAAGGCAGGCAGGCAAGCAGTTGACAGCCAGCAGTTTCAGATTGTGAGAGGAATGTCCAACTGCCATTTAAGCCAGATCCAGGTAGGGCTGAGGGACACACCCTCCTGTGCATCAATTTTATGCACTGGACCTCTAGTGTATGTGTGTGTGTGTGTGTGTGTATATATATATATATATATATATATATATATATATATATTTGTGTGTGTGTGTATCCACACTAATAAAAAACAAACATGAAAATTGACCATCATTTTGCTACACCTACCAACAAATCAGGAGTAAGTATGCAAATTAACCCAACAAAAATGGCAGCAGCCTTGGAGTTGGAGCTAGCAAGAGGCTTGGGTTGTCCCCAGTGATGGAGGAAGCCAAGCTTCCCAACTGCCCTGGCCAGTCATGGCCTCTGCTCAAAGCTACAAAGTTTCAATTATAGAAGATAAATAAATCCCAGATACCTGCTTCCAGCTTGGCCTCTGCTTAAGGAGGCAGTGAAAAAAACAAAATCAAAAAATGAGGGGCTGGGTGCTTGGGTCGCTGGGAGGGTATGACCAGCCTGCAAATTGCCACAAGCCCATCACCCAGACTAGTCACACTCCTATGAGGTAAGGGTCCCCACTGGCGGGGGGAGTTGGCTAGCCTGTAAACAGCCATCAGCCCCTCATTCAGGCTGGCCAGGCACCCCAGTGGGGACTCCCACCCTGAAGGGGGTGTGACCAGCATGAAAACAGCCCTCAGCCCCTCACCCAGGCTGGTAATACCCCCATGGCCCAATCCCTGTAAACATGCAGTCGAACATCCCTTGAGGGGCACAGATTGGAGAAAGTGCAGGCTGGGCTGAGGGATCCCTTTCCAAGCACAAATTTCTTATACTGGGCCTCTAGTGTGTGTGTGTGTGTGTGTGTGTGTGTGTGTGTGTGTGTGTGTGTGTGTGTGTGTGTGTCTGTGTGTGATTTGAATTTATTTTGTCCCAGCTTCTGTCTTCTCTTTCCATTCTCTTATCAGGGTCTTTTAAAAGTGTTTTATTTTGATAAAGTCTAACTCGTCTACTTTTTATTTTGTGTTTTGTGTTTTTTATTGTTATATTTAAAATACCTCTTTCTAACCCATGGAAACAAATATTTTCTTCTATGTTTTATAGCTTTAGGTTTTACATTAGGCATATGAAATGTTCTAACTTAATATCTTCATATAGTGTAAAGTGTGGATCAAAGGTCATAATTTATTTTGCATTGGATAGTCGATTGTTTCAGCAATATATATCAAAAAGACTGTATTTTCTACACTGAAATGCTTTTGCTTTGTTGAAAACCATTTGTACCTTTTTTTAAAAATCCTCACCTGAGGATATCTTTTCATTGATTTTTTTTTTAAGGAGAGTGCAAGGAGAGAGGGAAAGACAGAGAGAAGCACCCATGTGAGAGGAACACATGGATTGATGACCACTTGTAGGAGCCCTGACCAGAGCCCTTGACCAGAATCAAACCTGGGACCCTTTGGTCCAAAGGCTGATGCTCTATCCACTGAGCCAAACTGGCTAGGGCAGTGGTCGGCAAACTCATTAGTCAACAGAGCCAAATATCAACAGTACGACGATCAAAATTTCTTTTGAGAGCTGAAAACCGACTTCTGCGCATGAGTCACAAAGTTTCAATCTCACTGTACATGTGTGCCCGCACATGGTATTTTGTAGTCACACATGCCTCGCGAGCCACAGTTTGCCGACCACTGGGCTAGGGCAACCAGTTGTACTTTTATATGTACACATATTTCTATATATTCTGGTCCATTAATGTATTTTCCATCTTTATACCAATATATTTTCTTGATTATTGTAGCTTTATAGTAAGTATTAAAATCCGGCAGTATTAGTTCTCAAATTTTGTTATTCTATTCAAACTTATTTTGCATATTCTAGATTATATTAAATTTAATATAAGTTTTAGATTTTTGTATGCCATTTTCACCAAAATAAAAAACTAATAGGATTTTAATTGATATTATATGTAATCTATAGATCTGGAGAGGAATAACATTTTGACAATCTTGAGCCAACAGCGTATAGTCATTGCATAAGTTCTGTCATCTTTGTCATTGTTTTATCATTTTTATGCTATTGTAAATTATATACTTTTGCTTTTATTTTTTTTTATTTGCTAATATATAGAAACAGTTTTATGATTTCCGATGCTATTGTAAATGCATTTAATTTTTACTTTCAATTTCTTCTTGTTACTTGGCAATATAAATAAAATTAATCTTATATTTTACATCCCATTACCTTGCTAGCTTCACTAGTTAGGTCTAATAAGTAGTTTGTACATCCAGATATTTTATGTGTGTGTGTGTGTGTGTGTGTGTGTCATCTGAAAATAGACAGGTTTTTATATTGTATTTTCGTTTTTATTTAGTTGACAGCATTTTCCAATTTTCTTTGTGATTTAATTTTTGATACATAGTTATTGCTGTTATTTATTTTCCAAATATTTGTTTTCTAGCAATTTTTATTATTGATTTCAACATTACTAATATATTTTAAATATATTTTTGTAAGATATATATTTTAATTTATTAAAGCTTACTCTATGTTTTCTGTATGTTCTGTCAATACTTTGTGTTTGTTTTTTCTCCCTAGTTCTTTATTGATTTTAGAGAGTATTTGCTATAAACAGCCTTAAAGAAAAGGATTTGTGTGTGGGGGTTTTTTTTTTTACATAATTGTGGTTCTAGTGATTATTAGCAGAGGTTGATATTACCATCTTTTTGAAGACATTTAATCATTCCTGTAAATATTAATGATGCCAATTCATTCTAACATTTTAAAAATTCTTACTAAATTTCCGGTGTGCAGATATTGATATGAAAATAAATGGCAATGAACCTGTTTCTAATTTCCAGGAAAAATTTAAAGCAAATGCTTGTCATAACTCCTGCTGCAAACAAATCTTACATAAGAGATTTCTTACTGATTCAAATTATAAAAATCCCAAGAAACTTTGGATGAACTGAGATACAATAGGATATGACTTTTACAGAATTCATTAATTTTTTATAGTCACCACAAAGTGCAAACCTATTTCAAAGCAAGTTACAGGAAGCTGGAAGAAATATTGACATGAACTCTGAAAATGGAGATATTTGGATGACTTCAGTCTTCATGGCTGTGAGTTCTTAAAATAGGGAAGGCCTGTTCTCTAGATTTCACGGAGGCAAATTTGGCATAGATCTGGTCTGCCTGGAAAAACTCCACTGTGTTGATGTATAAAGCAGAGTTAAAAGCATGTCTCCTTGGCATGATATGGCCACATAGAGCAGGATGCATATGGTTCTTCCTCAACGAATGTTCTTGCTGCTTTGAGCTAAGATTTCCGTCCTCTTACCCCTCCACCCCCCTCCAATAACCTTCCAAATATTTGCACAGCATGTACCTGATAATATTTTTAAAAGGCACAGACCCTAGAGAGTTAAGAAGGCATAATACTGTATGCCTAGAACAATAATTAGTAAATGCTCTAATGTATTTTCATTATGGTTAGTTCCTGGAGTCTGGTCCAAGTTCTTATAAAGAGCAAAACCTCAGTAAATATTTTTGAGTGAATAAATAAATGTCAAAACATGCTCCTTTTCCTTCAGAAGAGAAAACTTTTTTGTGGTATTTTCTCTATGGGCTTTTTCTGACTGCAAGGTTATCATTTAATGTAGGAAACACTGAACCTAAGCATATAATTATGGCCATTATCCGGGCTAGTAAAAGAAAACTCTCCTTACCTCCAACAAGAACTGCAATAAGGTTGTATAAACAGGACATACAAAGATGAGTCACAGTAAAATGTAATAGCAGAATCAATAAGAGCTGCAGAAATTAAGAAGTGTGAGCAAAGACAAGATAGGACATGAATAGGATGTTGACATTTGGATGAGATTAAGAATAAATACATAATTGGGAGTGTGTGTCTATAAGTCCTGCAGGCAAGTTCTGTGAACAAATCAATTGTTTTGTTTTTCTAGGGCTGGCGCATTCCTAGAGTGAGGGTGAAATCTGAAAAGGTATATAAAAATCAAATATGAAAGACTATATCAATCTATGAAATTAAACCCAGTGTTTTTTTTGGGGGGGGAGTTTATTTGTGAAAATGGTATTAGCAGAAAATCAAATAAGAATTTGATTTTTAAAAGACCAATCTATCACAGTTTTCTCTTGTGGAGTGCACTTTTGGTGTTCTATTTAAAAATCCATTGCTCACATTACAATTAGTAACACTTATTACAAAGCTACAGTAAACAAAATATATTGTAATCACTGAGATTAGAAATATTGACCGACAGAATAGAACTCAGAGTCCATAAATAAATCCATCCATGTGTATCCAGGTGGTTTTTTACAAGAGTGCTAAGATGATTCAATAGGAATAGAATAGTCTTTTCAACAAATGTGGCAAAATAACTGATATCCATCTATAAAAGAATTAAGCTGAATGTTTTCCTTACACAACATTTAAAATTAACTCAAAATGATTAACAACCTAAATGTAAAACTAAAATCACAAAAGTCTTACAGAAAAACTTTAATTTGGCAGTGGATTCTTAGACCATGAATTGCAATAGCAACAACAGAAACAGATAAATTGGACTTAATCAAAATGAAAAACTTTCATGCATCAAAGTACACTGCCAGGAAATGCGTTTATGACACACAAAATGCCAGAAAATATTTCCAAATTATAATATCTCTTAACAGAATATCCAAGATCCATAGAAAACGCTTACAACTCAACAACAAAGATCAAACTTCCCAATTAAAAATGGGTCAAAGACTTCAATAACCATTTTTAGTAAGGAATACAGGTGGCAAATAAACACATGAAAAGATGATCAACATTATTCACTAGGGAAATGCAAATCAAAACCACAGTGAGATATCACTTCCCACCCATTAGAATAACTACTATTTAAAATAAAATAAAATAAAACAGAAAATAACAACTGTTGGCAAAATGTGGAGAAAATTAGAGCTCTCATACATTGCTAGTAATGATGTAAAATGGTTCAGCTACTACAGAAACATTTTGGTGAGTCCTCAAAAAGTTCAACTTAAAATGAGCATATGACCCAGCAATTCTACTTCCAGATATATACCTGAAAGAATTGAAATGATGTACTTGAATACTTAACACATGTATGTTTATAACAGCATCATCTGCAATACTCAAAAAGCAGAAACAACCCATACCCATCAATAAATGAATGAGTAAACAAAATGTGTTCTATACATACAATGGAATATTATTTAGTCGTAAAAATGAATAACGTACTTATAACACATTACAAAAGACACAAAATGTCAAATTATGTGATTTCACTTCTATAATATATTCAGATAAGTAAGTTCAATAAGAGAAAATTAATGGTTTCTAGTGGCTGGAGAGTGAGGGGTAATGGGAAGTAGGTGCTCAATGGTTGTGGGGTTTTCTTTAGGGGTGATACATTTTTGGAACTAGATAGAAGTAGTGTTGCACAACATTGTGAATGTTCTAAATTTCATTGAATTTGCTCACTTTAAAAAGGGTTAATTTTAAACTTATCTGTACTTCCCCTCAGGACTGATAAGCCCCAGTCCTGAGAGGAAGTAGTATGAACATAAATAATTCTGACAGTTAGTGGTTCTTCTATATTAAATAATTTGCTGATTATAAGCATCACCTTAGAAACTAAAATGAGATGAATGAAGTTACTGACCGATCAGAAGCTTTACAAAGTATGAGTGGGGCTCTATTTTTAATAATGAATAAAAGCTCAAAGAATTACAATCTGAAATAAGGATAGAAATAGATCTATCTCAAAAAACAAGCTCAACCACAAATTACCTCGCTCATAATTCAATTAAGGCCATGTGCTTCTATGCTAAAAGAATCCCAGAAGCAAACTTGAATCCTTTCTGGAGGAAGATAAAGTCATCCAGTTCTCTAATAAAATAAGGAATGTACTTGTCAAGGTAATAAGAGCAAAGGTTGAGTGGAAGGGTTGGATTTAAAGTGGAGATAACAGAACCAACCACCTACTATCAATTTGTGTGAGGGCACAGGACTCAGAAAGAAGAGGCAATTTTGGCCCAGGATTATAACTTGGGCATCTAGGAGGCGAGATGTGGTATAAATTGAGTCGGACATAACACAAAAAGAGAAGAATTAGGAAATGAAAGAGCTAATAAGTTTTGATGGGGATTTATTACACCTTGAAGCATCTGTGGAGATGTGTTCTATTACAGGAAGAGTGTCTAGGAAAACAATATTTTTTATATGTCTGGACCTGACTCTTTGCAAATGCCATCATTGGGCAGCCTGACTGTGCATGATGGGAATGCCACCTGGTAAAAGTCATCTGAAATAGCTTTGTGGTGAACGTTTAAATTGTACAGTCATGTTGGTAATGCACTCTTCTAAGCGCCTAAAGGATAAGTGAATTTATAAAAGTGAAATGGAAGTATTATTTTACATATTTGAAGGAGAATTCATAAACCTCATGGTTAACTTTTGAGAAACTGGTATCTCAGTATAGTTTTCCCATTCCACTGGAAACTCAATGATACTCAAATCACAGTGTAAGCTGGAAATACAGTCTCCTCATCAGTTTGCCCCTTTACAGAAGACATTCCTGCCTGGATCCCAGGTTATATATGGAGTTTTAATAATATTTGAAAACTGTGTATAACTAAAAAGTTTATATTTTCAATTGTTTGCTAACCTTTATCTAAGTCATATTTATCTCAACACACTAAATTCTGTCACTGTCTTCCTCTCTTAGCACATTTATATAAGAATTCGTTTTCAAAGACTTATGAGAAAGAAGTGGTTTATAAAGCAGGCTGGGCCATATAAGAGAACAAACAACTGATACAAAATAATCATCTTAAAAACAGATTATCTAAAGTAAATATGTAATTATTACATTCAACACAAATATAGATCTTATATTTTATCTTCATTATAATAAAGAAAGAGGGGCAGAGATCTAAAAATTCTGACTATATTGAACAGGCATGAAGAATGAATAAGAAGGCTGCATAGCATTTCTTGAGGGGAAACATTTGTGACTTGGTTTTGGTGGAAAATGTCAAATGTTTGATTTAGGCAATCTTTATTTTTTTAAGATTGAACTATGACCATTTTCAGAAAAGTGGTGAAAGAGCATCAGAGCTAATCAATAACAACTGCTCCAGAATCTCAGCTCAGCTACTGAGAGTGTAGCCCATAATCACGCCTTCCTCCCAGAGCTCCCCAGTGCAGAGAAAAACCACATGAAACTCGGCAGAGGTTGGGAGAATCTCAGAGGACCAGATGCAGGCTTGGGGAACACTGGCAGGGAAGGGTGTTCAAGCAAAAGGAGAAATGCATTCTGCCAGGGAAATAGTCGGTGCAATCCCACAGGGGGAGCTCTGCTTAGCCACAAGCTGGGCTGATGGCTGCGAGAGCAGCAATGGTGGCAGGAGCCTCACCCACCTCCCGGGCAGTGCGAAGGATGTCCAGTCCTAAAGCTGCAGTCAGACATCCCCCAAGGGCTCCTAGGCTGCCAGAGCCATGTCTGCCTGCGAGCTAAGGCCCAGCACCCAGAGAGAGGGCCTAAGCTGGCAGGTGCACGTCCCCTGAAAGTCCGGGACTGTGAGAGGGCCCAGGCCAGGCTGAGGACCGCTGCCCTCGAGTGCACAAACCGGGCCTCTGGTATACAACAAAATAAAGCCAACCTTGAAACATGAACTAAAACATTTACCAAAGGCAGGGGCGCGCCTGGTGGGGACAGGAGAGCATAACCTCAGCTCTGGCGCAGCTGGATGCGGTGGGGGGCAAACCACAATGACACCTTACCATCTTTAAATGGCAGTTTACTAAGAAAGGGGGGGGGGAGTACTTTCCTACAGAAATTCACTAAGATGCATTTGACCTTTACCCCTAATCAGCCATACTGTTGTGTCCTAGGTCAAGTAAAATTGCTCCTTTAAATACATTTTTATTGATTTCAGAGAGGAAGGCAGAGGGATAGAGAGACAGAAACATCAATGATGAGGGAGAATCATTAATCCGCTGCTCCCTGCCCGCCCCCTCTGGGGATGGAGCCCTGCAACCCTCGCACGTGTCCTGACCGGGGACCTAACCCACTGAGCCACACCGGCTGGGCCTAAGTGCGCTCCTTTGGCTGCTCCACTGGAAGCCCATTCGTGAGACACGGGCATCTGCCCACACGTTGGCTATCCATATGAATCCTTCACAGCAGGCCCCAGTATTCAGGACCACACTGCTGACTTCCCGGGAGAAACCTGCAAGAGATGCCATGTCAGCGGACAATCTCTGCAAAAGGAATGTCCACCTCAAGTCAGAAATCGCCAACGGCACAGCCTACTTCCAGAAACCGGAAACGTCTGCAGACTTTTTAGGAAAAGAGCTGCGGCCAAGCGCAAAAGGCACCTCGCCGGCTAAGGAAGGAGGAGCCAGTCCCTGAAACACAGACTCCGGGAAAAGCAGGGTGAAAAGCAGACATCCTCCCCGAGCCAGGGGGCACCCGGCCCGGACGCGAACGCACATGGTGTGACCTCCTCCTGGGACGTCAGCAGAATATTCTGGAAAGTAAGGAATTGTATTTACGTTTCCGGTCTCCGGCAGCGGCGCCGCCCGCGCGCCCACCTGCCATGGGTGCTGGTGCGGACCTGCTGCGGCTCGGGAGCCGGGAGACCGAGGACCTGCGGGACGCTCCTTCCGCGACCAGGGTCTCGTTCACCGCCTGACCGTGGGCGTGGAGCCCGCGCCCCACCACAAAGGTGCGGGCTCCCCACAGAGTGGAGTCTGGCCGGCGAGGGCCGCCACCTCTGCGTGCCCACCACCAGCCACTGGAACGCAGCCTCCCTGAGCGGCGCGTGGCACGTGACCGGGCGCGTGGTCCTGCTCGTGATCAGACACGTGATCCGCAAGAACTAGTACCGCCCTGATGTGCTCCTGGCCGCCCACCCCTTTCCCTTACAGCAACTTTCCTCAAAAAAAGAAAGAAAAGAAGGCAAATAAAGGTATAAATGAACAATGTGTCAAACAAAATTATGGTTTTATAAAATACTTTTTAAAATTGGTCTTGGACAGTCACTGACTCAAAGTTATAAAGTACAAGTATTAGGTCTTTAGTATCTTCATGTTCCTTCTATGCAAAACCTCTTTGATCAAAACACAGGATTTGGGGGTCAATAGACTTAAGTATAAGGCCCACCTCTGCCATTTAGTGGCACTTGCATTCAAGCAAAATGCTTCAACTTGCCAAGCTTCGATGATCTCATTGTAGCCTAGGGCCCTACAGTGGTCAGCAAACTGCAGCTTTCGAGCCACATGCGGCTCTTTGGCCCCTTGAGTGCGGCTCTTCCACAAAATACCACAGCCTGGGTGAGTCTATTTTGAAGAAGTGGTGCTAGAAGAAGTTTAAGTTTAAAAAGTTTGGCTCTCAAAAGAAATTTCAATTGTTGTACTGTTGAAATTTGGCTCTGTTGACTGATGAGTTTGCCGACCACTGACTTGGCCAATACGGCACTTTATTACAGCTGCTGTAAGGATTAAAGGACATAAAAGATTAACCATGCTGCAAATAGCAAATAGGTCATGCACAATAAGCAATGACAAAATTAGTTTTTTACAATGGCAATGAAGACTTTTGTTATAATAAGCTATCTATACTCATACTTTTAAATTTATCTGAGAGCCTTTCTATCTTGCATTAGCACAGTATCAAATATTGTGTCACATAAATCTGCTGTCACATAAATCTGCAGCAAAACTGTGAAAACATAATACTGCTATGTAATTAATATATTTAAAGAAAATAAAGTGGTTATTTTGCCCTGCAGAGAGCAAAAAATCTCCATTGAGGACATTTACTCTGACAATAATATAGGTCCTATTTAATAACTATGAAAAGCTGATTTTGACTAATTTTGAAAACTTAATTTCTGTATTTGGGAATTGATAAACATGCTTTCTTAATTCACTGTTTCTCCTTCATAAACTTTTCAGAAAAATATAATTGGGGAGTTATTTTAATGAGGGTATATATATATATATCCTATCTAATAAAAGAGAAACATGCAAATTGCCATACCTTTGCTATGTTACCAGCCAGTCAGCAGAGGGGGGCAGGGCCAAGCAATGGGAGGGCGGGGCAACCCAGCAAGCAGAAGGTCAACCACCCAGGGTTTGAGCCTCAAACAGAGGCAG
Organism: Antrozous pallidus; assembly: GCA_027563665.1. Taxonomy (NCBI): domain Eukaryota; kingdom Metazoa; phylum Chordata; class Mammalia; order Chiroptera; family Vespertilionidae; genus Antrozous; species Antrozous pallidus. The sequence continues at coordinate 68,141,731 of CM050521.1, forward strand.
CAGGGTGATTGCGCCTGCTGGGAGTCAACCACCCAGGACCCCATCCTTGGAGCAGAGTGATCAAGCACACTGGGGGTCCCCTGTACCAGAGCCAAACCTTGGATCCTTGGCCAGAGGCTTGGGGCCTTGGCCTGGGTGGAGCAGGGCACTGAAGGTCCCCCGCCCAGGGCCAGAGGCTTTAGGCCTTGGCAGGGGTGGAGCCGGAGATCAGAGGAGATAGATGTGAACTGTAGAGGAAACACCTTTTCTGACTGCTCATTAGCTAAGCTCCCTGTACGCCACTGGTAATATTCTTAGTAACGTGGGTATAAGAATCCAAAAAAGTAATCTAGGGTTCTTCCACCACACTCCTGGAGAAAAAAACAAAGGTCTGCTGCTGGAGGGCTAAGAAATATCATATCCTTTCCCTAGGCAGTTTGGCTCAGTGGATAATGCCTAGGTTTGCCAACCGTAGGGTCCAGGTTATATTCTGATCAAGGGCATGTACCTAGGTTGCAGGCTCCTCCCTGGCTAGGGCCCAGGTCAGGGCTCATGCCGGAGGTAACCAATCAAAGTGTTCCTCTCACTTTGATGTTCTCTCTGTATTTCCCTTTCTCTTCCACACTCTCTAAAAATCAATGGAAACATATCTTCAGGTGAGGATAAAAAAAATAAAGATAGAGAAATGTTATAGCCTGTGAGACACATCTTGAAAATGCCTAAAGAAAGTTGTCATTTTTTTTTTTGGTGAAGGGACCGGAGTCTGGGTTGATGAAAACACCTTGATGGCTGCGGTGACTGGCAGTGGCTGCAGCAGTGAGGGGTGATGGGGCTGGTGCCTTACCTGATCAGCCCAGTCGCCTCCCACAAAGGGAGGCCAGACTGTGGCTTAGGCCCGCTCCTCTTGGGGAACAGGCCTAAGCCATCAGTAGGACATCCCCTGGGGGCGCCCAGTATGTGAGAGGGGGCAGGCTGGTCTGAGGGGACCCCTCCCCACCAGTGCATGAATTTTGTGCACCAGGCCCCTAGTGTGTGTGTGTGTGTGTGCAACTTTGGTGTAGCCTATATCATTGATTTAAAGTAAAGCTTATTCCATGCTGATGTGTAAGTACTCTGAAGGTTTTACAGCTTTGCTATGCATCTGACCTTTGCAACACCCCAAAAATGGAATGCTTACTGCCATGTTTAAATTCCATCTTACAATATGGTATGCCATTCTTTTCCAACATAACACAGTGATTTCAGACAATTGTAAGCTTGACACCTGATTTCACTTTAACAACACCTGCCCAGAGCATAATTAGTAGTCCATTTTTTATTAAAAAAAAGGGACTTCCACACTGCACAGATGGCATTCCTCATACCAGACAAGCAACGATGTATATTTGGAAACCAGCCAGACTGTCTGCAAAAATTGTGAGAATTTCAAGACAGGCATCTGAGCAGAAGGAAATTTTCCCTTTTCTTGCAAACCATAAATGAACATCTGTTAAACCCTAGTCTCCTTCACTTTTCTTTATACTTATTCTCATCCAACTTAGTCCATAGGAGCACAATTTCAAAGACTACAAACAAATTTTTGGTTTGGCTGTTAACCCATACATTGTTCATTGCAAAATGCTCCACAGCTATATTTTACAACTAATTTGGGTTTACAGTCACTTCTTTGAATGGACCTTGTATCATTTCATTCAGGCATTTCATTCAGGCATTAGGTCAATATTTATTGATTGTTACAACTTGTCAAGCTCAGAATCAGTGTTTGTAATTGGGAAAATTATGCATTGAATATCTCCAGGGGGTGTCATTTACTTCACAATTAGCATATAGTGTTACAATGATCACTGTGATTGCCAGGTGTGGGCAGTCTAGTTCTTGAGGCAGGAATAACTTTTTTATAACTCACACAAACTCAGCATATCAGCTGGTGGCAGAGTCTCCAGAGACTGTTCAAGATGCTAAAAACATTTCAATGAACACAGTAAAAAGAGTCACTGCTCTTATGAATCCTGAATCAATGGTAGAAGAAACTGGTAGAAGAAACGTACCTAACAGCTAAGAAGAAAAACAGTACTATTTAAATGGGTATAATGTAATAGGTGATACCATTTTATCCTAGAAGATCTGCATGGTCTGAATGAGGAAGTGGACACCTTGGAAATTAGGTAGTAGGTAGGAATTCTGATATGGTGAGAGAGCATTCCATGCAAGGGGATTAGGGAATGTAGGACCTGAATGAGAGGGGAGTGAACTCAGATATGATGAATTCTTCTAAAAGCAATTAAGTTGATGTGACTTTTATAAAATGTGTAATGTCATGAGCCAATTAATTTTTTTTCTGTTGAACATAAAAGTTTTATTTTTTATATTTACGGTTTACATTCAATATTATTTTATATTAGAGGCCTAGTGCACAAATTTGTGCATGGGTGGGGTCCCTCGGTGTGGTCAGAGATTGTCCAGTACTGATCGGTGTTGATGGGGGCCAGCCAGCCAGCGGGGAACTATGGGAGGGCTCTAGGGCATGTTCACCTTTTGCTCAGTCCCGATTGGGCCAAACCCCAGCAGCAAGCTAACCTACCGATTGGAGCATCTGTCCCCTGGTGGTAAGTCTACATCATAGCAACTGGCTGAGTGATGGACCAAACGATCTACCTATAGGTTGGACATTTAGCATATTATGCTTTTATTATGTAGGATTAGCTTCAGGTGTACAGCATAGTGGTCAGTTAATTATATAATTTCTGAAGTGATCCCCCTGATAATTCTGGTACCTACTTGGCACCACACATAGTTATTATATATTATTGACTATATTCCCAATGCTGTACTTTACATTTCTGTGACTTTTATAACTACCAATTTATTCTTCTTAATCCCTCCACACTTTTCAACCAACCCCCAACTTCCCTCCCATCTGGCACCCATCAATCTGTTCTCTGTACCTATGAGTCTGTTTTGTTTGTTCATTTATTTTGTTCTTTATATCTCACATATAGTGAAACCATCAGATAGTTGTCTTCTCTCTCTGATTTATTTTACTTAGCATAATACACTCTAGGTCCATCTATGGTGTTAATAATGGTAAAATTTCATCCTTTTTTTGAGGCTGAGTAATATTGGATTGTATAGGTGTACTACATCTTCTTTATCCAGTTGACTATTGATGAACAGTTGGGTTAAGAAGTATCTTTATAATCTTACCATTTAAGATAACATGCAAACTTTAAATTTTTAAAAATACTAAAACATTATCTTAAATAATATGGAAATGAGATAAAAATTATTTCATTCCAGTGTTGACAAATTTAAATAAAATTGAGCTCTCACCCAAAGAAAATGAAAATTAAGCAAATAATTTACCCACAATTAGTAGTTAAGCATTAAATATATACTGTGTGCTTAACATTTTATCAATAAAATAAAAAATACAATAAAAGCAATTGATAAAAATGGAATTATTTCTCAAATAGTTAACAAAATACCAATTGAGTATTTGTATTTGATAAATATCTAATTCTAATCTAAGTACAACTCACCTCAAAGATTAACTTAATTACTTTAACATGAATTTATTAGGAAACAGGTCATAGTATAACTGACGTATTTTTAAAATCTACATATTATTTAGACTCACCAGTCAAGGAATGTTTATAAGTGAAGGAGAGAATATTTTACAGTAAACCTTTCTTATAATTTAGGATACTCTGCCATTTGTTACTGTTTTTATTCTAGCTTTATAATCACCTCCAAACTCTTCTGAAAAGGCAATTAACATTTGCTGCTATAGATATGCCAGCAATTTTTTAAAATGTTCTTGAAAATCAGTATCATTAAAAACATAAAATATACATTTCTATCATTTTCTTTGGTCTCTCTGCCCTTTATCTAATTCTATTTTCCTAAGAAAAACCCTTATTGAATTGCTCAATTGCACAAGTCATTCCCATTTATTTTATGTAATATCATTCAAAAGTTATTAAAACTATGCCTGAGATTATTTTAAGTGCATTTAGTTTGTTTAAAACACACACACACACACACAAACACACACACACACACACACACACACACACACACACACACAATGATAAGCTTGGGTCTTAAGTGTTTGAAGGGGAAAACAGGCTGATAATCCAGGGTAAATATGGGAAGTAAGAGATATAATTGGGGTCATGTTAACAATGAGTTAAAAATATGTGGATCAACTTTTGGAAAAACCTTGCAGTGTTCATCCTCCTAAATCCTGCTGGAAAAATGACTCTAACCAAGATTCCATACTATTTTCAGAGGAAGGTACTTTCATGCTATATAAATTTCCACAGAGCTACAAGGCCTGAGACAGAATTATATGAAAAGGGCATTATATAAAAAGATATCATAAGGAGCCAGGATCCCAGTGTAGAATAAAAACAGAGTTCTTTTAGATTTTTCTCATTTCTGGAGTGAATTAAACTTGATAGTGGGTGAAAATATCTTAAATTTCCTGGCAGGATTGTAATTCCAGAAGGATGTTGAGGTAGTATCTAGCAAATCTATGCACCACTTTTAAGATGGAAAATATTGAAATACTCCAAAAAGACCGCAAATTCTTCTAATTAAAACTTATCTAGCCAGATTGTCTACTTGTAATTTTGTCATAATTGTGCTAAGGTGTTCTAGCATCTTATGTGGTGGATAATTTTAATCTATTATGAATAAAATGATGCCCCCTTTTGGTCAGAGGTGGCCTGTTCTACCTGGTGATTCTTCGTGTTTTCTAGAGTTACATTTCATTACATCACCTTCAAATAGCTCACAATTCTCTAACAAATGCCTCACATTTCCTTAATGTCCAATATATTCAGAATCACTTTTTCCTACTTCATTTATCACACTAAATTGTAATTCTTCTATATCTTTCTATTTGACCACAATCCTTAGGCTCCCTATTTAGCTGCTTCTAAGAGGTCCTTTCCTCTTATTTCTGGAAATTATTTTCTTGCCGAAATGAATTATCCTCCACTTGGTCCCTATTGAACTCAATTCAATTTATATTTTCCCACTTCTCCAATTTGTCAAGATGTTTTGAATTTAAATCCTACAACAAGAAAGTCAGTCCACCCACATAGATGTCATCAGTACAAATACACTTCAAACTAATTCAAGTGATTGATAGAAGAGTGTCTATTTTATGCCTGGAAGATGTTAATCTGAATAGTCTTTCCTCCAAGGCTAACAGAAATATTGCTAACTGTTGTGATAGAATTTATTACACAAAGGGAAAATGTGATACAACTGGTTATTTCATTTCTTCCATATTATGTATATATCATGCTAGACTAAGTAAATTAAAGTCATTTTTTCATCAGTATCATCATTCTAAGACAAATAAAATCAATGAAATAATACTGTTTGGGGAAAATTTTATCCACTATTTTTCTCTGTTTCTAATTGATTGGGGAAAGGAGGTGCTGCTATATATTTCCATACATTTCTGCTTAAAATATGGAACAAATAAAGTTATAAGTAGGACATAGGTATCCAATGCATTGTGCAATCATGCATGACACAAAATAAATCAAGTTAATATAATCTGAGTATTTTATTGGCAATGTCTATCAGTACTGAGAATGCTTATTAGTTTATGTAGCTTATTTTCACATCAACAACGCTGGGTATTTTGATTTATTTGACTAATTCACATATATTATACATAAGTTTTAAAATGTATTACTATTTTACTTATCTCATTGTGTTGAGTAATATTACATTTTCTCCTACTTTTATCTTTGATTTAATAAAACACACAAAGAAATCTATTTGGCTTATTCCTCAAATCAGGAAAATGGCTTGGTGTATACCCATTACTATATATCTACGCTTATTAGAGGACTGCTTTTTTATAATAAACATTTCAGAAAAATGCAAGTAGTTGATTCATTAGTTTATGATCATCTGGATTCCTACAAATGCAGATGAACTTGGGATGTATTGAGTATTTACACTAAAACCTGCAAAAATTTAGAAAAACACAATAGGGAGACCAAAATTATTTACAAAGGATCATTTATTAAACACTTTGCTTTTTTACAAAATACAAAGATTGCTGTTCAGCATGAATACATCATATATGAAAAAATAATGGTTTTACTGAATTTTATTTGAAGAAATTCAGAATTGTATTGCCCACCAACTTGAGGAATCATTCTTGTTTTGCAACTTGTCTAACGCCATCATCACCCATCAGGGGGGAGACCTTTTTCTTGTAAATTAAATGATATCCATAACAGCTAACATTTTATAGAAATACAATCAGATAATGTCTGTCATACAAAGCTCTTTCTGCAAGGTAACTGCTTTGCCTATGATCCTATTTTTTTTTCAAGCTATAAGATAGGAAGAATTGAGGAGCTAGGTAACTTTTATAATAATGTAGTAGCAGCAGTTGATAGAAAATGCAACATAAGATTTGTTTTGTCTGTGGTACAAGAATATGTCCTATCAGACTCTAATGAAGGTTTCTCTACTCGAACACAAGTAAGCATGTGCTGATTGTCTCTGGGATGACAGAGTGTATAAAAAGACAGGAAGCTGCTTCTGGTTGTCTTCATGAGTGCGTATTGTCATCAGCTAATATGAATGCGTTGCTAAACGTAGTGAAGACAGGAAAATGACTTAAGGGTAATATATACAGAGTTAAAATACATTTTTTTTAAAAAAAATCCACTTAAGAGTGATTTCAGGCACTGTGGTTGTTCAGGATAAAAATGGTTCATGTTTTATTCTTGAAAGCAATTAAATTGTCAGTGCATGCAAAAGCCAATACCTGCCCGCTGTCATACTCATCGCCTCGTGACCATCATGCACCTGGAATGTTCGAAGCAAGTTCGTCCTCGGCATCTTCATTCTGGAGGCATGTCGAATGAGAATGTCTCAGAGTTTGCTCTTGATAGCAATTCCATTTTCAGTGCAAGCAAAAGCAGACACACCTGCTCGCTGCCACGCACACCGACCCACGCATCTGGAATAGTCAAAGCGAGTCCACCTTCTCCATCGTCCCCGGGGAGGCACCTTTCCTAAGTGGCACTTGGTGTGAAACCCTCTGCAAATCATGAGAAACTGACTGGAGGTGCGTGTGTGTCATACATAACCTTAAAAAAAAAAAAATCACCGTCCTAGTCATCTCTCCGTGTAAACCGTGTCTGAGTAAGGCTCGCCGTCACCACACTTCTTTCCTGAGAATGGAGCTGGTCCCCGCTTGCGGGTATCATAAGTGCGCGTGCTCCGAGCTGTGGTCGCTGTCGTGGCTGTCGTCGTTGGCCAGAGAGTCCCCCGTCTGCTGGAGGCCGGCAGCGCCGATGCCCGACAGCTCGGAGGGGAGGAGGGTGCCCTTTTTCACGTTCACCAGTTCCTTTTCCCGGGCCGCGGCTCCCTGCTGCCCGCCTTTTACTCTCTTCCACTTCATCCTCCTGTTCTGGAACCAGACTTTCACCTTCAGCGGAGACAGGGGACAGACAAGCAAAAGAGAGAGGATTAAATGGGTGCTTCCCCCTCCTTTCTGGTTGCCAATGCAAAAAACAAACAAACAGTTCCTCGCTGTCTTACACAAAGACACGAGGAAAGGCATGAGTAGGAAGATACAGCAATATCGAAGTTAATCAGGTCTCATGTTCATGACGGTAATTTTTAGACTTTCAGAAGGCCCGTGCGAAGTGCTACACTTCATGACATGCCATGTAAGAAACGAGAAGAGAAAGAACTATTGCTTTAGGTGGTTCACCGGTATCTGGCTTTACGAAGGGTTTCTATGAATCAGAGCTAACATGGCTTCAGATGTGTTTTTCAGTTACAGTTGACACACAGTGTCATATTAGTTTCAGGTGTACAACACAGTGACCACAGATACCCCGGGAAGAGATCACCACGATAGTTCCAGTTCCATCTGGCACCATCCACAGTTACAACATTTGAACAATTTTATCCTGGCGGAAAGCTTCCCTCTGCCCCGAGTTCCTGCACTTGACTTCTAGCTGTCAGTTCCTGCAGCCGCTGAACAAGCGCTCAGGGACCACTGGAGGCGGATCTGAACGGCTCTGTGTGCCCCGGGGCCCTCCCCTGCTTCCCGGAGCTTTCCTGAGCGCTGCACCTCGGAGTGAGTCCCTTCTTTTGAACTATTTATTTTCTGCCTTTCGTACTTTTATTTTACTTTGTAAATAGGTAATTCCACTAATTTCCTAAAAATAAGGTCAACATAAAAAAATGTTCACTGGTATTGGTTGAATACTAACACCGAGATGAGACATTATCTAACTCACAGCAGCTTTGTAGAGGTGTTTTCCTTCTAGCATGTTAACTGTATTTGCCTAGGACATTGAAATGTAGATATTTATTACAAATCTTATCTAAAAGTATGCATGTATAAATTTAAATGCACATTAGGTGCCTACCCATGATCAGAACCAGAAAAATATTGGCGCCATTTCGCTGTCTTCTTTAGGAGGAACACGTTTCCTTTCATACTGTATTTCTCACCATTGTATATTCTTGTTAAGCTAAGTGTCCTCTCTCACATTGCATTTTGTGTCTATCATCCCCAAGCCTTTAGTTAAAGCAAAGTTTTCAGAACATGTGACTTTAAAAACTATTGTTTAAATTCCATTGTCTTTTAGGCTTCTTGCCCTATCCATATTGATTTAAGGGACTATATTCATTCATTTTTTTAAAAAATGGCTATACTGGGAGAACCAAGATGGCAGCATAGGTAAACACCTATTGTTCTGCCCCGCGCAACAATTCAAAAACTACAACATAAGAACAAAACAAACATCACCCAGAATCACCAGAAAGCTGGCTGAGTGAAAACTCCACAAATAAAAGTAAAGGTGGGACACTGAGACTCAGAAGAGCGGCGGGAGAGCAGCCTTTCAGACGGAAACAGGTTAGGAGCTGTCCTGGTCGTGCGCACGGGCTGTAGGGCTGGAGCAGCAATCCCGGCTGGATTTCTCCAACGGGGATGGCGGAGACGTCCCACAGCACAGATTCCCCAGTGCCAGGCGAGGTCCGAGGTTCGGGGGACGCACCTTGGAAGCCAGGCGTGGCAGAGGTATCCCAGTCTGCGGAGAAACCAGGTAGCTGGGAAAGGAATTTTCTGTGCAAGTAAACTGTGCGACAGCACAGCCATGCAACTTGCTCCCTGGAAACTTGTCTCCTGGTCCAGGAAACCACCTGTTTTACAACCCTGGGAGAGACTTTGGGTGTGCAGACTCATTTGGGGAGAGGCAGAGTTGTCTGGCAAGGGGAAGAGACTAGCGGCTTTCTCGTGAAGGTGCCTGCAGCCATCCCCATCCAACAGAGACCCGCGCACACGAGCGCTGCATAGGACGTAGCTGACACTGAGGCTGCCTGCACAGCTCAGAGACTCTGCCCATCCAACCTGAACAAAGTCTCCCTTCACAGCCAATTGGCCTGGAGGTCAAACCCTCCTAGGGCTAACAACAACAAGCTGGGTTTAAATTAAAAAATACTGTACAACCCATAAAGGACTGCAGTAAGAGTACCCACCTCAAGTAACTGGGGAGGCTGTGTCACTGACCCTTAGAAGACATCTACCACATAAAGCAGCCACCATGCAGAGATATGGAAAGAAATCAGGTGTGAAAAAAATGGAGGAGAAAAGACGATAAGACATAGAGTTCAAAACCACGGTTATAAGGCTTTTCAAGAGGCTCCTAGAAAAGGCTGATGAAAATTAGAACTACGAGGAAATAAACAAGACCAACCAAGAAATGAATGAGACTTACAAGGAAATGAATGAGACCCTCAAGGAAATGAACAAGACCTCTGAGGATATGAATGAGACCCTCACGGATATGAAAAAGGACCAACTAGAAATCAAGCATACACAGACTGAAATAAAAAATATTACACAAAGTCCTAAAAGCAGTCCAGAGGGCCACAAGAACCAAGTCAAAGATTTGAAATACAAAGAAGCAAAATCCAGTCGGCTGGAAAAGCAAGAAACAACAAGAATTCAGATAATTGAAGATAGTGCTAGGGGCCTCTGGGACAACCTCAAGCAAGCCAACATCCGAATTATTGGGGTGCCAGAAAAAGAGAGAGAGCAAGTTAATGAAAACCTACTTGAAGAAATAGTGACTGAAAACTTCCCCCACCTGGTGAAAGAAACTGACTTAAAGCTCAAGAAGTACACAGAACCCCAAAATATAGGAATCTAAAGAGGACCACACCAAGACATATCATAATTAAAACGCCAAGAGCAAAAGATAAAGAGAGAATATTAAAAGCAGCAAGAGAAAAACGGTTGGTTACCTACAGAGGAGCACCCATACGATTGTCAGCGGATTTCTCAACAGAAACTATGCAGGCCAGATGGGAGTGGCAAGAAATATTTAAAATAATGAATAGCAAGAATCTACAACCAAGATTACTCTATCCAGCAAAGCTATCATTCAGAATTGAAGATCAGATAAAGTGCTTCGCAGATAAGAAAAAGCTAAAGGAGTTCATCATCACCAAACCAATATTATATGAAATGCTGAAAGATATTCTTTAAGAAGAGGAAGAAGAAAAAGGTAAAAATATAAATTATGAACAACAAATACACATCTATCAACAAATGAACATAAAAATCAAGTGAATTGATAGGCTGATGAATAGGATAAACTGGTGAATATAACAGAAACATGGACATAGAGAGGGAATGGACTGACAATTCTTGGGGAGAAAAGGGTTGTGGGAAGTACAGCAAGAGACTGGACAAACATCTTGCAACAATGGGAGAGGACAGTGGGGAGGGGGAGGTGAGAGTGGAGGGTGGGATAGGTACAGGGTGGAGGGGAGATATAGGGGGATAAAAAAGGGGAAACAATGTAATTAATAAACTGAACAATAAAAAAATGACTATATTATCCCATTGTGTCAATATACCACAGTTTATTTATTTTCCTGCCCATTCACAATTGAGTTATTTTTTTTATTTTATAAATGGTGCTGCTATAAATATTCTTGTATTTGTTTTCTGATAAACGTTACCAAACCTCTCTAAGCATATATCCAGGAGTTGTACTGATGGGTCACAAGTTGTATGAATGTTCAACTTAACATAATAATACAGAAAAATTATTTTCCAAAGTTGCATCAATTTAATCCCCCACAGTGCAGTGTGAAGAGTTTGTATTTACCCACTAAAGACCTGGTGCACAAATTCATGCACCAGTGGGGTCTCTTGGCCTGGCCTGAGGGGATCAGGCAGAAACCCACTATCTGTCACCCCCTGAAGGGCCCCAAATTGGAAGAGGGCAGTTCTCAGATGACATACCCCAGAATCAGGCTCTCTCCTCTCTAGTTCCGGATGTGCCACAGATGCCAAGTCACCACATTTGGCAGCTCCTGCATTGAGCGTCTGCCCCCTAGTGGTCATTGTGCATCATAGCTATCGATGGGACAGTTGGAAGGTCACTTAGGCTTTTATATATACAGATGTATTTGCCAACATTAGGAGTTATTATTTTCCTAATATAATGATTATAAATTTTATCTAAGCATGTTATTTTGCATATCATAATTACTAATGAAATAAAGCATCTTTACAATGCTTATGGCCCATTTGCATTTCCTCTTTTCTAAAATGTCTCTGCATATTTGGTCTGCATTGAATTCTTTTTAATTTAAATGTATTCTTTGTAGATTTTTAAAGTATGTTCTAAATGCTAATTTAATGCTTTGTGGTTTTATGGCTGATATCATAGTCTTTCAGTTTATTGCATCTTTTTTCAATCCTTTTCGAGTGTCCTTTGATGATCAGAAAATCTAAGATTTCATACATTCAAATTTATCAATTTTATGTTATGCATATTACTTTCAGGTCTTAGTGAAGACCCATCTTTCTGCTGAGGACAGTAAGAAACTCTATGTCTTCTTCTAAGAGTTTTAAAGTTTGCATTTTCAATTGAAGCGTGTAATCCATAAAGTGTGTGTTTTCATACCTATTTCAAGGAAAAGATCTAAATTTACTTTATTCCATATAGATAACAAGTTGTTCCAGGACAATTTATTAAATGGCCCACCATTTTCCACTGATCACTGTTTCACTCTGTTCTAAATCAAGTTTCCATATATGCACAGCTTTTTTGATGCACTTAATTTTCTTATCCCTGTTACAAAACCACAGTCTCAATTATTCTAATTTTATAATAAGTCTTTATATCTGGTCTAGATAGTTCTGTTTTATTCTACTCCAGGAATATTTCAAATACTCTCCATTTTCATTTTAGAAACAATCTGAATTTCTCTTAACACAGTGCTAAGAGAAAGCAAAAAGAAATATCAATTTCCAAACATGTTTTTATTTTAATATTCCTCATATCACAACACTCCATAAATACTAGAAGTTTCCTTAGATGCCTGAACCAAAAAAAATATTTAAACGAAGATTTAACTCTGGATTTTCAGTGGTCTATCAGGCTATAATTGAAATCTTGTATCATGTACTGTATTACCCATACATATATTAATCCATTTGAAAACAAAATAATAAGGAAATGTGGGAAAAACTTGAGAATAACTCAAAATACAGTAAAAGAAGATTTATTAAAAAGTAGCTGATAGGTGTGCATGTATTATTATTCCCTAATAACCACACATACCTACTTAAGACTATGCAACCAAATTAACAGGTGCTATTTATGCATTATTTGTAATATAAACTTTTCAGATATTTTAAACATTATTCTTATTTTATAGATGAGGAAGTTGAGACTCAAAAGTTAAGTGATTTGCCTATGGTTAAACAAATAGGGATGTGTGGTGCCAAAATTTAAACCTGGCATTTGTTTGACTCCAGATTGTACTTTTATTTTTAATTATTTTTGTTCCTGTTATACTTCAAACTTCCATTTTTAAGCATTCAAGGCAAAAAGTAAAGCATATAAAATATGTGAACTCCATCCATATGATTACTATCATTCAGGTAATTCTCCTTTTCAATATAATTAGGTTTATAAATATGACACTATTTTCCTGTACTACAATTTAGGTAATTATACTACTCACTTTAATTACCTTTGCAAGCTTGACATTGCATGTTGCATTAGATCTTTTCCACATGAGTTGGGTTCCACTCTTGGCTTCACTTCTAAGTTTCTGCATGAATTTGAGAAAATTACACTTCTCTCTGCCTCAATTTTCATATTTGTAATATTGGAATAATAGTCTTTCAAGATTCTCCATAGGGATATTTCTCCATGGACAATTCCAGATGGAAGAAACACATTATCATTGTCACCAAGAGCTGAAACATCCAGTCAAAATCATCTTGGCAGAAAATGAGAGGAATAGATTTCTTAAAATCTACTCTTATTTCCTTTTTCTGGGGAAAAGGGTTCAGTAATTCTATAATACTAGTATAAAACCTGTTCTGTGAAATTTTACATGAAAAAATGTAAGAATATGGTATTGATTTTTGAAATAGTATAGGCTATTTTGTGTTGTTTTCTGTTACCTTGTGAAAGTTTGCCATTTTAACTTTTAAAACAGACTGATAAAAGACTTCATGGTTTTCATATTAGTTATGTATTCATGCACCTAAATGGGTAATAAATACTACAGATGTATAAATATATATGTGAAAGCATTTGATAATTATACAGTAATCCTAACATCTTTATGTACTGTGTTCTTTAGGAATTAGATTACTTTTTTGATACTGGAACGACATTAAATTAGCAATGGAACAAAAAGAAAGCAACAAATACATAATGGGTACATCTTGTGAAAATGGAATGGAAAAGTGCAGAACTTCAAAAGTTAGTGTATCCAAATTTGTTTTCAAACTAGAGGCCCAGTGCATGGATTTGTGCACTGGTGCAGTCCTTCGTGCGGGCCTGCAGGGATCGGGTCAAAACGGCTCTCTGACATTTCCTGATGTGTCCTGGATTATGAGAGGGCTGTTTTTGGGTGATGCACCCTGGGATTGGGCCCCCTCCCCTCTGGTTCTGGGTGTATCCCCAGAGAACCGCAACTGCCAAGTCACCAAAGCTTGGCAGCTCCTGTGTTGAGCATCTGCCCCCTGGTGGTCAGTGCATGTTGTAGCTACTAATTGTAGTGTCTGCCCCCTGGTGATCATCCCACATCATAATTACTGGTCAGATGATCAAGCAGTTGGATGGTCACTTAGGCTTCTATATTATAGATATATGATAACATATTGGGATAAAACAAAGTAAAGAGAAGAAGATTCTGGGAAAAGCATACGTTTTTCTACTTAGCATCAGTATTATAAATAAATCTACAAAAGCAATTACAGAACTTGCAAGTCAATATTGCTATAATAATAATAATAATAGTAACAACACAGTTTTATAGTTTAATTTAGGATCATTTTATAATCCAGTTTACTTGGTTGGATTGTAAAAATAGTTTTTGTTTCATCTTTAAGATAGAGAAACTGTAGTCATTAAAATGCCTAATTACTCATTTTTCAAAATGTTATTTACTTTTATTAAAATTTATAAGTATATTCCATATAATACTCTGAATTTATAAACTGAGTAAAATTAATCTCATCTGTCCTTGGTGACTTGAAGGCCCTATATGTTCATTCATACATACACTTAGTATAACTGAATGTCTAGTGACAGGTACAGTGATCATTGAAAAATGGGAGGGACTGGAGTGAGAAATATACATATAAATAAGACAGAGTCCCCCCCTTGAAGGCATTCACAGTTGAGGGAGAGAGACAGAGAGAGAAAGAGATAGAGAGAGAGAGAAGTAAATAACAGTTTATTGGCTAAATATGAAGGATCTGACATAAAGATTAGCTTCATATTTTACGAAATATACTTGAAATGTTTGCTGTACATGGCTAATCTCGTACTAAGAGATTTCCCAAATGGTCCATGAGATGGCATTGAACACTGCCCTGAGGCTCAACATCTCACACTGCTATGCTGCCACACAGCTAATATATCACATAATTTCTTTCCTCTGGGAATCTCATGCTGTTGTTACTGGCATCCTGTGTGCCTTCTGAATGTTTGTCCTAGTAACCCAGGATAATACCCCAGGTTTCAGACATTCAATCATCAAATATTAAATTGCATACAATTAAAACAAATCTGTCCCTTTTAAAACAAGATATATAAATTTTGTGAACTTTTATTATTTTATTTGAGTTTAAAGGTAATTTTATCTTGTGGTCTGCAATTTCTTTGGAAAATGCTGAAGAAATGAGGGTTTTTTTAATTATTTTTTTTACTGTTTAAAGTATTACAAATAGTAGTACAGATGTCTCCTTTTTTTTTTTTTTTTTCAAATTGACCTTACCCTTTGGGGCATGCCCTTACCCCCCTCTCCCAATGTCTTGTGTCCATTTGTTACATTTTCTTTTTTTCAAGTTTTGATCTATGGCTAGATTCCATATTAAGTGTGTTTGTAACACAGCAAAATAACCCACATAAAAAAAATCCTTTATCTCCAGAATCTGAGTAATGAGACATAATATTATTTCTAAAATCAGTGCAATATGAACTAAATCTTATAGGCCTTTAATATCTCTGCATGCAGATAATATTTTTCAATAAACTCTTATTAAAAAGTAATAAAAGTATATAATAGCCTGTTCTATTTGTATTGAATATTTATAGTGTTATAGAATTCACTTTTCAGACTATAATAGGCTTATTATAAAGAAGTCTCACTTCTTATCTTTCATTGACAAAGTATTTAATATTTATAATTTCTGGGTGATCAAACTACTCTACCTAAATAGAAAAATATTAATTTACATCTTGACACCAAAGAGAGTAACCAAGTTATTAATTTGTTTTAATTATGTATTTCAGAATCCAGAGAGCATATTTTTGCCTTTAATAAAAGTGCTATATGTCAGAATCCTTGTTGCAATTGGCTAAACATTTAATTTATCTCTATGTAATTTATTTACTCATTCACATTACAACATTTTGGTATAAGGGCTCACAATAAATCACAGGAGAACACAAATGAAATATGTATCCATTGTCACACAATTTTATAAGATGACCAGAGGCAAATTTGTTAATAGTAAGTTGAATCTATATAACTCTATAACCCACATTATATGATATCATAGATGCCTACCTTTTGAAGTAATGATCATAACACCAAACATATGAATGAAAACTAAACTTCAGTAACATATCTAGATGTCTCTAAACATATGGAATGTCTAGATTTAATATTCTAATTGTTTTCATTTGTATCTGGGAACTTGAAATACTGTAGACAATCTCTAACAGACATTTATTCAGATCTTTAACATGTGAAAACATGCAAAGAATAATTGTATCAATACCATTTTCAGATTTAATCACATCTCCTGTGACTAAATTTTCTCATGGTAGTTGGTCTGTGAACCCAATGTAAATAGTCCCTATAAAGACTTAGCCAAGTAATACAGTGGCAAAGTCAGTAGATGAACAGAAGAAATGGAAGCAGGAATGTTTTATAACAGTGATTTTGAACTGGTGTACCATGGCACACTGGTGTGTCACAAGAATTTTTAAAACATGCAATAGCTGACTATTGTCAAATCTATATATATAAAAAGCTAATATGCAAAGTGTCCTCTCAGGAGTTCAACCAGGAGACAGGAAGTTAAACTGCTTGCTATGACATGCACTGACCACCAGGGGGTGGTGTGGAAAGAAGGAAGGTCCCATTGGCAGCCAGTAGGCCCTGATTGGCCCTGATCACCAGCCAGACCTAGGGAACCTACCCATGAATGAATTTTGTGCACCGTGCCTCTAGTATAAAATAACAACAGCCAACAGTCACCTGGTATGAATGAATATAAATTATACCTATTTTTGTTAGGTTGACAAAAATATATTTTTTGGTGTGCCACAGAGTTTTGTTAATTAATTTATGTGTGCCATGAAGTGCAGCTCTATAAGGTAGTTATAAAAATTGGGGGAAAGAAAGCTTCTTTACTTTTCCTGCCTGAATAAATAGATTTGTATCTGATTAAGACAAGGGATCCTCCCCGAGACTGGTTTGGCTCAGTGGATAGAGCATCGGACTTCGGACTGAAGGGTCCCAGGTTCGATTTCGGCAAGGGCATGTACCTTGGCTGCGGGCACATCCCCAAGTAGGGGGCGTGCAAGAGGCAGCTGATCGATGTCTCTCTCATTAATATGTCTGACTTTCTATCCCTCTCCCTTCTGCTCTGTAAAAAAAATCAATAAAATATATTTAAAAAAAAAAAGACAAGGGATCCTCAATTGTTTCCAAAGGCTCCTAGAGTCTTTAAAGCAAATTTCAATCAAGTTTCTAAAACAAGGAGTATTTTCTATTTGTATGTATATATACATATATGCACAAATTTATATATATAGATAGAGATATATCTGTATATCTATTCATCTAGTGAACAACTTTAAAACACACACGGATTATATAATCTTCAGGCTGGTTCCATAAGAGTAGGAAATTATTTTCCTGAGATTTTATTTCATACCTGGATATTTACATTTTTAAATGGCTATAGAGATGAATTGCTTATTTCTCAGTCTTGTACTTCATACAGATAATATTTCTTAAAATTAATTATGTGATTGATCCATTGATCTGCTCTTTATAGACCTTGCTTTATTATTGATCTTCTTAAATTATTTTTCTTATTAGATAGCCTTTGTTTTGTAAAACCCAAGGCAGTGCTGAATCTGGCTTTCAGGGCTCAACACACACTATAAATATACATTTCCTTTTAAAAACCAGTGCTACTTGGGAAATCTCTCTTTTACTTCAAACTAAGACTCCATCCCTTATTCCTCTATCAATTCCTTCACACTGTGCTACCCATGTTTTCCAGTTGGAATCAAATAATGTTTAGACTTTCAAAATGATTTAAATAAAATAAGTATCTTACTATTACTCTAGGTGACTGTTAGATACTAATTCAAAAAAATGAGAAAATATTCTAAAATCACTGGCTACACAGGTACTCTTAAATTACCTTGAATGGACAATATGTCAGGACATGGAAACATAATTGATTAGCTAAATAACTAAAAGTACTCACGTATATTTACAGAAATAAGCCTGCAAAGGAGAGGGATTGTGTAAAATGCTGAGCAAAAGACAAAACTATTGTTTATTTGGAACATGAAAAATTCTCCTTCATAGTCATCCAAAAAATGGTTGCCTATTTTGAAAATACTTGGCATTGAGCCATTTAATGATTTATGAGTAACAAACAAAGCATAATCCCTCTCATTTCCACTAATGGAATCTGATCCAATGAGGTGGGATTTTCCATTTATTTTGGCAGAGGTATCATGAATCCAGTCTGTCTATTCTGTAACCTCAGTTTACGAATCGGCAACATTGCACCTTCGCTTAGCTCTGTGAAATAACTTTGTGAAATGGAAGGATCTCCCATTCTTTCTATATTTGGCAGCCTTGACTCTATAAAAATGTCAGTTTTGTCACTCCTTTTACAGTTTCATACAACTGCCGTCTCCCTTCTGCCCGCTGTGAGATATTAAAAATTTGGCGAGAGCTTTATCCAAGTGTATCTGGATGGATGAAAAAGCCAGAATAAGCTTGTCAAACTTAAAAATACGTTGGGACAGGAGGTCTTTACATGGACTGGCTCTTCAAAATATTCCAAGTGGCTCTGCCAACTGCAGATTATTAGCTGTTGATTGAGAAGTGGATGAGAAGATGTTGTAAACTGAAAGCTGTAAATTAGAAGCTGAAAGATTACTGGAGTGGTAACTATTCTGTGAAACAACATTATACAATTAAAAATAGTTGATGTTCTGCCCTGGCAACCAAACCAATCCTCTCTCTCTCTCTCTCTCTCTCTCTCTCTCTCTCTCTCTCTCTCTCTCTCCCTCTCCCCTCACTCTCTTGCTCTCTCTCTTGTTCTCACTCTCTTCCTCTAAATCAATAAACATGTACTCGGGTGAGGAAAAAAATTGAAGTTCAGCCTTGTTTTAGTGACTCCATTTTTCTTGAACATAAAAAACAGTAATTTTATTTAGCACCTATGTGCTAGCAGGATGAGCCTCTTTTTCTTTGTTTTTGGTTCGATGGAGTTTCAAAGAATTACAGGCTTCCCTGAACTGTAAAGGCATTGCATCATGAAAGACACAGACATAAGAATATTACTTAGCTGGGAGTGATATTTAACAATTCAACATATCTTTTTTCCTAAATTAAAATATAATCATTATTGTAGATCTCTATAACAACATGTATATGGTACATAATAAAATGTGAGGCAGGTACATAGCCTGCTCTTATAAGCAAGATAAAGGAATCTACAAATAATATTTCAGCTATACATATTCATGTTGTATAGGCAAATAGGTAAGATTTTAGATCAAAGTATGTATAAAGGGTACTTCTGAATATTTTCATTTAGGAGAAAATTCTTTCTATAAAATGATTTTGCTAAGGATTGAAATTAATATTATATATATTATATTATATATGTATTATATATATTATACACATAATATATATTTATGAATTCTATCTCTGTATTTACATCCTGAAAGGCTTTAAAAATCAAGAAAAATATTTTTGGACACTGAAAATTCTGTTAAAGTTAAGGAAAATATTTTACAATATGGAGTTAGATAAAGTCTTGGGAATATACATGTAAATTACTTCACTAAATCTCATGTTATTTTAATGTATGGAAAAGATAGGACTTGCCAAATAGAAATTAAAAATGTACATATCTATAATTAGAATACTTTACATGTGGACGTCTCATAAAAAGAATGCTCCTTAAGAATTTATAAAGTAAAGAAAGATTACATAGGTAAGTTTGTATGGCATTATTGAAAAATCAAAGTGATGAGATAGATATATTACAATTAAAATAAGATAATTTTACTTTACAACTCCATGTTTATAACTTTAAAAACCCAACCTTGAGGGAAAAAAACAAAACTGGAAATGTCTCACTGGAAAGAGAGCCCTGGCATCTGGGAGGAATATGCTTTCAGATCCTTAAAGGGCCCAAAATTTGGCAAAATTGATGACTGACAGCATGCAACATTTTTCTAATAAATTAGCATAATAAAATTTCAGCCCAGAAAACATAAACAAAGCTTTATTTTCTCATTTTAGGATACTGCCAGTGCATAAAAGTATAGAATTATACTGAAAACTTAGCATACCAGGAATCTTCTCCCATACAAGCCATTCTTGTGACATCTAACACTCATCACAGTTGTTAATATTTGCTCAATTTTTCCTCTTTTTTGAGTTCTAGCAGAAACTTGTCCAGCTTAACAATAAGAATCTGGCTCAACAGGTACTCGTGTTACAAAATAATTAATTCACTATGTCTTGCATAGCAAAGATGTTTCCCCTCTGATGATAGCTGTGTTACATAGTTTATGTTGAAAAAATATTTCATATCCATTATGACATACAAACCTGAGTAGAAGAAAAAGAGAAAATAGTTTTAATTTCCATTTCATGCTTTAGAGAGACTTTTTCCTTGTGTAAGAATATATAATTCCAATTGGTAAATCTAGTATTTTTGTTCAGATTTTTCTCATAACAATTCAATTTTCTGTTAACAATATCAGTCCTCTAAAGATTTAGTTTATGTATCTAAATTCCACATACATAGAGCTCCTTCTTGTATGAACTTATAAAACTCCAAGTTAAAATGTATAGGATAAAAAAATCTGCATAATATCAAATTTTCAATTCTTTGAAAACTTGGTTATCTATCATTTTGTGATTATAGTTATTCTCCCCTCCCTCACATGAGGCTAAAGTCAGATTGTTTAGTACTGGCCTCCAACAAAATCTGCCTTCCTTCCAATCTCTTAGGTGGCCCCTTCCTACATGGACACTGAGCTTGGTCATGTGACTTGCTTTAGACAATGAGACATAACTAAATATGCTTATTGGGAGTTTTCTTCTAATTATTCCTGATAATGCTTCTACCACTATCAGAAAGCCAATTAGAATGAAACTACACACAACAGATACACACTGGCCCAGCTGATGCTGCCTAGAACGACCCTCCAGTTGAATTTACCCGGGTTCATAAGGGACGTAGATAAGGCCAACAGTACAACTGTCCAATTGAACCAATCAAAATTCCTTACTCACAAAATTGTGAGCAAATTAAAATGTCTAATATTATTTGAAGCCATTGAAATTCTTAATTGGTTTGTTACATAGTAAAGTTTAACTGATAAAACAACCAAAAGGGACCTTTTTTTAAAAAAAAAAAGATTAAAATTTTATATATATACTTTATCTTGGATACAATACTTTCCCCCAAGAGTAGCAAGTCAGTTAAAAAGAAAGAATATCCAAAATACCTTCAAAATTCCAAAATGAAATTTACAAAATTGCTTCTAAAAAGAAATTATTAACAGCCAAAAGCAAAACGTCTGCTCTGTGATCAGATAATGGCCATCCCCAGAATAGCAAGCATAGAATCTTGATTTTTGTGAAATCAATTCCTAGTGTGGGTGTGTAGGAGGCAACTGATCAATGATTCTCTCTCATCATTGGTGTTTCTGTCTCTCTCTCTCCCTCTCCCTTCTTCTATGAGATCAATAAAAATAATAAAATAAATAAGTAAAACCTGGTTATATTTTATAGAATTCAATGTCTCTGTAAAAGAATATTAATGTGTAATTCCTACCTCCCTTTTTTTCTTGTTCCCCATTAAATATAACAAAAATTTAAAATTGAATTAAAAAATCACAGAGGTGTGATGATGCAGATTTGAGACCCTACTGTAAAGCACACCAAATGTCGTACAGTTAAGGAAGAGGTTTTATATGTGACATTCACAGGAGGGAAAATGCTGTGCTTCATAATGTAGGTACTAGCCATAATATCCAATAAAAAATAAACTGCCAATAAATAAAACCACATAAGTCATCCTCCATATATTTTCCACTACCCAGAACTATAATATAGAAATAAACCAAAGTAAAACAGATGATTTAAGAAATTGGATAAAATTGCTTGGACTTCCAGGATAGCATTCATTTGTACACACCCTGTTTCTGTTTCCTGGGTTCCAATGTGATCCCTGGGGGAGGTGCATACAGTGAAGGAGGAAATGAGACTCTAGCCCTGAGAGTGCCACTCATAACTACACTATCCATAAAGATGTTTGCATTTGCTTTCAGGATTTTTTTTTGGGGGGGTGGTAAAGATTAGCAACTGTTAACCATCAGGAGGCTAGATTCTCCTAGGACAAGTCAGAACTCATAGCTATTGGAGAGAATTACTTGCCATTCAAATAAAATCCAAGACAGAACCTAAAAGTCTTATTACAGGAGTTCACAGAATACTAATAAAGTCAAAGTGTTCTCTAAATGAATGTACCAGAATTTTGAATTCCTGAGATCAATACAGTTTCAAAAATATTTGGGGGTGATAAGTCAGAAATATTTACCAATTACCTCTGTGCCCTTGCTCCCATCATTTCCCAGCCCCCTTGAACTAAAGTGGCACAATTGACTATTTCCGGACATTAGAGTGTAAATGGAAGTGACATGGGTCATTTCCAGGTGAAAACATTTAAAGGTCAATGCATGAACCTCCAACTCTGTCTTACCTCCGGTGGTTACCCAGGACACCACATATTGAGATGCCAGAGTGTCAGACAGGGTCTGGTGAGTGATTATTTGGAATGTTGGACTTGTAAAGTTAGTATAGACAGTAAGCAAATAATAAATTTTGTTATATCTTTGAAGTTTGGGGGTCTGTGTTACTGCAACATAAATCGTATCCAGAGCAATTGAAGAAAGTCACATGGTATTGCCTACTTTCTATTAAATCCATATAAGATTTTTGAAATATAAGCAAACAAAATTACCTTATGCCATCATTATGTAAAATAAAAAGTATTTTAAAGGCAGAAAGGGCATAATTCCGGATTAAAGAATGATTCCTGAATCAGTATAATTTTCTTTAAAACATTGCTATATTATCCTTAATTTTGCTATTTTACAAGGCAAGAGTTTCATCATGAAATAAAACACCTGTCTTCCAAGTGGTATTTAAGAACCACGGGTCTAGATATTGCAAAAGTCCCTGGAGAAGAATGTTGACCCAAAGCAATGAAAAATACCACATAATGATGAGGTCTGACTTTACCTGTCTTTCCGTGAGATCCAGGTTCACAGCTATCTCATATCGCCTCAGTCTGGTCAGATAGTTATGATGGGCAAATTCTGCTTCAAGTTCTCTGATTTGCTCTTTGGTGAATGCTGTCCTTTCCTTCCTGGGTTTGCTATTGACTTCTGACTTGTAATTGCCTTCCTGGGAGTCTAGGGAGAAAGAAAACAGCAGGAGAGAATTAGATTTAGCTAATTCATTCAAACCCTTCAATTATGCCATTCATACCAGACACATTTATTAACTGTTTTTTCAGGAACTGTGTTAGACCTGAGGAAAACAGAGACCGAAAACACTAAGACTGATCTCCCGTAGTCATGGTGAGTTTACATAGTTCTTATTTTTTCAATATACCCTCAAGTGACTCGCAGCCTAATTGGGAAATGTCTAGTTTATTTTCTTATGAAATATGAACAAAATATTTAACTGCTCTTAATTTTATAATGATCAGGTATACCAAAATTTACCTAAAAAACAATTTTAAATATAAAATGTTGCCTAATAATTTAACATATATACTTGAGTTCTAAGTATGGATAAACAGAATAATACTAAAAACTAGTGGTGAGTTGATATATGAATATTGGAGCAATTCAGATGTTTAGCAACTGAATCATAAAAGTCAGTGCAAAAATCAGGCTAAGCACATGTGTGTGTGTGTATTCATTAGCCTTTTAATTTCAATTTAAATTCAGTCTCCTTCAGGGCAACAACAATGTTCTTCTTTTATTATGGTATAATACTCAGTCCAACATAGAATCTATGATTAAATTGTGTTCACGTAACTCAAAATATAAGCAGAGTCTAATTTTTTTTCATGATATATGCAATAGACATAAGATGTACAACACCTAACATCAGCTATCCAAACCCCAAACCGTGAAATGCCATGTAGAATTAATAATTTAGAGTCTATCATTGCACCTTTATTCCTAAGTATTTAAGATATAATTTACCTATAGTGTTTCATTTATCCATATAATATCCCTGAGATGTAAATTAGAAGATATTCTTAATATACTGAAGAAGAGAATGTGCGTACGTAATGGAAATGAATTCCACATAAACCAATGAATAGGTAATCATACCAGCTCTAGGAATTCATGTTAAATTTATCCTCGGTAAGATATCAATATAATCAAAATAAATGCATGTTTTTGCTTTCTTGAAAATTATTTCAGTTTTGAATTATTTTTGAGCACGGACATGCAAAGAGTGATGACTTTATCAGGCGGGAATACAATGAACTCTTCTATGAGCCCAAATGATGGTTAATCAAAGGTTACAGAGTGACATTTTCACTTATTTTTAATTGACAAATGTAATAAGTAGTGAGGCTTTTATGAAGGACCGTGTTAGGTAACATTTGTTTCTTCATCTAATGATGCTTACATACACTAAGGGGGAAAAAGATTTTCCCCATGTTTTTCTTTTCTTTCTGTCTGGCTGGGGGAAGTAGAAGTGAAGTCAGGAGAGCCCTGCATAATGAATGTCTACTAGACAAGGCCCTCTAATGTAAATAATGTTGTTTTGACTCTTACCAGAACCTAAGCTTGCCAGATGTGAAGTTTTCTAGGTCTAGTTGCAGCAGCAGCAATAAGTTTGCATCAAAATTCTGGCACCCTGGCCATTACTTTCCCTCTGAGGGATCACAGAGTGTGTTTCACTGACTGGTGTCCTGGCACCGTCAGAAATGCTTCACGATTCACCGACCACGTTTCTGGGCTTGTCACGGGCTCCCCACCTTGGCTGGGCAGGCAAGGCTGTAGGCAGAGCGAGAAGTGGTTTTTGGTGTGTCACCCACAGGCCGACTTCACTTTGGAGTAAATCCCTGGGACCAGGTGAGTTACGTAATAAATGATGTGTGAGCTCTCACGTAGGCCATGTTTACTTACCAACTTCCCAATGCCAACTTACCAGGCCCTAAGTGAGACCTACAGTCCAACACCCATTGCTTTTAACTGCAGATTTGCCAACCTCCACGTCTTCTGGAGCATTTAGCTATTCTGGTATTGTGTGAGCAAAACTTCCCAATGACTTTTTTTTTCTTTTAATTTAACTTTTCCACTGACTCTTCTGGCAGACTGCAAACTCAGAATACTCAGATAAGTCCCGCTCACAGGGATCTATGTTCTCACATGAATCAAAACAATTTTTGCCAATTTGGAGCCACGTTCAGTTTGAAATCTGTGCCTGATTATTCATTACATGGGGACAATGCTCTTTTCCCTTCAGTAAAGCAACTTTGAAAACGGATGCCAGAGCCAGAGCAGTTTTTCTCATGAGCAGTTCAGTGTGAATGATTCATGGTTAACACATTCCCTTATATAAGCATGAATGAACAAATTCACATTGAGAAAAGCCTATTAACTTGTATTTATTTTTGAAGCTGATTTTCTTGAACTTTTGTGGCATTTGAAAGTACTTCAAAATACCACACACACACACACACACACACACAAACACAAAAACACACAATACTTGGGCCAATGCTTAAAACACTCACATGTAGGGGATTTATACACATGCCCACTGTAACTTAAAATATACACAAGAGGTTTATACATCCAGTGACTGAATTTAAACAAAAGTCTGGCTATAATTCAACATTTAAATCCAAAAGCAACTTACTCAACGCCTGAAATCCAAACCAAAGTAGCTCATGAAGTGAAAGCCACTGGCTAAAATGATGTAAACTGTGCACATTTACATTTACGATAATGACAAATGCAATAATTATATAGTAATTAATGTGACAAAGGATGGGGTGTGCTTCATTAAGAGAGAGAAGGTCAGGGTAGCTGAGGCTGCACCAGTGTTAATTCTATGTACGCTTATAACTTTGTAATTGTGATTCTGCTGTGGTTTTCACCCATGATACTCCCACTTTTTTCTTTCCCATTGAAAACATCTTCCTCCGAACTGCATTTCTGCACTTACATTTCCTATAACAGTAAATTCAAAAAAACTCTACAGCTTTTACTTACATTGTTCAAAGCCCATCATTTGCTAATTCTGAGGCCTCTGTTTCTATCTCCCAGCTAGCTTTTCTAGGGTGGAATCCTCGCAAGAGGACTTTGGCAAATTGCACACGAGCTTCCATCTGTTCCCCAGCTGTTTCAACTGAGGCGAAACTCCGTCCCTTTACTCCAACCTCCCACGTCCTATGCCAAATGGTAGGTGCTGAGGGGGGAAATCTGGAAACTGCCTTCCCTTTTCCCCTACATCCATAAACAAAATGCCGTCATGTGCACAGTATATGTTCCAGTGTAAAATATTACAATTGTTGTTTCCCGTCTCAGATGCTTTAACGCACACGTGGGCGCACTCACTGCCGGGAGGAAATGTTGACTTATGTCTTCAGGTAGAGCCCGCAGTCCCTGTACTTCCCTAACCTTTTGCTCCCTGGGACTATGCTAATGGAAGAAGTCTGCAATACTTCCGTGGAGGATAAAAATTGCCCCCCAAGGATTAGATCTGTCTGCCATTTAGAACTTCTCCACATGTGACTTTTTATTTCCCCTCATGCAAAAGGAAGCCAGAAGATAATGTTTTATTGAAGACAACTCATGAGAGGGCTTGTTCTGTTCATTTAGTGGCACAGAATGCTTTTGAGCAAAAGAGACATATTAAGATATGATTGAGTATATTTTTGGCTACCCTGCGTAAACTTATTAACTTGTTTAAATGAAGGTCATAACTTACCTATGTCTGTAAAATATCAAAATGTGAAGGAATGTCTCTAAGTTAGACTAAAAATGAATACTTTCTCATATTCGCAAAGAAAGATTGGATACTAAGCCAGTCCCTTTAGTCCTTTACAACTTCTTGTATTAACATTTTGTAAGCTATTCAAAATGATAGATATTCTGTTCTTAGGAACAAAGCTGAACAAATAGTAGGTCTAGGAAGCTAATGATTATTTTTACATAGGTATAGGGACTGTGGACGGAGAAAAGGAAATTTATAGAATAATCTTACTGATGTTAGTAATTTTCACATTTGAAAGGGGAAACTGCCTTCCTTTGGGGAAATTTATCCAATAATTTGCTACCCCAGGTTCTTAACGAGTAGGCATTTCTGCCTCCCCAGGTTTTTCTTTTTCAGAGTAAACAACTTTCCCAAGAGGTTTTTAAACCCTCTCAGACTGATCCATTCCCCAGATTTGAGAAGCATAGCCGCAGTGCGCTACTACTACTAGTGAATGTATCTAATATACACTGAGATATGTATGGGAAACAGGATTGAAAACCACTATGCTAAATCTAGACTAGAAATTAGAACCAAAAGCATCCACTATTTCTTGTATCTCTGAAATGAAAAAAATAAAGCTATGATTATAGTTTCTCTTATAAAGCTAATTCCAATTTTAAAGATAAAAACGAAATTTTCATTTTTATTAATAATTTAGCAATAATCCTATCTAATAAAAGAGAAACATGCAAATTGTACTTCTGCTACATCCACAAGCCATGCACACCAGCAAACCAAGATAAAGTATGCAAATTAACCCAACCAAGATGGTGGTTAATTTGCATATCCAAGTGCAGAGCAAAGACAGCATAGAAGAAAGCAAAGCTGTGGAGAAGCAAGCAAGGTGACAGAGAAGGGAGGGAAGCAGGTGGGGCGGCAGAGATGGGAGGGAAGCAGGTGGACATAGCCACAAGAAGCCTTATTATTGTAGGAATCTTCCTGCAACGGGCCTCTAGTAAGAGTAATAATCATAGTTGTAGTCAACATGCAAAAGTAATTCTACAGAGTGGGCCAGTGGCTGTCAATTGGTGGATGTACTCTCTCTCTAGCCAGGCTCCCTGTTCACTGCCTCCTTGATTATTCATGGGATGTCCAATATGCTCTCATGGATGAAACAACTCAGATACATCCAAATTTAGTGAAATAAAATATATATTCATTTTTATTATATTTGTGTAGCCAATTGCATGTTTTAACAAGTAGTTTATAAAAGATATCCTGTTTATTTCTGTTACTGACACTAAAGTGTCTACATGGTGGGCTATATTGAAAAATTAACTGTGTATAGCTAAACAAAGGGTATATAATAGAATAGTTACTATTAGGTAGTAGTAAATTTTAATTTATCAATTTAACTTTATCAGAGAAACCAGGATGGTGGCATAGGTAAACACCTAGGCTTTTGCCCCACACAATAATTTTGAGAATACAACCGAAGGACAGAACAGACACTGTCCAGAACCACAGGAAGGCAGGCTGACTGGAAGATCTGAAACTGGAGGGACATAGAAGTGCAAACAGATAATCAGAGCCTCTGCAAAGCCCAAGTAAGGTGGGAGACTCACATGTTCAAGAGGATGGGGTGTCTGAATGCCTGGCAGGGGTGCTCTGAAAGAAAGGAGACAAAAACCCCAGGCTGCGCTGAACCCAGTTTGGTTTGCACTCTAAACCCGGGGGAACCAAGCCCTTAAGGGGAGAATCTAGATTTCAGGAGGAATCCCAGGGGAAGAACCGGAGGCAGAGCTCCTGAGGTGTGCACACAAGTGCACGCAGAGAGGACGAATGGGGCTACTGGTGGTGTCTGGCAAAAGAAAGGAGCTCCAGCCAGAGGTGGAGCTCCAGGGCACACAGGAGTCCTCACAGTGAAGGCCATCTGTTGACTGTGTGGCTGGCGTCTGGCGGAAGGGAAAAGGAGTTCTGACTGCACTGAATCCAGATGCCAGGTGAAAATCTGAGATTCTGGATTCACTCGGGACTGGACAGTCTGGCAGCAGGTGAAACTCAGGGGCATCTTTCTCACAGAGGGGCTTGCGGCGATTGCCTGCAGACACTAGGACCTGGTGACTTTGTGGGCCGGGGCTGACTGGAAACCAAGGCTGTTGGCTCCACCCTGAAACTCCGCCCCATCCAGAAACTCCGCCCCATCCAAACCAAGCACAGAGACTTTGGCAAGTTTGCAAGTCCTGGCACATAAGGCTGTCTCCCAGAGTAGACACAGCTGATCCTCACAGCCAGTTGGCCTGGAGGTCAATTCCTCCCAGTGATACCAACAACAAACAAGGCTTATCTGCAACAAGGCTGTATACACAGTCCACAAAGGGGTGCACCAAGAGTGTACACCTCAGGTAACAGGGGGAGGCCGAGACACCTACCACACAAAGCTGCCCTACCAACTCAGGGAAGCAGTGAAAATGGGAAGAGAAAGAAACAGATCACAAACAAAAGAAACGAAGGAAAACAAACAACTGGATATAGAGTTCAAAACCACAGTTATAAGGTATTTCAAGAGGCTCCTAGAAAAGGCCAATAAGCTCAGTGAGAACCTCGAGGATATGAGCAAGATCCTCAAGGAGATGAAAAAGGACCAACTAGAAACTAAACATACACTGACTGAAATAAAAAAAAATATCTTACAGAAACCCAACAGCAGACTAGAGGAACGCAAGAATCAAGTCAAAGATTTGAAATACCAAGAGGCCAAAAACACTCAACCAGAAAAGAAAAAAGAAAAAAGAATTCAAAAATTTGAGGATAGTGTAAGAAGCCTCTGGGACAACTTCAAACGTACCAACATTAGAATTATGGGGGTGCCAGAAGAAGAGAGAGAGAAAGATATGGAAAACATATTTGAAGAAATAATGACTGAAAACTTCCCCCACCTGGTGAAAGAAATAGACTTACAAGTCCAGGAAGCCACATAGAACCCCAAGCAAAAGGAATCCAAAGAGGACCACACCAAAACACATCATAATTAAAATGCCAAGAGCAAAGAACAAAGAGAGAATATTAAAAGCAGCAAGAGAAAAACACTTAATTACTTACAAGGGAAGGGAGCACCCATATGCTTGTCAGCTGACTTCTCAACAGAAACTATGCAGGCCAGATGGGAGCGGCAAGAAATTTTCAAAGTGATGAATAGCAAGAACCTACAACCAAGATTACTCTACCCAGCAAAACTATCATTCAGAATTGAAGGTCAGATAAAGAGCTTCACAGATAAGAAGAAGCTAAAGGAGTTCATCACCACCAAACCAGTATTATACAGTATTCTTTCAGAAGAAGAAAAAGGTGTCTGCTTCAAACTAGAGCATGGATGGAACTAGAGAACATTAGGCTAAGTGAAATAAGCCAGCCAAAGAAAGATAAGTATCACATGAACTCACTCATTTATGGAATACAATGAACAACATAAACTGATGAACAAAAACAGATCCAGATACAGAAAAGAATTGACTGTCAAACCTCAGAGGGATGGTAGGGAAGGGCGGGAGTAAGGGGAAGAGATCAACCAAAGGACATTTATGCATGCATAAAAGCCTAATCAATGGATTTGGACACCAGGGGGGTGAGGGCATAAGTGGTGACAGGGGGAAGGGGGATGATTGAAAGGGGTAATGGGTGATGAGGACACATATGTAATACCTTAGTCAATAAAGAAATTTTAAAAATTAACTTTTTCCCAAAAATTTTGAATTATTTTTTATAATTAATTTTTAAAGTGAGATTAATTAATCAAAATTGAGTGTACTTGATTGTGTCAGTATTTAGTAACAGCAAATATTACAGTTGGTAACTTACTACACAATTATGCCATACAAAGTAATGATATAAAGGGAAAGCATATGGAGGCCTGAGATACTTTATAAAACCATCCACACCTATATGCAGACATTTCCTCAGAGTTAATTATTTTGTCTGGCACTGCATTTTGCTCCAGGAATAAACTCCAAATATATGTAATAAAAAAACTATGCTTGTTAAAAATTTAAAGAATCCAAATACACACAAAACAACAATACAATGCCACTTACTTGAGTCACACTTAGCATAGAGTTTGTTCTCAATTCCAAGTTGAAATTATCTACTACAAAAATGAAACAAAACACCTAGTACATGCTTTCTGTGTAAATTTAAACTTCTTCAATCTTGTTACACACTCTAAACTTAGAAACTGATTACAGATATCCAGAATTGACTTTTGGCCTCTATTATATCCCAGAGAGAAAACATAAACTACAGAAATATCATGGCCATCTATCCAACAAAGCAAGGTACACATAAATGATTGGGTTGTGCCTGAAAGCAATGGAATTCACAAGGATCATCACTTGCACCTCCAAGGGGACTAAGAGACTCTAGAAAAGTGTTTTTGACATTCTTCCTGTTCCTATTAGCTTAAAGAGGACACCCTCATCAATGATCCCATCAAATGGTCTCTGTTCCTTTCTTACAATGCTTACCACATTCTGCCATATATCGATCCTTTACTGTCTCTGCTAGAATATGTGTTTGATACCAACTACGGTCCTCATTCAGTCAGTAATTGGAATAAAGAATAAAGTAAGAAAACAAAGATAACACTGGCACTGGCCTTCACATTTACATTTTAATATACATGCAGAAACAACAGACAAGGGAATGAAAAGAATGCAGACCTCCACATGCATCCCTTCATTCATCTCCAGTTTGGTTTTTATGTCAGCAAATGGCTGGAAGTTATATGATGCTACTGCATCCTTGAGAGAATGAGGAGAAAAAATATCTTTTTTTGTTTTTTTCCAGAAATTAGGGAGATTAGGTAAATTGTCAGTGGCCAGAAGAATTGTGATGTTTCTAATGTACAGCTATCAACAGGGAAAAAAGGACTGTGACCCCTTGCTATATCAGACCATAACATGCAATGTTTGCAGCGAAGTGCCCCAAAATGCATTACCTACTCTGCCAGCAGCTTGGTAAATCCCTTGGACATGTGCCAGGACAGCTTGCATTTATGCCATGGTCTGAACTTTTTCTGGCAAGTCACCACAGTGACAAAATGTTTTTTATAGCAGCAACTCATAAATTATTGAGCTTCTCATTTATCTTCATCTCTGCTTGGCTTCTCTAGATTCTAGACTCTAGGTAATTTAATATTAAGAAATTTGCCTTATTCATTTTCATATCCCCAATGTTGAGCACCTAATTCTGAATTAATGCTGGATGCTTAAGACCAGATTTTCATTCTCTGGTCTTAGAATATGATTGCAGTTATAACACTAAGGGGCCTTGTTCTAAGAATTTAAGCAATCTTCAGCTTGAAAAAAAGAGAGAAAGCATAAGAAAATATTACTTTACTAGAGGCCCAGTGCACAAAATCCATGCACGGTGTTGGGGAGTGGGTTGTCTCTCAGCCTGGCCTGCACCCTCTCTCAATCTGGACTGCTGTTTCCTAACTGCTCACCCACTTGCCTGCCTAATTGGCCCCAACCATTCTGCACGCCTGTCTGATTGACCCTAACCACTTGCCTGCCTGCCTAATTGTCCCTAACTGCCTGCCTGATCACCCCTAACCACTCTGCCTGCCTGATCAACCCTAACTGCTCACCTGCCTGCCTGATCGCCCCTAACCACCTCTGCCTCATTCTCTGCCACCACAGCTTCATCCAGAATGACGTCCAGAAGGTCATTCCGCTGTCCAGTATAATTAGCATATTATGCTTTTATTATTATAGATATCATTTTTAAAACCACATTTTACACATCTTTCATATATAAGTAATGGAAAGTGGGAACTGGTAATATTACTTCTATTTTATATATGTAACTCTAAAAATTCAGGTAGAAAGCACCAAATCAGGGGAACTATTATAAAATTTAAAACCCAAGAGATTCAATGTTATATCAAGTGAAGGAACAGATTGCACAAGGGCCATAATTCTCACTCTCAGCAATATTGTCATTTTGGACTGGATATTCTTGTACATTTATGTTTAGTGAAATATGAACTATTCAAGATAAATGGGTGGTGAAGGGTGTATTGGACACTATAGGATGTTTAACAGCATTCCTGCCATCTACTCTCTAAATGCCTCCAGCCACCCCCCTAACCCACTTTAGTGTTGCCAGATACTATACAAGATTCCCAGTTCAATTCAAAACCTAGATTAACAATGAATAATATCCTATATAATAAAGATGTAATATGCAAATGGTCATTATGCCGTGAAGCGTAATGATTGACTGCATAATGACTGGATCACAGATTAGCAGGAGGGTGGGACAGTGAGCTACAAGCTATAAGTGCGCTGTGGAGAGCTCCAGGAGGGGGCAAGGCAGCAAGCAATGGGGGGATGAGAAGGGAGGTGGGGGAGCTACAGGAGGGTGGCAGCGAGCTACTGGTGAGCTACTGGTGCATATATATATATATATATATATATATATATATATATATATGTGTGTGTGTGTGTGTGTGTGTGTGTGTGTGTGTGTGCAGGGGTAGTAGTTTTAGTATAAGTTTATATCAAATATTGCATGGAAAATACTTACATTAAAATATTGAATTTCATCAGAAATTCTAATTTAACTGCAATATATATATATATATATATATATATATATATATATATATATATATATATATATATTGGTCAATCTGGCAACCCCATCCCAGCTATGACATTCAAAAATGTCTCTGGACATTACCAATATCCTTTAGGGGCAAAGTTATTCCCAGTAAGAACCACTGAATACAGATAATAATTGAGATAAGACATCAATAACTCCATGTTACACAACTCTGAAGGAATGATCAGTTTGGGAAGTTAGTTTGAACTTCTCATGTGTATATAAATACCTTTATCCTACAGATAAGCCTTATGTCCTCCAAGTCAATGACTAGATTGTCTGTACATTCAAATTGCTCAAGAAGTGTTTCTGTCAGTGCTAATTGTGTTTCTACAATATACCAATGCACATAAGAGCTATAATGCATTATTTTATTAAATAGTGATTTGTTTCATAGGTATGGATTTTATGACTTGAGCAGGTTCTTACATAACAGATTCTTACAAATCCTTTATTTCTACTTGGTCTGTCTATAACAATAAAAGCATAATATGCTAATTTGACCTGACTACCAAACGGACAATCTTCTGGATAAGGCCAGGGCTGTGAGGGCTGATGCAAGACACTGCAGCTTTGAGGGCTGAGCACCTTGCATGAATTTCGTGCATTGGGCCTCTAGTTTATGGATAAGAAAAAATGAGACTCAGCCCTAACTGGTTTGGCTCAGAGGATAGAGCATTGGCCTGTGGACTGAAGGGTCCCAGGTTTGATTCTGGTCAAGGGCGTGTGCCTTGGTTGCAGGCACGTCCCCAGTGGGGGGTGTACAGGAGGCAGCTGATCGATGTTTCTCATCGGTTTCTAACTCTCTCTTCCTCTCCCTTCTTCTCTGTGAAAAATCAATAAAATATATTTTACAAAAAGAAAAAGAGAATATGAGACTCAGACTGACTAACGTGCTCATCACAGGCCCCATATTGTCATGCAATGTTTCTAGGCCTCAAGTGTCATTCAGTGATAGAAACAGACTTACACACATTTCCTAAACTCTACAGATATCTTTACCCATTGCATATCCTTTTCACAAAAAGGATTTGAGAAACATCCCCACTTAATCGTGATTCTAAATATTGCTATGAATGCTGAACTACTGAAACAATCATTTTTACACAAGATGTCAAATGCACAGATGTTAAGAGTATAATCTGTGACACTTACCTACTTATTTAATCATTAACCTACCTTTTCCTCATTTTAACACAGAGTTAAAGTGAAGGGCATTAAATTGAGTAAATAATTTTGTACAGTACTTACATATTGTGCGCAGTCCATAATCAACTGTAAGTTCTAGTCATTATTTGGGGAGGATGGTGGCTTAAGGACCTCAGTAATTGAAAATGGTAGCTATGACACACAAAAATTCATATACATAGACAAAAGTATGGTTGTTACCAGAGGGAAGGGGAGTGGGAGACTCATAAAGGATAAAAGGGGGCAAACATACGGTGATAAATGAAGATTTGATTTTGGGTAGTAGGCACACAACACAACATATAGATGATGTATTAGACAATTATACACTTTAAACCTATATTATTTTATTAACCAATGTTACCTCAATAAATTTAATAAAAAAGAACCTTAAACTATAAATATGTACAACTGGGGGCACAAACTGTTTCAGATATTTTTACTTGAATGTTTTAAGTGGTTTGACAATTTCTTGTGGTATGCTTTAAAAGTAATACATACAGAAATATAATAAAATATCCTAAAACTGCAACAAGAAAATGATGGATTTGACAAAATCAGGAGTTAGAAAGTATTTCTTCTTTAAGTGGAGGAAAATTTTGTTCTAAAAACAGAACTCAACCTAAAACCGAGGAGTTTAAAATGTACACAGTCACTAGCAGACTATTTTACATTCAAAATTCATGAATCTCTGAAAGGATCTGTGTGTTGTTTCTGGCTAGTCCACAAATGAAGCTGAAGCTTTAATTATGATTTTCCAGTGAAACTGTGGAGGTGACACTTTACAAGGCCCGGTGGGATCAATGTATGAATTTTTGTTTCCTCTGAAAGTTTTATTGAGAAATTTGATGAAACTTAACCAAACCTGGCATACCAATAAACTGGAGTCAGATAGTGTGGGTCCATGTGTGTTTCTTTTTCTCTAAGGAATCCTGGTGGCCAGATCTCTAAATTTAGGTAAACAGGAGTCACATTGTCTTTGATGTTAGAGGATACAAAATGTTTTTACTAACACGCTTAACTGGGTTAAAAAATCAGATCAGAAATGTTTATTAAACGACAATTATAAACCCATTGTCTTAAATAATTTGTTCTTATTTGTTTCCTTGGAAATACTGTCTGCTTATAACTTGCTAGAGGGTTTAAAAAGCAAGTCATTTAGGTATTTTTTAATCTTAGAAGTAATCATCTTGGGAGATTAATGACAAGTAATTTATAAGTTGATTTTAATTTTACGGTATAAAAGACAAACTATTAAAATAATAAATAATACATAACAGTAATACAATAAAATGAACTGAAAAATCCCAACCAATTTGGGTTCTGGCCCACATATCAAGCAGAAATTAATTGCCTTTTGACTGCTGCTGGTAGCATTAAATTTTAGTTCTATGATCTACTTTTCTCTATTGCAGCTGTACTGGCAAAAAGGGAAACAGACAGAGGGTGATTTATCTGCAATAAAGTCAAGTTGTTATTGTTTTTGTAAAGATTTTCCTGATTAGATGTTTAAGAAAATTAGAACTTATATTTATGGAACACTATTTGATACTCCCTACAAATAGATTTTTATTCACATTGACTATATAATATTTGCTTTCTAAAAAATAAAAATAAAGCCAGTGCTCTGTGATTAAATCAACTTATGTGATTTAATGATTTCTCAAAATAATAAAGAATAAGTCTGATGAATATATGTTTACTATAATAATATGAAAAAAGAATTTTCTGATGGATCTCCAAATAGCGTATTATCCTCCTCTTCCTCCTTATCACTATTATTACTAATTTTGAGTAGGAAAAAACAGCAATGTAATTTATTTGGAGAAAATATGAAATATGAGACCTTAGTAAGGGGATAAAATAGTAATAAAATAATTTTTGATAGTAAAATATTAAGAACTGCAGGTCTATGCAATAAAGAATATGCAAGTATAGGTGGTTGGTGACAAAGGCCAGTAAAGTCAAAATGGTTGCCTTGGTCTAAAAGATTATGAATAAGAGAGGGGAAGATGAGGCCTCCATTTAGTTTGTAAATGTCATTCTGAGAGATGAAGGAAGTGGTTGAGCTCAGAGAGGTAGATTCTAAAGTTTCACTTGGATACAGGAAAGTATGAATGATAGCTGAGTCCAAGATTTGCCTCTCTGTGAAGAGAGGAGTATTGGGAACTGACAATCTTGTTGAACTGTGATGATAATAAGGTGTGACTTACATAACAATTTATGCTATAATCCATATTTGAGCCAAATATCTATATTCTATATTTTATATTGAGAGCATGGTGAGTTATATACTTATTGTTTTGAATATTAATTTTGTATCCTGCTACTTTGTGGAATTCATTTATTAGATCTAGTAGCTTTTTGGTGGAGTCTTTAGGGTTTTCTTTGTACAATATCATGTCATTTGTGAGTAGTGATAGTTTTACTTCCTCCTTTTCAATTTATGTCTTATTATTACTTGTCTGAAAATTGTGGCTAGGACTTCTAGCACTTTGTTGATTAAGAGTGATGAAAGTGGACATCCCTGTTTTGTTCTTGATCTTAAGGAAAACACTTTTAGTTTTATATTTGGTGATATATCTCCTTGGGTAAATAAAACAAGAAAAAAATAGATGAGACTACATCAAACTATATAACTTCTGCACAGCAAAAGAAACCATTAATAAAATGAAAAGGGAACCCACTGTATAGGAAAACATATTTGCAAGTAAAACATGTGAAAGGGGGTTAATTTCTAAAATATATAAAGAACATGTACAACTTAACACCAGAAAGACAATTCAATTAAAAGGGCACAAGACCTGAAAAGCCACTTCTCCAAAGAGGATATACAGATGGCCAAGAAACATATGAGAAAATGTTCAAGATCACTAATCATCAGGGAGATGCAAATTAAAACCACAGTGAGCTACCACCTCACACCTGTCAGAATGGCTACTATCCATAAATCAAGTACTAACAAAGATGTGAAGAAAAGGGAGCCCTAGTACACTGTTGGTGAGAATGCAGACTGGTACAGCCACTGTGGAAAATATTGTGAAGTTTCCTCCAAAAATTAAGAATGGAACTGCATTTTGACCTATCAATCCCACTTCTGTAGATATATCCTTAGAATCCCCAAATACCAATTTAAAAGAAAATATCCAACCTTTTGTCCATTGCAGCATTAAAGCCAAGATCTGGGGATAGCCCAAGTGCCCGTCTATAAATGAGTAGACAAAAAAGCTGTGGTACCTTTACACAATCGAATAAATACTACACGACCATAAAAAAGAAAGGAATCTTCACCTTTTGCAACAATATGGATGGACCTGGAAATTATTATGCTAAGGAAAATAAGCCAGTCAGAGAAAGAAATATAGCATATGATCTCACATATATGTAGAATCTAATGAACAAAATAAACTGATGAACAAAATAGAAACAAAGGAACAGACTGACAGCTGTCAGAAGGGAGGAGGAGGAGGAGACTGGATACAAGAGGGTGAAGGGATTGGCCAAAGATCATTTATGTATAACCTATAGACAAAGACAACTGTGTGGTGATGGCCAGAGGTAAGGGAGAACAAGAGGCTATGTGGGGGTAGGCAAAGGGGTGGAAAATGGGGATATCTATAATAGTGTCAACAATAAAAATAAAGTTAAACTTTTTTTTTTGGAGGATGCATAACCTGTGTTTTTGTTTGAGCACTTTATGGGAAAAGCCTGAATAATATTACTATTACTCCATTTCACTGGAGGGAGGGAGCAATTATAGAGAGATAGATATGTATATTTGCATGGAACAGACCCTAACTATTTACCCATGAATCCTTCCTTTAATCCCACATATTATATGGTATAAAACATTCTGTATAAAGCCTTAAGAATTGCCTACGATATAAGGAGTTTCTAATACACTCTTTTGAAGGTCTTAAGTACAATTACATATTTGATATAGAATCATAAGAACTTAAATACAATCATTATCTATGCATTTGTAACAATTTAAGGCTAATTTGAATGTAACATTAAAGGAATTACATGAAGAAAATAATTTTCATTGAACAAAAATATAATTGAAAATAAAAATACAATAATTACTTTTACATTAGTTTACATTATTATATTAGGAATATATATATATATTAGAAATGTCTTCTATACCTATTTCTAATCTCTACCAAGATAGCATATGAATGTACAGAGTTGAGTTGATGAGAAAATTAAGCTTTCATCTAGGTCTTGCAGATGATTCTGCATTATAATTTTAAACCAAATTGAGGCATTCCATAAAAACTTACAATTTAATATTTTTCATGTCATAGAGCACAGCTTCAAAAGCTCATGAGGCACAGATATTAAATAACATTCAGCGTCCCACTATATTGTGGAGGGAAAGGAGCTTAAGTATCAAAAATTTTTGTTGTACATAACACCTATGGGTTAACTCCTGTGTTGTACAAAAGAAGTACACAATCCACTCCCATAATGTAAGTTTCCAACACACACAAAGTATTTCCTCTGCTTATCTTGCAATAATTTTCAATCAATGTGGGAAATCCTAACAATAACATATATTTTTTAAAACTTTGAATTGATTAACCAAATTGTGGTTATAATTAAAGTTGCATATGTTTTATAGCTTTACATATTGTTTATATCTTTTACATAGTTTGACAGGCAGAATGATTTAGGGGAAGTAGCAGGAGCTTGGAAGCTAGACAGCCTTTGTTGGAAATGCATTGTTGTGATTTACTGTGTGGTCTTTTGAAATTCAGATTCCCCACTTATAGAATTCACACATGATTGTTGTAAAGAGGAAAGTTAGGAATTTAAAGTGCATATATCTGAAATGTAGTACCAATTCAATAATAACACCTATTACTAATAATATTATTAAACTTAAAATATATAATAAATAAGATTTAATTAACTGAATTTTTTACTAAATTTACTAGCATTTTAATTTTATTTGAATCATTAACTGTCACTTCACACCTAGTAGTTAGTGAAATATATCTTAACTTAAAAAAAATTGATTTTAGAAAGGAGGTGGTTATATTTTCTAGCTCTTTCTACCAATACATATTTAAAAAGATCCAGCTGTGCTCATAATTTTTTTGGCCAATCAACAAGGTTTAATTATGTTTCCTTTTAAAAAATATATGGGCTTTACAAGTCTGTATGATTTTATTTCTTTCATATTTTCTTTTATAGCTTTGCTACTAAAAAGTGGAGTAAAATTAAAGCATACTTTTTTCCTGGTTATAATTAAGTGCAATGCCTACATAAGAAGTGCATGTATGTTTATATGTGTGTGAGTACCTAATTCTTTATATTCTAAACATTTAAAATATTTTATTTAGCCATTTTCACATAGGTATTTAGTCAGCATCCATAGACTTCAAAATTTTCAATCATGTATGCAACATTTTTATTTTCTTTATGAATGTTTTAGAATGAATTATAACCAGTTAAGAACTGGTTGGAGGGGAGAAATGATCTGGTTTGAATAATCTGCAACTTTCTATGATGGAAATATTCTTACCACAGTGAATTTCAAGTCACTAAGTTAAGATAATGTCAACTACTCTCAAACTTACAATTGGCTCCCTAGGTCTACAAACTGGTCCCAGCAAACCACTGCAACCCCCAACTTTTTCACAAAGTAAATTCTGTTATTCAAAAGCTATCATAACATCATGGATAACAATTTCTACATTGATTTCCTCCTGAAAAATAAAGATTAGGTTAAGAGAGTATGATTAATCAACTTGAAAATAACTTTAATGATTAGACAACAGTATTTAAAGCAGTATTCTAAAGTTCAACTCTAGAATGATACCATTTTCTATGATTCATGAATAATCCTTCTTGCTTGCTTGATTTAACAATCAATTCACCAAGATGGGTAAAGAGACTACCTATGTTCATGCCATTGCGTGCAAAGAAAAGGCGAGGAGTTGCTAGAAAGAAGTGAAAGGCTTTTTAAAGCATATGCAATACGTAGTAAACTGCCATTGCTAATCATAGATTACGAGGGTATCCAGCAATGATTTGCCTCATCTCAGTGTTCTGTTGTTCAAGGGAAATAATAGCTGTATCAAGCCTAAAACACAGAACAAAGATGTCAAGAAGAAAAGGAACACCTTTCAATATCCAAATATAAAAAACTAAACAGTCCTAGTGGTTGGACTCAGTGGCTAGGGTGTCAGTCTTTGGACCAAAGAGTCCTGGGTTCCGTTCTGGTCAAGGCCACGTACCTCGGTTGCAGGCTCCTCCCCAGCCTGGGCCCTGGTCAGGGCTTATGCAGGAGGCAACCAATGGATGTGTTCTCTCACATGGATGTTTCTCTATGTCTCTCCCTCTCTCTTCCACTCTCCCTAAAAATCAATGGAAAATATCCTTGAGTGAGGATTAATAACAACAAAAAATAAAAAAAAAGGAAGAAAGAACAAAGAAAACTTAATGTATACATAGAAATGGTCTCATATCAGCGAAAAGAAATGGTCTCATATCAGCGAAAAGAAAGTCCAAATTTTCCACAACGGCAATAATATTATTCTTTTAAGATGGATATTGGAATTATATTCTCTTGAATTTCTACATGCAAATTACTTAAAGAAGTTAAAGAAAAAGGACAATAGAATACCTAAATTATTAGCATTGTCAATGAAAATAAAAAGACGTTTCTCAGTCTTTTTTGTTTATTTTAAAACTAGGGGCCCAGTGCATGAAATTCGTGCACTGGGGGTGGGTGGTCCCTCAACCCATCCTGCACCCTCTCACATACTGGGAGCCCTCAGGGGATGTCCAACTGATGGCTCACCCTCAGCCTGCCCAAGGCCTAAAGCCTCTAACAAGGCTTTAGGCCTTGGGCACCCAGCCATCGCCCTGCTCAGCTCAGCCCTGGCTGCCTGCGACCACCTGACCCCAGGGGCTGGGCGCTTGCTGCCACTTCCCCTCACAGCACCCAGGGGCTGGGTGCTCGCCACCACTACCATTTCATCTCCACTCCTGGGGCCCGGCCCTCATGCCACTTGGCCCCACCTCTGCTCCTGATTGGCTGGTAGCATAGCCAATCAGGAGCAAAGGTATGGTTACATTTGCACGTTTCTCTTTTATTACATACAATATACATTTTTATTGATTTCAGAGAGGAAGGGAGCAGTAGAGAGAAATAGAAACATCAATGATGAGAGAGAATCATTGATTTACTGCCTCCTGCATGCCCCACACTGGGAATTGAGCTCACGACCCTAGCAATATGCCCTGACTGGGAATCGAACTGTGACCTCGTGGTTCATAGGTCGATGCTCAATCTCTGAGCCAAGCCAGCTGGACACACAGTCACTTGACTATCATGCTATTTTAAGTACTTGATAATGTAAGTACAACACACAAAGTACCCAGTTTCTTAAAAGAGTTAGCTTACAAATTCTAAACAGAAAAAAAATTAGCACAGAATCATAAACCTTGTATTCTGAGGAGTGTATCAGTATTTGTGTGTGTGTGTGTGTTACATGAATTTTGTGTCCCGTGCATTTAAGTGCATGCTGTGTTCATATACTTGTGACAGTATTAAGGAGACATTTTCCTGTTTTTAAAATTATGTTTAATTATAACGTCAAAAGGACACTTCTAGAATAGGCATTTACTATGAAATATTGGAAATTATAAAGAATGTGTTTATGATTAAGCTCCTCACACAATAGTAGCCATGCCATAAATGTTCATTTATTCATACTAAAACACTAAGTTTTCTGGCCATAGCTATGGAAATTAAAATGGCAACAGATGGGGCATAAAAACCTCAGTGCTCATCCCTGTTGGTTTATCTAATAACTAGAGGCCCGATACACGAAATTTGTGCAAGAGTAGGCTTCCCTTCCCTTGGCTGCTGGCACCTGGGACCTGGATTTCCCTTGCAGAGAGAGGCCCCACCCACTTGCCACAGCCCACCAGTCAGTGGCCTGGGCTTCCCTCTTTGGGGCAATTGTGGGGCCCCTCCCCCCATTGATTGCCCTG
Organism: Antrozous pallidus; assembly: GCA_027563665.1. Taxonomy (NCBI): domain Eukaryota; kingdom Metazoa; phylum Chordata; class Mammalia; order Chiroptera; family Vespertilionidae; genus Antrozous; species Antrozous pallidus. The sequence goes on from CM050521.1 coordinate 68,184,433, forward strand.
CTGGCCAGTGGTCTGGGACTCCCTCTGTGGGGTGATCATGGGGCGATGGCCCAGCCCCAACCAATTGCACCCACCTTGGCTGGCTTGGTGCCAGTGGATGACATAGCATGGTCCTAGATGTCGTTCAGCTGTTCCACTGTTCGGTTGATTTGCATATTATGATTTTATTATATACTATAGTCAGTTTTCTGCCAGTGTCATGGATTTCTTAAATAGACAAGTAAGATAATATATATGAAAATCCTTTATAAAGTTTCCCATAAATAAATACTGGCTTTACCTGAGGCAAAGTTCCTATAGCATTTGAATATATATATTTTCACAACATAATTGTACTTCTTTGTCCTCCGATAAGGTAACATGGACCTTCTATTATTATCTCTCTACCATACCACCTATACATTGACCTCTTTCTATTCTGGAAATATACATTTCCCAATTACAGAAAAGGCTAGCTTTATGACATAGAAACATTTTGAACTTGAGTTTTATAAAGTATGTCAAACTTAGCAAAATCTATGATATTAAAGATCTGGCCACTGGAAATACTGTATTTGTGATTATATTTATTATATTACAAACAGAGCTCTATAATGCTCTTAACAATAAGGCAATGCCTCATTAAAAGGAAGTTTTCATAATGAAAAGATAAGGCTCTATAATTCATGATTATCCTATATAATAAAAGAGAAACATGCAAATGTGACCATACTTTCACTCCTGATTGGCTATGCTGCCACCAATCAGGAGCGGGGGTGGGGACAAGTGGCATGAGCATCAGGCCCTGGGGGTGGAGATGAAATGGTGGTGGCAGTGAGCGCCCAGCCCCTGGGGCCGGGTGGTCGCAGGCAGCTGGGGCTGAGCTGAGCAGGGCAATGGCTGGGTACCCAAGGCCTAAAGCCTCTGGTGGTGGGTGAGCCATCTGTTGGACATCCCCTGAGGGCTCCCAGTATGTGAGAGGGGTCAGGTTGGTTTGAGGGACCACCCACCCCCAGTGCATGAATTTCGTGCACCAGGCTCCTAGTATTTAATAAAAAACTTGAGAAGAGCTCTAGCATTTTTGACTTAACCAAATGACATTGATATAAAATTACTACTCAGAGTATGAAAGAGTGATGATTTAGTGAGTCTATGTTAACCCTTCTCTATAATATAATAATTGCTTTGAATAAGTGTTTTCTCTTTATTTAGCTCATTATACTCAAGATATTATAATTATTTATGCATATGTCAAATACATTTGCCATATTAAATATAATTTATATGCAATATTATTCACTAATTCTTTGTGTTTACATAGATGGGCATACACAGCAGAGACTAATATAAAAATATATTTATTATGTAAAACAAGCCATAGCTAAAGCTTATACCTTATCTAATGTTAATAAATAAAACTGAAATATTAGAAAAATTCCTTAAGTTAGGTATTTTAATAATTCCTTAGGAAGAAAATTTTATTAGCTTCAGTCAGGTCTTTCCTGAAAGTGATTATGTTCTAAAATATTAACTGAGGTTTCTGTTGAGAAGAAATTTTATCACGCAATTCCCACAAATCTATGTTACTAAATATATATATATATATATATATATATATATGAAATGCTTATTGTAAGAATTGCTCATTTTTACCAATAACCCACCATAATAGTTTATAATTGTGTTCTCTGTGCTTTCTCCGTTAAAATGATAAGGCATTTTCAGACATATGGCTCAAAGATATGAATAAATTCTGTAAATTTAGTAAATTCTGTAGCTAAGTTCATCAAGTATTAAGACGCTGCTTATTATATAAAATGTCTAATTTTATTGTTCAATTTCTTTATCTTCTCATATTAATGCTATTTCCTTTTCTAAGCAATTTGTACGTTTAAAATTAACAGAGAAATCTCAGGAATCATAATCTAGGTTCTAAAATATAAAGACAGGAAGCTCGATTTTACGGAACATGAAACTAAGGATGTTGTGAACAGTAATTGTATACTAGTGGCAAATCTACATGACTCACAGTTTACAATTGTTTGTAATAGCCAACAACAACAAACCACAAAAAGTTTATTATTGAAATTTTCCTAAAATTATTATAATATAATTTCTCATTGAAAAGGATAACCATTTAGTGCAACAAGAGGACTTTTAAAATTTAATTAAGTTAGAAAAGCACTAACTTATTCTAAAATTACCATGTGTGTACTAACTCATCTTCTTACAAAGACATGACTTCAGAATGCTCCTTTATTTTTTTAACTCAAATTTATCAACTCAAATAATGGAAATATAATAATCTCAAAGAATCTTCTTATCCATTCACTGAAGTTAAAAAATCTGGCCTTCATAATACCATTCCATAGTGACCCTATCATGCTAGAGATACTCCCATTGCACACAAATTCATCCCGTGACATACATTTGTTAATTAAGTTGATACGTATTGGAAAAAATTAAAAATAGACAAATTTTTTCTCTTCTATATTTAAAAGTCTTTAAAATTTAATGTAATATTTGCTTCTTTAAATTATCATCATTAGCTATATACATAAAATGTTCACATATTAAGCAAAGCTATTTTAAAACGTTAGTAGCATTGTTTAATTGAATGATAGGACAATTTTGAATCCTACAATTATGATATAGGGAACTGCTTTTTTTCCCTTTAAATATGCATCCAACTACAGATAAAAATAATTTAATCTGTTGTTGATGAGTTAAAAAAGGGGGGGGGTGAAGATCACATCACACAATAAGTAAATGACAGGTTTCATTTGGAAGGGTTACCATGGTGCTCCTTTTGGAAGCTGTAAGATACTGCTGGGACAGAGAGGAAAGGCTAACAGGCCAGAGAAGGGGATCTGGGCCCTTTATTGTTACCATTAAAGTCTTACATAAAACTGTCTCCACAATCCATAAAAATGCCATGGTGCTTCAGGAAAAATAGAGACCTGATATAGTAGTTTATTTTGGCAGAAACTAAGGTTCCAGGACTGAAGAGTTGCTGCCAGAAATAGGAACCAGCTTTCAGAAGAAAATATCACTGAACTAGAACACAGAGCATGTGCCACAGCATTAATAGAGTGGTGCTGCGGGATCTGAATCAACGGTCCTTTGTTAATAACCCTGCAACATAATTAATCATCAGGAAGAAGTCCTAGTAAAGAGGTCTGAGGATGGAGTCTAGCTACCCAGGGATTCCCTTTTTCTCTGGCACCCACTTGCCAGTGCAGCCATGAAACTGGAGCAGAAATGTCTCTCTGTAAATGATTAGCAATTGCTGATTTACATAAGCTGTACACTAGCTAAGTCATTGTTGATCTGTGTTTTTGGGAGGCCCTCTCACAACCTCCTGAATGACCCAAGCAAGTCACCATCACTTTGGGCTTCCTTGTCTCTGTTCCCTGTACTCTTCCCTCTCAAAATGGGGAATTCTCCAAGGTCTGTGTGCTTAGTCTGCTTATCTTCTATAAAGAATTCCCACACCTGAACAGTTCACCATTTTCAAGGTCTCAATTGCCATATGAATTCCACTCAATAAATATTTATTGAAGAGGTACAAACAAATTTACAAATTTGGTAAGTAATACATCACCTAACTTCATTAAAGAAATTATTTTAAAAAGTGTGGGTGTGTGTGTGTGCACGAGTGTGTGTGCGCGCGCCTGTGTGTGTCAGGTAAAGATGTCAGGAAAAGGATTTCTTTTAAATTAAATAAACCACTCAGAACATAAAATAATAGGCTTAGTGCCAGAAGAAGATAAGACACATTTGGATAATTAAAGTAGGGAAAAGTCACATGAAATTTAGAAATCATGAAAAGTTTCATTAATAGATTACATTTATATAATTTCTTCAAGAAGAGAGAGAGCTTCTACAATGGGAGACCGCAGAATAGGACTTCACAGGTGATGGGAAAATAATAGCAAAAACTTAAGTTAATAGGCTGACCATTGGATGCAGAAAGCAATGAGTACTTGGAATATGAAGAAATGATGTAATCATCCCAGAAAAAATAGGCCGAGGCCCTGTGCTTAATTGAATGACAAGCTAAAGGAAGTAATAGGTTTTATAGCAGAAAAAAATATCTGTCACAGTGGTAAGGAAGGGATACGGCAAAAGTATAGGTGCTGGGCCTGTGGGATCAGGGGACAAGTAAGGGTAAATTAGAATACTTCAGAGATCAAGTGGTGAGATGGATTCATATAATTTTTAAAAGATATTTTTATTGATTTCAGAGAGTGGAAGGGAGAGGGAGAGAGAAAGATAGAAACATCATTGATGAGAATCACCCTGAATGCCGCACACTGGGGATCGAGCCCACAACCCAGGCATGTTTCCTGACCGGGAATAGAATCATGACCTGTCCCTCATTAGTCAACAGAATGGCAAACGCTGCCCTAGTTCATAGGTTGGCACTCAACCACTGAGCCACACCAGCCTGGTGGATCCATATAATTTGCAAAAAAATTATTTCTAAACTCTCAAAGATGGTGTCCAGAGAGGCCTAAGCTTACAGATCAATCGGTCTGAAGATCATCACTAAAAAAGGGTGGATGTCTGAGAGTTCTTACCAGTCACACTTTACTAATTGCCTACTGACATTCCAACTTGATTGCACCACAGATTTCAAGTTAAATTCTTCCCCCAAACTAAACTCTTTTCTTTTCCAACCTCTCTATCAATTTTCCCATTTTCAGGCTCAAATTCCTTAATGGATTTTTATGCTTTCTACTTTTCTCCATTCCCCACAACTTATAAGTCACAACGTTCTGTGTACTTTTCCTTGAAAATGGCAAATGTCTGAGTCAGGTTCAGCATCTTGTGCTAAGATTACTTCAATAATCACTTAATCCGCCACACTTTTTTTTTCTATTTGCATATTAGCATTTTATTTATTTTGTATTATTGTTTAATGAAAGTATTACAAATAGTAGTACATATGTTTCCTTTTTTTCCCTTTGACCTCCCCCTGGTCTCCCCTACCCCCCAGCACAAGACCTCCCCGCCCCCCAGTATCTTGTATTCTTTGGTTATGCTTTTATGCATGCATACAACTATTTCCCACCACACTTTTTTACCTGCTTTCTAGATACTTCTGAATTTGTTTTCACTCTGTCTTTTAAAGTATGTTCCTATTATATCAAGGTATTCTATGTTCCAATGATGCTGTTGGCTTTACTGTATTTCAAAAAAATGTCAAACCAATTTCATCTCCTATGATTACAATTACTCATAAAATGTTTACAGAGTTCTTCTCACTTTATTGAGTGCCAATACTGTGCCAGGAACTGTGGACACAAAGATGAGTAAGAAATTATTCCTGGCCTTGAGGAGCTCTCAGAATGGGAGAGAAGACATAGAGAGGGGAAAGAAAAGTATCCATGGATTTTAATTATCCTCTTGTTTGTACTATTGTGTACTTAAAAATTTTGAAATAAAAAGTCAATTAGACTGAAAAATAAGTCAATATAATGAAGAAGATGCTAGTAGAGCTGAGGATTTCCATAGAGGATTGGAGAAAAGAAGGGAAAGGAAGAGAAGGAAAAAGAGGGAATGCGCTCATCTGCTTGCTTTACTAATAAATTAAGCGGGAGTCTCAGAGAAGATAAGCGTAAGACAGAACTGGGAAAGGGAGAAGAGTTTGTCTAAAGGGAAAACCGGACTTGCATTAAGGTCAGAATGAACAGATGCACTGGGACACTGCCTCAAAGTGTTAGAAACAAGAATGTGGGGAAAGAGGAGTGATGAGGACAGGGCCAGCCTGGGAGAGCCTTTGATTTCCATGCCAAGGATTTTATCTTGATACTAGAAGATGGTTTTTTAAATAAAGGTAACAAATATTGGTTTTGAATGTCTAAATTTGGTATCTAAAAATAAATGTAATATGTGTTCCCTACTGCTATGAAAATCTGCATGCTCCTACCTAGAGCAATTAAAGGCAAGAATCATTTAATATTGCATCCCTACTAGTAGTGCATGATAGGTATTGGACAAAAAAAACCCAATCAATCAATTCTAGCATAATCCTGAAATGATCAAAGATGATAAGCTATTGTCTCTGGTAAAATTCTAAACTAATACCTTTTGCAATCCTTAAAAAGATATAAATCTTTAAAAGTATAATTTCTATAGCATTCTTTATGCTGAGATAATAATAGTAGCTAACTTATAAGTAGTATCTCTTATGTGCCAGGCTGTATTATAAGGTATACATTTATTGACTCAATTCATCCTTCACTTTAGAAATTAAGAAACTGAGGCACATAGAGATTCATTAACACATGCAAGATCACATAACCAGTAAGGCACAGAACTAGGGTTTAATCATGAGCAATCTTCCACCAGAGTCCGTGGAACCCGTATCCAAAGTGATCGTACAGAGAGAAATGCAAAATAAGGAGAAAAAAAATACTATGGCAACACTTAATGGCTTGTACCTTCTCAATCTAAAGACTTCAAAGCCACATACAACTTCACAATTGTCAAGGTCTTTAATTACATGGGTGACCACATCATTAATAGAACAACATGATTAGCTGGTAATTTAACTTCCCCATCACAAGACCATATCCTGGGAAAAACGAATGATCTAAAACCCATTCAATATTAAGCCATTTTCTAAGCCTTGAATCTACCAACAAGGGATCTACACAGCTTGCACAATACCACCTTTAATAGTGTGATATTAATGTTGGGTCTGATGAGAGAGTATCAGGCTTAAATTGCTTTTAACCTATAGGCTTCTCAGCAATGAATTAATTTGGATTTTTATGACAATTTGTTTTCAACTGCAGTTATTTATTTATTTATTTTTTACTGCTCAATAGAAACCTTCCCTACTTGTTCAAGGGTCAACTGTATGATACGTGAACTGAGAGTAGGATAGTCTTAGGATGCCTTTTTAGAATCATGTCTGAAAGTAATTATTCATATTTCCTAAATGCTCTCACTAAATGGTTTACAATAACTTCAACAAAATGTATGTGCCATAAAAGCATACAGCATATGTTGTGACATCTTCTGTAAGCACCAGTCATGTAAGCACATCTCTTCTCAGCCAAAAAAAAAAAAAAAAAAAAAAAAAAAGTTCCTCTTTGGAAAGAAGCACTAACATCTCATTAGAAGAGAAAATATCTACTATGAGTATAAACTGTATCATGGCCCACATAAAAAGTTAAATAAACTATATTATATTATCTAAAGAACTACTAAGGCAGCGTAATTGTTAGAATTAACCTTTTATTTTGAGAACATTGTTGACTCACATCTTATCAAAAGTAGCTAGCACAAGGAAATACTAAAACAATAAAATAACACCTGGAAATGAACCCTTACCCAGTTTTATCCAATGGTAATCTTGCAAAACTGTAGCACAATATCACAATCAGAATATTGACATTGAAATCGTCAAAAGACAGAAACTTCATCCCTATAAAGATCAGATCCTTCATGTGGCTCTTTTATAGTGATACTCAATTCCCTCCGGTCTCCACTCCTTCCTTAACTCCTAGCAACAACTAATTTATTCTCTGTTTCTATCACTTTTGAACTTTCAAAAATGTTACATACATAGAATAATACAAGACATAACCTTTGGAATTGGCTTTTATCTGGAGAGTCATCCAGGTTGTTGAGGTTCATCAATATTTCCCTTCTCTTTAATTACTGATCTCTTAATGGGATCTTTCACTGAGTAAAAGTTGGATTAAGTAGAGCAGTTGTTGTCTTCAAGTGTTTTAGTTTGTGAAGCTGGCAACCCCTTTCTTGGACATCCTGTAAAGATAAAACTGTTTTTTGGCGCCTGTTGTGTTTGTGTTTGTTGGTGTTTTGAGGTTGCTGGATTCTTTAGCTCCAAGTCTAGGGCATAAAAAGCAACAGCAAACCCAGGGAACTTCCCATCATGTCATTGACTCAGTCTCAAAACCTCCAGCCATTCTCCCTTCCTTTCTCTCTCCGAATCTTATAAAGTTCATTTTATAAGTAATACTCAGTGTTTTTAGTCATACACTGTGAAAGGACATGAGAAATATACATTTATTCTATCTGTCTGGAATCAGAATCCCAGCAAATCTACCTTTAATATTTAGACTTACTTATAAACTATGTAACCATGTCACATAGTTTCTATGGTGTAGGAACCATAATGTTGCATCTTTCTTGCAAGCTGTGTTTATTCACAACTACCATAAAAGGATCAGTAGTAGGTAAAAAATGATCTTGCACTCTCCTGTGTGTATATGGAATGCAAGTTTCATATCTATGTCTGTTATATGTCAGGAGATGCCTAATGTCTAAACCCAGAATTTCAAACACTTGATAGTAAAGCAGATCACATCTATTTATTTTTAAAAGTTTCAGGCCATTTAAATCATTTTCTTTCTACAATTATTCAGAAACGTATTTTGTTCTTTTATCAAATATTTGAACAGAAACTCTGTGCCAGAAATTGTCTTAAGTACTTGGAGCTAAAGTCTCAATGTTTGCAATCAAGTTTTGGCGATACCTATTAATAAATAATGTTGATGTAAAATGACTCATTCAAAAAATAAAAGGATCAGCTACTATGGAGAGGAAGGGAGAGAATACCTTTTCTAGAATGAGTTAAGGATTGCTTCCAGGAGGAAGTGACTTCTAGGGTGGGTCTTAAGGAATGAATGGAATTTCTGTAGATGGGGGAAAGAGGGTATTCCAGACAAAGGAAATAGCGAGAACAAACTCTTACAAACACAAAAGAGCACAGGGTGTCCTTCCCTTTGGAAAGCAATGCTCTCCTGGGGTTGAAGCCAGGACAAAGAGAATGCTGGGGAATTGGAGAAAAAATATTGGCAAAAGATCATGGACTGGAAGCTATAGGGAGTATATTACTTTGAGGGTTTTAATCAGGTCAGAATTAGATGGATGTGACTGAAGAGCAGGAACCTAGCCTTGTTCTTTAGGTTGACTCTCCCCCCCCCCCCCCAAGGGTTTCTCAATCCAGGCACTGCTGACACTTTGGACTCCTTGTTTGGGAGGCTAACCTGTGTATTGTATTAGAAGATGTTTAGCAGCATCCTCAGCTCCAAACCACTAGATGCAATAGCATTCCACCCACCTTAAAGTTGTGACAATTATTTGTCTCTAGATACTATAAATGTGTCCTGGGAAATAAAATCATCCAGGTCTAGAACAACTGGTCCCTTCCAAAGTTCTAATATTGTGCCTAACCCAGTCAGTGGTCACTGAAGGATATTTAAAACAATGGTCACATTTGCAGTATAAAAAACCTGAGGAATAAAAGCATTGACATAAATTGGAGAGGGACTCATAATGACCATGTAAACAAAACTGCATTTCTAAACTAAGAATTTAGAGAGAGTAAGAGAAGAGTAAGAGTAAGAGTTGGAATGTGAAATTGATAGATTTTGATGACTAAATAGCTTTTTTTTATGATGAATTGCTTTTCTATTGGTAAGTGGCTGTCTTCTTTCCACATCAAACTTGTTATAATCTGTGACTGAGAGCTTGAGCTATGCTAATAAGCATGGATGGAGAGAGAAATATTCATGTTACTTCAATTTCCTTCTTATTAAATTGATTTGGCCACGTAGGCACGTACATGATATACTGGGCCTAAGCTTTAGATACTTTTTGCTTTTTAAATCAACCACTCATTTTATTAGAAGTAAAACACTTAGCCAATGGGAGGCAGTCTATATGCACAATTTAAATGACTGAAGGGGTGGCTGGAATGAATCAGTAATCCTAAAAGTATGATCAACCATTTCAAAGTGACATTCTTAAATGGGTTTTCCATTTATGGTTGGGCAAACACCCACAGTTCTCTGCGTAGCACAGATTAGAGCAGGTGCTACCGACACGAAAGTTGTTCTCTGAAAGAAGGCAACATCACAAAACCGAAGACTGTGGTTTTGGCATTAGTAGCACCATTCTACTCCAGTGAGCTAATTGAGAAATTTTCCAGTATCAGATGATGACTGGCTGGGGTAGCAGATAGAGGTGCTACTACCACTATAGTTATATTTAATCACATAATATGAGACAATAATAAACAATGCAACAAGTCAAGTTAAACAGGGTAAAATAAGAATTTTAGAGTTATACATAACTTTGAAAAGTTAACTATTTTACTTTTATTTCAGGCAATACCATCTTTACACCATGGAATTAAAAAAGGGCAAAATCACTTCTCCCCAACACAATTTATTCTCTTGTTTGATGTTGTCAACTACTGATATTTGCCTCAGGATTATTTTTGAAAGGGAAAAATAAAATCAGCCAAACACCATTATTTCAAGGTTTTCCAAAGAAGGATACCATCTATAATAATCTATAATAATAAAAGCATAATATGGCAATCAACTAAAGGCCAAACAGTGGAACGACCATCCTGATGACCACACTATGACACCCACTGGCGCTTGGCCAGCCAAGGCTGGTGTGATGCAATTGGTCGGGGTGGGGGGAAGGGTCCCACCATCGCCCCATGATCACTCCACTGAGAGAGGCCCAGGCCACCAACCAGTGGGCTGTGATAGGCAGGTAGGGCCTCCTCTCCCTCAGTGGGGCCATAGATTATGGGGCTTCTGGACTGTGAGAGGGCATTGGCTGGGCTGAGGGGACTCCCCCCTAAGTGCATAAATTTTTTTGCACCAGGCCTCCAGTATTAATATAATGCATACCACTATTTCTTTAGAAAAGTGTTTGCATTTGTGTTTTTAGTTCTCTATTTTTTCTAAACTAAAAGCAAGTAAGTAGATATAGAAATAAATGTTGAATCAACTCTGGTCATAATCATTAAAAAAGCTCTCAGAGCACCAGGAGAGTATCAGCTATACAATCTTTTAGTGAGATTTTAACTGTCAGCAGATCTGAACTTTTGAATGATACTGGATTAAAAAGTAAAAGAATAAAGATAGCACTAGAAAAATTAAACATATTTTGTAGTTGCCAGGCAATATAATATTTCAATGTTGAGTAATGCATTAATCTCCTATAGGAATAAGCAGACTTTTAGTTTCCATAGTCTTATAAGCCAAATTTTGATATTTTTGGCTTAGAACAATGGAGCAGGCCCCCATTCCTTCAGATTTTTTCCACATCCTCTTTAATACCCACACAGTGCTGTGACTGAGAGACTGAAGTAGTTTGGAAATATATTTGTATTTCATCCTGAGATTTATAAAGAATGGAACAACTCCAAAAGATGTATGACTAAATGTAGTGCATATGAAATTTAAAAACCCAACTCCATTAAACCAGTCAGTGTTTCCCATAGTTATAAAGTCGAAGTCTAACAAAATGAATTCTTCATGTTCTGGAGGTTTAAGTCTAAAGTATCATCAATACTTTGGGAACAGAAGCTCTATGATTAAAAGGTCTACACACCTTTTTATAAAATAATTCAGAGATGTAAATTACTCTAGTCTCCAATGTATTAGTATAGCAGTCATTTTACCCGCAGGTAAATAACCAAAGCTATACATGTGGATAAAATGTCAACTTTCTCATTGTAGTTCCCAAATATGAAAGCCACACAGAGCATACTGGTATGACTCTCTTTCACAGCCAACAAACTGTATTTTGCTTAAAAGTTTCAGGAAAGTCTAAAGCGAATATAGTTATAGATTTATGGATGAGAAGTTGATGAGTAGAAAGATCCAATTTTCAAAAAAGAAGAAATGAAATAAGAACTCTCATCTTGTCCCAAATCTGTCACTATCAACCTAGAGACATTTCTACAATAATCTTTAACATATATGAATGGTATAGCACTAAGTTGATGTTTAAAAAGAAACAAAATGCCAGTTTTATGAAAGCAGAACGATTATAAATCACTGAACAATGCACTAGTATAAGGCAGGCGGTGGGAAGCATGGGTACAGTAATGGGTAATGGCATCATTCCAGTCGCTGGCAGACACAAAACAACTTGCTATCTTCATCTCTCCAGTTACACTCCTGATCATTTCAATATTATCTATTTGAAAAATATATATCCCAAGAGTTAATAGGTTTATCAAACCTTGATATGAAGAAAATTTTTAGTTCAAATAAAAATTTTAATTCAGAACAAGTATTTATTTTGTAGCATTACAATTGCTAAAAAATATCAACTATAGTTATTAGAGTTACAAAAGCAAATAACTACAGATAAAGGACACAGTTTAAGAAAAATTTGCTCTGTTACTGAGGCAAATAAATTCCTTAATGGAAAATAAAGGGTAAACACAAAATGCAGGGAAAAAAGCAATGTGCCACCTTTTGAAATCTTATTTTGGGGATACATTTTCAGTTTTCTCTTTAATGTCTGTTTATTTCCTTTGCATCTTATTTGTTTTTGGTCTTTCTAGGAGTTTGGCATTTGGCCTGCTTTTACATGGAATGGTATTTTCCCTAGTGGATTGCTGATTAGAATGCATGTGCATTTACTTGAAAGGTACTCATTTATTTTAGTTAAGATAAAAATACAGCATAAGTTTGAAATTCTATGAAATTAAATAAGCCAGATAACAAACAAACAAAAATGCCCTCCTGATTGATGCTTGATGTTTACTCCTTAACCATGACCCTGCCTTTTAATAGAAGTTCGTATATGAGGACCAATGACCATTTCATTTGAAGTAGAATGTAAAGAGAAAGATAAAACGTCTCTAGAGCTAATTCAGTTTGGGGGGGCAGGGTTCATGGCCTCCAGATTCCTAGGCTTTCCTCTTCAAATGTCCTGTGCCCCTATAATTCACGCTTCCTACTTAGGGCCCCGACAAGGTTTATTCTTGGCTTCGTTTCTGCACTTCTGCTGAATGTGAAGTTTGAGGTTTGTTTGAATTCCTGCTCTGTGGAGAGCTTCTGGACTTTCTAGCAGGTGTAAGGGCCCTATGGCTCCTTCTGTTGCATCTCATTTCCACTTATTCAATACTTTATCTTGGAGGATGAAGCCAATGTGACGTTCGTGTTTCCTGGCAGTCTCTTGCTTCAAAGGACTTAATGGTGATTTGTTTATTTCCCAGGAAATGGAAACCAGTCAGTGATGACAGATTTATTAGTTAAGTGGACATCACACACAAAAAATCCTTTTCTTGAAGTTCAGGCTTCCTTCTAACCACACTCTAAACGTTCAAGACAATGTTATATATTTTGGCAAATGAAACTCATGTGAATTAATATAGTCAAATTTGTGAATTGATATGACTTCCTCCACATACATTTCCAGAATAACTTGGAGGAAAGAAAATGGGGGGAAAAAAAACTAATATTAATCTAAAATAAGAGGAGGAAAAGGCATTCTAATAAAATGGTAACACTAGTAACTTTAGAAAACTAGTTAAAGGAATAATAAAGCAAAGGTGTCAAACTTGAAAAATTCTAGTCTGGAAGTCAGAAAGAGCACTTGCAACAGTGGAATACCCTGAAATTCTAAGCCATGAGCTAATTTTGAGTATAACACTATAGATTTTTTTCATATTAATCACTGATAGAACATTATTTCATGTTTAAATTTTCAAGATAAATTGGAAGAATATGTCTCAAATCCAAAATCGTCCAAATTCTTGCTTCTTAATGAATTACTGATTTTAGCAGGAAGTAAATGTCATGCAAGAAAGACACTGGTCATTATCTCATCAATGGAAATTCCCTCTCTTTCACATTAATTTTTGAAAAATCAGTGAACTAAACTTCAATACTCATTCAAATTATATGGACTTCTGTAAATAAATTATCATATTACTAGCCTAGAAAAGTAGATTTATATGCTATCCTTGCCCTTATTGTAGAAAATAACCCACTGAGCAACCTTCAAAAGGAAAATTTCAGGTATTTGACATCTTAATAAAGAATCAGGATGAAAATTTCAAACAGCAGATTATAGAAATAAGAGAAAGAAACTGAATTGGAAGTTATTGGTCCCAGCTTTGCAAACATTATTTTAGGGGTTCTACTCTCTAAACCTCAATGTACTCATCTTTAAGATTGAGGGGTGGTTTTGATGAATTCTATAATCCCTTTCAATTCTAACATTCTGTGAACATGTTTAAATATAGCCTGCAAGGACATTTCAATAGCTTTCAAGATAAAGATGAAAAGTCATTCCAGTTTTTGCACAATTCTCATCTAAAGTCAGTGCCTGAAATATGAGAAAGCCTATACATGAGTTATGATATGCAAATATCTTCCACAATGTTTTCTGGGGGCTTAATCCTCCTGAGCCTTATCAAGATGACATCAATTCCATGCCCAAAATAACATAGCATATCTGACCAGCTAGCAAAATACCTTACCTTTCACTCTGATTTTATCAAATGACATCTTACCAATATTATCAATTACAGAGCTTGGTTATCTGCAATCAATTACTACCCACAAACCTTGATGCATAAAACACAAAGGAATGCTTAAATCATAACAATTGAGGATCTGAACAAAAATGACCTAGGCATAAATTTTGTGCACGATTCCAGGAAACCAAACCTACCCTGTATTTCATGTCTGTATTAATCAACAAGGAGCCTGGCTGTCATGGCTCAGAGGCTGAGAGTCGACCTACGAACCAGGAGCACATGGTTGGATTCCCGGTCAAGGCACATGCCCTGGTTGCAGATTTGATCCCTACTCGGGGGCATACAGGAGGCAGTCAATCATTGATTCTCTCTCATTATTGTTGTTTCTATCTCTGTCTCCTTCTGTCTTCCTCTCTGAATTAAATAAAAATACATATTCTTTAAAAAAAAACTACAAAAAACAAAGATTCTTATATTTTTTCCAAAGGTGTTTTGATCCAGTTCACAGTGTAATAGATTTTTATGCACTCAGGACTTCAGAAGTTGATCATAAGAAGTAAGATAAATTGAGGCATGTTTCATCATTTCCTAAAACTTCCCTGGATTTCTCTGGATATTTTCATCACATATGCTAAGTTATTATATCCTCTACATCCAGTTATTTCCATCTTAGTCTTTCCTACTATGCTGTGGATCTTTCTAGAAACCTCAGTTTGTTCTATTCATTGTAGTGCACTCAGCAGTATAAAGTCCTTACAGAACCATGTCCCTGGCACATAGTAGGCATTTAGTGAATTATGTCAGAGTCTGTGAATTATAATACCACTGAGACACCTATAGCATTGATGTGTGTGTTGGGGGAAGGGGAAGAATAGGCTACAATTTGCCACTAATTTCCACTTATCTAAATAGTTCTCTGAGCTACTTGTTTCTAATGAATTCAACTTGAGCTAAAATACTAATGCTGCTTTTTAAGGTGAACAGGTGACTCAAAAGGAAGTGTATTTCTATTATAAAGTGTACAATGAGGTTTTTCAAAATATTTGAAATATAGAGAAAATGTGAGACAGAACGTATATCTGACCTGAGAACAACACAACCACCTCATGAAGAAAATCCCTTCATCACACTTCTGCTTGTGTATCTCCTCTGAAGCAGCTCCTCCCCAGGCTAGCACCGCCTTAGGACACAGTTAAATTAAGGATCCACTTTATTCCAGCCATTTTGAATAACATTTATATTTTCTATTGGTTTGATTTTCTCACATCCTGAGCTTTCAAGGCAAAACCACTCAATTTGGAAGTCACCAGTTTCTTCTGTGCACCAATATGCATTTAACTACTTGTTTGCATTTAATTAACATACTTAGTAATACTATTTTAAAAGGTATGCTTTGCATATACAGACTATTTCTCCTAAGTGGTTTCTGTAAAAGTGAACAAATAAACAAATAAATAACCTCTTATCTCTAATTGTATCCCTGAAAAAAGTACACTATTTTTTTCAGTTGGGAAAAACTAAGATGGATTTAACTAAAGAAAAAAAAAAGATTGCTATTAATAGGTTACCACATCCACACATTTATATATCAATGGCTGCAAATATAATATGAGCAAATTGTCAAAATAAAAGTAAATCATCAATTTCACCTACTATAAACTACTAAAATGTTTTACCCACTCTTCTACACTGCCAATAAAACTTTATTACAAATTACATTTGGTCTGGCCTTCTTCTGTTTCAAAATCTCTGTAAAAAAATGAGAGTTACCAGGATACTTATACATGCTTTGCCCAGTGCTATAAGTTACTTATTTTTGTGTGTGTATGTGTGTGTGTGCACATGTGTGTGTTCCTAAGATAGCCTAAATGCAATCATTAACAATTTTCTACATTTTCTATTTGAATGTACTTCAACTCATAAATTCTAACATGAATTTATCCAGTGATATCTTTGCTTAACTTATATTGCCTTTTCTCCCAAGAATCACTAGCAGTTCAATCACCAATTAATTACCAATTAATCTCTATTAAAAATGAATCCACTAATGAATAGTCCTCCTACTCCCACATATTCAAAACTCTGTGGTTGAGGCATTTCATTGTGTAATATATGGCCACAGTCAAACAGGCCCAGATGTTTCACTCTAGACATAAGACTCCATATATTTTACTCTTCCTTGCATTTGCTCTTTTTCTAATGCCAAAGGAATACATAGCCTCATTTTCTTCTCAGAAAGTTAAAAATTTCCCCTAATACGCTCTTCTGTTGGTCAACTACCTAACTTTTGCAATTCTGGAATTCATACCAGAGACCATAAAAGACCAAATCTTTTGAGAGGCTTTAGAAGTTAATAATGTTTTATCGTTAATTGCCACTGTCTGATTCTATTACGTTTTCATACTTTCCCCCGGAAAATCTAGCCTAATTCCTGGCATGTTCCCCACCCGTTCCCAGAAAAATGTTCTCCTCCCTATTCCTCAAGAGGCCTGGAAGAATCTCCCTAGTTGACCCTACATTTTTTAATATGCTTTCATTGTTTGCTTTCCCACTTCCAAAATTCTACTTTTTTTTACATTTACATCCATTGTTATATTGTTTTACTTCATTTTAATATTGTATATATGAATCAATAACTTAATGTCTATATTTTGCTGTTGTTTTGATACCTAGCCAAATCTCAGCTTGTAGATTACGTTTTGTTAATAATTATTTTAGGATGGACTTTGACCTCTGCAGAACTATGGATGTATTTTAAGTAAACACTTATTTGAGTAAACCCAGCATTTATTCAAAAAATTTTATAATATAATGCTCCTTGAATTTTACTTTCAGATATGCTCCAACTGTTATAGTTATAATTTTTTTCAAAAGAATATTGAAAAAATGAAATTACCACTTACATTCAATATTATGTTGTATTATTTTAGTTTCACAGTACAGTGATTAGCCAATCATATACTTCACAGTGTTCCTCCATGATATTTCCAGTACCCAAGTTATTTAAGTAAATGCATATTAATTATTGTCCAGTTTTTTCGTAAATGGTAAATATATGCCATGTAATCACAAGCATTTCACTTTAGGAAGCATCCATAAAAATCAATCAGAAGCGAACACAGATAATTACTTAAGCCAGATATTCATTAAACTCTCCTATGGATTACTCAAGAATCTACTGAATTTGCCCTACCACTAGACGCCTAGAACTAAAAGTCTCAGAAAACCCCTAACACAAATCACTCACTCATCATTAGGAAAGCTTTTTCTAGGCAGCAAATAAGATTTACCCAGCCCTTTTGTGCACCTACCCGATGTTGGATATCACATTAAAAGAAAAAGAAGACACTGACTTTTCCTTTGGGATTGCATGTTATTCAAATCAAAACTAGAGACCTGAAATAGGAATAGCAAAGAGAATCATCAGGTAAAATTTAAGTGTATTATAATGCACTCTACAGACATTAGTTTGGAATGAGAAGATATCTCAAGCAAGATCTTAATGAAAATAATGAATATATATTAGAAAAATATATTGCAGGCTATGGGATAAAAAAAACAAAATGGCAGATAGCATAGAACTGAAGGCACACACACACACACAAGTGCATAAAACTAATGAAATCTGATTAAGATTACTGGGTTGTATCAATATCAGTTTTCTAGATTGTACCAGTATCAATTTCCTGGTTTTGTTATTGAATTATAATTATTCCATATATTACCATTGGTGTGCGAGGAACTGGGCAAAATGTATTAGTAGGTGGGATTCCTCTGTATTATGTTTTACAACTGCATGTGAATTTACAATTTTCGCAAAATAAAAAGGTTTTCTATAAGTGTTAGACATAAACAGTTTTATTGAAGAAATATTAGTTAAAATGAAAGCCAAACCAATGTCAACAAAACTGGTCCTACTAGTCAATAAAGCCTTTAATGATTGAGATGGAATATTATAGATGAAAGCCAATTTATGTACAGCCCTAAATTCTTATCGAAGTAAATTTAATAGTAAGTAATGTTCTTTAGTAGATGGGGAGATGCAGAAAATTTTGTGGAAAATTCCTTATATGCAGCAACGACTATATACATTTAAGTACCCACATTAAAAAGTATAAGAACACTGTTTAAAGGTTACATTTAGCCTGTGTTACATAGACTATAAAAGAATGCTTTGCCAGGAAAGCACTGCTATAAATCTATTTATCTGATTATAAATATAATATATATAAGATTATGTTATGTGTTGAATTATATATCAGATTACATATTACTTACAATTTATATGAATGCTTGATATTAAATTTGCATACAACAAAATCAATACAAGTAAAATCTAGTAGTATATTATTGATGGACATAAGTCAAAATTTTACTTTACAGTCAATCTAGAATTCTATTAGGGAAGAATAAGTAGAGATAAAGATACTCAGAAGATAGTACATCAAAGAATCTGGGAAGAAAATAAAATTAAGTGCAAGAGACATTCGTGTGGAAATAGAAAGAAATATATACAAGGATGTGCAATAGTATGTGTATTTGGGCTGAGTTGTATTGGAAGAAGCATGGGTAAGTCCTGAATATAAAATGAGAAATAATAATTTGAGACCATTAATATGAAGACATTTTGAATGTAAATTAAAATTAACTATGTACATGAGGAATTATTTTGGAAATAAAATTATATTTTGCCAAAAAAAGAAAAAAATCTTCGAAAAACCAACTGTATTTTTCATGTTTAATTTTGTGTTTTGAGGTTTTAGTAAGAAATAAGGATCTGAAATTAGCATGATAGGTCAGTGGGAAGAGTGTTCCAGATGTTATATGGTTCATTGTTTTGGGGAGGAGCAGATGGGTCTGATGTTTACAGTTTGTGGGAATGATGGGTGTGGGTAGGAAAGCAGGAGAAACAAGGAAAACACATCTGGTTAACAAAGGCAAAATGCCAACCAAGCATTAATATTTTTTAGTATCTCTGTGTAAGGAGATTACAGGGTAGGCAAACGTAGGTTTACAGTTGTGAGTGGGTGGCACAGTTTATACTTATGTTAGTATTTATTAATTATGTTATTTTCCATATCAAAAACTGTAAATGTACTTTTTCCCCATCCTTTGTATTAAATTAAAAAGATAAATACTTATTTAACAATGTAGATAAAGCTAATGACCCGAGACAAGGGAGAATTGATAGCTGTTTATTTGTTGCTATTTATTACTTTGAACATAAAAAAGCAAATGCATTACAGGTAACGCTTAATTTGGCAAAATTTATGTGTATTAAATTAAAAAAATTAAAATAGGTAACATATTCTTCACTTCACAAATGGCTACCCAAAATATGATTCTGGTTACAAAAGTATCTATTATTTATTGGTTAATACAGCAAACTCCTTGTGGACATTGCCAGATATTAAACTGGTTTAAACTAAAATGCTATGGTTATTGTATGTGGTGTCAAAAATATGCAGCCACATTAGTAATCGAAAATAAGAACTGTGTCCTTAGAAGATCGAAGCTAAGAAAGTATAACAGTGTTCATACTCAAAAAACAAGAATGAAAAACTACTGAGGTAATAGGACATAAAATCAGATTCAGAAAGAGGTAGTTTGCACCCAAGTAAAGCACTTGGTGAAATTGCACTTTATTCCCTCACATGCAGTAGCCAACATTTTAAATGATGCTGAAATTTATTTTTATTGGGAAGACTAAAACTTAAGGTTTAAAAATATTTTATGAGATTTTCCTTGTAAGGGCACTAGGCTGAAGTCAGGATATGGAAGCTCAGCTGCCACTACTTGGCTGAATGGACAGACATTACTTAACTTCTCTGGGCGCTTTCTCTCCTCTAGGAAATACAGTCACTGAACTGGGTGATGCCTTGGGTCTCTTCTAATGTCTTAATAATTCTGATTCTAATGATCTGTTCCAACATCACTGGTTACAACTTATTAAAAAAAAAACTTAACAAATTAAGCCTACCCTGAAATCCAAGAGTAATTAATGACTAGCTGGTGTTGGACCCTTCTTGTCGCTGCTGTTTATTACTGAACATTCAGTACTTTGTTCTTCATGCACCCCTTTCCCTACTCCCTCCCATGATCAAGCAGTCAAGCAATCCTAGTCCTTTGAACTTCTCTGAGTTTAGGCATTATATTACTGTGAATATAGGAGCTTTGAAAGAGTTAACTTGGCATTTACAATTTTAATACAGTATTTGATTCTACTGCTTGTGCAAAAGCAACTGCCACAGACCATCACTATAATAATTTAAAATGTCTCTGAGATACATTTCTGAATTGCCACATTGAACTGTGGCTGTAGGAGAGGTTACTAAGCTAAATAGAGTATAACTAACTAATCGCTCAGAATTTGTGAGTTTTGCTTTTCTCTCTGGCCTCAACTTCTCAAATTGTTAAATACAAATAAATCCACAGACAAACAAGTTATTTTCTTTGAAAAAGTAAATTGTCATCAAACTAAAATGGTTTTTACATATTTTGTGGGGAATATAATACATTATAAGTGATATTTACATATTTGCTATTCATGAGGCTCTCTAAATGGAACTACTAGTAATAACAAAGAGCTACGATACGTAGATTCCTTCTGCAATAAACTCGATAGCACAGCAGAAAAATGTCACACCCAACCTCCAAGTTCACAGCTGAAACAAAGACCTGAAATTTCACTGTCATATTTAAATCCCTTCTGTTTAAGTTCTGTTCCCTCTTGACTAAACGCTGCTCTGTCCATTTCTCTTGAAAGCAGGTGTTGGATAGAGAAGTGGCAGGATACACTTAGGAAAGAAGGCTAGGAGATGCCCAAGCAGAACAGGCGATGGAATAGGAATCTTCAGGGTGATTAAGTGAAGGTAACTTGAGTCTTTTACACAATTTGGTCTAGAGCTCACCCTACATTTCAGGAAAATGGTGTGGTACTAGTAATTTGAGGGACAGTTAAACATTATTTAAAACCTTGGCAATCTTTTAAGCAGGCAGCATATTCTATAGCACTCTTTGTAGTAAAAAAAAAACAAACAAATAAATAGGCAACATAGGCAGGAATGGCTTTCAGATGGTGCATATCCACAACATAATGGCACCTACATGATACATGACAGAAGTTACAAAACATACTGAGACAAACTCTGTTCTAAGTAACTTATGTTAATTAACACACCATAATTTTTTGGAAGCTAATTTAGAGGGAAGTTAAATCACAGCTCATAAGAGACAGAGTGAGACGCAATGTTCTCCTAGATCTACCCTGGCCACTCCTCAGAGGCCTGATTCCCTTCCGGAGTTCAACTACTGGGACTCCTGTGCTCAACTTGTCTTCTTGATGGCATCCAGCCAATGGGAGGCATGAAGACAGGTTACAGGATGGATATTTGATATCAGCTGCAATCCTCCACCTGAGGTCCCAACTTTCCTAGGAGGCTTCTCTCCTGTGCCTCTCACTGAATTCTGGATTTTTTAAAGCTCCCTCTCCTTGCTCCCTCAGGTTTAGACACATTAATGTTTTCCAACTGTGGGCAGGCCTTGGGTGATTTACCATTTCCTGTTGTTCTGCAGGTGCTACCCACCATCAAATAATCATCAAATTCTCTTAAATTGTACCTTTGAATGTGCCACCTATTTCCTTGGTTGATAGAATGACTAAGAAATAAGACAAATCCTTCATGACTTATTATCAACCAATGGCTAACTATGCAAAAAATATAGTGTTACTGCTTCTTTTAATTTTCTAAAACATCTGGATATCCAAGAAGAAGTTTAATAAAGCTCTATTCCCAGAAACAAACAAAAAATAGTTCTGGAAGAAAAGGTATCTATAATTTCCTGAATTTTGAAGGTAGACATGCAAAGATGGTAATCCTAGAAATGTGAATGGCAGTAGGCCCTAGGATTTGGATGCCTAACCTCTGGCTTTCCTGTCATTTTGATCTATCTCTGTATATCTACTTGCTGCCTACTTTAATGTAATCAGACACGTTTATATTTCAAATAAGAAAAAAATATTCCAAAAGAAATGTAGTTTACACCTATAGTTGCAAAGATTTTAATCATGAAAAGCAGTCAACACATTGAGAGCTTATTTTACTTTTGAAAAATATAAAATGAGAGATGTCACAATCTCAATCTATACAGTTGGTAGTGAAGTTTTCTTTAGCGGATTCTTAAAATTTAGAAGCCGATTGTTAAATTACTAGTTTCCAACAAAATCAAACATATATTTTACCTATTTAGTTCCTACTAATGGTATAATTCTATTTTACTGAACCACATGATTTTGCTATCAAAATAAATCAACCAGCTGTAAAATTTACTTCGTATTCATTGTTCATTTCATAACAGTCAGTATCATTTTATTTTGTTCAACAAATAAGAGTATACCTCAGTTTGGTCTGCTAGTTTTTCAGGAGGCTAAGAAAAATCATCCAAAAGTATACTGTGCAGTCCAGCCAGCCAATGTAAGAAGCCATCTCTACAGACACTGAGTACATTTCACCACTACATTTGCAAATAACTATCACTTTGCAAAAATAAATTTTTATTTGGGTGTCATTTCTGGCAAAGCTTTAAGGCTATATTTTCAAAGAGTAAAATTCCAGGCCTTTAAAATTCTACTGGCATCCACCAACCTAAGCTGGGCCCGCCTCTAGGTTTCCGCAGAGCCTGAGCAATGACTTCATCTTAATCATTTTCTTGCCCACAGTCATGTAAGATAACTGGAGCTTTTTTCTTACAGTATTATGGGAATCTCTTGAAGCATGTGGAGAATAATGAGCTAGAGGGGAAAAAAAGAAAACAAAAACTGCAGGAGAGTTGGCGTGTTTGACTTTAATGACTACCATTGATTACCAGCTTCATCCAGTTGGACTCTCCACACAGCTGTATATGCTTCAAGCCTAATATTTTATTTTGCAGCTAGAATATCTAACATAAGGTGGATGCTCTCATTCAGATGATCTGTTATCAAGTAATTAAACTTGGAATTCTATCTGTTAGTGTATGTGTATTTCTACATAAGCATATTATTTTAAAGTATTCTTTTATATATAGATGTCATGCTTTCATTAATACAACACTCTTTCTTTTTACCATTACCCTTTCTACTAAACACAGGATAAACAAAAAACTATTAAAAAGGAACACCTTATACTCATAATTTCAATCCGTGTAACTCTCTAGGATCAAGAAATGAACTTACAACATATTAGAAAGGAAACTTATGAAAAAATAAGACTTCTAAGTACATTTAAAACATTGGAAATAAGCTTATTCTATGAAATTTTGAAGAGAAAGCAATTTTCAATCTAAATCTCTAGTCAAAATCCCAATGATTTTGCTACTATAAGTATTACCTTTTAAACACCTTATATTTGTAATAAAAGTAAAAACTCCAAGGATATACAAATTAAGTCATCAAAATACATAAATATTTAGAATTACCAAACTTTAAAAAAAATGCTAGCTTTTAAAAGTAGCATAGCAATATCATATAAGCTAAAGATTCAATTTTTAAATTTTAAACCTATGTAGTACAGAGAGAGCAAAATGATAACTTCTTAAGGAATTTTCCTCTCACTCATACAAACCCTATCCAAAAATGCATACATATAATACAGATTTTACCTGATTATTCTTGTTCACACGCACATGTAAGAGACCAAATAATGTATCATAAGGTATTTTCAAAATCTTATAAAAATAAGTATTCCAAAATATAGTACCAAATTTATAGATAGTAACATGTATAAATTCAGAAATATTAAAGTGCTGTGGAAAATGTAACATTATAAATGACGGTTTTATGAATAATAGGCTACTTTTTATGGTATATTTGAAATTCCAAATATAGAGGAAAAACAATTGACCCATTCAATTACATCTGAATGTTTACTCTTACCAAGTAACTTTCTGTTAATTTAGCTAAAATACATTAAAGGTTGAACTGGAAATATTCTGAAATAAAAAAATCGATGTGCTCAAAATTTACGCAAATGAGTCAATAAATATATTATTATCTTGTATCAGAATATATCATTCAGCATAACTTCCTTAAAGTGAAAATAAATACTCTGCACTTTTATAATGTAAGTAGAAAACTACAGAGGAAAGGTTATCAGATTTAAATTAATTCTGCCTCAACATAGGTAATGCCTGTTGAAGACTGAGACCTGAATAACTGTTACCATTGTAAGTTTTACTCTATGAAAGAAATAAAATATCCTGCAAAGTTTTATCCAGTTGGATTTTGAACCTCACCCATGACTATGATTTAGGAGTAGTGTAGAGAGTGTTGCAAGGAACTTTCTTTATTGTGTTTCTCCAGGTTAACTTGGGAGGTTCAGTTTGACAAAAAAACATTCCAAGAAATAGTCATGAGAGCATCATAACAAAAACAGAAAAAAATATTAGTGCTTCATTTTTTTTACAACTATAACAAAATGGTTATTAGTGATGACTAAACCATATGAATGACTATAACACCAATATAGAGAAATAAGTTGTGATAATGAAATGTGCTCTGTTGCTTAAATACATCAGACTTACCTCAGTTTCTAAATTGTGGAATTTGGCTTTTGTTTGTGTTTCATCTTTTTTTTTTCTTTTTCTTTTTTTTTAAATAAACCTTTAGAATCAGACACCAACACCATAATCCAGGAAATGTAATTTAACTGGCCTCTTAAGAATTAATCCTTCTTACTTTATGATTACAGAGGTAAATATGCTACTCTTGATAGTTTCATTTCATGTGCTAATTTATTTTACCCACAAAATATTTTATAACAAAAAAACAATATGACAAAAATAAAGAAAATTTGAGAGATAAATCATCCAAAGTTAATACTCCACAAATGCTAAATAATTCCTATGTGTATTTTATTTTCTAATATTTTTTCATCTTTAGAATTTATCATTCATAGATGTTTGTAATCCTTATAGCAATGCTTGGAAAAGAGACCCATTCTGAAATTTTAGAAATAATTGACTAAAGTGAATAGACTAAACTATATTGTTGTATTATATTGTTTTTTCTCATTTGAAATAGAAATCTACAAAGCCCTCACATCATTGCTTTGTAATTCCAGCTGCCATTTTAAATATAGTAAATGAATAAAATTGGCGCCATTACCAGGACAAGTATGTATTTATATATGGGAATTTCTTACATAATTTAGTTCATATGAAAAATAAAATTTAATTTAAATAATTATGGAATTAGTCTCTCAAATTTTCCTGAACCTAAGAGAAGAAGCTGATCTCTTCTTCTATTTCATTTTTGCTTAAAATTTATTTCTGAGACTCTTTAGGTCACACAACAAATACTGTAAGTTATTATAAATTCCAATGCTGTGATGAAAGGTCTGTGTTTTTAAACACAGAGGGAAAATGCGTTAATGCTAAAATATATATATATATATATATATATATATATATATATATATATGTATTAGTAAACAAGCTTCCAGGATGCCAACATAGTGGTTTCCATTGATAATCACTATAAACAAAGTTTAAATTTTCAATATTTAGTACTGAGTTTTGAACCCAAATGAAAGTTTTAGAAGTGTCATGCCTTTCATTTAATGTTTTTCCTTTTCAAATAAACTATAAAGATATTTATACAGAACTTGAAACTATTCC
This sequence comes from Antrozous pallidus, assembly GCA_027563665.1. Taxonomy (NCBI): domain Eukaryota; kingdom Metazoa; phylum Chordata; class Mammalia; order Chiroptera; family Vespertilionidae; genus Antrozous; species Antrozous pallidus. The sequence continues at coordinate 68,210,354 of CM050521.1, forward strand.
TATTCTATAATGAATTTATTGCTGACTTTCAACAATAAAGCATCTTAATGTTACTCTTAACTTCTTAGTATAATCATTTGAGAAGATGCATAGAGGTCATGGTACTTAGGTTTTTTAATATCAGGTCACTATTTAAAAGTGTTTACACCTAAAATTAATCTACCACTGCAAGAAAAATACTAAAAAAATATTTTATTGCATAAATTTGAGATATTTAATTTGTTCAATATTTTCTTATGATAACCAAGATCTAATAGACTATTTTTAAACTTCTAAAACAAATATTAAAATAAACATAATCAATAACACTGAAATGAATGATAAAGTAACTTTTTTTCCTTTTAGAAAATATAATGATTGAATATCTAGAAAAAGTTAGAATAGAATCTTAGAGTTAAGGTAGGTAAGATATTACTCTATATTTAACTTCCAGCTTGTTAATGTCATTCTTGTCATTCTGCATAGTCAGGCATATGACAGACATAATTTGACAATATATATTTTATATCTTATAGCTATAAATAAAATGTTTGTCATTTTACAAGAATCTAACATGATTCAAAACCTTGTAAAATCCACATCGCCAAATCATTCCCTTTTTATATAATTTTTAAAATTCTGTATGAAAACATGCTTAATCCATTCAATTAATTCGAATAGAAAATATTTACCTGTTTATATTGTATATTATCTTGATATAAACTAAAGTTAGGTTGATTAATCTATTTGGTTATTTTAACTGCTAGTGGGCATTTTATACCTATTACTGCATTGCTTGGCAAACAATCAAATGTAATTGAAGCCAAGTAATTCACCCTATTTATAGACTTTTTTTCAGAATCACCTGCTTTGTATAGATTGTTTTAAGTACAGTTGTAAAGTTTCAATTTTTAAGAGCCCCTTTGAAGAGGTGGCAGATGTTGGCTTTGCTAATAACACTGGAAAGCAGAGCAGGTTCAAAGTTGCAAAAAATGTTTAACACATATAAAAAATAACGGTGTGCTTTTCTATTAAGTTTTGTTATTTTCAACTGTCAATAAATTATAATGGAAGAATAAAGTCCATAAATATTTGTTTCTAGATCCTTAAGCTTCTTGAGTTTGTATACGTGTTTGTTCGGGATGGGAAATGTGCGTTAATGTATGCTGGTGTTACATATGGCAGTTTTAGCGTCGTTACCATGGATAAAATTTGGGTTGTTTTTCAATATTTTCTGGTGCTTAAAATCCTATTAAAATTCCACATGGTCATGCACACATACAAGATATCTGGGTATCAGATGCAAGGATACAGAATTTGGTTGCGACTTTGCACTAGAGTTATGTACTGCATTTACTCTGAACTATAAATACATAGTTATTATAAACTGTCTAACAAAATATAAATGGTCTCTATTAGGCACATGACTTTTATCTAATATAATTTAAAAATTGCAAGAGTTCAGAAATTGATTTAATTTTGGGAAATAATGAAATAATAAGACTGTGCTATCAGCAATGAGACATGTGTTAATAATATATCAGAATTATAGTGATTTTTTATATCACTTTAATTTTTGCTAGAACAAGATACTCTTACAACACTATAAAAATAAAAGAGTTGTGAACATGAGTTATGGAGGACCAAATGCAATATCATTACAGGAGAAAGATATCTTGAACTGAAATCTATCTCAAGATATAACAAATATCAATTAACTCAAATAGAGAAACTGGCAATCTAAATTTTATTTTCAATGAGTATACATATATTTAACTGGAAACTATTGGGATATTTCCTTTTAACTGAAAATTTCTTTCAAAAGAACCCATCAAAGAAAATGCTCATTCTAACTCCCCAGCGATTCTATCTTTGGTGATGACTAATTGTAGTTCCCACTTAAGATGTAATCTGTCAATACTTTATGAAGCTGATGTTAACTTTTGTGTCTGTTTATTTTTCCTGCACTCTATTAGCTTCAACATGTAAATATAAACTAATTTTTATATGGTTATTTCCCACCAAAGGAGAGTAGAACTATGAATGTAACCCATTTTCTTAAACTTGTTATTAAAATGACTAAGGGTTGTCGATGCTTTGATCCCACTTTCCCTGCTTCCTCCCAACCCAAATAACGTGTGTCCATATGAAAATCCCGTTTGCCCTAAGCAACTTAGGTGCAGAGCTTCAGTTCAGGAAGCATAAGGAACAACAATCGCTTCCACGGATTTCTCATTGCAGAAAGTAAAGCGAACAGTAAAAGCTTCTGGCAATTGCAAAAGTGAGCGGACCAATCTGAACTGGAATCTGTTTTTAAAAAAAAGTTATATTGATATCAAGTGCTGTGTCTGATCAGGTCACAGCATTCTAAAATTGTTTTTCTTATAATGAAGATGGAAGCCTTCTTATTATGATTAACCTTTTAACTCTGTCTTGAGAGTTTCACTTATGGCTAGTACCAATAATAATTAGTGATACTACTGGTAACTTTCTTAGGTATGAACTAATTTGTGATCCAGCATTGAAAGTTTACCTCTGACCTTGGAAAGTAAGGGTTAGATTTCCTATAACTCATCCTGAAGAGCAATTGATAGCATAGTTGCAAAGGAAAAATGAAATAATGTGGGCACTCCTTGTCATTTATGTGGGATCTTACCTAAAGCATGATGAAATACAAACTTTTTTTCCAGTCTTTCAAACCAATGTCTTGAATTACCTTCTAGAACTGTTCAACCAATTCCTCAAAGGTAGACAATAAGTAAATATTCTATTAAACAAATGACACTTTCCGAAAGAATGGATGGCAGGTTGCGGCGCTGCAGCTACTGAAGAAAATTCACAACTCGCTTAATTGTAAAACATCCTTCCAGGGTGAGGGCTCCCTGGAAAACTTGGTCCTCCGGATTGTGACCGTTTATTTGGCAGGCTGTGCCTTCCAGCACCCCTTTTTGCCTGGCCACTCAACTTATCCGCGGGAAGACCAGCGTCTTCCGCCCACCCTTGGGTACCCCGGCCTCAGGGTGGAGCAAACCAGCGCCCCTGGGGCTACTGTGAGTTCCCAGCACTTTCTCCGAAAATTGTCCATTGGAGGAGGATACTACTTTCCACTTCGGAAACTCGGATTCTCTCTTTAGATCAGTGCCACGATACAACTATGACTACCACTCGTATTTCTTCAAGAGTCTGCGCATGTATCTATGAACAATGTTCTGACATATTCTTTAAACTCTTCGGAGTTCCTAGATGATATCTTCTTCCCCAAGAAAGGGAAATGTTTACCATTTAGGAAAGGGTGCTATTTAAAGAACTCAGAAAGCAGAATTCAAAAAAAAAATCTAAAACTTTTTTTTTTCTCTCATACGCTCTGCCAAGTTCCACTGCAAGTTCCAAATATTGTGCAATAATCTGGAAATCCAGTTAACGATGGGAAAAATCGAGCCACTCAAAAGCCGGGAACTTGCAAGGGAAAAAGTCAAGGAGCAGCGGCGCCCGCACGCACGCCGCATCCCGGGGTACACTCCCCTCCCCACCGCTCTGCTGGAAGGAAGGTCACGCTCTGCAATCGATTTCACATACTGTCACCCGTCCTGTTCACTCTCAGCCCTCTGGTAAACTAGTTTCAGCCTTGGAGCGCTCGCTGCTGCGGGCTGCAGTTCCACCCTCGCAGAAACACGTGCCCCCACATACCAGGACGGAGGCCGCCCCGCGGAATTGGGCGGCGGGGAGCCAGAGAGGGCAAGACAGGTACCATCTTCCCTGCCTCCTCGCCGGCGGCGGGAGAATCTTCCCCGACGTCTCCCCGCCCCCCCCCCTTTTTTTTTCTGTTTTGCCCAGGGGGTGCCTGGCGCACGCCTTACCTGAGCTATCGCTCTTTCTCTTGCTGCCACTTCTCTTCTCCGCCTCCGCGGGGGACAGCGCCTGGCGCCCGTAGTCCCCGGGCGGGCACGCGGCCCCGGTCGGGGTGCTGGAGCCCAGGCTGGACGAGTTGGAACACAGGACCGGCGGGCTGCTGCCCATCTCCGGGGGCCCTCCCGAGTCCGGCTGGAGGCACAGGCTGTGCCGAGCCGCGCTCGGCGGGGAGGACATGGGCGGGAGGTGCCAGTTGGTCTGCAGAGCTTGGTGCTGCTGCTGCTGGTGGTGGTGGTGGTGATGGTGGTGGTGGTGGTGGTGTCCCCTGTGGTGCTGGCTGGCGAACATGCCCTCCTCGTTGGGGTACCCCGCGATTATGCAAGACGAGGAAGAAGTGGAGAGCTCGGGGTAGGACATGTGGTCGGATCGTCCGTGGAGGGCGAGAGAGGACTGGGAGAACGGGTGCAAGCCTTGCGCGGTGGCATGCGGGCTGCGCAGGCAGCCGAAGAGCGGGTGTTCCATAGCATGCAAGTCTCGGGGTCCGGGCGGAAGACTTCTCGGAGGTTGCGAGCGCCACCGCACCCTTTGTCACTTTGCACCGTGGACCGTGCGACGCTCCCCCCACCTCCTCGAGCGACAGCCTCGCGCGCGCGCTCCGGCAGAGCTGGGGCAATCCCGGCCCCAGTCCTAGCGGCCAGTCTCCTTTACACACCAACACGCTGACCTGGGGGAGCCTCCCTCCGAGCGAGCGCCTCAGATGTCAAGAGTAAGGAGAGGTTGAAGCCAAAAGAAGGTGGTCCCAGAGAACTGCTTTCAGGGGGAAACGGCTCTGAGAGGTTATAAATAGAGTGTAATGTGAGCTGGGGGCTGGCTTAGGAGCCCGGCGCTGACCACATGCGAACTCCCTCCAAAATTCCCGCTCAGTGTGCGCCACGCGCTTCCAGTTCCACTTCCTAAAGCTGCTGGACGCACCCTGCGCCCGCGCCCGCCCCTGCCGGCCGCCCGGGCTGCGAGCGGCCCGCCCTGCGCGTCACCCCGAGCCCCGCTCCCCGCCCCTCGCCCGCAGACCCAACCCCGCACGCTCTGTCCCGCACCCTCACTTCGCCCAGGAAAGGGATCTTGGGTGCCACTTGGACACTGTCACCTGCAGGAAAGCCAGGGCTGCGCCTCGCTATTGAGGACACTGGCGTTAAGGGGAAAGATCAGAGCTAGGTCGGTGCGCGCTGCAAGAACGTGTCCAAACTTCTCCTCTCCCGCCCCGGGCGCAGGGGCGCACCTTGCTTTTGGCAGCCGCGTGGTGAATGGGCTCGGACGTCAGGAGCCGGGTTGCGGGAATGCGCCCCGTGGGCTGGGAAGGGCCGTGATGGGTGCGGGGTGAGGACAGCACGAGGCAGTCACCCTTGCAGGTGTCCCGCCCTGGCATGCTCACCTGCCGGGCCTGGTGGGCTCTCTCTCCTCCTGCTTTCCCCAGAACCCCTCTCCTCTACTTTCCCGATCCCGGCGAGCGCCCACCAGTAACTTTCCCTGGGTCAGGAATATTCCAAAAAGCGATTTTGTCCGGATCACATGAGATGTGTCGATTGCACGCACATTTCATCTTTCCCCTGATGAGCCAGCCCATCTCTGCTCATTTCATCCAGAAATCCACTGTCTCCCGCTCAAAAACAAATCTGCTAAAGCACCCCTCCTCCCCCCCAGCCTCGCCGTGGTCCATTTGCTAGGAAATGGTACCCTTCCATTTCCTCCAAAGTTCACTAACCCTGGGGGCTTCAGATCTCCCTGGTTAATGTTGTATCATAGAAAACGAGTGAGAAAACTGGACCAGGGAATTAGTGGGAGCATCAGCTGGGCTTTGATGCTGCCACTTGCTTGAGACATTGTCTGCTGGGGGCAGAGTCGTTTACACAAGGCAAGTAAGGCCCTCCCCCCCTCCCCCCAACCCCCCATAATGAGCAGCAGAAACAGTCAACTCATGCCTGGGACATGTCGCATCAAGAGGATATAGGCGCTCACCTATCAATCCTGAGACCCCGAATGTGCCACCAGCAGCGTCGCCCCGTTATTTTCATTGTCTCACGTGTCCAGAGGATGGGGACCAGGTCTTTGAAGTTGTTAATGGGATTAATGGGGACAGCAAACTAGGCCAGCCATCTGGTTTGAATTAGGAGAAAAGTATTGATTAATCTTTGAGAAGTGTCCCCGAGGCAGCCAGAATCTTCTCCCGGACCCAGCCCCTCGGGTTTCAGCCCATCTCCCTTTTCTTTTTAATTGTACCGCGGACTAGTGGCTTCGCAATAAACCATTACATCCGTGTGAAAGTTCGAATTGTTTTCCATTGCTCAGAGGTGGGATGGGGTGGGGGTGATCAGGAATTCTGAGATTTGTAAGCGCTGCTTTCTTTAACGGAAATTGAGCCCTATTTTGAGGGAAATTAGTTTTGCAGACTTCGTTAAAAAAAAAAAAAAGCTAAAACTTTTGTTCACCAGCTGCTCAGCTTTTCAGTCTGGGTCTGAGCTGGAACCTGCTGCAAGCATTTGACGGTAAGACTTTCTTTGCGATATTTTGGGGGATCTAATACTGTCTTAGACTTCCAAAGGGGGGTGTTCTGCAGGTTGCACGTTTCTAAGGGTTTAGAGCACTCACAGGTCAGCGTCCAGGGTTTAAAACTTAAGAATGTTTCTTCCTGCCACTCCTCATGCCCTTGGCTCTTTAAGGATGAAAAAGGAGGAGGTAGAGTCTTCTAATATCATCGGAATATATTTTGAATTTTCATTGTGTTTATGGTTTCAATATGTGCCTTAATATTAAAACTTGAAGTACAAAGGGCAACACTAAACTTCCCAAACTTGGTGGCTCCCCCACAGATGATGGGTGAAAGCATTAAAGGCTTATCCATAGAGAAATTTAGGCAACCACCTCCATAAACAGTAACCAGAAATATTTACATACTATAATGCCTTCTACTAAAAGCACTGTGGAAATATGTCAGGCAAGACTACCTAAAGATACACTTGATCTGCAGACATCAATTAAAAACATCCATGAAGTCCATTTGGTTTGCATTCTAGTGGTTTAGAGGAAGACCGAGAAGTGAACAGATATGAATTCCGCCAGTGTGTTGCAAGTTACTAGCAACTAGCAAAACACAAACTTTTCATCTCCAGAAGTTGCCACTTTTTCCTTGAACCTGAGCGCTTGCTTTTTTTCTCACTCACTGTGTCAGATGTTAACAACATGTCCTGAAGTTTCTGTACAAACTGCCCTAGTCAACCAGCCTCTGGAACTGTGGGGGTGGATGTCTGGGGAAAAAAAAAATTAGGAAAGGTTAGAAAGGGAAGGAGTATCTTTGAAAGGCACACAACTAAAACAAAGCTAGCAGGAATATTCTTTTTTAAATGAAGACCCAAAACATGTAACACCAGTGAGAAGTATGATGTCCAGATTTCTAATAGAAAACATAATATAAGAAAAATGTTATTTAGAACAGAAAAAAAGTGTGATTTCAGAGGAAAGGAGTGAAAAACGGGTGGGTCCTGATTTATTCCAGAACTAAATATGACATTTTTCTCTGAATTGCGAAATATATATATATTAATTATTGCATAAGTTCTTTTTAAAATTTTCATATTTTAGAATATTTGGGATAAGAGAAAATATTGATTTTTATTTTGTAGGCCATAGAAAATTTTTTGAAAAATGTAAGTACATGAAAAATCCCTAGCATAACTACTTTATGTTCAAATCAACAAAATCTGATGTTGAAAGTTGAATTTTACCTACATAGGCTAATTATATCAAGAAGAATGGTAAAAAAAATCCCACAAAAGTTATTATAGAATTTATATAGCAGTTAAACTCATAGCATTTATCTTATATGTACAGTATTTTTTGAATTTTCCTGAAAAATATTGTATTAATGTAGCATGTTATGCAAGGTTTGGTATTAAAGAGCACATTATAACAAGAGGTTGAATATATGAAAAATGTAAACTTCCCATCTTTTGTATGAAACATAATCAAAATTATTTTAAACATGTGTCCTCTAAATTTGATAAGTGTGTATATATATCATTATTCCTGTTTAAATGAAGTGATATTCAATAGTAAGAGCAGAGATTTTTAAAATTAAAATTATTTTATTTTAAGGGAAATATAACTTAAATTAAGCAATCTGAATAATTTATGTTTAAATTTTATTGTAAGAATCATGATGATTCTTTTGAGTTGCCATTCGTCTGTACATTTATGACATGAGGTTTGCTGGAAATAAAAATATTTAAAATTAAATATGATCACTAGCTACATATATTATAAATTTTACTTTGCATTTTACCAGTAGATAAATTTACCTTGTTAATATACAGTGGTCATAATATGTGAAATTAAATAGGAAAATTAAATTGAAACTTGAATTGTCTCTGAAGGTTTTATTGAGGATAAAAATACTATTTCAGCTATATTTCTCTAAGATATAAATCATGTCCTTCAAGTTGTTTTTTTACGAAATAAAGAATTTTGACAATATTAAAATACACTAAATACTCAATTATAATTTGTTATTTATAACACACTTCATTTTTTTAAACTAAGGAATTGCCTTTCTCCAGGTATTGAGCATTATAAAAGTTGAAGAATAATTTTGCTCTGGTTAACACATGTTATTTACTGATTCTATATACTTTTACTGATTTTTGAAATAAATTATTATTTTTACATAACACTAATTAGTACTTAAAATTGTTATGTTTCTACATATACTAGAAGAAATTAATACTTAAATATTACTTTGAAAAGAATAAAATAATATCCAACATACTTTGTTTTTCTAATTTCTATATCTTTCTACATTTAGATTTATGATTTCTTTCAGTAGTTTCAATTCAAGTACAATATAGTAAATAAAACTTTCAGAAAACTAGCATGAAGTATAGACTATGATTGATTTAATTAAAATTTCAAAATTTAAGCAATCTTCCATAATCCTAGTTGCTTTCTATATGCATTTTATTAAATTCTACTTATTTGTATGTGTGTGTGTGGGGGGGGGGGAGTGTTAAAATTAGGAAGACATGAACTATTTCTCAAATTTCAAAAACTTCTAACTGAACTCCCTTTGGTTCACCTGTTTTAATTTTAGAATATTCAACAAAGTTTCCTTATGTGGGGAATACTTACATTCAATGTCTATATTTTAATTTGCATTTACCTTGTTATTTTTATTGATAACTATGATTTATAGTTAACAATTGACTCATTTGCATATCTTAACTACAAGATTATAAGATGTACAGGCAAACTAATGCAAGATAGTTTCATATAAAATGCTACATATTATGTTATAGATTCTATACCATGCAACTCATAAGCACTAAATTTCTATCCATAATTTAAGGGAAATAAACCATTTATTTCTTCCATATCATAAAAAGTAATACAATACTTCTAAATGGACTGAATGTAGGACAAATTCAAAAATCTCAAAGAAGAAAAACTCAATTGAAATTAAAGATAGGAATTATAGATAAAATCTTAGTCTTCTGTTTTAAGATTTCTAACTTTCAGTGTTCAATATAACTACTATAATTTTGACACTTTGAAAGATTATTCTTACAAGTTTTTATTTTTCATGCTTCAATTTATAGCATGTTTTATTCTTAAAATGGCTCTTTTATTTTGAGCTGGGTTTATGATTTTAATCCATGAGATCCTCTGTGTTTTAGTATAGTTCCTTCGTAATATTTAATTACACATGCTAATTTTATATGATTCAGACTGAGCAAAGAAACACCAGCTGTCTTTGATGTCAAAATCTTTGTTCATGGGAAAAGGGAATCTTTTGAATATTTGAGTACTAAACGAAGTGCAGAGTTAAAGCCCAATACATTAACTCTTATAACAAAATATTTTAAGAGTTTAATATTAGCACATTGATTTAGTTTGGATTTGTAAAAGATTTTGAGGAGTGATGTAGAGTATTATTAAACAAGGCAATGGCCATATAGAAATGGACTAAAACAAGGATGAAAATGATTAAATGACAACTGTCTACTTTTGTCTCAGTTGACCTACGAAATCAGAAGGATGATAGGACAGAATAGGCCCAGAGAAAACCAGAGAGGTTTGACAGGTTAAAAGACAGAGAAATAAGATAAACTTAACTATATGGAAAGTCATTCTATATTTAATAATACAAATAGGCAATTCATAAGCTATATACACTTATGATAATGGTAAAAAGACCCTAGGTGCATGTCTTAATTTAATTGGAACTTTAAAAAAAAAGTCACGAAGAAGGTTTCTTTTTAAAGAAATATATGTAATATATATTTTTGATAAAAGTAATAATAACAAAATACTGTTCTTGTGAGACAGTTTCAACTATCTCACATGCCTAATATGCAACTAAAGTAAAGATATGATCAATGCCTTGGACATGTGTAAGCTGCTGAATGTCTGAAGTTCTGAATAATCATTACCTTCTTGTCTTACAAATCTGTAACCTGAAACTCATTGTAGTCAATTGTTTCCTACATTTTATTTATTTTTAGAGGATGCTTTCTGCTAAGGTAGGGTAATAGTATATGGGAAGGGAATAAACCTATTTTCAACAGTTTTCAGTCACTGAGAGAAAAAAAACAGTATTGAACCAACTGCATCTTAGAGCACTTCACGAGGGAATTCTGGTAGAATCAAGTACTAAGCAGAACTCAGAAGAAATATCAGCTCTGAGTTTAAGAGTCCAGGATGAGGCAATTTCTCATAGCATCGGCTAACAGTTCTTTTCCCCGACAAGGTGACCCATGATCAAAGTGCAGCTTTTCATACTGTGTAAGAGGGTGTGAATATTATGATGAAGCCTTTTCAAACTTAGAGAGGCTACAGAAGATTCTTTCCCCACTTGACATCTTCATTTTGCAATACCCTTATCCTATAACTTGAGTTGCAGGAACCACCTTGGTCCATTCAATGTTTCTAAAGACTAAAACTTGAGAGCATAAATAATTAATTAATAGGAAAACAGATTCAGACTGAAAAAGTCTAAATAACTTTAGAATATGTTATAAAATTCAGTAAAACTTACTACTGATCTTGAAAATGAACTGCATGAGTAATGAGAAATCTGACAGTTTTCTCTTCCAACCTAGAGCACCTGTAGTGATCAGCCACAGCATTTCTGCAGGTAACATACTCCAGTTGATTATACTGTATGTGCTGGTTATACTGAGGTTACTGTTTCTATGAAGACATAGTCAAAGACAATTTAAATAAATTTGACTCATAAACAAATATTATAACACTTCTACTTATTTCAGAGAACTTTAAAAATATTTCACTCATATTGTAAAATACAGAAATAAAAATACCACAATTATGCCTTTCCAGAATAATTACAATATTTTTTCCATCATAGTTATTGTCTGTGGACTAGTAGTAGATATTAAGAGTTTATGCGATACTGAGATTACTCTGGTTTGTTTTCAGTAAAATCTTGTATCCTGCAATGTATAGTTAACATGATATGATCAGATAAAAACACTGAGTCCCTTTGGATTTTTTTAAGATCAGATTTTCCTAAGTATGTGACATACCATCATCTGATAGATCCCACCAAGGCAGATGGCTCAGACCCAGGGGGCATAACCTGGACCTGGAATTGTTCTTACAGGAACAAAGATAAGAACTTAATAATACAACTCAGACAAAATGTCCAGTGTTGCATGTACGGTGAAAAAGTTTGAATGAGTACCTTTAAAAAAGACAGAGAAGCATGAAACAGACTGTGGAACCTCAGAGGGAAGGCGTGGGAGGGGGGGTGAGTGGGAAGAGATCAACCAATGAATTGTGTATGCATATATGCATAACCCATGGACACAAACAATAGGGTGGTGAAGGCCTGGGGTGGGTGGGTGGGGGCAGGCTAGAAGAGTCAATGAGAGAAAAAAAGGGGACATATGTAATATTTTCCACAATAATGATTAAAAAAAGAAAAATGATATAAAGAAGCGCATCAAGGCATGTAAATGGTATACATTGTAAATCTGAGTTTGTGGATTTAGCTGTCGTGTTTTTCTTTCTGTAATAATATTAAATATTTGCCAAGTTATGTGTAGTTCATCATTTTTTGTAAATGGTTAGCAGGTGTTAGATCATTATCATCTGAAATGTGTGACCAAATATATAACACTAGTGGCCGGGTGCATGAAATTCGTGCAGGGTGGGGTGGTCCCTCAGCCCAACCTGCCCCCTCTCACATACTGGGAGCCCTTAGGGGATGTCCAACTGATGGCTCACCCCCAGCCTGCACAAGGCCTAAAGCCTCTAGCGAGGCTTTAGGCCTTGGGCACTTAGCCATCTCCCTGCTCAGCTCAGTCCTGGCTGCTTGCAACCATCCGGCCCCTGGGGCTGGGCTATCACCTCCGATCCCGAGCCTGACTGCTTTTCCCGCCCCCCCCCCCCCCCCAAGCTCGGCTCCTGTGCTTGCCCCAACCGGCCCCACACCCCAGCCACCTCCAAGCTCGCTGCATCTCAGCCGCCTCCAAGCTCAGGCGGCCAGGGCACCATGGTGCTCGTAGTCACTACTGCTTGGTCTCCACACCCCCCCCCCCACCCCCGCCTAGCCCTCACACCACTCGGCCCTGCCCCTCGGCCCCGCCCCCTGCTCCTGATCGGCTGGTAGCATAGCCAATCAGGAGCCAAGGTACAGTCACATTTGCATGTTACTCTTTTATTAGATAGGATAGTCATGGATAAAACAAAAAAGCAGGTTAGGTTCCTTGCTCTATACTAGCAATTCTAGTTATCAAAAATCCTAAAAGCCAATCTCATGTCCACAAGTCCCATGTCAGTCTCTCTCTAAACAACGTCATTGCTCACTGAGTTGCTTAAGTCAGAAGCTGGAACACAACCTCAAGGAGCCCCTTCTTCCTTATCCTTCCCATATGCAGTCAATTATCAAGTAGAGTAGTCCCAATCACACCTCTTTAATATCCATGACCTCCACGCTGCTCCCATCAGCAATGTCATTACTTTATTTGGAGGCTCCCCCCTTCTCACTTGGATTGCAGAGGACTCACCATGGATTACAGAAGACCCACCACTTGCCCAAAGCATTGCTCCATCTCAGAGGCAGAAGGGGGAAGTTAATCTTAGCTTCCGTCATTTTCCAATTCTGAGTGCAGTCCTTTGTTAACTCTAAAAATAATTATAATGAATAAATTCAACAATATTGTGAGTGTGTCTAACATAATGCCTAACATAAATTCAAGTAAAATAAATTTGACACGGCTAGAGCTGCACTGCCAAATCCAACCTCATGTAACTACTATTGAGCATATGAAATGCGGCTAGTCCAAACTAAGATGCACTTTAAGATTAAAACATCAGATTTCAATGATTTAATCTGGAATTATAGGCTTCTGTATAGATTACATGTCGAATGATAATTGTTGGATACATTGGGCTTAAAGTGTATTCAAATTAATTTTTACGTTTAAATATAGCTAGAGAGCATTTTAAATTACGTATGTGGCTTGCATTATATTTGTCTTGTACAGTACTAATCTAACTTTTTCTTTTCTATCCCCCCTCACAAATATGTACCAAATTACATATATATCTGTCAAAATGATGTAGGACCTGAAATATCTCTGTAAGTTGATCCTCTTGACCTCATGGTTAGGAGCTTCACAATGTGGTATCACACCTGGAAACCTCCAGAACAAGATCTCAAGGAAACACAGGAAATTCCTGGAGTGGCAAAACATCCTATTTGAAGAAATTCAGCTACTCCTCTGTGTATCAGGAGCATCGTCATTCATTAACTGCTGATATGCTTGAAAGAGTTCATTTAGCAACAGCCTTTGCAAAGAAAGAAGAGCCATGTGTATTATTCATGGACTACACAATGCTGTCACAATGAATTAATAACTTCTATATCTTATTGCCTTAGCAAAAGTTTAGTCCTCATTCCTGCAAAATCTGATGCAAATGGCTAGCTCACCAGGCAGTAACTGATCTTGTGAATTAGTCATCTCAACATGTTGCTCCCAGATACCCCAGCAGGGGTAAAAAAGGCAGAGGGTCACATACCCGATCTTCATACTTTGATGCAGAAGTGATACATGTCATTTCAACTCATAGCTTGAAGGCCAGGACAAAGCCATATACCCACAAAGGGACTGGAAAATATTCTGGAGCACAAGGCTATTTGGTGAGCAGTAAATGTTTCTGCCATGCCAAACTTCAAATTTGTTACCAATAGGCTTCACTCACACCCCTAAATACTGTATTCCTTGAATCTCCCTAGTATCTTAATGTTGGTGTTTTTTTTAGCACAGTGTTTGGCACAAAGTAAGCACTCAATAAATATACTCAACAGAGCACTGAGATCTCCGAGCTTCACTTTATCATTAGACTTTAGTTCTCATGTAGCTCCATATCACATTAGGAAAGTATATAATAACAACTTAGCTGCAAAGAAAATTAAACGGAAAAAATGTTTAGCCTAGCTTCAGGTTTTTATTTATTTATTGTATATTGAGCTTTGATTTTTGCTTTAGAGCGAAGGTTCATTCCCAATTTTATTGGAATTAGAACAACTATTGTGTCTACATGTAATGACAGTGGTTTTGTATTTTGTATTCTTTGGGAAATTTGCCATCAAGTGTCTGCCATTGTGTTGGGACACCAATCTATGTGTAGATTTGGGTAACTCTCTGTCAAACATTGTATTATATTTTCAATAATTCTGCCCATTCTGTAACAGTCCATAGTATCGATTCTAGAAATGATACCTTGGGTTGTTTCTTGGTTTTGTCACTTACTAGATTTTTAACTGTGTCAAGGCTAACCTTTTTGAGTTTAGGTTTCCTTATCCTCATCTTTCTGTTGAAAGCGGGGGGGGGGGGGGGGGGGTGGCGCAGAGGAAGAGAGAAAGAAGAAGGAGGAAGAAGAGGACGAGGAGAAGAAAGAGGAAGAGGAGGAGGAGAGACAGGAAGAAAAACACCAGTATGAGAGAGACACATCAATTGGTTGCCTCCCACACAGGCCCTGACCAGGGTCGGGGAATCAAGCCTGCAACCGAGGTAGGAACCCTTTACTGGAATAGAACCCAGGACTCTTCAGTCCTTGGGCTGATACTCTATCCATTAGGGCTCTTTATTTCTAAATAAAGATGTCTATATAGCTTCATGTTATAAACTAGCAAGTCATCTAAGTCTAGTAAGTGTGTCTATAAATGATAGATATTGTAATCATTATGATAATGTTCAGTATCCTTAGTCCTTAGGATCTTGTATTATTGACAAAAGAGGCCCTATAACAAAATTTAGGAGTATTTATTTATATCTAGTCATTCATTCCACTTTTCCCCTAACATTCTAATATTTTGAGACATACTGTCTTAGGACAAAAATCCATAAATGTTTGGTTGAATGACCAAAAGACTATGCTGATGATAAATGAAACTTAATTCTACCAATATTTTGTATATGATGATTATACATTTAGGTTGCACAAATTTCCCTTGACTTTTCTCTTTGCCTTAAAATATGATTTTAAAAACTCACAGCACATAAAACTTAGAAATTGAGCTGGATGACAAAAACTCTTCATTACGACCAAAAAAACTATTTTAAAAGAGAGAGAGAGAGAGAGAGAGAGAGAGAGAGAGAGAGAGAGAGAGAGAGAACAACTCATGGACACAAATAGCAATGTGGTGGTTGCCGAGAAGAGTGTGGAGAAGATGGAGGAGGATTTGAGAGGGATAATTGATGATAGACAAAGAATTGACTTGAGGTGGTGAGCACACAATGCAGCATATGATGTGTTGTAGAATTGTGCACCTTAAACCTGTATAATTCTGTCAACCAGTGTCACCCCAATAAACTCAATAGAAAGAAAAAAAAAGAAGTTCTAAGGAAGAAGCTATATGATATTGCTTAACTATAGTACTTTGGAATGAATTTATGGTAGCATGTGGTACATTTCAAGTTATACTGGATCTGGCCTTTGGTTCAAAGGCTACTCCAAACAATCAGACATACTAACACTGAAACAAAATACTCCTGAAACAACACTATAGAACTTGTGATTTAACATTTATGTACATGATGTATGCTTAATTCATATACTAAGAATATACAGAGTAAGGAAACTGTTACATAGGCAATGTCTAGACACCACTATTTCATCTATATCTAAATAATTGGATAGCTATATTGGAGAAATATAAACCCTATATATTATACTGATTAAAATCTATATTGGGGAGGAAAGGGGATATATGTAATATTTTCAACAATAAAGATTTAAGAAAAAATGGTAGCATATATAGTCCAACTATTATCATCTTCGAGACCTGCAAGTGTTACTATCACAAATAAAAGGATGAGAAGATACAGAAGCCAATTATGTAAAGTGGAAAGTGAGAAGCATATCAGTTATGATAAATGCAGGTAAAGGGGACCTGGTACCACTTGGTTACTGTTTTCCCTTCTCACCTGCCCCCAGTCTGTGTGTAGCACCTATAAAGAAACAAAAATGCTTAGCAACACAACCAGAAAACCATTAATCTCTATATGATACGCCCAGTAAAATGGCCCCTGAAATGCCATAGTTGCATCTTCTGAATCTATTAATTCATTTGTAGGCAAATATTTGAGCCATATTGCTTCAAGTGTCTAGTCATCAGTTCCTTCAGATTTCTATTACAAATATATTGTCAAGAACTATAAGTGTAGAAGTCCTTTTAGTAGAAAAAAATCTATATATACACAGTAAAAAGCTAAGTGTCTGTTTGACTGGTAGCTATGTATGACACACACTGACTATGAGGGGGAAGATGCTCAATGCAGGAGTTGCCATGACATGGACTGGACATTTAAAAATAAATGGCATCGTGGGCCTGGAGCTGACAAACAAACACTCAGTTTCCCCCAAGTGGGACACAGGCCCCACCACCACCCTGGAGCAACACCCCACCAAATCACTGCCAATGCCGCCAGGACCCCATAGTGCAAAATGTGGCTCACAGCCCAGCCTAACCTGGAAATGGTCACTGTGGGTGCTGGGTAATGACATCATGTATCAATGGCTGGCTTCCTCTCCCTAGTGACTAGCCTCCTTGAAGTTTCTTCATCAGGAACTCCAATTGCTTTATAGCCAGGTGCAAACATTTTACAGTTTAACCAAATGTTTGTGATACATTTTTCCATGCCTCATCTCATTTGATCCTCACAGAAGTCCTGGAGTAGGTAGATAGGAGACTCAGTAAAATCCTATTTTCTTTTCATTAGCAAGATGTAAATAGCAATATTAAAATATTTCTTCTAATTAACTTCCTTTCAATTTGCATGAATCCATGTACCAGGACACTAGTTTTAATATAATAAAACTATATTTTACTTTTATCAAGTAAAAAAAAAATAGAAAAAAAGCTATGTAAGGAAGATCTTTGTAAAATGTGATCAGCACAATATCACATAATAGAATCTGAAATGTATAATATATAAAAAAATACATATATATATAAATGTATAATATATATATATATATATATATATATATATATATATATATATATATTATGGTCCAATACATATGTATAAGATAAAAAAATATGAAACTACTAAAATACAAAATTACTTGTGATAAAAATGGAGTTGATGAATTTAGCATTTTCCACCCACCAAATTAACAACATTTAAAATAATAGGCTATGCTGATAAGGATTTCGGGAAATAATAAAGCTCAGACACTGCTTTTAAGAGTATAATTAGCCCTGGCTTAGTGGATAGAATGTTGATCTGAGGACTGAGGGGTCCCAGGTTCAGTTCCAGTAAAAGGCACATTGCCAGGTTACAAGCTTGATCCCCAGTTGGGGGCATGCAGGAGGAATAGATAGAAATAAAATGTTATTTTGATTCAATAATCCCAGATTAATCAGTATATTCAAAGGGATTAACCAGATATATCAAAAGTTTGTGTATAATAAAGTCTCTAAAGTAACATTTATTGTGTTGGAAAGATATATAAAATAATAAAAATTGATTAAGTGCTTTATTATAAACTAGAGGATCAGCACACAAAATCATGCAATAGTACAACCCCCAGGCTGAGCCTGTGATCAGGGCCATCTTCCCTGGCTGCAGGCAGGCGGCCCTGGCCCTTGCCACCACTCGCCCTGGTTCCCTATTGGCCGTCCAGCGATGGGAGCCTGACAGCTGAGGGAGGACTGAGAGGTCAGCCATTCCCATCTGCTTGCTGGCCCCACCCCCCTGATAGTTGCCCTCTGTGTGCGGGGTGATCAGCAGGGTGGGGGTTTTGGCCTGGCGCTGCCTGCATCCCCTGCCACCCACCCAGCATCCCCATTTACCACCAGTGATAGGGGCCTTCTGGCCTGAGAAAGGGATCAAGAGGTGGTCAGTGCACCTCATAGAGACTGTTCCTGCAGTTGTTCTGGTCATTCTACCATTATGGACGCTGGGCTTTTATTATATAGGATTATTATTATAAACAGAGTACAATTATTAAAAAATCACATTCTAAAATAAGAATACAGGAATCAGTTGTGATATAATGCAGAGGAGAAAAAGCAGGTTACAATCATAGATGACCCAAATAAAATGACATAATATGTCTTTTTTATATCTAATATGTGATATCAAAATATATACTCATAAAGGTTTAATATTATCTCTGGTTTGTGAGATTAGTAGATACTTAATTATTTCTTCAAATGTCTCAAAGTTTTGTAATTTTGTATAATGAATGTATATAAATTTTATAATAAAATATTTTATTTCTATACAGTTGAAAGATGCTCTATGAAATAGGGAAATCTTCATGGTTCGAATAAACTTTCTACATGCTACACTGTCCCATTATTATAAACATAACCATACTCTCAATTGGCTAGTAGCTTGTGTCAAATACATTGATTATCTTTGCTATATCTTTGTCTTAGAAACTATGTATTATTCTTCTTTTTAAATAACATCTATTACTCAAAAACTGTATCATTGTGCTATCTCCAATTTGGGACTAACAGGAGCTAACTTAAATATGAAAGATCCAAGTGTCTGCCTATGCAGTATGGTGAAGCATATGGAGTACATTACACCTAAGACTGAAAGTTTACACTGGCAATGTCTGGAGTATAAACTAAGGTGTTATCTTGGACAAATTCAGTTCTTAATGGTTTGAGTTACAGTAAATTTGAAACCAATTTTTCTCCCATGTGTGAAAGTAGAGATTGGGTGAAGAACATTTTGTTTTTCAATGACAAGGTATAATCTTTAGTCAGGTTAGAACGGTAAAAGGTGTTCTCTTATTAAGGTATGAGAAGTAAAAGTTCAGAGTATCACATGACATTGTCTAAGAAGCATGAGTTGCCACAGTATTAAATCAGAAATTCACAGTTTCAGTATCTGCAGATTCTCACACACACTATAGAGTTCAAGTTGTTACCTTTCATCCCAATGGATGCCATTTTGGGAAATATGTACATTTAACCAATAATGTAAAAATAGCACATTCAAATATCTAACACATAACCAAATAATTTTTTACTTACTTGATACTGAATATATTGCATAAGAAAATAGATTTTAACATCAATTCCACTAAACATCATCTCTCTATATATACCCTTATCCCTCTCCTCTTTTTTCTCTCTCTTCCACCCTCTCTCAAGCATATGACTTAGATACTGTTATTGGTATCTTTAATTTACAAATACCCTTGACATCTTCAAAGTTTAAATCATGGTAGAAATTCATTGAAATGCAAAATTAAAAACAAATCTTAGAGCTAAGAGTTTAAATCTTACCTAGTTTTATTTCCTTCATATAAAAAAAGGATAAAAAGATTACTAATAACTTATAGATAACCTAGAATGTTATAGGTTAAATCAGTGGCAGTTAATGGGATTTGATAAAATTTCAATCTCAGAGATCCAACAAATCTGATGCTACATTTTAAAGTAACATTGACATTTGCTATTATTTCATGACTAGAGGCCCGGTGCAGGAATTTGTGCCCCAGTGGGGCCCCTCAGCCTGGCCTGTGGGATCAGGCCAAAATTGGCTTTCTGATATCCCTCAAGGAGTCCCGGATTGCGAAAAGGCTCAAGCCAGGCTGAGGGACCCCACTGGTGCACGATTGGAGCTGGGGAGGAATGTTGGAGGTTGGCCAGCCAGGGAGGGACTGCAGGAGATCTCAAGGGCATGTCTAGCCCATTTTGCTCAGTCCCAATCTGCCAGACTTCAGCAGTAAGCTAACCTACCAGTTGAAGCATCTGCCCCTTGGTAGTCAGTGCACATCATAGCAGGCAGTTGAGTGGCCTTAACATATCATTAGCATATTATACTTTGATTGGTTGGGCGGCCTACCAGACTAGCATATTAGGCTTTTATTATATAGGATTATCAATTTTAAGCTCATATTAAGAATATGAAGAGGTATCGCATTTTTTGTTGCACATTTTAGTTACCCAGGAGAAGAAGCTAAAAATATGAATGATATTCAGAAACAAAGACATTCACAAAATCTAGGTGACTATCTCTTAAAAGTAATAGCACAATTCCATAGTTTTCAAATCTTTATTGAAGTGTAGCATATAAAAAGAAAAATGGACACATTCCTATTTTGATGAGGAAATTATTCTAAAATGTCTTTAAGGTAATATACCTCATGCAGTTCTGTAGCCTCAGATATGCAGATAAATAAATAAAAAAACAAGACATTTGTCAGTTGGATTATTAATTATTTATTATGGCTTCCCCCCCGCAAATCTCACCAGTGCAGTACCCAGCCAGGCCACAATGGGCAGTCAAAACAAGGTAATTCTTCCTCTCGTAATTGCCTTTGCTGTAGACTTAATGCAATATGGCCCCAAATAACTATACAAGAGCCAAGCTCATATAAAAAGGGCACATGTATACAACCACAAAGAGATAGCTATATTGTGTATATATATGAAATTTTATCTGAAAGTATAATTATTGAAGCACTTGTAATATAAATATTCCAAAATGACTGTCTTCTATCCATTCTTAATACTGCATACACATTTTATTTTTAAAATGCTATTTTTTAAACTTTTGTTTTTTATTTATAGTTTATATTCAATATTATTTTGTATTAGTTTCAAGTGTACAACATAGTTATTAGACAGTAATATATTTTTCAAAGTGGTCTCTCAGATACGAAGTGCTAACTTTTACTATGCATGATTTTCAGTTAGATACAAACAAATTTAAACAAAATTTATTTCACATTTGGTTCAATTACAAAGTTAATTTGTCTGTTAATAATTTGACCCACAATAAGAGAGCCCCACTGTATGGGAGAACATATTTGCCAATGTTACATTTGATAAGGATTTAATCTCCAAAATCTATAGGGTACTTAATACAGCTTAACAAAAGGAAGATAAACAATCCAATCAAAAAGGAGCAACAGACTAAATAGACATTTCTTAAAAGTGGACATACCGAAGGCCAAGAGACATGTGAAAAAATGCTCAAAGTCACTAATCATCTGAGAGATGCAAATCAAAATGATAATGGAGTACATCTCATACCTATCAGAATGGTTATCATCAACAAATCAACAAACAACGAGTGCTGAGGAAGATGTGGAAAAAAATAAGTGCTGAGGAGGTTAGTGAGAATGCAGACTGGTGCTGCCACTGTGGAACACATTATGAAGTTTCCTCAAAAAATTAAAAATGGAACTCCCCTAGACCTAGTAATCCCACTTATAAATGAGAAACACCAATCAGAAAGGATATATGCACCCCTATGTTCATAGCAGCACAATTTACAATAGCTAAATTTGGAAACAGCCTAAGTGCACATCAGCAGATGAAAACTAGTGCAAACAGCAGGATTAGAAAACTGTGGTACATCTACACAATGCAATACTATGCTGCTGTAAAAAAGAAGGAAGTATTACCATTTGCAACAGTATGCACAGACCTCCAGGTATGCTAAGCAAAGTAAGCCAGTTGGAAAAAGATAAATATGATGTGATCTCACTCATTTGTGGAATAGAATGAACAACATAAACTGATGAACAAAAATAGATTTAGGGACATAAAAGCACCAAACAGATCATTGAGCCTTGGAGGGACGGCAGGGAAGGATGACGTGGGGTGTAACAGATCAACCAAGGGACTTGTATGCATGCATATAAGTATAACCAAAGGACCCAGACAGTAGGGGGGGGTAGGGACAGGTGGGGGGGGTGAGGGGAGTGGCTGGGGAGACATCAATGGGGAAAAAGGAGACATGTGTAATACTTTCAACAATAAAGAAAAATAATTTGACCCCAAATTTCTAAGTGGTCTCAGTTAATACATATTTACATCTTGAAATAAATAATCTGAAGATTGAGAAAAGTGGACTTTTCTACTTCATATCAAAATGTGCATATGAAATACTAATATTTTATTGTCCCCTTAATTTTTAAAAGATTACTCATTTATTTTGTGTAACCAGGGTTAACTAAAAATAACTGTCCATAAAAGTCTCTATGCAAAATATATATTACTTAGGCACTATTAAAATTTACACTTACAAAGTGTGTAGAAAATATTTCCATTGGCTATAAATTATTGTATTATCTCAAAGTTTCATAATCTACAAAAGTTATAACATTCTTATACTTTAAAAGAACTTTTTAATTTACTTTAAAAAACAATATATACATAAACATTTTCTCATGAAATAATTATCCTAGATACAAGGCAGACTTTGCTCTATGATCTCTAGTGGACATACATTTTTGCTGTAAAATGATGAAGCCAAAAGCTTTGTGGCAAAAACTGCAGTTGTAAGGAGAAGTTCAAGATTCCATATGCATAAAGATGCATGTAAGATTGGAAAAAATATATCATTTTATATTTTTATCTAAAAAAATCTCAATAGTAAATCTCTTTTTTATCTTGACTTCTTTTGTTGCCATTCAAAATTTGTATTATATTTAACTCACTGCAGTTGTGGTAATAGGAGGTTTTTAAAAATATATACCTGATACTGTGATGAGAATATTTGACTCTAAAGCAGGCCATATATTTCACTTTTAACAGGTCAGACATGACTTGAATCTAAAGGTGAGTGCAATAAATTTACACTATAAAATTTGCCTCAGCATTTTCAAAAAAGGTATAAAGACTACAAATATGCACCACGTGTTTATTCTTTAAATTTACCTTACTGTTAAACCCTTTGATAATGTCTTCATAGAAATATTGAACAAGTGTGACATTTAAGTACATGCTCTACGTGCGCTATAGAACCTGACAGGGTAAAGACTGAATATTCTGTTCCACTGTTTACTATCAAATAACCTTGAAAAGATAGCTTAACTTCTGAGGTTGTTTCCTTCCTATAAATAGATCAATTGTAGTTAGGATTAAATGAGATTGAGCATATACAGTATTTGGACCTTTTTAGTCAATTATTAAATTTAGTTCTCTTGTATTTATTTCAATAATATCTTATAATTTTTACCTTTAATTGTCAAAATAATAGCAATTAGAATGGCGGTTCTTGACAGAGGAAAGGGGGATTGGGTACTGGGTGAAAAAAGTGAAGGAATTAAGAATTACAAATTGGTAGTTAAAGAGATGTAAATTATAATTTAGGGAATAGTAACAAAGATATAAGTTACAGTTTAGGGAATATCTTCAATAATATACTATATAATAAAGAGGTAACATGCAAATTGACTGTCATACTCTCACAAGATGGCTGCATACAACCCGGCTGGCAGGGGGGTTAGTAATGGACAACCAAAGAACTGTACAGCAGGCTGCATGGCATGACCAGGCCAGCAGAAGGGGGTGTGAGGGACAACCAGGCAGTCAGGGAGGCAATTGGGGGTGACCAGACCAGGGGAGGGTGCAGTTGGGGGCAACAAGGCCAGCAGGAGGGCAATTGGAGGCAATTAGGCTGGTGAGGGGGGGGAGTTAGGGATGATCAAGCCAGCAGAGTGGAATAGTTGGGAGTGATCAGGCTGGCCGGGGGAAGGGGGTGGGGGAGAAGTAAGGGGTGAACAGGCTGGGGGGGGGGCAGTTAGGGAGAATCTGGACAGCATGGGGGGGGGAGTTAGGGGTGACCAGGCAGGGAGGCAGGTAAGTGATTAGGAGCCAGTGGTTCAGGATTGTGATCGGGCCTAAACCTACAGTTGGATATCCCCAGGAGGGTTCCCAGATTATAGAGGGTGCAGTCTGGGCTGACGGGACAACCCCATGTGTGAATTTTGTGCATCAGGCCTCTAGTATTTTAATAACTATGTATGAGGCCAGGTGGGTATTTGAAATACTGAAAGAACCACTCTGTAAACTATATGATTGTCTAACCACTATATTGTACAGCTGAAAGTAATCCTATGTAATAAAAGGCTAATATTCAAATTGTCCCTTCGATCAGGAGTTCAACCAGGAGTTTAACTGGAGGCAGGGCCAGCTGGCCAACTACCTGCAGCCTCTCCCTTCAGCTGGCCTTGCCTTGATCAGCTCCCATTGGGGTGGGCCGACTGGATCCCACCCATGCACATATTCATGTGCCGGGCCTCTAGTACAGAATAATATTGAATGAAAACTGTAATTGAAAAATAAAAAATGGCAATTCTTTTTTTTTCTCACTTGAGGACTTTTCCAGTGACTTTTAGAAAGAGTGGAAGGGAAAGGGAGAGATAGATAAATACTTATGTGAGAAACACACATCAATTGGTTGCCTCCTGCATGGCCCTAACCAGGGACTGGAGCCTGCAACCAAAGTATGCATCTTTGACTGGAATCAAACCTGATTCCAGTCTGCAGGCCAACACTCTATTCACTGAATCAAATCAACCAGGGCAAAAATGGTGATTCTTACCTGCTGTGTTACATATATACTCACATGCATTAACTCGGTATTTTCACCAGTGCATTAATGTAAGTACCTAATTTAAAAATCTCATATTTTAAGACTCTTGTTCTTAAAAGAGTATGAGTGCATATGCTATGAGCACACATAATATACTTATAGAGTTTCTTGCCCTGTTATGGTGGCTCAGTTTTTGAGCATTGACCCATGAACCAGGAGGTCATGGTTTGATTCCCAGCCAGGGCACATGCCAGGGTTGCAGGCCCCATACCCAGTAGGGGGCATAAAGGAGGCAGCCAATCGATGATTCTCTCTCATCATTGATGTTTCTCTCCCTCCTTTTCATCTCTGAAAGAAATAAAAATTTAAAGTGTTGCTTATCACAAATAATTTTCTCTATTTCTGACATATTATATATATTAATATTTACAAACTGAGCTACAATATTCAGATGAGACTGAAATAATATTACAGTTTTTAGGGACATTTAAAAAATGTCCACAATTTTTGTTTTCATAACATCCTATTTCAACATTATATAACCTGAAAATAATATTAACCATTAGCATAAAAGTAAATTATGTGTACAAAAATAATCAATTTTAACACTTTGACTCTGTACTAAAAAACCCATATGAAAATGTCAACAAATATACCTTTAAAAATATTCATTTTAAAACAGGTATCACTGCTTACTAAAATAGGCAGTAAAGGATACAGATTTTTAAAATATATATATTTTTTATATTTGCCAGAATTTGGTTGTAATGATTCATTTTTACTTTATATATTTATTTTTAGAGAGAGGAACATCATCTATCTGCTGTCTCCTGCACGCTCCATAATGAGGATTGAGCCTGCAACCCAATGGGAATCGAACTGGGTGAGACCTCTTGATTCCTCGGTGGACATTCAACCATTGAGTCATAGCCCACTGGGCAGTTGTATTGATTCTTATTTGATATAAGTGACAAACACCTATGAGTTAAAAATATATTGCTACTGATATTTTCTTCTGCTTCACCTTTTTCCATTGGACTTCAACAATTTATTTTCAATATATGCATACATATTCTAGAGGCCTGGTGCACAAAATTCATGTACTTGGAGAGGGGGGTCCCCAGCCTGACCTGTGCCCTCTCTCAGTGTGGAAACCCCACAATAGATCGCCCCAACGAGATAGGCCCCACCTACCCATCTGGGACTCCTTGATGGATTGCCCCAAGAGGTAGACCGGAGCCACGGATCCCCAAGCCTCACTGCACAGAGTCACTGGGCCCCACCTCCTCCGTGCCACACACTCAGCATCAAGTCCCCACCCACCCATGCATGGCCACTGTGCATGCAGCCTCCTGGTGATGGACTGTGATGGCATGAGGGCATCACAGAGTCCCGTCATGATGACCATCTAGGCTTTTATTAGTGTGTGTGTGTGTGTGTGTGTGTGTGTGTGTGTGTGTGTAAATCTATACTAAATTATTTTCACTTTTAATTACTAAACACTTATATAGCTTTGCTAGAAAACTGTTAAGAATCTAATTCTTCAAGTACTGTTAAGTCACACCTCTTAAAATTCCAAATAACTTGATAAAAGTGCTTAGTCATAAAGGTAATATTTTAAAAGTATAGACAGATTCCTGAAGAAACTTGCTATATTTATGATAAGACAATATTTATAGACATGAAGCAGCTAGATAATAACACAAGGATATATAAAAACATATTCTTCTGTTATTTGTTAATGTAAAGAAAGGGATTACATATCAGAATGGCTTGCAAAGGCTCCGTAGAAAGTTGATGCAGCCTAAATTTGAAGGGAGTTTGGAATTTCACTTAGAATGTTTATGCATTGCTTGGGCCAGCAAATTAGATAGGAATTGTCAAATAATTATATTTTAGGATCAAAGAAGTAGTTATTGATAGCCCTGGTGTCTATCCTTTTGGGACTAGGAGAATATTAAAGTTGATAGAATCAGAAACATTAAAAAAGGGATCCCATCTAGAAAGAAAGGTAATGAGTTGTTAGTAAATACCTGAGATGTGAGCTATGGTTGCCTCTTAAACAGATTCCTTTATTACATGACCTGGAGCTTGCATCAGAAGTAAAGATAAAAGTGAGGAGTGATGGACAAATGATTATTGAAGCTGTGATTATGAAAGATTTTTCTAAACAGTATAAAAGGTAAATATAAACATAATAATGTTTTATTCCAAATATTACTTTAATGAATTTGGAGACTCCCTGATTAATAGTTTTGAAAGAGATGGAAATATACATAATCTGAAACATTTAAAAAAATAATTTGGCTTTTAAGCACATTATTTCAGCTGCACCTATTTTAGTTCTGTTACTCAAATTGTACTGTTTTTAAAATTGCAGTATTGTGATAGATACAATATCCTAGACTGAATTTCCCAAAAGTTGTCAAGTAATATCAATAGATTTCTGTGTAAAAAATATTGTTGATGATAAATGAAAGTCAGTACTTAATCATGTGTGATATGTACAATATAAATGTACAGGTAGCAAAGCTATGAACAATTCCTATTTAAATAAAAATTGCATGAGGAATGGGAGCTGGGGACTGAGATTCCTGAAAAATATTAATAATATTTTTATAATATTTAAAATAAAAATTTAACTATGATATTTGACATAAGAAGACTATTAGAGTTTACATCATTAAAGGAAGTAAAATAGGTACAAGTCATTTCACTTTATTTTTTTAAAATATATTTTTATTGATTTCGGAGAGGAAGGAGAAGGGAGAAGAGATAGAAATATCGATGATGAGAGAGAATCATTGATTGGCTGCCTCCTGCATGGCTCCAGTGGGGATCAAGCCCACAACCTGGGTACGTTCCTTTCTGGAATTGAAGCTGGGACCCTTCAGTCTTCAGGCTGACATTCTATCCATTAAGCCAAACCACTAGGGCAGTCATTTTATTTTATTAACCATATCTACTCCATAAAAATATTTCAGGTTTTAGTTTTCCTGGAATTCCAATGAGATTTAGATAAAATGCATTTTCTCTGTTGCATAATATCGCCTAATATATGTTTTATAATTTATGAGCCTTATTTATACACAGAATAACTTAGAAAACTTTAGTAACTTTATTCCTGTACTAGTGGCCCAGTGCACAAAATTAGTGCACATTAAAAGGATATTAATTAGAGAAAATAATTTAATATTACTATTTGCTGTTTCTCTATAATAGAAGTATCAGAGACTAAAGAAAATTAGTAAAATGTATATGAAAACCTTCCTTCTGTCAGAGTCTAGGGCGCACCACAGGACCCAGAGTCAAGTCCCCACTCACTCACATGTACCTCAAAATCACGTGAGACCCAGACCCAGCCACCCCTACCCCCCACATTGAGGTAGATCCAGACCCTGCCAGTCCTACTCTTGTCAAGCCACCCAGGGCAGGGTGTGTCCTCAGGTCCTCTGGCCCAGCACCAGAATGGGGGGCGTGGCCTGAGGTCCCCCATCAAGTCCCACCAGGAGACACAACCTGAGATCCCCTGTCAAGCCCCACTGGGTAGTGGGCATGGCCTAAGGTCCCCTGTCAAGCCCCACCAGGCAGAGGAGCAGAGCCTCAAGTCTCCCAGCCCAGCACCAGGAGGGAGGCGCAGCCTCAGGTTCCCGTCGATCCTCACTGGCACAGGGGCTCAGGGTCAGGTTCTCTGTGAAGCCCCGTTGGGTGGGGGGCACAGCCTGAGGTCCCCTGTCAAGCCCAGCCAGGCATGAGGGGCACAGCCTCAGGATCCCTGGCCTGGTGCTGGGGCAGAGGGTATGGTCTGAGGTCCCCCAGCCTGGTACTGGGGTGGGGGTGCGGCTTGAGGTCCCCTGTCAAGCCCTGCTGGGTTGGGAGTGTGGCCTACAGTCCCCTGTCAAGCTGTACCAGGTGGGAGGCACGGCCTGAGGTCCCCCACCCTGGAGCTGGGGCAGGGGGAGCAGCCTGAGGTACCCTAGCCCAGCACCAGGGCGGTTCCCTGTCAAGCCCTTCCGTGTGGGGGTTGTGGCCTGTGGTCCCCTGTCAAGCCCCTCTGGATTGGGGGAGGGTGTAGGCCTCCCTTCCCTCGTGCTACGGGCACACCCCAATCCAATTGCCATGACCACCTCATGCTCTCCGTGAGCAGGTATGCATAGGGAAGGCTGGGCCAGGATAATTGGGAGGGGCTGATGGGGGGCCAGCATCCTAGGTGAGCTGGGCCTCAGAGCCTGTCTGCTTCAGCTCCCAGCACCCCGGACCTAAGGAGTAGTGCTTTCACAGAGGCCTGGCAGGCACTGGATATGGCGATGCCTTAAAAGCAGAAGAAGCCCCCTTTAACTCTGGCTGGAAGTGCGTTGGGAACTTATGGTCGGGGGAAGCAGCCCAACATCAGGGCTGAAATAAGATCTTGGGTAGCCTCTGGAGGGGGCAAACCAACAGTAAAAGGCATCTTGGAAACAAAGGCATTTGAATGTACAGTGAATATTAGGTGATATTAAGGAATTACCTTAACTTTTCAAGGTGTGACAATGGCTGAATATTTACTTCTTTTTTAAAGATACTCATCAGAGGATATTTAAGTGGGAAACAACTTTCTTTGAAAATATGGTGCTGTCCTGGCCCAGCCCTCCCGGCACCACGGAAGCCTCAAGGACCGAGCCTCTCCCACTGGCTTGCTATGCCCTCGAAAACACCCAGTGCAGAGGCGTGGTCCCTGCTTCATTCCCCGCTCCCGCCATCGTGAAGAGAAGCGTTCCCAGCTGGCGCTGGTGTGAAGCAAAGTGTTCCCCATAGGCGTGAAGCGAAGCATTCGTGTTCACTGACATCCAGGCAAGCTGTGGCCATGCCCCCAATCACGCCTCCTGCTCCTCAATGGCTGGTAGCATAGCCAATCAGGAGCCAAGGTATGGTCACATTTGCATGTTACTCTTTTATTAGATAAGATTATTTGCCTTGTCCAAGTTAAGTTCCTAATAAAAACCAGAGTTAATTAATTAGCCTGTATTTCACACGCAGCTTAATTCATTTTCACTGGGACATAGTCAAATTTTCTAAGATATAGATTATTCTAGAATCCTCTCCATTTATCTTACCATAAAACTCTACCAGTTGTCAAACTTTATCCATTCTATCACTTAAGTGTGCTTTGGCTCCTTACTTTTCTCTTTACAATCATCTCTTGCATATTTTGTAAAATATTTTCTACATTCTTTTGCTTCTAGTTTAGGTCTTGGCAAATCCAACCTACATACTGTTGTCAGAATAATAAAACCCAATTTGTTAAGAAGATTTACATATATAAATAAAGCGCACACAATGCCCGACATAGAGAAAGGTCCCACTTTAAGGTTGAACAATGTCACTTCCCTCTTTAAAAACCCCCTTTCTAATTTGCCACAATATCTTTTTTCCTTCAGAATTAAAATAATTTGCCTTGATGGGCCTATTGAATTAACTTACTACAAGAAACCATACTCAGTGGAGAAAACTGATTTTTCTTTTCTTCAGAGGTAGAGGAAGTTTCTCATTGATTTCATCCTGTTTAGATCCACTTACTCCCAAGCCAATGCTTAAAGAAATTATCACCATAGGCTTATCAATAGCTGGAGAAGAATTATCTGGAGTACAATGAATATTGAAGATCCAATTGTGTAGTTCCATCATGCATATCTATGCATGCTGTAGCCCCGAGTTTACCTGTACATACATTATGACAAACTACCTCTGGTTTCAGAAATGTGTCATCTCTTCCTCCCCATTATCCATCTTTCCCCTTTGTTGAGAATGCCCTTCACTAAATCTTTATTTGACTAACCGTAAGCATTCCTTAAAGGTTAGCTTAAGTATCAAACTTTTCTGAATATATTTCCCTGACACTACCAGGTTGAATTAAGAGCAATGTTCATATGTGTGTCTCAAGCACAGTATTTCTTGACCTCCTGCACATTGGGATTACTTGGTAGACAATTTCAGAATACTGATGGCCTGGAACCACTCTCAAACACTCTGATTCCATTGGTTTGGTTTGGAAGACTGGACATGAGATTCTTTTTTAAATCTCAGGTGATTCTAATGTGAAGTCAGGGCTGAGAACCTTGTTGCAGCCTACCACTTGCCACATCTGATTGTTACTGTATTTCTGTCTTTCTTCTCTACTAGGCTGCTTTCACCTTTGTAGTCTAAGCACCTGAAAAAGTGTCTGATACACAATCAGTGCTCAATATTAGTTGGTGAAAAAAGGGCTGAGTTTCAAAAGATGGTTATCTCAACTCAACAACTATTAATTACCTACTGTGTGTTGGACTTTATAAGAGGTGTTATGTGCAGAAGTAAATAATACAGTGCCAGTGTTTAGGGCAGTCATTATTTAATTGGTTGCTCAGAAATAGCAGTATCAGGACAATGCATTTTATTCTTCTAGAACTTCAAAATGAATACAATAAGTCAGTCTTTCTTTAAATAATCTACATTATCATAAGTAATCGAATGCAATAATTTAAAAGAAAACAGGGTCTTGCAAACATATTTATGAATATTTAAAGTCTTTAAATAGACCCCTTCTGTTTTTTCTTTATGGAAATATTTAATTTATAGAAATTTAATCTGAGCTCCAAAATAAAAATATTTTTTAAAATTTCAATAAGTTTTACTTTAGTTCAATATCCAAGGAAAGGCAAGTATTCATTAAAAAGAATGTGAAAATTAAAAGCAGTGTAACTTCAGAAAGTTCCTCTGAACCACAGTTTAAATTTTTTTAATGGTTTTAAAATATTCTCAAGCTGTCAATGGAAAAAAAAGTGGCTTGACACTGAACACATACCAAGTCAGTAGCATAGCTATTTTATAATGTCTGATTGGTCATTGAAAAAAATAGTTTAAAATTCAATCCATGTGATGGAAATGCCACTTAGAAAAAGACCATTCATAAATGCAGTGCTGCGGGAAAATTGTGGTTAAAACAGTTCCCATTTCATTCAGCAGTAGCATTCTTAAAGAATTACAAATGGAATGGGTCCTAGAATGTTACATGTTAAGTATTATTAATATAAATTTACCATAAAAATCTGCCATTAGTAAGAAGAAAAAATATCATTACTTTTTCATCCTCTGGGTTTAAAAAATTTCATACTTTAAAAAAGGATTCTCAAATTAATTTGTGGGAATCCTTAGGGAATGTCCATTCATAATGCCACTAGAAGATTCACACATTAATTTAACTGAAATATATTAAATACTTGCTGCTATTGTTTCTCATAGTGAAAAAGATTGCCTAAGCCATCTGTCCAACTTCCAGTTATATTAGTCATTGATTTTAAATTCTATTTGGGAAGTATATGGGTGAATATAAGTGATTATAGTTTGTAAAATTACAGATTACTGGAAATAAAATTTATTGCTTCAAAGGACTTATATGTCCAATAATTCTCTCCCTATTCTGAAATAAAAAACAAACACACACACACAAAAAACAAATGATGAAATATAAAAATTCACTTCCTGTGATGAAAAATTGTTCTAAAAAGCTAAAAGGATTTAGAAATCAGATTTGTTTCATATATCTTAGCATTAGTCAGTTTTGAGGCCTACAAACTTTCAAATTGGTGCTAATTTTAGCTAAATGTCAATTGCCACGTTGTGAGAAATCCAAACTCAGTTATTTACTTTTATGCCCATATTCATATGAACTTTTGGGCTTTTTCATTGTTGATTAGTAGATTCCAAAATAAAAAGGGCAGGGATAAGGAAAGAAAGCATTACAAGTAAAACAGAATTTGCCCTATGGTTATGAGCTATGAAAAAATGATTCTAGTAACTGGTTAAAATTCGTAGCTAAAATAAAATTTTCAGATAATATGAGGTTTTCCAAGATCTCTTTTTGCATTACTGTTCCAAATCAAGACTTAGTTCTATCATGTAATTGTTTGAAATTCATTCCTTTCTCATCTATAGAATAAAATGAAGCATTATAATCTACTCCAATAATTTCATGATGATTAATACAAATTGTGAAGTATTGAGCAAGTTTCAGGGACGTAATAGTTGTGAGGTGATAGGTATAAAGTAAAGGAAGGTATTTTATGGCTACACCGGTGGCCCAGTGCATGGATTTGTGCACATTGAAAGGAAATTAATTAGAAGATATATTTCAATATTGCTATTTGCCCTTTCTCTATAATAGATGTGTTAACCAAATTCACAGTCAATGGCAGATCGAAACACACATGTGTAATTGATGCCAGCAAGAGCTTTATATGTATTGTGCAAGTGCGAGTCAACTTAGCCTTTTATAGATATAGAATAAACTGGCTTGGACCTGCTTTCTGATTTAACTAAACTTTTCCCAGCCTAGTGAAGCACCCCAACTTCTCTTTCAGGTAATTGTCAGCAACACAGCAGAAAATATTAACACAAAGCAGATTATTATTGTAATCATGTAGGAAGAACAAAGGGTAAAATATTTAACTGCAGAAGTGTTTGACTATATTCTGTACATTGAGAAAACCTGAAGTCATTTTCATGGTCCACCATTTCTTACTTATTTTCAGTTGGGTCAAGTTTCTGAACTTTCTAAATCTCCATTTTCTGGTTAATGAAAACAAAATAGGATTCTATTGAGTCTCCTATCTACCTACTCCAGGACTTCTGTGAGGATCAAATGAGATGAGGCACAGGAAAATGCTTCACAGATATTTGCTTAAAGTGAAAAATGTTTGCACCTGGCTATAAAGGAAGTCGTGCTCCTGGCCTGAAGAAACTCCAAGGAGGCTAGTTGCTAAGAAGAGGAAGCTGGACATTGCTACGTGACGTCATTACCCAGTGCCCACAGTGACTATTTCTGGGCGAGGCTGGGGGCCACATTTTGTGCCATGGGGTCTTGGCAGTGTTGGCTGTGATTTGGTGGGGTGTCAATCCAGATGGTGGGGGGCCTGTGTCCCATTTGGGGGAAGCCAAGTGTTGGTTTGTCAGCTCCAGGTCCACGGTTCCCTTTCTTTGTAAATGGCCAGTGCATGTCACAGCAGCTCCTGCATTGAGTGCCTGCCCCCTGGTGGTTAGTGTGCATCATTGTGACCAGTTGGATGGTTAGAGGGACACTTAGCATATTAGCTTTTTATATACATAGAAGATTTATTTTTGATATAATTTAACTTATTTGAATCTTTAAAGAAAGCATCATTCTAAGCTTTTACTTTATTTTTTTAATATACCTTATTTTTTTAGGTTTATAGCATAATTGAGCAGAAAGTACTAAGTTCCCATCTAACCCTTGACTACACACACACACACACACAGACTTGCCCACTATCAACATCTTCTACTAGCATGGAACATTTCTTAAAATTGAACCTACAATGACATATCATCGTCACCCAAAGTCTATAGTTTACCTTAAGGTTCACTCCTAGTATTACATAATCTATGGGTTTTGACAAATGTATCCTGTCATGTATACACCACTACAGTATCATACAGAATAGTTTTGCTGCCCTAAAATCCTCTGTGTTCTACCTGTTCATCCCTTCCTCCCACAAATCTCCAACATCTCCATAGTTTTGCCTTTTCTAAAATATCATATAGTTGGAACATTTTCATATTAGTTTATTTCACTTAATAATATGCATTCAAGTTTCCTCTATGTCTTTTAAAGGCTTGACAGCTCATCTCTTTTTCAGCACTGAATAATATTTCATTGCCCAGATGTATCACAGTTTATCCATTCACCTATGGAAAAACATCTGGGTTGCTTCCAACTTGCAGCAATTACAAATAAAACTACCTGTATTTGCAGGTTTTTATGTGGACATAAGTTTTCATGTTATTTAAAAAATACCAAGAGGTGTGGTTGCTGGATCATATGGTAAGACTATGTTTAGTAAGAAACTGCCAAACTTTCTTATCAAGTGGCAGTGCCATTTGCCATAAGATTTCCTGATACTTTACATTCTTGACAACATTTAGGGAATTTTCCAATTCCCTAAAAATATATCATTTTGAGTATAATTTAATATGTTTATTTGCCATATATATAGCTTTTGTGGTGACGTATCTGTTCAGGTCTTTGGCCCATTTTTAAATTGGTTTATTTTATTATTGTTTAGTTTTAAGGATTCATTGTATATTTAGATAATAGTGCTTCATCAGCTGTGTCTTTTGCAAATATTTCTCCCAGTCTGGCTTGTATTCTTGTTCTCTTGACATTGTCATTCAGAGAGTAGAATTTTTACTTTATTTTAATTAAGTGCAACTTATTAAATCTATCTTTCCTGGATTGTGCCTTGGGTGCTGTGTCTAAAAAGTCATCATTTGCCCTAGCTGGTTTGGCACAGTGGATGGAGAACTGGCCTGAGAACTGAAGGGTCCTGGATTCAATGTTAGTCAAGGGCATATACCCCAGTTGCAGGCTCCTCCTTAGCCCGGGCCCTAGTCTGGGCTGCTGCAGGAGGCAACCCATCAAAATGTTTTTCTCTCACATTGATATTTCTCTCTATCTTTCCCTCTCAAAAATCAATGGAAAAATCTCCTCAGGTGAGGATTAAAAAATAGGCATCACTGTATCCAAGATCATCTAGATATTTTTTCATATTATCTTCTAGGAGCTTTATACTTTTGCATTTTATATGTAGGTCTGTGATTCATCTTGAGTTCATTTCTGTGAAAGGTTTAATTTAAGGTCTATGTCTACATTTATTGTTTGCATGTGGCTGGTAGGTTGTATTAAGTTTTAATGTTTGTTTTATGACCAGTTTTTTTGTGATAAAAACTGTGAAAGCTTCATTACATTTATTTTAAAGTACAATGCACAGTTAAGCTTAGGAATAGCTATAAAAGACAAATAATTAAGAATTATAACCAAAATGTTTATCAAAAATAACCTTTATAAAAGCATTTGGTTAATATACAACACAACTTTCATAGAAATCAGCATTTCCTATTAAATTTTAAATGAATTCTTACTGGAGAAATAGTGATTTCACAACTAACTTCAGTAGTACTACTAATTACTTATTGGACAAATTCACACCTAAATCTAAACAAAAAAGATGCTATCTGTAATAGGATGATATAGTTTCTTATAATAAAACCCAAGTTATTGCTTTACAGAAATGAGAGAAAAAGAAAAAGCAAGACAAATATCTAGCATGTTCATTTAGCTTCTAATTTTAATAATTTATTTATTAATCTTTGTATACTATCTTTAAACATTACTGCTAAAAATAGCCTAAGCCTAGGGGCTTACTGTAGGATATTAACTATCCATCCGTTAAATGTGCAAAATGCAGGTATGCCATCTTCACACCAAAAAAGATTTGAGGTGTGAAAGGATTTTAATAAACATTGTCTCACATTGTGATACATTAAATTTTTTTTCATCAAAAGGCAAATAATACATTTTACACTGTGAATTGTTAGGGTATAAAGTCAAAATTTGTGATATGTTTATGTATATGTGTACCTGTATGCATACAATACTGTTTTCCCATGCACATAATGAGAAGATAAATATTTTTTACAGAACTTTGAGAACTGCATATTTACATCTCTTCGTAAATCAACACAACAAGATGTTGTTGAAAATAATTAAATACACCCAGAAATAAGAAGAACAGAAATCATTCACAAAAAAGTATGCATATGCACAAGAAACTTAAGTATGTGTTTAGAGAAGTTAAATCAATTCAAGTTTTCCTGAATGTAGCTCCATGCACACATTATTTCAATAGCTTATCCTTTGGGGAGCTTAAAAGAACATATTTTGTTTTTTTCTATCTTAGGTAGATTATTTATATTATTAACATAAGTAGATTTCCCTTTTCTCTTTCCTCTCAACCCCTGATCCATTTTCCAATCCCCCACTGATTCGATGTCAGCATGCTCTGTTTTTGACTAGACAAATAGTATACAGATTTATTCCTACAGAAACAATATCTGGTAAAATCATAGAGTACCTGTTTGAATAATACCCAAAAGTTAACTGCATCCTTTCCACTGGCCAGAAATAACTCATAGCAAATGAATCCACAAACCAGTCAATGGAATATTATAACCCTCTTAGGGGAGCCATTGTACTATGGGAGAAATCTGAGGCAGTGAACCAGCCTTTATTTTACACACACACACACACACACACACACACACACACACACACACATTCTCTCTCTCTCTCTCTCTCTCTCTCTCTCTCTCTCTCTCTCTCTCTCTCTCTCTTTCTCTCCTGGGTATGGTATAAACAATGGTAAGAAAATGTCAGATTATTGAGCTGAAAAAAATTTCCACTTCAAGTCACATAATGTTATCTTAATATTCATTTCATTTACCTTGTATCATGATAATTTATTTTAAATTACATTATTTATTTTTGTAACACGGACAATGAATGGATTACAATAATTCTACAAAAAGAATGGACTGTTGTTACTTCTTAGATGTAAACTGACATGGATTAGAAAATTGGTAATATGGGATCTGTGTTCCTTAAACCACATACCAGAATTGATTTCAGGGGGAAAAAATCTCACACTTTTGGTGCTTGCAGGCATTCTGTATGTCTGAGATCATCTATATAAGCATTAATTTGACAAATCTCTTTTACTAGGTTACTTTGGAATTCGGTGGCAGAGCTAGAGCGGAAAGTATGGAAAAGAGAAGATGAAAATAAAAATTTTTAGAAATAAAACTCAAATTTGTC
This sequence comes from Antrozous pallidus, assembly GCA_027563665.1. Taxonomy (NCBI): domain Eukaryota; kingdom Metazoa; phylum Chordata; class Mammalia; order Chiroptera; family Vespertilionidae; genus Antrozous; species Antrozous pallidus. The sequence goes on from CM050521.1 coordinate 68,247,743, forward strand.
AAATGGGAAAAATCATTAACTTTTCAAGTAAGAATGTTTGACTATTGTTATATCATGGTTCTGCCAATATGCAGATTCATCACTTTATGCTGACTTTTTGTATTATTTTTGGAAGTTCAAACCTATTTGAAACTTTCTGTGGATATGTTGGAAGAGTATCTAATGTGCCTGAAAAAAGAAAGGTAATTTTTTAAGGAAATCAGTGCACAGTCAAATGTAGAAACATTCTCAATTTTCATGAATACAATTTAAATGTGTCCCTAACTCTAAATGTCACTAAGAATGAACAGTCTCCCTTCCAGCACTTCCATGATGATGATCCAGGGTATTTCCAGACCTTGTTTCCTATTACAATTGACTGCCTTCTATCTTATCACCTAAAATCTGATGTGTCCTAGAATATCTATATACGTAAACACAAACACACACAAGCTTAACACAATATGTACATTGTGTTCCCTTTAGACCTACTAATTTTTCTTAGTTCAGCGAAAACTCTAGGCTGGTAAAATCTCTTCAAAGGCAGATTTACTATGTCAAGAATGACAGTGACAAAGGACAAGATGCAAGTGAGGAGAACACACCCTTGTCTCCCACCATGTCCATCCCACATCCCTAAGAACATGGATGTCATCCCATCATCCTTCATTCAGAGCTGATGCTCCAGAAGCTACAAGAAAATGATGAGATTTGCTGCTGGTTATAATCACTGATTACACAGGAACCTCGCCTTCAGTTGCTGTACCTCTAAGAGTTATTATTCCTGTGTGCTTTTGTGTTTATATTCTTAATGCAGAAAAAAAAAAGAAAAAAGAAAAAAGGATTCGAAGATAAAAATGGAGCCCTGTTTACCTAGACTTTTCTTTCAGTTGACTAAGAAGTATGAAGAATTTTTAAAACTTCAGTGGGCTACTTTGTTCTCTATTAAGGACAGGAGTGTAGGAAAAAGAGCTATTGAGTTCACTTTGCTCCTTAAAGGAGACAACATAAAGTAGTCTGGTGAGAACAGGCAGAGCCAGCATAGGGTTATTATGTAGCCAGATTCATGGCCTCAGAGGAACACAGAAAAACAGGAAGATTCTTGGACAGAGAGGTATGCTCCTAATGGAGCCTTCCTTCCAACTGCATTTCCACTCCTCTGGTCCTCCCAGACCCCTTGTCCCAGATGTGGCAAAACCACAGTAGCACAGAGCCCATGAAATGCCAAATAATACAACCAGGTAGGGTCTTCCTATTCCAGTGTCAGAGCTAGAGTGTTATTGTGACATCTAAGCATAGGCTTTTATCTAGATTTTCTTTATGTTTGGTAATTCTTTCTGCAATGAAGAGTTACTCTCCATGCAAGTGCATAGCCTAAATAGAACATTGTGGCTCAGGTGCAGATACAGCCACCACTGACAGCACTGGTTTTACTCATTTCCTCCACCAAGATTTATTAAGCACTATATGGATGTTTCTAATTTGCAAGCAAAGGAAGATAAAAGAATCAGAGGTTTCTTAAATTGGCAACTATCTGAATCTGGGTGCGATTAAAATGTGTATATTGAAGTTACTCCTTTTCTAGCTTAAAAGGCTTAATGTTCTCTTCCAGAAGACAGCAAAGAATTAATTTCAATTAGATTAATCACCAATATTGATTTACCATGACTTCTCCATGGTAAATCAACGCTGTGGTACACGTTTCTCACTTTCAAAACATAGATAACTTATATCCTAATTATTAAGACAAATGATAGATTTCCAACTGTCTCTGTCTTTTTGTATCACCAGATAGATAGATATCTAAATATAAAATCCAAAGCATATATTAGACATTAAACAAATATATTAAACTAGTGAGTGACCTGGGGGGAATACCCCTCAGCCCAGCCTGCACCCTCTTCAACTGGGACCCCTCAGGGAATGTCCAACTACTGGAGATCCCTCTCACAATCCGGGACTGCTGGCTCCTAACTGCTCACCTGCCTGCCTGCCTGATCGCCCCTAACCATTCTGCCTGCCGTGCTGCTCTCCCTCAACTGACCTCTGCATTGGCTGGCTTTCTCGCCCCCAATTGCCCCCCACTCTCAGCCAGCCTGCTTGCCCCCAACTGTTCTCCCCTCCTGGTCTGATCACATGTAACTGCCTCTGCCTTGGCCCTGCTACCATGGCTTCATCCAGGAGAATGTCCGGAAGGTCTCCTGGTCTAATTAGCATATTACCCTTTTATTAGTATAGAAGATATTAGACTATATATTTATATCTGTATTCTCTAAAGATCGAAAAATGTCTATAGAGAAATCTGTCTATCATCTATCTATCTATCTGTCTATCTATCTATCTATCTATCTATCTATCATCTATCATCTATCTATCTACCTATCCACAGAGAGACAAAGAACCTTTCGTTATCTTAAAAATTAGGATATATATTTTTTAATAATAAAGATTTGTGAGATAAATGTGAGAAGTGTGTGTGTGTGCGCACACTTACTATATCAAAATGATATAAAAATGGAATATAAAATGGGAGAGTACTATATATTTCTGCCATAAAAATAATAGAAAATATGATCTAAAATATATTTATTCCCATGCAAATAAAATAAAATTTATTTTAAATTCATAAGATGCCTTCCTAATTTGAAGAAAGCAAGGCTGTATTTGCAAAAGATAGTACATTAAAAAGATTTATTTCTGAGTCCAGTTCAGGTGCACAGAAATGTTAAGAGACAGTTTATTTTTAACCATATACATTAAACATTTACATCTGTAACTACCACATGGCAGTTAAATATCTGTATTATTAAAAATAATATATGTAATTCAATATTATTAAATATTAATATTTAATTTTCAATGTATAGTCATAAAAATTGATACTCTCAGAAGAAACGAATACACTAAATCAAAATATTTAGTAGATTTGAAGAAATACAATTGGGCAATTAGAAGCACTAAGCTAAATTTCTGACTTTTTGTCAAATAAAATCAATTGTTTTGATTTTAAATATGAAATGTTGGAATATGCAATATTTGGGTATGAAAGAGTTTTGTTCAAAGATGTTTTGGCATTCCTCATAACACCTTAAAAATGTAACACTTATAGCATTTGTGATATTGTGTTGGATACATTGAACCATAAATAAAGATTTTAAGTAATTAGGTAAAAATAAAATGCTTTTGTTGATGTTAATCCTCACCCAAGTAAATTTTCTCTATTAATTTTTAGAGAGAGTGGAAGGAAGGGAAGAAGGGAAGAGGGATTGAGAGAGAGAGAGCACGAGAGAAACATAGTCGTGAAAGAGACAGACACATTGGTGGCCTCCTGCACCTGCCAGATTGTTTCTGCACATGCCCCTACCAGGGCCAATTTTGAACCTGCAAACCAGACAATTGTCCTTGAGTGGGAATTCAACTTGTGATCCTTTGGTGGAGACCTGATGCTTTAACCACTGAGCACACCTGTCAAGACAAAAGGTTTTTTTTTTTTTTTCCCACAACCTATTCCTACGAAATTATCATCAAAGTTGTAGGCATTTAACATACGGTTTGCAAAGTAAAAGTCTGGTTATAAGCCAATCTTAATCATGTTCTTATGTTGCTAGGTTCTTTTCTTTAAAATAATAGCTACTTTGAGAACCAGTTTATAAACAACTGCATTTTCCTGTATCATTTATTTATTCAGAGACATAGTTCTAGTTTGCCTTTCCATTAGTGGACTATCTATTGTCTTAAATAGTGTTTCTTTTAAATAGACAAAATACATTAAATACAGCCAATCTTGGAATTTGCAATAATAAAGTGCTTATTATTGGTGGAGAAAAACTCATTGAGGCTTGAGGTCAGGGGGCTGATGTAGCTAAAACATTCTCAGCATTCCTGATTTATGACTGCTATTGTGGTGATGACAATTTTTCCAAATAATTGTGAAACAATTTAGACCTCTGGTATTCTAGAATTCCAAGTATATATTCTAAATAAATATGTAAATATACATTTATATTCAATTAATACATGAGTATAGATATAGATAAAATGTTTCTAAATAAACACTATGATAATAGAAAAAGTAAAAAACCTAATGGGTGACCAAAAGCCATTGACTTTATTTAAAAAACAAATAAAAAGATCTGTAAACACAGAAGCATAGACTGTCTGACTACTGTCTCATTCTTTCCCACACTTAACGTTCTGATGTCATAAGGATATATATTTGAGTTTCCAAATTTTTGCCTCCCTAAGGGAATTTTAACTTTCATATGATTCTCAGCAGTGATTATGAACTACCATTTCACACTGCATAACATGTCTTTCAACATGGCAGATGCTAATGATGGCATTTAACCGAATCACACTTCTACATGATAAAATGCATGTTAGGCATTTGGGTAAGAGCTGAAAATAAAGTAATATACAAAGTATATTCCAAATGACATAGAATGGCAAAGAAAATATCCCAATGACATATTTAATTGCCATCTTTTCTATTTTTACATTTTTGACAAGGAATAAATACTTAGAGATCTCCTAGAATTGAATTTTAAAATTTAAAAAGTCATTACATTAAACTCTTCTTGGTTAAAATGTTATGGATTTAGTGTCTCAAATTTAGAATGCTTCTTGAGTAAACTACTACTCATGGCCAGTATTTTATACAATGTGATCTTGATAGAGAAAAGAGAAAATACAAATATTATTTTGAAGAATATTCCTTATCTGCTTTTAATATGAAACAATAATCTAAAATAACACATTTTAGATGTTTTAAAATTTTTCAGCTATAATTATTGGTAAATGGACATTCTTAGCTGATAGATGAGCCCTATTAATTTTGAAATCCTTTAAGTAAACACATTTTGACAATTATTTTCATGTACATTATTTCAAAATCTACATACTAAATATAGGAAATAAACCAACATGGTATAATTCTTTCAGATAGTTATATTTTAATTTCAAATATCAGACATAGAAACAAACTTCTAAGAAGTGTTTTATTATTGTTGTTATTGTTGTTAGGAAATGGCTCATAATATGTACATGTGGAAAATCCCTATTTTTCCAGTGGTCAGATGTTTTGAACTTGTGTTCAAATATAAATGGTTGACTCTTACCACTAAGGAAATTAAACCTGAAAGATATATTTCCTTGTTTTGTTCCCCTTTTCTTTTATTCCCTCTGAACTATTTGCTTTTCTACAAACTTCAAAATCCCTTCTCTTATATTTTAAAACTATTCATTAACCTCTTGAAGATGTTAACAAGATAGTTTTAACCAGTTTTGCGGCTGAGCAGAGATAGAAAAAATGTTGCACCACTAATTTATTATTAATTTTTTAGCCCTGCATGATTTTAAAGGTTTAGAAGTCCTAGAATGCAAAAAAAAATTGCACTGGAACTGGACACAATCACAGCTATAGGCAAGAAAGGCAGCTTTCCCTAAAGAGTCTCTCTTTCCCACACCTGTAGATCCTCACTGGGACCTGCATGTGGTGGGAAAATACAAAACCAAAACCAACTTAAAATAAGAAAAAACTGGAAAATAAGCCTAAGTGTTGGAGAAGTGGAAATTGGTCTGGTACTAGATTTAGATATCATAATTATCTAGATCAACACCTCACCAAAAGTATGTCACAAATGTAATGCCATTTCGCAGAATTATTTGGAAAATCAATTCTCAGTATGTTTAATACCTAAGACTATCCCCCCAGGAGATTCTGCAAATGTGGAATTGGCTTTGAAAGAGTGGAAGAATGCTTTCCATGTGAGATAAGGAATCACACCCTGTCAGTGCTACCTACAAATTACAGTTCAAACTGCAATGGCAAAAAGCCTCTTGTCTCTACATCACCAAAGTAACTTTTTAAACATGTAATACACAGTTATATAGAATCAGAAACATTTCATTTTCAACTCAGCATTGTATACTTTTTCTATGGCCTCATGATAATTGATGTAGATGGTTTCCAGTTAGCCAAAAGTATGTAGTCACACAGTCCATGATTCTCTAAATATAGAGTTGTGTGTCACACAATAATACAACTTCCTAAATGAATTACTATTTGAAAATTCAATTTCTTTTCATCAGGACCATCATTTTGTCCAGTATAATACAATGGCCATAGTTTGCCCATGTCATGATTTCCTCTAGCACTGGCCACCTTATGGTACCTGAGGTAAAAAAAAAAAAAAAATCCTCTTATCCTGGTATAGATCTGAGCTTGACATTTAAAAGCCTCGTAGGTTAGTCTTTCTCTTGTGGTTCTTGAAAATAACTGAAATGAAACATTACTAAGTAATTAAAGAATTATCATAATATATTTTTATCTAGTAATTATGTTTGGAGCCTGCGGAATGGGAAGCATATTATTCAAAAATTTACCATGGTTAAAAGTTATTAAAGTCTCTCATGGGCATGTGGTATAAGCTTTTATTTTCTAAACTAATAGTCAATTGGCTCCATTCTCATGTCCTCCCCTCTTCTTTCTATTCCTCTTTCACCTTTTCCTTTTCTGGCAGAAGCAAGACATCATTTGAGTTTTTAAAAAACATATATGTTTATTTATTTCAGAGAGGAGGTGAGAAAAAGAGAGAGATAGAAACATCAATGAAGAGAGAGAGCCATTGATTGATCAGCTGCCTCCTACCGCCCCAGTGTGCTGAGCCTGTAACTCGGGCATGCATCCTGACCAGGAAGCAAACTGTGACCTCCTGATTCATAGGTTGATGCTCAATCACCAAGCCATGCCAGCTCGGCAAAATAATTTGAACTTTTTAAAATAAGTGTCCCTTGGGGATTTCAATGTGCCTCTCTTCTCACTACGCAATTAGAAAAGCATTTGTAAATATTCCAGCAGAAATTTAGAGAATCTCCTTAATTTCACCCTTAAAATATAACAAAAGTTATATATGTACTAGAGGCTGATGCACGAAGATTTGTGCAAGAATGCGCTTTCCTTCCCCTGGCTGCTGGCAGCGCCTTCGCTCTGGCCATAGCTGCCTTTCTGCTCCAGCCTGGAGTTGCCTTTCCACCTTCCCACACTGCCTAGAGGCCTGGAGGTCTGGGGTGGTGCAGAATACCTGCCACCCAGGATTGGCTGGTGGGCATCGTGAAGGTACAGTCAATTAGCATGTTACTCTTTTATTAGGTAGATATCTATGATAATAAAAGCACAATATGCTAATTAGATTGGACAGTCAAATGACCTTCCGGATATTCTTCCAGATATTATTCCGGACGTCCTTCCAGATAAAGCTGTGGTGGTGGGGCCAAGGCAGAGGTGGTTGGGGCGATCAGGCAGGCAGGAAGAGTGGTTAGGAGTGATGAGGCAGGCAGGCAAGCGGGTAGGGGCAATCAGGCAGACAGGCAGGCGAATGGTTAGGGGTTATCAGGCAGGAAGGCAGAGGGGTTAGGGGCAATCAGGCAGGCAGGCAAGTGGTTGGGGCTATGAGGTAGGCAGGCAGAATGGTTAGGGGTGATCAGGCAGGCAGGCAGGCAGGTAAGTGGTTAGGAGCCAACCCCAGAGGGGTCCTGGATTGTGAGAGAGTGCAGGCCGGGCTAAGGAACCACCCCCATGCATGGATTTTGTGCACCAGTCCTCTAGCTAATATATAAAACATAGGTATATTAGCATTGCTATATTCTAAGCCTTTATCAGCACTGCCATGTCCCATACCTTGCTATTAATTTATTTGATCATTTATAGTTATTTAGAATTTTTTTCTTGTGTAAAGATATTAGTATAGTTTATGCTGGAAGTCACCATACCACTTAACCTAAGCATAGATCTGCTTTTGAGAAACACAGATGCTGCTTTTCCTTCAACAATCCTTCAACCCAACGATTGGGAATGTAAGAAAATTCTATTTATAATATTCTACTTTCCTCTAAAACCAAGAATAGAAGATTATATGCTAACAGATTCATGCAGATAATTCCCAATTTTCACATATATGCACCAATGGTATATACACAAATAGTTTATATTATTAGGTAAATAATAATATTATTAATTCACAAATACTGGATAGAATTTCAGGTCCTATCTTACAATTTCTTACTTTTTATTAATAATTATTGGACCATTGGACCAGCCCTAACCGGTTTGGCTTGGTGGATAAAAAATTGGCCTGCAGACTGAAGGGTCCCAGATTCAATTCCGTGGTCAAGGGCATGTACCTTGGTTGAGGGCACATGCCCAGTAGGGGGTGTGCAAGAGGCAGCTGATCAATGTTTCTCTCTCATTGATGTTTCTGACTTTATATCCCTCTATTCCTCTCCTTTCCTCTCTGTAAAAATTTTTTATCCACTATACCTAGTTGTCTAGCAATTCCATTTTCATCTTTTGTAAACAAATCTAATGTTAGGTGAATATTTTGTTATTCAGCTACATGACTACAGTTTTTTTCCTAGATTTGAACTTTGAAGTAGAAATACAGAAGTATTAGTTTAATTTCCTGAAACAACTACTTTTTATAGCTTCATTCTTATAAAATATTATAACATTAACTATACTTTGCTAATGCTATGGATAAACAATGAGTTTAGATTTAGTAGTTTGGAAACAGTAATATTTAACAACATAATAATCTTTATATAAAACTTATTTCAATATTGTCTTTAAATATTTTCTTTTAAATACTTTATTTCATTAAAATACTATTCTACAATTAATATTACTTTATAAAATATATGAAACACACAGAAAGATGCAAATAATTGGTTATATAGCTACTTAAGTATGATATATGTTAACATTTGTGACAAAAAAATTTGTGTCACAGATTTAGTCTATTACAGATTGTTTTATAATTTGAATATTTTTACTTAATAATATGGCATTATTGCTTCCCCGTGCCTTAAAATTGTGGCTTCTATTACTAACTTATTGAATTATGATTGCAATTATTTGATTATAACTTATTTATTTCATATTACTATCCTATTTGGGGACATTAGCATTAGAATCTAAGTCAATAAATATTCATTGACTGAAACCTGTTAGTAAACACTAGGTTGTGTGTTTTGGCTTCATATATAAGTCATGGCATGGTGCTTTCTTTAAAGAATTCATAATGTATATGTCATAAGTATAGAATATAGGAAAAAATGTGGGAGAAATGAGCTCTGCTTAGAGAATTTTTTTTTCAAGGTAAATATTTAGGTGGGATATTTAACATGAGCAGGAACTTAATCTGGGACCAATATGAAGACTTATATTCTAGGAGTCACAAAAGTACTGTGAAGAAGTAAAAAACAAATAAAAAATAACTTTGGATTTGGAGAACATAATGTGATGGTTAAATAGTAAATCGAGGCCAAATTATGAAGGTCATTTATGACATGCCAATGATTTTGAGTACATTATTGGTAGTGTAAGGTTATTTAAATCTTTTAAAATTATTGTCTACCAAATCATGCATTTCGAAAAAAAAGGGACTACTTAGAAAGTGAGTTTATAGGTAAATAAATAGGAGAGTAGGTGTGTCAAAACACTAGGCAGGAGGTAATGAGGGCATGTAGCAGTGGTGCAAGGGGTACAAAAGAGGGGATGTGTTCAAAACTGTTTAGGAGGTGGTCTCTATCAGACATAATGAATAAATGATTGATATGAAAATTAAAGATAGATGAGAGGAAGAACAAAGAAATTCTGCTTAAGTGACTAGACACCTGTTAGTGCAATTAGCAGCAATGGAGAAAGCACCAGGAGGAGCAATCATGGGAAAGATGGTGAATTTATCTAATAAGTACCTGAGAATAGAGCCAGGTATTATGTTGGGTTGTTGGCATATGACACTCATGGAGCTCCTCATGAAGGAGCAAGAGAAATACTATAAAAAATTTGTAATTCAGTGTGGTAAGGTTTACATTTATGAATTCTGCTTTGCTAGGCTAGGGAAGGGTTCTCAGAGATCTGAGGCATTCCAGGAACCGCACAGAAAGGCCTGCTCTGTGATGACATTGTATGTAGCAGGAAGGTGCATGCAGGATCCGGTCTGCTGTGGCCAAAGCACTGGATTTCCTTAGGGGACTGGGTGGAGATGAAGCTGCTGAATAGAAGAGCAAGCCTTTGTGTTGAGTTTGGGAATGCTCAGAAGGCACTTAGATCTGGGCTAGAAACAGGCATGCAACTTATTGATCTCTTCCCAATTTCAGTTTTCCAGATTTAAAAAAAAAAGTTATTTATGACTAGTGTACTTAACAGGATCCTGGCCAGCACCATGTAGCTATTGGTAAAATGTATAAATAGTCACAAGACATGAGATAAATAAAGGATATTTTGTTAAACAACAACAAATTCAGGTGATGTTTTCTGCCAATGAGCTTTGCAGAAAATAAAAAGTGCTTTATGGATTTTGGGGTGACAGATAAGGGATTGTAGATCTGTATAGTCTCTTGAGTGAGATAATACACTTTTGATGATACTTGGACTAAAAGGAATAGTTAAAATTGTCCGGGTAGAAAAAAACTGAATTTATAGAAGAAGTGTTAGTGGAACAAAACTAAGAAAAATTACAATGTACACAAAATTTATTCATTGAAGGAACTCCAAAGGGATAAGCCTGAGTTATTAGAATGGGACAATTCAGAAGAAAATGTCAACCAGATCAAGGATGATAGCCTGAGACAACAAACAGCCATGTGGACAAGAAACGAGAAGACATGTATAAATGCTGTGATGAAAGGCAAACAGGGTGTTGTGGTCAAAGAACCCAGGAGGCTGCTATGCAGATGGTGGTCAGGGAGGCCCCTGAAGAGTTGCCCTCGTGCTGAAGACAGGACATCATCAAGGAGCACACATGAGGTTCAACAGTCTGCTCATGTTTCTATGTCTCTGGGACTGCTGAACCTCAGAGGGAAGGCAGGGGAGGGTGGGTGGGAAGAGATCAACCAATGAACTTGAATGCACATATGCATAACTCTAGGTCATAGACAATGGGTGGTGAGGGCCTGGGATTGGGGAAGGAGACAGGAGTGGGCTGGAAGAGGTTAATGGGGGAAAAAGAGAACCTATGTAATACATTCAACAATAAAGATTATTTTTAAAAAGGAATGCACATGAGAGAAGCATGGCGTAGGTGGGAGCCTGAACATGTTTATGCCTTTAACTAAACCTCTGTAGAAGCTATGGATTGCCTCTAGGAAAAATATTTGTAAATACCTAACAAAATACATAAGACTATAAAGGAAATCAATTATGTAAGGTTTCTCAAAAGGAAATGTATATACATTTTATAGATATTACATTATGAAAATGAAATGTATTTTAGTAAGCACTGCCTTTATAATTATTCAAAGTGTGTATACATTTTTGGGATAACCTACATGTAAATATTATTTTAAATGTGTAATAAAACTCATTTATTTTTGATGTTGTAATATATGCACTTTAAATTATTAAAAACCAAAAGCTAGCAGTAAGATCTAATAACTCACAATATTAAAGTAATGATGTATAAAAACAATCACTTAAGATATATTAATATACATGATTTTTATCAATAACAAAATAGCAGGTATTACTAATACAACTGTGAGACATAATTGAGAAAAACACTAAATTAAGAGGTAAACTTTTTCCTATTAAAGAGATATCAGTTATTTTTCATAGAGTTTGTCTTCATATATGATAGACACAATTACCGTATTGATATATCATGTAATATTCTCCAAGTGACAGCTTAAAGAACAGTTGTTTGTTACAAGTTTCTAAGTAACCATGAGATAAAATGATCAATCTGTATTTCATATCCATGTTAAAAATGAAACGAGGTTATTGTGCAGAGTATCTTAAAGAAGTGTTGTGGGCCGAAATCAGTTTGGCTCAGAGGATAGAGCATCGGCCTGTGGACTGAAGGGTCCCAGGTTCGATTCCGGTCAAGGGCATGTACCTTGGCTGTGGGCACGTTCCCAGTAGGTAGTGTGCAAGAGGCAGCTGATTGATGTTTCTTTCTCATCGATGTTTCTGATTTTCTATTCCTCTCCCTTCTTCTCTGTGAAAAATCAATAAAATATATATTTTTTAAAGTGTTTTTTTTTCCAAATCACAAGTAAATGTTGCTATTTTATACACAAGTTTGTGTTCCTCCTATGAAAGTCTCTGCTTAAAAAAAATATAAGTTATAATTGGAATACATTATATTAGGTTCAGGTATACAACATAATGATTCAATATTTGTATATATCTAGGCAATATGAAATTATCACAATTAGTCATCAATATTGTCACGATACTTGGTTAAATTTTTTTTCTTTTGATGAGAACTTTAAAGATTTACTCTTATAGCGACTTTCAAATATGCAGTAAACACCCTTAACTGTAAAAACCAGGCTGTACATTACATTTCCATGGCTTATTTATTTTATAACTGGGAGTTTGTACCTATTGACCCCCTTCCCTCATTTCACCAATACCCCACTCCCACTTCTGGCAACAACCAATCTGTTCTCTGCATCTATGGCAGATTCTCTGCTTTGTTGGTTTTAACAAGCACTACCTATCCACCTGTGATGAATATTTACCTGACGATATTATTTCTTATCAATCTGAGCACATCCTCACCACCGGGGAAATGTAATAGGCCAGTCTACACCGCCCCTATACAGTCCCTAGAATGTATTCCAGGCTTTGAGGTTTTGTTTTCTATTCTTAACTGGTACTCAAGCTGCTTAAACAAAGCATCAACAAAAGGTGCCTGTCTCCTTTGAAGTTATCTTCTGCGGAAATCACAGCCACTGACCACATGATTTGGAAAGATTAAATTGTGCTTATTTTACTGCATTCTAAAACAGCAGGGTTAAACACTGGGCCAGCTGCCAGCCATGCAGCATCCACACTTTCATGTTTGCTGCCAGAGACGTCCACACAGATTATTCTGGAGCAGAAATGTGCAATGGCGCCATTCTGGAGAGCAGAAATGTGTTTTTGAGTCTTAATGCTTTGAGAAATGACTAATTCACATACTATCCACTTTTACATGCTGACAAAATACTTTTTTAGATTAGTGTGGATTTTGGTGGCTGGAGGAAATTTTTTTCCTTTCCTTTGGATGAAAGCCATCCTTCACACTAGTTAAATGTCCTTTTTCTCTGCTCCAGAGAAATGTGGGATTCCTTACTCCGGCTCCATCAAAATCAGAATGTGTACTTGGTCCTTCATTTCTAATAGAAGTGACATATATGTAAATAAATACACATTTAGATAGATAAATAGATAGATAGATAGATAGATGATAGATAGATAGATATGTAGATAGATACGCACACATACTAATATATGGAGCATATTTGTAAGTATTAATGTAAAATGTGAACATTATAAAGGAATCAAATGACTAGGTTGAGACACCCAATTTATTCTGTTAATTTATACTGGAAACATTTTCCTCTCTAACCTCCACCATAGTCACCAGACTGAGTTCTGGCTGTACATTCATTTCAGACACCTCAAAGTCGGGATGAAACAGCTTCAAAGGCTATGCAGATGTCTATATGAGCCCACAGAGAACCATAGCCTCCCACTCAAAGCTCAAGGTCTACAGACACAGCTACAACTTCACTAGCAATATGAATGATTTACAAGCAGAAGAAAAGCAACAGCAAGAAGCCTAAGGCAAGTACATGACCAGAAATAATGGATGGTTATAGAAAAAGCAAATCTGGGAGTTTTCAGGCAAGGGAAGTCACCATCACTTTAAGGTTGAGAAACACACTTTCGGAGAAGGCTGGCCTTTAACTGGGCTGAGAATTTTGGGTATTTTCTCAGATGCAGAAGAGAGCAATACCACATCCTAAGAAGTATTTGCCTTGAAAATTGAAAGAAGGGGCTCTATAGGTTACATAGAGGGCACTGTAAGGAGTTAACTGTATTGACTGATCTTTTTCTTTTTAAAAAAGATATTTAAGAAAAATAATTAGTGAAGTATGTGGGATCTATACTTGATAGATTGCAAATGCCACAATGGATAACATCATTAATGCTACTTATAACAGGGAAAGAATGAACACTCTTGGATAGGAACACATCCAGCTGAGACAGAAGACTCGTGCAATGCTGTACAGGATGAAATGAGGGGAAAGCTGCATGTAGGCAGGCAGAGACCTCAAGAGAAATCTCTGGATAAAGTGCTGGGAGGTGACCAAAGCACCACACATGTCACTAAGAGGAAAGTCGTGGCCAGATGTAAAATCAATAGGACCTGGTAGTGGAGGCCCAGGGGAGCAGAGCGCCACCATGTAACTGGTGAAGGAATATCAGTGACAGAATCTAGCTGGCATCAACACATTGTTCAGAAACTGTGAGAGTCAATGCATACAAGATATACCACTTTGCAGGATTTACTTTGCCAATGCAATTGCCAATGAACACAAGAGAGAGGAGAGATCATTGGGTTGGAGGGAGGTTGGATAAAGTCCACTTTAGTTTGAGTTCAAAGGAAACAAAACTAAAATGGCTGGAAAAAGTCATATCATTTGCTTTACAACTTCTAATAAGGAGTTGCACTGAAGAGACAAAACAAAATATTTTGCACATTTTGCTTCAGTGAGTATATTTAAAATTTTCTATCAAACGTTTCATAATTTCCTCATTTTCGTAGTAATGTTTTGTCTCTTTATTAAATAGCATTTTGCTCCCTGTAAAATTCCTTGTCTCTTCATTCCATCCAGGTAGCCGATCTTTGCTATTCAATTTCTTGGAGATTTTTGTACGATAGAAAAATATAAGGTGGATGATGTATTCTCCTAAATTCAGTGAAGGAACAGTATGTGGTTCCATTCTGAGCTGGGATGGAGGTATGCCTTTGAGAAGCAGAAAAATATGGCTTTTTTTTTCTGTGACACAGTGAGGGACAGAGATCAGTAAGTCATACAAGCTTCTGGAACTTTTCCTGAGAAGTAGGCTCTCAGATTCTGAGCTTTTTCAAAGATGCCCAGGAAGGAGCATCAGGGCTCTGGAAAGCAACACGATACAAGCCTCTTGGCAGCAACCAGTGTCAACTGTGGACATGTGACCAGAGATTTTCCATTTCTTAACACCAGAAAATTTCTACTGCTCTGTGTCGGGTGAATCCCCCAAAAGCTGAGGCTGAGTCTTCTATCCCCTTGTTTAGTGGAAAATCACTTATTTTTATTAAACAAAAATGGAAATGTAATATTTCTTCCATGATATTTTTTTACAATTTATCAATGAAAATGGGTAAGTTCGAGACTTAAAGATCCAAATATGTAGGGTTTTCCCCCTATTCTTTCTTCTACCAATCGATACACACACACACACACACACACACACACACACACACACACTACACTTCTCCAAATTTATTTCAGACTTGGAATTCATGCTACTCTACTATACTCTGCTACCTGAAGGCCTGAGTGATGGCATAGCTCTACACTATTCACTTGCCAGGGGTACCAATCTTTTTTTGATGTATGTCAGTTCCTGTCAGTCTTTCACACTATTAATTAGCAGTTGAATTATGAAGAATGATTCCCCCCCCTAAGACATTCTGGTGCAAGTTCTTAGCAGCATGGTCTTCGCAGCAGAATAGGTGAATGTACCTGGTATTGAATCTAAAGTCTCATGAGTTGCCAGCCATAGCAGTTCTCTTCCTGAGCAGAAAACACTTGGTGAAATGCCAGTTATTTAGGCCGAAATACTTGAGATTCTGCTGTCTCAAATGAATCCTGGTCACTTACATTTACAAACATTTTTAATGAACATGTGTTGCATTATGTGTATGCTAGGCTATCTCAAATCATTTTGAAAGTCAGCTGAAATGTAAGCCATACAGTTAACAATAACAAAGCCAGGAAAATGGTGTTTGTGCCACATATAAAAATATTTTATCAATTTTTAATCTTAAATTTAAGATGGCCTCATGAAATCAATGCCCTTGTTTTATAAATCATTCACTGCCTCTTTCAATTACTTTATAGTATTACTAAATGATTAATAAAATTTGTATTACATTATAATTAAAGTCTTAACTGCAATGAGAAAATGCGAACATGCCAGATTGTTTGAAGTGAGGTTGAAATCTTGCCATAAATGGTCTCAGTCAAGCCTGAACAAGCTATTATTATTATTTTTATTAATGACTAAGTAATTTGTATTTTTGATAACTTCTGTAAGCCTCATGACTCTCGAAGTCTGCCATTTACTCTCACTTCCTCTCAAATTATTTTTGGCATTTCGGTTTCCATTTAACAAGTAAGCAAACTAAGCTTCCATTTTTGGAGATGTTATTTAATAGATACCACATGTACAAGGCCATAAATAAACACCACTTAGCATAAAACAGGTTAATAACACAGTGCAAATAGTGTTTCTATAGTCCTATATTATGCAAATAAGAGCAAACTATTTTTGTAGCAATTATCTGAACTTGCCAAAAACCAGTAGAGGCCATCCCTCCTCAGGTGGGGATTAACACAAAGTTAAATTTGTACTAATCTCCCCTGGAGGAAGGAAGCTTTAGCAAATGCTCTGTGGAGACTGCTCATTTTTCTATCCAGCCAAATGCTATCAAAAGGAGGAAATGCTTAGGAGACCTATTTGAATTAACACGTTTGGAAAGTTAGTGGAAGTATAAACACATATAATGTTGAAAACAAGAAACGAAAGAACCACACATACAATTCTTACCTAAAGTCACACTTTACTTTTGAGATTTTTTTCCTAATAATTCCATTTCTCAAAATTCTATCCAAGTCTATAATGTAGGTGTGGATATCTATAATGATGGTTTATTAGAACAACAATCAAAACTTTTTTGATCT
This sequence comes from Antrozous pallidus, assembly GCA_027563665.1. Lineage (NCBI taxonomy): Eukaryota > Metazoa > Chordata > Mammalia > Chiroptera > Vespertilionidae > Antrozous > Antrozous pallidus. Next base: position 68,264,507 of record CM050521.1, read on the forward strand.
GAAACCAGTTTGGCTCAGTGGATAGAGCGTCGGCCTGTGGACTGAAAGGTCCCAGGTTCGATTCCGGTCAAGGGCATGTACAGTGGCTGCGGGCACATCTCCAGCAGGGGGTGTGCAAGAGGCAGCTGATCGATGTTTCTCTCTCATCAATGTTTCTGACTTTCTATCCCTTTCCCTTCCTCTCTGTGAAAAATCAATAAAATATATTTTTAAAAAAACTTTTTTGAGATTTATGTGTTGCAGGTTAGTAAACAAAATGTGATCACCATTTCTGGAGAAGGTGAAATAGACATCTTAGAATAGGAATGATTTCCTTTTTGGGACTGTTAGCTCAAAAGAAGGCAAAAAAGGGGAACCACCACAGCCCCACCCACCCCCCGAGTAAGAAAGGATCCAGGACTTGGACTAGAAAAGAAGACCAGGGAAGAGAGCAAAGGACAGGACTAAATTGCAGTTGTAGAGGCCACAATTAATAATTTGTGTAAAGAGAATATTAGGCGACTGGTTTTATTAGACCAAGAGTTCCATGTTACTTATAGTAACATTAACATGTAGAAAACTAGTGGCCCAGTGCATGAAATTCGTGCACGCGGGGGGGTTGGGGTGGGAGTTGTCTCTCAGTCCGGCCTGCATCCTCTCCAATCTGAGATCCCTGTGGGATTGGGCCTAAACTGGCACTTGGACAACCCCCTCGCAATCTGCTCCTAACTGCTCACCTGCCTGCTTGATCACCCCTAACCACTCTGCTTGCTAACCACTCTGCAACTGATCCCCTCTGCCGGCCTGCTCGGCCCCAGCTGCCCCCCACCATCCACCTGATCACCCTCAACTGCCCTCCCCTCCTGGCCTGATCACACCTAATGGCCTCTGCCTTGGCCCCTTCACCATGGCGATCTGGGACCCTGGTGCGCACATGCCCTTCCTGATCTGGGACCCCTGGTGCCCGCAGTGAAGCATGCCGGTGGCTGGCCTTCCCGCCGTGCCTCTGCGTGGCCTGGGGAACTGGCACCACAGGCTTGCGGGGACCACCAGCACAGCGTCTGCTTCCCAGGCCCATGGTGCTCATTCCCCAGGCCTTGCAGAGGTGGCGGGAGAGAAAGGATCATGCACTGCCCGGTCCTGCCCCCTGGTCCTGATTGGCTGGTAGCATAGCCAATCAGGAGCCAAGGTACGATCACATTTGCATGTTACTCTTTTATTAGATAGGATTTGTTACATAATAATAAACTCATGAACAGAAATATTTTCTTATTGTTGTTGCCTATCTGCTTATTATGGAATTTCTGAAGTTTGTGAAGTTTATTCTTCAGTTAGCTTTCTAATTTCTGTTTGATTTATGTACACAGACATTAAGCACTGGTATATGGGACAGGCACTACATTAGGCACTGGGGATCCTCATGCAACTCCTGCCTTCAAACATTTTACAATATATGATAGTTGTGTAGTGGTTTCAGTATGAAGAATGCCTTCACTTACTCTTAATTGGTGTAGTATTGTGTTTCAATACACCATTGTGTGTGTGTGTTTTTTTTTAAAGGGGGGTTGATTTTTTGCATATAAGAAATTATATAATAAATAATATAATATAATGATGGCTATCTTAGTCAGTTTTGGCAGTCATAGGAAAATACCATACATTAGGTAGCTTAAATAATGGAAATTTATTTTTTCATAATATGGAGGCTGGAAGTCTGAGATTAGGGTGCCAGCAGGGGAGGTTCTGGTGAGGTGGCCACCCTGGCTATGTCTTCACCTGGTGAAGAAAGAGTGAGCCAGTTCTCTGATGTCTTTCTTATAAGGGTGTCCATCCCATCATGTGGGCCCCACCATACCATCTCATGTAGACCAAATTACCTCTCAGATGCTCCATCTCCAAATATCATCATGTTGGGTTTAGGCTTTATTATTTTGGGAGTACACAAGGCAGTCCATACCAGTGACTCACATGCCCCATTTGAAAAATGTAGTGTTTTGCCATATTTGTTTCAGAATTTAAAAAGAAAATACTGTTATGCCCTGGCCAGTTTGACTCAATGAATAGTGTGTCAGCCCATGGATTGAAGGGTACTGAGTTTGATTCCTAAGTCAAGGGCATATAATGCAGCCCTATTCAGTGATAAAAAAGGAATTAAATATTGAGGTGCAATTATTGAGAAGCAATTGAATAATCTGGCACTCATAGGTGGCTCCATGGTTATAAAGTAGTTATAAATGAAAGTGTAATTCTCCTATGTAATAAAAGGCTAATATGCAAATTATCCCTCGGGAGTTGGACCAACCAGGAGTTTGTCCTTTCTCTGATGAGGGGCAATGTGGAATGAAGGAAAGCCCCAATCAGCCCTGATCATTGTCCAGGCCTTAGGGACCCTACCTGTGCAGGAAGTTCATGCACCAGGCCTCTAGTTAGTTATAAAATCATTGACATCTAAGAATAAAAAACAAACTAACAGAAATATAACGGTCACTTATAGAAATCAAAAGAAAATTAATTTTCTGGCAACTAATTATTGAAATCAGTGAAACCTAAGGATACTCATAGTAAACTTACCTAAGCAAACTTAAAAACTTGCACACCTGACCTTAGTATATATACATTTCAAATTTCAGCAGGTTTTTTTTTATACTAAGTAAATAATGAATGACCTGGCTTTTTTATTTGCAGCACTACACAAATGTATGTTATAACATTTTTTATGATAACCTTCTCATGTACAATATTATTTTCTGTGATTTTTAAAGTATGTTATATTTATACTTAATAAATCTGACACTCATTTCAACAATGTAGTTTTAAGTAAAACTGGTAAAAGCAAATTGCATATTGATCTCCCTCAATTTCTGCCTAACAGTTGCTCTTTGCTTTCCATAGGGCCTGCACCCTCAGGCTTCCAACCTGTGAAACTTCTCCATCCAATAAGTCTTTTCTGCCTCCCCACTACTCATCTGCAGAAAGGAAACGCGATTTTCAAATTCAGAACTCCTCCTTTGAGGTGACTGTTGGTACTCATTAGTGCTCTCACTGACTGCTTGCAGGTTCCCAGCCCTTCGGGCACATATTGGTGCATTTGCTGGGCCATCTGTGGTTGTGAGGGCCATTGGCTGGTGCCAGTGAATGAGTTGTGAGAGATGATATGTGTCACCTTGGGGATCTGAGTCTCTGACTGTGACAGCAAGACCCCTTTTCTTTTAGAATAATGATGAGAGGAGTCCCCTAAAGACTGTGATGAACAGACCCCTTCTATTCCAGTGATGGTCAGGTCACACAAGCAAGAAAAAGGTAAAGCTTTTATTATTTTAAATGGCTGACTTGGTGGTTGTTTGCTACCACAGCATGAGCTTGCCTATATAGCATCATGTGTTACAGATGGAATTGCTTTAATCTTTGGTCTGGAATCTGTAAGAGTAACTCTAATGATAGAAGTGTTATGGGAAAGGAAGCAAGAGATAGTATGCTGGCGAATAACTGGGCAAATAGAGCTCATACACACACCAGGAAGCACATTATATAAGCAGCTACATATTCTGTCCTATCTGCAGAGTTGATTACTGGTGATGGTTTCACTGATAGATATTTTTGGATTTTTGTTTTTTGAGAAAAAAAATATAGGTGCTTACTAAAAGATTTGATCCTCAGACATTACCTAAAAACAAAGAAAGTTGGAAGCTTTGACTTCAGAATTCACTATTTAAAGTACAACATTGGGGGTGGAATTTTCTTCCCTTTCTTTGATAAATGCAAAATGAAGAAGTCAGAGGATGCTACTTGGAAATTATCAAAGGGCTTACAAATAAAACCCAGGCACTTATGTTGATAATATTGCCCAAGTCTCTCTGAGAAAACTTTCTAAAGCTTAAGTAGGAAAAATGCAGTGTAAGAGCGATGACAGCGGCTCACCAATAATTCTGTAAAATATGAGTAATAGCATTGGAACAAGAATAAAGATTTTTAGATTTTTTTGTGGGGGAGGGAACAAACACAATGACTGCTCTTTGGTTATAGACAAATCAGATCTCAAAACTATTTTTTACAAACAATTTTTCAAAGACACTGTCAAGTCTTTCCCTCAATGAAGCGAGATGCCAAATCAGCAGAGAATTAAAATGCATTTATTTAAAAATAAAACACACCCTCAAGCAGAAGGGCATCTGATGTTTTACAGACATTCCAACACCTTCAGGAAATTTGAACTCACACCAAAGGGTCTGATAGTCATTTGAGTCTCCATCTGTACTGGAACACATGTGCACACACAATGCACACTGAATCACTCCAGTGGAAAAAAGAAAAACAAACCCTGGTCTTAAATTATAGAAGTCTCCTACCATTCTTCTTAACCACAAAGCCTTTGGCAGCTTGAAACAGTGACTTAGGGTGATCTGGTCATAAAGCTTCCTTGGGTGCTAGAAGCCACAATACTGAGCTACAGGCAACGGCTGCTCCAGGGACACGGTGACTAGAAACTAAAGAGCAAAGAAGAAATCTAAGACTGAGGGACAGTTCTGGAAGCTAACTAAGAAGCAGGCATTGCTCATTCTGATTTGTCTCCGGTAACTACTTCTAAGTTTCTTAAGTTAATTATGTGCTTCATGTTGTCAGCTCGTTGCCAGAATTTGAGTGTGCTGAAATTAATTTTTCTTATTTCTTTCTTGTAACTGAAAATAGCCCTGCCATTTTCAAATCCTTTATTTATATAAAACTATTTTCTAATATATATTCTAGTAGTAAAACAAATGGGAATTTTAGGTTCATTACGTGGGGCAGGGAAGGGGAAGGGGAGGGAGGGTTCTCTATTAGATTGTTTGGAGACAATGCAAGTGAAAACATTCAATTAATTGCTACCATTTATTACATATATTTTGGATCCTGGTTATGTGCTATCTACTATGCATCATCTCATTCGATCTTTGTAGCAAACCTACTATAATTACTCCTATTTTATAGATTAAAAAAAACCCTGAATCTTAACAATATTGCACCACTTGGAAATGGACAGAAGACGAGATCCAAACTCAGTCCTAACGCTTAAAGACTGTTCTGTGTCACCTTAACTTTTCGTTTCTATACTTATAAAATGTTTGTTCCTCTTGAAAGGGACATCTGTGTACCTTTGAAAATAATAACTAGTGCTTCTATCAGGCTTTCCTTTGGAGAGGAGATGCAGACGGCTGAGTGCTGGAGAGCAGCCTGGAGCCAGGGCCACCATCTCCCAGCTGTGGGTTCAGGAGTGAGTCCTATACATCCCAGCACTTCAGTTTTTGTGCCATGTAGCCTTGTTGTGAAGATTTACTTATTTTATATTTATAAAGCCCTAACTGTGTTCAGTGGATAGCATTGAAATGTAGATATTCTTACTACTTGTGTCAGTGAACACCATATTCACATACTTACGTAATCCACAGATAAGCTATCCCAGCTCAGCCACCTAAATGACACAGAAAGTCCTTTTCAGAGGTTAACTAGAAAGTCTCAGTGCAGCTGTGACCACAAGAAGTCCCAGTGCAGAGTAGGGTGCAGTGAAAAAGTGATGGGGTGCCACACCGACACATAAACCTTTAACTCAAACATCGCCCCATATCCCCTCCCCCAAAAAATCATGACACAGTAATCCTGCTCTGAACTTTATCTTACATTTCAACAGTTCTTTGGGCCATCTCAGTTGATACAGTTCAAATTTCCTGCTGGCCAGGTAGCACTAATATCTGCATTTCCCTTTTATTCCCTCCACATCTTCTCAGGGCTTTCCTCACTGAGGAGGCACTTCCAGATCTGGGGTGAAAACTGAGACCAGACCGTGGAGCAGCAGTGGGGGCAGCCAAGCCAGGAGCAGGGAAGGAGGCATTAATCAGGCTCCTGAGCTGCCCCTGGTGAGAACGCTGGGAAGCGGAGCACACTCCTCCCCTAGGGGGGGATGGGAAGTGCTTGCCTTCTTTCTTCTTTTCTCTTTTCCTGTGGTGCCTCAAAAAATGTGCAAGCTCTGGCTCCTAGCCAATGGGGTGATTTCTTTGCTTAAGGAAAAGTGTAAAGTATTTTCACATTAAATGAAGAACTTCAGACATCTCCAGAATCTGTCCTTGGAGGGCTTGTTAAAATTCAACAAAGGCCCATTTATACTTTAAGAGAACCTCTTCTTCCTTCGCTGGGTCGCCTTGGGGATTTTCATTTCTTTCTGCAGCACCACTCCATTTTGTCTTAGCAACTCCTCTCAGAGGAATTACGGCCAAATGTATTTCTCTTTTGTTTTTAAACTCTTGGGTCTCTCTTGTTTATATTTGATCTCATGTGTGTTCATAGTTTTCTTAAACAAAACTAAGATATTTGAATTCATTTTAACTGTCTTGTCCACTTGTTAGGAGCATTTATGGTTGATCTTTGAGATTACTAAAATCTTAAGAGATTTACTAAGAATCTAGTTTTTTATTTTTTTACTTTATGATTTCTCATTCCAAGTTTTATAAGACTGTATTTTCCATGTGCAAAATGGATTTCAGGAAATAAATTTAGGAGCAAAAATCCAAAAGAAAGTTAATTTCTGCTGCCTATATTTATATGGGCACATACATATATCTGCCTTTTGGGGTGGGGAATAAAAAATATTCCTTATAAGAGTCAAGAAAACTGTAAATTATAGGAAGTTGAGAGTTCTATTCACCATTGTGTACCAATTAGTCAACAAAGTGCCTCATGTGTATTAGACATTCAAAATGTGCTGTCTGAAGGAATAGATAATATAAAAGATAAAATATTCATCTTTAAAGATAGTTTTTAATTGACTCATCTTTTATTATTAGAATTAAACATGTTCTTTTTTAACCATTTGTTGTTTAATTTGCAATGAACTGTATACCATTACACCTTGTAGGGAAGAAAGGAACACAGCATTTTTACAAGTATGACAGACAAACATCACATTTCTGGGGCTTCTTGGGGGCGTCCTCCACCTTAGCAATACAGCAGGGCCAATTAGTCTCGCATGGCTACATAGCCTTCCTGCACTTGTATCAGCAGCTGTCTCAGAACTGTACCCTCTGACACCCTCAATTCCATACCTTCAATGTAACATGAAAAGAAAGACTACCTGTTATTATTGTTAGAGAAGTCTCACTTAATGCTAAAAGAATGTTTAAGTGAGATAATTTTCTGCCTATTTATGGTGATTAATTCTTCTGGGATAATGTAAACTGATCATGTGCATGACTGTGGACACTTTTCTAACATATAATAGAGAATGTAAGTAAATATCAGTCATGTAATTTAATTGACTAAGAAATTACTTGTTTTATTAATATGGCAGGACTTTGATGAGAATTTGAGGGAAAACCTGAAAGTGATATTGAAAAATATGTATCTCAAATCTACCTGTCTTCTATCATGTACCTGTCATCTCTCTAATCTGTTTATGAGTTGAGCCGCAAAGGTGGGGAACGCCTCTTGTAGCTGAAATGGAGTCTTCATTGAGGACACTGGTTCCCTAGAGCCCTCATTTTAGTGGCTCATTCCCCTTTCACACTGTCCTTGCCCTGGGCCTGGACCTGGAGCAGATGCTCCTCCTCCTTGCTGGACAATTCTTCTTCCTTCTTCCATCAATCCTTTCACCTTTAAAGCGCACGCTGTGAGAGTTCATATTCCCCTTTCTTGTTGCACTCATTCACTGACCTTCAGGTCACTCTCCCCCACTCTCAAACTGCATCTGTCTTATTCTTGGTGACTTTAAAATCCATGTGGATGCTTCTTCATTCTAACTTCTCAGTGCCTTGATTTTCTCTCTAAAATGATCACCTTCCATCTACATAAAACCATCAGTGCTGAGATTATACCAAATGGTTTCTTTTGCTAACAACTAGAAAGTTTCAGTATCAGAATTCTGTCTCTATGATCATTACCTTTTTGGTCCCCACTGGAACCAAAATAAATTGATTATACCACCTTTTCATTACCTGCTTATGAATTCTCTTTCTTATTTATCTTACATTCCATAACCCATCATTAAAACTGCTCTGTCTCTCTGTTTCTCTCTCTCTCTCTTTCCTTGCATTGTATCTGTCTTACAGACTTTCATCTACAGTTAATTCATGGTTAAGTCCACTTCTCTGTGTCTTCCACATCTGCTCCCACACAGCGGAATATGGCTACAGAAAAACACAGTCATAATGACTGTCTTATTTTAAATTTATTATCTCTAATCTCAAGTGGGCTCTTAATGCTGCCTGGCAATCATATTATATTTCCCTAGTCCATTCATTCTCCCACTCTTCCTGAAAAATATTTCCTACTTTTTCTTCTCTCCTCAAACTTCTAATACTTCCTCTTAAATCTTAACTCCCAGCTGATGACCTTGCTTCCAGAGAAAACAGAAACAATAGAAGAAAGCTTCCACAAGCTCCTTCCATAATAACTAACCACCTACGTGGCATCTGCTCCTTTGATAGTGAGGGACTTAAGGGTATTTCTGGCTAAAGCCAATTTTTCCACTTGACAGAAGACTGTGCTTTCTCTCCTACTTCTAGACATTACCCATCCTCTTCTATCATTTTCTTGTACTTTTTATTAGATTATTTATATCAATGTACAAGCATGCTCTTATTTCTCCCATCTGATCAAAATAATTTTATTGAGCCTATCCCCAGTCAGCTACCACTGAATTTCCCATTTTTTACAAATAAAACTTTTAAATTGTTGTTTGAATTAACAGTCCCCAATTCTTCTCCTACAATTCTTTCTTAAACTCTTTAAAATCAAGTTTCTGAACTCACCACTCTAATGACATTTTTCTTATTAAATCACTAATGATCTCTATATTGCTAAATCTAACTCAGTTCTGGTTCCCCTTTTCACTTGACCCATTATCAGATTTGACACAGTTGATCACTCGCTCCACCTTGAAGATTTCCTCTTGTGGACTAAAAAAAAAAAAAAAAAAAAAAGACTGGCTGGTTTGGCTTAGTGGATAGAGCATCAGCCGAGGTTCAATTCCAGTCAAGGGCACACACTTCATTTGCAGGCTCCCCACCTCGGTCTGGTTGCATGCGGGAGGCAACCAATGGATGTGTCTCACACCAGTGTTCCTTTCTCTGCCTCTCCTCCTCCCTTCCACTCTCTAAAAATCAATTGAAGAATATCCTCAGGTGAAGATTAAAAAATAAATAAATAAAAGGGTACTACACACTTTAGGTTTTCTTTCTCATTGGTAGGTCTTTCTAGGTGTATTTGAGGATTTATCTTAATCTCTTTTTACCGTGGATCACTGGAGTGTGCCTGAGCTCAGTCATCAGACTCTCCTCTCCCTACTCTCATAATTTTTCAGTCTCATTTTTTTCACCATTTCAAACATCATTTCTCCATTGAAAACTCCCAGTAAAATATCTCCATCCTTGACTTCTCTCAATTTAAGACCTCTTCACTTAGTTATTTAATTGGCTTCTCAAATTTAGCAAGTCCAAAGTCACATTCTCACCCTTCCTTTCAAATATGCTTCCGAGCAAAGCTTCTCCATATAGTAACGGACAACTCCACACTTCCATTTGCACAAGACCAAATCTTTGGAGTAAATCTCTCTCATTCCCTCATAGCCTGCTTTGAATCCATCACCAAATACTGCTCACTCTATCTTTAAAACACATCCATGATCCAAATATTATGAACTCCATTCATGTCTATCAATTTAGTTCAAGTAATCATCATTTCTTGAATGGAAAATTACATTAACTTTCTAGCTAGTGTCCCCATTTCTGCCTTTGTCACTTCAATCATTTATTGTGGCTTTCCTTTTCACGTCCTGCATGTCCAGGGTTCCCATGTCAGGGTTCAGCGTCTGGAGAAGGCCGCACACAAATGAAGAGAGACTTGAAAAGCATTAATTTTTGGAGAATAATGGGGGCCAGGCGGGAGTCCACCTCAAGGGGGAGGATGCCACTGCTCTGGTTTTCCTATCCCAATTCATTAGGGCCAAGTGATACACCCATGTCCTTTAGGTCAGGAAATTCCAACAATGAAATCAACCAGCAAGAATTAACATAAGATAAAAGGTGTGGAAGCTTTTACAATTACCAATGTGTCACCTAAACAATATGTGAATAGTTCATACTTAACATAAGACTAAAGGAGGGGCAACTAAAGTCTCACCTAAACAATGAGTAAACAGTTCATACTTAACATAAGACTAAAGGAGGGGCAACTGAAGTCTCATCTAAACAATGAGTAAACAGTTCATAGTTAACATAAGACTAAAGGAGGGCCAACTAAAGTCTTGCCTAAACAATGGGTAAACAGATCCATTAAGCTTTGACCAGGTTTCCTGTTTGTTCTATTTACATCTCTATTGGTGAGGCAATGTCTGGCTTCCCGCAATTTATTATCAATACACCTGACTTATAATAATACATTCAAACATTCTATTCTTCTACATAAACCTTCCAATGACTTCTCATCTCACTCGAATAAAAACCAAAGTCCTTACATCAGTCTGCATATCTGGTTCTGGTTATACCTCTGTGCTCATCTTTGCTGACTGTTCCATGCAGATCATAGTGGCCATATTGTTCTTCTTCTCACACTCCATGCATACCTGCCTCCAAAGCTTTTCCATTTATTTTCTCTATAGAATAATTTTTCTACTATAAATGCACATGGCTTGATTTCTATCTATTGAAGTATAAAGCGCCTTCTCAGTGAAGCATTTACTGATGCCCATATTTAAAATTCCATTCCCTATCCTCTTACTTCCTTTATTTTTCTCTATAACACCTATCAATATCTATTTCACTAAGTATTTTACTTTAAAAAATATGTTACATATCTCCTTTTGGTGGGGAATGGGCTTCATTCTGTAATATTCACTACTGTACTTTTAGTTAGGCAGCAAATATTTGTTGAATGAATAACTAAATGAATGAATGAATAAATATAACAATGCTTCTGACTGACAAATAGCCAGTTATTACTAAGCTCTCAGGTAAAAAAAAAAATGACTATAAGAGATAAAAAGAGAAAAAAATGTTTAAAATGTTTTAAAAAATAGTACAGTGAAGTAGAAGACTCTTTATCTGAGAATTCTATTAGTATAGTCAAAGAGCTAAAACATAAGTCCAAAGTTTGTAGGATTCTTTCCTATATTTACAGCTATGTAGTTTTACATTAGAATCACTAATTGGTAGGAGTTTGACTGGTAAAGGTAAAATTCAATGCATCTTTCAATAATAGCTAAACACCAATTTATACAGACCAAAACTTACCAGGCTTCACTAGCAACAACAAAAACAGAATAAGATAATCCAGAATATTTTATTTGGCAATACTCATTAATTTTATGGTGTTATTCCTCTCTGGATAAAATAGATAGCCTAATATTTAGGGCTAAAATGAAGTATCACATAGAATGGAGAAACCTGTCATTCATGATGTAGATTTTACACTTAAATTTTATATAAAATAGTGGACAATTCCATTAGCCCTTACAAGGTCCTTTTTACTATAATTAATCATTAGCACTTTATATGCTTGTGGGACGTTGGTACCACAGTTAATCAGTCTGGGCCTCCTATCCTGCCAGTAACTATAGAGTTACTTCTGAAGATCTGATCTTCTTTCTTTTAGTGAGTGAGAAGCACCCAGAGACAGCTTGAAGAATTCCAAATGCTGTCCAAAAACCAGACTGAATGAGCTGAGGGAAGAGAAGGGAAGTGGAAAAGAGCAGTCACCAGAGTTCATGGGCCTGGCTTTTTATCATGCCGACTCCTGGGGCCACATCAGTGGCCTTGCTTTCGTGCCAGGAGCAGTGCAAGTCATAATTAGAATATGGAATATTGCAAAGAAAGGGGAAAAGGCCCCATCTGTGCAGCCACTTTAACTACAAGCCCAGAACCTGTTTTACAGCTGAGACACAAAGACTGTATTAATCCATGTGGTTAGTTCCTTCTCTGTACATACTGTAGATTCATTGTGTCTGCTTTTTCTAGGTGGAGCAAACACAGACATAAAATATTTTGTTCTCTTTTTGCTGTTATACTTCCTTTCTCACCAGATGCAGCAAACCCTTTCCTAAGCCATTCTGTCTGTGCTGCCCTGCATGTTGACACCAGTCAGCTTGCAAGTGAGCGGGCTGTCAGCACTGGATATTTTCTCCTCCATTGTCACTGGTCTAATGACATCCTCTGGTTTATGCGCGTTTCTCTCCAACACCGCCATAAGCTGGAATAACTCTCACAGTCTGGGTGTTAGAGACCGCTCCTATAATTCATGCCAAGTAAAGGAAATCCCCAGACTTACGGACAAACAGTGTATGTAGCACATGTACAGAGAAATGTGCAGTTTTCCATGTGTAAACTTTGTATGTAATGGAATGGAATCAAGCATTTCAATGTGCATGATGTTTTTGTTTTTGTTTTGTTTTGTTTCTTGCAGATAAAGGAGTAATTAGGGACGAGAGATCCTAGCACAAAGACCATTATTCCAAAATCACCATAAAATTAACTGAGAGTTTTATATATGTCAATGGATTTCAGAGTCTAGAATGCTATGGGAGCTTAACAGATGATTGTTAATTATTACTTAACCACAAGCATTGACTGAGTTGTAATGCTAATGGATGTCTCTGGAAATACTCTTTTAAAGTAGCAATAATTTATTCAGACTTGGTTTCAGGGTTTGACGAAATGAGTCAACATAAAAATGCCATATACATTTCAAAAGCCAGTGGGGTCTGGCACATAGTAGGTGTTCCAAAATATGTTTTAAACATTTGAACTGAATTTCCTGGACTTTTATAACCTCTTTGGGTTTTGTTATGACAACTAAAATCAATTGAGAGCCATAAGTATTTTAGGAGCAGTGTTTTAGGATTTTGTTGAGCAGTACTTGTCTTTGGAATTTACTCCTTTACAGATTTTTTCCTGTTAGAATGAGAGAAGTCATGGGAATTAGAAAAAAACAAGATTCAAGGCTCACTGCTATAGGTGAAATACTTCTATATCAGGTTATATCTTAGATTCAGAGTATATTTTCAATTTCGTATATTATTTTGCTTTATCTTCAATAATGATAATTTTGTTATAAAGATATTTAAACCCAGGTACATTATATTTTAAGGTTGGTACCATTCTCTTAGTACTGGTTAGTGAAGGGTAAAACACAATGGAAACATTGGGCTATAGCCCACCTTTAAAATAACCACATATCATAGTAGTTCTTCATGATCTAATGTGGAAATCACCCCATATGAGTAGCACAATTACGAAAAGGAAGCCAACTAATAACAAAAGAGAAGGTAGCTAAAACATAATTTTCAAACACTGTTTTTTGAGAATTTCTACAAAGTTGTGAGTAGAAAATAAAGATCTTGGGAAAAGATCACTTAAATTATGTGTGCTATAATTTTGAATTTTAACAATTGCTTTTCTTTCTTAATTTGTATTAGAAGTTTGGTTGACTTGGGTGTGAAGGCTGATCTTAGTTTCTAGACTCTCTACCTGATTACGTATCTCTTTAGTTCTTTTAACATAAATTTTACTATTTTTAAAGAGAATTTTTAAAACCTTAGCTATGTTATATATGGTAATTATTTTGTGCTTGCTAAGTATTCTCATTTTGTTTCTTAGGTAATATGTGTGATAACAAATAGTTATAAGAAACTTGTTAGTGTAGACATTGTGCAAAGCCAGTTTATTCATTTACATTAATAAATATATAATTTTAATTAAGTGATCTCAGCTTTTTTTAAGGCTAACATCAAATACAAACATAAAAAATAAGAGGTAATATCAGCAAGCAAGTAGCTGCTCCTATCCTCTCTTAGCAACAATAGTTAGGCAGCCATCCAGAGGCAGAGTGCCTTTGTGGGAACTTTGGGATCCAGGTAGCACACTATGAAACCCCAGTTACACCCTAGACTGAGGAGGGCCAATTTGAGAAGGCAAGCCCATACCTACAGGGATGACTTACCAACCATAGCACTGACTTCAGCCCTAGAAATAGCGCCAACTTGGCTACAGTCCCATTTGGCCTTGGTCTGGCCACTAGTACCATCTACCAAGAGGCCATCCGAACCACACCCACCTGTTGGCCTTAAGTCATAGACCTGCTGACATTGGTACTTGGTGTGATCCTGTGACTTGACTCCATGCCCTCTTCATTTTGGTTTAGAAGCAGTTCTGTCCATGCAGGGACCAGGAAGCAGCCCTGTAACCCTGCTTCCACTTTTCTCAGCCATGATCTGAGAGTGGTTCTGTCATGACTCTGGAGGTAGGACTGCTAATGTCAATCCAATTTCAGACCCTAAATCAGTCTTGTGGTACTTGAATAAAAATGGACACACTGACAGATGGAACAGAAGAGAGCCTAGAAATAAACCTGTGCATATACAGTCCACTGCTCCTTGCCGTGGGCACCAAGAACACACAATGGGGAAGGAAGATCCCTTCAATTAAGTGTTGTTTGGAACACTCAACATACACATGTGAGTTGAATTTCTTAGAGCATAAACAAACAAACAAAAAACCCCTCAAAATGTATTAAAAATGCAAATGTTAAGACCTGAAACTATAAAACTCCTAAAAGAAAATATAGAGGAAAACCTTTTGACACTGGTCTCGGCAATGATTGTTTTGATATTACACCAAAGCACAGGCAACAAATGCAAAAATAAATGAGCTGGTCAACATCAAACTAAAAAGTTTCACTCTAGCATAGGAAGCAAGCAAAATGAAAAGGCAACCTATGGAATGAGAGAAAATATTTTCATTCACATATGTGATAAGAGGTTAATATCCAAAACATATAAGGAACTCATACAACTCAATAATAAATAAAACCAATAAAACAAATAACATGAATTTCAAAATTGGGCATAGGACTTGAATTGACTTGTTTTCCAAAAAAGATTTACAAATGGCCAAGATGTACATGAAAAGCTACTCAACAAGACAAATATTTATGGAATTGGATAACAAATCACACTATTACCTCACACCTATTAGGATGGCTATTATTAAAATGACTAGAGGCCTGGTGCAGCACAAAATCTGTGCACGGGTAGGGTCCCTAGGCCTGGCCAGCAATCAGGGCCCAACAGGGTCCCCGCCTTCCCATCTCCTCCTTCCCTTGATCCCTCAGTGCCTCACTGCTGCAGCCGGTCGCCCGCCATGTTCCACACTGTCCACTGTTAGTCAGCGCACATCATAGCAAGTAATCGAACTCCTGTTCTCCCGGTTGAACTCTCAAGGAGGCACTTTGCATATTAGCCTTATATGTATATAGACAAGAGATAAGTGTTAGCAAGGGTATGGAGAAAAGGGAACTCCCTTACACTGTTGGTAGAAATGTAAACGATCTAGATATTATGGAACACAATATGAAGATTTCTTAAATTTTTTTAAAAAAAATTACCATATGAACTTCCAGCAATTCACTTCTAATAAATATATAAAAGAATTGTAATCAATATCTCGAAGAGCTACCAGCCCTCTCTTGTTCATTGCAGCATTATTCACAATAGCCAAGGTATGACTACAATTTACGTTTCCTTCAAGAGATGAATGGATAAAAAAGATGTGGTACATAAATACAATGGAATATTATTCAACCAGAAAACATAAGGAAATTCTGCCATTTACAACAACTCGGATGAACCTGGAGGACACTATACAAATTAAATAAGGCAGACAAAAATATTCTGTGTGATTTCACTAATATATAGATTCTAAAAAAGTTGAGCCTATGAAACAAGAGGGTAGAAAAGTGGTTGCCAGGGACTGAGGGATGGGGAAAGTGGGGAAAGTTGGTGAAAGGGTAAAAATATTATTACAAAATGAATAAGTCTGGGATAGCTGATATTCAATATTGTGACTGTAGTTAATACTGTATTATAAACTTAAAATTTACTATGAGAATAGATATGTGTTCTTAACACATAGAATGTGTTAATATACTTGATTGTGGTAATCATTTTACAATGTATAGGAATAATAATTCATTACATTATAATCTTGAAAATGTACATTTTTAATTTGTCCATTATGCCATATTAAAGCTGAAAAAACTGCAAAATCAAAAATAATTTGTAGGATCTAAACAAAAATAAAATAACTACTGTCAATATCTGAGTTTTTGTACATATTCTTTTATTAGAGATAACAGTACAGTTTATTCTTAGCTGACATATGAAACGCATGCACACACACACATATATCTTCATTTATTCTTTGACCAATAAACATCAATGTTAGTGTTTGGAAGAGCCAACCATCATCAATCTCATTATAACCAAGTTATTGTAGTATCCTTCTCTACTTACATGACACATCCTAGAACCTTAGGACAGGATCAACCCATATGCTTATTACAAAATTTCTTCTTTATAAGTACACCAGAAGCCAATATTTTCTAGGTTCCCTTGAGTTTTGTTGCAACCTGGAATGGATACTGTTGCTGCCCAGTCCATTCCCTCAGATCTCTTTAACTAGTCTGTGTGCCATGCCTCAGCTTTGACATACTTTGATATTAATGACTGGCCTCTTGTCCTCCAGACACTTGCTGTGGGAACTGGTGCTGCCTCACCTTCAAGATGTGGAAATGCCCAGGGTTTTTACAGTTCTTTTTATCTCACCTAACCCAATGCACAGCAGTTCACTAATGACTGAAATTGCACTCATGCTTGACTTTGATACCTTGGTTCTCTCATCCATTACTGATTTCCCCTGGCATTACTTCCTAATAAATCCTTGGCTCAGTGTCTTCGTCTCAGAGAAGCTAACCTAAAGACAGTTACAGAATTCTGACCAATGGACGTATAAAAGAAAGTTTATCATTGCTGATATGTAGTATTTCAGAGCCAGTGTGCCTCTTCAAATTTTTATCCTTTAGCAGCAAATTTTGGGGTCATGTTTTGAAAGCACCCTGAGTCAGCTTTTGACGGAGCTTTGCTTTAGAGAATTTCTTACCTTCTTAGACTTTTAGGACTTACATACCAGTTTTTAAAAATTACTACAAGATAGCCTAGTTATCCTAGAAAAAGCTCTTTATTGCATTTATATATTAATATTTTAATCTTTCCAATAAATTTTAAAAAGAATGCATGTGACTTGTATGTCTTTACATACTCTTTGTTATGACTAGATATTCTAGAAATTCTATTCATAACAAATGCTTTGTAAATATTGAATAGTGGCTGAATGGTTGAATGCTCAAATGAATTAATGAAAAAATGGAATTGAGGCATATACTATCTAATAAAATAGTAATATGCAAATTTGACCATTCCTTCGCTATGCTACCAGCCAATCAGGAGCAGGAGGCAGGGCCAAGTGGCATGAGGCGGGGCCCCCAATAGATGGCAGCAGCAGCAGCAGCAGCAGCAGCATGGTGACTGGCCTACAGCCAGGTCCGTTGAGAGGCCTCTCCCCGGACCAGGCTGTAGGCCCAGGCAGGTGGAGGGTGGGGCCAGGCAGCGATGTTGGGCCCCTGATGGATGGACTGCAGTAGTGTGGAGGCCGGCCTACAACCAGGTCCGAGGAGAGGCCTCTCCCCAGATGCCTCTCCCCAGATCTGGCTATAGGCCCAGGCGGGTGGAGGGCAGGGCCAGGCAGCAATCTTGGGCCCCCAATCAATGGACCACAGCAGCGCTGTAGGTCTGGGCAGGTGGAGAGTCCCAGATCACAGGACAATGGCAGGGGGCCCAGGGCGGGTAAATTTGCACATGTGGGCTTGAGAGGCAGCACTTGATGTAGTCTGCAGGGTCCAGGCCACCATGGACCTGGCAGACCTGGTGGGCAGTGTCTGAAGCCTATGGGGTCCAGGCTGCGATCAGGACCAGACAGGCCTGGGAGGCAGCACCCGACCTGTCCACAGCAATTGGGACCAGGAAGACAGCATGATAATGCCTGATGCTGCCTGCTATGTCCAGATGGCAATAGGGACTGTGCAGTTCCAGCAGGCACCTCCCGATGTCGCCTGCTGGGTCCAGGTGGCGATCGGTACGGGCAGGCACATAGATAGTGCCTGACATTCCCCGTGGGCTCCAGGCGGCATTGGGACCAGGAAGGCCCGGGGACAGCGCCTGAAGTTGCCCAGAGTCCAGGCATTGATTGGCACCAGGCAAGTGGCATGGACAGTGTCTGACGCTGCCCACAGTGTTCAGGTGGCAATTGGACCAGACAGTTACAGCAGGCAGTTCCTGATGTCACCCTCAGGTTCCTGGCAGCTATCGGGGACCTGGGCAGATGGTATCACAGCACCTGCTGCCCCCCGCGGAGTCCAGGAGGCAATTGGAACTGGGCAGTTCCAGCAGGCAGCTCCTGATGTTGCCTGCAGGGTCCAGGTAGTGATTGGGATCCAGCAGGTGGCATGGACAGTGCCTGAAGTCGCTGGGAGGTCCATAGGCAGGGGTGGCCCCGGTCTCCGGACAATGCCATGATGGCAGGGCCAAGGCAGAGTCAGTTACAGGTGATCAGGCCAGGAGGAGAGGGAAGTTGGGGGTGATCAGGCTGGCAGGGATGTGCTGTTGAGGGCAAGCAGGCCAGCAGGTAGAGTGATTAGGGGATATCAAGCAGGCAGGCAGGTGAGCAGTTAGGAGCCAGTAGACCCAGATTGTGCGGGGGTTGTCCGACTGCCAGTTTAGGCCCAGTCCCACAGGGGTCCCAGATTAGAGAGGATGCAGACCAGGCTAAGGGACACACACACCTCTCCCCCCTCCCCCCGTCCCCCATGCATGAATTTCATGCACCGGGCCACTTTTACATATATAAAAGCCTAAGTGACTGGCCGACTGGCCGATAGCTATGATATGCACTGACCACCAGAGGGCAGATACTAAATGTAGAAATGGAAACCACAGACATGGAAACAGGGGACTGATGAATTTCAGAGGGAAGAGGGGATAAGGGTGGGTGGGAAGAGATTAACCGAAGATCTTATATGCATACTAGAGACCCGGTGTGTGGACACATGTACTGGTGGGGTCTCTCGGCCTGGCCTGCGTGTCTTGTAATCTGGAACCCCTCAGGGGATGTCAGATTTGGGGATTGTGCTGAAACCAGCTCTCTGATATCCCTTGAGGAGTCCTTTTTTAAATTTATTGGAGATATAAAAATATTAATATATAAATGCAATAAAGAGCTTTTCTTAGGATAACTAGGCCATATTGTAGTAATTTTTTAAAAATTGATATGTAAGTCATAAAAGTCTAAGAAGGCAAGAAATTGAGAGAGGGGTCAGGCCAGGCCAAGAAACCCCACTGGTACATGAATCCATACACAGGGCCTCTAATATATATATATATATATTAGCAGAAATATTTCTTAATCTTAGTAGACTGACTCCATTTCCAATGTGAGGAATAGTTCATATAACTAACCAAGTCTGTTACCACATAAAAATAACTCATAACTCTCATGGTTTTAGAATAATACTAATACACCCAGATTCTTAGAAATACACTGCCAATTTGAAATAGTTGAGTTAGAAAGTCTTAGAGAAGCTGACCAGGTTTGTATTTTGAATATTGTGCTATTTCTTGGCCTCTGATCTTCGTGAAGTGTTGGCAAATGGCTCCAGTTCCTGCTCTTCACATTTGTTTCCTGAATGGAGAAACCCTGGGCACTGTTTTCCTTTGTTCAGGTGGTTAATTATCTTTCAGGGTGGTACTTGCCGGGCAGAACAGTTTTATAGCTCATTGCTTCAATCTGGCCTGCTCTGCCTTGTTCCACTTGCGGTCGGTGAACCCAAGCTCTGGAGAGGTTAGTTTCCCACCCAAACTGCCCACCCAAGCTGGGAGCTTGAAGTTAGCATTTGCTTTCCCTGTCAATTTCATCTTTTTCCATTTGCTTTTACCCCTTTCTGGTTCTCGGTTGTCATGGAGTTGAACCCAGCATGGTTTTCCCTTAAGTTAACTGCTGTATTGTTCTAGGCATTAATATCATTGTCAGCACAGTTGTGTGAACAAGTTTTATTGGTAACTTTGGGCTTCTCCTGCCAGTAGGAAGACTAAGTCTATAATAGCAATCAAATGCCTTGGAGAATCATTTGTCCCATATTTGTCATTTGCCAATTCTACTGAAGGGGATCTTGACTCCCTATTTAAAATATTTACTATTTCTGAATCTCAACATTAGAACATGAATAAAAATATAAAAAAGAAAATAAATTTTACACATATCCCCATCACTACTCAGATATAAAAAAAAGTTGAAATATTTTCAGTCCTTTTTATACTTATATATACATATATATCCCACCATTGTTTTTCAAAATCGAGATGGCAACACCTAAGTGATTTTTAATTTAACATCATATTTCAGAAAATTTTTAAAACTTTAAATCTTATTACATATGACTTCCAATAATTAAAACAATTTCTTACATAAATGAATCAATTTATTTGTACACCATTTATTTTTTGATGCACATATGAAATATTTCCCACTTTTTCTATTATGAATACTTCCAGATTTTAACTGTCCTTATATATCATTTTGTGCATGTATAATTATTTACTTATGACCAACTTATAGAATTGGGTTATTTGGGCAAAAATATATCAAAGCTTTTATGTTTTATTCCTTTCCTATAAGATTTTGGCAATGAAAATACTATTTTACACCTTTTATAGAATGAGTAACTATTGTTTTTAACCTTCATTAAACAGATTAAAACTAGATGTCATCGTGAATATAATTTGCATTTCTATGAATAAGATATCCTTTATAAACTTGAACCTCATATTCAGTACTCCCCTTAGATCATTGGTATGTTCTTTTTTCCTTCTCTTATCACAGTTTTCTTTTCCTCCAAATTGTTTTATTTCCTGCTTGTTTTGGTTTGTGAGCTCACATTAGGCTCTCCTAAAATGCCTGCTAATCCTGGATTCTTCATTATTTTTGAGAATGAAGAGCCTGAAAGCTGATTGATTATAAGCTCTCTCTGCATGTGATGGGAACTACTGATCTTGAGATTCACAGTGTGATTATTTGACTGGGCCATTTTGGGGGGCTCCCTCAATGTCAGCCCTTCAGAACTCCTCTCTTGAGGTGATCAGATTTCCAGCTGACAAATTCTCCAAACCTTTGCCCAGAAGGTAAGTCCTGCCTAGATTATTCCGGTGAAATGCACATGGCCTTGAGGAGGAAGTTTCATCGTGCAGTTTGCAGATGTGCCGTGATCTCCGTGGGGTGTTGTGGTTGTTGTTACTGTGCTCCTGCCTTCAACTTTTCCTTGTGTCCCTCAGTCCAGAGAGCCTCTCTTTCAAGTTTTCAACAGAGAGAGGAAGAGGCAGTTACTCAGGGCAAAGAGTGGGAGAGGAGATCTTAAGCACACAACTGTTTCTCAAAGAGCTCTCATCCAACCTTCCTTTCTCAGCCATCACCCCCACCTACAGAGGTACCTGTGGACATCCATTTCTGAGTCTTTTGAAAATTCTGCAGTTAAATCGGGTCCATCTAAATGTGGGATGCGTTGGTCATAATGGACTTTATTTACTTATTTGAACACTTGGTAATGCTTTTGCTGTTTCCAAATAGTATCTCTAATAAATATAAAAAGTAAAATCAAAGTTATTTTTCTCTAATGGGTAATCCTATACTCTTCCGTGCCTTGTGCAACCTTATTGTACATATAACTCAAGACTATTCTCCACTTAGAAAAAGAAATGTGAAACGCCTTACTGTTTCTTGGAAATAGGCCATCTGAAGTTAATGGGCATAAGATTTAAAGATAAAGACATTTCTCTTTTTTTTCCAATTGTCTTTAATAATAGAAAGCCAGGCCCTTCTAAGTAATACACGGAAAATTTCCCTCAGCTACATGTTCTTCCTCAGAGATCTGCCTATGTGACTGCGAATGCCCAGCAGAGGAAACAGTCCCGATAAGAAAGAATAACAAATGGTCCTCGGCATATTTGAAGCTGCCAGTCATGTGATGTTGCTTTTCCTTCTTTTTACTTCATCTGGGAGGGTTCAACAGGTATGTTTGCATGAGGTATGGAACCTAAAAACACGCTAGAGAAGACCTTATTTTATATATACTGCTCCCATGTTTAATCCAATAGCCCCACGTCTCCAATATTGTTACAGAAGCACCATGAGGATTGCGACCAATAAGAGTGCTGACTTTTGACCATGACCTTAAGGCAGCTGTGAGCCCTTCCAGCTTTCTCACAATATTAACATAATAATGCCTATGCTGTGGTTTTACTTCTATTTCTTCACTTTCACAATTCCATTCAATGTACATTTGTCTCTAAATTTACATCCAGCAATGCCTTTTAGTGCTTTTCATTTTTGATCATTCTTGGGGTCTCATATTGAGTATTAAAGAATTCTGCCAATCAAAATGTGAGAATTGCATGCCTTTTTTGCAATTCACCTGCCTTTGCCTTTGAACTCACTTTTTAAACAAAATCCTTACCCAAAGATATTTTCACATCAATTTTTTTTTTTTTTTTTAGAGAGAGAGGAAGGGAGGGGGAGAGACAGAGAAGAGAAACATCAATGTGAGAGAGACACATTGCTTGGTTGCCTCCAACCATGGCTAGAGATCGAGACTGCACCTGAGGTACATGCCCTGATTGGAATCAAACCTGGGACCCTTCAGTCCACAAGTCGATGCTCTATCCAGCCAAATTGGCTAGGGCTCGTTCACTTTTTTGGGGAGCTTGTCTGGTTCCATTACTTTTTTATACATTTACCTTAACAGATTTATACAATTGAATAAATTCAGCAATAAACCCCAAATGACTGTTAAAATGATTAAATAAGTGTTGTCAGCCATTTTATAGCTGTCTAGGCATTATACTAGTATTTTTTCCTGACTGTACTTATAAAAAAATGCCTGCATAACAGCTAACAGATAGTCAGTTCTGGGAGAAAATGATTCAAGCAGAGCCTTTTTCTTGTTATTTATTTTTATGGGCGATTGTTTACTACAACTTCTGGTTAGTAGCCCTTTTTTACAATATTGTAAACCCAGGGTTACAATATTAAGACAAAGTTGATCATTAAAAACTTTCACACAGATACAACCCTCATTGCTAAGTTTCTACAGTATATCAGTTCTTCCATTCTATTTGCTTCTAAAATTGTAATAGGAACTAGAGGCCCGGTGCACAAAATTCGTGCATAGGGGGTATAGAGGATATCCCTCAGCCCAGCCTGCACACTCTCCAATCTGAGACCCATCGAGGGATGTCCGACTGCCAGTTTAGGCCCGATCCCGGTAGGATCAGGCCTAAACTGGCAGTCGGACATCCCTCTCACAATCCAGGATTGCTGGCTCCTAACTGCTCACCTGCCTGCCTTCCTGATTGCCCGTAACCACTTCTCCCTGCAAGCCTGATCACCCTTAACCATTCCCCTAATAGCCCGATTGACATCTAACTGCTCCCCCGCTAGCCTGTTTGCCCCTAACTGTCCCCTCCCCTATAGGCATGGTCCCCCCCAACTGCCCTCCCTTGGAGTCCTGGTCCCTCCCAATTGCCCTTCCCTGCTGGCCTGTTCACCCACAACTGACCTCCTTTGTAGGCCTGGTCCCTCCTAACTGCCCTTCCCTGTTGGCCATCTTGTGGTGGCCATCTTGTGTCCACATGGGGGCAGGATCTTTGACCACACAGGGGCAGCCATTTTGTGTGTTGGAGTGATGGTCAATCTGAATATTGCTCTTTTATTAGCTACGATATTATTGCTCTCTTTTTACTCTTGGGAAAATAGACCCAATAGGACATATGTAAATTGTCTAAAGTCATTTAACTTTCAAGAGTAAAATATTTAACTCGAGTTTCAGTGTTCTTTCACTAAACTATATTGGCTCCCAGATTCCTGTGATCATAATACATTTAGGTGCACAAAGAACACTTAAGCATCCCATTTGTACTTTGGATTAATGAAAGAATGAGGAACAACTGTGATAAAAATAAAATGTCACAGTCTAAACAAATTTGTTCAAGTTGATTTAAAAACAAAACTTATTAAAAGTCAATAAGAGCAGCCCAGCTGGTGTGGCTCAGTGGGTGAGCATCAACCTATGAACCAGGAGGACATGGTTTGATTCTGGTCAGGTTGCAGGTTCAATCCCCAGTGTGGGGTGTGTAGGAGGCAGCCAATCAATGATGCTCTCTCATCATTGACGTTTCTATCTGTCTCTCCCTCTCCCTTCCTCTTTAAAATTAATAATATATATAAATATACATATACATATATTCAAAAGCAAAAAGAACAACTGAAACAATGATGAACACTTGAATAATGCAAATGATTCCCTGCCTTCCTGAGCAAGGCCAAATTTCCAACAATGTACATGCATACCACACAACAGTGTCACAACATGGCTACATACTGACCGGGAGCTAGACCGCAGAGTAGAAAAAAATACACACAATAAATACTAGGATGGATTAAGATTGCTAACAGATTTTATATTTAGTGATCCTCAATTATGTAAATATATATTTGTGCGAAGTTGACCAACTTATGGTTTAAGAACAGAAAAAAATAACCTTGCATTTTGGATATTTTTCACCCATTGGGCCAACTCTTTCCAATAGGAGATCATATGCCACATCATGAAAAACAACTGCAGTCTGGGTTTTATATAATTTTAAAAGTATGTTCCTTAGAAAAAAGTATCTAGCCAAATGTTTCAATCATATTAACTTGGATTTATGGCAATTTATATATTATGATTTAGCAAAGGATTTAAATAAATAAGTAAAATTTAAAATAATTATCAAAAGAGCTTAAAATCTA
This sequence comes from Antrozous pallidus, assembly GCA_027563665.1. Taxonomy (NCBI): domain Eukaryota; kingdom Metazoa; phylum Chordata; class Mammalia; order Chiroptera; family Vespertilionidae; genus Antrozous; species Antrozous pallidus. Next base: position 68,289,229 of record CM050521.1, read on the forward strand.
GTACTTACAAATTGTAATGTCATGACCCATATAGAAAATCATTATTTTTTTTATCAGCATATTGATGCTATCTAGAAATGATTTTGAGGCGTGAGGGGGTCCATATGAGGCGTGATGAGAAACATTATTATATTTTCCACATATTATTTACCAGTAACAAGAAATATGAAGGTATAAAATCTAAATTTATGTTTTCAAAAGTAACTTATGTCTTAATGAGCAACTTAAACTTCCTAAATGAATGTAATTATTGTATAAATTTGATGCTTGAAAAGGCTACCTGCAATCATTTCAACTGACACAAATTTTAAATGGCTATAAAATATCTTCTTGCCTTGGCTGAGTAGCTCAGGGTGTAGCACTGTACACCAAAAGATTGTGGTTCAGTTCCAGGCATGGTGCATATTCAGGTTGTAGTTTGATTCCAGATCAGGGCAATAACTGGGTGGCGGGCTCCATCCATCGGTGCTCATACAGAAGCAGCTAATCAATGTTTCTCTCTTTTCTCTCTCTCTCCCAATGAAAGTATATTCTTGGGTGGGGATTAAAACATGTGGCAAAACTGGTTTGGCTCAGTGGATAGAGTGTCGGCCTGCGGACTGAAGGTCCCGGGTTCGATTCCGGTCAAGGGCATGTACCTTGGCTGCAGGCGAATCCCCAGTAGGGGGTGTGCAGGAGGCAGCTGATCGATGTTTCTCTCTTATCGATGTTTCTGACTTTCTATCCTTCTCCCTTTTTCTCTGTAAAAAATCCATTATATATATATATTTTTTAATGTGTTATCTTCTGCAACCATAGCTATAACCCACTCACAGCCCACTGATAAGCCATGGCACATTGGTTGTAAAATGGTGCATTATTCTATGTTCTCTGGATTCAAACTCTTAGAACATTCTCTGCAGTCTAACATTTTACAATTCATTAAAGATAATAAGGAAAACAAGTTATAGAAAGTTTTAAAATGAGTTTTCAGATTTCTTATAATCCTCAATGTATTGCTTCAATTCATTGTATTGCTTTTTGTTCCCATTTACACCACATTTTTCTTCATTCGGCTTTTAAACAATATTTACAAACCTTTATTGAACATTTAGTATGAGCTAAAATTAATCTCAGTGCTTTGTGTATAAACTAATTACTATAGACGTACACTGTATAAGATAGGTGGTATTATTATTCCACTTATATTGCAAGAAAACGAAAAGATAGTGCCCAAGTTTGCAGAGTCAGGCAGTGAGGCTCAAAATTTATTCTCCTAACCTTCTAAGAGATGGGACACCAGCTCAGTGCAGAGATACCCATTCTTTTTCAGACACCTCTTATGTTTACACCTATTTTCATCATATTGAACTAATATCTGGTTCCTAATAATTACCAAAGTCTGGCTTTCCTTATTAGGTAACTGAAATCGATACCTAACTGAAGACTGCTTCAAGCTGCCCTTGAAATATTTGGAGATAATTTTTCACACTACAGTTTCTTTTATTTTTCAATTTTAGTTATTCCTCTGATGTATCTTTTGAGTCGCTTCATCTCTCTAACGGTTCAACAGGTAAGAATAGTCCTCTTGAACCATGAAATCATGACCTCAGCCTAAAATTTCTGGTAAGTATCCTTCGACTATCCTAGAGCAAGAACATATGTTCTCTTATTGATGAGACACCAGATTAGCATTTTGGCAGCCTCATTACATTGTTGATACCAATTATAAGTGAGTAGGAAGGAAGGACCAGAATACTTAGGATCTTGTGGCCTATAGAGCTGATGTTTATTTTATTCCTTCACAGTAAGGGAATATTATGAACTGCAAAGTTCCTCCTTCTGCGTTCTGTCCTTTAACCATGCTCCCTACAAATGAACCTACCCTTTCAAGTACTCCCTTGCAAACAGCAGTGACATATGGCCTCAACTGTGCAAGGGAGAGAAACAGTGTGGCCCCAGTGGGAGGCAATCAGCCAAGACAAATTGAGGGAGAGATGAGAGATTGTGAGACTAAAGGCTCTTGTTTGAACTTGGGAGTTGAATGAGACCTGCGTGGGACAAAACCAGCACATGAGACAAATTAAGGAAATAAAATATTTGGAAATGTACTCTTGGAATAATAGAAGACTTCGAGGTCTGGCTTTTAACCAGGGCCTGAAATTGGTGGTTCTTTGGTCTAAATGAAACATTCAGTCATTACAATCTGAACAAATATGGTTAAGTCATGTTCAGAAGGAGAGATTGACTCATTCTTAAACTAATTCCCTGAAAACAGAGTATACAATCTCCTAACTATGTGATTTTAATAATACTGGCAAGAGATCTTAATTTTCAACTTTCAAACCATTCTTGACAATTAATCTGAGGATATTCATAAACCATCTATAAGGAAAATGCCCATGTTGGGTCAGAAAAGCTAGAATTGTATCTCTGCACAGCTATTAGACATTTAATATCTGTCTGCTTTAATTCATCCCTATGTAAATTAGGATTAATTTTTTTTCATAGAATAAAATGTAATGTTTCACAGGAAAACCATTTGTAAAGTATAACCTACTATTTAAATGTCAACTATTTATCATTAATATTTATGATACTATTTATATTTCTTAGAGATTGTTTTCTATGTATGATATTCTTGAATACTGTAAACAATTGTTAAACTGGGAATCTCCTACAAATTTTTTTTATTCTTATATTAGGGATTGGTGGCCCACCACCAAGCTCTTCTCTTCTTCCATAGCAATAGAATTGTTGTTGGAACTATTCCCAGACTCTTTTACAGTTAGATGTGGCCAGATGTCTCAGTTTCTGTGAGTGAAAGTGACATGTGCCTCTTCCAGGACAATTTAAGACCAGGCAGTGCTTCCTGAGTTTTTATTTCTACTGCCAACTAATTCTAACTTGGGCATGGTGATAATATATGAGGAGGACACCTTAGAGGATGCTGGAGAAAAATATAAATGAAATCCAGGTCTCTGTATCAGTTTTTGGATCAAAGCTGCCTGAAACCCCCAAAGCATGCTCTTGTGGGTATAGAAGTAAACTAGCTTTTAAGCCACTAAGTCTTTAATGCCTGCTTGATATGCAGCTTAGTCAGTCTTAAGTAATTTTTTTAAAATCACATCCTTGATGTTTTGAAATAATTTTCTGACTTCTCTATAATCCTGGAAAACACATAGGAGAAAATCAGGATATGTCCTAAAAATAAAACTATCAAATTGGCAGCATGGAATGAAATGCATAGATAACCTACTATAAATTAAATAATCAAGAAGTTTGATTTTTTTAATATTGAGATAATTTTATACTTATAAAATAATTGCAAAACTAGTATAGAGAGTTCCATTTACCTTTCATGCTGCTTCCTTCAATGTTAAAATTTTATGTAATTGCAAAATATTTATCCACAACTAAGAAATTAACTAAAGTACAGGCTTTATTCAAATGTTACTATTTGTTTCATTAATGTCCTTTTTCTGTTCCAGATCTAATCCAGGATTCCATATTTGTCATGTCTATGTAAACTCCTCCAATCAGTGACATTCATCAGTCTTGTCTTTAACAACCCTGACATATATGAAAAATGCTGGCCAGTTACTGTATAGAAGGTCTCTCAACATGGGTTTGCCTACTGTTTTCTCATGATTAGATTAGACTGAGGCTATTAATGAGAAGAATATCGCAGGAGTGGTGTGTACCTCTCATTACATCATATCAGGGGGCACATGAAGTTGATATATATAAGTATTTTTTTGAATAAACATTAAATGTGTTAATTTTTTTCGTGTCTGCAATGATTTTATTTATTTTTATTTTTGTTGTTGAAATTTTAATAAATATTTATTGTTCAGATTATTATAGTTGTTCCTCTTTTTTCCACCCATAGCTCACCACCACCCAATTCTCATCCCACCCTCTGCCCTTACCCCCTCCACTGTTGTCATCCATAGGTGTACGATTTTTGTCCAGTCTCTTCCCACACCCCCCACACCGTCTTCCCCTGAGAATTGTCAGTCCCAATGCCCCTGATTCTATTATATTCACCAGTTTATTCTGTTCATCAGATTTTTCATTCACTTGATTTTTAGATTCACTTGTTGATAGATAGGTATTTGTTGTCACTTTGTTGTTCATAATTTTTATCTTTACTTTTTTCTTCTTCTTCCTCTTCTTAAAGAATACCCTTCAGCTTTTCATATAATACTGGTTTGGTAGTGATTAACTCCTTTAGCTTTTTCTTATCTGTGAAGCTCTTTATCTGACCTTCAATTCTAAATGATAGCTTTGCTGGGTAATCTTGGTTGTAGGTTCTTGCTATTCATTACTTTGAATATTTCTTGCCACTCCCTTCTGGCCTGCATAGTTTCTAATGAGAAATCAGCTGATAATCATATGTATACTCCCTTGTAGGTAATTAACTGTTTTTCTCTTGCTGCTTTTAATATTCTCTTTGTCTTTTGCCCTTGGCATTTTAATTATTATGTATCTTGGTGTGGTCCTCTTTGGATTCCTTTTGTTTGGGGTTCTTTGTGCTTCCTGGACTTGTAAGTATATTTCTTTCACCAGGTGGGGTAATTTTCTGTCATTATTTTTTTCAAATATGTTTTCAATATCTTGCTGTATCTCTTCTTCTGGCACCCCCATAATTCAGATATTGGTACGCTTGAAGTTGTCCCAGTGGCTCCTTATGCTATCTTCAAATTTTTTGGATTCATTTTTCTTTTTTCTTTTCTGGTTGGGTGTTTTTTGCTTCTTCATATTCCAAATATTTAACTTGATTTTTGGGATCCTCCAATCTGCTGTTGGATCTTTATATATTATTCTTTATTTCAGTCAGTACTGAATTCAGTACTTAATTTCTAGTTGATCCTTTTTCACATCCTTGAGAGTCTCACTAAATTTTTTGGAGGTTTCTAGAAGATTCTTGAGTAACATTATAACCATGATTTTGAACTCTATAACCAGTAGTTTGCTTTACTCCATTTCTTTCATTTGTGATCTGTTTCTTTGTCTCCACATTTTAGCTGCTTCCCTGTGTTGATAGAGTGGCTTTGTGTGCTGGTGTCCTATAGGGCCCAGTGGCTCAGCATCCCTATTTACCCGAGGTGGACACTTTGGTGCACCGCTTTGTGGGCTGTGTGCACATTCTTGTTGTAGTTAAGTCTTGATTGCTGTTGGCATCACTGGGATGAATTGACCTCCAGGCCAACTGACTGTGAGGATCAGTTGTGTCTATGATGGAAGAACTTCTGTACTGGAGACACCTTTATGGGGCATGACTTGCTTCAGGGGCTCACCGAGTCTGCCCCCTGAATGTGTCTCTCATGGATGTGAAGAGTTGTAGTCTGATGGTCTCACACTGACCACTGGTTACACTGGCTCTTGGATCTCCAAGGAGGTGCAAAGTCAGCTATTGCCTGGAGCTACCCTGTAGTAGCTACAGAGAGATCTGCAGATTCCTCCTCTTTGTTTGGGGTTTGGAGGTGCCCAGATGAGGCCCAGTTGTGAAGCAATGCAAGCTGCTGTCCAGCTTTGGGCCTTCTTTTGGAGGCTCTGGGGCTTTCTGACCCAGCTGCATTATATTAGGTTTTAGATTGCAAAAGGCCAGGCCATTCATATTCAAAAGCCTCTGTGCACAGCTTGGGTGGCGTTGTAAATTGGGTGGGGAGGGGTCTCAGGGAATCACCAGTGTGAAGCAAGCAGCAATGGCTGACCATCAGCCCTGCCCTGAAAAGGTCCCTGGGACTCTGTGTCCTGCAGCAACATGCAGGAACAATGATCACTTCAAGGACCCTCACGTTCTGGCATGATGACAGACAGTCCAGTTTCTCCCTGTATGAGCCTGGGTACCCAGAGTCTTGCCCAGAACTGGAGTTCAGAGCTGTTCAGAGCTTGTATCTCCCTCCCAACTGAGAAAGACAACAGCTTACTCAGTTGACAGCCCCTTTGCACACACAGCTCCATACTTCCACACTTCACTTCTGCACCTCCACACCTCCTCCCAGTCTCAGTGTGCTTTTCTCTTTCCTTCTAGTTGTATAGATTCCACTCAGCCAGCTTTCCCATGGTTCTGGATGACACTTGTTTTGTCTTTTAGTGGTAGTTTTTAAGTGGTTGTGCGAGGCAGCAGTTCAGGTGTTTACTTATGCCTCCATCTTGGTTCCTCCTCTCATATATATGACTTTAATCATTTAGCTATGGTAATATCTGTTATGATTTTCCACTCTAATTTTTTTTTGTTTGCTTGGTTTTTCCTCTGTTGTAATTAGTAAATACTATGGAAAATATTATGCAAATATCACGTTTTAGCTTAAAATTTTACCCACTCATTTTAGTATCCATTTGGGGGATCTAGTCTGTGGCAATTTTTTACTGTGATATTCTAATGGTAGTTTTCTATTTTCTCTCTGTACTTTTAAACTTTTTAATTAAAATATTCTGTAAAAAGTCATCAATTTCCCCCAGTTATTTATATATTAAGTTATTTATATTAAAATTTTACTTGGGAGTTTTCATTTCAAATACCACAATAATTTTGTTGTCTAAGCTATTCAAAATGTGTCCATTGGGAGATCCTTCAGGTTAGCGTCTGTACCCTTTCAATATGCCTACATCCTTTATTGTCTTTCTTTTTCCCATTCCCTTATTTCTGTCACTATATAATGCTCTATCTCATCTGTAGTTTCCTACCTCAACACAGGAAACCAGCATTCTCCCAGGATCCCTGGTTCCTTTCATTGAAATGGCATTTAGAAACCAGTTATTTGGGCATGAGATGTGCTAATTTGCTAATAGATGTCAGGGGATAAAGAAATATATGTATGTATACAAACTCATTCCAGCTCCACACATTTCCATAGCTGCTTTTCTATTTACCAGCATGCATATATGTTTTAAATAATGAGTCAATATGGATGGCATCCACATCAATACAGAATCACAGGATTCTAACTTTTCCAACCTTTTCTTAATAAAACCTTTCTCTCGGTTAGTTTGAGATCTGGCTCATATTATTTACAATCCACTTACTTATTTGTTCATCCCTCATATACAAATGGAATAGTTTATTTTAGAATTCTAACCCATAGCCTTGAGAGAAATTTCTAGAACATTGTTTCAGCTTCTTTTGTCCCCAATTTCTTTAATGTAAATGATTAAGTGATTTATATGGATTACCTTCTTTCCTTACTCCCCAATCCCCACATCCTGGCTGATTTATTTTTTTTAATTTACACTTAGTAAAATGTACGGTTTTATTACGTGCGATTCTACGGGTCTTGACAAATGCAGAGTCATTTGTTCATCCCAACAATTCCATATAGAACAATTATATCACTCAATATCTCACACACACACACACACACACACACACACACACACTCAACTTTTATAATATCCGTGTCTCTCATTCTCCAATTCCTGGCAAAAAGGGACTTGTTTTTTACTATAGGTTTTGCCTTTTCATTAACATATAAATGAAATCATACAATACTGGTCTTTGGGGTCTGGCTACTTTCACTAAGCAAAGTCTCTTTAAGATTCATCCATTTGTCTGAATCAATAGTTTGCTCCTGTTTATCTGGGAGCAATGTCAGACACTATGTAACCATATGGTTTAGACTGGAGAGGCCTTGGCCTCCTAAGCAAATCAGAAGAAGGAGCAGTGGATGCTGGGCTGGTAAAAACAATTGGTGCTCACTACAAAGGCCCCTGGCATGGTAAAACTGAATGGAAGAACCTGAAATGAAAGTGAGAGAGACTTGGATTGCTCAGGCGTTATCACCAAGGGGCTGAGAGAAGCAATGGCTTGTCTTTTCTCAGTTTAAGAAATGAGGTAAATGAGTGAAGTACTCATAATACTTTAATAGTATGTCCTTATATAAATTACTGTAACCGTAAAACTAGTATGTAGCATTTACAGATTTAAAAAATTAAAAACCCTGCTATCCCTATTTTTACTAAAAACAAAGTTTATGGCAACATTGAGATCAATGTTATTGATACCTGAAACATTAGAAGAGAAAGAATAGCATGGATTTGTGAGTCAGCAGGTGGATGCTAGTTGAAAAGTCCAAATGAAAGGAAAAAACTGGGAACTAATTATTGGTGAATCATAATTTTTAATTATTACGACTTAAAATGTATTTCTTAAAAATGACATTATAGTACTTTTAAAAACCATGTCCTGCAGAGTCTCAACTGATGAAGTCACAAAGAGAGTGTTAAATTAATTTGAAATCAATGTTCCTCTACTTGGAAATAAATGTCTAAAACAGACCTAGGAAAGAATCTTACACCCTCGAGGTTTTTCATTCTGGAGAGGATTTTAGGGAGTTCCTAAAATATCTCATCTATATTTGTTTATTGATAATGCAAGAACAACCCATGAATATAAGCCTGGGTTATATGCAGGCGAAATGGTCATAGAATTATATAATATAGAACCTGAAAGAGATCTGGACACCTAGCCCATTTCTTTCACTTAACACAGGCTAGGGGATAATCTAGGCTAGAACAAAAAGCCTCTTGCCTAGCTCTGTTTCCTGTGATTATTCCCCCCTCTCAATTTTTTACATAACTTTTACCTCCATAATATTTGGTGTTTCCCAGACACAGCATAAGCAATTCTTAAGCCCTATAACCTTGAAGGGTAAATTAATATTGAGAAGTCTTGGAGATCTTGGCTATGGAGATGATGGAAAGAGCCAGGAGAGAGCCAGTGTCCTTTAGTTTATTCAGAGAGTGCTATTCAGCAGCTCAGACCACAAACAGTTTTCATTCATTCATCGAGTAAATATAGAGTGTACCTAAAAATGTATATTCACACTTTGAATAATTATAAAGGCCAGTATATTAAAATATACTTCATTTTCAAAATTGAGCCATCAGCTGTTAAAATGTATATACAGTTTTTGGAGACATCCTGTATGTATCAAGATCTGTATTGACTCTGAGCTAGACACTGATATGAGCATCCTATCTAATAAAGAGGGAGTATGAAAATTGACCCTCATGCTGTGCCAAAGATGGCAGACCCCGCAGCCAATAAGGAAGAAATATGCTAACTGACTTCCTGTCCTCAAAGACGGTGGCACCCACAGCCAGAAGATGGTGGCACCCAGTCTCTTCAGCCCTACTCCATGTGCCTATCTCCAGAGTCCCCCAGACCCCTCTGCCCCCCCAGCTACCCAGGGCTGGCCCACGGCTCAGGTAACCAGGGCTGGCCGATGCTTGCACTGCCAACAGTGGCAGCAGCAGTGGTGTGATGGGGGCATCACCTCCAATCTCTGAGGGTTTCTGGACTGTGCGAGGGGCAGGCCGGGCTGAGGGACCCCCCTTCAAGGGCATGGATTTTCATACACCAGGCCTCTAGTAATAAATAAATAAAGGTCGTTTCCTATACCTAGGGACTTTTTAATTCATTTAAAAGTTTATTGTAGGAATAAGAGAGAGATGTTTCAAGAGTATATTAGGATTTCTAAACATGAGTACTATACACACCCATGGCTAGTGTGTGTGTTGGATGACCTTCAACTATGATGGTTGTTGTCTTTTTCAGGCAAGAGAAATAATAATCACTTCTGATCTTTACTTCCTGAGTGAAGAGATACAAATATTTACAGAGAATTTTTGAGGAACTTCCTGTTGTAAAGCAGTTCCTAGAGACTTGGAAGAGTTATTTGCTTACATCAGTTTTTAGGAAGTAATTCACAGAACAATTCAATTGCAAAGCTTAATATTGTTCTTCAAGCTGCACCCTTTCTCCCTCTTATAGATAAACACTGCCCAGACTTCCTATTAAATACAATCTTTTTCCTAAAAGGAGGTGTGGGGCATTAATTTTGAAATAATGGAATGCCATCTGGAATGATAATTTATAGAAGATAAGCTAGTTTTTTAAAAAAGCATTAAGGAGACAATCCATGCAGAAACTGAAAAGTATTTCATTAGATTTTAAAATAAACTACTTATACTCTTAGTCAAAACATAGAATCTTATTCAATACTTTCTGAATCAAAAGTCAAAGCAAATCAGAGAAATACACAAATAAGTATTCACCAAAGTATGTGTGTATATATGTATACATCACACATATATATTTATATAATATATACATATATATAATTTATTTGTGAAATGTTTCTGAATGTTTAAACATAATTTTATATAGATGGCATTAGAGGAAATAATTTCAAAATAATCTAACACAAATTTTGCAAAGACTACCTAACTTCTACCTTTTTGTGAACTGTTTACAAAATAGCAAGTAGTTTTCAACTTGCTGACAATATTTTCTAATCACTATTGTGAATTCTAGTGAATTAAATTTCTATTTACTTCAAGATCATATTTTTAAATAATAAAGGTTTTTTAAATTACACATAGAAAATATCTATGGATATTTATATTTATAAATATCTTCTGGAGATATGTTATCCAAAAGAGACAGAATACTTGATTTTCTCCTAACTACTAACAACTGTGTGGTCATACATTTTTAAATTACACATAGAAAATATCTATGGATATTTATATTTATAAATATCTTCTGGAGATATGTTATCCAAAAGAGACAGAATACTTGATTTTCTCCTAACTACTAACAACTGTGTGGTCATACATATTCAAAGACATTGGCAGTCATATTTATATGCATTTTCATATGAATATTCATCTTTTGTGTTTCACTGTGATACTTATGAATGTATTATATGTCATCTTGACCTCTGACCGTCACCAGGGATTAGAAAGATGTTGAGTGGCAATTGATTAAATTTCACAGCACACCTTCTCGTGACAAGAAATTATGATCCCCACTAGAAGTAATGAGTGAGAGAGTTTTATATTTGGCAGTGTCAGGAAATAGGGAAAACTATCTCAGTACATGCAGGTCAAAGTTGGAAAGGAAATAAGAGAGAAGAGTAAAATAAATATAGAATCAGAAATCACATTAACTGGCATCTATTTCAGATTGTGCTTCACACACACTCTCACATAGTCACTTTTGATCTCCATGGAAACTTCAATAAACATTATTCAGGGAAAAGCTGGAGATATTAGACATTCTTTTATGAACCTTGCATATATTACATTATAAAATTTTTGCATATTCCAAAAATATTTCCTGTTGCACTTGCTACATGATCATTTTATTTGGTGGTGAAGAGAATATACTGTCTATTATCAAAATGGACTAAAGGCAGCCTTTTAAATATACACAAGATTTCTCTTGCCCAATAAATTATTTTCTCCTGCATAACTTAAAATGATTTGTTCTCATTGATAATTCAATTTTAACTTGTTTAATAGAATAGATCTTAGCCTTCCCATTTGGTTAATATTCATTCCATATATTACTTCATAATTAGTAACAAAGCTTTGTTTTTGGTTAGACATTTACTACTGACAAGAGTAGATATACCGGATTTGTGATTCTTTATAAATTTATAAATATATAAATTTATGTTAGTGATTGGAAAAGAATCAAAGGTAATATAAATTGCCTTGCCCTTATTTCCTTGACTTTGGGGAGAACACTTTAGATTTAGTGCCTAAATCTGCAGTGTCGGGCATAGGAACAAACATCAACTTATATAGGAACAGATATGAGAAAAACTGTAAGTATATTCAACAATCTTGAAGAATACGGTTCAGATTATATACTTTTCCTCTAAACTATATTTTAACCAAACTTTTTTTGTCAAATGTGGTCCTAAGTACTTTATTCTTTATATTTGATGCTTTTAAGAGGTAAAAAGGGACACGTCTTTCAACTTTTCCCTTCACCTCAATTTCTTTTTTTGTTTGTTTGTTTTTCTTTTGTGTGTTTTTGTTTGTTTGTTTTTTGTTAATTCTCACTCGAGGATATTTTTCCATTGATTTTTTAAATATGTTTTTATTGATTTCAGAGAGGAATGGAGAGAGAGATAGAGAGATAGAAACATCACTGAGGAGAATCATTGATTAGTTGCCTTCTGCACTCCCCCTACTGGGGATAAAGCCGCAGTCCAGGCACTTGCCCTTTACCAGAATCAAACCAGGGACCTGCTAGTCCACAGGTCGATGCTCTATTTACTGAGCCAAAATGGCTAGGGCTCAACTCAATTTCTTTGTTCTGCCATCAACTTCTGCAACTGCTAATCTCACATAAACATTTTTTGAAGTGCTGCTAAAGTTCTAAAAGGAAGCTATCAGACCCTAGAGTCAAGCTCTGAAAACAGACTGAAAAAGACTTGAATGTAGCAACTAGAACTGCCTATTTAACATAAACAGAGGCATCTGGGCCAGGTCCCATTTTGGTTGCAAGGAGAACAGTGAAAAAAAGGAGCTCTCTGGCTTTCAGGATTTTATGCATTCAGGAGACAAAATAACAAACTCCACTTTCACATTATTTTAATAACAATTCAGGACTGCTGGCTCCCAACTGCTCATCTGCCTGCCTTCTTGATTGCCCCTAACCACTTCTGCCTACCAGCCTGATCACCCCCTAACCACTACCCTGACAGCCTGATTGATGTCTAACTGCTCCTCTGCCAGTCTGTTTGCTCCTAACTGGCCTCCACTGCAGGCTTGATCACCCCCAACTGCTCTCCCTTGCAGGCCTGGTTCCTTCCAACTGTCCTCTCCTGCTGGCCTGATTGCCTACAACTGCCCTACCTTGGAGACCTGGTCCCTCCCAACTGCCCTCCCCTGCTGGCTATCTTGTGTCCACATGGGGGCAGTCATCTTTGACCACATGGAGAAAGCTATCTTGTGTGTTGGAGTGATGGTCAATTTGAATATTATTCTTTTATTGGATAGGATAGAGGCCTGGGGCATGGGTGGAGGCCAGCTGGTTTGCCCTGAAGGGTGTCCCAAATCAGGGTGGGGGTTCTCTTGGGGAGTGGGGTGGTCAAGTCAAGGGGTCTGTGGTGGTTTGCAGGCTGGCCATACCCGCTGGTGATCCAAGCAGAGGCCCTGGTATCTGGGATTTATTTATCTTCTATAACTGTAGCCTGGCATGGAGCCAAGCCTCCTGCTTGCTCCATGGCTGCAGCCATTTTTATTGGGATTTATTTGTCATCTATAATTGAAACTTTGTAGCCTTCAGTGGAGGCCTGGTCTGGCCAGGGCAAGCATAAATCTTGACTTTCTCCTTGCTGGGGAAACCCAAATCTCCTGCTGTCTCTGTGGTTGCAGCCATCTCGGTTGGGTTAATTTGCATTCTTACTCTTGATTGGCTGGTGGGTGTGGCTTGTGAATGTGGCAAAGGTACATCAATTTGCATATTGCTCTTTTATTAGATAGGACTAGAGCAAAATGTAACAATCACATTAGCCCTCTCTGAAAATAAATTGCTTTCTATTCACTAATATATTGATGGAGAAAATTAAAAGAGACTTTAATTACACAGAAAACAGGCAGGCTGATGGCTATCTGGGTAGCAGGCTGGGTGTGGGAGTGGCAGGAATGAGCAAAAAAGGAGAAGAAACTCCTGGACACAACAGTGTGGTGACTGAGGGGGTGAGGGAGTAAGGAGGTAGATGGAATGGTGATTGATGGAGACTTGACTTGGGGTGGAAAACACACAATACAGTGCAAAAATAATGTGTTGTAGAATTGTGCACCTGAAATCTGTACAATTTTGTTAACCACTGTTACCCCAATAAATTCAATAAAAAGGAAAAAAAGAAATGCAAAAAAATAAGACTTTAAATGTTACTAGGCTAAGGAACTGGTTTAAATAATATCAATTGTGAATGACACTTAAAATATTTGATTTGAGAAATTATCTCCATCCCATTTATTTTGTAAAACTACAAGCTATAGAAATAAAGAAAGCAAAGATATCTTCAACTTTTAATTGGAAGCCATTATATCACAAAACTGAATCACTGTGTAAGGAGGCCATCTGCATACCCCTTTTCTGCACTGAATTTCAAATGTTTGGATCAAAGCAACACCCAACCACCATCATCTGACTCCGTATGAACTGTCAGTTACATAAAGCTAAAAGGGTTCTACCAATGGTTTTCCCCCCAGAAGAAAACACCATTTAAACTTTATGTCTCATGGTTTACATTCAGTATATAAGCACTTGAATATCACTCTTGTTTTATGTGTATATTTGAATAACTCTTAATATTGACGTACTTTCAAGAAAAATCTTTTTTTGAAATTTAAACAAGATGTTCAAGAATGCAAAACTGGTTTTTTAGTAAACTGAGTTGAACTTAAAAGTGATGCTGTGAGGAAAAGAGCAACAAAATGTTTCCTAGTGGTTATGTACGATTGTTTTATTAGGTTTGATAAGACTAAACAGTCCAAAGATTTGACAGTCCTGACACCTGGCATATGAAAGATGGAATTCCTGAATGGAAATTATTCTTATTGAACTTCTCTGAAGAGTTTTGGCTGGAAAGAAGTATCTTTTCCAAAGCCAGTACATTCTCGGCACTCCTTCAACTGGCTGAAAAATGAGGTACTGAATTCTTTGCTTAATGGGAAATCTACTGTTGTTTTAATACATATTTTTGGAACCTTTCTTTAAAAAAATTTCTGTCATCACTTTTCTTTTGTGGAAATAAATATGATACCATATGGGAAAAAATGTTGTAGCTCCATATGTATAGAATAATATTCTGAATTTAAGGATGAACTAACTCTAACCTCTATTTAATGATTTGAAAATAACACCCCATACAAGAGTATATGCAAATATCCAAGGTAATATGGCTACTGTGTCCTTGGCTGTGTTTAGGTAAAACCAAAGGTGTTTATAATATAAATAATAAGATATTTCTATGCAACTACATTATTTATCTTACTGATTCTACCATGTGATGCACAGCAGACCTATTATTGTACTTCAGTTCTGATATTTATATACAATATAGTTCAAAGAACTGATTCCTAGCCTTCCACGTACTGCTAAAAAAATGTAAGACAGAAAATCAAATAAAAAGAGGTCATAAATTGCATAGTACAGATGCTGAAAAACTAAAGTACTTTTTTGTGTGGATTTGTCAATGTATCACATACATTTTAAAGTTATGAAATCCATAAAGAATAGTTTCATGATTGCAAACAACAAAAAAAGAGAGTGTGGATTAATTAAACAAAGAAATACAGCATTCTGTGGAACTGATTTAGAGATCAGTGAAGGAAGCTATCCATTTTCAAATGTCTACAACACAAAATATTTTGTGATTCTGGATTATCTTCTCTACTCAGCCCAAGTCTCAACAGTAGGAGTCAATATGGGGCCCCTGCTTGGAAAAGGGATCCAACAGGTATCCTGAAACATTTGCCTTTTTAACCTTTTTGAATATGTTCCATATGAGTCTAATGTGGTAATAAGAGATGGACCAGGATTCACGAACCAAGAAAATGAGCCAAGTGAAATTTTAGCCTAGACATGATTAACATCTCTTATCAAATCACCTCAGATGGCAGAGAACTTACTTCTGAGACATTTTATCTTTGATCCAAACATGATTTCTCTCTACCCTTTCCTCATTTTCCTCTGGCAACTAGAGAAACATTTATCTTCTATTCCAGATGGTTTTTAAACATGTGAAGATAGTACTCATGTTCCTCAGCTTACATATCCAATTGAATACCATATTCTCCAGAGAAATTCACAGCTCTTTCTTTTTAAAAAATTAAATTTATTGGAGAAAGTATTGGTTTAAAAAATAACATATGTTTCAAGTGTACAATTCTATGATAGATCATCTGTATATTGTATTGTGTGTTTACCACACAAAGTCAAATCTTCTCCTATTACCATATATTTGACCCTGTTTACCCTTTGCTAGCTCTCCACCCCCCTTCCTACTGTTAACACTGTGCTATTGTCTGTGTCTGGGATTTGTTTGTTTTTAATTTGTTCATTTGTTGCTTTCGGTTTATATCCCACATATGAATGAAATCATATGGTTCTTGACATTTTCTGAGTTATTTTCAGACAGAAAATAACGAATATTCTCAAGATTCACCCTTGTTGTCCCAAATGTCAGTATTTCATCTTTTTTTATGGGTAAGTCATATTCCATTGTATATATGTGCCAAATCTTCCTCATCCAGTCAGTTATGAGGGAAACTTTGTGTTTTTTTTCCATGTCTGAAGAACTCATACAACACAATACCAAAAAAATAAATAATTCAATTAAAAAGTGGGAAGAGGACCTGTCATTTTTAAAATATGAATTAGTATCATGCTTGTTCCTCATATTAATTTCACATCTTAAATCAGTTATTTTATAACAATACATTCTAAAATGTGTCATTTAACACACCCCAAACGCATTCCAATTTCTGTAGAAAATAGGAACAATATCTTACCCCCTTACTAACATTTCCTGTGATCAGAAAATATGTTCTACAACATTTACAATGAACCACTCTTCTTCCATATTGTCAATCTTGATTTATCAACAGGATTACCTCCTTACCATTAATGTACTCTCTTTAATATATATGCATGAATGTATGTATTCATACATATCTGTACATACATAAGGAAATCCTATGGCAACCTAAAACAATGAGACATTAGACAAATAATTTTGAGTTGAACTAGATGAACACTAATCATATTTGATGGGAGTAAGTTCCATTGTTTTTTATTCATTTGACAGTTGAAATTTTTCTCTTTCTTGCAATAATTTATGGATAAGACAGCAACGCAATACCTCATTTATAACTGTTTTTTCCTCCAAGTTTTTATGCTTTCCAGTTTTCAACTTTACTTTATCTGAAGTCTCAAATAATTAATAGCATAGTCATTTTTATATACTCCCATGTGCCAATACTTGGCTTAATTTCAAACTCATATTAAGATGTAAGTATCAATCTTCAGCTCTGGGACCCCTGGCCAGTGTTTCAGAATGGTCATTATTAGTAATATTGTGGTGCTTAATTGCATTATTTATACTTATTTACACAAATAAGGCTCAAATGCAATCACTTGATAACAGGTATTAGAGAAAAGAGGAAAAATATCTTCAAGATGAATGCTTTCGACTCTCACCTGTAAGAGTATCTTTGGATAAGTTGGTATTTTGAGTATTGGTTTTTGTTATATTTTCACTCTCAATAAAACTTTTTAAATTTCCTTTTGAATGCATGTGTTATGTTTGAGGAATGTTTCAATAGTACTAAAGATTTATCACTCATTGAAAATGTTGTCAGAGCTTTCATATGCGTTGGATATTTGGACAGTGAACTTTTTAAACTCCCAGTCTCCTGGCGCCTTATGCAGGCTCCAGACTAAAGCTGATTTAAAATAGAGAAGAGATTTATATTTAAGCAAGTTGAGAGTTCTAATTAAAATCTTGTTCTGGACATGCTAATAACTGAAATAAGACAGTGTTTGTGATGAAGTGACCCATTACATAAAGAATGAAGAAAAAAAATCAAGGGACATGTTTAAGTTTTCATCCAAGAATGAGGGAGAATTCTCCCATGGAGTATGATTTAAAGGGGCTGCAGGGAAAAAAAGTAATTGAATTTTGGTCAGTTACAATCCATGATTCTCACTACTTTGGAGGTGGTGGCGGGATCTCAGAGGGTAAGACAAGATCATGGGCACTGAAATGCAAATGTGAGCAAAATGCCTTCTTCCAAGCCTGGGGAGAGACCAGTGGTTTCTTGCACCTTTAAGAGGTCATTCCCACTTGACCAATGTATATTGGCAAATAGAAAATTAAATCCAACAAACCAGGAGGCCCCCTTCAAATGTTCTGAATTATATATAATCCTTGGGACCAGGGGATCTGCAGTAAGAGAGATCACATTTCTAACTAGTGTCTTAGAGTCAGACTTATTTTGATTTAAAAATGTATACGTTTTGATATCTTAAATGTGTGGATTTATTTAACACATAGTATTTGTTTCATTTTAAAAAGTTTGTGGAATAGAAGAAAATACATGGCAGTCATTAATTCAGGAGAGGTACTGGGTTTGAAAAGGCCATTGGAGGGGCATAGAATGGATGAGTATTGAGTCAATAATATCTAAAGATAATTCATAAACAGCTTGGAGTTTCTCTTTCTCTCTCTCTCCATCTTTCTCTCTCTCTCTCCTTCCCTCCTTCCCCTCCCCCCAGGACACACATCTCTGTCAGCAGTGTAGTGTAGTTGTGCATAGCACAAACACCATGAGGGGTTTAGAATATTACTAATCTTATTTTACTTTCCTTCCTGGCAAATTCTCTGTGAGTGGTTATTTTGTAATCCTTAATAGATAGGCGTTTTATGCCTCTAGAAATATACTGCAATTTTATGGCTCTTCGTGATGAGTGAATTTTTCAGCAACCATATGGTGTGGCTGGCTCCAACTCTATCAAACTCTAATAACCTTCTAAGTCTGGAGCAGCTTGCTCATTCCGATCTTTCTTAAGCCTCGTATATTGATTGCAGCCTTTGATAAGTCAAGTTGCTGAGTTTTCAGTCTCTGCCAGAAGGTTTAAATAAGAAAGTTTGAAACTCATCCTTTGAAACTCTATTTTGAAAAACTTTACTTTCTCTTATGCCATAGGCACAATCAATTTATGGCATAACTTTTCATATTATTTTTTAATATTTTGGAAAAATTTTGTTTCTCAAACCTTTACATGTAAGTTCTTGAATCCCCTGGGGGTAGTCTTACTCTGCATTTTTATTTTATAGACATCAGAATATTTTCTTTCTACCACATACTCATAATTCATACTTACTAAAAATTTTTGAACTATGTTTAGCTTTGTAATTATCTCAGAGCTTAATGTAGTAAAATATTAGGTAGTGTCAGGAGCTTACTTTAGAATGTAAAACTTCTATTTTTATACATTTAAACATCATTTACTTAATATCTATTATATGCCTAGCATGGCACCTTCCCTGATAAAATTTAATACCTAACTGGGTGCAATTTCAGAAAGCTCTACCTGGTAGGTGTGTAGTGAACTGGAGACTGGAAAGGTAAAAAGAGTAAAATATTATTCATAAGTTTCTGGTTTATGTTGCTGGGTGAATGGAATATTTATGTGACAGTGGGGAGAACTGAGAAAAGTAATGAACTCAGGTTGAAAATGTGCAGTGTAGCCTTCTGTAGATGACCATTTCCAGAGAAAGATGCAACTCTAAGCAGTTGGTAGCCGATACTCCCAGTAGTTTATGTCACCTCTGAAAAAGGGATCTGGATGAAGCATGCAGTATTTATTGCAGTATCAAACTAATACTTTTTGTTTTGTAAAGAAATATAGATTATATCATGTTAAGGTGAGTGATAGGAGAAGAGCCTTTGAGGCAGAAGGGTAACCATATGTGAAATTTCGAGGGTAGGGCAAGACTTCTTAAGGACTTGAAGTCCACTATGAAATAGAGTAAGAACTAAAGAGGGTGGCTCAAGACCCTTTAAGTTCCTGATAAGAATTTTGAATCTGAGTGTAACATAATGTGAAGTCTTTGAAGACTCAAGGGGCAAAAAGTTTAAGAAGTTAAAGTAATGCCTCTTTTAGAAAAGGTCTCTATGGGGGACAATATCTAGAATGATTTGTGAAAGAGCCAGAATATAATCAGAGAAGCCTCCTAGTGACTATGAAAATAATACCAGTGAAAAAGGAAACAAAATTTTTGGTAGAGTCAAAATGAACAGGACTTAATTAGTGGATTAGTTATGAATATGGAAAGAGAAGAAAGTGTCAAGAAAGACAAACAAAAACAGAATTCTGGGGTGGAGATTGAAGGTCTGAAAGAAGCTGTAGTTGAGTCAGAACCTGTGAGATACCTGATGATGACATCAAGGTGGTTGAATACATGGGTATGGAACGCCAACGATAACATGAGGCCAGAAAAATAAGTTTAGGAGTTATAGACTATGCTTAAAAAACAAGAGAAAGAATGAGCTCAAATATGAAGAGGGTAAGAACATAAAAGATCTCAAATAAGACTCATGAAAGATATTGTCAAGTCGGGTAGAGTATCTAAATTCTAAATATTCAATATAGCAGCTTCACCTTCCCTTTGTGTTTCTTAATTCCTCTCTGTCTCTCACCAACCAAACGCCTGCACCTTAACTTGGTGAGTTCCAGACTCTAACAATACTTATGGCACTTGCTGTACACTGTTACAGGAATGACACCGGAAACCCTTGTCATTCAACTTGTGTGGGTACTAGAAAGCCTTGTGTTTAAATCCAAATGCTTGCTCCCAACCTAAAATGTTTCATAAAGTTCCTTTTAATTTTGAAGTTGTCTATATTACACTTTGTATTTTTAGTTATGCTTATTCCAGAGAAAGATATTATTACTCCCATTTTTCTTGTCTTTAACACCAGTCTATCTTCCTTTTGAACACAGATGTGTCTCAGAATGTGTGAGCTACTTGAATGAAGTGATCATGTCTTATGCATCTTACTAAAGGCCCAGTGCACAAAATGTATGCACTTGTGGGGTTCCCTCAGCCCTGCCTGCACCCTCTTGCAGTCTGGAAGCCCTCGGGGGATGTCTGACTGGAGGCTTAGGGAGAGGGCCTTAGCCAGCAGTCAGACATCGTTAAGCCAGCAGTCGGACATCCTTAGCACTGCCACAGAACCAGGAGAGGCCGTTACATTCACCAGCTGTGAGCCTGGCTCAGGGCTAATGGCATGAGTATTTGCATTGAGTATCTGCCCCCTGATAGTCAGTGCGTGTCATAGCGACCTGTTGTTCTGCTGTTCGGTTGATTTGCTGATTAGACATTTGTTATATAAGACTAGAGGCCCAGTGGATGAAATTCGTACATGGGGAGGGGTGTGGTCCCTCAGCCCAGCCTGCACCCTCTCCAATCTGGGACGCCTCGGGGGATGTCTGACTCCTGGTTTAGGCCCAATCCCACTGGCAATCGGACATCCCTCTCACAATCTGGGACTGCTGGCTCCTAACTGCTCACCTGCCTGCCTGCCTGCCTGATTGCCCCTAACCACTTCTGCCTGCAGCCTAATCACCTCCTAACTGCTCCCCTGCAGGTCTGATTAACACCTAACTTCTCCCCTGCTGTCCTGATCACCCCCAACTGCCCTCCTCTGCTGGCCTGATGGCCCCTAACTGTCCTTCCCTGCTAGCCTGATCACTCCTAACTGCCCTCCCATGCCGGCCTGATCTCCCCCTGAATTGCCCTCCTCTGCTGGTCAATTTGGTTCTGATTGGTCAGTTTCTATGCCAGTCAGCATCTCCAGGCCTATCAACGGGGCCTAATCAGAAAGGCAGGGCTGATCAGCAGCCCTGGTGGAGGCCTGGAGAGAAATGGAGGTGCAGCTGCTGACCAGGCCTGGAAAGAAAGAGAGAGGCAAGTGCTGATCAACAGCTGCCACAGAGGCTATGGATCAGACCCTGCTTCTCTCTGCAGACCTCTCTCTGGGCCTGATGAGGTCTGCTCAGCAGTCAGTGCTGGGTCACACACCTGCAGCTGTAGCAATCAGTGCTGGGTCACCATAGCAACCCAGTGGTGGCTGCAGGAATAACTTCTGGTTGGTCAAGCCTCCCAGTCATTGTGGATGTGACGAATCCAGGATTTTTATATATTAGGATGGTTCCAATGTTTAACCTATTGTATGGAAAATAAGCAGTGGTAAACAAGTGTTTATTGAAAAAATAAATAAATAAGTAAGTAAGTAAAAACTGCATAAATGACTAGGAAGGTAGAATGAGTCACCAGGAAATTTATTATAGCAGACACAAAAATAGGTAGTGACTACTTATAATGAAAGTTATTAAAAGTCATTGTACCCAGACAGTATTTTGTATAGCCTACTCTGACTCCTAGAGCAGGCAATGGACCCAGAGATGTTGGTATGTATTGTACATACATTAAAGCATTTAATTAAATATTATAAAATAGGCATGTTTCATAACACTGTCAAAATGCACATGCAGGATTATGGTGGGGATACTTTAAAAGCTGCGTGATGAATACGAGGCACCACTGAGAATGCCTGAGGTTACAAAAAAAATGCAGAAAAGAAATGAATCACTTGACATAAAATGACTAAGAAAAGAAGCAAACATTTTTCTATTAGTCAAATGTCAAAGTATGTAGCAAAACTCAAAGCTTAAAAAATAGCAAATTCAAAACAAGATTGCTCAAGGCAGAGAAGTATCAACCAAATAATAAAAGGTTATTCCAAAACACAGATTGCAGCTCATTTCTCTGTTCACCAGCAACCTGGCAGCAGCTGAGTTTAACAATTTACTTTACCAAAGATGATAAATGTGCCAGAAATGTTTATCATAAACAATGGGGTAAGAGAAGACTGCAAAACCAAAAGACCATGGCTAGAAGTGGGAGGAGGCTGGCTGGAGCTTCAAGGGGAACCAAGGCGCTATGTTTGAGCAATCTGTATTTTCTGAAAAGCAGGCAGTGGGACTTCTCTTATTTGCTCTTTTCTTAAATTATTTTTCTTATATAAGTACAAGACACTTATTAATAACAAGTAAAGCTAAGTAATATTAGCTTGATCAAAGCAAGTTTACATTGTAGAATTTTATATCTGAAAACCATTTGAAATTATAAACAAAATATTAGGGCTTTTTCCCTGTCCAATATTTTGGGGCATTTTGAAGGGAACTTTTTCATTATTCAAAAGGGAAATGATTAATCTACTCTGTCAATTGCCAGATGGTAGCATGAACTCGTAGTTTAAGGACAACTTTAAATGTGGGGGTAGGAAAATCCTTCCTATTTGCAATGTATCAATAATTTGTTTGAACATAAATTATTTACTGTGAAATTGTATGAGACTGTGTTTCCTATGTCTTCTAAAGACATAGGAAACACAGTCTCATGCAATTGAGAAGTCACCACAAATAAATTGAACCCCAAAACATATTACATGCTGACAACTTTATGAGACTGTTCAAACATTCTTTCTTGAAACTATTTTTTAATAGTAAAAGAATTTCTCTATTTGGCTTTTTATAACTTAAATGACACCCAAAATATTTCTATTTGACTATATACTATCTGTTGTTAATAGATAAACTGACTCATTTTATTAAAATACTAGAGGCCTGGTGCACAAAATTCGTGCACGAAGGGTATGTCCCTCAGCCCAGCCTGCACCCTCTCCAATCTGGGACCCTTTGAGGGATGTCTGATCCTACCAACTGCCCATTTAGGTTGGATCCCAGTAGAATCGGGCCTAAACGGGCAGTATGACATCCCTCTCACAATCTGGCTCCAAATGTTCACTTGCCTGCCTTCCTGATTGCCCCTAACTGCTTCTGCTTACCAGCCTGATCACCCCCTAACCACTCCCTTGCCAGCCTGATTGATGCCTCACTGCTCCCCTGCCAGCCTGATTGCCCATAACTGCCCTCCCCTGAAAGCTTGGTCACCCCTAACTGCCTTCCCCTGCAGACGTGGCCCCCTCCCCCAACTGCCCTCAACTGCAGGCCTGGTCCCTCCAACTGCTCTCCCTTACAGGCCTGGGTCCCCCTTCCAACTGCTCTTCCCTGAAGGCCCAATTTCCCCCAGCTTTCCTCTTCTGCCAGCCTGGTCACCCATAACTGCCCTCCCCTGCAGTCTTGATCATCTACAACTGCCCTTTCTTGCAGGCCTTGTCCCTCCCAACTGACCTCACCTGCTGACCATCTTGTGGTGGCCATCTTGTGTCCACATGGGGGAAGCCATCTTTGACCACATGGGGGCAGCCATCTTGTACTGGAGTGATGGTCAATTTGCATATTAATCTTTTATTAGATAGGACTAGAGGCCCAGTGCATGAATTCATGTACAGGTGGGGCCTCTTGGGGTGGCCTGCAGGGATCAGGCCTCAGCTCATGCCCCCAGCCTCACAGCCTTGCAGCCCTATCTGGCACTCTGCCGTGACCTGATGCTACCCTCTCACCTGTTCCACCATCCTGCCTGCTGGATGATCGATCAGGGCCAGGCACTACCCCCCCCACCAGCTCCCTCAGTGTCTGGGAGCCAGACAGTGTCCCAGCCACCTGCTAATGCCACTGGTGGCCCTCTTTGGGGTGATTGGCTGGACAATCAGGCCCACGCTCAGCCTACCTTTTCCTGATGTTACCCACTCATCTGCTCCACCATCCCGTCCCGGTCCCACTCTTGGAGCCCATAGGGGCCAGCAGTGCCTCCACTGCTGCCCAATGCCAGCACCATGTCACTGACACCCGCATGATCCACACTGCCCCCTGGTCAAACAATTTGAATATTAGGCTTTTATTATATGGAATTTATTCTAGCATTATTTTCCAGCATTTTTATAAATATAATTCAAACATACTTTGAAAAAAGTCAGAATTTTGGAATATCTGTTTTTTTGAAAATGCATCAAACCATACATAATTCAGTACACAAATCCTCTTTGCAAAGGCTACAAAGGTGAAATAAACAACTACTATTTCTTCATCCACACAATGGAATATTATTCAGCAATAAGAAGAAATGTGTTATTAAGTCATGAAGGAAGCTCGAATACATATTCCTAAGGAAAAGGAGTCTATCTGAAAAGGCTACATATTGTGTGATTCCTACTATATGACAATCTACAGAAAGCAGATGGAGGCAAAAATATCATTGGTTACCAGAGTTTAGTAGGAGGGAGGGATGATGAACAGGTAGATCACCAGAGCTTTTTAGGACAGTGAAATTATTTTTCATGATGATGGATACCTGTCATTAAACATATATCAAAACTTGAAGAATGTACATCACAATGAGAAAACCCCAATGTAAACTATGGACTTCAGTCAATAATCATGTATCAATGTTGGATCATTAATTCTAACAAATATATACTATAAATGCAAGGGGAAATGGGAGGTGAGGGGATATGTGAGAATACTCTGTACATATCAGTTTTTCTTTAAACTTAAAACTGTTTAAATAATACCAAGTTTATTAATTTTTTAAACATTTATGATCTTTTCCCTCCCAGATTTTAAAGTCTAGTTTGAGGCTGGTGTATAACTAACTATCCTTATTAGTTTCCTAGGTTTGCCGTAATAAATTACCAAAAACTTGATGGCTATAAACAACAGAAATTTATTTTCTCATAGTTCAGGAGTCCAAAAGTCTGAAATCAAGGTGCTGACAGGATCCTGCTCCATTGCAGGGAGACTCTTTCCAGCATCTGGTGAACTTTCTTGGCTCACATCAACCCAATCTCTGCTCCATTTTCCCAGAGTCACCTTCCCTCCCTATACCTCTCTCCTTCGTGTCTTGTTGGGACATTGGTATTGGATTTAAAGCCCACGGGTATAGTCCAGGAGGTTCTTGTTTTAAGATACTTACTCACATCTGCAAAAAGCCTTTTTCTAAAAGAGGTCACATTCAGAGGTCCAAGTTGTTAGGGTGTGAATGTATCTTACGGGAGTGGGGGTGGCTCCATTCAACTCACAGCATTACCCATAGCACGATTTGCATTATAAAAGCATATGAACACAGGGTTCTTGGAGGGAAGTGTGGAAATTTCACAGGGAATGTGACATGAGATGACTGTTAAAGGCTAAACTGTTTGCTAGACAAGGGCAGGAATGAAATGGAGTGAAAGGTAAGAGGATATCATCTCTAAGGATGACAACAACAGACCACAAGTCAGTGTCCCTAAAAGAGAGGCTGGACCAAGTCTGAGATGTTGGATTGTGGCCAGGAAATAAAGGAGCTGACAATCCTAAGAGAAAAGCATTTGTTTCTCTTCCTAGTCACAAAGTTCTTAAAGACAAGATCAGATTTGTATTTCAGAAATGGGACTTTTGGCAACAGAGTTAGGGCTTTAGGAAGCAGAGGTTAGTGGCAGGGAGATGAATAGGCCACACTGAATGATATCTTACCCTGAGACCTCCACAGTGGGGGGGAACAGAGATATGACAAATAAGAGTTATTTTGAAAGTAGAATAGATAGCATGGAAAGAATAACTGAATTGAGGTAGCGGGGGTGTGAGGGTAAATCTTCAGTGTATAGTCTCAAATTTAAAAGATTTAATTTCATGCCTTTAAAAAAGAGCAGGGGTTTTTTAAAGAAGGAACTGGCTTTATGGGAGTATAGAAAGTTACATGCTAATTTTGGGACATATTTAATGTTGGTGTATCTTGTACCTTAGTTTTAAATTTGATATATAAAAACATTTTGCTTCTGAGAAATAAAGGGCAGTGAAAAAATAAATGTAAGCTTTGGGGAAAACATTAAAAATTACCTTTAGCATTTCCAGCATGGATCCCTCCCAGTCAGTTCCTGTCACAGATGGCAAGCTCAAACAGACCACATGGCCCTGAAAACAAAAGGAATGAGAGAATCGGCAAGCATTAAGAAGTTTTACTGGTTCCTAGAGACAAGAAAATATTTTAGCCTTTTGAAAGGATAGAAGTCTGAAATTACTGCTACAAAATAACAGCCCCAACCCCATTATAAATTGCAGAAAGAACTGGAGCATAAGCTTTCGCCAGGGAGAAGGTCTTCAAACCCACAGAATGTTGCTTTAGTACCTTTATTTTTATCTTTGCAGAGCTGGTGCAATGAAAGAAGAAATCTACATTCCAACATAAAAAATAAACATAATATCACTGTGACAGGGACTGATTCAGTATGGAAACATTGACTGTAGAGGCGTTCTGGCTTACTTCAAAAGACTTTCAATAACTGCCAAAAGAGTTTATTTGGATAGTTTCAGTTTCATGTGTTTAATCAACTAAAAACTCAACCCAGAGTCCAGAGTGTGACACAGCATGTGTTCCAAAGGGGGTGTCCATGTGTTCATATTTTGGGGGGCACCAGTATGTTTGCATGTGTGGATGTTTGAGCTTGAGCAAAGGTGTGTGTGTGTGTGTGTGTGTTACACAATTTTATTGTTTTATATCATTCATTTCTTTAATAGGCTCACACTCATAATCTTTCCATCTGTGATCATATCAGACCTAAATTTCCATGATTGCCATAACACTTCATCACGATATAGATCTTACAATACTATGTTGCAAAGGGATTCCATAACTGCAGATAAGACTAGAAAGAGGGAAAATATAACTGCTTTCTTTCTCTCTGGTTAACAGACTTCATTCAGCTTGAGGTCACAAGCCTTTCTTTTAAGGAGTTCTATATCCTATCAGTTGGTTTCAATCTACTAGTTTGTACATTTTGGCATGCTGGTACCCCTACCTCTTAGCATAAAATACAGAGAAATTCTGATTTTGTTTCTCAATGTAAATGAGTGCAAAATGATTCTAGTTTGCCACAGTGAATTAGGTCCCATTAATAAGTTCAAATATGCTATCAGCATGCAGCTTAGTGGTTGTATAGCATACAGAGAGATTAATATATATAAATTCTAGTCATATGCATCGGGCCTCTAGTCATATATGAAAACAAAACAAACTAGTGTTCCATACATCCTGCCTGGAAACAGGATTCCAGCCAGCTGTCCTGTAAATGTTTGCTGCTGATCAACATGGGGCTCAGGTGATGGTGTGGGTGACTCAGCATCACCACCCACTAACTCTGGAATGTGTGTGTTGAGGATACTGCCTGCGTAGCAGCACTTCTTCAGGTGAAGAACAACTTCTCTTTAAAACCAGTGTCATTCAACATTAATTCTTCTTAGTAGAAGCATCAGAAATGACTCTGGAGAGCATTATGCTAAGTGAAATAAGCCAGTCAGAGAAAGATAAATATCACATTATCTCATTCATTTATGGAATATAATGAACAACATAAACTGATGAACAAAAAAAGATCCAGAGACAGAGAAGCATCAATGAGATGCTCAAACCTCAGAAGGAAGGTTGGGGAGGGTGGGGGTAAAGGGGGAGAGATCAACCAAAGGACTTGTATGCATGCATATAAGCCTAACCAATGGACACAGACAACAGGGGGGTGAGGGCATGAGTGGGCGGGATGAGGGGGTAATGGGGGTATAAGGACACATATGTAATAACTTGATCAATAAAGAAATTAAAAAGAAAGAAATGGCTCTTGTAACTTAAGAACTTAAAATGTAGGTAGGGAAGCAAAGTCTGACACAGAAAAGGTAGATTACAGGCCAGGCTGTGTGTACAGACCTGTCTTTTTCTTTTTAAAATATATTTTCATTTATTTCAGAGAGAAAGGGAGGAGGGGAAAAGACATAAAAACATCAATGATGAAAGAAAATCATTGATTGGCTGTTTCCTGCATGCATCCCACTGGGACCTAGCCTGCACCTCGGGCATGTACCCTGACCCGGAATTGAACCACGATCTCTTAGTTCATAGGTTGACACAACCACTGAGGCATGCTGCCCAGCAGATCTGTCTTTTTGAACCAGGCAAAGACACTAGGTTTCCTCTCAATCTTCAATTCACATAGAAGTGTGACAGTTATGTCAACTGATTGAGAAAATAGTATGGGTGTTTTTTCTATACTGTCAGTCAATTTGCTATTATCCTGGCATCATCCCTCTAAATGATATGCATTCTTTCCTGAAGGAAACAGCTCAGTACATATATGTGTAGCTAATTATCTTTCCTTTTCAATTCCTCTAAAACTCTGAGCAAGGGATCACAGATACTGTATTTTCCTCTTCTAGAAAAGATAGGCAAAACTTGTCAAATTAACAACTTTGTGAATTGGTATGAACTAGTCACATTTTCCACATTTCCATTTTTTTCAATCATTAATTGTGATAAAGAGCAACTGTTCTGTCAGATATGGTCTCACTTGGGGCACAGTAAGCCAAATGCTCATCTGCCTGGTCACTCAACCTGCCAGTGTTGAGTATAAGAAGTCCCTGGGTGAACAGCTTGCCACTCACTTCAGACAGCTCACCATTCCTGCTTCACTTGTGGGTTTACCAGAGCTGACAACTCATGCTACTGACTTGCTGAGAGAGAAGAAGATAAAAATAAACCCACTTTAAATTTTATGAGCCTCTTCTCTGTTGTCAGGAAATTGCAAATGGTTTTAGTAAGCTATTAATCACTGCATCTGTACCCCCTTCTTACCTTCAACCACATCTCTAACACTTGAGGGATGATTTAACAAATTTTACCATGTGCCTGGGTGTAAAATAGACCCCTTATTTGCATTAACCTCATTCAGTCCTTCAAACTATTCTATAATGAGGTTCAAGTTTATTTAAATTTTCCAGGGGAAGTTAAGGCACAGAGAGGACAATTTTCCCAAGTGCACATGACTATCAAGTGTAAACTTGGTATTTGAACACTTTCAATATGATTCTAGAGCCAAAGTTTTTAACCATTTGATTATACTTTCTTCCTAAGAAGAACTACGGAACTAGAAACAATGGGATGTGCGAGGCACCAGGCTCAGAGACATAAATTAAGTGCTCAGCATTTGGTATTCCCTCTTCTCTTTCTCCTCATTTTATAGGTACAACTTATAAATTGTCATTTGGAGGATCACGAAGGCCAATTACAAAGGAATGTATAAGTTTGAGTAATTTGTGGAGAATGTCCCACTAACCACTCAGGAACAGAAAGGGAGCTGGCGCCCACTAAATACCAGGCACGAGTGTTTCACTTTTGTTGGGACTTATACCTACTGCTATGTGGCATTTGAGTTCTCAGGTTTACCCAGTTGTATCACGTCTGAGACTAACAAGGTAAAGATATTATTCCTGCCCTCTGGACGCCTTCTGTCTAGCAGGAAGCCAGATATGAACATATTCTTTACAAAAGAGAGAAATAAATGTGATTAAAGAAAGTATGCTTTAAAATAATAAATAAATAAATAAATAAATAAATAAGTAACATCTACTTACTGAGACCTCATTCACTCATCTGAAAGGTTTAAGTAAAGGTAAAGATATTTCCATGAGATCCTACTGAGTTCTAGACTTCTCATTCGGAGACTAGACCAATTACATTTGGGTTAGAATTTAACTCATGTTAAAGTATTCAAAAGTAATTTCTAATTTAAAGCTTTATGCAAGAAAGGACACCATTAAAATGGTCTTTTCTGCAGACCTGGGTGACTTTCTACACAGAACTCCCATGCGTGGTGCTGAAAACATGGCCATTTGGAGGGTAAACCAGGTAAACGTTGGACAGTTTTCTTTTGTCAGAGGCTACAGATGTAGTAAAATCAAAGCGCTGACATTTTTATCCCACCAAGCTCTTCCAGATACAAGTTCTACCTTTTGACAGGATGCCAAGGAGTTAACCATTAAAGTAGCGTATCTGGCACTACAATATCTGGCTTTTTAAATACTCTTTTCAATAAAACATAACAACATTGCACTGCACTTGAGTTTTCAATTGCTTTTCTTTTTGATTGTCTCTGAACAGTCACATATTTGATTGGCAGGATGCACTTAAGTTTAATGTTCCCAAAACCAAAGGCAAAATGTTGTGCTATTTTAAATAAGTACTTTAATAGAAAGCATGGACGACAGTAAGAAACACAGTAAAATCTAGTGACTTCCCAATACATCCATAAACTGTCAGCTGTTTTAGGATAATGTGAAAACAATGCACAGAGAGAACCTACTCTCAAATCAAAACTCAAATATTCCTGAACCAAACAGAATTAGGAGGAGCAGTTGAAACTAAGAAAAACAAATTGTATGTGGAAGAACTGTGAACAAAGAAATATTAAAGCCATTCCCAAATATTAATGAAACCAAACTCTATGAAGATGAACAATGGCATTATCAATACTGAACAGAGTAGTATATGGTGAATAATAACCTAATTGATAACTATAAAATATTTCAAAGTATTATGAAAACTAAATGCCTATATGCATTCTACAAGGAAGAAAATGAAATACGTGTAACAGAAGCTAATACTATTCATAAATAGTATAAATGTACTTTGCTTTATTAAGAAATGCTTTATTATATTTGCTCTGTCTTATAAAGAGATATTGTAATACCTTTTATCCTCAGTTTCCAGAGTAAAAATTCATATATGCGCTCCCTTACTCCCAAAGTAAGAAAACAAGACCATTCTTTTCATTGGCATTACAATTCACTATTCTCCACCCCACTCCCAACATATCACCTCTTTTACTATATCCACATTGAGGGTATTGAAAATGTAAACCAGTCCTTCTGTCTTTAAAACATACATAAGAAGTCTTTCTTTAAAAAATAAGTAAACTTTTTTTTTCATATTGGGATCTAGGGCACTGTAAGAAAGGTATTCCAATTGATGGCAGAGAGCCATTTTGGGGAAACAAACTGTATATAAGCATGGGGACACAGCCTTTGTAGCTCTGAAATCACTTACACAAAGAACTCATATAGAAATTTGGCTCACCTCAGCAACACTTTTTCTTTAAATTACACAGAAATCTGAAATGCATTGGGTGTGTGTAAGGGCAAAGTGTGGCCCTGAGTAAAAATGTGTATTTAAAAGGGGAAATGTGGAAGTAATTATTACCTTGATGTATTTACCAGAATGCAGCACAGAATGTACTCAGGGAGTCTTGTTTGGGCACTGAGGGTTTTGCAGCACACCTATGACTCCAGAAAGCTGGCTTTTGGCATCACATGATCCAGGAGTTTACCTATATCTAGGCACTGTTGCCCTGAGAAGCCTCAACTCCCCGGGCTGCTGAGATGGACTGAAAGAACTATTCCAACTGAATGAGTCACACTATTCCTGGCTTCAACACTCCTCTTGTTCCAAATGAACAAATCAGTGTTGCAGGCAGGCACTTTAGAGAAATAAACAGGAACTTTTGTTTCCGTCCATTTAGAGGCTAAAAAGGCAAGACAAAGGAAGGAGTGCTAAGTAACTGCAAAAAAAAAAATCTAGTTGGATTTCATGATTACTGAGGGATCTTTAAATCTTGTTCTGATGATGCCAACATCCATATTTCCTGCTAACCGAACTTAAAAGGAGGCTCTGGTCAGTATTAACAAGTGTCCATATGCCCCAAAGCGGGAAGAATGTGTGAGGGGAGGGCCCCAGTGTGCTGGCTACAATAGATATGCTCTAAAAGCAAACTGAGGTGGGAGAGTGCACAGTGAGAAGCCAAGCCAGAGACCTTGAGGAAACATCCAAAGCAAGAAGCTTTAGAAAACATAGGAAACACCAATTTAGAGGTGCAGACTCAGAGCTATGAGTTGGGCTCAGGGGAAAAAGCTATATTAAAATAGGCAGGTCATACACAACACAGAGTGTCTCTTATGATTTCAGCACATTCCAGTGCATATTTTGTGCTTATATTATGGGACCACACTTGTGTAAACCATGGAGATACTGCGCCAACCAAGTAGTACAGCATCAACATACCTACATTTGCCTTGGCTTCTGGAATAATGGGTTACAACCATTGCCTCTTCACAGCACAGTTTTAGGACGCATTTCTACTCACTGCTGTTCTTCTATGATCACATCTCATAGACCCTCTAAGGCAGTGATCAGCAAACTCATTAGTCAACAGAGCCAAATATCAACAATAAAACGATTGAAATTTCTTTTGAGAGCCAAATTTTATAAACTTAAACTTCTTCTGATGCCAGTTCTTCAAAATAGACTTGTGCAGGCCATGGTATTTTGTGGAAGAGCCACACTCAA
Source organism: Antrozous pallidus (assembly GCA_027563665.1). Lineage (NCBI taxonomy): Eukaryota > Metazoa > Chordata > Mammalia > Chiroptera > Vespertilionidae > Antrozous > Antrozous pallidus. The sequence goes on from CM050521.1 coordinate 68,321,700, forward strand.
GGGGCCAAAGAGCCGCATATGGCTCGCGAGCAGCAGTTTGCCGATCACGGCTCTAAGGGAATTTGGGAATAACGGATACAAATAAAATGCTATGCTTATGAAGTAAAGGACTTATAGAGTTTCATGATTACATAGAACTTGAAAGACTATCTACTAAAAGGAAGTAAGGCCTGACTAAATCTAGAAAAGCACATAGCAGTTTCTGCTGTGGACAAATGTTGGAAAGACCATTCCAGGTAAAGGAGAAGCCTATGTCAACAAATGAGTGTGCCCACGGAACTGGAGCCACCTTATTAGGGATGGACCACAGCTCATTCGTGGGGCAGTGACAGAAGCCAGGTTAGAACCATTCAGACTGAGGCCTAATTATACAGGAGTGAACCAATGCACGCTATGGTATTTGAACATTGTCTTTTGGGTATTAATGAGCCATTGAAGCCAACAATGAGGGATGGGGGAGGGTCGAATGTTTAATTGCACACTTCAGAAATCTCACTCTGGCAATAATATATAGGTTCAAAGTGAGAAAGGCTGGAGGTAGTGAAAACCAGTTAGAAAAGGATTATTGTAACAATTCAGGGGGTGAGGGGAGGGTGGGATTATGGAATAAGAAGCAACAGAAGAACAGAGAAGGAGATGGATTCAAGAATGTTCAGGAGAAAGTGTGTCAGTACTTACTTAAATGGAACATACTAGAAAGAAGCAGATTTTCCATAGAGGGGGAAAATGAAACAAGGCTAGCTTTTTAAATGGTATGCCTGTGGGGCATCTGGGAGGATTTGCCTGGGGACCAGATGGAATTGTCCCTTACAGAAATAAATTCTATTATTCAATTTGCTTTTCGTTACAAGTGACACAAACCCAATTCAAACTAATTTAAAAGAAATCAAGGGTTTTTTTGGCCTTTTCCAGCGGGCACAGCTGGATTCAAAGGTCTAAACAGGATCCTCCAGTCATTATCTCTCGAGTCTCCTTGCTTCTGTTTGGCTTCAGTTTCGGAGGCTCCTTCCCGGGAAGCAGCAAGATGATCACAGGCAGCCCCAGTTCCACATGCAGTTGAGCAGGAAGAGAGCATACTCTTCCCAATCTCTCAGAATTTCTGGACTCGGATTAGCTTGGTGTCTCCTCCACTAATCATGTTACGGGGGCATGAAATATTCAAATTGCCCAACCCTGCATCACGTTACCCATGTGGGGGGCCAGATCCCAGGTAAGACCCTGACTGACTTTTCCAGAGGACCACAAAAGATAAAGAGAGGTGAATCTCCACCAGAAGGGGTGTTCTCAGTGCCAAATTCTGTTCTACTGCAACTCATTCTAAACAGAAGTTAATGAGATACTCTACAATTGAATATTTGAAAGGTTTGATACCAGATACGGTATAAGAAACAATATCGTTCTAATGACATGGCTGTTAGGTGAAAAAAGTTTCTTCTGCAGATGCAGTCAAATTGCTAGGCCCTGGAGAAAGGCAGTGCAGCTGACAGTAAACATGTGGACAGGACGAATATCTTCTAAGTCAGTCCTGTTTTTGAGGGCCCAGAGCTGGGCCCCATACAATGTTATCGGGAACACCAAAATACAAAAACTTTTCACTGCTTTTTGACCTTTCAGAGAAGGTCTTGAAAGTTCAGTAACCGATTAGATGAACAAACAATTATTTAGGAAGAATGTTTGGAAGCAAACCTCCCCGGCCCCCCAACATACACAAAGGATGCAAGACTGAGACAAACCAGTGCGAGTGTTTAGGGGTGTAGAGGGGAAACAGAGGAGGGAAGAAACTCCAATCCCCACCCTGGAAGCCAGGGAAAGAGAGCTGTTTCTGTTGATGTGGCTTCCTCAAATCACCCCCAAGCACATGTTCAGTCAGACTGGATTCTCCAAATAACTGAATTCCATCCCTCCCCATTCTGGGGCAAGTCCTCTTGGGAAGTGATTGGAACTGCCTGCCAACCTGAGTTGGAAAGGTAAGGCTGTGGGAAGACACCCTGTCTGCCCTGGTTCCCTGAGGAGCTTGACCAAGGTGGTCCCTCTCTGAGCTCCACAGTTCCAGTGACTGCAGCAGCCTTCTGATAGCCAGATGGGCCTCTGCCTTGCCTATGCCAGCAGATCTGGGTGGCTGCTGGGCTTACTGGGAGCAGCACAGCGCAGGGAGGGCAGTGCCTTTTTAACTTCAGCTTTGGGGTGAGCGCAGCAGCAGGCGACAAGGGCTCTAGTGAGAACCAGTAGGACCCTACTAACTGCCTGATTTATAACTTTAAAGTATTCAGGCATGCAGCAGGGGGGCCCCCAGGCTCTGCAAATTTTAGGAGCAAACCTGTTTCTAGCATTTACCAATTCAAAGGCTTTTCTAGTGTAATAAATAACAAATATAAAATGAATCTAATTTTGATGTTGGTGCAAAGAGAAATGTTTGTTTTCCCAAAGGGCGACTGTTACTGAAGGAATACACACTTCCACCGTCACTGGATTTGCCCTTTAAATAGGTTTGCCATTTCTCTGTATGATAAACCACCATAAGGGATATTTCAAAGTGCCTTTTATCTCCCTTTTTGCTTGAAGTATTTTAAAAGCTTATATTGGTTGCTTATTTTTATAATAAACATATATATATTGCATTTTTGTGTACTGGAGTGGGTTTTCAAGAATTTAGGTGAAATCTCACTGATAGGAAAAAAAGGATTGACTTTTGTGTGATCATCAAGCAGGAACGAATTAGGTTCTTATTGGGGTCACGTTTATAGTCACCTGTTCTGGTGCTTTTTGTAAGTGATCACTTGCCTGGGCTGCCCATTTGCCAATGTGTGGCCCATCCATGGAGCAGCCAGGAACTTTAGAAGCCAATTTCCTGCCATCACCCGCCCTCCTTCCTCAAATACACACCTTCTGTTGCAGGATTCTGTACCATCCAAAGGCCTTTACCCTGGATTTTGTCAAATCTAAAAAAATGAAGGAACAATAAATATGCAATCTACTTGAACTGACAATGTTATTTTAATTCTAAAAAATGTTCACAGGGAGAGTAAATATACTCAGTGCTAGACTAGTGGATATTAGAATAATTATACAAATAAAATATGAAAGAATAAGTTGCTTTAAGATAATGTATTTTAACTGATGTTAGTTTCCAATATGGGAGATTATCTTAAAGTTTTCAAAGCTATTTGGAGTCTGTAGATGTTTCAGTTCTCATAACCTCAAAAACAGATGTCTGCAAAGGCTCATTGTGCTTTTCCACAAATGGAGACTAGGAAGAGTGTTTGCAGAGCACGGATTACCTCAGCCCCATCCTGTGCATCTCTGTCTTCACTTGTATTCTTTACAGGCTTTGGTACATAAACTTTTTATAGACAGTGGGAGGAGACAGTGGCTGAAGTAAAATTAAGTGTCTTACTATGAGAACTTTTATTACAACTTCCTCTGTGACATCTGAACCCCCAAAGAATAGAAAATCTTTAGCCACAGAATGCTCCTGAGGCATTTCTGACCAATAAAAATGTTTACTTTTGATGACCACTGGGGAAAAAAATCATTTCTGGTAACTAATCCATACATCTAAGGGCTGTAAAAATCATAGAATTTTGGTTCAGATCAAACTGCATCCTCACTAGCTATATATTCTCAAAGGAGATATTTCATTTCATCTGTAGATTAGGGGGAAAGCACTGACCTGATAGAAATAGTCTGAGGAAGAAGCAAATACAGCCCAGAATCTGGCATATAATAGGTGATCAACACTAATTAGTCATACATCTGTGTCTGACCATGATTTTCAGTTTTTTAGTTCAACATTAATAAATTAATACTATTCCAATTAGTAGTAACTGACATCTGACACATGTCCACTTTTAAAAAGCAGTAACTTGTCTGAAGTATTATATAGATGAAAACATAATTGAATTAATGCAATTTTATTTTATAGCATATATTCAATTATATTTAACTAATATAAGTAGTGGAATAAATGACTAAATACAGTATCTTTCCATTTCATTTAAATGCTTGTCTTTTTTAAATATTACTTTAATAGAAATATATATATTAAAATCTTCCCAGTTTCATTCCAGTTATTTTGAAATTAGATATTATTTCTCTCCCGATTACTTTATTATACATTATAAATCTTTCACATCTGATCACCTAAATTTTCTTCCTGAGTTCCCATTTAGTAATTCAAAATTAACATCTTCCAAAATGAACCTCAAGTTCAATGCCTTTCCTTGTATCCTACCTGAAAACAGCTGTTCCTTTTGATTTTGCTATGGTAAAATATTTTGCATATCACCTAACCTTGATTTTTTTTCTCCCTTCCCTTTAACAACATATCCACTGCTGCTAAGTCATTAAAATATTTTTTCAATTTCTTTATTTATTAAGGTATTACATGTGTCCTTATCCCCCATTACCCCTTCATCCCGCCCCCCCACCTCATGCCTTCAACCCCTGTTGTCTGTGTCCATTGGTTAGGCTTATATGCATGCACACAAGTCTTCTGGTCAATCTCTCCCCCTTACCCCCACCCTCTCCTACCTTCCCCCTGAGGTTTGATGATCTGATCGATGTTTCTCTGTCTCTGGATCTGTTTTTGTTCATCAGTTTATGTTGATCATGTGATATTTATCTTTTTCTGACTGGCTTATTTCACTTAGCTAAATTATTAAAATATTAATTTGAATATACTGTGCCATAGATTTTATACACACTTTCTATATATGTGCATATATGTCTATGTACATATATATGATACATAGCACATATATTGAGAGCTATCATGTGTATATATGTAAAAGTTAGCATATGTATGTGCATATACACTCACTTCATATATGTAATACCTATCACATATGTATATGTGTACATGTGTGTACATATCTATTTATCTAGGTAGGTAGTACTTGTTGGGTAGTTACTGTACAAAATACACAGAACCTGTATCATTCAATACTAGAGCAATGTTTCATTTATTCTAATCTTCCAATCAGCCTCTGAGTAGGTACTATAATTATTTCCATTTTTTCAGATAAGGAAAACATTTTTAGACCTTACTTAAGCTAAAAAAAAATAAGGAAAAAAAAAGAGCTAGGTTTCAAATCCAGATCAGTCTGACTACTTCACCATCAATTGCTTCTCACATCAATTCCATCCTCCTAATCACAATGTCCCTATGCTCTTGAGCTGTCATTAACCACTATTACATTTTACCCTTAATGACTTTCCTTACAATAAGATCCTGAAGCAAGAAGTGTCCTCTCTCCTCAGTTTTGTATGTCATAAACAAGAAATACATTTTCTGCAATTCTCCCAGTAATTAACTGTTTACTATAGTCATCCCTCAGTGTCTGTGGAGATTGATTCCAGGATCCTTTGAGGATACAAAACCTGCAGATGCTCAAGTTCCTTATATAAAATGGCATAGTATTTGCACATAACCTATGCAAATCCTCCTGAATAATTTAAATCATCTCTAAATCACTTATAATACCTAATACAATTTAAACATACTGTACTGTTTAGGGAATAATTACTAAAAATGTCTATACGTGTTCAGTAGAGATGCAACAATGGTAGGGCTAACTGCACAGTACGTGTCACAACAACATAAGGTTTTTGCCCAAAATATTTTAGGGCTATGTTGGCTGAATTTGCCGATGCGAGCCCTGAGGATACAATGTGTCAACTAGATTTTTTCATCCTTTAAATCTTATTTTATGACATTATAATATGGGCACAAGAGGGTTAGATGAGAAAAAGCCCATCAGTCATTTGTGATACAAACAGCACCTCTATGGCATTTTACTTCTTTCATCTGAAATGCAAAGTGGTGAGCATCACTATTCAGGGAACTTCCCACAATTATGGAATGTCTATACAATCTATAATCAGTTCTGTCCCATACCGTAGCCACCACCTACACTTGAAATGTGGCAATACTTACTAAGGAATGAATGTTCCTGATTTTATTTGATTTTCATTAATTTAAATAGCCACATGTGGGTGGTGACTGCTGTGGACAGTGCATGATTTGAAAATCTCTGGAGAGTCTCAGAATTTAATTTTTAAAATTCTGTGTAATAGTGTTTATTTCTAATCACGAAACTGGATAGGTTGGAAACATTTTACAGAAATCCTGTTAAAACTATATTATATAATTGATAGAATATTCTGGAAAACATCTAAATTCATGTTTGGTATAAGATATTGTTATATAACTAAATTAATTAATAATAATGAAGCAAAATATACACAATTTGCTTTCCAGTGTGATGAAAGAGAATTAATGTCTCCATTGTATAAAGGCTGAGCCATGAATCACATTTGTGGCTATATGACTGTGGGCATATCACTTCACCTATTTACACCTTCATTTATACATCATCAAAACAGAGATAAAAATATATATAAAGTGGGGGTAAAAGTAGTATTACAGCTGTTTGTATGGAAAAGTAATACAATAATCCTATATAATAAAGAAGTAATATGCAAATTGACCCTCACACCCAAGCACAAGATGGCCACCCCCATGTGGTCAAAGATGGTTGCCACAAGATGATCAGTAGGGGAGGACAGTTGGGGGCAACCGGGCCAGCAGGGAAAGGCAGTTGGGGGCAATGGGGCCAGCAGGGGAGGGCAGTTAGGTGTAGATCAGGCTGGCAGGCAGGTGAGTGGTTAGAAGCTAGCAGTCCCAGATTATGAGAGGGATCCCATATTGGAGAGGATGCAAGCTGGGCTGAGGGACACCCCCCCTCAGTGCACAAATTTCATGCACTGAGACTCTAGTTAATAAATAATAATACAAGAATAAACTTTGTGGTTTGCAAAATCACAACTGCAAGCCTACTTTTGCCCCACCCTGCATTTTACCAGTAAATTATGAGCACCAAACAAGATCATATGTGTTAAACACTGAGCATGTTTTCTAGGTCTTAGCAGCTACTCAAGATACTGTAGCCCTCCCCCCATAATTTTTAAAAATTAATTTAAAATTACTTTCTACACAATTTTTATTATAGTCTGCAGAACATAATCATTTGTTTTCATTCCATATTGAATTTAGGTTTGTTTTTTTTAATGCCACAAAAAGCAATAAAAAACCACAGTGAAGTATAAATCACAAATCAAAGTAGGGGAGAGTTCAAACACTGAACAAAAGAAGGCCCTTTTCTCCAAACCAGCCAGTTAGAGGATTTCTCCATCCACAGTTGGTGCTGGCAAGGAAACCATCCTCTCATCTCCCTTTGCTCCACGTGTTCATTTCCAAGGCTCACCACTGGGGGTGTTAGCACCCATCCTTCCAAGGAGACCCAATCCTTTAGAGAAGGATTTGGGGCCACCAGGTTGCTGGTGGCTCCCTGCCCCAGCAGGACTGCCAAAATATGTGGGAGCAACTTCCTGCTCAGTATGGGCTATGCTCAGGCACCGGCAGTGCCAGCAGCTGTGTGGGGTCCGTTCTCACCATGGGCCTCTCATTCATTGCTGAAGCATTCTTGGAAGGCCAAGTTCCAAAGCTAAACAAACTGCACTGATAAATTTTGCAACAATATGCATTGACATCTGATAGCATGGTTTTAAGGAGGGTTTAGAGGCAGTTTAATACACCCACTAGTAGCCATATACAACTACAACAATGTTACTAGGCTTAGTAAAATTAGACTTTTATTGATATAGCAACCTCATTCAAAGTGATATTCCATAGAGGTCCTTATTTTAAAGGGGCCATAGAATTTCCTGTAATTGTGTTTGCTCTTCTTTTTTTAGAATGTTACTGGTGACTCCCCGTTTGTTGTATAGACTCTCTCCTCAGACCTTCTAGTATTTCTAAGGTCTGTAAAAAGTAAATTTTACTGTGAAGCTTGTGTAGCATAATTTAACCAGCATAATTACTCAATGAATATTTCTTCATGTGAGATCTACTAAAAAATTCATGCACTGAGGAGTCTGGTAATAAGATGTCGGATAGGCACAAGTCTTGGTTTATCCTAAATATGCAAATATTTCGATGTTCAGGGGTAGAATGTGCATTGCCTCCCTTAAGAACCTTTTCCAGTTGTTTAATCCCTCAGACATTCAAGAAGCACATGCTCAATTCAGTGGCAACTTGAAAATGTGTGACAGATGTACAATAAAATGCTCACACTAAGGGCTCAGAAGGAAAATTAAATGTTTCTAAGTAGGAGAGCTCAGGCAGTCATTTTTTCCATATTTTCTTGTATGTGCCATAAGCTCTGGAATGTACTGGGGAATGCATACGGAATGATTTGGTGTAGACATTCTTTCTTTAGATTTTATTGGATTTACAGGGAAATATAAAATCACTAGGTTTATCTTACTCATTTATACAGAAATGAAATAACACATTGGTTACTTAATGGATATATTGCTTTCTATATCTAAAAAGGAAAACTGCTTTACTCCCTGAGAAAAATCACATATAGTTAATGCCAATTATAACACAACTTTAAAAGCACCACGTTTGGTTTAGGATGTAGCACTAGAAATCAAAATACATCTTCCCAGGTGTAGTGAGGTGCAGTCATGCCTCATTCATCAGGCATTGTTCAAGGATGAGGTGCTACACATACACAACATACACACACACACACACACACACACACACACACACACACACACACACACACACGTGCGCGCACGCCCAGATACTTGAATTTGATTGCTGTATGTGTAAATTGGAAAAAAATCACAGAAACTATTTTTACAAACTTCTTTTAACATATTATATGTTGCCTTCATATACTACGTGTCCCAAATATAACTTAATCGAGTTTGAAAATGAGCTCGGCCACTGATTACTTACATAAAATTGGCATGTTAGTAAAATCCATTTACTAGTTTTATAATTTTGGCAAATTAGTCAGCTTGTTTTCTCATCTGTCCAGCAGAGATAATTATATCTATGTCACAGTTTGAATTAGCTAATCTATATAAAACACCTCATAAAACACCTCACTCACAGACCTACCCAGCAGAGCCTCCTGGCCCGGCCTGTGTGTCCTGCAGCCAGACTGTCTGGATTTGAATGCTGCCTCAGCCACTTCCTAGCAAGAAAACTTGAGAAATCTTTTTATTTAACCTCACTATTCCTCAGTTTCCACATCTATAAAATGGAGATGATAAGAGTATATAGGATTAAATAAGTAATTCATATGAAACCCATAAAGCAATGATCTCCACAGATTGGTATACACAATGTTCATTTAAATCAATTATGATTAGTAAATGTTTTCTGAGGCATTTCTGAATGATCCAACTTTATATAGTTTTGGCAGGGGTATGTGCATGTATGTGCATGCACATGTGAGGGGGTTATAGTACATTATTTTTATCTGATTATTTACATTTAACTATTTCACTAATATACTCCTAAGTATCAGCTACACATGTTCTCTGAGGTAAGTCAATATCTATCTCTATGCATTGGAGGGTGACATTTTCACATGACTTGGTGTTTGTTGGTTGGTTTTGTTCTTCCTACTTGGTTCCCTGTGAAAACATCACACTCATTTCATAAAATGTTGCAGAAAACCTAAGGAGGCTGAGAAAAGGAGAGGTCCCTTCAGGACTTGCCAAAGCAGCAACAGTGAGTGCCAGCCAGAAACTGGCATCACTCAGACAAGTAGTGAAACTTTAGTTGCAGATAAAATGGTTGTTCTCACACTTCTATCCTCAGATTTTCACAAGAGGTTTGTTTCTCTGTCTTCAGCCACACTTTTCCCGAAAAGCAAGAATTTGGGTGGGAGTCAAAAGATGTAACCACCTAAAGTCCAAGTCCCCTTCTGGCCCACCTGCCTGGTACCTGTAATTCTAGAATTTCTTGTCCATGGGGCCTTAGCCCACTTCTGGATTACTACCCTGGGATGCACCGCCCCAGACTCATGGTGGCTCTGGGGAGGCTATATATGGGGTAAGGATAAAGCTCAGACACCAGCCCTAGACTGTCCTCATGGATTTGAGCAGGGTAGCCTATGAGGAAGGGAGGGAGCTAGGACTGGGATACATTATTCCCATGTCTGAGTGGCATCTCTCCAGGACTCTGGTCTCCTCCCACATGCCAGAGATGTGCCTGTGAATCGGTGCATCGAAATTGTCCCAGTCTGAATGAGTGCGGATGTGGGTGTGTGTAAGTGCTCCCTCCAAAGAAAGGGCATCCTGTCCAGGATGGGTTCCACTTTGCACCCCAAACTGGATTCTGGCCACCGTGCACCCTGAAATGAAACAAGTGGGTTGGAAAATAATGACCTTACTTGTTTTTATTAATCTTTCTAATTGGTAAATGTATGTATGAGTCACATTTGTTTCAAGGTTTAATATTAGAAGTGTTTTGGGTCTTTATTTAGAAGTTCAGTGGTTTTTATATGCATGATCAAAAATATGCTGTAGTAACTTAACTCTTATCTATATCAATTAGCTTATGGTAAAATAAGTTTCATTATATGTCATTCTGCTTAAAGATGGAGTTCCCAAGAACCTATCAATGATATTAAGTGAGAACTTACTGCATATTTAACCAAGAAAAGAAGTAAAAATATGTTTATAAATAGCCTTTTTATTGTAGTTAAAAACTGCAGACTACTCAAATGTTCTTAACAGGAGAATGACTAAAACTGTGGTATATTTATGTAATCGGACACTACTATATTAGCATAAAAAGGAATGAATTCTGATACCAGCAACATAGAAGAATCATAAAACATGTTTCTTGACTGAAAGACACCTTACACACACAAAAAGAGTACATACTGTATGATCTATATATATAAAAGCCTAAGCAACAGAACAATCAAACAACTGAACAACCAGTCACTATGACACACACTAACTACTAGGGGGCAGATGCTCAGTGCAGGAGCTGCCCCCTAGTGGTCAGTGCGCTCCCAAGGGGGAGCGCCGCTCAGTCACAAGCGGGGCTAATGGCTGGAGAGTGCAGCAGCAGTGGTGGGAACCTCTCCTGCCTCTGCTGTAGCACTAAGGATGTCTGACTGCAGCTTAGGTCCACTCCCTGTCAGTCAGACATGTCCCTAGGACTCTTGGACTGCTAAAGGGAATGGGCTGGGCTGAGGGACCCCCTGCCCCCTGCCCCGAGTGCATAAATATCACACACCAGGCCTCTAGTTCTATTTATATAAATTTTACAGCAGCAAAACTAATCTATGACTTAAAAATATCAGAATAGTAATTGCCTCTGGGGAAATGATGATAGGGACAAATGGAGAAGAGAATGATGAAACATTGTGGCAAGAAGGGAATGGGTATGGATGTGTTTGTGTATAAGGGAAGATTTCTTGGCAACGAAGAAGCAGAAGTTACAGGAGCTTGGGATGTTTCTCCCATAGTGGGCAAAGGAATTCTATCAATAGCAAGGATTCCCAAGATGGTGGTTTCCAGGCAAGTGACAGAATGTCAGAGTAAATAGTCTAGTACAACTAGAAAGGCCCTACTATAAGCACCAGGGCTGTGGACCAGGGCAAGAATCCCAGGGTCCCGCCTTTGCACAGGTTTAGTCTTCTTCAAGGGATCAGCCAGACTTAAAAAATAAGGAAATCAGTAGGGATAGATATGGACTGAGGACACCCTGACTGTATTAACTTATATGAGACCCTGGAGCTTTCACATGAATTGGAAAGGGTAAACACTCCAGTGGATTGAGACTGAATTTTATACTCTTCTAGTAAGTGAGGTATCAATCAGAATGGAAAAATTAAGTCATGTTCTGAATCTTAACTTTGAGTGTATGTTTAAAAGTCTAGTCCAGCTCTAGAGTGATGAGGTTTGTGTGTGGCCCGGAAGGCAAAAACATCACAGATGCATGGAAGTTTTATAGAAGTCGGTGTCAGCTCTATATAAAAAAATATTTCCTAAGGGAGTTATAAAACCAGTAGGGGTAATGTGTTCATCAGCTAATATACAGGTTCTGGTTCACTTAAAATTTGATATTCTCTTTGCAAATTAATAAATGGCATTCTGAGACATTAACACAAAAATAAAAAGAGAATGGGCTGCTGCTGTGAACTTACTCTATGTTGATTTAGTCCTTCAGAATTACTAGGGTCTCTCATTGTGGAAATCATTTCACAATATATCATACATCAAATATTCTCGTTAAATAGTATGCCTTAAACTTACACTGTGTTATATGTCAATTAGATCTCGATAAATCTGGAAAAATAATTATTGGATTCTGTAGCCTCCTTACAACTGTTTGGTATGTTATGATAAAACAAATCTCAGGCCAAATTTGGCACACATCTATTTTATTAGGAAATACACACAAATCAGAAATTCAACCTGAAAACTTGACAAAACTTCTTTTTCCTTTGGACACCCTTACAATGAATTTAAATAAAAAAATCTCATGAGGCAAATGCAGAAAACATTCCAGTGGCAGAACTGTTAGTCTGCTAGTCAGAATGGGGATATAACCATAACCGTAAGCATAGGGCACCATTATGAATATTTGAGCTAATCTAAGATTCCACCAAAAGCAGAAGTGATCTGTCTGCTATCTTACATAATACTCATTTCATCACAGAAAACTCACTGCTGACTTTCCTTAGGCTAATTATCATGTCACCTGACACTGAGCAGGAGATAAAGACTCAAGACAACTGAATTGGTCCTGACTCTCATTCTGCAGTGTAGAGTTCTGATAGGTAGCAGTTAACCATCCCCGGGATATGTAGTCTTGCTTAGGATTCTTCAAATTAGCTAATTGTTCCTAGGGCACAGATAAAAACTAATATGCCCATTTATATCACTTTAAACTGATGAGACTCAGATAATATAGAGAAAATATAATGTCTGCTTCATGAATCCATGAGCAAGTGACCAAGCAGATATATAAGATCAGCTGTTTTGGTCTTTGCTATTGGAGATAATCCTTCACTGAGTCCTTTAGATCCTTATCCCATTCAAAGTTCTCTTTTTACCTGAGGTCACACATCTAGTGGTGAACTAGGAATAGAAACAGGGTCTCTTTTTTTTATCAGTGCCTCATTCAGGTTGGCTGCAATATTTAACAAGTCATTCAACATATTTATTAATCATTTATAATTGTTATCATTCAAACACCCATCACTTTTCTTAAGTATTTCTTTTATATCATTCTCTTTTTTTGTGATTTTTATGATAAAATTTATAGTCTGAAGTGGTTATTTCTCCTACTAATGACAAGTCACATTTTCTATGAAAATATGATATTAACGTCCTCTAAAATGTCATGTAAGAATCACTCTACATTTACTAAAGTTAACTGTGAGGCTTTCAGTTCTTTCACAGCTCACTATTTATACAATAATTTGGAATATTTGTAATCTTTCAGAATGGCCATGTAAAATACCCATATTTTACTCTTTTACAGATTAAAAACCATGAGTTTTAATATATACAAATAAGATAAAATGTTTAATATAGGTAGATTTATTCTAACATATTAATTTAAAATATAAAAATAAGCACCATTGCTCTAAATTTGAGAATTTAATGGAAATTAAATATTATGGCTTAATGATATCACTGGTAAAGTCACCATTTCAGAACAATTAAATTTGATTTAATTTTCACAGTGAAATTGAAACTATTTAATTAGTTAAAAATATTACATGGTAGAACTGATTCAAATTATTCTAAGGTAACTTTTCCATTTATTTACTGATGAACCTTTCTTGTTCCTGTCATCACCTCCAAGTTTAAGGGAATATGAAAACCAACAAAAGAAACAAAATGTTCTGTGGCATGAGGGTTGGTGGTTTTATGAGAACTTAGCAGGATCCCTCTTTCTCCTAACTGTTCATGGATTCTCAATGAGGACAGCTAGAAAAGGCCAAAACAAATGTTTCCTTTCTGGGGTTTTGAGGCCTCCACTTCCAGTTGAGGAATAAAGGCACACAGTTAGTGGGCTGGTCTGTTGCAATAAAAAAACTACTATTCAAGGTTTGAGGAGTTGGACGAGTGATATATTTAAAGTCCAAAAGATTTCCCCCCTAAAGAATAGGTTTTGGTAGATTATTGATGTCTCATTGAATTTCAGCAAAACAGATGATGTGGGAAAGGAATTTACATCTGAATGTCTGTACGGTGCTTTGAAAAGAGATAACTTAGAGGGTGCTGCGACAGAGTAAGAGTAATAGAGAACCATTTTCTTAAGGACAGAAGCCTTGTGTTATTTGTGTTTACAACCCAACAGTCAGCCAGATCAATTGAATGGGCACCATCAATCGGTACCTGAGAAAGCAATTCTGTAAAGCTGGAGTTGGATTGGTTGGTGGTCAGAAAATTGAGGTCTCCTTCTAACCCTAGGTCCTGCTAACAAGCCTAAATTTCCTCACTATGACATGACTTAATGATGTCTGCCTACTTCCCTCCAGGATTTATTTTAAAACAAAAGCGAGTTATGTTTGTTTTAAAATTCTATGTGCTGAAATTGTTATAAAAGGTTAACATTATTGTACTAGTGGCCTAGTACAGAAATTCGTGCACATTGAAAAGAAATGAATTAGAAGAAATATTTTAATATCGCTATTTGCCCTTTCTCTATAATAGATGTGTTAACCAAATTCATAGTCAACAATGACAGATTGAAACACACGTGTGTAATTGGTGCCAGCAAGAGCTTTATATGTATCGTGCAAGTGCGAGTCAATTTAGCCTTTTATAGATATAGAATAAACTTGCTTAATTAGACCTGCTTTCTGATTTAGCTAAACTTTTTCCAGCCCAGTGAAGCACCCCAACTTCTCTTTCAGGTAATTGTCAGCAACACAGCAATAAATATCAGCACGAAGCAGAGTATTATAGATCACACAGAGAAAATAAAGGGTAAAATATTTAACTGTAGCAGTGTTTAACTATATTCTGTGCAGTGAGAAAACTTGGAGTCATTTTCAAATATAAATATAAAACATAGTATACATACTATACATATTTTTGTGCTGGGCTTATCTTGCTCAATATAAAGTCTTTGAGATTCATCTTATATCAGTTTTCTTTCTTTCCTTGCTGAATAGGATAAATATATATTATTTGTTTACCCATTTACATGGTAGACACTAATTGTTTCTAGATTTAAGCTATTATGAATACAGTTTCTGTGAATAGTCTTGTATAATTTTTTTGTAGGAACATTCTTTATTTCTGTTGAGTAAGTATGCTGGAGAGAAATTGCTGGATCATGAGGTTGATTTCTCTTTAAGTTTACAAGAAAATGACAAACATTTTCTAAGGTAGTTGTAACATTTTAAATATTCATCACCAATAAAAGCATGCGAATTCCAGTTGTTCTATATCCTGTCCAACATTTGGAATTGTGTGATGTGTGCATGTGTATGTGTGTGTGTTTGGCAATTTTAGTGGGTTTGTTAAACTGTACATCTTATGGTATTAATTTGCATCACCCTGATCATAAAAAATATGCATGGTCATTCACACATTTTTTTAAAGTCTCTTATCCATTTCTAATTTCTCAGTAGCCTTTGTATTATTATTTTGTAGGAGTTTTTATGCATTAGTAAGACAAGCCCTTTTTAAGAAGATAATTGTGAATATTTTCTTCCTTTCTATGGCTTAATCATGTTGTGATATTGTTTGTTGAGCAACATCTTAAAATTCTTTATTAAGTTCAGTTTATCAATGTTTTTGTTTTGCAGTTAGTGCTCTTTTATTTCTAAATATATCTTTCTCTGTAAAAGTTTGCAAATACACTTCTCTTTTTATTTCCCCAGCCCTTTATAGTTTTAGTTTTTATATTAGGCTGATAATTCATCTCATGTATGTAAGGCATGAAGTTTGGTTCAAGGTTTATATTTTTCCATATGTTTATCCAGTTTTTCTGTGCCGTTTGTTGAAAAATACTTAGTTTTTCTCTCATTAAATAAATTCATCATCTTTTCAAAAATAATTAATTATATAAATTATGTATTTACTGCTATTTCTGAATTCCATTCTGATCTGTAAATATATTTATCTATTATTATGCCAACATTATATAAAGTCAGATAGTTAAGTCCTCCAACTTTGTTCAATTTTAGCAGTGTAAGCAGTATAAACTTGGATATTGCTGAAAACTTATTCTAAAAACTCTGCCTTCAAATAGGGGTGTTTAATTCACTTACATTTAATGGCATTGTTGGCACTATTGAGTTTAAATCAACCATGTATTATTTTATTTATATTTGTCTTATCTATTTTTGTTCTTTTTCCTTCCTGTGTTCCTTTAGAAAAAATAACATTTTTAAGTATTCTGTATTGTCCCCTGTAATGACTTTTTACCTATAACTCATTGCTTTATATTTTTCATTATCACTTTACTAGAGGCCTGTTGCATGATATTCATTCATGCAAGAATAGGCCTTCCTTCCCCTGGCTTCGGCCCTGGCCACCACTTCTGGCCAGAGCACCGCTCCTATAGCTCCCTCTGCAGTCCTCCCACCCCCTCATAGCAGGTATCTGTTCCTGCCCCTCCAGTCCACTCTGCACCTGCATATGTTGGGTTAATTTGCATACTCACTCCTGATTGGCTGTGGGCATAGTGGGAGTATGGTCAATTTAAATGTTTGTCTATTATTAGGTAAGATAGAAAGAATATGCATTCCTTATGATTGTTTTTATAATTTGAACTTTTTCTACATCTAAGATTAGAAGAAGAGATAGTTGATTATTTAACACTAATATTTACTCTAAGTTCAGATTATAAAGATATTGAAAGACAGGATATTTTCAGAGTGACCACAAGAAAAGAGAGAAAGGTAATTCTTATAAGAGAAAACAAGGAGTATAAGAATAACAAGTATAAAGTACCACTGAAGCTCCATTTATATTATTTGGACCAAAGAATCAATACACAAATTCATATTAGGTTTTAGGCAGGTGATACTGCATGGTGAAATGATCTAAATAGAACAGAACATAGCAAAAGCTACTATAACTTGGAAATGAAACTGTCATAGATGAAAGAAAAATATATTTGACTTCAAGCCTTTACACTCATGATTTTACATTTACATTATGTTAAGATAAAATGGGACTTACTGTGTTCTTCTGATTTTACTCATTCATTCATTCATCTGAGAATTAGTTTAGTTTACTATGAATATCGCCACGACTACTGAGAAAACCTTTGTCAATTCCTAAAAAGAAGGCCAGGAACAGTTAGTACTATTTCTTTTTTGTTCCTTCAAAGCAAAAGGAGGCCTGGCCTAAATTAAGCTGTGAGTGCTTTTTGCAAAGCATACCAAGCTTTATGGGACTTCAAGCTCAGCATTTTAGGCACAGTATTTCAAACTAAATCACAAGAAAAAAATGCAGCACTATATTGCTTCTTTTAAACAACTCAGTATGGTGCTTTTTTTCCCCTTTGGAAATGGGATACAGCTGCTTCCTGTGTCATGATTATGTTTGAGGATCTTTTTGGTAAACTGAGGTGCTCTTAAAGTATTGCTATTAGTAAGTATAATATATGTCTTACTATATTAAGCACTTATTGGGCTGAAGGAAAAAATACAGAATAGTGATTTTGTAAGGAAAAATAATCAAATTCCAACTTTCTAATGCATATTCTTAAATATTCTTTTTTAAACGCCACATCTTGTTTTTAGATCATTATGAGCAATTAAAATCAGATTTTTATTTTTAAGAAAAAGAATACTCTGTCCTAAATAATGAACTGTATAAGAAGAAAGTTTCATGCACTATACCAAGTGTGTAAATACAAATGTGTTTTACAACCAAACTTTCCCCAAAACATTTCCTAATTTAAGAGGAACCAAAGCCATTTAGCTTATTATTTATCTTACAGAAATTTTTGCCAAAATGCATATTAACTTTTGTTCATGGCATATATTTCTTTCATATATTTAAGGAAATTGCTTAGGCTTGCTTTATGATTGCAAGAGTAAAATATACTTATTATAAGAAAAACTATAGAGAAAGCACAAAAAATGAAGAATTTAAAATGTCACTTGATGAAAATTAGTCCCTGTTAAAGATATCTTAGTGGACTTTATTTCCTACTTTTCCCATATATGTATTTTAATGTCAAACGTGCACACAAATGCAGTATATAAAAACACAGATATAAACATATATTTAATGAGTTCACAGTAATCTTTCCAAATATATATTTATACCCTAATATTTCTTTAAACAGGCTTTAAAAATGTCACATAGCTATAAATATAGGTTCAATTAGACTTTTATACCAATTCTACTGAAACTGTACTATGATAAGATCACTACCATATTCTCATTCAATGTACAATCCTCATTCTTCATTTTATTTGACATGGTAGATCCCTCTTTTTGCTTAATCAATCTTCATTTGGCTTCCAAAGCCTCTTCTAGTTTTATTCTTCTAGCTGCTCCTTCTTAGTCTCCTTGAAGAGTTTCTCCTCAATCCCAGCCTAAACACTGGAGTGTTATTATGCTCCAGTGTTTAAATCTCTTCTCTTCCTCTCTACATTCATTCTCTTGGTGCTTATATAGCATCTGATACCTTTAAACCCATTTATAGGGTGGCACCTCCCAAATATATATCTCCAGCTTGACCTTCTCCTCTGAATTCCTGACTGATACATACAACTGACTATTTGACATCTATATTTGAAAATTTCATTGGCATCTCAAACTTAAAGATTCTAAACTTCAGTTCAAGTTTGAATCTGATGGATATTATTCACCAAACCTACTCCTTTTTTTCTATCTCAGTAAATGGTAACTCCATGTTTTCCATTTTCAAGAAATAAATATTTAAGTCATCGTTTAATTCTTCTATTAATATTCCACATCTGATCTGATAAAAATGCTGTCCATTTTCTAAATAAGCCTTGAATCTTACCACTTCTTACCTCCACTACTGTACCCAGTTCCAAGCCCTTGCCTGCATAATTACAGCAACCTTACAACTGGTCATATTTCTTCTCCCTTTAGATCATTCTAATCTGTTCTCAACATCTCTGTCAGTGTAATCCTATATAATAAAAGGCCAGCAACCATAATGGTGTAAGGACCAGAATCCCAGATCAACTAGTAGCTATGAGGGTGCATTGACCACCTCTTGGTCCCTTCCCCCACCCCATAGGCTCTGATCACTGGTTGGCTAACAGGAATCACAGAGGAACCAGGGTGGTGGTGGGGAGGGACTGGGGACTTGCAAGCAGATGGATGATGGCCCTGATCGCAGGCCAGCTCTAGGGACCCTACCCACACATGATTTCGTGCACTGGGCCTCTAGTCTTATTAGAGACAGATCACATTACTTCTCTGTTTCATCCTCTCCAATGACCAAAGTCTTTCACTGGCACCAATTTTCCTCTCTGGTCTCATCCCCTAGGATTCACCTTTTGCTCACTCCCTTCTGCCATACTGACCACTTACTCTTCTCAGGGGACTTATTAGCTGCTCCCTCTGAGTAGGATCCTATTCCTTCAAATATCTGTGTAGTCTATTCTCTCACCTACTTTATGTCTTGATGCAAATTTCACCCTCTCAATGGGTCCTTCATCAGCCATCCTACTATAAATCCATCACCCATTTCCCTGTTTTATTATTATCCTCAGTACTAACATAATATACTCATGTACTAGTGTATGTATTTACTATATTGTCTATATCTCCAGTTAGAATGTAAGATCCAAGAAGGCAAAAATATTTCCACTTTATTCATTTCTGTATGCCCAGTACATAGTATAGAATGGTGCCTAAAATATTATGAGTACTGAAATATTTTTTAAGGGAATGAAGAATTAAATGATGTCACATCATTATTTGTACCTACTAATAGTGTTTCATTACATGGATGTTACTTTCTTAAACCAATTCTTGTTTATGTATGTTTAGGTTGTTTCTGTTTGTTATTATTGACAACATCTAAGTGTTCCTTTAAGGTAAATTTTAGGAAGTATAATTATTACATTAAATGATTGGCACAGTTTTATGGTTTTAATTGCATGGTTAATCGTCCTCCAGAAAACATGCAAAGAGTCACACTCTTGAACAGTATACAAATATTGTAGTTTTGCTTAATATCATTTTGTCATAATTTGATAAGTAAAAAAAAATCGATTTCTGCCAGGGACACTGTGTGGAGTTTGCCTGTTCTCCCCAAGGCTGTGTGGGTTTTCTCTAGGTCCTCAGTTTGCCTCCCACATCCCAAAGATGTGCATGGGAGCCAAATCGGTGAGTCTCAATTATCTCAGTCTGACTGAGTGTGGGTGCAGCCTATGATGAGTGAGTGTCCTGTCCAGGATGGCCTCCCACTTTGCATCTTGAGCTGCTAGGAAAGCCTTTGGCCACCCACAACCCTGAACTGGAATAAACAGGTTGGAAAAGAATGATCTTATTTGCTTTTATTCATCTTTTTAAAATAGATGTATATACATTTTTATTTTGTTTTATTTACCTCAATCTTTAAAATTGAAAGTGTTTGGGGTTTTTTTGTTTTTATTTTTAGAAGTTTGATTATGTTTCTCTGACCAGAAATGTGCTTCAGGAACCTACCTCTTGTTAATCTCAATTAACCTATTTAATGGTTTCCAAATACCTATCAATGACAGTGAGGACTTGTGTCTCTAGTCCACTGTATTGACTATCATGATTCTAATCATTCTCTTGGATGCTTTTCAAAATAATATTAAAGACTTGGCATATTAGTGTTGTTTATTTATTTATTTTGATGAGAAACATCAATTTATTGTTTCACTTACTTATTTATTCCTTGATTCTTGTTTGTGCCCTGATTAGGCATCAAACCTGCAACCTTGGCAAATTAGGATGATACTCTAACCAACTGGACTACCTCGCTGTGGCTCTCAGTGTTGTTTTACATCCATACAACATTTCTCACAAGCTAGATGGTAGCATCTCTCTCAGCCAACAAGTGAACCGATAATGGACAGTTTTTGTTAATAATTGTGTAGCACTACATATATATCTCTATACTAATAAAAGAGTAAGACGCAAATTGACCATACTTTTGAGATGCCCACCAGCCAATCGGGGGTGATTATACAAATAACCCGAACAAAGATGGCACCATGGCGACAATGCAGGTGTTCCTACCACCCCAGCTGCTCTGCACCACCCAGCTGCTCTGGGCCTCTGGGCAGGGTGGGAAGGCGAAAAGGCGAGTCTGGGCTGGAGCAAAGGCGGTGCCAGCAGTCAGGGGAAGGAAGGCCCATTCTTGCATGAATCTTCATGCATTGGGCCTCTAATATATATTTTTTCAATGGTTTCAGAGAGAGGAAGGGAGAGGGAGAGAGACAGAAACATCAATGATGAGGAAGAATCATAGATAGGCTGCCTCCTGTGCTCTCCTTTCTTGGGATTGAACCCCAAACCAGGGAATGCGCCCTGATCAGGAATCAAACCATGACATCCTGGTTCATAGGCGGATGCTCAACCCCACTGACCTACACCAGCGGGGTGTGTAGCAGTTTCTTTGACTACACAGAGGAGTTCCTACAAATTCTTCAAATCAAGTTGACTTTTTATACTCATATGTACTTTCTCCCCATTCAACAGACTCTGACTATAGATTCAATAATAGGACTGATACTAGTTGTTTTTTCTTTAGAGGAAAAATGACAAATAAACAAAACCTTCCATAGCCAAAACTATCTTTTTACAAATCAAGTCACTTGTAGCTCCTCTCAGTCTTTAGATGGCAAGTGAGTTCCCTGATGAGTACAAGTTTCCCCATTCCTGTAGGGAGGTGTAAGATGGTCAGGAGTGTGTAGCTACTTGGTGGGTCTAATGTGAGTCTTCCAAACTGAAGCTTATTTGCTTTGGCTGCGATTCTGACAGGCCTCCTTCCTGTGCTCTTGTTAGATTTTTCTGGCTACATTCATAAAATAGAAAGCCTGTCTCCTTGTGAATATTGAATTACTTATATGATAACTAGCGATTTTAATGAAACTTTGTTAATCTCTAAAACGTATGCTCTCATGTGTCTAGTCCCTCTAATCTTCCCGAGCTATTTTTAGTGTTATTAGCTAACTGTTACTATCTTGTCTATCAGTGCAGTTCGGATTTTCTGTGAATTCTATTGAAAGATAGCGTACTGTCAGGCATCTTCTTCAATTCTAGAAGGAGAATTTTTAGCTATCTCATTCCTCTAAACTATTCTTGAGTCAAATACAGTGTACAAACTTAAAAAAAAAAGATGCTTCCATATATATTTAAATTACTTTTTTAAAATTTTAAATAAGTTTCTATTGATTTCATAGAGGAAGGGAGAGTGAGCGAGAGAGAAACAAAATGGTGAGGACCAAGCCTGAAACCCAGGTGCCCCGTGACTTCCTGATTCACAGGACGCTCAACCCCGAGGCACACTGGCTAGAATCAAATGACATCTTAAGAAATATATCCCTCCCCATTACTTTAGAAGTAGTAGTTACCCTGGGTAAAAGTTAGTAACATGGTTATTGAAACTACATGGAGGAAGAGCGACAGAGAAACACAGCTCTGTGTACGTGGGCTTTGCTTTTTAAGGAAAAGGAGTAGATTTACCTAAAGCAGATATTGCAAAAAGAGCTGCTATTGCCAAAATTGTTAGTCTCTGCGTAACTTAAAACTATTAAAAATTGTTATTAAAAATTGTTATTCACAGAGGATTATGCTGTGAATTATAACTATCGATATTTGTCACACTAATACTTAAAACTAAGAATTTGAGAAATTGTGGTTTGTTTAGTTGTTTGTGAGAAAATCTGATGACTCGAGGGTTATTCCAAATTTTTTTGGAATATGTCAGCTTCCAGGCTGTTCTCCTTTTAATGATCTTATATACCAAAATATTGCCAACTACAAAATTAGAGAAGACAGGAAACATTTTCCTCCTCCGACATTTTCAAAATACCTAAGCAGATAATATCAAATAGATAGTGATAGATTTGACTTTGGGTGGTAGGCACACAGTGCAATATACCAATGATGTATCATAGAATTGTACACTTAAAATCCATATAATTTTAAAAAATAATTTATTTCTTGGGATTGAATAAATTAATAAAGAGAATTTCACTGTGATTATTTGCTTATTGTTGGTATAATTTTAAATTTCTATTTTCCAGATGAAGAAGCCTTCTCCCTTTCTTCTTTTTTCATATTTTAATCTTTATTGTTTAGTTTATTAATTACATTGTTCCTCCTTTTTCCCCCTATACCTCCCCTCCACCCGGTACCCATCCCACACTCCCTCCACCCACTGTCCTCTCCCATAGGTGCATGAATTTTGTCCAGTCTCTTGCTGCACCTACCACACCCCTTTCTTCCCCAAGAATTGTCAGTCCATTCCCTCTCTATGCCCATGATTCTGTTATATTCACCAGTTTATCCTGTTTATCAGATTTTTAGATTCATTTGTTGATAAATGTGTATTTGTTGTTCATAATTTATATTTTTTTTACCTTTTTCTTCTTCCTCTTCTTAAAGAATATCTTTCAGCATTTCATATAATATTGGTTTGGCAGTGATGAACTCCTTTAGCTTTTTTTTATCAGCGAAGCACTTTATCTGACCTTCAATTCTGAATGATAGCTTTGCTGGGTAGAGTAATGTTGGTTGTAGGTTCTTGCTATTCATCACCTTGAATATTTCTTGCCACTCCCGTCTGGCCTGCATCATTTCTGTTGAGAAATCCGCTGACAATCAAATGAGTGCTCCCTTACAGATAACTGTTTTGCTCTTGCTGCTTTTATTATTCCCTCTTTGTCTTTTGCTCTTGGCATTTTAATTATGATGTGTCTTGGTGTGGTCCTCTTTGGATTTCTATTGTTTGGGGTTCGGTGCACTTCTTGGACTTTTAACTCAATTTTCTTCACCAGGTGGGGGAAGTTTTCAGTCACTATTTCTTCAAGTAGGTTTTCATTATCTTGCTCTCTCTCTTTTTCTGGCACCCCTATAATTTGGATGTTGGTATGCTTGAAGTTGTCCCAGAGGCCCCTTACACTATCTTCAATTTTTTAGATTCTTTTGGCTTCTTGCTTTTCCAGCTGAGTGGATTTTGCCTCTTTGTATTTCAAATCTTTGACTTGGTTCTTGCAGTCCTCTAGATTGCTTTTAGGTCTTTGTGTAATATTTTTTATTTCAGTCAGGGTATGCTTAATTTCTAGTCGGTCCTTTTTCATATCCTCAAAGGTCTCTTTCATTTCCTTGAAGTTCTCATTAAGTTCATTGGCTATGGCAGCAGCTTTCTCTCAGAGGTGCGTGCAGCCATTACCACCACGCACAGAGACCCAGGTGATGCTGCCTACTCAGCCCAGAGACTCTGCCCATCCAACCTGAGCACAGCTGATCCTCACAGCCAATTTGCCTGGAGGTCAAACCCTCCTAGTGCTAACAACAATAATCTAGGCTTAACTTCAACAAGACTGTGCAAGTATCCACCTCAGGTAACTGGGGAGGCTGAGCCACTGTCCCTTAGAGGACATCTACCACACAAAGCTAATTGACCAACTCAGGAAGGCAGCCATAATGCAGAGACATGGAAAGAAATTAGATGTGAAAGAAATGGAGGGGAAAAAGACGACTGGACATAGAGTTCAAAGGCCAATGAGCCCAAACCGGTTTGGCTCAGTGGATAGAGCATCGACCTGCAGACTGAAAGGATCCAGGTTCGATTCTGGTTTAGGGCATGTACCTTGGTTGCGGGCACATCCCCAGTAGGGGGTGTGCAAGAGGCAGCTGATCGATGTTTCTCTCTCATCAATGTTTCTGACTTTCTATCCCTCTCCCTTACTCTCTGTAAAAAAATCAATAAAATATACTTTAAAAAAAGAAAAGGCCGATGAACTTAATGAGACCTTCCTTTCCTTCTTAAGCCACCTCTAATGCATACAATTGAGTAAAATCTGCTTTACTTTATTTTTAAAGCTTAAATACAACATTTTAAAATAATATTTGGTTCTTCCTAACTACCTATATTATTTTTCCTAAAGTTGTCATAATGAATTACCACAAACTTGGTAGCTTAAAGTGACAGAAATGTATGCCCTGAACTCCCTGAAGGCCAGAAGTCTGAAAATCAGGTCAGCAGGGCTGGTTTCTTCTGAAGGCTCTGGGCGAGTCTGCCCCATGCGTCTCTCATAGTTCCTGAGGGCGCTGGCATTCCCTGGACCAGGTGAATCACTTCAGTCTCTGCCTCCATCTTCACATGGGCTTCCCCGCTCAATGTGTGTGTGTCTCAAATCCCTTCCTTTCTCTTGTAAGGACACAGTCGTTGGGCTTAGGGCCCTCCCTAAATGCAAGATGATCTTAACTAGAGATTCTTAACATAATTACATCTGCACAGAGCCTATTTCCAAATAAGGTGTGAGGACTTCAAGATATCTTTATAGGGGACACAATATAACTCATTAAACTCCCTCTCCAGAATTCAAAAATGTACAGTAAGTCCTCTTAATTTTTATGGAAATACTTGCATAGGTACAATAAGAACATCTTTCTAAGGTTTTGCGTAGGGTGTTTTGAAACTGAAACTCTAATCAGGTATGACAAGTTGCCTTTAAAAGTCAGAGAGAGGCTTTACTTATAGAGCTAATGCTCCAAACTTCTCCCAAGAAAACTGGCCCAATCCCTGGCTTACAGGGTTTCAGCCTTATCCTTAAGGCTAAGACTCTTCAAAACCTTGGGAAACTTAAAGAAATAGGAATTCACTTCCCTATATTAGGCTTGTTTTCTGGCCTTTGGATAAAAAAAAAATAGAGGCTCTTAAGAACTAAAATCTATGATTCTTTAGGAAAATATCCAGGCAGAAGTTCATTTTTGGCCTTTGTAGCTGTTTAGTACTCTATGTATGACTCAGAAACTGCGATGAAAAGACAAGGACCCTGTTTGATACATAAATACTCTTGTTGCTCTTAGGTAAATAATGATGTCAAAACTAATAGCCACTTTTTATGAATAGGAATGATCTTTGAGATTATTATTATCATAAGAGTGACAGACTACCATAAAACATATAAAATACTTCAAACTGTCAAAATTGAATATATACAGTTGTTCCTCTAGAATGAAAGGCAATGATTTGCTCTTGTTCAATACTATTATGTCCAGAAATTAGAGTAATTCCTGGTACATCTGACGTGCGCAATAAATTAAAACTAAGAAAATTAAATGTATGTATTCATTATTTTATTTTAAAATAACAATGGACCTACAAAAATATATTTTTTTAAAAAATGGGTATTTTTTTCTTAAAAAACAATGAGTTGGAATTGTTTTACATTTTTGCCTATATCTTTAATATGTAGCTTAATAGAAGCCAGTTAGATTCTCATACCTGCATCTGCATTGAATTTGTTGCAGTACATTGCAGTGTCTTGTTCTGGTTAAAGTATATGAAAAAAATATGGTCTTACTCCAATATGTAATTTAGAAAAGGGGGAGAATATTTTAATGCCTTTTTAGATAATTGTAAATATTCTCCTTTGATCTGTATCAAAATCCACAAATGACAGTTAGTTTTTAAAATATTGTATGTCAATTAGATTTTAAATAAAAAGACCTTCAATGTAATATCTTCTGGAAAACTAAAGTAAAACATTAGGGCTTCTAAACAGTGGCCCTGGATAAACATCAGAGCCATTATTGGGGTGGGGTATTCTCAACTCCTTTCTCATTTATCTAAAGCTCCTGGATTAGGTAGCAAACTTTTGGAGCCATATGTGCAGTAGAAAATCCAACTCAATTGCTAATAAGAAATGAAAGTTTCCATTAGACAATTCAGGATAACCATGAGCAGAGGGTGAAGTGTTCAACTTCCTGGAGTCAGGTGGCTTATGTGAAGGGAATCAGAAATCCGAACTAACTCAGACTCAGGCTTCTCTGTGAGATAGAAGGGAAGAATGCAAAATAAGCTAGCTAGAGCCACACCTCCTTTATCTGGTATCCATATGAGTAACTCAGGAAACATTATATTTTGGTGTTAATCATTCAAAGGCAGCTACCAAGCAGCTGGGGACCACTCCTATCCTATCTAATAAAAGAGTAATATGCAAATGTGACCATACCTTCGCTACACTACCAGCCAATCAGGAGCAGGGGGCGGGGCCACGGCGTGCACAAGGCTGATGGCGGGGCAGGACTGGAGGCCTTGGGACAGGAGGCCGGCATGGAACATGGGACAGGAGGCCATTCTGGTATGGCACATGGCGTGCAGGATGGGAGGCCTCGGGATCAGAGGCTGTCCCTGTGTGGCACACAGTGCATGGGATGGGAGGCCGGGATGTAGTGGTGCGTGGTGTGTGGGACGGGAGGCCTGCACATGCAGCTGCCAAGTGTGGGGTGCCCCTGGGGCTGGGTGGTCACCACTGGGGCTAAGGCCTGGGCTGCGGGGGCAGGGCCAAGGCATCTGGTGAGCATGGGGCCCCGGGGCTGGGCAGTTGCTGGGCAGTGGCTGGGTGGTTACCAGCGGCCGGGGCTAAGGCCAGGGCTGGGTGGGTGGGGCCGAAGCAGCTGGGGCAGAGCTAGCCATCAGCCCCATTGCAGGGTAATGGCTGGATGCCCAAGGCCTAAAGCTTTGGCCAGGGGTAAGGGGTCAGTAGGACATCCCCTGAGGGCTCCCAGTATGTGTGAGGGGTCAGGTTGAGCTGAGGGATCATTCACCCCCAGTGCATGAATTTTGTTCACCGGGCTCCTATTCCTATCTAATAAAAGAGTAATATGCAAATTGACCATACCTCCACTACACCCACAAGCCACGCCCATAAAGCCAATCAGAGCAAGTATGTAAAGTAACCCAGCCAAGATGGTGGTTAATTTGCATATCCAGGCACAGAAGACAGTATAGAAGGAAGCCAAGCACTGCAGAAGGGAGCAAAGCTGCAAAGAAGCAAGCAAGTGGAGCAGGGAAGGAAGCAGGCAGGTGGTAGAGAAGGGAGGGAGTGAGGTAGAGGAGATGAGAGGGAGTGAGAGCAAGGCAGAGTAGATGGGAGGAAGTGAGGCACAGGAGACAGAGGGAGCGAGGCAGTGGAGAAGGGAGTGAGACAGCAGAGAAGGAAGTGAGGCAGCAGGGACAGGTGGCAATGAGGCAGTGGAGAAGGGAGGGAGCTTTGCTCAGGCTGCAGGAAGCCCTATTCTTGCATGAATCTTCTTGCAACAGGTCTCTAGTCCTATATAATAAAAGAGTAATATGCAAATTGACCCTAAAGGCAGAACAACTGGTTGCTATGACACACACTGAACACCAGGGGGCAGACACTCAATGCAGGAGCTGTCCCCTGGTGGTCAGTGTGCTCCTACAGGGTAAGTTTGGCTCAACCACAAGCCTGGCTGAAGGCTGAGAGTGCAGCAGCGGTAGTGGGAGCCTCTCCCACCTTCTTGGAAGCGCTAAGGTCATTCGAGTGCAGCTTAGACCCAATCCCCTGGGGAGCAGACCTAAGCTGGCAAGTAGACATCACCGCAGGGCTGCCAGAGGGTGCAGGCTGGGCAGAGGGACCTCTCACCCAGCAACACCCTCCCCACTGAGTGCACAAATTTTCATGCACTGGGCCTCTAGTAGCTAAATTAAGTCCACTAAAATTGTTCAAACTAGCCCATCCTAAACTGTTGGTTTACAGGAGGACTCTCCAACTAACTCGGATTTTCTCAAGGAAATCCTAGTAAAGGCTCTAGCCTAATGCTTTCTTCTCCCACCTGTCTTCTGCCTCCTGACCACTCTGGAGTCTTTCCCATGTGGCTCTGTCTGGCGTGCTGTTCCTTCTGTCTCCTGAACCTATGAGTATAATAAACTGTTTCCCTGAGCATCTCTTGTGTCTCCTCTTGTGGCCGCACATGACTGTCCATACATAAAGACAAAACATTGGCCTTTTCCAGAGAGTGAGAGTGCGTGGAGAAGACTACAGCACATTTGTGGTTTCTTTGCTCTGTTCTTGGCCAGGTCACTGCTCCAACTACTCTCTCTGAATGAATGAAGCATGAATTAGATTTGTTCACTGATTTTTTTCAAACTTCTCTAGTGGTGAGGTTTTTGAAAAAATACATTTAATTGCTTTCCATTTCTAGCTTGTGAGTGAAGTAAATCAAATATGGATTTGTGGGTAGAAATAATTTGGTTCAAACTCTAATCTTTGCCACTTATTAATATTCCTTTGTTGGAGCTCCCCCCCTCCCCTACTGTGTTCATGTTTTTATTCACTAAAAAGTGCTTCCTTTAGTGCTTCCTTGGGTGGCATTAAATCCATAGTGTGAAACACCTGACTCAAAGCAGACAATCTCCCTTTACAGCAAAGCTCACAGCTGTCAGACATGCTGAGACTTTCTAAGAGTCTACAGCTTTTCATCAAAGAATATAAAAGAAATAAGTAAATTTTCTTTGTTTCTAGATCATAGGTCATAGGCATTGTTTAATTCCTAAATTTCTATTGACAAAGCTCCATTCAATAAACAATTGTTCTAATGATTACTTTGATCCCCTTCTTTCCCTGATTCTATTGAAAATAAGATAACCCACCCATCATTTGGCAATAACTCACTTTAATTCTAAATTGTAAATATATTAATTTTTATTTTCTATAATTATAAATATTTTTGAAGATATAAAATAAATAATAACATATTAATTTCCATGGTTTACTTCCTTCATATCCTCATACTGTGTTTGAAGTTTGAACTATCTTGTAACTATTTTGATTGGAAAGTTAAGATGGGTGGTGTCTTATGCTATTTTAAATGAATTTTAATACAATATTTTTTCTTTTTAACATTACATCTTTGTGCCCATTGCCTCTTCCCAGATTTTATTTCCTCACCTAAGGACATGTTCATTGATTTTTAAAGAGGCAGGGAGAGAGAGAGATGTGATAAAGAAACATCTATGGTTACTTCCCGTACCCACTCTAAATGGGGATTGAATTACAACCTGGGTATGCACCCTGACTGGGAATTGATCCTGCACCTTTTGGCATATGGGAGGACTCTCCTACTAACTGAGCCACCCAGCCAGGGCTCTGATCCTCAGATATAAAATGAGCCGACTGCAGTATTTTCACAACCATTTTATGAAATTAGAGCAGTGTCCAAAAAATAAATGAAATACAGGGAAATGGAAAAAGAAAAGCAAAAAACTTGACACGATCCATCCAGGTAAGAGCTTAAATTGTTTATGTCTTTCCAAGTCATTCTTCTCTTTCTTTTTAACAAAACAAGGGCCAATAATGCCAGAAGCCCCACAATTCCCTTCGGTACAGTCTACTTGCTTTCATCGTCAAAACATGAGAAGGGAAAACTTTCCAATTTTTTTAGGCACTCACAACTCTTAAACTAGCTTTGACCTTCTGCCAGTATAAATGAATTGCTTTAAGATAGTAGCTATTTCACAAAAGTAATTAATTGGAATTCCCAAACCAGATGACATTAATGCCAGAGAATCCAAATACTGAACCTAGCTATAGATCAACCTCAGACCATGACAGGGAGGAGGAGAATGAAATAGAAAGCAAACAAAAAAAGTAGGTCCAAAGACTAAAGACAACACTTGATATTATTAGGTAATTCCTCATATTTTAGAATCTTGTATAATGTCTAATGATTTCACTCTATATGCCTCAGTCTGCCCTAGCAACACCAACTGTGCTTTTCTTGGCATCCTTTATAAACTACTCTAATCTCCGTGCAAGTTTCCTAGTGGAATCCTGTCTAGCACCCAGTTACACTTAGCGGAGCCAAAGTTCTCAATTCCTCAATCACTTACACCAGCCAGAGGCTCCTCTGACTGGCACACGTTTTCCCCACCAGTGCCACGGTTCTCTGCAGATCTGTGCTGATTCTACACACACTTCTGGTTGCAAGTTCATATTTGGATCCAGGCAGTAAGATCTGTTCAAACTCCAGAGCCCATTAAACTTCATCATCTTGAAGTTCACTGGCAGAGTTCTTATTTTTAAGAAACAAAGTATGAAACACACATTCCACATTTACTAAGCATAACTTTCATCACCAAGAGAAGTTCCATATTCAAAATATGAACTTAGATTTGTCCTAAGCTTTATGAAAGAAATTCTTCTAAAGAAAGCTTTGATTTCAGTTGAGTAAGCATTCTTTAATTTGTATTTTCTCAAAGTATTATTTCCAAAAAAGGGAACTAAAAATGAGAAATTAGAAGATTCATTTATAGAGGTAACTTTAAAAATGAACCCCACCTCATGTTATCCTGGCCTTATATCAATTCTAGTCAATGCTCTAGAGAACACAGGGGCCATAACAATGTTTCATATAAAGGGTGTTATTGTTGTTATTGTTTTACTTTTTAACATATCAAGATCATCAAGTGAATAAATGCAACTAGCAATGTTTATACTTGAGGCATTACCTGCTTGGGGATTTATGAATCTTGAAGAGCCCAATATTGCTGTCATTAGAGATATAAGTTAATGTTTATACATTCAGAGGGTTGACTTATTAATCCAAAGAAAATTTTAAAAATCTATTTTTCATATGTATTTCACTGAGTAGTACTTAAGTGACTGAACAATGAGTATGCTTACAAATTAGTTTTTCAAAGTAGTTTCTACATATGATTTATTTCAATTTTCTTTTAGGAAATCAGTCCCTGATATATCTCTACTATTAATTCTACATCCAGAAGTCTGAGAAATGTCATAGGTAGAATAAAATGTGAATAAAAGAAAGAATGCTTGTAATAAACAGGAGCAGCAGCAGCAACAAAATATGGTAAGAAATAAGGGCCAAAATATGCCTCTTGTCTCCAGTAGGCACAAAGACCTTCTTTGATAATAATAGTAAATAAATAGCTAGCCATAGAAACATTTAACATTGGACTAAATTAGTCTATTTTTTAACTTCTTAGCTACTTCAAATTATTGTTATTTTGCAAAGTCCTATAGAGGCATGAATATGGACTCAAGATGAAATGATTACATTTAGGCTAAGCCCACATCATGGCTTTGATGTGCTGATTTATTTGTTGAAAAGCATCTCTGAAGATCCTAATGCATTCTTTTTATGTAAAAGGATATTTGGTATATTTGGGTAACCTTCAGATGATTCTAATATTCTAAATATAGATGATAGGTGACAGATGCTAAATGATAGATAGATAGATAGATAGATAGATAGATAGATAGATAGATAGGAAGAGTATTCCATAAGATAGTGTCATTATTCTCTATAATTCTTTCCTTGTATTCTAGATTCTAGGCAGTATTTCCAAACGATTGTAAATAGGAACAATGCACACAAACTGTGGGCACTTTTATTCCACAAAGTGTGAGGGCTCTGCTGCCTGCCCACCGGGGCCCTCTCTCCTCCTCTCTGCTCTCCCTACTGAAGCCACAAGAGATGACATCTACACTACTCCAGTGTATTTTGTGGTCAATCACAAAGAACAAAGGATCCTGACATGTTGCCAAATTCCTCTGGGGTTTTTTAAACAAATAGCCTTCCAATAGAATACAGAAGAGAAAATATCAGGGCATGTGGTTTAGGGTCTTTTAGTCACAGCAATTTTGAGAAGTGTCTGCCTTGCAGTAGTCCTGAAATTCTAAACTACCTAGGGAATGCCAGGTAAATGCTAGTTCTGAACACATTAAAAAAAAGGGAGCGGGGGGGGGGGGAATCTTCACCATGATGGTCTCTCCCTGATGCAAGTTGTTCTACATAGGCAAAAATAGCACTCTCTTTTAAGATGTATGAGTCAAGATGTATGACAGTGTCACCAGTTTTTTCAATCTTAAAACTCTCAATAGCAACTGAGGGTATTCTTTATTCAGCTAAAAATCACTTTACTAGCTAGTGTGATGCTGCACCATCTAATGATATGTCCAAGTGCAGAGATATTATGGATCATGTCATGAATGCATTTGTGATTTTTATACTATCTTTATAATGACCTCCTTCTTGCTTGTGTGATTCTCATTTAATTAGTACAACATCGATTATATGTTATGATATTATAAGCACTCATGCTAATTTTATCTTCCTGAAATGTTTGAAGACATGTTTTCATATGTCAAATCAATTTGTAGTTTTAAATATTTTATTCAGAATCATTTGGATCATTGCTAAATAATTAAATTGAAATAAGAACTTTTAGTGGAGTGCCTACTTTATAATTATTTCAAAATTAATTCTATATATAATCACTGAAAAGTCACATATCCAAAACTGTATCACATCCTGCCTAGGACAACAGTGAGCAGCAAACAATTTGGTTAAAACCCATAATAAAATAAATACACATTCCAATTAGTCAATCAGAGAAATAGTCCAAATGGATCCTTTTACCCTTGATAAAGAGGGGTTAGCTCTAAATGAAAATACCTACATGGTTAAAGATAAAATTTAGAAAAATATGTCAAGGAATTCATTGCATAAAGTGTAACTGGAGACATACATTTTATTAAAATTAATATGCTAAGGGCCTCTGTGACTTCCGGTCCTTTTATCACCTTACAGCCTTTTTACTGATCAATTGCCTATTCAAATGTTCCTTTTTGCTTCCCCCCTGAGGAGGCAACTTCGTTTTTCTTGTAAACAGCTCCATTTCCTGTTTGGAGGCTGACATATAGATCTTCTTATGCTTCCAATAAAAGGTGTCATTAGCTCTATGGTACTTGACAACCATGTCTGCTTTCAAAGAAGTAGAAAAAGTAGGAGATTACTTCCTCCTATTCCTGCTGTTACAAGATTGTTTATTTGATCTCTGGGTGAAAGTTTCTGGGAAAAAAAATGTATTATGTTCCTCTTAAATCTAATTCAACAGAGGTTAGGCTGGTTTATCTTTCTAAAAGTGGCATAATTAGTTGAAAAGAAACCAGGTATAGAGCCAGACATAGCAGAGTCAAATGCCAGCTCTGCCTCAAGGAGCTATGTGACTTTGAAGAAGCTTCTTAACTTCTCTGGATCTCATTTTCAATGAAATATAAAAAATATATGTTGGAATATGTTTGTAGCAAAGCATCTCTCAACATGCTAATGCATGCCTTTGGAATACCGTATTTTCTGTACTTTTTAACCCAGGAAAATCTTCTCAAAAGTCGGGGGTCGCCTTACAAGCCAGGTGTAAAAATACCATAGCTTTCAGTTATGATGGGTGTTGCTAACTCGATAGGGACTTGCTCAACACTTGCTCTCTCTCTATTGTTTGTTATCTTCCTCCTATCACCACCAGTTCCAGTCGTCTTACATGCCGGAAAATACGGTAGTTCAGATAATTAAAAGAGATAATACTTTAAATACTTTGTTTACTGAGCAGTGAGTATTAGGATTTTAATAAGTATTAGTTTCCTTCCTTCTTTCTGTTCATGTTGTTAAAGTGCTTATATTATTTCTCCTAGAAAAGGAATCCTAATTTAAGGAAATATCATGTATTAGGAGAATAGAATGGGTTCTGGCACCATACAGACCTGGGCACTCTTACTACTTGGGTGATGGTTTAATTCTCCAAAACTATTTCCTCATCTGCCAATGCAAGCAGCACCTACTGAGCCTTATACTTAATACCAGGTGTACCAGTTAGTAATGACTGATTTTGTAATAAAAAAAAAACATGATAATTTTAAGAGAAACATCAAAAGTGCTTTAAAGTAATGTCCATTGCTAGCTCCCCCTTTCAGGTAATTTGTGGGTACTGTCCCAATAGAACTTTTCTTGTTTTGAGGCAAACCATTCAGAGACCCAATTTTCCACTTTGTCGTATGTTTTGAAGTGCTGCTCAGAAAGTGTGTGTGCCATCGATTGGAACAAGTGGTAATCTGAAGGAACAGGGTTTTGTGAATATGGCAGGTGGGTTAATACTTCACAGGCTAGATCTTTTAAAGTGTCTTTAACTGGTTTTGAAGTGTGTGATGGTGTGTCATCATGAAGCAAAATTACTTTGCTGTGTCTTCTGGAATATTCTGGTACTTTCAGGATCCAAGTGTGGTTCAAATTAATTATTTGTTGTTGGTAGGGATCAGTATTATTGGTTTCACCTGGTTTTAGAAGCTCATAACCCACCACACCTTCCTGATCCCACCAAACGCAGAGCACTGTTTTCTTTCTGAAGCGATTTGGCCTTGAACTTGATGTTGATGGTTGACCTGGATCAAACCATGATTCTGTGCACTTGGGATTCTCAAAATAAATCCACTTTTCATCGCCAGTCACAATTCGATGCAAAAAAGACTTTCTTTTGTGCCACTGAAGCAACATTTTACTGATGATTTTTTTGGTTTTCCATTTGTCTTTCGTTCAGTTAATGTGACACCCATTTTCCTTCCTTTAAAATCTTTCCCATTGCTTGTAAATGATAGAAAATTGTTTGCTGAGCAACAGAAAAGCTTTCTGCAAGTTGTTTTTGAGTTTGACATGCATCTTCATTCAATAATACTTGTAATTGTTGGTCTTCAAACTTTTTCGGTTGACCTGGATATTCTTTGTCTTTCACTTCAAAATCATCATTTTAAAGCATTCAGACCCGCTCTCACAAGTATCTTGAGATGGAGCATGTTTACCATAAGCTTCCCAAGGTATACTATTATTTTCAGCAGCACCTTTCTTCAAAATAAAGTAATGAATTATAACTCCCCACAAATGCTCTCTCTTTTTTTTTGGGGGGGGGGGGATTTGACATTTTTTAGCGTAAAAATACCTATGTGTTAACATTCAGCAAATTTGACATATGAAGTTTTGAAGTTTGTTGTCAATACAACAAAAATAGAATACATATCAAGTTGCATATATATCAACATATGTGTAACCCCACCTATTGAAAAAATCTGCATTAATAACTGGTATAGTATACTGAGTACTATACTATAAAGTACTTGTGATAATGCTCACTGTAATACTAGATAGTATTCATGTAACAAATGGTTGTTGTTCTACTTTGTCTAACTTTTCATATAACTTACATAGCAATAAATTTCTAATTAGGGCAGTCCTGTATTATAGAATAATTATAAAATTAAGTATCATGGCCAATATGACAATATGTTATAAAAGTTATAATCTATATATATAAAAGCCTAAGCAACAAGTCACGATGATGTGCACTGACCACCAGAGGGCAGACACTCAACACAGGAGCTGACCCCTGATGATCAGTGCACTCCAATAGTGGGAGCACTGCTCAATAGACCGATGGTCACCAAACACGGCTCATGGGTGCTAGATGCAGGGCTCAAAGCTGGTGAGTGCCACTGCAGCAGCGCTAGCCTCTCCTAATCTGGACTGACGGTGCGAGCCGACCAAAGACGCAGCAGGGCTGGGATGAGCTGGAGCAGCAGGTAGCATTGGACTGCCAGTTTCAGTCCAGTCCCCACAGGCTGAGGGACCCCACCAGTGCACAAATTCCTGCATTAGACCTCTAGCTTCACTATAATAAGGAGTTTATGGTGGGTGTGGCTAAAGTTGGTTTGAATATTCATTAGGTGTTAGTATTCAAAATAGTTTCTTCTTTTATTATTATTTATTAATTACTGTATTATTTTCCATATGAACAATTATAAACCTGCTTTTGCTTCACCCTGTATAACTAACTGATCATCCAAATTTGAATATTTTTGAGCATGAAAGAGGATATATACAGTTACTCTAACTATAACCCTGTTCTAAGAGGCAGTGTAATGTAAAATAGCCAGGTGAAAGATAAAAATAAAATTAGTAACTGATGTCTATAATATTTTTAGAATATAATTACAACATAAACTAGCTTTTGAATGTACAATAGGGTTTTTTAAGAATTTGAATTCTCCACCAAAAGAATTAAAAGTGAGATTTTAAAATTGATTTTAGACAGACAGGAAGGGGAGGAGGGATGAAGAAAGAGGAATGTCCATTTGCTGTTCCACGTACTTATGCATTCATTGGTTGGTTCTTGTATGTGCTGTGACTCAGGATCAAACCACAACCTTGGCATATTGGGATGACTCTTTAACCAACTGAGCTACCTGGCCAGGACCCAAAGTGTTTTTCCTTTAACTCCTAGGCATGATTCAATGAAACAGGGACACACGAGTTAAACAATTTTAAATACTCTACAGAACTTCTCTCAGTGTCTTTTTTCCATTTATAACTTCTATCCCTTTTATAGCCTAGAAGGTAGAATGAAAGCAATAATTTAAGTAATGGAAGATACAAGGTATGAACATTCAAAGAGTAAAAAATATTCCAAAGATTCTTGTGAATGATATCATGGAAGAATCAATTAGGGGTTCTAGACCACATAGGAAGTATAGGATTGGACAAATGGATATGTGAGGAAAAGGAAAATCTGATCATCCTATTCCTCTACTTACAAGATTCCAATGGCTTCTTTACCCTATATAACAAAAGGGTAATATGCAGATTTACCCAAAAAGCAGAATGACCACTGGATCAGTCACTATGAGGCACACTGACCACCTCTTGGTTCCTTTCCTTGGCGGGCAGGCTCCAATCACTTGATGGCCACCTGCAGCGGGGGCGGGGCAGGCGAGTGGGTGGGAACGCCAACCCCTGGGTCCCATCCCCCATCAGTCAGACACCAATCACATGATGGCGAAAAGGGAACCAGGGGTGGGTGGCAGTGGGGGTAGGGCCATCTATGGACAGCTGGGGAAGATGGCCCTGATCAGAGACCAGGCCTAGGGACTGTACCCATGCATGAATTTCATGCACAGGGCCTATAGTATTGGAAATAAAGTCAACCTAGGGACTGTACCCATGCATGAATTTCATGCACAGGGCCTATAGTATTGGAAATAAAGTCAACCTTTATATTTCCTATAAGATCAGGCCCTACCTGTTTCTCTGACATCTTTTCATGCCCTTCTTCACTAAACTAGACTGTTGTTTTTTTTTTTCAATTCCCTACATATGCTAAGCTCAGTCTCACCTTAGATGTTTTGCACTAGCTATGCACTCTGGAAGAGGCATAAGGGAACTTTTTCAGGTTACAGAACTATTTTATGTCTTTACTGGATTGGTTGTTACCTGGATGTATGTATTTATAGTAATTCATCAAAGTGTACACTTAATAAGTGCATTGAATTGTATGTAAAATATGTGCCAACCAAATTAATTCAAAGGGGGAAAAAAACCCTCTAATTCAGTTATAGAAGTCAAAAATAAAGTAGAGTTGACCTAAAATGTTTTGAGAATAATTCTGCAAACATTTATCAATCATTTAAAGTGAATTGGTAAAATTGAACTTCTTTGCTATGTAGAAGCTGATTTTCCCAGACTTTAAACATAAACAATTGGATATGGGTTATAGTCTAAAGGAAGTGAAATTTGGCGAGGAGCAGATAGCATGAACTAAAACTGGGTGGTGGATTTAAAATTCAATAGGGAGATATCACAGACTCCATCTATGATTTTCATCCAGGAACAGATCCAGACAGCTGTAGACTGTGTAGGGGGCCTTTAAAATACAGTTACAAAAATCTATTTTTTTAAAAATCTGATTTGAGTTAAATTTCTTAAGTCAGATCTCAGTTCATCACAGCAAAAGAAAACAAAAAACACCCTTGGCTTCTGCTCTTACAACTCACTCTGTCTGCACATGAAAGATATACTAAAGGAAACAAGCTAAGACATAAGGAAAGCATGTACTATTGAGAAGAAAGTGTGAATTGTAAGAAAAATGAAATTATTAGTGGTGTGTGTGTGTGTGTGTGTGTGTGTGTGTGTGTGTGTGTGTTTTCTTCTGCTGTGGCCTTGATGAAAAGGAAAGGGAAGAATTTGTGCTGTTGGTTCACTGCCCCCCAGGTTTTTAGAATTATGTAAGGATAATAGTATTTCCCCACCCATCCCCTGAGGAGCTTTTAAGACTAGCATCTGTGAGGTGCATTTCCTAGATAAATGCGAACTGCCCTTTGACTCTCTTCAAGATAAGAAAACATTGACCCTTTCAACCAAGTTATTTATGACATTCACATAATGTGAAACAGTGCTTAGACCTGATGGGAACGCCCAGGAGTACATGTACTGACGGCAGTTAAGATTCCCCTCTACCACTATCCAGGAGAGACCACCACACAAGTTGAACAATGCCCAACGCTCATTTAGAAGTTTGATGAATTTAATACAATTCAAATTAAAGAAGATCTCAGGGGAGCATGTTTAGAAAAGAAAACCAGATGGGGCTCCAGTGTAGAGCATCCCAGGGAGCAAGTGTGGGAGTATGGGATGCCCCATCATCCTAGAGATTCCGGAAATATGAGAAAATGTGATTTATCTTTTTGGTGAATTAACACACAGAATGTGTTGGTGGCATAATACTGAGTTTCAGATTTCATAATAAAATTTTCCAGATTGTGAAGAAAAAAGAAACAAACAAAACAACACTGGACATTGGAAGAAATTTACTGAAGTAAAGGAGAATAAAATAAAAGGAAAGTACACACAACATATCAACACTGGCTATCAAGTGGGAAATGTCAAAACGTGTGCCACCAAGAAAATAAGGGCAGAGCTACGACTCTCCAACTTGTTGTCCTTTTCTTTTCCTTTGTTTTCTTTTCTCTTTTCTTTTCTTTCCTTTCCTTTCCTTTTCTTTCTTTCTTTTTTTTTTTTTTTTTGTGTGTGTGTGTGTTTTATTAATCCTCACCCTAGGATATTTTTTCCATTGATTTTTACAGAGAGTGGAAGAGAGAAGGAAAGACAGAGAGAAACACTGATGTGAGAGAAACACATTGATTGGTTGCCTCCTGCACCTGCACCTGCACTAGCCCTGACCAGGGCCAGTGGACCCTGCAACCAAAGTTGACAGGAATCAAACCCAGGACTCTTTGGTTTGCAGGTTGATGCTCTATCCACTGAGCCAAAGCGGCAAGGGTATCATTTCCTTTTCTTAGTATCCTATCCTATCTAATAAAAGAATAATATGCAAATTTGACCATACCTTTGCTACACCCACCAGCCATGCCCACCAGCCATGCCCATCAGCCAATCAGGGGTAGGGGGCAGGGCTGCTGAGGCATGCGTGAGGTGAGGGGTGGGGGAGTCGAGGTGTGTAGGGTGGGGCCAAGCGGCAGTGCAAGCAGCGGCATGAGGCTTGGGGGGCAGGGCCAAGAGGCCACCTCGAGTTCAGGGTGCCCCTGGGGCTGGGCAGTCACTGCCGGGGCTAAGGCCTGAGCTGGGGGAGCAGGGCCAGGGCAACAGGGAAGTGTGGGGCCCCGGGAGCTGGGTGGTCACCAGTGGCCAGGGCTAAGGCCAGGGCCAGAGGGGCAGGGCTGAGGTGGCCTGGGAAGAGTCAGCCATTGGCCACATTGAGGAGGCAGGTTGGGCTGAGGGATCACCCCCCCCCCCCCAGTGCACGAATTTCATGCACCAAGCCCCTGGTGGTATAATCATGCTAAATGATGGGCTTGTATACTGAACTGGAGGATGGGAGAATGTTGATTTTTTTTTAACAGAACACAGAAAAAGAAAACCCAATTAGCTATTTTTAAAAATTAACACAACATTTAAATATAAACTCAGAAATAGTGAACCTGGAGTTGTCAATTTGACTTAGAGTCTTGGCAATAGTAAACTTGTGAAATTAACCCTGACTAGTCTTAGGTATAGGTGAGATCCAAGTGTTTCTCTCCAGTCAGAGAAGGGCTTCTAACTCAGTGGAAATGATAGAATATTTTTGGTTTACTTTGTTTTGTTTTACAAAATCTCATGAAAACATTCTTAAAATATACTGCTGTTCCATTTGTGTCACTGATATCTTATTCTGACAATTTTAGCAAGCTCAAACCCAGGACAAGTATTCTTAAATAAAGAGAACAAGTATTCTCAATTTTCAATATGCTCCCTTCACCAGACAATATAAAATAGTAAAAATTAAATTAATGTCACCTGAAATTCTACCATTTAAATGGAATCACATAAAAATATATCTGTCAAAAAATCAGATCATATTCTACTTGTAATTGTATGAGATTTTTCTCTATATTACATATATAATGAAAGCTTTTTTTGTCAAAGTTTTCTGGCTCAAATAGTAATTTTTAATGGCTGCTTAGTACATTATCTGTATACACCATAACTGACTGTAAGTATACAGTCTTTTAGTGAATTTTGGTTATTTCCTTCTTTTTTTTTTCCTGTGCTTAAAACAAATGCTAATATAAATATATGGAATTATTTGAATATCTTGGGTATGCATTATAATTATATTTATGTGATATTAAGAAATAATATAATTAAGGAATTAATTAGACTCAGTAGTTTTAGTTTCATGATATCTAATGTATCAGAATTTCATTCTGTCCCAAGGAAATAGGAATCATTTAGAGAGGAACGAGAACACACGAAGCCTGAAGTCACCTACAAGGATCTTATTAGAAATCTAAGGAAAAATATGTGTTACCTAACAAATAAATAGCTCAACTATTGCTCACATTGACAAGCTATAATGAGAAACAAGGGATGAACAGAGATTCTCAAAGTGAGGATAAGGTCATCTGAAGGACAGCAAAGGATGCCCAAAGTAAGGCAGTCTGACATCCATAAACAAAGTTGTGCTGAGTAAATAAAGGATATGTTCTATATTTAATTTCACAGAGCAGATATAAATAAGTCATCAGGGACCCTGCTGAAACTTTGGCTTGAATGTGCAAACTGTCATGCTAAGCTGACATGTGGTAGCAAAGACTAATGGTTTCCAGTATACAGTGTCCATTGGGAGGAAATCGGAAGCAAACCTGGGAACTTTAGAGGGGTGATTCCTATCCCCATACTTGTATCCCCACCCCCTTTCCCAGGATGGCAAGAATGATAGTATTGTGGATTATTAGAAAAATAAAACTTTTGGGGAGATATATAGCATGGCTTATACAAGGGGGAAATAATGCTCCACTAATTAACTCAATCACAATTGTATAATCTCTTGATTAAATAGGATATACAATAACAGATCTTGTCCAAAATAATAGATTCTGTCTCGCCCTCTCCTTATTGTTCCTGCTCTCCCAGCTTAAAGCATTGAGCTCAGTTTTCAGTCTATCTACAAACATCCTCACCTTACATAATACATCTTTTATGCCATCACTGGGGTAATGTGCCTGGGATGTATCTAAGTGGTCCGTTTCCTGCTTAGACAGGAACTACAGGATAAAATGTAGTTCAGGCCACCACAGTTCAGGCCTTCTGCAGGAGGGTCTCTTCTGGTCTCATCTTGCTCTTCAGCTCCTGTCCGGAAAGGCCTGACAGCCTATAAGCAGTTCTTCACCCTGGGTGCATGCCTCCACGTCTTACATACGCTATTTCTATTTTTCAGAATGCAGTTCCAGTCCCTTGACAGTCAAGCAAATTGCCTTTGAAGACTTTGCTTAAATGTTCCCTCCAGTTAAACCTCCCACAGAGTTAGAGGTTTATCTTTCTGTTCTCATCAGAGTACTTAGTCGATTACAAAGGTGAACCTTCTTGAGGGCCAAATAGGCTTCCTTTCTATGTGTCCTTATAGTTTCTTACAGGGCCTTGTACTTACCAGGTTCTCAACGAAGATTAATTGAATGAATAAATGAATCTCTTCGATTTCTCAGAGGTGATGCAGACACAAGAGAAGGCAATTTTATTTCTACTTTCAAAAAGACTTTGAAAGTGTTATCCTATAGGTGGTTAAAAAACAACTTGAAAAATTGGTTTCCTTGTTATTATGGAAAATGTTTTGTCTTAAGTACGGAAGTAGCTTAATGACAGGAAGCAATGTGAGGGAATAAATGATAATTTCTCTACTTAGAAAAGTGTTAGTGTTAAAGTTCCCTAGGGACTGAAGTTGCAACATAATCTCAAATAATATGTTAAATATATTTTTTAGGAAAAAGGAAAATCCTTTAAGTTTTCTTTTATCTAATTATCAAGGTCTCCTGTGTAGGGAAATACTGAGTTGATAGGCATAACATGCAAGACTATAATACAAGCAATGGAAATAAAGAATAGCAACATGATTTTGATGTAAGAAAATAAAGATAAGAAAGTTAAAGCAAAATCCATTCACCTAATTTATTTTGAGTACCTATAATAGATAAAATCCTATTTTAAGAGTTTCAGGGGCTACCAAAGTGAACAAGTCATTGAACTTACTTTAATACATGAATAAAAATATTAAAGTAAAATGCATTAAACTTTAAATTAATAATGTTATATAGATTTTTAGAAGAGTAAGAGATACTTGGCAGAATTAGGAATTCCATGAAAAACATGATATGTGAGCAACTAATGATGCCTAGATGTGATTTTAAAGGTAAAGATTAAGAAGGGTGATTTAAAATAAAAATTAAATAAGAAAAAAAAGGATCAAATACGACTATAAATACAATTAGGGACAACTAAAACAAAATAATTGACAACAAAAAGAAAATATTCAGAAAGTTAATATGAAGTAAGAAAAAGGATAAGATGAGTAAGATTGAGGGCAAAATGAATTTATAAACTACTACACTGTGAATTATAAATTACTAGGAGCCCAGTTCATGAATTCATGCATCTTGAAAGGAACTATGGTCTGCAAGGTCGCAATGGGCATAGGGACAGATCTTGGCCCATTCTCAGCGCTCCAGCTGGGCTCCTCCCACCATGTCCCCAGTCCCTTCTCTGCCTGCATCCCTGCTCCCACCACCTTGGCTCCCATGTGCTGACAGCATTGACACTGCTCACACCCGCTGGTGGCATGGAACAATTAGGGCTGGTGCCAGCAGCAGGTGTGAGAAGGACTGGCACTGTCAATGGGTGTAAGCAAGGGTCAGTGCCAGCAGTGGGTGCGAGCACCGGCTCTGCCAGTGGCACTGGGTGTGAGTGGGGCCATCTCTGGCAATGGGTGTGAGAGGCAGCTGCCAGCCCGAATGCCCCTCAAGAGCAGGGGGAGGTGAAGCCCTGAGGGGCAATCAGGCCGGAAACCACTGTTCACACCTGCTGATTGCACTGAGCGA
This sequence comes from Antrozous pallidus, assembly GCA_027563665.1. Classification (NCBI taxonomy): domain Eukaryota; kingdom Metazoa; phylum Chordata; class Mammalia; order Chiroptera; family Vespertilionidae; genus Antrozous; species Antrozous pallidus. The sequence goes on from CM050521.1 coordinate 68,365,550, forward strand.
TTGGGGCCAGCACGGAGTATCATCAGCAGGTGAGAGCGCCGGGTGGGACTGTGGCACACTTGAGCAATTTTTAGTAACCACCAGAAGCTTGCCCCAATGACAGTGATCAGCACCCCATCTTGGTCTGGTGCCCCTGCTCCACCTGCGCCACTATTCCGCCATGGCTGATGCCTGCTACGGTCCATGCTCTGACACCTGCTGCTAATCCTTGCCATGTTCCATGTATGCCCCTGGTGGTCAGTGAACATCATAGCAACCGGTTGTTTCACAATTCGGTCTATTTGCATATTAGCCTTTTGTTATATAGGATGACTTAAGGAAAAGATCATAGAGTCTGGAGAATATCTGACTGTTGCTCAACAAAACCTTGCAATTATGCATTTTCAATTCTATTGGAAATAAAGAATCTTACTGGCAAAAAAAGGATTTTATTAAAAATAAAGCATTCATTGAGACTCAACTGTTATATAAAGCAATGGTGTTCTACTTGAATTAAGTCTTACATTTTAAGCACTATAGTTTGCAATTTATTTCATGTACATGGCTCTCACATCAGATAAAAAGGATAGGCACTGCTATCCTCATTGTAAGGGTAGAAGGGCAAAGACCTAAGAAGTTTAACTTTGTTCAAGCTTACATACTAGTAAAAGATAGGCAAGTCCTATACATTTCTATATGCAAACTCAGTTTTCTCTTACTTATTTCACTTAGTGTTAAAGGGAGACAGATATAAAGTACTAGAAAAAGCCCTAAAGGGGCATCTTATCTAATAATAGACAAAAATGTAAACTGACCATACCTCAGCTACGCCACCAGCCAATCAGGAGTGAAATCAGGAGTGATATGCAAATTAACCCAACAAAGATGGCAGTTAATTTGCATGCACAGGCATCCAGTGAAGGGACGGGATGCTTGCATCATTGCCATGGCAATGACACAGGTCTTCTGTCCCATTCCCAGTCTCTCAGGGCCTCTGGGCAGCCTGGGAAGGTGGGGTCAGAGCAGAAAGAGGCAGCTCCAGAGCAGAAAGAGGCAGATCCAGGGCCTGAGTGGAAAGGGGCTGGGCCAAAATGGAAAGGCAATGCCGGCAGTCAGGGAAAGGAAAGCCCATTATAGCATGAATCTTCATGCATCAGGCTTCTAGTCATTAAGATAATCAAGAGGATTCTTGAGAAGAATAATTTAAAAACATATGCATATTAGGAATCTCATTTGCAAAGCAGCAACTATTAATAAAATTTTAAATGTTGCAAATAAGTTGAAGATTGGAATTATAAAATTCCAATAACTAGAACTCAAAGATACTTTAGATCAGAAGTTCCAACCCTAGCTAGTTTGCTCAATGGATAGAGTGTTAGCCTGTGGACTGAAGGTCCCAGGTTTGATTCCGGTCAAGGACACATAGTACTTTAGTTACAGGCTCCTTCCCCACCCAGGCCCTGGTCGGGCTCGTGCATGAGGCAACCAATAGATATGTTTCTCTCACACTGATGTTTCTCTCTGTCTTTCGCTCTCTTTTCTACTCTCTCTAAAAATCAATGGGAAAATATCCATGGGTGAGGATTAAAAAAAAACTAACAAACAACCTGTTGGCCATATCTGTCCTCTAGACATGCATGACCTTCACAGTATATCTCAGAATTTTGCTATCAGAATTTTGAAATTGGGAGATTTTATAGAAAGGTCCATATTTGTAGCTTCTTTTGAAAATCAGAAGCTCTAGAAAAATCTGGCTCTGGCTTAACAAGACACTCAGCTGAACTGAATGGGGGCTTCAACAGCTAAGAGGGGGATTTATTCTCTGTTTCAACATACTAACTATCCTCTGATATAAACTACTAAAGTACACTACGCCCCAGTGAGTTAGACTTACACTTTACACCTTTATATTACTTGGGAAGCATTTGAGTGTTGGCCACTGCTCCAGAATCTAAGCAGAAATTTCTGAGGTGCCTTTTGATGCTAATGGTAGGCAAGTCAGTTACACTCTCCTTCAAAAGAATTCTTTGGGTGTGCTAACAGAGAATGAACATTGAACAAGACTTTAGAAGACACTCTCTACCTATTAAAGTGGACCTCCATATTAATGGCAGAGTTCCATAGGGAAAACCTAAATATGCCTGTTTCTACACAACGTGACCTTCGCTCTTTCCAAAGCCATTGTTTTTATTCTCCTTCAGATTCGTTGATTTATTCAATAAATAGTTGCTGAGTTCTCACTATATGCTAGGTATTGTTTAAATTGCTAAGGCAAAAGCAATGAACAGAATGGTCTAAAACCCTTGCCTTTGTGGTTAGTGAGAGTAGACAGAAAATAACCGATATAAACAAATAAATATATAGTAGGTTCAGAACCGGGTATTGGGGATGTGTAAGAAATTATAATTGGATTAAGGGAGATCATGAATAGCCTCTTTGACAAAATGACATCTGAATAAAAATAGGGAGGAGAAAAGAAAATCATTAAGTACCAGAGGGAAGAGTCTTCCAAGAAAACATGCTCTCCATCAACCGCCCTTTGTGCTCATTAGTTCAAGTTTTTTTACAGCTACTGAATACCAAGAGACAAGCATTTTTGACCCCTGTGGATGGCATGTCTGATGATTCCAATCCCAATGTTGTAAAGTTTTTTAAGGTATATTTTAATGTATCAGGGCCAAGGAATTATGTAGTACTGAAGCATTTAATAAACTTAGTATCTAAAGTTCTTCAAATTTTGTCAACTCTCCCCAGAATGCAAGATTTCTTTTGTTTTTAAAAAAGAAGGTATCAAGGAGTTGTGTACTCAAAAGCAGACCTTCATTACCAGAAAAATGGATAATTAATTTGTTTTTTTAAATATATTTTGTTGATTTTTTACAGAGAGGAAGGGAGAGGGAAAGAAAGTCAGAAACATCGATGAGAGAGAAACATCAATCAGCTGCCTCTTGCACACCCTCTACTGGGGATGTGCTCGCAACCAAGGTACATGCCCTTGACAGAAATCAAACCCGGGACCTTTAAATCTGCAGACCGACACTCTCTCCACTGAGCCAAACTGGTTTCGACAATGAATAATTAATTTGGACTTTTTCTTTAAATGAAGCAGGAGGAAAACATTTTCTCATTTTAGGGATTCGTTCAAGACTCTTAGATTAAGTACCACTTTTAAAAAGAAGAAGAAGAAAAGAAACTTCTATTTATTTTGCAGTGTGCATGGGCCAGATATTTTAATATTTATTTTGCCTTATAAAGAGTATTGAACAAATGAGTAAACTGAGACAAAGGCTAAATAATTATTCAAGTTTATACAGCTAAGAAAGAAAAAAAATACAGGATTCTACCTCACATGATTTTAAAATTGGATTTTTGTATTATAAAAAAAATTCAGAAGGTTGCTCTACCAGTGTTTCTCAACCTTTTTAATGCCTCGACCCTTTAATACAGTTCCTCATGTTGTGGGGAATCCCAACCATAAAATCATTTTCCTTGCTACTTTATAACTGTACTTTTGCTACTATTAATGAATCATAATGTAAATACCTGTGTTTTCCGATTTTCTTAGGTGACCCTGCTAGTGGTTCTCAACCTATGGACCACGACCCACAGGTTGAGAACCACTGCTGTAGAGCCTAAGACCATCGGAAAACACAGATATTTACATTACGATTCATTAACGGTAGCAGAATTACAGTTATGAAGTAGCAACGAAAATAATTTTATGGTTGGGGGTCACAACAACAGGAGGAACTGTATTAAAGGGTCACGGCATTAGAAAGGTTGGGAACCACTGAAGACCACAATGTGACCTTAACCATGACACGGTGGTGAATAGATCTCTCTGAGAGAAATTTACAGCAATTTTTGGCAGCATTGTGTGAAGCTGGTGGAAATATACGAAGGCGAGATTGGTAAATAAATTGCTAGTGAAAAAGGTGTCTAGTACTGACTGATGTCCTTCTGCAGATTTATCTGTGCATCATTAGACATCACTCCTCTCCTCCAGGACACTTCTGGAAAAACTCCCGAAACAGCAGTTAGCAGTGTCTGTATGCAGAAAATTTAAGCAACAAGAACTAAAGAAAAAGAGAGAGGGGGTGTGTGAAATGAAAAAGAAAAAAGAAGGCTGAGTTCCCAATGGATTTCATTGTGCTCAGGACAGAGCAACCAAACACTGTTCTCTGCAAAAGAAATGTCAGAGCACGGTGCTTGGGAGGACCATACAGCCCTCTCACGCAACTGTTCTGATGAGGTGTCACCTATTTCCATCCAAAAGCTGTTGTAATATGATAACACCTTTGGGATAAGGCACTTTCTGTCTATGAAATTATTGAATGCAGGCCTTATTCACCTCCCCACATTAGGATTGGATGCTCAAATTCTGACTGTAGGCCCCACAAAAAGGAGAGGAGGCATCCAGCATATGAAAATCTTCCATCTGGAAAAGTCCTTAATGGGAAATAAATGAACTAGATGAGCCAATGAGGTCCTCCACATCTTTAATTTCCATGATTCTGCCTAGGAAGTATTTTGGAACTTTCCTAACCCAAGGCAGATTCCACTGATTTCTAAAGTGTGGAGAGCAGGGGGAGGTGATTGGCACTGAAACAAGGGAAGGAGCTGCCCTTGATGCTAGAGGAAGATGGAAAGCCCAGGCAGGAGGAAGTGGGGTAATTGATCTCACACCACCTTATCTTGTTTAAATACCAGCAGGGGGAATGGAAGGGCCAGGTTGCCAATTTGCTGACTCTTCTGGCAATGGAATGGTTGCTGAAACTATCCTCCCAGTAATTATCTGTTAAGAAACAAATGCACTTTCCTCTTTAAAACCCAAGGCCTATTTTTACATAAAATAAGCAATTAAGTAAATCCTTTTTGGTTCTCAGTCACTTCTTTAACTTCAGTTCCTAATCTGCTTATTGTTAACTGTCCCTGTCCTTACCAGACAGAAATAACAGCTGGCTGGAGAAGATCTCAATGTGGGGAAACCGGAAAAGGATTTGCAACATTTGGTAAATAATGCATTTTACTGAAAAAAGAAAAATAGGAAGGGACCTGTATCATTTCTGAAATGTTGATTAAAATATTAATGAAAATTTTACAGTTTCAAGTCAGTTTAGGAATATAAAACAAACACTACTCCGTCTTTATGGTTGCCAACGTTATTGAATCTTATGGAAACTTTTATGACAGAACCAGTTTTCGAACCAGATCCACTTTCCCCAGGGATAATCAACACACTGTGTCATTTAGCATTAAAAACTAGAGCCTCTCCATTTTCTATACTTAGCAGACGAGTTGCTTCATGAGTAAGGCAATTTCCCATTTTAAATTAAACATATTTTCTGTTAGTTTTTATCTATAGGATTCTGAGTCCTTCTTACCTGAGATCCATCCACCGTCTCCGTTGCACACTGTGTTTAGTGCCCTTTTATCACCTGCATGCCCAAGACTTCCCAGGCGCCGCCCCTGGCATCTAGGAATTTATATATGATTCCTCCATTTCGTGTAACTGTTACAGGAGAAGAATCACTCATTTTGCACATGTTTATATTTCTTTAAAAAATACTTCAATGATTTCTACAAAAACGTGGAAGAGACGTATTACCCGAAATAGAATTTTTGGCTGAAAGGGGCATTGGCTTTTATCTAGCCTGGCATTTATAAGGGACTGTTGGTTGGTGTTTTGCGTCTTTTAAACTCTGGTGAATATCTTCCTAAGAGAAGAACACACCAATCTCTTGACCTCTATTTCTGAAATTTTAACAGAATGACTGTTAAAAGTAACGTTAGGAAGTCTGAGGAAAATGGCCATTTGAGAATCAGCAAAATATATGAACCAGTGTCCTAGTGTGGGCTCTGTTCTTGCCACCCACATGTTGTCTCTCATGACTGTGTGACTAACAGGAAGTGGCAGCCCTGACTGATTTTGAAAAAGTTAATGTGCGACCCCTTGAATTTTCTTCCTCCACATGGCAGGAGTCATTATCATGGTGCAGTTCACATATGCTATGAAGAGTCCTCAGTGGCCTTTGTTTGTTAAGGACCAACTCTTTCTGACTGTTGCCTCTGAAAGCAGAGATGCTCTTGCCTTCTGAGTCCTCACCTGATACATTCAGCTCTAGGTCCCCAACATTTAGTACACTGGAAGCCTCAGGAAATGTTTGTTAAATGTTAACTGAATAAATTGAATGAACAAATGAAGTTTGTTCATGGAGCAATAATGTTTTCTTTTTTTTTTCTTTTTTTTTTTTTCCTGTCACAGAGCCACCAGCTGTTTGTAGAACCGTGAAGGTTGAATTGTATTAATATAAATAAACATGGTCTGCCCCTAATTATACGTGTGACCTTGTGCAGGGGACTTCCCTCTCTAGACCCTGGTTTCCTTTTCAGTAAAGTGAAGGAATTAAACCAGTAATCTCCCAAGTCCCTTCCTGTTATTCCATGCAGTGATTAGTGCGTGATGACAATAGCACACATTCTAGGGTAATTTACAGGGTTGGCGCAGCCGACTTGCCACTCTCTCCTCCTTGAAGAGGACATGGGTTGAGCTTAACAGGCAAATGGAGGATGCAAAAGGAAGGGTTATCTCCCATTTGTGGACAGATAGGTTTTTCTGTTCAGATTTCCAGAGGCTAAGAATTAAGAGAATCTGAAAATATACATTTTTAATGCCGGAAAATATTTTACTTAGATCAATTAACTGGATAATTGTTGGTTTTACTCACAGGAAGGACAGGGCTTTTCATATTCATGAAACATTAATGACTCCAGCCCCATTTAATTTCCACACATCTGTTAAGTATAGGAAAAAAAAAAAAAAGAAACCTAATGATCTAACAGAAAAACACACTAAAGGCTAACATTTGGTTCACAGACCTATCTTTCTGTCTGCCAAAATGAAGTTCCTGAAGCTTTCGTAGTAATTGTTGTGACTGTGCAGAGCAATGGGTCTTATGTACATTCATGCTGTATACACATGTATTTGCGCCTTCCAAGCGCATATTAGAACCTGCGATTTATTTCCTGAACGAAACCTAAATTAGATGGTGAGATTCTGTGATGTGCTGAGAAGTGGATGTACAATGTGTTTCTCTTTAAAAGAGAGACAATGAGTAGACAAAGACAAAAAAGCACTAAATAGCTATGCCCCGATTTATTCTTTAGCACAGTTCTTGCTGAAAGGTCTCTCAGGAAAACAAGGACATTCAGGAAGTAACCCCCAATCTCTGTGGACAAATGTATTTATTGAGAGCCTGCTTGGTGAGCAGTGTGCATAGACTCCTGGACTTAGGGCCTGGTTTCAGTTTTTTTTTTTTTCCTTCTAGTACCACTGAGTGAAACATCCTCAGTTTCTTCATCAGTAAAATGGGGTTCGTATAGAATGGCTGTGAGAATAAAATGAGAACAGTGTGTGTGCATAAAGAAACAGTAAGGAAGGTGCATGGAGAGGTCAATGTGAAATCCACACAAAAATGTTACTCTACACAACTGTTTTTGCTTCTCACAAATTTCATAATCCCCTCGGTTGTCATTAGGCAAATATGAAAATTACCTTGTCACAGTGGCTTATCATGTTGCTTTGCTCGTGTTATAACATAATCATAAATTTACCACCATCACCACCACCAACAGCATGCGCCCTTATCTTTATCTGCATGTAAATGCATTATAGCAGAATACCCCAGTGTGGGGAAGAAACTGTATGTTCAAATATTATTAGAATACCTGAAACACAATTTGTACATGAAATTAGCTACATAAATTGTGAAATATATGTACAGTTTAACTTGTTTTGCAATAGTCTAGACTTTGAAAATGTTAAGTCAAGTATAAATTAAAACAAAAATAAACTATGAATGCCAATTTTTGTTAGCAAAATCTATCATTACTATATCAGATCGCTGTCTTCCAATTTCAACACTTCTACTTCTGATTTAGGAGAACTCTTACACTGTGTGTGTTGGTGGTGGAATTTGCATTTTCTTTCCCCACCCCCCATCCCTGCCTTTTATACTACTTCTTGATGGTGCCACCTGGCCAGGAAAAAAGCACTCTCAGATATTAATTATAACTGATCTGGGCCAAAAGAAGATAAATCATCATATTCCAAATATCTCCCTGAGATTTCATCCTTATGTTCCCAACCAATATAGGGTTTGTTTTTCTGCAAAGCTCCTCCCAGAACTGGCAATTAGAAAACAAAAACTGGGTCTCTCTACCTCTTGAAATCTCTTCCACAGAAGAAATTACTCATCTACATCTCCCAAAGTAGATCTGTTTTCTTTTCCATGATGTGTTTGTTTCTGCCCTTTACCAAACACAAAGCATCAGAAGTCAATGCTGCGAATCTTGCAGTTGGTTTATCCTGTTGGTTAGGTTCTCAGTGGCCTCAGCTTTATGTTTCCTTAATATCAAAATAGTTTCCTGCTGAAATACCTACTGAAATTCATAAAAAAGAAGCTCTTCAGTATACCACGAAAACATATGTAGTGCTACTAGAAAAACGAAACCTAAGCACACATGAATGTGAACAAGAATCCAAAGTGGTAGAAGAGAAATTCAGGTAAAGGTATGGATGGGAAGTGTGTCTCCTATGAATGTCCTCACCCTGTTTAGGTAGAGAGGAGGTGGAGAGGATAAATGGGTTTACTCTACATCTAAAGTCCATATTTGGAAGGTTTTGCCTCCACATGCATGACTACAAAAACTTTACTTCATTCTTTAAAAAGGATGTAAAGTCCACACCAAAAATGTTACTCTATACGACTGTTTTTGTTTCTCACAAATTTCATAATCCCCATGGTTGCCACTAGCAAACATGGAAATTACCTTGTCACAGTGGCTTACAATGCTTTACCCATGTTATCACATAATCATAATTATAAATTTACCTGGTTATTTCTTGGAGTTTCTGGAGGCTACTTGATTTGTGCACAAAATTTTAACTGTTTAGGTTCATTCATCTCTGTTTTTATTTTAAAAGTCATGTGCTCTTGAGCCACTTAAGAAAGGCTCTGCTGGCACTGACATTGCTTTTTCTCCTGTAAAGGCCAAGCACTGGACCATACAGCCTTCTTTCCGCTGACTTCTTTAGTGACAGGCAGTAACGTGTTCCATGACTAAAAGCCTATTTGATGACCTGAATCAATATTAAGAGTCCTTTCTACATTAAAATAAGCCTCCTTCGTGGTATTTTTAATTGAATTCTTAAATATGTAAGTGTATATAATTAGTTACAAAAGATAAAATTCGAAGTAAGAGAATTGTACTTGAACTCATTAAGCAGTTTAAAGAAATCGTGGAAGATCTTTTAACTGTAAATGTCTGAATTTGGCCACTACCACTTATAAACTCTAATAGAAGGATGCAGCATTTAAAATTTTGCCAATCAATGATACTGCTATATTTTAGCAATTTTAAGTCAATTCTGAAAATCTGGACTATAAACAATTTTACAAGGAAAATTACATTCAATAACTATTTATATAAGAAAACTGCTAAATTATAAAAGACATATGCCAAATGTCCATTTTGTCATACTTGTTGTATTCTCCTATTTACTCTATAGCAACCCTAAGTTCTATAGGGCTGGCATATAGTATGTGATCAATTATATTTTATATGTGAATATTAATACATATTTTAATTGGCTTCTGACTAAACTATCATATGGCCCATGGTAACTTCATTACTCAGGGGCTACAATTCCTAAAGTCATCTGGGGGCAAGAGACCAGCTCATTAACTGCTGTTGTCTCTTTATGCCTAAGTCTTAATAATTTAAATTTCATTGCTAATAAATAATTCATACTATGATAGTATTTTTTTAAAGACCTGAATTGTCCTATAACTTTTTTTTTAAAGATTCACGGGCAATATTTTTCTGTGAATATTTAAGAATTGGTTCTTTAGGGTTCCCTGGCAAAAAAAAAAAAAAGTGTGTTTTAATTTGAAATATGCTAGATTCAGTTAAATAATTAAATAGGGTCCATAAATTTTTACCTTCTCTTTAATAATAAAAAAGTACAATTATATCATTAAAACTTAGTTATCTTACCTAATAATAGACAAACATGTAAATTGACCATACCTCTGCTACACCCACAGCCAATCAGAGCATGCAAATTAGAAGGCCAAAGATGGCGGCCGCCCAGCTGATCCAGGCACAGAATGGCCAGGCAGGGCAGGATGCCTGCTATGAGAGGGAGCGGGGAATCTACCGGAGCAAGTGCCACAGCAAAGACAAAGATGGCAGACTCTGGAGTCTGCAGCAAAGATGAAGGAGGGAGACTCTGGCTGGAGCGAAGGCCTGGGTCCCGGGTGCCAGAGGAAAACTGTGCTGAAAACCAAGGGAAGGAAGGCCTATTGCAGGAAATTCTTCATGCAATGGGCCTCTAGTATTAAAATAATAAAATCAACTAACTAGGGAGGCATAATGCTCTGTAGAATCTAAAAAGGGACTTGTATGTATAAACCAATGTTTCTTTCTCTGCTTATGGGTGTGATTTTCCACTATGGTAAAATGCACATAACATTTACTATCTTAACATTTTAAAAAAAAATACATATTTACTGATTTCAGAGAAAAAGAGAGAGGGAAAGAGAGATAGAAACATCAATGATGAGAGAGAATCATTGATCAAATACCTCCTGCACATTCCCCACTGGAGTTCAAGCCTGAAACCTGGGCAGGTGCTCTGATCAGGAATTGAACCATAATCTCCTGGTTCATAGGTCAACACTCAACTACTATGGCTGGACATAATTTTGATTATTCTAAATACCTCTTATAAGATCAAGCATGCAGTATTTGTCTTTTGGTGATTGCCTGATTTTATTTAGCATAATGTCCTTAAGATCATCTATGTTGTGGCATATGTCAAAATTTCCTTCCTGCTTAACGCTGAATATACCATGCATATGTATGCCACATTTTGTTTATCTATTCAGAGCCTACTTTCAATTCTGAGTACATACCAGAAGTGGAATTGCTGCATTATATGGTGATTTTATATTTATTTTTTTGAGACACTGTCACACTATTTTCCACAGTAGCTGTACCATTTTACATTCCCACCAACTATATACGAGGCTTCCAAGTTTTCCACATCCTCGCCAACACTTGTAATCTCCTATTGTTGTTTTTTATTTGTTTGTTTATTGTAGCCATACTAATGCAGGTGAGGTGGTATCTCACTGCAGTTTTGATTTGCATTTCCATAATAATTAGTACTTTTAATTGTATAGACATTAAACCTTTTTCTTTTACTTGACAATTCTAGAGGAAATGGTCTAAAATAAAAAAGAAATTCAAATTGTAATTTTACCACTATAAGCATATTTTTTAAAGGACTAGTATAAATTTGAGGAAAACAGTTTAATGAAATAAATTAGTTTTTTCTATAGTCAGTCTACAGCTTTCCAAAGTAGCAATTAAAGTATTCATTCACTCATTCATCAAATACTAATTGAGAATCTCATTTGTGTTTCAGTGTGTGCTTATGGAAATGTATAAATCAAACCCATAGCTCCTGCCCTCTGACAACCTATCTCTAGTTTATAGGACATTATCTTTAGTTAGCCATACGTAGGTCAAAATAAAGATGTGCGAATAGTCCCACTGAGAAGTCAGACAGATCTAGTTCAAATATTTTTTCTTTGCCTTTATCAGAGGAATGTCTAGAAAATGTTGCATAAGCTGGATTTACTAATCTGAACAATAGGCAAAATTATTTACTGAAGAGTTTTGTGTATTGACCACTTGGGCAGTGTAAAGTGGCAAACTGTGTGTAGACACCCAAAATGACTTTAACAGTTTTTTTCATTGGCATATATAATGAATATCTTGCTCTAGCGCAGAAAAATGGAGGCTTCCATTAATTTAGAGATTTTTGAATAGTCATTGAAAAAAAGTCAGTAAGTGGAATTAAATTCTGTTGTCAGTACTTAAAAGTTACATAAAGCAAAAAATGCCAGAGGAAATGTAGACATTAGAGAGGTAAAATTGTTTGGTATGATTTGTGTTTGAGAATTATTCATCATCTAACATGTTTACATTTTATTTAAAAAGAAGAAATGGATCCCAGGACCTGCTATCTGGACTATAACACTAATCAATGCATTAATTTGTTTAAGCAAAATCTGCTCTCATGGAGAAAATGTGCTGGTCATGGGGAGTGGAACCATTCCGATCCTGAGTAGCAAGTCCTCACTGCAAATTCATTAGCTGGCTGAATTCTAGGTGTCTTGCCTACAGGTAAGCAAACTCGGTTATGTGGAACAGGGCACCCTTCTTTTGACAATTATTATTTCACCGCAAAATTATAAATTATTAGTTTTTTATGGTATTATATGGCAGCCTCAGAATCCTGGTGATGGTATTGGTCTTTGCTTTGTAATGCTGAAAAGAAATTAAGTTTTGAGACATTAAAACACACAACTTAATCCTGAACATTGGCATCAAGACGATTGGACAGAAGTGTGGTAATACACCTCAGGAAAGGCTCCCTCACCCCACCAAGGGGATTATAACACCATGCTCCTGGGAGACACTTTTCTAAAGCTTTAAACACTTCTCTAAACCTGATTTTGTAAATTTCAATAATTGTTGTTTAAATATTTTGTCAAGATATAGTACTAATTTGGATTTTTTTCTCATCTGAACACTGGGTAATTCTAAAAAAAAAAAGCTATTATACTTAAATCATTATGTTTCCAAATTTTGATACACTGCCTTTATATATTAGCCTAAATTAGCCTATAATAATATCATGAAACTGATTCAGGGTCAAAAATAAAAACTTAGACAGATGCAAATATTTACTAAGGCTTTAAGACATAAAACTTTAAAAAACAACATTCTGAGGTAGGAAAATTGCACTGATATGTATGCACTGCTTTTTTGGATAATATAGTAGCAGATATTAATTGTGATGTTTTTTTCCCTTGAAGCATATTGTGTCTTTCAGTTATTTTGGTATATATAGATAGAATACTTTTGCAATTATACCTTTTTTTGCCCTCAATAAAACTATGGCTGCATTGTTCATCCTTATATTTATCTCTGTATTGGAATGCTTCTTGAAGTTTTCTTTTAAATTTTTAAGTTTCATATTCTATAGTAGAATTTACTTGCTTCTCTAGTCTGCTGCCAGGAAGTTAAATATAATAGTAAAGTTTTACTGAAAAGTGGAAAATAGGAAAATTTGAAAATTGGAATCCTATGCCTAGCTTCTTTTTTGAGAAAATGTTTTTGTACCTATGTGCTTTGGGACTTGACATTAATCATTTGGTTGACCCTAGGAAAGGATGTGAACTGAATCTTCTTAAATAAGGTCAATTTCATTGTTAAATTTTATTGTATTCTTTGTATAAAAATGACCTTCAAAATTCCATCTATCCTAATTGTTTTTGTTTTTATAAGGTATCATATATATATATATATATATATATATGCTCTTAACCTTATCAATCCCTGTACCTATTTGTTAACATTTCCTCAAATGTGTTTTCTCCAGATGTTGAAAGTAAAAAGGCCCTTGTTATTTTTTCCATTGTCACTCTTTACTACTTTCCATAGGCGGCATATTGTGCACGCCAAGGACTGGAGGAAATAACAGATGTGTGAGCCCCAAATTACAGGCACAAAAATAACTTTCATAAAATAGGTTTTAAATGACACCACTTTCCAAAAAGCCAGCTCTAATTGACTCAAGCCTAGAAAGCAGTAACTTTAGGGAACATCAGACACACGTACACTGATCCCAGAAAGTGTTCCACAATGTGACATTAGCTGGGATGATGACATTCCCAGCTTGCTGCCAGCACATTCCAGAAGGCAGGCCGGGTATTTTGGTACAGGTCAAGACAGTTTCTTCAATAGTATTGTTCTGACATTGTTGAGATGCTATTTTATTTATGCAACAACTTCCTGAAAATGCCAACTCCATTGCTCACCCACAAGAGATAAAAGAAAAGACAGAGGCAGAGAAATAAGAGGGGAAACTCTTCCAGTTTTTTCTCTGGATGCAGACAGAATCCTCACCCGGGCTTACTTACTGACTGGAGCAGCACGGGTTCCTGCTGTTCACAGAATGTTACAGATGGCTGCCCAGGCAGGAAGCCCTCCCCCTTCCCTTAACGGTGCTCTGGGGAATGCACGGGGCCTGGAACCAGCCCTCTCCTTCCCTTCCAAACCTCTTCTTCAAACCCCTACTGAGTAGAAAAGAAAAAAAAGGGGGGGGGGGAGAGAAGAGGAGGAAAAAATGCACGTCCCTGGAAACATTTCTGCCAATCTGTTTTTTATGGAATCGTGAATTAACCTCTTCACTCCCGATTAGAATAGCGATTTATAACTTTGCCGGCATCTCTTTAATGTCCTGAATCAATTCCACCAGCTCATTGAAGTGCCCTACCATTTGGGTTGAATTATAATGGCACTTTTGAATTATGCAACAATTTCAAGTAAGCAAAAGCAGGTTTGAATTCTGAAATAATTAATAGTATTCTAGCACATCAAGTATTGTATTAATAGTGTTCTCTGATTCAATTTTTGGAAGTTTTGTGTTTCCCTATAGTTTTTCCTTTTTCTCTTTCTTTTTTAAAACGATATTTTTAAAAAACACCTTGCCTTTGTTTTAGATCTATTTAATAAGGAGTTATTTTCATAATCACAGTTTTTTATTTATAATATGAAGGCAATTTCATTATCACAGTTCTATTTTTACATATTTTAAGGCATACTATATTTGTATACTAAAAACAAGGTATTTCTTGAAGATAATTTTTATTTTGGACTTACAAAAGTTAAGAAATTTAGCTAATATAGGATGTCCCCAAAATGTATACACACACTTTGAATTATTAAGAAGGCAGTGTTTATTAAAATACATTTCATTTTAAAAATTGAGCTACCAGCTTTTAAAGTGTGTATACATTTTTGGGGGACACCCTGTATATATATCTCTCTCTCTGCCCACAGAGGAAGCATAAGCCACATATTTTATGAAAAAGTATGAAATGCAGTATAATTTGTAACCTTATAACTGTTGTCATAGTAAAAACGAAATATGCCACATAAGAATAGAATTATTTTGAAACATTTATATTGCACTTGACTCAAAAATAAAGTGTAGGGCAGGAAAAATAATTTTACCTCTACCCTTCTCTGTTCTTAGTTGAGACATTCCCCCTGATTGGCCTTCGTAATAAAAGACAGATTAATAGGAGAAAATGAAACTCAAGTTTAATAACATATATATCTCATACACATGGAAGACTCAGGAAAACTAAGTAACTAATTCCCTGAGTTGGCCCAACCCAGCACCTTAAATACAGATCTCCAGCTAAAGACAAAGGAAGATACTGGGGAAGTGGGGAAGCCAGTTATGGGGGATTGTCAGGAAATGCACAGGGCAGTAGCTTCTCCACTGATAAGAGTGTGTAGAGATTTAGAGTCATTCTTCTCTTTCTAGTACAGAGAGGGAGTCACCCTTATAAATGGAGAGCCCCTCATCTCAAAATAGGCTAAAGTCCTCTCAGTTTTCAGAACTTTTCCTATATCTGCTGTCTTTAAAATAATCGGTCTAAAATAATTCTTAGGTCAAAGAGACATATTTCAGGGTGGCAAGTTGTGTTCTCCCTCAAAAGTTAGACTACCCCAGACTCCATAATACCAATGATAGAATGGTTAGGTATTTCAGCATATGGAAGATAAAATATTCTAATCAATTATAGTTATACTCCACAAAGAGACAGATAAAGGCTTAAAGAAGAGAAACTATTGAAAAGGCAATTTAAGAATAACAGATGAAAGAGGTAAAAAGAAGAAAACTTCTAATTTTATATTAAGAAATCCAGATATTCTGTGATAGACTAAATTTATATATTAATTAATTCATCAAATATTGAATGACTTTGTGTTTCAAGCACCATATTAAGGATTCAGTCATGAGTAAAACACACTATTTGCCCACAAGAAATGAACAGTGGAGAACATGACAGTCAGGGTTTCCATCACCTATCTAAGGCCCTTTTATCTGAATTCTTGGGAAGGCTAAATGAAAACAAGTCAATTCAACCAGTTCTCAGTTTAACAGTTTGCCAGTAAATACACTTGGCATCCATTCTTATTGGTCACTGCATGTGTTCTGATTAGTCTCAAAGTTGTACCATTCATTAAATATTTTTAATAGCATAACTGTTATATGCAATAGAAACTTAAATCCTTTGGGATTTCTTCAATGGACCCTGAGAAGAAAGACCCATTTGATGTAAACCCCAAGAAGAAATTATTCTGCTGAGATGTACTCCCCATGATCAACTGAGAGCCCAAATTTTATGAATAATAAAAGCCTATTGCCTATTTGCTAATGGGCTTCTCACATATTCTGCATACCTAGAGTAACCTCAAACTGAACTGTAGGCTTTCTACACTATGCCCTGCTTGTTTAAGTTGCCTTACTCAATCAGCTGAGACCTACAGAATCCAATCAGAACTGCACAATTAGAACACCTCATTTACATAAAATGAATCTAATTGAGAACATGGGCAGGAACTTTTGTATAAAAGGCAGCCTCCCCTTGTCTCAGTGAAACACAATTTACATTGCTATCTGAATCTGTCTCCTGGGCTGCAGCTCCTTTGTGCTCAAATAAATTCTTTTTATGTCTTCTTACAGTCCAAATTTAATTTTGGTTTACAGTTCAAACATTTAAAATGTTTATTTGCCTTATATACAGGGTGGGCAAAAATAAGTTTATAGTTGTGAGTATGCAAAACACAGTTTATTCTTGTATTATTGTTTACTATATTACAATTGTAAACCAGCTTTTGCCCACCCTATATGTTCCATTTCTAGCTAAAAAATAACACATAAACAAAAATTAAGAAAAAATACATTGGGTTTTTTAGGAATATTTTTGTCTTTTGTGGGTTTTTTCCTTCTATTTGTTTATTTGTTTGTTTGTTTTGTTGGTTGTTGTTGTTGTGTTTTTTTTTAGGAAAAAGAAAGAGAAATGTGAGTAGAAAGTCTCAACTATTTTTTGCCTGGCCTTGATTTTATTCTATGATACTTACAGATAAAACAGCCTTACAATTACAAGGGAAAGCTAATGTCAGAGGTGGAACAGGATCCCTGAAAACTTGAGCTCTTTAATTACTCACCTGGGATGAGCAACCTCTGAATTTCTTATATAAGCTATATTAATAACTCTCTCTGTTTAACCTACTTTTATTTTGGGAATCTGTTACTTATAGTCAAAAGCATCTGAACTGAAATAATATATTTATAATAATTGGGGTAACTTTTACTCCATAGGAATAAAAATTGAATTACTATGTTAATTCTAAATAAAGGATTTTGTAATATGTATTTAATTCATGCAGGTTTTCAAATCATAAAACTTCTTGTGAGGCATATTAAAGTCTATAAAACCTAGATTCTAGAATAAAGTATTATTTCTTGGATAAACAGTCCTCTTCCATGCATTCTTGAATTTCAGAAGTTTATCTGACTTTGATAGCTAACTTCAAGTGACTCAGCTTTCTGGTTTCAGAGTTAGTGGTGTGTGGTCTATATTCATACCATACAGTTTGATCAACCACAACATAAAACACTCAATAGAGATATAGGCCAACACATTCAAGTGAGAACCCAAGCCAGAAGCCAAAGTTTCCATCTCCATGTGCAACTGTCATTGATTTTAAATACGTATTTGAGAGAAAAGAAAACGGCCTATTGGGCAAATTAGAGCCTATCGGCTTCAGTTCATTAGCTGAATCATAATCATTTTCACATCAATAAGTAAAAACTCAGCTAAAGGGAGGATCTAGAACATTCTATGTTCATAGCACATTTTGTCTTCTAGCTTACAGATTTCCTTTGCTACAGTATAGTCAGTTCCAGTTCACATGAAGACAATGACATACAAGAATATCCTATATAATAAAGATGCAATATGCAAATGGTCGTTATGCCATGAAGCATAATGACTGACGATGTAATGACCGGGTCACAGATCAGCAGGAGGGTGGGACAGGGAACTACAAGCGGGTGGCTGAGAGCTACAAAAGGGGGCAGGGCAGCAAGAATTGGGAGAGGGGGTAGCAGGGGGGAGGGAGCTACAGGAAGGTGGGGCAGTGGCGGAGAGCTACTGGAGGGTGGCTGCGAGCTACTGGTGCATGGATTCCTGCACAGGGCTACTAATTTTATATATCTATATCTATATCTATATTTATATATATCTATATATATATATCTATATATATATCTATATATATATATATATATTTGAGCAATCTGAACAAATGATGTCATGTAGTTTATTATTAAATTATTGGGGCTTAAGCATTTTTAAAAGATGCCTTTATTTCCTCAACACAGAAGATAATTACACAGATAGATACCCTCAATAAAAATAAGGGGCTACAGGGGGAGGTTTGGGGAGGTTTGGGGAGGGTGCGGGCAGGTGCTGGGGGAGATCAACCGAAGGACTTGTATGCGTGCATATGAGCATGAAAGATACTGGGGTGGGGGGGCAGATGGGGACATGTGCTGGGGGGTAGGGGAGGCTGGGGGGAAGACATTGGCGGGGGAAGGAAAACATGAACTACTATTAAATCTAAGTTATACTGCAAAAATATAAGGGGGAAAAAGCTGTGTTTGAAGGACCTCATTTATTATAGTTGTTACTGAATAGTGGAATATAAAGCACAATAAAGATGCATAGAAGTGGAAAAAGAACCTGGAGAACAGTATGGAGTTTCCTTAAAAACGTAAAAATTGAGCTCCCATTTGACCTAGTAATCCCACTTCTAGGAATTTATCCCAAGAAACCAGAAACATTAATCAGAAAGGATACATGTACCACCATGTTCATAGCAGCACAATTTACCATAGCTAAGATTTGGAAATAGCCTAAGTGCCCATCAGAAGATGAGTGGATTAAAAAAAAACAACTGTGGTACATCTACACAATGGAATACTATGCTGAGGTAAAAAAAGAAGGAATTCTTACCAATTGCAACAGCATGGATGGAACTGGAGAACATTATGCTAAGCGAAATAAGCCAGTCAGAGAAAGATAAATATCACACGATCTTACTCATTTATGGAATATAATGAACAACATAGATGATTAACAAAAACAGACCCAGAGTCAGAAAAGCATTGATCAGACCATCAGACCTCAGAGGGAATGTAAGGGAGGGTGGGAGTTAAGGGGAGAAATCAACCAAAGGACTTGTATACATGCATATGAGCCTAACCAATGAATACAGACACCAGGGGGGTGAGGGCATGGGTGGGGTGGGGAGGCAATGGGGAAATAAGGACACATATGTAATACCTTAATCAATAAAGGGAAACATAAGAAAGAACCTATGTTTCTTTAGCATGACATAAAACATGAAATGTGTTTTCAAGGAAAAAACTCAAGTCACACTGAAAATGCCTTAAATGTCTACATATGTAATGATTCAGCAAAGCCGAACGCGCTAATGACAGCCCAATGCCGCATGCCACAAGGCTGCAAAGCAAAGCCATGCCTTTATGTTCCCCTATCCAAGTCCATTAAGAAATAATGTTTCTAAGATGAAAGTCTTGTTAGGGTTTCAATGAAAATGTTTGGCACACCATGATGAAAAGTCAACAATCTGCTTTTTAACGAGAGACACTGGAAAAACGTTGGTTAACATACCATTGAAAATATTAATTCTCCTTAATGGCAGGATGCAACATAGCTTTTTATAGTTTTTGATCCATGTCATAAATTTGGCTATGACAGGGGGATACCCCGGTTTTAACTCACTGGCAAGAGTATTAGCTATTTTCCAGGCCTGAAAGGTTTGGCCCTTAGTATTTTTTGTAATGGGCACCAAAAGCCCGGATTTCTATTCTCAGAGGGATAGGCTGTCTGTGTGTGCATGTGTGCAGGCACATACAGGCAAGCACATGCATGTGTGAGTGTGTACTCAGTGTATGTCTGTTGGTAGTATGAATAGTTTTGGGTTTTTTGGGGGTGTTTTTTAGCTTTTGGAGAGAGAAAATAAAAATGTTACAAGTCCCAATTCCTGGTATTATTGCCAGAATTCCAGAACGTGAAAAGTTAAGTCAATGAGAAAGGTAACAGCCTTACAAACTACAATAACTTGATCATTATATGCCAGATAACATGCTGCCCAATTCAACGGGATGTGCTTGAGAAAGTATATTTTTCTTATACTTTTTCCTTCAGCATCAAAATAAATTCTCAGATTTTAAAGATGATAGAACAACAAGGTGAGAGCAATGAATTTTGGCTTCACAACTTACATTTCAGAACAGTGTTATTCTTGTTCAAAGCCCTCAAATAGTATCTTCTCTTCCTAAAATAGAAATACATATGTGATAAATATAACTTCAGTGCCAGACCATGACATTTTATACTGAACGACTTCTTTCAACTCTGCCAATGACTATTTGTTTTTCTTCAACATTATTGAAAGGCAAAGGACTTTTTAAAATAGAATGACTACAGTGATATTTACTAGAGAAATAATTCTTTGTTGCAATGTGTTAGGAGGACACACAGCAGGTACTTGAATAACATAATTTAGTTCAATGTTGTTTTGTTATAGTGATGAGTGGGATAAACTGACCCCAAGCCAGGGCCATCGTATTTGTGGCGTGCACATGTTCTCTACATGTCTGCATGGGTTTTCTCTGGGGACTGTGGTTTCCTCCCACATCTCAAAGATGAAAATGTGAGGTACACTAACTGGTCCATATTGTCTGAGTGAGTGTGGGTGTTAGTGATGCACCTTACACCCTAGGCTGCCAGGAAAAGCTCCAGGAACAAGAGAAGGGGTTGGAAAAAAGGAATATTACTTATTTCTATTCATCTTTCTTAAATATATGTATAGCTCACCTTTATTTCAGTGTAAGAGTAGATATGTTTTGTCTTTACTTAGAAGGTTGGTGATGTTTTGTGGCCAGAAATATGCAGTTAAAGCTTAACTCTTACTAATATCCATTAGCCTGTGGTAAAAGAACCTACTAACAACATTGAGGACTTACTGTAATTGTAATCATATGTAAACTTATTCCAAATTGTTTGTATGTATTCTTCTTCAACAACAAACAGCAATGACAAAACCTCATAACTTTAAAAGATGCTAACAGCCCTAGTTGGTTTGGCTCAGTGGATAGAGCCTCAGTCCAAGTACTACAGGATCCAGGGTTCGATTCCGGTCAGTTGCAGGCTCATGCCTCGCCTGGGCCCTGGTCAGGGCTCACGTAAGAGGCAACCAATTGATGTGCTTCTCTCACGTTGATATTTTTCTCTGTCTTTCCTTCTCTCTTCCACTCTCTCTAAAAATCAATAGGAAATATTCTCGGGTGAGGATTTAAAAAATAAAAATAAAAAATAAAATATGATAATAGATTTGTTCTATTTTAAATGTCGATGTGGATTCAGTGTCTTAGAGCAATAAATGAGGGGGGGAAAAGATGAAATGTGAACCTCATTTATAGGAAAAAATATATATAGCTTCCCACAAGAGCATTGCATCTTAAATGTTTTTTATGAATAGGAACAAGAACAGAGTTAATTTTACTACAATGTTGCTTCTTTATACCAGTACAAGTAGTTCTTAAACTCTCATAAGCATAAGAACACTTAGTGGATGTGGGACGGGAACTTGTTAAAATCAAGTTTTAGACTCAGATTCCTTTTTTTTTTAATCCTCACCAAAGGATATTTTTCCATTGATTTTTAGATAGAATGGAAAAGACAGAGAGAAACACAGTCATAATCAATTGGTTGCCTCCTCCACGCACCCTGAATCCAGGCCTGAAAAGAGCCTGCAACTGAGGTACATGTTCTTGACTATAATCGAACCCGGGATCCTTTGGTCCACAGTCGGATGATCTTTCTATCCACTGATCCAAACCAGCTAGGGCTAGACTCAGAATCCAGTTCAGTAGATCTGGGGTAGAATCTAGGAAACTGCATGTTAAACAACATTCTTTCTACCATTTAATATCAATGTCAGTGGTCAATTTCTCAACTTTGAGAAAACACTGTTTAATAACCTATGAAGAATTAAATTTTGCACAAAGGGTGTTATTATTATTTATGCCCCTATTGGTTTTAAAGTTAAAAGAATAACTTCATACTTACACTCCAAAAAAGTATGCTCTTTCAAAAGAAGAGCCCCTGTCGATGCAAGTGCAACCATGTTGGCTTAGCAAACACCTGGAAGGAATGTTAAAAGACAATATTAATATCTGAGCAATTATTAAATCAAATTAACTTCAAATTTGCAGCCAATCCTGACCTTTTCATCATAAGTCCTATCAATGTTCAGTTTTCTTTAAATCATCAGATAGAAAAGGGAAAAAAGACAATAAAGCATTAGTTATCCATTTCTTTTCTCTCTCTCTCTCTCTCTCTCTCTCTCTCTCTCTCTCTCTCTCTCTCTCTCTGTGTGTGTGTGTGTGTGTGTGTGTGTCTGTGTCTGTGTGTCTGTGTGTGTGTGTGTGTGTGTGTGTGTGTATCCTTATTGATTTCAGAGAGGAAGGGAGATAAAGATATAGATAGAAACATCGCTGATGAGAGAGAATTATCGATCAGCTGCCTCTTAAATGCCCCCCTACTGGGGATTGAGCCCACAACCCAGGCATGTGCCCTTGACTGGATTCAAACCCAGGACCCTTCAGACCACAGGCCAACACTCTATCCACTGAGCCAAACCAGTCAGGGCTTCTTTGTATTTCTTAAACAAAATATGATGGAGATCTAAAATCATATACCTTTTTTTAATGGCCTGAAATAATCTCACTGTTCAGTCAATGGACATTTTTGTTGTTATTTATATGTACTCTTGCAAAATATGTAGTTTTTTAGAGTGAACATATGTTTAGTTTGTATACCTAGTACTATGTGATATTTCACATTCTCTTCAGTACTTTTTATTGACATTATATCTTTAAGATATAATTTACATTGCAATAAGTAATCTAATCCACAGACTCTGACAGCTATCCATATCCCAGCTTCCCTCAAATCCCCATCAATACAAAGATGCTACAATAGATATCCCCTTTCATATCCTGTAATGGACATGCATACATTTCAAGGCAGATACTACCAATGTATATTTTAAAACAAACTTTAGCAAAGAAGAGTCAATTGGAGTTTCAAAATTCATTTAGTAACCTTAGGACACTGAAAACAATATATTTATAATAACCACATGACATGTATAGCTTACTCCATGAAATAATTGTTATAGTTCACCCATTCTTCCCTGTAATTCTCTCTAGAGTGATAAATTGATTTAAACAAAAAGAAAAGAAAAGAAAACAGAAAAGAAAAACATTGCTCTCAAGGAAAGAGAAATAAATCCTACCTCCCCAAAACCCACGTAGAGTAATATAACTAAACACATAGTCTTTTTCACTTGTGATTATCAATCCAGCTATAAAATTGGTCCAGATATATACAATGGTCTCAATCAAATTTAGTGAATAATTGAATTCTTTGGGGGAAAAATGTAGCTTTAACAATTTTTGAATTTTATGTATATGTACTAGTATTTGAGATACATATATCTTTTAATAAGACATATGTTTAACAGATCAGTCTGTTGTGTTCATATTTACTGAATAAACTTTCACATCCTAGCATTTAATGAAGTGTTACTGTAATTTAATTTGTTTATCTGGCCTCCTCTCTTTATATTTGGAATTATCCTGGCAGTAAATACATAAAAGCTGCTATGCAGAGATCAGCAAATATCTTTAAAAACTTAACAGCAATTTAAAGTAACCTTCACAGTACATATTAGAACTCCTTGCAGAGCCTCCTGAAAACATGATCCATGTGGCCATTTCTGTTCTTGATTTGATTTCTGCACACTTTTAACTATTGACTGTCCAAAGTAAGGCTTGAGTAGCATGTGCCAACAAAATGAGATTTCACATAATATATTTTAAACAATTGGAAAGGGTATTTTTATTGATTAAGCATTTCAACGAGATAGGAGGGGTGAACCCTTTTTTTAGTGGAAGCAAAGATCTGAAAAAGCACATAGGAAGACAATGTGGAAATGAAAGTTGAAAACAGATGAAGCTGAAAGGGTATCTCTGCCTTTGAGTTTGATGTACACTTAAGAACTTCCCTGGGTTAACCCTAAGTGCATGGCATTTCTTCTAAACTGGACTGCATTCCCAGTCACTGGGTCATGTATAAACTGACTGTAGGAGAGGACAGTCACCTAATTGAAAGGTGTTGTCCGCCATGTAGGTAATCACTGACAGAAGAAGGCTTTACAAGTTATTAAATACAGTGAATATTTTTTTCACTTAATCCTCATTATCTTCTAAGGTAGCTGTAATTCATCACATTTTACTAATGAGGGAAGTAAAGTTTGAAAAAGAAGAAAATGTTTTATGGTTCTATTTAATATTATGATGCTCTTGAATATTCAACAGTACAGATGATTCCCTTTTTTTTCTCTCTCTCTCTCTTATTCATGGGCAAAACCCTAAGTGTGTTTTTGAATCTTGGGAACCTCAAAAGCAAGTTTCACTTGAGAAATCCTTACTTTAAAAAATCAGGAATCACAAAGACAAACAATATTTTATTGGCTTATTCAAAAAACACAATAGTTATTTTCAAAAGGAAATAACAGATAAACGTTGTTTATATAAGGGTAATTCAGAATTACTTGGCTGCACTCATGTTTGTTGATAAAGCTGAAATGAACTCTCACTTAGATATACTTTGAAGCCCAGTTTCTGGCCTGGTTCCAAGGGTGGAGTGAAGGAGAAATCTATCAGCAGTCAGTCCTGATTGTATTTAGAGTCCTATGCCCAGTACAGAAGATATATTTCCTTCCTTGCACAGATCTTAGGAAAGGCAAGGTCTGTCCCTGCTGTCTGTAGCACCTTTTACATTTTCTTTTTCTTTCTGATAGCAAGGCAGGAGTAATGAGAGCTGTGATAATGCTTTTTAAAGATCTTCCAATTATGTTATTCACATTGATACTAATGTGATACCCATGTCCCTAGTTATGCCATGGCGTCTCTGTCATCCTCATTATTCTCAGTGTTAGAGACTCATTCGTTTTTGACAAGTCTTAAATATACCATGTAGATGAGTAAAGCCTACACAGGCTTTAAATAAACCACGGAGATGTGTAAAGCCTACACAGCTGTCCGTCCAAAGTCCATTTCTCCCCTAGTTTGTGGACACAGTCCCATATTTCTAGCATTTTACGCATATTCAACAGAAATTCAGATATTCCTATACCTTTATGTATACCTAATGAATCTTTAAGAAAAAGATAGGAAATACTAGTATATAGCATTTATCAAACATAATTGATTTTCTGAATCATGGGAGGCGAGTGCCCACTTACTTTGTTTTGCCTCAGAAATTAGCGCTATTTGGGTGGCATGAGGCTAACCAATGAATTAGCTAACGTGGAATATCAGGAATCTGATTTAAGTTCTGCAGTGGTTCTCAATCTTGGTTTCATGACAGAGTCACCTGGCAAGCTTTTAAAAATACTAATTCCCATGCCCTGGTACTGTTGGAGTTGAGAATTATTGAGCTAAGTAATCACTTTCATTTTTAAAAAATGAAGGCATGTGTCTCTTGAAAATTTAAAAACCTGGGATTTTATTTACCTATTGATATTACTATTGGACCTTCTTGAATTCAAACTTCATGTGTAGGCATAATGTAGTGTATCTTAGGTTAAACCTTCATAATCTTATTCATCAAAGTGTGTTCAAAGGTATAGGAACTTGCTAGATTCCATCTGAGCATCAATGGATTGCAATGTCTCTTTTTATAAGAATTCCTTGGGAGGTTAGCATGCACATTTATGATTGGGAGAAAAACTGATATGTAATTTTAGGCATAGAGAAATATTTTGAAAGTAGTAATTCATTATTTTTGTGATCCAATTTTATACTAGAAAATAAAATGAGCACTACATTAAGGAATGGACAGGGGAATATTGCCCCACAAATTTATAATGTGCGGGACGACAACCAAGTGGTGATTCACAGATATTCATCTTAGTCCTTAATTATTTTCATCTAACACCTAGTTTCATTTCATAATAAATGTGCTATCTTTTTACATATGCTTTCTTTCTGTGGCACTACATAGAATTTTTCATTCTATGTAAGAAAATTGCAACAGAGGCAGTCTAGCCAAATATCAAGGAATTGGGGCATTTGGTGATTGGCAACTAGTTACTGAAAAATTTTGCCAAGCAGAATATTGAGTTTTCAACATTGAGTTTTATAGTTCTTACAACCAGAGTCATATTGAATCTTCAGCAAAATACCCTTAATTTCTATGGGAGGTTAATTTGCTTCTCTTCAGTGCTTATTTTAATTCCTCTTCTATGTTCCTTTTCCATCTCACCTGACCCTTCTTCGTAACTGGAGGCAGACTGAAGAGAATCAGGCAGGTAAATTCATTTTAGATGTTCTAGGGATATTTGCTGATCTTAAAAAGCACATTCTTGAGAAGACCTTTGCTATACAAATCTTTTGGTTCAAGGTGGAAACTCTTTAATCTGACTACTAGTTCACTGCACATTTAGAATGGACTCTCAATAAAAGAGTTAATTTCCTTCTCTTTCAAAACCTCTCCCTTTCCTAAATAATACACAAAAAAGCTAATAGCTAAAACTTATTTGCATATTCATATTTATCAGGAACTAAGTACTCTATAGTATTAATTCATCAAGTTTTCATAAGAAAACAGTTGAGGGCACTGAAGCACAGTTTTTAAAAAAATAAACTTTATTTTTAGACCAATTTAAATTTATACAAAAATTGTAAAGATAGTAGAGAGTTCTCATAGATCCCACATCCAGAGGCACTATTAACATTATAATTAACATCTTACATTAGTATAGCTATAATTAAGGAACCAACATCAATAAATTATCCTTGACTTAATGATAATTTAACTTTATTTTTTAGTTTTTACTTAGTTCTGCACAAGAGATTTTTAAAGTAACCTCCAGATTATACTGTAGTATAGACAGAGCTTTCCTTTAAATCTAAATGAACTCCAGAGGACCAAATTTAAGTACTGTTTTATAATGCCTTATGAGAAAAAAAGTATTCCATTAAATCAGACATCTTGAGAAGAAACCTTACATCAAATAAAAAGGGAAATAAAGTCTTTGCTCTAGTTCTGGGAAAGCCAGTACACTCTGAGGAAAATTCTGATGTTGTGGAAAACTTACATGCAGCATTTGTGATGAAATAAACCAAGTCCATTGCCATCATTTATAAGTAGGCTTCAGTTTCCTTTCTGGAAAATGGGAATAATTCAAGGACTATTGAGAGGATTTTTGTTAAGGGGAAGGGGCATCTCCTATATGCGTAATACAAAACTATTTAATTTTTCCACTTCCTTTCTCTCTTTCATATTCTAAACCATATGTGTCTATGTTTACTATTTGTAAAGAGAAATTTCTTGATAGGAAAGTAATAAAATGTAGGAATGGCCACACAAGTGGAAACTGTGATACTTCTCTTAGCCCTGAGGAAGTTGATTGGCTACCATCCTGCATGATTTTCTTATCTTTGGCTTTATGATAGTATCATAAGATTGGATTCAAATGAGCATTTAAGACCACTTTGGTTCTAATTTTATATTGTGCTGTCTCCCTATCATCAATTTCAGGATATTTAAATAACTGATATTCAAACCTCAGAAGGATGGTTCTCTAAACAATAATTAACTCAATATTGTAAGGCTTCTTTCCAAGAGTTAGTCTGGTTTTCCTAAAGAGAGTTGGCTTCCTATATTCCTATTGCTTCTGGTGCTTGTAACAGCATTGGGAAAAGAGAGCTCATTTTGCATATACACAGCATGGCTTTAGCAAAAGAGGAAAAATGTCTGTCCAGCCAAGAAAACACATTCACACACCCCCATATGGATATGCCACCCACATGCAAAAGTCTGATCCTGGGAGCTACCTTTAGAATTGTCATCCTGTTCTGCTATGGATAGTGGAGCTAAGATGTATACATATTCAGTAGTGTTTCAAGCCCAGGGAACTCCTCTTTCATTGTTATTCTGTCACTCCCCTTTTCTTTCCTTCCCTGTTATTGCTCCTATCTCTCTCAATATGTCTATGTTATGAATGTTCTAAAATGGTCATTTAATTGCTTTAATTAAAATGTGTTAAAGTCATAAAAAGAGCTTTAAATATTAGATGCTTTAAACTTTGTTAGAGTTCCCTCAGTAACTATAAACAGGTATAGTCCACTTGCATTCATATATAATAAGATTTCTTAAGCTTTTCCCTACAAATATATAAATAGAAGCTTAATTTATAAATATGAATTATTTCCCACTTAAGATACTAGCTATTTCATTTCCACGTTAAGGGAAATTTATCTGTATCATATATCAATGGATTTAGAAAATCAGAGTATACAAACATAGGATTCAAAGGGACCCTGAAATGTTGTAACATTCATTTAGAAATACTTTACCATTCCAAATAATGTTAAAAATTTCCAGAAAAGAGATTTTATGACTTTCTATAGTAATGTAATATATTTTTAAAATTTCTCCTGTCTCATGTTCATGTATCAAAGGAAATTAGAGGATTAATACCATTAATACCCCAACAAGCTTATACTAACTCTGCAACAATGGGTATGGAACTTACATCAGATCTGACTGCCAATATGTGTCAAAATCTACATATATAAAAGCCCAGTGACCAAATGGCAGAATGACCAGAACAACTGGTCAGCTAGTCGCTATGATGTGCACTGACCACCAGGGGGCAGACATTCAATGCAGGAGCTTCCCTCTGGTGGTCAGTGTGCTCCTACCATGGGAGCACTGCTCAGCTGACTGGGATGAGTGGTGCTCCCACAGTAGGCTGATCCCCACAGGCCATGTCCCCCACCAGTGAACAAATCCGTGCATCAGACCTGTAGTAGATAATATAGAGACCAAGAATCTCTGTGCATCTGGTGGCAACATATCTTAGTAGTTGAGTGTGGGCTTTGGATATTTACATCATCAATTGTCTAACACTGCCACCTTTGTTTTTCTTTAACTATATGATCTTGGGGAAATTACCTATCCAGTATGTCTCTGTTCCCTTATCTTTAATAAATGTAATAATATAACTCACCTCATCAAGATGAATTAATATACTTTAAGGGGATAGAAACATATTTAATAAGTAGGATTTACATTATCTCTATGAAATAGACATGGCACTTCTAGAAATATTTTAAATATTTAGTCTTTATTTAATCTCCTGATATGTTATTTATGAGCCATTATTAGTCCTATTGTTTGGTTGCAGAAAAAGGGTAAAGTGAAACTGGAAACCTGCTCCAGAGGGTTCTATTTGACAGTGGCAGAGTAGAAAGTTAAACTCAGGGTTATCTCACTACAAAGCCTATTTCGCCATCTGCCTCCAGGATGAGGCAATTATCATTCTTCCCTAGAATGACAGCATTGAAGCTCAGTCTGCTTACCTTATGTTGTGGTATAATTTTATTTTTACAATTATTTTACCTATTATGAAACTATTAATTAAATCTATTTGCCTCAGCGAAATGTTATAATAATTTTAGACTTTTATAAAAAGAATCTATAAAATACCTTAAACAATTATTGGGTCTTTTTGTTTTGTTTTCTCTGTTTATTCATACCTTTATGTAACAGCAAGTACGTGTTAACTACTATATGACTAATGTTATAGGGAAAATGAAAATCAAAAAGTATTAATGCTAAGTGCCACTTCTAAAAGAATTATCTAAGGAGAAGAGATGAAACAACTCCTCATTCAATGTATGATAAAATATTCAACATTATCTAATTAACTACTAACATGAGTAACAGAGGAAAGAAAATTCCTAAAGTAACAATGATTTTAGGTAACTCAATAAAGTAAGTTTTGAGATAAGAATAAAATAACAAAGAGAATTCACCTACAACATACAAAGCATTCCAGACAAATGATACAGTGCAAGGGAAAGTGTGCAGGTAGAATTGAGTATGGTTTATTGCGGGGGGGAGGGGGGTTTTGAGGAAAAAATCTAGGTGAAAACAATGGAGTTGAGAAGATATCAGAGCTGAGACTAGAGAAAACTATCTCAAAAATATATTATGACCAACTTGGATGATAAATTGCAATGTTTCCATTTTATTCAGTAAATATTTTGGGTCCACTGACAGTTGTGAGCCAAGAAAGTTCTGCAATATTTTACAGAGATTTCTAAACGATTTTGTGTTTAATATTAAACTATTTTAATGCCTTTCCTTCCGTCTACACATGATGGAGGAGGAAAATTGGGAATAGGATTATGTAAATGCCACCAGCCTAAGTGGAGTAAGAGAGTGTCAAATTGCAGTTTGAAATTTCTGTGCACAATTATGTAGAAGAAATAATGAAGATCACTAAAACTTTTCTGGTAAGAAGTGATGCAAAGCTAAAACAGAGAGTAGAAAAGTGGTTGCCAGGGCCTGAGGGATAGGGATGTATGGAGAGGTAGCAAATAGGTACAAACTTTCAGTTATAAGATGAATAAAGCCTGAGGATTTAATGTATAGCATGGTAACTGTAGATGATACCACCATATTGCGTAATTGAAATCTGTTTAGAAAGTAGAACATAAATATTCTCTCTCTCTCATACACACACAAAGGTAAAATATCTGAGATAATATGTTAATTAACTCAATAGGAGAAATCCTTTCACAATGTATATGTATGTCAAGTCATCATATTGTATACTTCAAATATCACAAATCTGTCAATTACAGTTCAATAAGTCTGAAAAAATAAAGTACTAATATTTCTAAAGAAATTGCAAAGAGAATATGGTCAAAATAGCAAGAGCTAGGAAAGAAAAAGTATAATTAATTAAAAAAAACAGAAAGCAAAGAAGATAAAAGAATAAAAACCAAACTTAAATACTAGTTATAAAAGTATATGAGCAGGTTAAATTTCTCAATTGATATTTGACCAAAAGTGGTAGGAAAAGTATAAAAATAAATAGTCTGGTAAATTCAACCAAAAGGAAAAAACAGACAGGCATTTTAAACATTCTTGAAAAATTATAGTGCAAGTAAATAAAATAACAAAGGCCCTAACATTCAAATAATAAAATGGATAATAAATACTAGTAACTATAGGATATTCATAAAAGATATCTAAGTGATCATTTTATATCTGAGGTAATGTTTGTTCCATAGTTACCAGTTGAATATAAATTTGTACAAATATTCTAGAGAATAATGGGTGAGGGAGAATCACAAAATTTTAATTTTATACATATATAGTCTTTTACTCAAGAATTCCTTTTCTAGGAATTTGCCTTAAGGAAATAATCATGAATGAATATAAAGATTTGGGTGAAAAGATGAACAGATGTTCACTTAAGCTTATTGTTTATATTATCAATAAATGGGAAACATGTAAATGTTCAACAAAAGACTTCTGAAATTAAGTATATGTCTTTAGGGTGAAATATGATTAAATATCATTCAACTTTTAAAAATTATAATTTAGAGGAATATTTTATGACAAGAGAAAATATCTCCAGTATATTAAGTTTATAGAACAAATGTAATGGGAAATAAGATGTGATGTATATATAATTTCAAAATCCTAGTGGATAAGATTTCCATCTCTCTTCTTACATCTTTTTACTTAACTTGTTCCCCAGAACCTAACATGTACCTTAAAGGAACCTCAAGTCTCAGCTATGCAGAATATCAGATGACAAATTAGTAGAAGACATGGCGCCTTCTACTGAGATCAGGACGGAGAAGTTAATACTACTTTGCTCCACTGAGTATCACAGCACTTGGGCCATCCCATCTCTCCTTTCCCTCCTTTTACCAAATTTACATGTGAAATAAGGGATTAAAATCATGTATAGTAAGCCTATAAGAATAATGACATATTTAAATATAAATGAGATGATTAGGAATATGTATATAATTTTTTTCATCATCAGACAATTTACTTGGACTCAGAAAATAAATTAAGCTAGTATATGAAGTTGCATTTCTCACCCATATTTTTTCAGAAAGAAATTTATACTTGCTACATTAAAATATTCTCATAGGATGTTATTTTGAAAAATAACCATTTATTCAAAAATTTGGTGACAAGAGTTGCATTTACATTTTTGGAAATCTCTTTGATGTCTTAATTGAATACAGTTGTATTCTTACATTTTCCTCCCTGCAACTAATCTGCTGCAGTATGATTTTGTGTGTGTGTGTGTCGGGGGGGGGGGGGGAGTATATAAAGAAAATCTACTGTCCCACAGATATGTAATTAGAAAAGGAATGAGAATTTTCAGGTAAACTACAAATTTCTTCTTTAAATACTATAACAAAATATGACAAGGAGTGATTTCTTAACACTTAGTTGGAATGTAGAATTGGAAATCACATCAGTCAACTTTTCTTACCCTGTTATATTAAAATCCACTAGTTTTTCCTTACATTTAAATGACTATTTTACTTATATGTGATTTTGAAAATTTATATATTTGTCATTTGGAAAACAGAACACTAATTTATGTACTCTTACAAACACTGACATATTTCATGACAAATTATCAAAAAATCGCAATCATAAATGTCCTCACTAACTTCATCAGAAAAGTGGTTAAAGTATCAAGAAACCAGAACACTCATGGTGGTAGGTAAAAATCTTCCAGAGTACTCATTTTCACTTGACAGCTCTAATTTTATCACAATTACTGTCAGTTGTTTTTTTCCCCAAAGTGTCAGTTTCACTTTATTAATTTTTGAGGATATGCCTGTCCAATTCCCAAGTATAAAGAACCACAATTGGTCATTCAATCATTATTTTGAGTGAAGATAATATTCTATGATAACATTTAGTCATTCTGGAACAAATAATCTATATATATAAAAGCCTAAGTGACCGTTACAACCAGTCAACTGAATGAGTTTTTGTCCAGACCCTATGACACACAATGACCACCAGGAGGCAGACACTCAATGCAGGAGCTGCCCCCTTGTGGTCAGTATGTTCCCACAGCCAACCTCCCATGACTGGCCAACCTTCTGCAGTCCCTAATTCAGCCAGCTGGCCCTGATCGAACCTCACTGGGACTGGGTAAGAGGTATCCAATCAGCCCCGATCGTCAGCCAAGCTGAGGGACCCCACCCATGCACAAATGAATGCACCAGGTCTCTAGTGGAATTATAATCAGTCCTGAAAAGGAAAAAATAATTCTAAGTAGAGGGCTGAGAAAAGACATAAATGCATTAAAGTGCGTGGCATCCTGTAGTGATACTACTTTGTCTGGATCATGGAATAGATAATCAGAGCAAAGCTGGCAGATAGAGGAGATTTTGTTAGATATTATAAAATCATGAATATTATGTTGAAATTTTGATCTGCTAAATATTTTATGTATAGAATCAAAACTAGCCTATTAAATTTGGATTATAGATCCTAAAATATGATAATACGTTTTCTACACACTCAGCTGTGTATTTCAGTAAATCTTTTTTTTTTTTTAGTATTACAAATGTCATTGAAAAACTTCGCACAGAGATGTAAAATAAGGCATTATAACATGACTTTTGATCGCCTCTAAGCCTAAAAGTCTTTTAGATAATTAGAAAATATTTTTCCTCTTTTGGCTGTTATTGAATTCTTTACAGATAAGTAGAATCAACACACATTTCACCCAAAGTGCAAAGGCAGTCCTTGGAAATAGGTTTATCTAGACTCAACTTCTTTCAGTTACTTAAAATGAAGCACCGAATTGAAGATTTCCCATCTATACCTTGTTCTGGAAATTGGTCTATTCCCTCTGAAAATTGGTGTCTACCTTTTCACTTAGATTCTAAGGGGCTGTCTTAGTTGTTATTCAACACTAATGTTTAGCTCTGACATTGCCTTAACAAGATGATTTGAAGATTAAAAAAATATATCAAAGTGTGCAAAAAATTCTTTGCTGTTTAAAGTACTTCTAACTCAATCTAAACTTCACCAATAGCTAAATGATTTCTTTTTGTGATTTTTGGATCAGATAGGAGTTTTATCCAAACTATTTATCCTAATCAGCAGTTGGAGGAGAAGAATGTTAAATAAACGATCTTATTTTGATTCTTTCTCTGGATGTTTACCAGGCTGTTGACAAAACCCAGAGAATGTTTAATGACTTGGTGGGGGAACTTGAAACAGAAGTGGGAACTGCTCTCAAGGAGACTCATTTGCTTTTTTTTTTCCAGTGCAACAAAAGGAAAATGATGACAGGCCACCTCTGGGTACCCAGTTTGAATTAGAAAATTCATCATGCTCCTTGTCGAGAGTTCAATTCTCTCACATCGAATTGAATAAACATTCTCAATGAAAGCCAGAAGGACATAGATAAAATTCAGATGTCTTTAAAAAGAAATTTTACACAGGGGATCGAAGGGGACAGGCTCTCCAAAGTCTCACACATGGACTTATGCAAGGTTGCTTGTGTTGTGCCAAGAAATAAGGCGTGTGGCCTCCACACTGCATTACAACTGAGACCCCATGGTCACAGCCTTAAGAGAGTTATCGCTTAGGAATGTAGTGATAAATAAGCCATTATAATATTAACCAAGGAATCAGTTTGGATGCACATCCATTAAAGGAATTACTGGAGTTATTCAATTTTAAATCCTTATTAATCTTTTTATATCTTGGGTAACACAAATTCCCTAAAGCATGCTATTTAAAGCTTAGGGAAAATGCATCCTCAAGGACCAACTGCCAGCAAAGAAGCTGTTTTCAACATCTGGGAATAAAAATCACCACCAAATATAGATCATTGGGTCAACTTGCTTTGGGAAATGGTGAAATAAAAAAACGTGAGTTACAACATTTACATGAGCTTGCTAGTTTTAGAGTATATTCCGTTATGCCTGGTAATGTATAGAGGTGATTATTTTCCATCTGGCAGCAGAAGTCTGGAAACATATCAATCATTTGTTTCTGTGTATTCTTTATTTATTTCATTTTTCTCTCATTGATATAAAAATCCAACCAAAGTAACTTTCCTATTTTCTATCTAAATAAACTCAACAGCCCTAGCTGGTTTGGATCAGTGGATGGAGCATCCGGCTGCGGACTGAAGGGTCCCAGGTTTGATTCCTATCAAAGGCACATGTCTGGGTTGCAGGCTTGATCCCCATTAGGGAATGTGCAGGAGGCAGCCAATGATTCTCTCTCATCATTAATGTTTCTATCTCTCTTTCCCTCTCCTTTCCTCTCTGATATCCATAAAGATATATTAAATAAATAAATAAATAAACAAAACAAAAAACCTCAACAATTACTATACAGAAGTTGAAACTGGTATTGAGTGGTTTCTCTCACTTGAGAAAAATTAAAGCGAAGATATAAGAAGTGGGCATAATTTTGATAGAGCTGTTACTCTAAACATTCTTGGTCAGTTATTTAATTCTAGTGACCTGGTGCATGTATTCATGCACCCTGAAAGAAAATTAATTAGAAGGTGGCCAACTGGGTGGGACTGGGCAAGTCAGGCCAGACATGCCTTGGAGCCAACCTCCCTCGGTCTCTCTGGCATCTGTGGACTGAGCTGGGTCCCTCCATCAGGTGGGGCCCCTTAGCCTGGCCTGTGGGGATCGGGCCAAAACCAGTTCTGTGACATCCCCCGAGGGGTCCCAGAGTGCTAGAGGGTACTTTGCAAAGTTGCTGTCTTACAGAATGTGGAATGCAAATGCAAGTGTGCAGTAAACCAGATTCGGGGCTGACAATGCCCCAGCAACAACATAACTCACAACCAAAGGTGGAATTGGATGGCCTCATGAAGAATCGGGTTCCCTCCTCTCTAGTTTTGGGGTGCATCACCCGAGAACCATTGCTGTCAAGTCACTGCAGCTCGGCAGCTCCTGTGTTGAGCATCTGCATGCTGGTGGTCAGTGCACATCATAGCGACCAGTCAGACGGGCAGAGGGACACTTAGTATATTAGCCTTTTATATACGGAGATTGATACTTTAATCCCATCATTTTTAACCAGTTATCTAATCATCTTCTAATCTAGATTTTGTTCTCAATGTTACTGAATGTTTCCTTTTACTTCTATAAGGAATGGCCAACTCTCCTCACAATTTACTGTTTATCTTTTGTAGTATTTCTCCAACCCAATAATAATTCAACCAAAATTGTTCTCATGAAAAATAATGACTTTCTCATTGCCCTGAGCACATTATATAATTTACTTCTTCTTGAAATAAATTTATTGAAATGACTCTTAGATGCCTTTGTTCCTCACTCGTTCTTCTTTGTTTACTTTTTGGACACCTATTTTCCTATCCCAACCCCTAAATTTATAGTTTCCTGCGATTTTCTTATTTTCTCACTAATTTTCCCACTCTCTATACTCTCTACAAATTTTCATTCTCAACACACACACACACACACACACACACACACACACACACACACACATGTGCACACATACGAATTCCAATAAGCAACAGTCTTCTCATACAGCTGCATCCTGCATATATCCATTTGGCTTTCACATAAATAACTGAAATTCAATCTGTGCAAAGTTGAACTTTCCCACTGACATTTCTCCTTTCAATGTTCAAAAACTGTATTGGTTGCACTACCAGTTATAGAAACCTGGGAGTTTTGGGAACTTATCTATTCCCTCTCCATCATTCCAGTACCAATCAATCTTATACTTCTGAAAGTTTTACATATGAAATATCTATTAAATTTCTCCTAGTTTTTCCTTACCCATCCACGACTTTTCCAAATCATACTGTATCATCTTTCCCTTGGATGACTGTTAAAATATCCTTAATATGACTTTCTGCCTCCAATATTGTGTTGTTGTAGTTTTTAAATTACACACTATACTATAGGAAGCAAAATCTGAAACAAAAAAAAATCCTATCATACCCTACCCTGCTTAATAATCATTAATGCCATACAAGATACAGGCACCTAAATATACAGAATATTTTAGTACTAATAATTAGAAGCTTAAGTTTATATATCTTATCTAATAAAAGAGTAATATGCAAATTGACTGTATCTCCAATCAAGTCACACCCACAGCCATGCCCACCAGCCAATCAGGAGAAAATTATGCAAATAAATCCCAACCAAGATGGCTGCAGACACTGAGAGCAGGAGGGAGGTTTGGGTTTCCCTGGCAATGGAGGAAGCCACACTTTCTGCCTGCTATTGCCGGCCTAGGCCTCCACTCACTGCTATACAGTTTCAATTATAGAAAATATATAATCCCAATAGAAATGGTGGCAGCCATGGAGCTCGAGAGAGCAGAGGCTAAGGTTGCCTAGGCAATGGAGGAAGCCAAGCTTCTACAGCTCTAGCTGGCCTAGGCCTCCACTCCAGGCTACAATGTTTCAATTATATCACAGTCATGGAGCCAGCAGAAGGCTTGGCTCTGCTCCAGGCTACAAAGTTTCAGTTGTAGAACATAAATTAATTCCAGATCCCAGGGCCTCCACTTGGGTTGCTAGGAGGCCTGGCTGGCCTATAAACCACCATAAGCCCCTTTTCCAGGTCACCCCACACCCCAAAGGAACCCCCACCCTGATCCAGGACAGCCTTCAGGGCAAACCAGCCTCCCCACCCATGTACCAGGCCTCTAACCTATCTAATAAAAGAGTAATATGCAGATTAACCATCATTCCAACACACAAGAGGGCTACCCCCATGTGGTCAAAAATCCTGTCCTCATGTGTACACAAGATGGCTACCACAAGATGGCCAGCAGGGGGGAGCAGT
The DNA here is from genome assembly GCA_027563665.1 of Antrozous pallidus. NCBI lineage: Eukaryota > Metazoa > Chordata > Mammalia > Chiroptera > Vespertilionidae > Antrozous > Antrozous pallidus. The sequence continues at coordinate 68,403,351 of CM050521.1, forward strand.
TGGGAGTGACCAGGCCTACAAGGGAGGGCAGTTGGGGGCGATTAAGCCTGCAGGGGAGGGCAGTTAGGGGTGACCAGGCTGGCAGAGGGGGGAAATTGGAGGCAAACAGGCTGGCAGGAGAGCAGTTAGACAACAATTAGGCTGGCAGGGTATTGGTTAGGGGGTCATCAGGCTGGCAGGCAGAAGCAGTTAGGGGCAATCAGGGAGGCAGGCAGGAGACCAATTTGGAACCAGCAATCCTGGATTGTGAGAGGGATGTCCGACTGAGTGTTTAGGCCTGACTCTAAACGAGCAATGGGACATCCCTTGAGGTGTCCCAGATTGGAGAGGGTGCATCTCCATATGAGGGACATCCCCCATACCCCATTCATGAATTTCGTGCACCGGGCCTCTAGTATATATATAACAGAAAAATCAGAAATGATGCTAGAGTTGCTTATAAAATAGAGAACTGAATTTATATCTCATAAATATTCTGAAGATAGATTTAGGTTGATGTGAAGGTTTCACAATATCAATGACCAGAGATCGTTTTTCTTGCTCTGCTAAGTTCAGCACAAAGTTTCCATTCTCATGACTACTTTATGATTCAAAATGGTTGCTACTTATTACAGGTAGCAGAAAGAGAAAATGTAGACTGAATATGGAGGAAAAAAAGCATCTCAAACAACTTCTAAGTATTTTTTTCCCCTCAAAGTGATATACGACAATAATAGAAAAAAAATGAGTTATATAAGATGGGCTCTAAATAATGAGGTATTCTTTTATAGTATACTAAAGGCCCAGTGCACGAAAATTTTTGCACTCAAGGGGGTCCCTCAACCGAGCCTGTGCCATCTCACAGTCTGGAATACCTCAGCAGATGTCCCCTGCTGGCTTAGGCCTGCTCCCTGGGGGATTGGGAGCCCTTAGGGGATGTCTGACCGATGGCTTAGCCAGCTTCCCACCACTGCTGTTGTGCTAACAGCCATTAGCCCACTTGTGGCAGAGTGGAGCTCCCCCTGTGGGTGTGTATTGATCACCAAGGTGGCACCTCCTGCATTGAGTGTCTGCCTTCTGGTGGTCAGTGCACATCATAATGACTGGTCATTCCTGGTCATTCTGCCTTTAGGGTCAATTTTTTATGTTAATCTATTATATAGGATTATGTTATTTTATTTTATCTTACATTTATATTCTAGTATTTTATTATATCTCTTGTGTCATATATTATATTCTATTTTTCAAAAGCAATCATTTCTCAGTTATTGTTTAAATTGCTTCCTCAGATGATTTTAAAGATTAAATTGCATTGTGCCTAAAGTGGCACAACAGTACATGGCATATAGAAGATGCCAAATTAACCGTATCTTTTTACTGTTAATGACAATCAGAATACTGAAAAGACCCAGAATATCTAAGCATGGAAGGTCCTCTAATAATGATTTACTCCTGGGATATTTAAAAAATCTAATTATTTTATTGATATTTGAACCCCTAATTTTTCTTTCTTAACATATGCCAGCCAGACCCAGAGCTCTCCAGAGATTTGACCAGGAAAAGAAAAAAAATAGAAGAGTGATATTGAAAGGAACATTGGGGCATCAGGAAATAAATAAGAAGTGTCTACTATAAGGTCCAGGAATATATACAGGGCTACCGAATGAAGAAGAGAAGAGCACAGTAAAGGCAACATAAAATTGAAGCAACCCAAAGTATCTCCCCCAAGTGAAGGTTTAATTGGTAGTCTTCTAGAATTTGCATGTTCTCTAAGTAGTTACTGATGAGTTGTGGAGATAGCATATATATTTATATTTTCTAATATAAATGGTTTTAAATTAACTAGAGGCCCAGTGCATGAAATTTGTACATGGGGGGGGGGATCCCGTCAGCCCAGCCTGCACCCTCTCGCAATCTGGGACCACTGTCCCTTAACTGCTCACTTACCTGCCTGCCTGATTGCCCCTAACCACTCTGACTGCCTGCCTCATCACCCTTAACCACTCGCCTGCCTGCCTGATTGCCCCTAACCACCTCTATCTCAGTCCCTGCTGCCATGGCTTCATCTGGAAAATTGTCCGGAATGACATCTGGAAGAACATCTGGAATGATGTCCAGAAGGTCGTTTGGCTGTCCGGTCTAATTAGCATATTACACTTTTATTATTATAGATAATCAAATATTAGCTAATAATACTTTCTAGTTTTTTTCTTACTTAGTGAACTAATATTTTGTAGCTAGTTTATTCAAAAGAGTCTCCATTATAAGTTTATTGTGAAGAATAGCATGGTTAGAAAAATATACTAAGAACAATAAATTATATACAAAATGAATAATACATTGCCAACCATATCTTAAAATCCTAATAAGTAGTTTGATATTATATAATGATAAATCGCTGTGGTAATACCATTTATAAATTTGCTTTCTAGGAAAAATATGCTTCACAGACAGTTTTTATAATAGGATGCTGAGTGAGACTTTTTTAGTTGTTCTGGATTTTATCATTATAATTGAAAGATAGGGACAAATTGCTGGTCCTGGCTCACTCTAAAAAGAACCAGATGTCTTGAAAAAGACACAGTACAGTGTTTAAAGATAAAGAGATTCACTGTTTCCAACTTTCAGGTAATAGGAAGATAGATAGATGATAGGATGATAAAACATAAACAATAAGTGAATCTGGGCAGTTAACAGTTTTCTTATCTATTTTAAATTTTCTACAAATTTGTTATATCTGAATTAAAAATAACCACAACCACAACTTTTTTAAAACTTTAAAAATTTTGGGATCAGATCCACATGCAATTTTCTCGGGAAGACACCAAATTAGTTTTGCTACCTTCAACCATTCTTTATCACCACCTCCCTCCAAGCCTTTATAAGCAGAGAGAAAATGGAAAGAATCAATGAAATCATGATCCAATTAGACATCATTCATTGGAAATTTTAACAGTTCCATCCTTTCCCAAAGGTGTAGCAGCTGAATGAAATAATTTATGCTTTGAATCTTGTGAGGGATGCCATAAAAGATTGGGGCAAAGTGAGAAGACTGATATTGATTGTATTGCCCAATTCGATATTTGCTTCTGCAGAGGATTACCAATCTGCTTTCTGTTCCTTTTTAGTTGAGGGAAAAGGAAACAGGAAAGTGAAAGAAGGGGATAGAGTGAGAGAGGGAAAGAGGAAGGATGAGGAGAGAGGGTTGTGGGGGGGGCGGGGCGGGAGATACAGAGACAGAGACAGAGACGGCATTGCTTTGCATGAATTTCCCAAGTCAAATGGACACTGGAAAGAAAAAAAAAAACAGCTAGTCTAACATGATCTTGCCAGGACCACCCTTTTTTCCAATTCTGATTGTCTCATGGGGCTTATACATAAATTCTTTCCAAACCCTGCTGAAAGTCTTTCTCTGCACTTTCCCTGACCTGGGACATCCACTTACTATTCTTCTCTTCCAATACTGCTGTCAGCTCCTGCTCTTGGTGGTAAGGACTATCGCCAGCAGTCAGCCTCTTGGGTGTGGTGTTTGGTGATAGTTGGGAGTATCAGCCTTGCTTTAAATAAGCTTTGCTATCTGAATAGGGTGTCTGAACCCAAACAGTTTACATCCTCTTTACTGATAGAAGCCAAATTCAGAGCAATCCAAAAATATCAGTAATCATCTACTTACACTTGCTTTTAAACATAACATATCTGAATCAAGCTAATCTGGCCAATATCTAATATGACAAATGAGTTCACACTGCCCTTTAAGAAATGGAATTCATAATGGATGGAATTGAGACTTTGGATCCCTAGGTTTTTAGAATTATATCCTCATGTCCTTACTGTAGAATGAGATAAAATATTTCACTATTAATATTCTTTAAACACTCTTACTCACATGCTGAAAAATATTTTTGGCTCCTCACTACTTATAATTTTCAAAGCCATGAGTTTTCATTAAAGGCTATATGCAACACAAGGCAGTCACTCTTGCTAAAACTTCACTATTCCCCACATGAATTATCTACCCCAATCTGTTAATGCCTTCTTCATACTGTCTCTGGTATTTGTCTTCTCCTTTACATTCCCACAGCTAACATTCTAGTCTATTCCACTGTAACCTCACATCTGGATTATTACAGCAGCCTACTTAGGTAGTCTTGTCAAAGCTGTTCTCAAACTATACTGCAGGTTCTACCATATAATTCTTCCTAAAGCATGATTTTAACCATGCCCTTTTTTGAAACCCATCAATGCCTCCTAATTCTCAAGGACAGAATGAATCATAGTTTTAAAATTTTTTCATGCCTGACTCCTCAGTAATGTACCAACCTTCTCTACTCATCAGAAAAACTCCCCATATATCTGTTTTTGTTTTCCCTTTTCATACAATGTGCCTTACACATTCACAACTGCTTTGTATAATTCCTCAGTTTACCTGATTCTTTGTTTTTACCTATAAAAACCCTCCTCATTCTACAAGGCCATCATTTCTTTCCTCTCTATGTAAACATCCAGAAAATACACATTCCCCTAGTAGCTTCTTTTTATGAAGTGTATTGAATTTTGTAATTTTTCTGGCCATTTGGAGCACAGTATTTGTAAAAGACACATAGACTCTGGAATAACAAGATTCCAGTTTGAGTCCCAGGTCCACCACTAACTGCCTATGAGTCTGAGCATACTACCTCAACCTTTCTGAGCTTTCTTTGCCTCATCTTTAAAGATGCAGTACTATATTTGTATACAATTTAAGAAAATAGTCTTGTGTTTCCAAATAAAGCCCAGTCTTGATGAAAGCAGAATTTCACATCTTATCTATATTGTGTAATCTCTAAAACTGTTCATAGTAGATGCACACAAAGTCTTCTGGAGCCATCTGTGATCTGTGAACTCAAGGAGTACATAAAAGATTTTCTACATAATACATGGTCATGGATAGCTTAAAAGTCAGAGCATATTCAAAATCCTCATATTTTATCTGTGTTCTTTCCCAAGATTCATCTATCTAGGTTACTGCCAAAGAATTAATGGCTAGTGTTCTCTTTTGCAACATACAGATGAAATCTTTCTTTCATTCATAACCAACGATGCCAAACCTCCAGGAAGATGAGAAAAAGAATAATTCAAAACATTCAAAATATTATTATTGTGACACCAGTGAAAATGAATAACACTACCAATTAACAAACTATTTTTTTTACATATTAGCGTCAAATTCTTTGCAATGAGGAACACTGAAGTAAATTGTAATTTAGTTATTCACTAATAGATTATCAAAAATAATTTTAATGGTAAATCAACATGTCATTTTTGGCATATAACACAGTGGTGTACAAGAAACTGAATGACATTGGTGAAATAAAAACTCCCTCCATTGCATTTTTTTTTCTTATTTATGAGTACACAATTCCTCAGGGCTTAGATCTATAAAAATGAAAAATGGTAGTTAATAGATGTTGAAACCCATCTTATCCCAGCAATATAAAATATTCATCCTAGGATTCAAGAACTACTTAAAAAAAAAAAGCTCTATTACATTGAGAAATACATTTCTTAAAAGCTACCACTTTAAAGTTTCATAATTACTTTAAACATGTGTAACATATGCTACTTTAATCAATTATTAGAATAATAGAAATAATTATAATATATAGGAAAAAACTTTTTTTATTTTTATTGTTGACACTATTACAGATGTCTCATTTTTTTCCCTATGGCCGCCTTCCTCCAGCCTCCACACCCCGCTTCCCTCTGCCCATCACCACATTACTGTCTGTGTCCATGGGTTATGGATATATGTTCTTTGGCTAATCTCTTTGCCTTTTTTTTGCATGTGACTCCACAATAATGTGCCAACTTTCTTAAAATCTAAAACAAATAAAAAAATACTTTTTAAAATTTAAAAACCTGTATCCCAGGAAATGAAGATAAAACTTAACTTGCAATTTCAATGTCTATTGCTGTGGCAGAGAAGTATGACACTGAAATCAGTAAAATAAATCAAGGCTAAGAATATGCTATATTATGAAAAAAAATAGCCCTTGATAGAAATTAGGAAAAAAAGAGCTAGTGTACACATTATAAAAATATAGTATGCTTGTCATCAAGATGCTATATTTATTAAAATAAACATTTCAAATACTGGGGAGATTGTTTTCATATAAAGTTATGCATTATACTAGATAATATATCATGTGCAAAAAGTATTTAAATAAAATATTTAATTGTGAAGAAACATATACTTTTACAAAATTCTGTTTAAGGTGTACCATTTTAATTCAGCCTATTCTTTCTCAAAAGTTAACCCTATCAATTAGGTGAGAATCTAGTATAAAAAAGAAGGCACAAAAGAAAAAAAACAGGTCGTTGTTTTTTTCTTGGTAAGCCATATTGGTAATCTTTCAACATATAAATTTTCACTAAAAAATAAAGAAAGCAATTATGCTTTCTGTCCAGATGGGAGAATCAGGATAAGACTTACCTTCCTGGGATCAAGTACTAAAAACTGGACAAAATATATAAAAACAATTATTTGCAGATGTTGGTCAGTCACCATTACAGGACTATTATCTTGATAAACAAATGTGGTGAGTCATATTATCATTGTGGCTTTCTCCCTAGAGGTACTTTCTAGCCCACAGTGCATAGAGCCCAAGCCTAACTCTTGAATGGTGGTTTATCTGAAGGGGCAGAGATCCAATTTCAAGAAGGTGGAGGCAGCTGGACACTGAAGAGTGGAGTGTAAGAAAAAGGAGAGCCATAGGACCCAAGAGCCTCAGAAATCTGCACAGAGCTCCCTTGAATGTGTTGCTGAACTGTAAATTCCCCGTGCATAGGAAAAAATCCTCTTGTCTAGGCTAAGAGAGACCTGAGACAGGGAAGCCAAAAAATATGCAGTTTGCACAAGCTGAAAGACTTTAAGTTTTGGTCAGCAAGGACCAAGAGGTTATATTTAACACTCAACATCATTCAGTAGAGACTGCAAAAAGACAAAGTAGTGCAACTTAAAAAAAAATACCTGGAGTAAAACTCCCCTAAACTTGCACTAATAGAACTGAAAAGCAAACCTCAAAATAAGTAACTTAACTAAATGTCAAACCAAAATCCAATAGTTTTTTTATTAAATATATTTTTATTGATTTCGGAGAAGAAGGGAGAAGGATAGAGAGATATAAACATTAATGATGAGAGAGAAACATTGATAGGCTGCTACTTGCACACCCTACGCTGGGGATTGAGCCTGCAGCCTGAGCATGTGCCCTAACCAGGAATCGAACCATGACCTCCTGGTTCATAGGTCAATGCTCAAACATTGAGCAGAGTTCAATAGTTTTCAAAGGAAATTTTAAAGAACTATAATACTCAATTTAAATTCAGCAATGCCCAATGTCTAATAAAAAATTATAGGTATATAAAGAAACAGGAACTCCCTGGTCAGTTTGCCTCAGTGGGTAGAGCATTGGCCAAAGGGGTAGAGCATGCACCTCGGTTGCAGGGTCCTTCCCCATTCAGGCCCTGGTCCGGGCTTGTGCAGGAGGCAATCAATGTGTTTCTCTAACATCAATATTTCTCTGTGTCTTTCCCTCTCTCTTCCACTGTATCTAAAAATCAATGGGAAAATATCCTCGGATGAGGATTAAAGTGAAAGAAAGGAAAGAAAGAAGCAAGCAAAGAAGGAAAGAAGGAAAGAAGGGAGGGAGGGAATAATGGAGGGGAAGATATTACCTATAATCAGTAATATAAACAAACTGAAAAATTACATAAAATTAACAGAATGATTATAAATTGATTATTACAAATACATTCAATATATTATATATATATTACATATGCAAATCTTTATCAAATAATTATTTTTAATATTAAAATCAACAATTTAATTCAGCACGTTTACAAACTCAGAAAAGAAGGATACTACATAATTACCTCAGTAAATGATACAATTATATAGTCAGTTATGGCAAAAACTTGCAAAATTTTCCTAATTTCATCTATATTTATTACTTGAAAGTCTTCTAATTGGAAGAGATGTCTTTGCTTTTTCATATATTTATTTTCTAGCATTTTTTATTTATATCAGTATGTGTGCATTAATATTTACAGTAGTTTCCCCTTTTCCACTGGAGATACACTCCAAGTGGATGTCTGAAACAGTGGACAGTACCAAATTCAATGTATATTATGTCTTTTCCTATACATATATGCCTATGATAAAGTTTAATTTATAAATTAGGCACAATAAGAGATTAACCATAATAAATAATGAAACAAAACAACTGCAATAATATATTGTAATAACAGTTATGTGAATGTGGTCTCTCAAAAATTAACTTTTTGAAAAACTTCCACCCACAAATTTAATTCCAATATCATCATAACTAAGTATTTATTATTTACTGTGGCTGTAACTTTTTGCAGTTGAGATACTCCAGTAAAATTGGAATGAATTTCTTCTACCTTCTTTACAATTTCATGAATAGAATATTGTTCTTACCATAAATCTTAGCAACTTCAGCATTCAATATTTTTTCTTTCCTTATTAGTCAAGAACTTTCACTTTTTCACAAAAAGAAAGCACCTGAAGACTTCTTGACACATCCAAAATTGCCAGCATAACTACTATTGAATTTTGGTTGCTAATATTAAGTAAAACTAGAGACCCAGTACATGAAAATTCATGTACTGGAGGGTGGATCCATCACCCTGTTCTGCCCCCTCTCACAGTCCAGGAGCCCTCAGGGGTGACCCAGAGATCAGGAGAAGGTGGTGCTCCAACACATCTCTGCTGCTGCCACTGCTGGCAGTGCAAGCCTCTGCGTGCCCTGAACCTGAGCCTCAGACAGCTCTGGGTGACTGGGCAGCCATCATCTGAGGCTTGCCTGTGCCTTGGGCCAGCCCTGGGCAGCTCAGGGGTTGTGGTGACTAGGGGACTCTTGAGGCAGGTGGGCCCAGCCTTGCTGCATGACTGCCATTCCAGCAGGGCTGAGGGGAGTGGGCACCACCATCTTGTGGCTGTGGGCACCACCATCTTTGAATGTGGCAATTAATTAGCATATTCCCTCCTTATTGGCTGTCGGCACCACCATCTTTGTGATTGTGAGAGGGTCAATTAACATATTCTTCTTTATTAGATAGGATAAGGGTTACTTGAACACAAGCACTCTGATACCACACAGTCACACAGTAGATCTGATAACTCAGCTGGCTACTGACTAACAAGGAGGTAATGGGAACATCATGAATACAGTGGACAAAGGGATGATTCAAGTCCATGGTGGGACTGAATGGGAGGATGAGATTTTATTTTTATCACAATACACAGAGCATAGTACAATTTAAAATTTATAAATGGTTTCTTTTTTGAATTTTCAATTTAATATAATCAGATAGCAGTTGATTGTTAATAATGAAACCATGAAAGGCAAAAGTGCAGATAAGAAGAGAGGACTGACTATATTTTACTTTGTGGATTAAAGTTCAATACTGTAACTTTTTCCAAATTTTTCCTTCTTGCCATCAAACATGACTTTAGGTTTACTCCTATAAACTTTTTATCTTTTATTGAAGCCTAAATAATTTTGAAAAAGAACTAAGTTGGAGGGCTTATACTACCTGATTTTAATTATTAAAAAGCATATAAATCAAGGAAGAAAAAAATGGTGTACCCCAAAATAAACATGCATACATCTATATGGTTAATCAATGTTAGCAAATATGCAAAGGTAGTTAAATGAAAAAAGATTTCTTCCTAAAAATGGTGCAGATATAACTAAAAACCCATTTGAAAAATATATACCACATCTAACACTTTACACTTTACATACAAAGTTAATTTCAAATGTATCATATACCTACTATAGAAATTAAAACTATAAAACTTTCAGAAAATATAGGATAAAATCTTTATGATCTTGGTATAGGCAAAGGTCTCCTGATACCCAACATATATGAATCATAAAAGAATGTCAATAATTAGAGTTTATTAAAGTTAAAACTTCTATTCTTCAAAAGACACAATTAAGATAGAGATTTAGAAAAAATAGTCCCAATAACATATTTTTGACAAAGAACTGGTTACTAGAATATATAAAAATTTCTACAACTTAATAAAATAAACCCATTTAAATGAGCTAAATATTTTATAAACTTTCCATTAAAAAGTATGTGTAAGACCAATAAGCACACGGCAAGTTGCTTAAAATCATATCGCTGAAATCACAACGATATATACTACACATCCACTAGAAGGGCTAACATGAAAATGACAGGAATTCTGTTTCTGCCCATGAAGGATTAACTGCTACAAGCATTGCCTCTCAATATAAACAGAAAACTGGACAAAATATTTGCAACAAGTGTTTCCAGACATTGAACAAGAGACAGCAGAGGCCTGGGATCCCTGAGAGAAGGGAAACAAACAAGGCCAACCCTATAAATGCACCAGTGTGCTTCCTGGAAGCAATTTCCAGTCCTCGGGGTAGGAAGGATGTGCTCAAATGGGGTCTGGTCGCCTTATGAATTTTCTGATTTAAAAAGACAGACATCAGAGTTTGAGGAAGCCAAAGTCTCTGGAATTTATGAATAAGAAAAAAATGAAAATGGAAGCTGTCACAGAGAGAACACCTTTTCTTCAGAAATGTACAAGCTAACTCTAGAACATATATGGAAATTCCAAGCACAGAGAATATGCTAATTAATTTTGAATCGATTTTTTTAAAGCTAACATACTGCCAGATTTCAAGAACTTAATTAAAGTACAATAACAAAGACATTGTGATATTAGTGTTAAGGATATATAAATAGAGCAGTGAAACAGAATAAGGAATCTAGAAAGGCATATGCGAACAATTGTTTTTTGTCAAAGTTGTCAAGATAAGTCAATGAGTGAGAGATAGACTTTTCATCAACAGATAATGGAGCAAATGAATATCTATACAGAAGAAAAAAAATGGACATGAACCCTTACTCCACACTTCAAAAAGATTAGGAATGTAAATGTTGCTCAGCCTATACAATTTCCAGCCCTGGCCAGTTTGGGTCAGTAGAGAATCAGCCTCACGGACCGAAGGATTACAGGTTCAATTCCAGGTCAAGAGCACAAACTTCAGTTGTAGACTCAATCCCCTAAACCAAGTCGGGTGCATGCAGAAGGCAACCAATCAATGTGTCTCTATTACATCAATGTTTCTCTTTCTGTCTCTCCCCCTCCCTCCCACTCTCTCTGAAAATCAATCACTGGAAAAAAATTTCCTCAGATGAGGATTAACAAAAAATAAAGTTATACAACTTCCAGAAAAAAAACATGGTAGAAAATAATTATAACTTTGAGGGAAGCAAGATTTCTTAGAATTTATAAAGCTATTCCATAAAAAAATGAATTTCATCAAATTCAAAACTTTTACTTTTAGAAAAAAAAACTATTTTTAAAATATGAAAAGGCAAGTTGTAAACTGGGAAAAATATATGCAAAGCAATGATCTAATAAATGTCTTTACATCTAGAATCCATAAAGAACATAAAATTCTATAGGACAAAATAAAACTTTTAAAATTGGGCTGGAGATTTAAAGAGATATTTCACAGAAGAAAATAACAAATAAGCACAAGAAAAGTTAGTATCATAAGGCATTAAGGTCATGGTTCTCAATCTTTCTAATGCTGTAACCCTTTAATACAGTTCCTCATGTGGTGACCCCCAATCATAAAATTATGTTCGTTGTTACTTCATAACTGTAATTTTGTTACTGTTAGTGAATTGTAATGGAAATATCTGTGTTTTTGGATGGTCTTAGGGTCACGACCCACAGGTTGACAACCGCTGCTATAGAGTCTAAGACCATCCGAAAACACAGATATTTACATTATGATTCACTAACAGTAGCAAAGTTATAGGAAATGAAAATTAAAATCATAATGAAATACTATTACCTACTTACTATAATAGTGTTATATCTAAGAAATCTATGCCTAATACAGTGTCATAGCTTTTCTCCTAGGTTTCATTCTCAAAGTTTTATATTTCTAGGTTTACATTCAGATATATGATTCATATTGAGCTAATTTATATATATATATGTATATATATACATATATATACATATATATATAATGTGAGATATTCATTGAAGTTTACATTTCGCATAATGACAGCTAATTGCTTCAGCAACATTTGTGTTTCCTTTTTCTATTGAATTATTTTTGCATCTTTGCCAAAAATTAATTATCCATATATATGTGGGTCCATTTCTGAATTCTATCTTGTATTTAATTGTTCTAGTTGTCTATTTTGATGACAGTACCACACTGAGTTTATTACTATAGCTTTATAACAAATTTTGGAATCCCTCAACTATGCACTGTTTCAAAAAATTGTTTCGACTATTCTAGGTCATTTCTATATAAAATTTGAAATAAGTTTATCACTTTTCACAAAATTATCTTGCTGGCATTTTGGTTATAATTTCTTTGAATCTGTAATTTGGGGATAATTTATATATTAAAATATTGATTCCTCCAACCCCAGTTCAATGTATGTCTCTCCACTTAATTAGAGCTTCAATTTCTTCCAGGAATGTTTTGTAGTTTTGTACGGTCTAGCACATCTTTTTTTCCTAATTTATCCCTACATTTTTATACCCCCTTGGTGTGTATAGAGCATCATCAATCTAGACGTTCAAAATAAACTGCCAGGTGATCAACTTTGTTATTGTTGTTTTTTATCCTCACCCAAGGATATTTTTCCATTGATTTTCAGAGAGAATGAAAGAGAAAGTGACAGAGAGAAATATCAGTGTGAAAAACATAGACTGTTGCCTCCTGGATGTGCCCCGACCAGGGCCCTCACAGGAGAGGAACCTGCAATCGAAGTATGTGCCCTTGTCCAGAATCAAGCCGTGGACCCTTCGGTCTGCAGACTGATGCTCTATCCACTGAGCCAAACCAGGTAGGGCCAGTCCTACTTTTATGGGCTGCCTGTCCACAACGACAAGGACTGTGGCTACATCTTTCAGACAAAACATTGAAAAGAGCATCACCCTTGTCGCTCAAGCAATAAAATCTTGAGAAGGAATTCCAATTGGTTTGGCTTGCTTCGAAGATATATGCGATTCTGACTTCATCTGTCAGGAGTGCTTTGGGTAGTTAAACAGAATGAATATAGCTTCATAATAATGGCTTAAACAATTGGAAGATTATTTTTCCAAAAAACAAAACCAAGAGAACATAGACAATGGCCAGTTAAGTGACTGAAAAACCCAGGCTCTTTCTGCTTCTCTGCTGCAAGATCTTTTTTTTTTTTAATTCCCCCATAATCCTCCACCTTGCACTTATGCCCCACCACCCTGTTATCTGTGTCCATTGATGTTGACTTATGTTGTCATGTTTATTGCTTTATGACTACAGAATGAGTGCTGTATCTCCAAGTATGACATCAGAATTTCAGGCTAGAAAGAGAGAAGTGGGAAAAGGACAAGTCATCTGGTTTTTTTCTTATCAGAGAAGCAAAATCATCCTAGAAGCACTATTTAACAAATTTACATCTCATTCACCAGAAATGGGTCAGATGGCCACTTTTAGCCACAGGAGAGTCTGGGAAATGAATTATTTTATGTTTTCCAATCTCTGTGATAGAATCAAGAAGGGGCTTATATTTGAGCAATAGTTGAGACAAACTACAATGTCTGCCACACTGACCAATACTATGTCTGGAGGATCAGAAAGTGTTATTATTCCAGTCTGGTTTATGGGTCTATTTCTAGAGTTAGGTGTGTACACAACTTATTTTCATAAGAAAAAGGTCAGTGTATGACTAGGTTGACAGAAACAATAGTCATTAAAAATTTCCTGGAATGTCTCTCTTGAAATAATGTCAACTAGGTTGAGTTCACAGAATTTCCTTTCATTTAAATTGGATTGAAGGCAGGGTTTAGAATGGCACATCTTATCCATTCCTAAGGCCTAGTGAGCCTTATCTAGAGAAGAAGCATGCTGTGTGGGGAAAAAGAGCATGGATTGAAGCCAGAATCCTGTGTTCTAATGGTAGCATATTTGTCATAGTCAGTAAATTACTTAACTCTCAGAAGTCTGTTTACACATTTGTAAATTTAGTTTTTACTTGCCACTTTAAAATGTCCACTTTCTTCCCAATTGCTTCTTTTATCTATTTTCCCTCTATTTCTTTTTATTAATTTAAAGCATCTCCCAGGTCTTATTTGTGCTCTTTCCCACAGGACTCCTTAAATGCCAAGTTAGGCCCGGATTTTTAGAAGTTTGCATAATATTTGTAAAAGTGCCATGGAAACATATATGTCTGGCCAAATGACCCTAACATTCCCAGGTCTAACCAAATTATAGTGTTGGGAAGCCCTTCTCAGCTTATCTGTGCTCAGGATACAGCCTTCCCCGTGATACTGAGATTGCTCTGCACACAGTAAAACAAAGCCTCCGTCCAGCCTGTGCATGCATTTTGTGCAACGTCATACAACCTGCATTTCTATCTTCTAGTCCTCACAGCAACTTTAATTGTGCGCCGGTATGGCTATTTTTAATTTTATGTCTCTCTCTGATGGAAGAGACAGTATCTTCTTCTGCTGACTACTATATCCTGAGTGTCTAGGCCAGAGGAAAAAGATGTAGAACATTCCAGAAGGAATCAAGTGCCTTTTTTGAGACTTCTCTGAAACATAACTTAATCCCTTCCTTCCCACAATCTAATTTATCAACACTTATTTGGATGATAAGATTTAAAAATTGCCTGTGACCAAGATGTTGCTACCAATTCAAGATCTTCCTTTCAATTATTCACTCCCTAATATTTCATTCTCTTGCTAAAATAATTTTATGGGATATATCCCATGAAGCTCTTATTTTTATTTTCATAAATAGCAGGATCTATTTTGTTAATAGTGGTAGGTTGGGTAAAAGACTCTAAAAAATGCTTTTCTGGTCAAGGTGATAGATTCTAGTACTGTATGCAGTTGATTGGACATTTCCTGTCCTACAGCCTCAAAAGAATGGCAATGCAAGCTCAAGACTGTGTCTTAGGGCCTTGGATTCAAAGTTTAGCCCTTGTAAGAGCTGTGTTAAAAGGCTACTACACGGTCTACCACCTCCTGTTTGGAAATCCATTTGACTTTTTCCATTAAAGTTTTTCTTCTTTTCAAAGTGCTGTAATTTAGCCTCAGTGTGTGGTCTGGCTTCATCCTCACTAGAGCAGAGGCTGGGAGAACTGAGCCAAACTGTGGTGGGCCAATGATAAAAATTGCTTTTATTTTCCATTTTAACAACAATTGTTTTTACTTTAAAGACTTTGAGGTTGGAACTTTCTTGGGGGTGGGGGAAGCAGGAGAATTTTGAATAGCCATGAATAAAAAATAAATAAAAGCAAAGTGACAAAACTATGGGAAGTGGGAAACAAGAGGGAAAATAATTGTATACCACTAACATTATTTCTAAATCTAGATTTTTGAACTACTTCTATGTGATTTGTCAGAATTCATCAAATTAGTATGTGATACAACTTTGTCACTGCAAACCCACTTTCTCTCTTTCCTAGTGTACTAGACTTCCTTTACGATTCTAATTTTGGCTTGAATTCATATCTGTCCATAAGTCAGCCACTCTTGAAGATGAACCAATTCCTGACAATGGGGGATATATCCATATTGAATATCTATCTAGTGCTGGATTCATTGCCTTCCTGGTTATTCATAAGTGAATGATTACAGAAAAAAATCTATTGTAGAAAGTGTGATGTTTCTCTCACTATGTTGAAATTCATCTTCATCATATAAATTATGTAATAAATGCATGAACAATCATGTGGCTTTGAACTGAAATTCACTCACCCTAAAATTAATGTTAGAACATTAGACAAGTCTTTTATTTTTATTATCTTAACTTTTAGTCTGCTAAATGAGGAAATGATCTCCGTCACTACCTATATTAAAGAATTATTGTCTATAATGTAATTCTAAAATCATCTGGCCCCCAGATGCATTGCCCTTTCTAATGAGAATAAACATAGATAATCAACTTTATTATTTACTTACTATATGGCTCAATATTCAACTTAGGTCAAATTCAGAAGAACTACACCACTATTACTTATCTTTTTGTAAGAACAATTTGCCCACAACTCACCTCTACCCTGTTTTTATTCATTACAGCCACAGATTCTGAGGTGTGTCACATTTCTATATGGTTGGTATTTTACTCTGTTTCTCAGCATCGTCAGCTTTGATTTACGCTGAACCTATGCTTTAAATTACTTTAAATTTTAAATAATTTTTCAATTATTATTGTTGGTGTTTACTCCATTTTTTTCTTATATACTTATTCAAATATATATATATATGGCTTGGAAATACACCCAAAATAAGAAATTAAAAGTCCCTACTTTTGAGTAGTTTTATTTGGGTAAGGATTATGAAGGTATGAAAAAACAAGAAAATATTGAACAGGAAGTTAAAAGATTGTCGATGGTCTTTCTAAGTTTTATCTGCTGAAGAAAGATCTAAAATGTGTGAAAACTTGGGCACCTTGAAGACCTGGTAGAAGGGTATTGCAGGCAGAGGGGAGAGTGAGGCTAAACGCTGAGAAGGAGCAAAGGGAGAGAAGTAGGGACAGGATGCCAGGGTGTTAGGAAAAGGCTAAATCCCACAGGACTTGGCACACATGGTAAGTAGTCAAGATTTTATTCAGAATGTGACACATTTGAGTAAAGGAAGCTTCTGTGGTGTTAGTTTTTAACACTGTAATGGTTTACCTCTTTCTTTGAAAGAATTAGAAAAATCAATTAGTGGATATATATTGAAGATTTTCTTTGTGCAGAACACTAGGTCAATTTGTGAGGGAATGAAGAATAAAGTTAGAAGCCTAGCCTCCAGAATCTGATAGTGTCTTAGAGAGCAGATGAATCATAAACAGCTAAAAAGATGGGGGAGGGAAACTGGATAAAGGTGGTAAAAAAGCACAAGCTTCCACTTATAGGATAAATAAGTATTAGGGGTGTATTGTACAACATGATGACTACAACTAACACTGCTGTGTGATGTATATGACCGTTAAAAGAGTAGATCTGAAGAGTTCTCTCACAAGATATATATATATATATATATATATATATATATATATATATAGTTTGTTTTTATTTTTGAGGGGTTTTTGAGTTTATATGAAAAAAATGAATGTTGACTAAACTTACTATGGTAATCATTTAATGATTATGTAAGTCAAGTCACTATACTGTACACCCTAAAATTATACAATGTTGCAATTATATCTCAAGAGAATTTGAAAACAAAATGCTTTGCATCAGGAGACTACATGTGTCAAAATTAGTGGTATGGAATACAAATCCATATTTCCTCTCCTTAAAGAGCTGATACCTACTGGAAGGGCTACAAGGATCACAAGTAAGAAAAATGCATTGCAGCTTAAGACTATACCACCCTGTCTGGTCAGTATGGGTCAGGTGATTGAATGTAGCTCCTTGCACCAAGAGGTTGACACTTCAATTCCTGGTCAGGGCACATGCTGGGTTATGGGATCGATCCCTAATAGAGG
Source organism: Antrozous pallidus (assembly GCA_027563665.1). Lineage (NCBI taxonomy): Eukaryota > Metazoa > Chordata > Mammalia > Chiroptera > Vespertilionidae > Antrozous > Antrozous pallidus. Next base: position 68,420,885 of record CM050521.1, read on the forward strand.
GTATGCAGGATGTAGCAGATCTATGTTACTCTCACATAGATGTTTCAATATCTCTTTTCCTCTATCTCTTGAATCAATAAAACATATTTAAAAACAGTATTTGGAAAATGGAAACAAATGTAAGATTTATTTCAATGTACTTCCCTTCTCTTCAGGATCTCTGTTCCTTAATTTCTTGCTGCTTAGTTATTGGATAATAATTTCAAACAGTTTTTCTTTTTTGTTTCATTTTGTTTTATTCAGCTTTAATAGTTTATCTTAGTGGAAAGTTTTTTTTAATACCAACTACTACTTATTCACAGTAAGAAACCATGAGTTATAGTTTCAAATACATAAAATGATATTGAAGAAAAACTGGTAAAGTCTTTTTTCCCATTACTGCACTACTTTAATTTTTGCATATGTATTGTAATTTTATAATCTCAATATGTGGCAAATATGAAACTTCATAATCTGACTCTTAAGCTACTCCTCCAATGTCATTTCCCACCACATTTCCTAAACCGAGCTGAACTTCATAAGGTTTCAAAAAGGTTTTGTGCATTTCCTCATATCTACATTTCTGCATGCTATTTTATATGGCTAGCACTAAGCTGCTCAACTAGTAAATTGTATGAAACCAATGAATTAAAGATATGATAAAATACAAATCTCCGTAGTTCATTTAGCTCATGGGGTAGCTGGTCAGAGGCAGTGTGGCCTGGAGCATTCAAAAGTTGCCTCCAACTGAAAATTATGTTCTTATCTTCCACTGTAATATAAAATATTTTATGTGCTATAATATAAAGAAATTTAGAAGCAATAGCCAGAAATATTCCTCTCCACACTCTTCCGTATCCCCCTGTACAATCCATTTTTTTCCATGAAAGATTTTTGTCATTACTTAAAACTCTGCACAAGTGTAATCTCCTTTTCACTCACTTGATTAATTTCTATAACAACATAATTTTGTGGGTTTTGATACTGTACCAAATGTATGGGTTTCAAATTAGGAAAACTGAATTTGAATCCAATATGAGGTCTCGTGGTCTTTGGTAAGTTTTCTCTGAGTGTCAGTTGTTACATCTGTAAAATGAGGAAAATATTACCTAACTCATTATTTTAAAAAATATGTATTGAATGAATATTTTATGCTAACCACTGAATTGGGCATTAAGAGAATGTCTGTGAATCCACACAGCAATAGCACTGGAAGTAGCATATTATATCACTTAATTTTTAATTATTTCTTTCATTATTTTAATATCAATAAATTGGATTGATAACAGTTGGAAAGGAGAAGAACCAATTTATAGAAGTTTTAAATGTTAAAGTCTGACTAAATATGTAAATTGTACCCTGCAATATTAGGTCATCTTATTGTTCTATATATGAGTTCTAAACAGCCTTCTTTGACAGCAGAAGTACAGAATCTACAAATCACATGTGTTTTGTTTGCTTCTTAATTCATGATATCTTTATTGCAGTGGCTCATTCATCCAACCCTCGTGTTGTCAACAAACTGAGTCCTCAGTTAGGCCCACTGGGGTTGAATCCTGGCTCTACCATTTACTAATTGTTCATTTCATGTTCATAGCATGTTCATTCATGGGTTAGTTAACCAATCTAGGCTCAAGTTTCCTCATCTATAGAAACAGATATAATAATTTCATATGCCCTGTAGGAATTTTGTGAGAATGGGGGCAGAGGTTCTGCATGTAAAATTCCATTGCACAGCACACAGAAAGCGCTCAATAACTGCTGGCTATCATTATTTTCCCAACCTTGTGCTGTTTTCCAAGAGTCCTAAAGCATTAGCCAGGGAGTAATTTAATCTATTTCCTTCTTCCACCCCCACTTTCCAGAGTTCTCAATCCCAGGTGAGGGTGTTGGAAAAGGTTTCTTTCTGAAATGTTTTGGGCAGGCCAGTTACTCCACATAAATCAAGTACCCCCTTGAGGTTCCCAGTTTTTAAAAGCATGTGAATGTGGGTAGTCTTGGCTTTACTTCCTTTGTCCGGTGTGTAGGATGTCCTGGCAGTCCATGCACTTGAGCCTGAAATTTGGCGTTGGGGCTGGGTCCTGTTCACTTCCTTCTAAGTAGACTTTCAGGCCAGGAAAATGTTGTAATAGGGTTTCTTCTCTCCAGAAAAATCCCTAAAGATTCCTCCTATTGGACTTGAGGGTAGACATTCAAATACTGCCTTCCTAGGATGCTTTATAGTTTAGCCGAGGTTTAAATTTTTTAAATTGTCTGCCTTAATAAATATGTCCAACTTTTCTCTTCATTCTGTATGTGAACCAAAGATCAGGGGGCTGCTTATTTTTAAGCCCCTTCCAGAAACACATACTTTTTCCTTTGTAATCTTTTAACCTACTCATGTATGTGTGTTAGGCTCTTTAGGTGCTTGCTGACTCTTCCATTTACACATTTAATCTTTTGTTTTATATTTTAATATATGCACTAAAGTACAATGAGGGTTTTTTTTATGCTAACATAAAAGGCAGAGGGAAAAAAAAGTACTTTGGACCAAGAACAAAATATACAGGAAGTGGACACGGAAGGACCCACTTTAAGGTTAGCTGGTAAAAGCATAAGCTCTTTAGGGAGGGCAAAAGTGCTTCCAGAGGACAGCCCTAGTAACAGCAGAGACTCCCATGGCCCCGGTTCACAGTCATTTCATTTTAAGCTGTGTTCCTGAGTGCAGTGTGAAAAATGGATGAAAGGCACTATCAGGACAATTTATTGTTGAGACCCACAGGTCATGGGGCAGAAAATTTTAAATATACTGAGGGATACAGGTGAAAGCATAAAGGACCGCACTATAAATGGTAGCCTATACAAACATGGCTACAAAGAAGAATGTTTCTCTGTTTAGCTAAATGAGTCAGGCATTGCTTTGGGGGAAGGAAAAATTCAATCCCTATAATCCTGAGAGATTTTTCCCTTCTCCCTTTTATATCTTCAATCACCTTCACAGATGTCCTAAAGAATAATGCAGTGAGAGCCAAATTCCCTAAAGGATGGTCAGTGCCTTTTAGAATAAGGGCTTATGAAAGGTCATGAGTGGACATCTGCATCATCTTACACTGTGAAGTTGGCAGGCTACACTCTTACTTCCTCTGTCTGCTCTTCCATCCTCCTTTCCAATTACTATGTTCTACAAGAGATCTAGCATGTATTTCATCCTTACAGATTGTGTGAGATGATTCGTTAACTAGTGAGACTAATCTATGTCCAGGGGCAATGGAGAAGCAAAATACTCTGCCAGAGCTTTAGATCCAGTTTTGCCTACCATCTCTACCTCCACCTTCTACCCTGTCTTCTCCCTCTAATGTGTATAAAGAAAGACCTGATATGTTACTTGGGAAGGCTATTGGATAGTCCTTCTAAAATGTTCTTATGTGAGATTTTATATTCCCTGAAGTTTGACATTTCCTGAATTTTCATTAATTCTGATGTCTGGAAAATTATCACCTAGTGAAATTTGTGAAATCAAAGTAGCCATGGGCCTCTCTTAAATACCAGCTTTAAAATACTTATGGAACCTGGCAAACTAATTGGCTTTTCTATAAGTTCCTTCTTATAGAACAGTTGCAACCTAATACTGGGAAGACTTCCAATAGAATTTCATCAAATAATAAGTAGATTATTCAGCCACCCATAATGATATCTTCAGATCCAAGCACAGAAACACTTTCTTGGAATTATTACAATGAAAGAGAGATTCAAAATGGACAGATATTTTTATAATTTCCAATAACAGTAACATAAATATTATGTTTGCTAGTGAATGGCATTTTATTGTTTTCAACATTTTGACTAATAAAATTTATGAATGCCTTATTTAAGTATATTACAAATCCTTTTGGTACTAAAATATTTTTATGTTAACCACACCTTTGACAGATAATATTGTGTTCATTTTTTTAAGCTAAGCCAACTTGGTGCTGGCTGAAGTCTATTTTATATCCTGATTCACTGTCATTCCAAACCTAAGACTTCTACTAGACCAGTCAGTATACAGTGTTTCAACTGCTATTTACAGTGCCCTATATACTTTTCCTTGGATAGACTTCATTTATCTCTTTTAATGAATGTTTGTTTGTTTTGAGGCTGTGATGTCACCAACATATCCCCTATGAGCTAGAGAGAGATTTCTAAGTAACCATTAAATTGTCTTGGTAATAGGTTTATATTATCAACTAGAGGCATGGTGCATGAAATTCATGCACAGATAGCGTCCCTAGGCCTGGCCAGTGATCAGAGGGATCAGAACTGATAAGAGTCCCTACTCCTGGCCTCCCCACCTCCTCCTTCTTTAGCTCCCTGCTGCCACCACTAGTCACCCACCATGTTCCATGCTGCCTCCTGGGGGTCAGCATATGTCATAGCAAGCGATCAAACTCCTGGTCTCTCACTGTAAAGGTATCCTAAGCAGAAACTTGAACTTGAGCACTCTGTGGAGAGAATCTGAAAGCAAACATATATATATATATAGTATACTGATCAGTATATAGTATATATATATATATATATATATATATATATATATACATATATATATATATATATATAGTCAGTATATAAAGTATAAGGAAAGAAAATATGTTCCAGTGCTTATATGTTGTTTGTTAAAACTAGCATAGACAACTGAGACACAGCTAGCCAAAGTTTGGTTACAGGTAAATTTCCTGGTTTAACAAACCAGGAATTATATCAAGAATGGTCTAATTGAGCAGGGCAGGCAAGAGGTCCTTAAAGAGAGGCTTTCACAGTGTATGCCTTCTCTAAGTGATCTCTCTTACTTACTAAAGAGCCTGAAAATTTTAATCATAAAACCAAACTATAAAATCAATTGTTTTTAAGTAACAAAAGATGTTAATGCAATTTTTATAGTGCAATGGCTCTCATTATGTTAGCACAGGCTAATGCTTCATATATAAGCCATAATTGGTCTCAGAAATTAATAAATATGTGATTTGGAAGTATCTTCTGTCTTCTGGGATAAATAAAATAAATTATCTATTTTACTAGACTTCACATTTTACATCTTCTGGTGATCAAAGAGAACAAAAATAAAACGTTTTCTAGAAAGCACAATGTTAAGAACCATGAATCCATATATATATTTATCTTCTCAACTTTTTAAACTGGAGTGGTATTCTCTCTTTTTCCAGTTCTTTCTTTCAACTCATGGCCCAATTAAATTCAACAAAAAATTATTCCGTGCAACAATGAACCCAGCACTCTGCTCGTAGGAATAGTATGAACAATAACAATGAAAGTAATGGTTTCCATTAGGGATATAGAATTTTATAAGAGAGAAAATATAAGTACAAATTAAATAGATAAAATAATAAAACTGTATACCAAACAGAATCTAAAGAAACATATAGAGTATAGTATTACTAAAGCTAATATTGGGGGAATTTTGCAGAGCAGTTGAGGTTCCAGAAGATAGGAGATACAAAAAAGGCGGATTTAAAAAATACAATTTAGTAAAGTTGGCAATAATTGCTGAATAGATTCTTATACAAAGTAGGTTGCATGAGCCTGCTGCTTAGGCTAACTACTGAAAATAATAATAATTTTTTAAAAATTGAATAATACACAAAAGACAAAAATAAAAACAGCCAATTGGAGGTTTTGGAAAACTACCAAGAAGACCTAGGAGAGTATCAAGATTAAGTCATAGATTTGCCACTGCAATTTTCCCCTGGAGACATTTGGTAATTCAAAGCACTAAACATAAAGACTCGCCAAAAATATCAGGCTATAGGTTCAAGCAGTCAAATTGGGTTCAGGAAACAAAATTTGGAATTCAGACCACTGAGACAGCCAAAATTTGAGATTCCAAGTTCCCAGATAACAAAGAAAATCACAGATAAATGAGCTCAACATTCTCTGTAACACTTTCCCCTTAAGGGATTTTTCTAATTCCTAAGCCACTCTTGTGTGGGCCAAATTATAAAGAAAAGAACAGATAATAATTAAAACACATTTATTCTGTCTCATAATGTTACAGAGAGAAAAAAAATAAAATTTAGTGTCCACCAAGGAGAAAGGCCCTTATAAACTGACGCTCTTATAAATATAAGATCTTTTCTTGGTTTAAACGCACATCAGAAATAAGCCAGCCTTCAAAAAAATTGAAATAAAAATTATCTTAATTTTTAATGGAAACAATTTAATCAACTCATAGTCTAATTTTATGCCAGGTAAAGATTAAATATCTACTACAAGAAAAAACTCCATAAATTATTATATACAATATACAATAAAAAATGGGCAGGCATGTTGAATAATTAAAAATCCAGAGAAAATGACCCCAGATAATAGAAACAGATACATAAGTGACCCAGATTTTGGATCTACCTGATATAAAATTTAAATTATGGTTTTTATGCTCAAGAAAAAAGTACAAAATGTATAATTTCACTATAGAAATGGAATGTATAAAATAGAATCAAAAGGAAATTCTAGAACTAGAAAATGCAATAATTGAAATTAGATATTAAATTTTACATACTCTAAGTAGGATATGTGCAATAAAAACCATACCTTATGGCCCAGAAAATTTGTTGAAAACCAAAGTCTAAGAGATTATCTTAAAAGCAGTCTGGGCCCTTACTAGTTTGTTCAGTGGATAGAGCCTCAGTCTGCAGACCAAAGGGTCCTGGGTTTGTTTCCAGCCCAAATCCAAGGGCACGGACTTCAGCTGTAAGCTCCTCCCAAGCCCTGGCCCTAGTTCGGGCATGTGCAGGAGGCAATGAATCGATATGCTTCTTTCATATTGATATTTCTCTGTCTTTCCCTCTTTCTTCCATTCTCTCTAAAAATCAATATAAAAATATCCCTGGATGTGAGTTTAAAATAAATAAATAAATGAATAAAACAGCCAGGAAAAACAACCACATTACTTTCATAGTAGCAACAGCAGATTGAGATTCAAATTTTTGACAGACAAAAGACAGTAGAATGACATATTTAAAGTTTTCAAAGCAATAATAGGAACTCACAAATCTATAATTAGCAAAACTAAGCATCACAAATGAAAGAAAAATACATATATAATTTTCAGACCAAAAAAAAAAAGTATTGGTAAGAAATTAGCATTAAAATAAACATTAAAGGAAATTTTTCTGGCAGAAGAAAAATGATCCTCAATTAAAATATAGTAATACAATCAGGAATAAAAACCGATAGAAAGGACAAATGTAAGGGTAAATGTAGTAAATAATGACTGTAAAAAGCAATGGTAATATCTCATATAGTCTAAAAAATATGCAGATTTAAAATATTACCAAAGTAGAAAAAAGATGGAAGATAGTTAAATGGAGTTAAAATAAATAAGAATCTTGCCTTTTTGGAAGGTAGAAAAGGTATTAATTTGAAATAAACTCTAATAAATCAAAGACAACTCTTGAAATCTCCAGAGTAACAACAAAAGTAATTAAGAAATACTTAACTAACAACATAAATTAATAAAACATAAATTAAAAAATAAAGAGAGAAAGACAAGAGCAAAAGTACTAGGAAAATAAGAACCATATAATAAATGCTAAATTCAAATACAAATAAAATTTATCGGTAAAACTTTAATTGTAAATTAACAAGATGACCTACTTAGAATTCAAACTTTTCTGACTGAATAAAATAAAAAGCAACAATAAACTGTATAATATATGGTATTGGAATTTTTAAAACTAAAATGTTAGGGATATGCCGTGTACACTCTAAACAAAAGGAATCTGATATGGCAATACTGATATTGATAAAAGATACTTTAAAGCATGAAGTATAACTTGACAGAGAAAAAATTTCATAATGATGAAATCATCAGCACAACAGGAATATATGACAATTCTAAATTTTTTGCACAATAATATTGGGAGATTTTGAGGAACTGACCTTCAGAAACTGATAGAAAAAAGCAGGAAAAATATCTTAAAAATAAAGAAAATTATTAATTCACATCAGTATGAATTTAATGTGAATTTTACAGCACATATAACCTTTCATAATACAAACTTTTCAAGTGTTATATAAACCTCTCCTCTTTTTCTCCCTGCATCTGCCCCCATATCCATTCTATCAAAATCCAATTGGTGTTACCTTCAAAGTGTATCTATCACTTATTTCTTCAAGTTAGTACCTATTACCACCTGGTTTAAGCCACCATTTCACCTACTTTGTATAAGTGATGTAGCTTGCTTCTATCTTTCTCTCCTACAGTTTAGTCCCAGAAGATTAGTGATTACCTGTTTCACTCAGAGGATAACATAGAGTCCTAACACTGGTTTATGAGGCCTTCTCTATTTGCCCAGAGGAATTATCACCTCTCTTCTGCTCTGCTCCATCCTCACTGATTGGCTTCCAACATCCTTGGCACACTGCCAACTTTGTCTTTTTTCTAGTTTTTCTTTCTGCATAGAATTTCTTTTCTAGTACAACCATTTGGTTAGGTTACCCATTTCTTCCAAATATTTGCTCAAATTTCACGTTTTCAATCAAGACTACTGTGGTAGATTTTATTATCAGTATCTACTTCCTCTCCTTAATGTAAGGTTGGCCTTTGCCATTTGACTTGCATTTGCTAATGAGATATAAGTGATAAAGAAACTTTGATATGTTGTGCCTTGCACCCAATATTATACCTAAGAAAAGACTGCTCTTGCTCCATTCATCTGCTTACAAGAGAAAGGATGACTGCCATGAACAAAGTTCCTGCCAACTAATGGTGGACATGTGTGGTAAGTGAAACAAAAATATCTGTCACTATTAACCACTAAAACTTAGAACTGTTTTTTACTACAGCATATCCTAGCCCAATGGTTGGCAAACGGCAGCTCACAAGCCACATTATTTTATTTACTTATTACATTTATTATTTATTCTTTTCTATTAACACTAAAATACCATTTCCTTATCAGTACAGATATATTATTTATGTCTAGCTATTAGGTAAAGACAAGGATATAGAAAAACATTCAGTAAGTATTTCTTGTTTAAATGAGTGAATAATGAACAAATATCATCACAAAATAGTAAGCACTGAAAATTAGTTGAACTTCCATGCTGGGAGTAGGAAGCCATATTAGATCATTGTTACACACACACACACACACACACACACACACACACACACACACACACATACACTAGAGGCCTGGTGCACAAAATTCATGCACAGCGGCAGGGGCGGGTGGCGTTCCTCAGCCCAGCCTTCACCTTCTGAAATCTGGGATCCTTTGAGAAATGTCCAACCATCTGTTTAGGCCTGATCCCATCAGACATCCCTCTCATAATCCAGGACTGCTGGCTCCCAACTGCCCTCTCCTGCAGGCCTGGTCCTCCCTAACTGCCCTCCCCTGCAAGCCTGGGTCCCCTCCAACTGCTTTCCTTTCCTGGCCCAGTCATCCCTAATTGCCCTCCCTGCTGGCCTGATCGCCCCCAACTTTCCACTCCTACAGGGCTGGTCCCCCCAACTTCCCTCCCCTGAAGGCCTGGGTCTCCCACAACTGCCCTCCTCTGCTGGCCTGGTCATCCCTAACTTCCCACAAATGCCCTCCCTGCAGGCCATCTTGTGGCAGCACTCTTGTGTCCACATGGAGGAAGCCATCTTTGACAACATGGGGGGGCCATCTTGTGTCTTGGTGTGATGGTCAATTTCCATATTACTCTTTTATTTGGATAAAAGCCAATTGACTGGACCAACTGGTTGCTATGATGGGCACTGTGGCCGGCCAATCAGCCCAATGGGGGCAGGGCTGGCTGGCCAACCTCCTGCAACCCAACTCCCCCTGCTGGCCAACCTCCGATGGTCCCTCCCCCCAGTCAGCCAGCCTCCTGATAGCCCTTGATCACTGGCCAGGCTGAGGGACCCTACCCATGCATGAATTTGTACACTGTGCTTCTAGTATAACTATATGACTAGTTTATAAGCAATCAATGATATGAAAATTATAAAAAGGAGACTTACAAGGCATGAATAAGAAATACTCAGGAATCTTGTCTCCTAGTAATTCAGGAAAATGACACTATAATTTTTAATAAATTAATATGCAGAAAATGGCAATTTGGATATATTTTATCATGAACATGATATTGTTTACATGTGATGTGTGTGTGTATGTGTGTACTAAAGAAATTGTAAGAATTGAGACTAAAATTAAATATTTTCTTGTGTCCAAGTTGATACATTTGCTAGAGCAGTAGTAGATTTAAAGGGGGCTATGTGGAATCTAATGAACAAAATAAACTTGAAAAAAATAGATCCAGAGACACAGAAGCATGGAACAGACTGTCCAATCTCAGAGGAAGGTGGGTGTAAGTGGGTAGGTGGAAAGAGGTCAACCAAAGATCTTGTATGCATGTATGCATAATCCATGGACACAGACAATAGGGTTTAGTAAAGACCTGAGGTGGGATGTGGGGTGGGCTAGAGGGATCAATGGGAGGGAAAAGGGAACATATATAATACTTTCAACACTACGCATTTTTTAAAATAACAATATAAAAAGGGGATATAATTTTTCCAGTTGAAAATGAATTCTAATACTTCAGATTGAAATATGAAAATTCATTTTTACCTTGGTGAATGGTTAGCAGTGAAGCAAGATTATTGCGTATATTTTACCTCAGCAGTGTAGGTGGGTTTGACATCTGAAAGGGAAGGCTCACCACTAGGGTAGAGTCGGAGGAAATGAAAACTCAGAGGTGGGTCAGAACATCTTTAAGGAGGAGGATTTTGGCAAGTGACTAAAGTTCCAGATGGGCTGGTCAGTGGGCAAAGTACTGCAGAAAAACCGACTGTGGATGAGGGGAAACTCACTCAGTTCAGTAGCTCATTGTGTGGAGACATTAGATAAAATAAAAAAATTTCTAAAGGGTTTTTATTCTGTGGTAGAGGAAATGTAGAGGACAGAAAGAGACACATCTTATTTCCTGAAGGCCTTTCCTAATTACCTAGAAAGCCATGTTTATGTTCCCTTCAAACACTGTAGTCCAGATCAAACCATCTCCATTACAGAAGTCTGGTAAAATCTTCTTTATCAAATAAATCATTTCAGATATCAACGTTTGATAAGCTACGGTTCTTTTTTTTAAAAAAAAGACTAAGAAAGTGTAAATTTATTTCCTTTATTGTTTCCTTTAAATAATTAACTATCAAAAATTTCTGTAATCCCAAAATTTTAGATAAAGTTGACATAGTAATTTGCAGAGTCAACATGTTCCAAATTTCTTCAGTAATGTGCACTGCCATGTTACATAAAGAAAAAAAGAGAAAAGAATAAAAAATTATACTCTTTGATCTCTTATAGTAAAAATAAAAGTCTTATGTTCCTGACCGCAAGATCTTTCTATACAACTTCAAACAAGAAAATGATTTTATATTATGGTGTTCAGATGACAACGACAATAGATAGATAAAGTCAATAAAGAGATAAAATCTCAGACTAATAAAATACTTCTGGTTTGATTCCTGAGTTAATCCCTTAAAAGAGAAGACAAACTAATTTTAAATTGATAAGTAAACCCAAGAGCATTAAAAAGGAACGCATTACCTGTCTGGCCCAGTACTCATAGAAACAAACTATTCAGGGCATGACTCAAAAGGTACCATGCTTAATATAGCACTACTGCATGGGTAGATGAGAAATTAACAGAATTTCTGTAAAATGGAAAGCAGGTGGAATCAGATTGATAGGGAAGCTGCTGCATAACATGGAACAAAACACTTATAGACGAGATATCATGGAAGATAAATCAAAGTAACTGAATATAAGAAACAGAATGATACCCAGGGGATCTGTCTGGATGACTAACTGTAAGCTTCATGAGAACAAGACCCTCCTATCTCCTACTTTGGCTAATCAAGAGGAAGCAAAGATATCTGAAATAATCCAGGTAGCTGGCAACTCTCTAAAAGGAGATGTAGATCCATATCCAGAGGATAAATTACAATTATACTTCTTACAGACATATCCTACCCATTCCTCCACAATGGTATAAATCCATACAACCAAAAGTAGTTCTAACAAATTTTGCACATACTTTTTACAAATGAATACTTTGTGTGTTTTTTTAATTCACAAGTTATACAAACTAGAAGAAAGTGAAAAAGGTCACGCAAAAGTCTAGAATTCCACTAGATATCTCTTTTACTTCTTTCTAATGAGTCTAATAAAATGAAATAATCAGGGGATTAATAAAAAGTGCATGTATTTAAATAATAAAGTGACATCATTCTGAATATATATATTTACTAAGATAAAAGACAAGGTTGTATCTTTTCAGCTATTCAGACAATTCAAAACTGCTCAGTTCTGTTATCCAAAGTTGGCTTCAGAGCTAAAATAATTTCTGAAATCTGCTTTCTGAGATTAGCAGTGCCCTCTTCCCTAATTTGAACAAAAATAATTGCAAAGGCACATGTACGAGCTTCCAGTTTATACAAGTTCATTTATTTAAAATCCCTTGAGCTCCTCCAATTAGAAAACAAGTTTTTGAGTTAATATCCTTCAATTGTTAAAAACTTGCGTCACTGTGAGAGCACAGTGAAACGTAAAGGTCCCAGCACACTGGCAGTTGATTGTGAGGGGATGTGATTGTTCCACATTTAGACTGGAATGGGTTAGGAACTCTGCTTCCCAAAGTGGTTAATGAATGAAAGGAAAATTGGACTCCTGAGCCAGAGTCAATGACCTAAGGGAGTGAAAAATGTTCACAGGTTAACAAGGGCAACTGTTTCTTGCCGTAATTCCCAGAGGAGGTAAATGACAAAAGGACCAATAAACTCCTGTCTTTGTATTATTTATTAATCCATTTTCTTCCTGGGAAAAATAACAACATAGCTCTGAAAGACACTACTGTTGAGCATCTTAAACTCTATGCCTATTCCCTCTTGCTACTGACTCATCCATTGTTATAGTTTGTTTTAATATTTCATTTGACATGTTTAATATAGATGTGTTAAGATTAATTTATCATCCTATGAAATTTTAAATATTAGGGATATCAAATTCCTTCACATAATTAGCAAAGTTGAAATTAGAGCTGCTAACTTTATAGTGTCCTAGTAATGAATTCTTTTTTATCTAACTGATACAAGTGGCTGCAGAGACTTTATTCCCATTAAAGTGGGAGTTATTTCAAGTATTTGTTTAAAAATATTGTTTTCTCTTAACTCAAGGGAGTTTTCATAATGACAGCCAAGACACCACCCCAGTCGTGTTCACAGACACGAAATCCCTGATTAGCTGTTGATGAGTCACTCCTGGTGAGGAATCTTATCTTAACACCTGCCTTATCTTTAACATCCTTTTCAACTTCTCTAGAAAACAATGACCAAAAAGAAAAAAGAAATAGATTTGGGACCAGTCCAGTTTTTAAACACCTGCCTTAGAGATAAAGACTACAATTTTAGACATTTGTAAAGTCCTTATTTTGGCTTGAGATTTGTTCTGCCTTTTGTAAGCATCTGCTGACTCTTTCAAATATGCTTTGCCTGGGAATTACTTCAGTCTAATAAATTACAAAATGACAAGATCATCTTTGTTTCCATGGAAAAAATGTGTGTATCAGAAAAACTCTGAAGCTCTGGCTTCTCAGTAACTGTATTTTATGAATTAAAGACACATTATAACACTCACTCTAATGAATCAAGTCAATAGTCCTTTATGATGTAATTCCAGTCTGATAGTGATAATCTTCAACTGGAAGTTAAAGAGGATATCCCAGGTTTATGTGACCACTGTGAACCAAAATAGAACCATTTAACAAAAAATTACAGACAGGAACTACACAGCTGGAAACCAGAAGCACCAGTTTTACTTGGGCTATTAAGAAAATTCACAGTTAACTGAATAAAAAATATTTGTTCTACCTCCTTTATTTTTCCCTTGGCATTTAGATGTGTCCCAGATTGGTGCCTGTGAAAAGGTTATTATAAGGGCATAAATTTGTTTTTAAACCATGAGTTAATTTGCTATGTAAACAGTATAAATTACTAAGCAATTAGATAATTTGTGCTATTTTATTAATTACTCATATTAATTTTAAAAGACATACTTTTCTCCTCATGTGTACCTGCCCTGACACTAGACAGTCCTTGGCTGAGGCTCACTTGGGTGAACTTGAGGCAATCAGAAACTCTCTGGAAAGAAACAGGCGGGAAAGTGTTTCAGCAAAACAAAGCAGCTTTGGAAGGCCTGTCTTACAAAACCAAAGTAACTAAGTGATGGCAAATGTCATAAGGCTAAAGAGAAGCTTTTTAGAAATAAAAACCCCAAATAGCTTAATGAGGTCCTTTTCATGTTTTGCTTTCTGGGAGTAAGGTGGCATTTACTGTTGATTGAAAAGGAATGATAGAGAAAGGCAAAGAGTGAAGGGAAGAGGAAAGAATGTGAGAGCTTGTGGTTAAACGGATGATGTCAGTGAGCGTGCTTAAGACTTCTTTTAAAATGACACGACTCAAACAATAAGAGGTACATTTAAGATGTAGAGAAACTGGAGCCCTCATTCATTGCTGAGGCTAGAAAACTGTTCAGCTATTTTGGGAAAGAATAGAAGTTACCCAAAAGGTAACCGTTATGACTCAGGAGATTCCTCTCTTAGATATGTACCTGTTATGGACTGAACCGTAATTAATTTCTGCCATCAAACACCCGAAGCACACAAGATTGGGTGGGGCAAGGCTGACTCTTCCTAGGTTACAGAAGGTGGGGCCACCTCATTGGTTTCAGCAGGCTAGAATGTTCCTTCTCAGGGCCTCAGGGAGAAAGCCACAGCCCATGACTGAGAAGGCAGGACCACCAACCAGAACTAAAGGGATAGATAGGGGTGCTGCGCTGTGGGCCCTGAATATGAAATCCCATTCCAGTGGGCCCAGAAGGTGAGGGCACCCCTGCAGTGGACCCAGAGGGTAGAACATCTTGTCAAAGAGAATTACTGAACCTGTAACATCTAATGAAATTTGCCTTGCTGGGCTTTTGAATTGCTTGGGACCTAACACCCCCTTTTCCTTTATAAGCTTGATTCAGAATGAAATCATACCTTGAACTTCACTTATACTTAATTTAGATATTTAAATGAAACTTTGGACTTGGAGTTAATGCTGGAATGAGTTAAGATATTAGGGGCTTCTGGAACAAGGTGAATGTATTTTGCATGTAAGAAGAACACAAATTTGGGGGAGGGGGAGTAAAGGGTGGAATGCTATGAACTAAATTGGGTCTCTCAAATGCATATCTTGAAGCCCTAATCCCCAATATGAGACACCTTGGAGATAAGGCCTTCAATGAGGTAGTTACAGTTACATGAGGTCATAAAAATGAGGCCTTAATCTAAAGGGACTGGTGTCCTTAGAAGAAGAAAAAGAAACTTTGGGAAGGTATGTGCACAGAAAGAAAGCTGTGTGAGGACATAATGAGAAGGCAGCCATCTGCAAGTGAGGAGAGATTTGACCAGAAACCAACCCTACCAGCACCTTGATCTGAGAATTCTAGGCACCAAAACAGTGAGAAAATATACTGCTGCTGTTTAAGCCAACCAGTTTGTCATATTCTACTATGGCAGCTTGAACAGATTAATATAATTCTCAATGTGTGAAAAAGACACGTCCACACAAAAATTCTACATGAATTCCATAGAAGCACTATTCATAATAGTCAAAATGTGGAAACAAACCAAATGTCCATTAACTAATGAATGCATAAACAAAAATGTGGTATATTCCTACAATGGGAGATTTTTTTTTGGCAATAAAAAGAATTCAGTTCCAATACATGCTATGACATATATAAGCTTTGAAAACATTAAGCTAAAAGAAACTAGTCACAAAATACCACGTTTTTATGGCTCCATTTTTATGAAATATCCAGAAAAAACAAATCTAAAGGAAAAAAACAGTAAGTTAGAGGTTGCCTGTCTTGGTGGGCAGGAAGTATAGAAGGGTCATGCCTGCTTCATGGGCATGGAATTTCTTTTTGGGGCAATGAAATGCTCTAACGTTAGAGAGTAGTGATGTCTGTACAAGTCTTTGAATATACTGAACATTTGGATGTGTACATTTTAATATGGTGAACTTTTGTTATATGAATTTTATCCCAATACATTTTCTCAAATGACATCCTCCAAGGCCACATTAATTAATACTGATATATCTAGTTTATAGATAATATATCCAATGGTACTTATAAGGACACAAGTTCATTCAGAGTAGGGCTTCATTCTTATGACTTCATTTAACTTCAAGTACTTCATTAAAGGCCTTATCTCCAGGTGAGCCACATTGGAGGATAAGGCTTTAACATATGCAGTTGTGGGGAATGCAATTCAGTTTATTCAGGTATGAATCTGTCTGAAATGGAAATAACATCTCTGAATTCTCTTACCAGTCCCAAATGGCTATATCAAGTACTTCATTTTCCTCTTTATATTTTCCAGTCTTCTTTCCCTTATCTTCTTTTCCCTTTATTTATGTAATTGGATAATTTAGTTCTGAAAGCATTAGTTTAGACAGAACAAGGTACGTGGTTTTATCAGCATTGTAACAGGAGACATGAGGCTCATAGAGGGAAGGAGTCTCAGAGAACAAAGTGAGGAGTTTGCCCACAAAGCAGGCTTATCTTGTAAATATTGTCCAAGTTCTTCTGGGTTTAGATTGTCATCCTGGAATGAAGTATCAGAGCTTCAGAAAGTGAGAAGGCTTCCCCATAGAAGAACTGTCCCACACAAAGTGTCAGGGCCTGAGTGAAAGGGGAGGGATTCACACAGGGCAATGTTCCAGTGTGGGGAGTCAGAGAAAAAGCAGAGCGAGCAGTGTGCTCCTGGGGAGAGACAGCCTGGTGTGAGATATCAGAGCCCAAGATAGGCAAGGTAGATGTCAAAGAGGGTGAGATGGTCTGCTGTTGGCAATTAGAATCCAAACAAGGTGAGGAGGGAATTTATGCAGAAGGAAAGCCCAGCATGAGTTACTAGAGCCCAAGTGTACTAACCAGGGTTTCTATGCCAGAAGGTGGGTCGCCATCAGTGGACAGTGAGAATCTGAGCATGTTGAGGAAGGAGTTGACGTGGACGGGCTATATAGTCTCAGGTGTTGCAGCTCACAACCCAATACTCTGGATGGGAAAAGAGAGAAGTGGGATTTTGTGGCAGAATTACATTATCCTTTGGAAGAAATTTTGGGTCAAGAAGGTTTTTCTTTGCACTCAGTTGTGCTACCTTGGGTGAGATGACATGAATAAAGTCAAAGTGTTACCCTTACCTCTCCAATTTGTAATTTTTCTTTGTTAATTATGTGCTGGAAGTTCTCTGTTATACTATTAAACTTTCACAAAAGCTCATCTGTCTATTAATTGTCTAAAATAGTATTATCCAGGAGAAAAATGTGGAGAAAAGATACTGAAAGTAGCTACATCCAGCTTACAGGCCACTGCAGGGTCCACAGCATGACCTAGGTCCTCACACCTCTTACCCGACGCATGGGTAATGAGAACCCTCTCAGGTCTTTGGCATATGATGCTGGATTCAATAGCTCTCTGGAAGCTTTTAGCTGTGGATGGATGCCAAATTGTTGAATAGGGGATACAATGAGAAATGTCTTATTTAGCCATGTTGCTGATCACTCCCACGTCATCCATTTTCCTTGAATAAATGCTCTTAGTATTGCTGTAAGCCTTTGGTCAATTCCCTAAGTTCTATAAAAAGTTTATTTTGACTACTTTTTTCTTATTACTTTTATGGAACCATTTTCTAGACCTACACATTTTAAATACCTCTGCAGATGACCTATACCAATAAGTAAACTTTTAGAAATGTAATCTTGATTGAGGTATCCTTTATTTTTTAAAAAAACCTTCAGATTCTCAGATCAGATCCTTCTGAATAAAAATCAAAGATCAGATGACATCTAGTTTCAAATTCACTATTTTCTTCCATGCATCCTATTACTCAGAACCATTTGTCAAGAATGCTATATTCACTGTTTTAGTTTTTACATACTCTGATCCCTTCAGTTGGCCATCTTGCCTAAATAATTTATTCTAGTCATACTTCAAGTCAAATCTCAAGTCAAAAATCAAGCACTCCTTCTCTCAAGCCTTTCTGTAATGCCAGAGTAATGTCTTTTTACGTATCCCTTTTACCAGGTGCATTATTCTATTAAAACACTTTTACATAATATGTAACTGTTATTTGCCATCTCTTTCCCCACACGTTGAAGGCTGGGATCACAGAACTGCAAATTTTTTAGCATAAGAACAGAAAAATCCTAAAAGCTTCTGCACAGCAAAAGAAAACATTAACAAAATGAAAAGGGAGCTCACTGCATAGAGCACATATTTGCCAATGATACATCTGCTAAGGGGGGGTTAATTTCCAAAATACATAAACTTAACAAAAGGAAAACAAACAATCCAATTAAAAAATGGGCAAAGGACCTAGACATTTCCTCAAAGTGGACATATAGAACGCCAAGAGACATATGAAAAAAAGTCACTAATCATCAGAGAGATGCAAATTAAAATGACAGTGAAGTACCACCTCAGACCTGTCAAAAAGGCTTCCATCAACAAATCAACAAAGGACACTGGTAAGGTTGTGGGGAAAAGGAAACTCTAGTATATTGCTGGTGGGAATGCAGGCTGCTGCAGTCATTATGGAAAGCAGTATGGAGTTCCCTCAAATAACTAAAAGTGGAACTGCCATTTGACCCAGTGATCCCATTTCTAGGAATATACTCTAAGAAACAGGAAACACTTATCAGAAAGAATGCATGCACCCCTATGTTCACAGCAGCACAATTTATAATAGCTAAGATCTGCAAACTAGGCTAAGTGCCCATCAGTATACAAGTGGATAAAAAAGCTGTGGTACATTGATACCATGGAATACTATGCAGCAGTAAAAAAGGTTTCTCTTACCCTGTAAGATAGTATGAAGGTATCTGAAGAGTATCATCCTAAGTGAAATAAGCCAATCATGTTATCTCACTCATATGTAGAATCTAATGAACAAAATAAACTGATGAAGAAAATAGAAACAGAGACATAGAAGCATGGAACAGACTAATGAATCTCTGAGAGAAGGTGGAGAGAGAGTAACAGGGGTACTTATATGAATATATGTATATCCCATGGTGAAGGCCTGGGATGGGTGGTTGTGGGGTGGAGGGTGTCAATGGGAAAAAAATAGCAGGACATCTGTAATACCTTCAACGATAAAGATAAATTTTTAAAAAATCGAAAACAATGCCTGTCACATAGTGTGAACTACTTGAATATCTGTTGAATAATTGGGTGAGAGAGTTGAGGAGACAAGAAGGTTAGGAGGAGGAAGACAGTAATTCGAAGATGCTAGTGTTTTTAATCAGAAAAGACTATATTTGGATAATGTTCCTTTATTCCTTCTCTAGCAAATGATAATGGCTTTGTTCCTCTTCCCTGGTAAGAGAAAGGCATTAGCTCAGTAATGCCTCCAAGTGCACTAAGAGTTAATGGTTCAGAACTCAAAGGAAAAGACTTGGCATGGGCAGGGATGGGAGGAGAATTATGGAGCCAAAATATTTCTCTTCATGTTTTCCTCCAACTCTGGGAAGGGAGAAAACATAACACTGAATATTATATTAGCATTAAACAAGGATAACATTCCTACTCTATGATTAAAGGGCAATGGTGCTATTGTGATGATGTCAGGTATAATAAAGTAAAGTAAATAAATTATAAGAAGCAATCCAGTTTGTAGGAAGTTATACTGGTTGACATGCCATATCTTTTCCATTTGTAGTTTCCTTAACTTCTGATTTGTTTCCAACAAAAATTGGTGTTGGTAAGATGAATAAAAACGTAAGCATGGGAAGAACTTGATGGATAGCTTTATGTGGTGTGCATGGAAAAATCCTCTTTAGGAAAAAATCCAAATTACTAACTGGAAAAGGGTGGGATGAATAACTCATGACAGTAAAAAAAATATATAAAAAATCAAAAGGTCAGAACTTTGGATATTTGTAAGTTAAGGTGTATTTTGATTTATTCTGGAGAAATTAAAAACTACAGTTGAACTGAATTACTTCCAATGAATTACTTGGCTCAAATAATTTCCTATTTCATTACCTTACTTGCCATAAGGACAAGTGAAATAGACCAGTGTAACTAGCGAGCCAAATTACACATTTTTTAGAGACCTTGAGTCATGACAGTTTAAACTGTATTGCATCACATTTCTCTTCATGTACCATTATACCATTATTGTAATCAATGATTAGCTTTTCAAAGTAATTTTCAAACTTTTGTCAAACTTTCTTATACACTTAGAAATATAGTATAATTTATCATATAAGAAAAGAAATATACATATGAGAGATACAAAATCATTGATTAATTTAAATATAGAATTAAAAATATACAAATAGTGAAAGCTAGCTTTTCTGTCACTTCATTTAAAATGCTACTAATTGACTAAAATAACATTAATACTAACACATTACTTGGGCAAGTTATTACCTATCAGTTATCTGGTACTTAGAAAAATAAATGTACTTCTCTCTAACATTATATTCCCCTTTTCTTTACATTAACTAGTATCCCAGGTATTATATATATCATATACACAATTATTATATATATTAGTATATAATTATATAAAACACAAGACCCAGTGCACGAATTTGTGCACAGGTGGGATCCCTTCGTCTGCCGGCGATCAGGGTCGATTGGGTCTGCAGGAGGTTCACCGGCACGGGGAGGGGTTATGGGAGGTTGGCCAGATGAGGTGAGAGGTTGCAGGAGGTTGGCTGGCTGTGGGAAGGGGCCATAGAAAGTTGGCCAGCTGGCTGAGGGGTAGGACTGTGGAAGATTGGCCAGCTGAGGGAGTTTGGCTGTGGGAGTACACTGACCACCAGGGGGCAGCTCCTGCATTGAGCATCTGCCCTCTAGTATTCAGTGTGTGTCATAGTGACTGGTTGACCAGTTGTTTGGTCGTTTAGGCTTTTATATATATACTAGAGGCCTGGTGCATGAAATTCGTGCATGGGGGTTGGGGGGTGTCCCTCAGCCCAGTCTGCACCCTCTCCAATCTTGGACCCTTTGAGGGATGTCTGACTGCCCATTTAGGCCCGATCCTGGTAGACATCCTTCTCACAATCCAGGAATGCTGGCTCCAAACTGCTCACCTGCCTGCCTCCCTGATTGCCCCTATCCGCTTCTGCCTGCCAGCCTGATCACCCCCTAACCACTACCCTACCAGCCTAATTGATGTCTAACTGCTCCCCTGCCAGCCTGTTTGCCCCCAACTTCCCTCTTCCGCTGGCCTGGTCACCCCTAATTGCCCTCACCTACAGGCTTGATTGCCCCCAACTGCCCTCCCTTCCAGGCATGGTCCCTCCCAACTCCCCTCCCTTGCTGGCCTGATGGTCCACAACTGCCCTCCCTTGCAAGCCTGGAACCTAGGCCTAGGCTGGCAACACCATGTGGAAAGCTTGGCTTCCTCTTTTGCTGGGGAAACCCAAGCCTCCCTCCTGCTCTCAGTGGTGACAGCCATCTTGGTTGGAATTTATTTGCATAATTTGCTCCTGATTGGTTGGTAGGCATGGTTGTGGGCATGGCTTGATTAAAGGTATGGTCAATTTGCATATTACTCTTTTATTTGATAGGACTAGAGGCCCGGTGCATGAAATTGGTGCACTGAGGTAAGGGGTAAGAGGTGTGTGTCCCCCAGCCCAGCCTATACCCTCTCCAATCTGGGATCCCTCTCACAATCTAGGACTGCTGGCTCCCAACCTCTCACCTGCCTGCCTGCCTGATTGTCCCTAACCACTTCTGCCTGCCAGTCTTATCACCCCCTAACCCAGTGGTTCTCAACTTTCCTAATGCCAAGACCCTTTAATGCAGTTCCTCATGTTATGGTGACCCCCAACCATAAAATTATTTTTGTTGCTACTTCATAACTGTAATTTTGCTGCTGTTTATGAATCGTAATATAAATATTTTAGGTTTTTATTATTATAGATAATGTTAATAGTAATTCTTTATAACCTTATTAACATTTTTTAAGCACTAAATTTTCTTATATAGTATCATTCTTTTTTGCTACCATACTTAAACAAAATATGCTACCTCGCCCAGAGGGTTAACCCTTCCTAATCTGCATGAAATGTATTATTAGCCCTTTATGGTGAGGAAAGTGATTTACACTGAGCTTAACTTACTTATGCATGTTAACATAACCAGCAGGAGGTTTTACTGAAGTTGGAATGCAAGAATGTTTGACTTCATATTCTGCCCACCTCTTTTCTTCCCTTTTTCTACACATATTTTTGAGTTCCCACTACATATCAGGTAATGTGCTATACACCAGCTATTTAACCAAGAAAAGACACCATAAAGAAAATGAGTATCCCTGCCACTTTGGAGCTTCATGTTCTAACTTTTCATTCAAAAAGTGAATGGTCTTTGAAATAGGCATTAATGTGTCATGGTTAGCCAAAAACAGAGTTGGGTGAAATTTCTCTTAGCACCCTAAAGGAACATAAAGACAAGGCCATCAGAAGAGATAGCTGTCTTAGGGTGGGCTTTTGGTCTGGAGACAGAGTAGTGGGTGAGGAATGTAACTAAGTTAAGGATCAGAAGAACTTCCACAGAGAAAGGTCATGCATTTAAAAAATAATAATAATAGGAGCCAAGTAGTGGTTGAAATAACTGTCTGCATCAGGATATTTTGGCCAGAGCAAAGTGGAGAATGAGTTCAAAAGTAAGTAGAGAAAGACAGTTTCTCTAGGGCAGGTCATTGTTTGGAATAAACAGGAGTTTAAATTCTTAGGTTACAAGAATTATATTCAAAAAGTAGAATTTCAGTTGTTTTAGTCTACGAAAGGGATGACATCTTATGGCCCTAGATAATGGTTACAGAAGTAGCTAAACTAATAAAAACATAATTAAGATTTAGGAGCATATGTCTAGAGTATTGTTAGAATTTAAAGAGAAATAAGCCATAGGTAAGATAGGACTCAGTTAATATCGCTGGTCTATATCTCCTCATATCATCACTGACTAACATCAGTGTTGGTTCTATAGAACCCAAGAAATGCCAAAGTATGAAGGTGTCCCTAAATGTTCTTAACGATATGGAGAAAGGGATAACGGTATCCAAAAACCAGACAGATAATTACAATAAACAGGGACAACAGTGAAAAGAATAAAAATAAGATTTGGACAAAAGCTCATGGAGCATTTTTCCATCTTAAATTTCTGAATGACTAACTTGCCCCTGGATACCACAAACATCAATTACTCATTCCAAACTGCTTAGAACATTTGTTTTTCAAATTTTTCATCATTAGTCCCAGTTTATATAAGCAGAGTTCAGATATAGCCCCTCTCAACATTCTTATTTTATGATATAGAGGATACTGTATTTTTGAATTGGGTAAATTTCCATTCATTTTATGCTTAGGCCTCCCAGGATGTTGTCTGTAATACTGAAGAAACACAACTTGATTCCACTTCAGAGAGGCTACATAAGTTATGGCATGCTCATAAATGTTGACTTGGGCTACCCTAGAGAAGCAAAAAGAGAGACTCCACAGAAGAGTCAACAACAGCAAATGAGAAGCCGCTAGCTGGATCCAAGAGGGTGAGTATGGCATATGTTATATAGCAAATTGGTTTCAGTAAAGTTGTCACAGTTTAAAGTATATTTTGCATAAGAGCATAAACTCCAAATGTAGAATAGTTGAGTTTCAATCTTAGCTCTGTAACCTTCTACCTGTGTGATAGAGTGAAGTCACTTAACCTCTTTGCATCTCTGCTTACTTATTAATAAAATGAATACATAACAATAGGACCAATTTCAAAGGCATTGTGAAAATTACAGGAGTTAATACATGTAAAGTGCATTGATCAGAACATTGCAATTATAATGATAATTCTGATGATGATGTATAGGTTTTTGCAGTAGGCAGTCCTAGCAAGTCCAAAACAGAAGTCAGCCCATTCATTTTCTGCTCAAATAACTAGAAACTAAACTGAGATTCATAAAACTCATTGACTACTCTTTTTAAAAAATTCAGGTACACATGACCATAGGCAGTCATACAACTGATATTTTGAACAAAAATGCAACTAACCAACCCGATACCTAAAACAGAGTTAACTAATCTATGATCAGTTTGATAGCCCTGGGTAGGAGGGCTCCCGGTATACCTGCTCTAACAGACATTCTGCTGACATATGCTGCTTTGCCACCATGGTGCAAAGTGTGGTATACAAATCAAAAGATAGCAAGTCTGATCAGATCAGGGTAGTAATTAGCTTTTGGCTCTTCTTTTCCAGACATCGTAGTTAGCATTAGTTTTTCTAGAAGTTTTGCTGTACTTTCACTCAAATTATTTGAATTTAAGTTAAATAAAACACCATGCTATCTACAATATTCTGTAAGTTTTTGACAGGAAAGATGAGCTCCAGTCCAATGCTTCTCTTACATAATTCACTACCAATTCTGGTTCTATTGTTTCAGTTAAAACGTGACCTCGTGCTTGCTGACACATGTTCAGTGGTTATACAAGAAATGTTGATATTTTGTCTTTCGTGCATCAAGTCAGTCTTCTTTTCTCACTTCTTGCAGTTCCGCCCTCCAATTTCTTTGAAGCCACTGTCCATTTGACATGAAAAATGTACTTATAGTCTTGTAGCTAATTATTTCAAGGGTAAGTGAAAAAAATCGCTAATATGGCATGATTAAGACCATCTGCTTCAGCCAAAACAATTACACATTTCAGAATTTCTTTGCCATGACAACTTTTCAGCAGTTCACTTTTGTTAAACATTGCATTCCATTCCTCCATTGCTGGACTGATTTTTCTATATATCTTCTGAGAATTAACCCTGTCCCACATCACACTTTTAAGATTATAAATTTTCCTGTGAAATTTTATGTAACTGAACTTTCTTAACTTTTGTGTTGTTATTCAAGTTTTTAGTTCTTGATTCTCTAACTTTTCATTCAAAAAGTGAATGATCCCATGATGATTGATAGTCCCAATCAAGATCTGAGTGAAGAACTGTAGTTTGGGATGAGGCCAGACTCAGGAGTACTACTTCTATCACTAATAAATGATTATTATCTCTGCTACTCAGCTTCATATTAGAAATATTTTTCCTGTTGCCATCAGACAAAACTGTTTGTAACAAAGCTCTTAGATTTTTACATCTAGCTCCACACTGGGACTTGAACTTAGATCTGCTACTTGTTACCTGTGTAATCTTAGATAGGTCTTTGGACTCCTTAACCCTCAGATTCCTCATATGTTAATAAAGATAATTAATGCTGAAATATTCCTGGTTATAAGAATTAAGATAATTTATTAAAAGTGTTCCCCATAACACCTGACAAATAGAAATTATTCAAAAAATGAATGCTCTTATTTTCTGAAAATATTTCAAAAGTCTTTGTAATTTAGATTGTTATTTTGTGTTAGGGTGTAATTAAACATTAAAGAATTTAAAATAAATAGAACCTTACCAATACACAAATGGCTTTATGTTTTTGTTTATTGCCATACCCCAAGTACTTAGAAGAGTATTTGAAATATAATACTTGTTCAATAATTGTTTAGTAAATAGTTATGAACTATGGAGTGAATATTCTATCCTCTACTAAGAATAGGATATTCAATAAAAATAACACAAGCTATGTTTATAACTTGGATTTTTCCAAAGTTCAGCTTTAGTAATAAAATATATTTGTCAATAACAATGAAGCTCTACTTTGTTTTCCTAGGTTAGTGATCCATGAATGCTCACTTCCTTAGCCAAACTCTAGGAGGAGAGGAAACATGTATGGCAGTTAATACAACTACCTTTTATATGGAACTGTCCAAAGCCACTCACTATTTCCATGTTCTGTTTCCTAAATTTGACCTCAAGTCATCTAGCAATTTGACTTCAAGCCCAGAACTCACTTTCTTTAAAAAGTTCCTTTTAAAGAAAAGATTTTACAATAGATTTTTAACTCAAAGGCTCTCCGAGATACTGCTTTATAAATACCCTCCTCTATTTTTGATCTAGTACAGGGTACAGAAAATTATTGGTAACTGAAACTGCAGTTGTCCATATAGGCTTATAGGCCATGGGTCTCCAAATGTACCTAGCAAAGAGTTCCCTAATTACTGGGTGAAAGAGTTATCTAAAAATATTATTGTAAAAATTTTTATTGAGTATAGAATAGAGCTTCCTGTGGTCTGAGCAAAGCTCCTTCCTGTCTCCGCTGCCTCACTCCCATCTCTGCTGTCTTGTTTCCTCCCTTCACCCCGCCGCCCCACTTGCTTACTTCTCCGCAGCTTTGCTCCCTTCTGCAGTGCTTAGCTTCCTTCTACCCCCATCTTTTGCATGTGGATATGCAAATTAACTAGCATCTTGGTTTGATTTGCATACTCGCTCTGATTGGTTTGTGGGTGTGGCTTGTGGGTGTAGTGTAGGTATGGTCGATTTGCATCTTACTCTTTTATTAGATAGGATATTCTTTATATATCATAAAATTCACCCAGTTCAAGTATACAATTTAATGATAACTGACATTGGTGTTACCATCATCATAAATCAATTTTAGAACATTTTTATTCTTCCAATAACATCACGCTTGCCCATTTATAGTTAATCCCCTTTCTCATAACCAGCTTCAGGCAAACAATCTATTTTCTGTCTCTAAAAATTTACCTGTGTTGGATGTTTCCTATAAATAGAATCATACAATATATGGTCTTTTATGTTTGACTTATTACATTAAGCACAATGTTTTGAAGTTCAAGTTAACATAGCATATGTCAATAGTTTCATTACAGAATACTACATTATTTCATTATATAGATATACATTTTCAATCTCCATTTATTTTGTGTAGCAAATTGATGGACAGTTTTTAGATCTCAGACAATGTAACCACGAATATATCCTTTTATAGAAGATAAATGTTCTCAGTTCTCTTGTGTAGATATTTCAGAATGGAATTGCTGGATCATATGGTAATTTATTTTTAATCTCTTGAGAAACTGTCAAACTGCTGTACAAAATGGTTGCTTCAATTTACATTCCAACCAACCATGTTTCTCCATATCCCCACCAACATTTGTTATTGTCTCTTACTTAATATAGTCATTCTAGTAGGTGTAAAATGATATATCATTGCCATTTTAAATTGTATTTCTGTGGACAGGGATATGGGAGCAAGCCAAGTTAAACATCAAAGACTTTACTGTTTTTACCTAAATTCAGTAATTTTTCTTAAATAATCACTATTGAGATTATTGTAAGACTTTTGGTTAATTTTTAGAGTTCTAAAAAGGGTAATTTCACTGATGTTTTGCTGCTTTTGTGGAGAGGGGGTTTACCAAGGTTCTCAATCCACCATTCCAGGAGTCCTGACTCAAGTCTAAAATATTGGTGTGGTGAGATTTTTTTTCTTATTTTAACCTTATAAATATCAGATTTGTCCAAAGATTTGTTAAATGTCCCCATACATTTTATCTTTTTGTAAATTGCTTGACTTCTCAACATGAACATTTTTCTCCTTTAGAAATTTATTTTGATAGAAGATAGTTAACTGTCTAAACACATGTTAAATACTTCCCTTCTCCATGACTGTCTTTATTCTTTGTCATGTATAAGCATTTTCCAAGATTTTGTTTTTATTAAAAATGATAGTTTTATTTATAAATTTAAAAAACCCACAGAAAAGTTGGAAGATAAATAGCCCACTGAAATGCCTCTCAAAATACCTATTATTTATATCATTTATCTATATCACTATCTACATATATTTTCTAAAGTTTCATCTGGTTGTAATTTCTACATGATCACACTGGACAATTAGATGCAGAGACATATAATAATCACACAAAAACTTTCTAACAACTTTTCATTATTCCAATTTTCCATTATTGTAACAGTCAAGATAATCACGATGATAGTAATAATAGTAATGACACGTATAATGTCTATTACATGCCAGATTCTGTCCTAAGTTCCTATATGTATTAACTCATAATTTTCACATCAACTCTATGAGGTAGTAACTATCATGAATTTCATTTCACAGAAGAAGAAACTGAGGTACTTAAAGGTTAAAAAACTCCTCCATGGTCTCTCAGCTAGAAAATTTGTTGTTAAATCCTCGCTTTCCATGAGTTAACACAGAGAGGTTAAAAGTTGCGCAACCAGTAACAGATAATATTGAGACTTTGAATTACCCATATTCTAGATATGATGAAGGGAAACTATTGAGGATAGACCACCCACATGTCTCCAGGTTTGAGATGCATCATAAAGGGGAAAGAGTTTTGAAAGAAAGATATTCCTACTATTCAGATTACCTGAACCTTAAACTATATTCCAGAGATCAATTATCAGTCTATTTGCCTGGGAGAGTAGGAAACAGTTCAAATATATCCATCCAGAAGAATATTGCTGGAACAACAGGTATTTGAATTCTAAGATGAGCTGTTAAAACATCCCACCTTATCAACAATCTGTCTCTGGCAACATTCCAATTACAGGGCAGGACCACTCCAAACCTACAAAGAGCAAAAAAAAAAAAAAAAAGGTATAGCCAATTCCCGTACCAACCATATAATTGACCATCTGTGGCCTTCTGAATAAACTGGCAGCCCAGGTTGACTGTGTAATATTTTAGAGTCTCGATACATAGATGGCTCTAGATCAGTGATGGGAACCTTTTGAGCTTGGTGTGTCAAAATTTGCCAAAAAACTGAGCATAACTCAGGTGGTATGTCATTTGAAAAAAAAACTATAATTTTGCGATATTTATAGTTTAAATAACAAAAATGTATAATTATAATATATAACTGTACTTAATAAACCAAAAACTAATTATTTAACTTACCTGCTTAGTTACTTGTTTGATCATCTGTCAGTTTCTTTTGTAGGTCTTGATATTACTTAACTTGTGTGGGGTGCCATGAACTAAGATAAGTGAGGAGGAGGAGGAATTCTTTAACTAACCTGCCTATTAGTGACCTTTTCGTTGCTGAATTTCATTGGCTAATCCTTCAATTGAAGGTTGGTATCTAGTACACCTCAAGCCCAAGCAAGCACTACTAACTTCATCTGTCAATCTGTTTCTTTTGTGGGTTTTGATATTATTTAACGCTGAGAATAAGGTCTCGCAAAAGTACTTAGAGGGAAAAATTGTGAGTGAAGCCACTGCTGTATTTTTCAGGGTGCTAAAAGAGTCTGGTAATCAGTTATAGGCATTCCAAATTGCCTGGTCGTATGACACGCCTCTTGATTCTCCAAGCAGCATCTTTCCAAATTCTCAAGCTTTGACCTCAAGTTGACAAACACCTGAGCCCAGATGCTGTCTTGAAATTCTGCAAGTTGCATCTCCAAATCATCAATTTGCATCCATTGGAAACCATTTAATTCCAAACTACTGTAGACTACCACATCACGATACTTATTTTTATGGTCTGTTCTAGACTTCTAAATTGATTAAATCTATCACTGAATTGGTCAAGTAATGAGTCTAAAACATGCTGGTACTTCATATGCAAGTGTTCCATTTCATTTTGTACAGCTGCACTGGACTTCTCAAAATACTTTGTTACTCGAGGAAAATACTTCTAAGTTTTAGTTTCTACATCTCGCTTGAAAATTTAGTGTCTACACTACACTGCAGCAAATGTTTCATCCTCGGCTTCTGCACCTGGCCATGCAGTAGCCGAGGATGAAACATCCTTCTCGGCATGCGGCCCCATACTTCTCTGTATGCAACCACATGTGGCCGCGTGTCATTGAAAATGGCTACGCATGTCAGTGCTGACATGCATTGTCATTGGTTCGCCATCACAGACATAGAGGGTATTATACTCATTGAAATAAATCAGACAAAGAAAAATACCATATGATGTCATTTATATGTGGAATCTAAAGAAAAAAAATAAACAAAATTGAAACAAATTTATACAGAGAATACACTCATGGTTGCCAGAGAACTGAGTGAAAAGGTGAAGTGATTAAGAAGTACAAACTGGTAGTTCAAATTAGTCATGGGGATGTAAAGGATAGCACAGGAAATAAAGTTAATAATATTTTAATTACTATGTATGGTGACAGGTGTAGGGGAAATATCAGAAGTGGGGAGACACTATGTGAAGTGTGTGAGGTACATGATAATCTGACCAATGTGATGCACGCCTGACACTAATACAAAATAATTTTGAATGTAAACTGTAATTAAAAATGAAGAGCCCTAGGCAGTTGTGCCTGTGAACTGAAAGGTCACCGTTCAATTCTCATGAAGGGCATGTACCTCTGTTGTAGGTGGATCCCCAGGCCTGGTTGGAGTGTGTGCAGGAGACAACCAATTGATGTTTCTCTTTCACATCCATGCTTCTCTCTCCCTGTTTCTCCCCAACTCTCCCCCTCCATTCCACACTCTCTAAAAATCAATGGAAAAGATGTCTTTAGGTGAGGATTAAAAGATAAATAAAGACATTTATTGGAGTGTTCCTTTTCATGTATGAAGTCCTTTGTGAAGTCATAAAAACTCTTTTGCGTTTTGTAGGAGAGAAAAAGTGAAGCATGGACCTCAGGCATAATTAGGTTTGAATCCTAATCCTATCACTTTGTGAACTTGACACATTACTTAACATTTCTGAGCTGTTTCCTCCATGGGACAATACAAATAAACTATGAAAATTGGCATAGTACCAAATACATCCTAGGTATTTAGCAATAGCAGCTATTATGATGGTGGCTCATTATTCAACAATGTTAAAGAGTCTTCTAAGAACCAAGCACTGTATAAGGCACAGAGAATACAGCCAACTTCAAGGAACCCCAGTATTCCTGGAGACCACAATCTTTTAAATTGGTAGTCAGATTGAGAGGAGCTGGTGGGAATGAACAGGAGTTTTGTTTCAAGATCAGGAGCTGTCCACTTGCCTTCATTACATTTCCTGACAAAGTGCTCTAATAAGACCACATAATCCCAATCTCTCTCACTTGTAACCTCAAAATAACGTGATTTTTCTCCTGAACAGAGAAAGCCGTAGGGCCAGAGAGGAACATGCAGCTGTGGGTGGAACATCTTGGTGTGGATTGGTTGTTATTGTTGCTATCTTTGTTTTCTAACCATCTTGCCTGCTTGTGATTAAGATGATAATGTCATACCATGCTGACATTCTATTTTGAAAAAAAAATGTATATAGATATTTTTAACACTTGCGTCATTTTTTTAACCAAGTAATTACCTCCCTATACCTGTTGGCTTAATAGGGCAATAAAGTCAAAGATATTTCCTCTTAAGTTTTTATTCTTCCATAGCAGAAAGGTAAGTGTTCAAACAACTGAAAAGTATGTGTATCTGGCAAATAAGAAAAGCAGGAGTCTAAATACACAATTTCCAAAAGGAAGCTTCCCTCATTATAATTGACATAGCATAAAATTTTATTTAGTAATTATGTGTCTAAAATTATTTAAAAAGTATGGACTAAATATTACATGTATATGAGTCAAGCTTTTAAGTACACAAGGGAAGGTTTGATATTTAAAGTCACTTTAGTGTTGTTTTTAATAAATAAAACCACATCAGTTTTTTTCTTTTATGTAAATTCAGATTTACAAATATATCAACATTTTGAAATTAAAACTTAATAAATTAAAAAACTAAGATATTGAATGTTTTTCCCTGAATTGTGTTAAATCTGTTTTTTGTTTTTCCTTTTAAAATATATTTTTGCCATTATGAATTTTCCAGAATCATATTCCAAAAATTAGCATGCATATATCTTTATAATTAGAAAAGGAATAAAAAAATAAAATTTATATGCACAACATATTTATTTTCCTAAGTTATCTTAAATTAACTTTATTTGAATATTTAATAAAAAATTGTGGACCTTCAAGGCTTAGAAATAGGCTGGGAATCATCTGATCTAGTTTCCCAAACTTTAGTCATTTGTACAGCAACTTCATGTTTTTTTGTCAAAAATCTGTTACGACTTTCATCATATACTAGAGGTCCAGTAGATGGAATTCATACTGGGGGGGGGGGGTAGGGAGGTTGTCCCTCAGCCTGGCTTGCACCCTCTCTAATCTGGAATATCCCTCTCACAATCTGGGACCACTGGCTCCTAACCACTCATCTGCCTGCCTGATCACCCCTAACTGCTCTGTCTGCTTGATTGCTCCTAACTGCCTCTGCCTGCCTGCCTGCCTGATCGTGCCTAACCAGCTCTGCCTGTGGCCTGATTGCCCCTAACCACCTCTGCTAGTGGGCCTGAGCACCCCCAACTGCCCTCCCTCCCCTACAGGCCTGATTGTCCCTAATTGCCTCTGCCTCAGGTCTGTTCCCCCCCTCTCTCCCTCCTCCCCCCCTGCACCACCATGGCTTTGTCTGGAAGTTGGATATCTGGAAGATGTCTGGTCCACTCAGTCTAATTAGCATATTGCCCTTTTATTAGTATAGATATTTAAAATCTTATCATTTTTACTTCAAAAGGTTCATTGAAAATGAAATTCTCTATCTCAATCCTGCATGGACATGATTATAATTTGACATGAAAAAAAGGAAAGCATAAAATAAATATAATATTTTAAAAATTCCACCAAATACCACTTGTTATTCAAAGGTCCTGATCCTGAGGTCCTTTTTTTCATTTAAAAAGGAAGATTAGTGGGAGTTCAAGGGGGTTAAAGATAATCTAGCACCAACTGAGAGCTCCTCTTTGTAATAGACATGTTAATGCAGAATTGAAAAGGGAATTACACTATGAAAGATTACTTAATCTTGATGCCTTTGCTACTTACAAACATGTCTTATGTCACCCATGCTTTGGGGACCATTGATCTAAACCGGCTGGAGCAAATAGTGTCTCCCAAGACCATACTAGCTACTAGAACTGGCAGCATAAATCAACAGTAGTTGTGGCAGCAGCCCTTCATCTCACACCAGCTCACTATGCTTTGGCCATCTTGAAAAATTTCAAGTTCTTTCTCACTTGAGCTCTTTTCTTGAACTTTGCTGTCCCCTTTGCCTAGAGCACTGTTCCCCTAGTAATGTAAAAATCATTCTCAGCCCACCTGAGAATGACTCCAGCACAGAGGGAAGTGGGCAAAGCCAAGAGGCTAGGAAAGGTGACTCCTGCTGAGGTCACAGAGCACCCAGGCCATCAGCTGCATGAGAATGGAGACCTCTGCCTGCTTCACCCACTGCTATGCCCCATGCCTGGAACCCGCCCTGCATGCTGAGTGCTGGCCTTTTCTGGAACCACACTTGTTTCTGTTGGAGTTCCCCTTATAAAGTCCAAGTATTACATCACTACATGCTTCTCCAACTGCAGGATACACAGCCCTAGTTCTGCACAGAGAAGGAAAAACAAATACCCAATACATCTTTCTGGAACATCAAATTTATTATAAAACTTGAGAAAACCAAATACTTTAATAAGCAGCTCACAAACATGGGAGCAAAGGAGCAAGGGAGGAAAGGGACCCAGGAAAAAGTCCAGTCTCTGGTCTCCTTCGGGTGGGCCTGAGGGATGGACCCACAGTGAAGGCAGCCTCTCCTCTTGACCTTTGGCAGTCCTACAAGCTCAGCAGGCATTGTGGATAAGATTCTTCTGAAGATGAAGGTGCTGCTGGATTCCTCCTGATGTGGGTCCTGTGAAGAGAAAGCCTCGGCAGTTTTCACACCTCCATTGTCCACTGGACCAAGTCCTCTCACCTTGCACACCGTGTGTACTTCAGGCACCGCTCTCACCTGTAACTGTGTACCTCCAACCTCTGTTTCATCTCCCACACCACATGGCCGGCCTTCTTGGAGCTCTAGGGTCAACAGTAATTTTCAAGTGGACTGTGGCCCTGCCTTAACTGTCCACAGTTTTAAAGATCACACTGGTTTGACTTTTGTTCAAGACGTTCCTTTTTGGTGCATCCACAGCAGATGAATCTTAAGAAAAACTGGAAGGCCCTCCTGGCCACCTTCTTCCAAGCCAGGCAGCTTTCACAGGCGGCTCCCTCTGGGGCTTCCCCACTGCTGGTGGTGCTGCTGCTCTGGGTGGAGCAGGAGCCCACAGAGCCAAGCAGGAGGTCTGGGCTGCGGGTGTCTGTCCTGAACTCAGCGGGAGTGGTGGTGATGGTTTCCAGGTTGGGTGGGAGAGTGGTCACCTTCAACCTCAGGCAATTTGGGGGAAGGGAAGGCTCTTTGGTCTCAAGTGGATGACCAACCTCTTGGCGTGAGGACGCGCTGCTAGTGTCACGGGAGGGACAACAGGGCCTTACCCTGATGGTGTGGCCAAGCATCTTGGTTTTCTGCATGCTGAGGATCAGGTATGTGCCCATCACTCTGTCAAATTTTCTTTGTGCTACTGACTCCTGGATGTCGTCCTGCTTAAAGCCGATGCTCTGCATCATTTCTGTTACCTGGGGGTCCAAGTCACCCATGAGCTGCTCGCTGTATGGCTTGAGCATCTCCTCCTGGCTCTTGTTGAGCCAGGGGTCCTTCATTACATCTTCCAGTGTCGGTCTTCTTCTAGGGTCGACATTGAGTAATTTTCTTAAAAGTTTTTGAACCTCCCTTGATATAAAGCATGGTACATTGAAATGTCCACTTATTATCTGCCTCTTCACATTCACAATGTTGTCCCCCTCAAATGGTGTCACCCCTGTTAGCATCTTGTACAAGGCCACCCCCAGGCTCCAGACGTCACTTTTGCGGCCGTCATAGGCATGACGCTGCAAGATCTCTGGGGCCGAATAGCAGACGGTGCCACAAAAAGTGTGCCGTTTATAGTCTTTCACTTCCCTACTGAAGCCAAAGTCTGCTAATTTAATGGTCATATCAGCGTCTACAAGGATATTGCCTGGCTTCAGGTCCCTGTGGATGATACTCCTCCCATGGCAGTACTGGACCGCGGACACTATCTGCCGGAACACAGCGCGGGCTTCTCCCTCATTCATGTGGCCATAGTTCTCCAAGTGCTCCAGTAAGTCCCCTCCGCTTACATACTCCATCACAAGAAAAAACCTGTCCTCGGTGGCAATCACCTCAAATAACTTTGTGATATTTGGGTGATTTAAGCTCTTAAGACAATGAACTTCTTGAAAAAATCTAGAGACACCCTGCCGTCTAATGGCTTTTACAACCACCTCTGCTCCGGTCAGAAAATGCCGAGCCAACCACACCTCAGAATAGCATCCCTTTCCGATGGTCTTCAGGAGGAGATAGTCACCAATAGAGTTCTCCCTGTAGGCAAAAGGGGTTGTAAAGGCATTAATCATAGTGCCTTCGAAATTACACACACACACACACACACACACACACACAAATAATAAGAAAAATTAAAAAAAAAGAAAATGAAAAAGTAACTAACTTAAATAAAACAAATAAAACAAAATTAATAAAAAGAAAAATAGAAAATATTTGTTTTAGGAAAAGCTTTTTGTCCTTCTAAAACATTAACTTAAAAATCTATTAGTAGTTCACCTTACTGTAAAATTGCCTAACATCCAAAGAACCTAAAGCAGCCATATTTGTGTGCAAAAATTAAAATTTAAAACTACCAAGACTGCAATATAAAATTTCCAAAACCCCCCATTAATCAAAAAAGGGGAGGGGGCAGTGGGATAATAACATGTACAGAAAAAAAAATATCGAGTAAGTAAAATACATCTAGAAAATTCTTACTCCAGTAAAGTAAATTCCATTTGTAAAACCAAGTGGAGGACACCCATGAAAAAACACACATGGTGTCAAAATAAACCAAAGGGAAAATCACTTAGGCAAAAATTAAAAAGAATCCCAAGTCTATTTTGCAGAGAGGATCCCTTTGTTAACTTTTGGTCTAGAATGTGTTTGTGTGTTTTCAGAGAAAAACTCCAAGACCATGTGGGTTCCTGCGACAGTGAGGAACTGGTGGGTCTGTTCCAGCCACGAGGATGGTCCAGAGATGGGGGACACTGACGACACCTTGCCATGCTAGCAGTTGGCAGCTGTGCATGGCTGCAGGCAGCCCAGGACCAAACCAGAGAGGATGGAACTTGCATTGCCACGATGTGCCCACCATCTGGATACCATTGCTGACATGTACACATAAAGAATTATTTGACACTGAAACTGGGACTCAGAACAGTTGGACACTGAAACTGAGACTGAAACATTTTTTGTTCTTATACATTTATTTCTAGTACGCAGAGGCAAAATATTTTTGAAGAAAAGAAACAGGGGAGAGTGATTGTTATAGAGGCAGGGTGGCCTTGAACAGGCTGTCAAGCTACAGGGGGAAGGCTTGGGTGGATGGGAGGTGGATGCTGGGGGAGATCAACTGAAGGACTTGTATGCATGCATATGAGCATAACCAGTGAATGAAGGACACTGGGGCGGGGAGGGGGGAGGGTGGGGATATGTGCTGGGGGGTGGGGGAGGCTGAGGGGAGGATAAGGGGGAGGGGGAAAGGAAAACATGTACTACTATTAATTATAAGTTATACTGCAAAAAATCAATAAAAATATATTTTAAAAAAAAAGAAAAATAGAAAATAAGAAAATTAAAAAAACAACCGCCAAAACAAGATAAGGAGTCCAAGTCAGCTTCCTGGGCTATAACGAAAAAAAACCTCTGCCTGGTCCGGGTCTGATATAGGAGTGGTTTGCAATTGCATCCCAGAGACACCTTATGAGATCAGATCAAGAAATGGACCAGTCACAGCTGGGGTGTGGTTTGCAATTTCATCACAATAGCTCTTTATGAGGTCAGGAAATGGACCAATCACGGCTGGGGTGTGGTTTGCAATATCATTTCAATGGTGTCTTATGAGGTCAGATCTAGAAATGGACCAATGACAACTGGGGTGTGGTTTGCAATTTCATCACAATGGTGCCTTGTGAGGTCAGAGCTAAAAATGGACCAATCACAGCTGGGGTGTGGTTTGCAATTCCATCACAATGACACCTTCTGAGTCAGAGCAAGAAATCAACCAATCATGGCTGGGGATAAACCACAGTGGTTTTCTAAGTTTTTGGTCTAATGACTTTTATACTCTGGGGAAAAACAAAAAGACAACCCCCAAAGAGCTTTTTGTTTATTTGGGATATTAGATATTGATATTTACTTTATTATAAATGAAAATCTGCAAGATGCAAGCATACAAAAACATACAAAAGAAAAGTTGATTCTTATGTTCCAGGCCTCAGTTCAGATATCATCTGCTTAGAGAGGATGTCCCTGGTCCATCCATTCCTACCTACTTCACCCAGCTGTTCAGGTTTGTCGTCTTCATAGCACTGACCACAGTGTGGCTGATTCTTGTTTATTGTCCTGAGCATGAATATAGACTGCATGCTCCCTGTGTCTAGCACAGTGAGTGGCAACAAAACAAGTATTTAATATATTCTCACTGGAATAACAGAAGAGTTTGGGAGAACAAAATAAAATATGGCCAACTACTTATTTAATCAAAGTGATTTATAAAAAGATCTTAAAAAAAAAACTCAGTTTTGGGGGCAGATAAGATGGGACAGAGGAGGACTGAGGTTTGGATTTCCAGGTATGTGTGTAATCAGTGAGGCTGAGGAAGGGCCACTGTTGGAGCTTTGCTGTAAAGATTAAAGATGAAGATATGTCCCTCCAATGGGACATATTGCTAAGGATGCAATACATTTGGATCCAGCTACAGTTATTTTTACATATTGGATATCCATTTCCAGATGACACAAAGGACTTCTCAGATGACCCTGAGTAGGCCATTTACATAAGTTTCTATGTTACTTAAATGAACCATTTCTGGACAGAAGTGATGGTGAGGCTTGTTCATTTGAATTTTTATAAGCACAGTGCAATATCTAGAGGAAAGAATTTCTGCTGAGGTATGAAATATGTTGGGGCAAATTCTACCCTTTATGGAGGCAGAGAGGGTCCAGGCAGTCTTGAGTACATGTAGGGGAAGCATCTGGCATATTATGTTTCAAACTAACTACTTTCAGTATATTGAGTGTTTTAACCACATGTATAACTTATTATTCTAGTAATCACTTTCCTTTAACATTTCTCTCCTAAAGTCTCAGCTCTGTGTAGAGGGAATCTTTAGAGGGAGCCTGTGAGGTATTAGATTGTTATTTTTATCTATATCAGTGACACTCAGCTTGTAAGCATGACAGGCCCTGATGCTGAGCTGATTGGGACCGAAATGGGGACATCTCATCAATTCTAGACAGCTGTTCACAAGTTCCAGTCAGAAATTAGAATAAGCTCACAGAGAGGACAGGGAAAATTTCAAAAGAAGCTGCCAGTCTATGAGTTAGTTATATCCACTTATAAGAATGGTATTAATAGTTAGGAGCAATCAGGCTGGCAGAGGAGGGCATTTAGTGGTGATTGGGCCAGCAGGGGAGAGCAGTTGGGGGCAATCAGATCAGCAGGGGAGTGGTTAGGGGGTGATCAGGCAAGCAGGCAGAAGTGGTTAGGGGCAATTAGGCAGGCAGGCAGGCAGGCAAGCAGTTGGAAGCCAGAAGTCCTGGATTGTGAGAGCGATGTCCAACTGCTCAGTGGGATCAGACCTAAACAGGCAGTTGGACATCCCTTGAGGCTTCCCAGATTAGAGAGGGAGCAGGCTGGGCTGAGAAATACACCCCCCACCCCGTGCACAAATTTTGTGCACCAGGCCTCTTATAGGTACCTAAAAAGCATTCTTAAATCTATGTCCAGAGATTATAGCTATTAACATTTTTGTATCTTTTGTCTATCAAAATAATAATGGCTATCCTTTATAGATCAATCATTGCGGGGTAGGACTAGGCTAATTAATTTACACCCTTGATCCATTTAATCATCCCAATCACCTCAAGGTGGATCTAGAGAAGTGATGGACAAACTTTTGAGCTTGGTGTGTCAAAATTCTCCAAAAAATTGAGCTTAACTTGATCCCATCCTCTTGATGTGTTACTTCAAGAAAAAAAAAAAACATAATTTCGCAGTATTTATAGTTTAAATAACAAAAATGTATAATTATATAACTGTATTTAATAAACCAAAAACTAATTATTTAACTTACCTGTTTAGTGACTTCTTTGTTCATCTGTCAGTTGGTTTCTTTTGTTGGTCTTGATATCATTTAACTTGTGTGGGGTGCTGTGAACTAAGATAAGTGAGGGGAAGGAGGAATTCTTTAACTAACTTGCCTATTAGTGACTTTTTTGTTGCTGAATTTCATTGGCTAAACCTTCAATTGAAGGTTGGTGTCCAGTACACTTCAAACCCAAGCAAGCGCTACTAACTTCATCTGTCAATCTCTTCCTTTTGGGGGTTTTGATATTATTTAACGCTGAGAATAAGGTCTCACAAAAGTACTTAGAGGGAAAAACTGTGAGTGAAGCCACTGCTGTATTTTTCAGGGTGCTAAAAGTGTCTGGTAATTGGTTCCAGGCACTCCAAATTTCCTGTTCCTAGTACACTCCTCTTGATTCTCCAAGCAGCATCTTTCCAAATTCTCAAGCTTTGACCTCAAGTTGACAAACACCTGAGCCCAGATGCTATCTTGAAATTCTGCAAGTTGCATTTCCAAATCACCAATTTGCATCCATTGGAAACCATTTAATTCCAAACTACTGGATACTTAATTATTTTTATGGTCTGTTCTAGGCTTCTAAATTGATTAAATCTATAACTGAACTGATCAAGTAATGAGTCTAAAACATGCTGGTACTTTATATGCAAGGGTTTCATTTCATTTTGTACAGCTGCACTGTCCTTCTCAAAATACTTTGTTACTTGAGGAAAATACTTCTAAGTTTTAGTTTCTACATCTTGCTTGAAAATTTAGTGTCTACACTACACTACAGCAAATGTTTCATCCTCGGCTACTGCACCTGGCCATGCAGTAGCCAAGGATGAAATGTCCTTCTCGGCATGTGGCCCCATACTTCTCTGTATGCAACCACATGTGGCCACGTGTCATTGAAAATGGCTACGCATGTCAATGCTGACACACGTGTCTTAGGTTTGCCATCACAGCTCGAGATCATGAAAACTCTGGACATGTTAGCAACATGCACACAGAGTATATCACATGGGCCAGTTCAGACAAATAGACTTTCCTAATTTACTCTAGGATACCTCCCAAGAAATAATACCCATCCCATCCTCTTCCTTCTTAGAACTTAAGAAGACCCCTGATCATCCTATCTAGTTATTGCACAAAGCAGAACAAGGCCAGCTGAGGTCTTTCCAAATATGGTAGACCATCTTTTATCCTTTCTCATCTGCATGAAACTTTTTGGGTCATTTCCATAAATTTTACTGAGGCATAGTCTGCACTGTGATCATGCCAACAGTGAATGTTCCTGTTAGTTTTAAAATGCTGACATTGACACATGACAGTAGGTAGTGACAGTTTACAAAATGTTCTATGTTTATAAGCATTTGTTTACTTAAACTATTGAATGTAAATTTGAAATTTCCTCAACAGGTAATGTTAAACATATGTCACTGAGTTTGTAGTCAATATAATATTTTAAAATATTTATGAAAATCACATGTACCTCAGTGTATCACAGGGATATCTGTTTATGCCTACTGTAACATGTATTTAATCAGATAACATTATATATTACTTTTCCAAGAGTTGTATTATGAGTATTTAATGGAGACAACGTAATAAATTTTTTATTATCCTATCTAATAAAAGGATAATATGCAGATTGACCATCACTCCAACACACAAGATGGCCACCCCCATGTGAACACAAGATGGCCACCACAAGATAGCCAGTAGCGGGGGAACAGTAGAGGGACCAGACCTGCAGGGAGGGCAGTTGGGGGGCGGGGGGGAACCAGGCCAATAGGAGAGGACAGTTAGGGGCAACCAGGCCTGTAGGGGAGGGCAACTGGGAGCAACCAGGCCTGTAAGGGAGGGCAGTTGGGAGTTCAGGCCTATAGTGGAGGGCAGTTGAGAGGTACAAGGCCTGCAGGGGAGATATGTTCGGAGGAGGGTCAGGCCTGTGGGGGAGGGCAGTTAGGGGTGTCCAGGCTGGCAGGGTAGGGCAGTTAGGGGCAACTGGGTCAGCAGTGGAGCATTTAGATGTTGATCAGGCTGGCAGGGTATTGGTCTAGGGGTGATCAGGCTGGCAGGCAGAAGCAATTAGGGGCAATCAGGCAGGCAGACAGACGAGTAGTTGGGAGCCAGCAGTCCTGGATTGCGAGATGGATGCCCGGGCAGTCGGACATCCCTCAAGGGGTCCCAGAATGGAGACAGTGCAGGCTGGGCTGAGGACCACATACACACCTGTGCATGAAATTCATGCACCAGGCCTCTATTATTTACCATAATATATATGACTAACTAAATTAGACATAATTAACATCATTAATCAGCTAGAATAGTATATAAGCTAACTGTTATAGTAGACTTAAGTGATTTTTTTTTACCTAGTTATACTAACATTTCATTGGCCTTAGAATAACTTGAGAACAATAATATAATTAAGTAAATAGTTCCCTTTGGCACACTAGCCAGATTACTCTATAAAGGATGGAAGGACCTTGCATATACATGTACTAGTAGATTCAGTAAGGTGGCCATTCTTTCAACCGTACTGTCAGTGCAGATTTACCAACAGACTTGGCTACTGCATCCAAGTTTCATCAGAGACCTTATGGGTCTTGACAGTGTTCATGTAGACACTAGATTGATTCCTCCCAGTAAATTCCTCCATGAGCTTTACCTACCTAGAATTTTGTTTTCACTGATACTAAATGGGCCTAGCTAACCAAATCCCCTGCATTTTTCAGTGTTCAGTAAATCATAAGTATACAATAAAATTAAGAATGAGAAAGGACATACAATTGTAGATATTTGTTTTCATTGTAGTTTTAGGATGGTAGAGAAATTGCAAATGGCAATTCAATATTAAGGAAAAAGATATCCTATATAATAAAAGGCTAATATACTAATTGACCAAACAGTGGAACAACTGGTCACTGTGATGTGCACTGACCACCAGGGGGCAGACATTCAACACAGGAGCTTCCCTCGGGTGGTCAGTGTGCTCCCATATGGGGAGCGCTGCTCAGCCAGCTCACAGCTGGTGAACACGGTGGTAGTGGAGGGAGCCTCTCCCACCTCCAAAGCAGCACTAAGGATATACAACTGCCTAAGCCATCAGTAAGACATCCCCTGAGGAGGGTTCCTGGACTGCAAAAAGGCACAGACCAGGCTGAGGGACCCCCATAAGTGCACAGTGTAGGAGACGCAGCAAGAGACTGGACAAAAATCATTCACCTATGGAAGAGGACAGTGGCGGGGAGGTAAGGGCAAAGGGTGGGATGGGTACCAGGTAGAGGGGAGCTATGGGGGAAAAATGGGGGAACAATGTAATTAATAAACTGAACAATAAAGATTAAAATAAAATAAATAAATGTGAGTTCGTAAGCTGGGGAGCTGCAGGGGGAGGGTTAGAATAAGAAGCAGTGGTTACAAAATAGAGAAGTTAAGGCACATTCCCTTTTTTCACTGCAGTCTCCATCCCTGAACAGGTACAATAAAGGAAGGTGAAGAGAAAAGGATCACTGATTCTAATAAGGATCTGGGCATTTTAATTACTGAAAACAAAAAGACAAGTAAATAACTAGGAAAAGTATTTGTAAGACATGTATCTGACAACAAACTTGTATCTCAAATATATAAAGAATTCCTCTTTCCCTAGCCAGTTTGGCTCAATGGATAGAGTGTTGGCCTGCAGACCCAAGGGTCCTGGGTTCAATTCTCGTCAAGGGCTAGTACTTTGGTTGCAGACTCCTCCCCAGCCTGGGCCTTAGTCAAAGGCCCAGGGCAGCATGCTGGCAGGAGGCAACCGGTTGATGTATTTCTCTCTGTCTTTCCCTCTCTCTTCTGCTCTCTCTAAAATCAATGGAAAAAATATACTCAGGTGAGGATTTAAAAAAAAGAGTTGCACTAATTCCGTGGTCAGCAAACTGTGGCTCACGAGCCACATGCAGCTCTTTGGCCCCTTGAGTGTGGCTCTTTCACAAAATACCACGGCCTGGGTGAGGCTATTTTCAAGAAGTGGCGTTAGAAGAAGTTTAAAAAATTTGGCTCTCAAAGAAATTTCAATAATTTTACTGTTGATATTTGGCTCTGTTGACTAATGAGTTAACCGACCACTGGTCTAATTCAATAATTAGAAGACAACACAATTTTAAAATGAGTAAAGATTTTAATAGACACTCTTGTTCTGATTTTTATTTTTTTATGTGGATAAGCCCTGCATAGTTCATACTTCTTTAAGTCACCACCATCAATGATAGTTCGCGAAGATATTTTAAATATGTCCAAACCTATATGTATTTAAATGAAATCTACTGCCATAAAATTCTATTTTTTTTCTGCAATCTTCATGAAAATTATCAGTGGTATAAACTAATATAAATATTCATACCACTAGAGTTCAACAATGCTCTAACACACTTCTGGTTCAATTTTGGTGCCTTTTTTGTTTGGTCGTCTAGACATAGCCTGCATTTCTTAGACATGTTTATAAATGAATCCGAAAGGTGGTCTAAATAAAGGCATTACTGAAATACAAAGCATCTTTTTGTTATACATTGTTGTTATTATGAGAAGATTCCAAAAGAAGGCTTCTGGCAATGAGTCATATAATCTGACAGATGTTTTCTACACATGAGAGTTCAGCTCCACCTTTCCCAAAAATTTAAGTTTTAAAAGAGGTCTTTATTTCAGAGCCCCTGGGAAATAAGTTGTAGTGTAGACTGTGTTTCTTAAAACCACTCCTATCACTATTTGAAATCCAATGGCAAAGTCTTCTCTGGTAAATAAATGATTTTGAAACTTTAAAACTTTCAATATATTTGCTGCTTGACTCAAAACTAGCCTTGCAAGAGAACTTGAATGAGAGAAATGGGGAACACTAAGAAAGTTCATTTTATGGCATAAATGTGCAATTGAGTGTGAAGATGAATATTCTTTGTATCCTAAAATATAGAAGAGGCTTAGCAAATTATCTGACTTAATCCCCTTCTTTCGTAGATAAGGAAACTGAGGCCCAGAATGAATAGGTTTAAAAAACCAGGAATAGAAACAAACAAGCCACGATTCTTCTAGTTCAATGTTCTTCCTATTACACCTTCGAGAATGACAGGAGGAAATTATCTCTGACAGCATAATTCAGACCACTTAGAGAGGTCAAATAAATTGCCTAAGGCCATGTAGCGGGTAAGTGGCAATGCTGGACCAAGAATCTAGTTATCGGAGACCTCAAAACCCATAATTCATGCTATCTCACTATATTTTTTTATCTTTTTACAAAACCAATTAAATTAAAATATATTTAAGTTTCATGAAAAAAGCTCGCCAGTATGATTCATTATAGTATTCTTTAGCATATCATAACTACACGATAAATATTGGATATTCATTCAAATGCACACGTATTGATTGACTTTAATGTGCATAATGTTTACTGAATGTATACCCATTATGCACTTGGAAGACAGAAGACATTTATGCTGGCTATTTCTGAAAGCAAGAACTTACCTCTTCTAAAATTCTCTTAGTGATATCTTTGTCATGACTCAAGATGCTCTGGTGTGATGAAAATGATTTCTAGCTGATCTAACTTATTCATAGGAAAATAAATAAAAGAATAGTATAGATTCTAATAATATATGGGGGCAGACATATTCAACTCTACCCACTAATTTCATTTTCCTAGAGGAATTAAAATATTGGGCTGAAGGAAAGTTGAGAAATAAGTGAAATAAAATTCCTTTTATAAATACATGTATCTTGAATCCCTTAGTAATTTGGGATTTGCTCCTTGAATATCTCTCTCTCGCTATAATTTCTCAATTTCTGTTTCTCTTTTCTCAGTCCTCATCTTTTAAGG
Source organism: Antrozous pallidus (assembly GCA_027563665.1). NCBI lineage: Eukaryota > Metazoa > Chordata > Mammalia > Chiroptera > Vespertilionidae > Antrozous > Antrozous pallidus. Next base: position 68,465,776 of record CM050521.1, read on the forward strand.
CACTGTCACTGAAATCTGATTATTGCCTAGAAATCTAGTCCTAAACTTCATCATAATCACTATGATAATGATAATATGAAATTGTGCAACAATATTTTGTGGGGATATAACACAATATAATTGCTAATACATGCTTTTTGTAAGTATGCTAAAAACTGGTTGTGCCCTAAAATATAGCCATAAAGAACTATACAAAACATAGGACTTCTGGCAAGCATAATCTCAATACTTCTGTTCTTTGTAAATACTTCAATTATGTCTGTGAAGTACTTTTAAAATTGCTTTTAACATACTACAATGATTAAGAACAGACAGTACAAAGCTGACATCTTTCACATGTTTTTAAAATATAGCATGTGTGGGTTGTGCATTTGTTGTAATTGTATGTGCATTTAGATAAGTGAAGTATATTTCTTCATGTAATGCTTGCATAATGTACTATGCAAAAAATAAAATCAATTGTAACTTTTTAATCATTCCAAGAACTATTGTTTAAAATAAAAAGTTTAAAATATAATACATTTAATTAAGTTTAATAAATTATGCTCAAGACATCAGTAGCATATTAATATAGTAGTTCTTACATGTAATATTTAGTAAAATCTGAGAAATAAAACGTAGTACATAATTTATTAAAATAAGGAAATGAGTAATTCAAATGAAGTGTAAATTAATGTAAGAATTATGTGATCAGAAAACATGAAAGATCCTCATCTTTACTAACTTAATGTAATTAAAACAATGCTACCTAGGTATTTAATTCATTAAATTAAAATGTTGATAATATTCTATACTGGCAAGGCTGTGGTAAAGAAGGCACTTCATAACTATGTATTTGGTATAAGTAGATATGGGTTATCTGGGAATATGTGTATAATTTCATCATTTGACTTCCCTTTGCCCCAATAAATTAGTCAACCTCTAAGAATCTATTCCTCAGTTATACTAGCCTAGGCATAATAGTGTACACACCACACACACACAATTATGTCCTCAAGCAAAACAATATTCCTGCAGGTTATCCTATATAATAAAAGGCTAATGTGCAAATAGACCAAACAGCGGAACAACTAAACAGCTGCTTGCTATGACATTCACTGACCAACAGGGGGCACACACAAAACATTGTGGCCTTCGACAGCAGGTGGAAGAGTGTGGGACATGGTAGGCGTCAGCTGCAAGGGGATGGTGGAGCAGGGGAGCTGGGGTGTCAGACCAAGGTGGGGCGCTGGTTGCTGTCAACAGAGCAAGCCTCTGGTGGTTACTGAAACTTCTTTGCTCCACACACCTCAGTCCCGCCTGGCACTCGCACCTACTGAGTGCACCAGCCCCACTTGTACCAGCTGCCAGTGCCAGAGCCGCCACTTGCACCTGCTGCTGGTGGTGCCTGGTGCTGGTCCCAACTGCTCTGTATCAGCAGCAGGTGCAAGGAATGGCTGCCAGCCCCAATCGCCCCTGAGGGATTCTCCACCTCTCCCTGCTTCGAGGGGTGATTGGGGCAGGAGCCACCACTCACACCTGCTGCTGGCACCAACTGCTCAGTACCATCAGCAGATATGAGTGGGGTCAGCGCCATCAATGTGTGGGAGTGGCAGTTGTGGGAGTGAGGTTGGCAACAGACAGGGTACTAGGGCTACGGTGAGAAGGACTGGGCAGGGGCACAGAGGATGGGCCAAGACCTACCCCTGTGCCCACTGCAGCCTCGAGGCTCACAGTTCCTTTCAAAGTGCACAAATTGGTGCACTGGGCCCCTAGTCAGTGCATAAAAACAGTGTACTATCCAGCCACTGAAACATGGATAAGACATAAGAAGACACAATCCAAAAAACAAGACAAATACCACAGTCAGACCAACTACAATGTTAATTTGGTGTAATTTGACGTTGTGATGCTGAGCTACACACTCAGATCTGTCTAAATCAGAAGATGAATAAAATTCACTTGAATTTAAAAAAAGAAAGATCTATCTTACATCTTTGTTCACAGTTCAAATACACTACCATTGAAATATAAATTATTTTCCTTTCCCTCATCAAACAATGGGCACTTTCCAATTTTCCTATTGCTCCCAATGACACCATTAGACTCAACATTTAGAATTGTCTATTACTCTTTTCTCCTTCACCAACTTCCACAAAAAGTGACAACCATAACCCAAGCTCACATGTCTTTATTTCATTATAATTACTAAAATAGTCTTCTTGCTCTTCCTGATCAACACATACTAATAAGTGTCAAAATAATCTTTTTCAAATTAAATCCTCTTTGCAAAGTCTCAACTTCTGAAGAACACCAGCTGTGATTAAATGTCTCTCAGTCAGCCATACCCCCAAGCCTCCCTTCTCAGATGGTTTGCATTGCCACTAGCCTGGATGATTTTCCACTTCTTCAACTCCAGAAATTGAGGCAAGTTTTCCTCTTAAGTATAATAAAGCAGAGTGTTTAAGATCATGACTCTAAAACAAGACTCACTTGGTTTTTCAATTTGCATCTATCATATTGCAGCTCTATGACTTTAGACATGTGATTTAGTCACTTTAAGGCGATGTTTACCTATCCATGAAGTAGGCATAAGAAGACTTAATAAAATTTGTATTTCATAAAGTTCATAAAGCTGTTGTTAGAATTTAATGTCACCTTCCATATAAAGTTTGTTGACACACAGGCTGACACATAAATATTAACTATCATTACCTTCAAGAAATGAAAGCATTTTTCACTTATTTTTTTATATTTCTTACCAGTGTATGCATATAGCGTTTTAGATGTATACAAAATATTTTGTTCATGTAAAGAATACTATGATGGCATGTGCTGGGGGGTAGGGGAAACCGAGGGGAGGTCAAGCTGGGAGAGGGGGGAGAAAACATATGTACTACTATTTGCAATACTTTAAACAATAAAAAATTTAAAAATAATTTTAAAAATTGAAAGACAAAAAACCAAAAAAAAAAGAATACTATGATGTATACCGTATAAAAAGAAATAACTTACTGATAAGTACAACTTCCAAAATAGTCTCCTCTTCTTTCAACTTCCCTTTGCTTTTCTTCCATCGCATGAGCCTATGATGTTCTTTTCAAAGTCTGATTTATTTTTTTTATATAAAAAATCTTCCTTGGCTTTTTTTTCAATCCACGATTAAAGATTTTTCAGTCAAAATAAAATTAAAGTGCAGATATATCTAGATATTTACATTCTGGAACCCCTTATTATTCGTCCTAGTTAAGGCTAGTGTTATTTAATAAAAATTTAAAAAATACTAGCTCAGGAAAAATATTCCGTATAAATACAAGGCGTTTTCTCAAACTAATCCCAGGAAGCAGGAAGTCCCAGGAGCCCAGGGGTGGCTCTCTTTCAGCTCCTGGCCATTGAGGCTGTGTGCTCATCAAACTGGATTTAAGTCCCAACACCCCTCTGCAGAGGCCTGTGATTGACGAGGTTCCCAGGAGCGAGAGTCCCCTCTGCCATCAAGAACACGGGCCCTCACTCCTAGAAACCAAAAGGGGAGCATTTAAACCGCTTGCCAGGCCTCTCAGTACGACGGCTGGATAACCTCACAAGCTCAGCAGCTTATGAGGAACAGCCATACTTCCCGCGCGAAGGTGCTGACCTTGAGGTTGCACAGACGACTGTACCAGTGGATGCCATTGCCCTGGGGCCAGTGTCCTCTTGCTAGTGGTTTGGGAGGCCTTGTCCAAGGGGGAAAGGGGCCTGGGCATGGGAGACGGCACAGCCTGGAGCGCTGGCGAGAGGCTATGGCAGGACCAGGACGGGGGACAAGGTCAACTCCATCAGCGAGGGTGTCCCGGGAGGCACGAGGCCCAACCGGACGGGGCCACGTCCTTCAGCGAAGGTGTCCCGGGAGGCACGAGGCCCAGCTGGACGGACCTGCAGACCTCTCAGAGTGCGAAGCGTGGTCACCAGGTAGGAAGTGGCCTGGCGCCAGGCGGAAGTGCTCAGGTGGGTGGAGCCGCACAGCCTTGTGGGAAGCACCTCGTGGGCCCCGGGGAGGAAATGAGCCTGGCATTCTCTGCTCTGTGTCACTCATTCCAAGGTATATGCTTCCCGCCAAATGCTCGCTGCGTTTTATTGCAAATGTGTTTTTCTTTTCAGTTCACAACTTTAAATTAGATGTCTCTACGTATCCAATCAGCAGTGGCCAGCGGTGGAGGGCCTTGCACATGCTGTGGTCCAGAGCGACTTCTCTGGAAAGGAGGAGGAGAAAAGACGGGTGTATTTCCTTACCCCCTACCTGCAGAAGTAATATCTCGGGAGAATCCTTACGGATTGGCTAATCATATGGCACTAAAGTGCAGTTACTCTTCTCCATTGTTGTGGCGAGTGTAGGTCACTGTTCATTTTTTATTACGAAATCGAAGGGGATGGGAATGTAGTAAGAAAATATCGAGGAATGAAAGAGAAATTAAGGCAAATGGTTTTCTGTTCTGTACTCAAACTCATTCACCATGGCCTCTGCCTCCAGAGGAAGGAAAGGCTTCCAGAACCAAGGCAAGAGCGGGCATTGATGGTAAGAAATCTAGTGATTCCTGCTCTCCTTATTGGTCTGAAGAAGTATTACTGACCAGCCACATTCCCAAACTAAAACACAAGGGAAGAAAAATCTTTTCAAATGTATCATTCCCTCCACATTTGGACAGTCAGTATATACTGAGTGTGCAGCATCTTCTGCCCTGGATGCTGCTTGTAGAAATGATGTACTTAACAAAGAAAAAGGCCATTCTGATATTCCACCTGAAAAAGTCAAGAGTGCAGGTGGCCTGGTTACACAAGAGAATCAGATGGGAGGTTTTATAACTTACTGTTGCCCAAGATCCACCCCTGACCAATTTAATCAGAATCTTTGATTAGGGGTTCACACATTGGTATTTTTTTTTTTTCAAGTTTCCCTGGTGATTCTCATGTGTAGCCAGGTTTGAGAAACATACGCTAGCCCTTAGGGAAATAAAAGTTATTAAGAACACATGGAAGCAGAGTGTAGCCAGCTGGCTGTACTTCTCCAAACTTAAGAAACAAAATTAAGTCTAGAGGAAGTCAGGAAAACCCAAGTATCCGGGAGACCATGGAAAAGAGGGCTAAGTGGGCAGCCCAGTTGCTTCGCAGGTAGGACTGTCACTCAATCTTAGTTCCCAAAGCTGTGTTCTCCAACTCAGGCATGAGGCCGAGGCCATTACATTCAAATTGTACTGTTCTAGATTGCAGACTTTGTTTAAATACAAAGGAAAAAAAGCATAGCATATTATTTTTACTGGGATATTGTATATACCTAATAGTTAGTCATAATCTAATGCTATTGATATTGGGATTTTTTTAGGGAACACTATCAAGATAGAGAAGAGGAAGGAATATTTGTCATCTGTTGAGTTTTAGTGTCATTTTTCAAATAATGGTTTTAGACAAGTCCCTAATCAAACTACCTCTCAATTTCCTTGTTTCTAAAGTTAAGGAGTTTAGATATTTGTTTATTCAAATCAACCATTCATTTATTCTGTGAACTTACAGTATATTGATCAACTTTCTCTAGTCATGCATGACCTAATGTTAGGATTACTTAATGCCTCAACTATGCTTTCTGCCTTTAAAATTTTATAGACTAGTGAAGTACAAGTAAGTGGTTACAGTACAATCTGAGTAGAAAATCTAGTGATATAGAGAGGATTTCTAGAGGTCAGAAAGGATTTCTCATAGGAGTACCATTTTAGTAGGTAGTAAAAAAATGATTTCTAAACACCTGAGATTGGGGTATAGGAGTGGAGAACTGAAAGAGAGAAAGCACAAGGCCTTTAAAATAACTGCCATCTGTTCACTGTACTTAATTTCAGGTTTGACACAGAGATGTGGTGAGATGAAGTCTCATCATAAGGGATTGTTGTTGAGGACCAGTGTGTATTTTCATGCAGTGATGGTGGGATAACCATATTGGGAAGATAGATCTGATAACTGTGGAAAAGATTAATTGAAGAATGATAAGCCTGAGGTTAGCAACACAGGAAGAAAAAAAAAAAAAAAAACCTTGGAGGAGAAATTATGGCCTGACCTAAGATTTATTTCTGGCAATAAAATTCTAATTCAGAGGCGGGGGGAAGAGAGAGAAAACCAGAGAGAGGATAAAATAAATTGATAACCTCCAAAAAATAATATCTATCAAGTATTTATAATGGCATTTTCATAGTACAAATAATATGCATATATTTAGAACATTGAAGCCAACTTTTTATATTCTTGTAATTATTAGTTAATAAGATTATATTAATATGAAAATGAATAAACCAATAAGGATGTTGACTAATTGTATTGGGTTGAAGATACCCACCGTTTTGTAAACAGCTCTTTACATCTTTACTCATCTCTAATATAGCCCTGGGGATTTTCAGAAAAATTGCATGTAATGTCAAGTCTGTACTTAAACTGTAAGACTCAAACCCTTGGGAACTATCAAGTTATCAGTCTTTACTACTGAAAACATAACACAGTTTAAGTACAGCTACTCTAAATGGTTCAAATTACATTTAGGTAGCATTTTGAGTGAGATGAAGACAGAGAGATTTTCACCCAAACGACGAGTTTAAATTGCCTGCATTTGTGTCCAAGATTGTTTTTTGTGAAATCAACCAAGGGTATAAAAAGCTTCCTTTCCAAAAAGGAAAAGGCCTTTATATTGCTTAGGTCTGGATACATGCAAACTGAGTACTCTTTATTCCTAAAAGAAAAACAATTGGAACATTTTTGTGCCTCTTTAAACTTCTTCATAAAGGTTTTAAAGGAGTCAACCAGAGCTTTATGATCCAGCAAATATTCTTTTTGTTCATTTTGTTTATAATACATAATGGAGATTTCATATGAAAGAAGAAATAACCTTGAGGTAAACAATTTATGCGTACAACTTTTTGTTGTTTATGCTTATGAGAAAATTACATTTTTGGGGTTTTCAGAGTAGATTCAAGTGCCTAAGCCAATTCAATTACCCATGAAAACATTTGTGTTTCATCTTGGAAACTTGCTTACCCTTCAGCCTCATAGTTTGTACTGGTTCTATTTTTATTATTCTTAAAATTAGAAAAGCAAGATAATATTTTTATTAATTCAAAACCACCTCACTTTTTAGATGTGCACACAAATGTGTAACTTGGAGCATAACTTGATAAAATTAAATACATCGTCTTTGCAAAAGAGCGAATAAAATTTAATGTAATGTGTACAAATACCTGTTAATTTGGTGTCACTATTGTTATCATATAAATATTCCAGAGCACATATATTGCCTAATTGAACACAACATGTAACTCAGGTGATGTTAAAGGGTTGGAACACCTCCAAATTGTTTTCACAGAAAAAGTTTATCTATCTGTAGATCTATGCATTGGAAACACTTTTACAGATACCCACTTATCTATACTAATAAAAGAGTAATATGCTAATTAGACTGAGAGACCTTCTGAAGACCTTCTGGACAAAGCCAGGGACTTGGCTGGCCTGCGAACCACCCCCAAATGGCCCTCAGCCCCACACCCAGGCTGGCCACACCCCCCAGCAGGGACTCCCACCCTGATGGGGGTGTGGCCAGCTTGAAAACTGCCCCAGGTCCCTTGCCCAGGCCAGCCCCTTACCCCCCAAGAGGACGCCCACTCTGATTCAGGACCCCCTTCAGGGCAGACCAGCTGGCCTCCACCTGTGCACCAGGCCTCTATACTAATAAAAGAGTAATATGCTAATTAGATCAGATGTCCTTCCAGACAAAGCCATGGTGGTTGGGCTAAGGCAGAGGCAGTTAGGTGCATCAGGCCAGCAGGGGAGGGCAGTTAAGGGTGATCAGGCTGGCAGGGGATGGCAGTTAAGGGTGATCAGGCTGGCAGGCAAGGGAGCAGTTAGGAGCCAGTGGTCCTGTATTGCGAGAGGGATGTCCTGTATTAGAGAGGGTGCAGGCCAGGCTGAGGGACAACCCCCTTCTGTGCATGAATTTCATACACCGGACCATTAGTATATACACTAAGTGGCCAGATTATTATGACCACCCCATTAGTACTTCGTTGTGCCATCTTTTGCCTTCAATACTGCAGCAATTCTTCTTGGCATTGACTCCACAAGATGTTGAAAGGTGATGCGAGGAATCTGACACCATACCTGATGATATATAGCACTGTCCAGTTCTGTGAGATTTGATGGTTGTAGAACCAGCTGCTTGATGGCTCTTTTAACTTCGTTCCACAAATTCTCAATTGGATTGAGATCTGATGATTGTGGGGGCCACCTAAGCAAGGTAAAGTCTCCCTCATGTTCTTGAAATAACTCCTGGACAATATGCGCCCAATGGCATGGTGCATTGTCATTTTGGAAGAAGCCATCTCCATTGGGATACACCATCAACATGTTAGGATTAACTTGATCAGCAATAATACTTAGGTATGTTGTGCTAGTCAGATGTTCCACCCAAATTAAAGGGCCTAAATCATGCCAGGAAAACCTGCTCCAAACCATAACACTGCCCCCACCAGCTTGAAGGGTTGTACTCCTGCATGTGGGGTGCATGCTTTCATGCTGTTCCACGAAATTCTCACTCTGCCATCTGCATGATGCAACTAGAAATGTGATTCATCAGACTACATGACTTTTTTCCAATGCTCAACTGCCCAATCCTGTGTTCCTGTGCAAATTGGAGATGTTTATCTTGATAACTACAGACAGCAAAGGTTTTCAAACAGGCATTCAGCTTCCATATTCCATATGATGTAGTGTATGGATAATTTGCCTACAAACGTCAGGTGGTCATAATAACATGGCCACTCAGTGATATAAAAGGCTAAGTGTCCATCCATCCGAAAGGTAGCTACGTCCCACACTGACCACCAGGGGGCAGATGCTCAATGCAGGAGCTGCCATAACGCCTACTGGCCATTTAAAAATAAACAGCACCACGGACCTGTCACTGACAAACCAACACTTGGCTTCCTTCAAGTGGGACACAGGCTCTGCTGCCACTCCAGAGCAACACCACACCAAATTACAGTCATGATGCCAAGACCTCATGATGCAAAATGTGGCCCATAGCCCCAGCCTAAACTGTCACTGTGGGCGCTGGGTAATGACATCATGTAACAATGCCGCCGCGCTGGGTAATGACATCATGTAACAATGCCGCCTCGGAGAATCTTCAGCCAAGAAACACAACTTGCTTTATAGCCAGGTGCTAAAATTTTATAATTTAACCAAATGTTTGTGAAGCATTTTCATGTGCCTCATTTTATTTGATCCACACAGAAGTCTGGGAATAAGCAGATAGGAGACTCAGTAGATCCTATTTTCTTATCATTCACCACAAAATGAAGATTTAGAAAGTTTAGAAACTTAACCTGATTGAAAAGAAGTAAGAAATGGTGGATCTTGAAAATGACTTCAGTTTTTCTCACTGCACAGAATATAGTCAAACACTGCTGCAATTAAATATTTTACCCTTTGTTCTCCCTGCATGATCTACAACAATAATCTGCTTCATGTTGATATTTACTGCTGTGTTGCTAACAATTACCTGAAAGAGAAGTTGGGGTGCTTCACTGGGATGGAAAAAGGTTAGCTAAATCAGAAAGCAGGTCTAATTAAGCAAGTGTATTCTATATCTATAAAAGGCTAAATTGACTCACGCATATGTGACACGTATAAAGCTCTCACTAGCGCCAATCGCATGTGTGTGTTTTAATCTGTCATTGTCGATCATGAATTTGGTTGACAGTTCTATTATAGAGAAAGGGTGAATAGTTATATTAAAATAATTCTTCTAATTAATTTCCTTTCTATGTGCATGAATCCATGCACTCGGACACTAGTATTCTATAATTGGTATTGTTTATTCTTTCAATAACATAAAAATAATATTCAATAAGTAGGTTTCCATCCTTACCTTTTGGTTATAGTTTATAATTTTCTCTTTGGCAGAACTCTGAATGTAGAAATGGATAAGCCAGCCCATCTTCCAACTTATGCATTATTAACACACTCTTAAATAATGAGAGCCTGTGATCTCTACAACAGCTATTTCTATAGATATTTTGACATTGAAACTAAAAAGCAGGAAGACATATTTTTAAAAGAATTAATTTTGTTTTCAGATTTTATCTTATTTCAGAATTGAGTGATAATTAAAATATATCACTTTTAATTTGTGAGTTAAAGAAAAAAACATGAAAATTCTTACTTTGGTAAGTTACATTTTAAATACAAGAAATAAAAATAATTTATTAACTGAATCCAATGTATTTGAAGTTAGGAAATATATTTAACAATCTAATTTAAATTAAATTTAAAAGGGGCAATAAAGGAATGGTTAATGTAATCTTTTTAGATATATATTGAGTGAATAATATTTATGTTTTAATTTGGAGTTTATTTTGGAGATTTTAGTTTCCTAGATAAATATTATGCATCTTACAAACTCTAATTTTGGTTTTACATAAAGTCATAGGAAGACAAAACTCTAAAAACTTAAAAACTGTAAATCCCCCAGTGATAATAAAAATAATATCAGGATAGATCAATCATATTTATTGGAGGCTCTGAGTTATAAAGCCTGAGATTTCAAAGTAATATATATGGATGAACATTCCTTTTTCAATTATAGTATATGTGTGTATACAGATACACACATGTTTGTAATAATAATACATATTTGTAAATACAACATACACACACGTGCCTAGTACTGCATCTCCTAGATTCCTAAAGCATAGTCAACCTCAACCATAGTCTCCCTCACTTAACAGTTTAAAGGCAAGGTTACTTCATCCTTTAATAAGGCTGTTTTTTAATTTTGAATCATTTCCTCTGGCTTTCATGGCAAAGTATATTTTTTAATATTTTATATTAAAAAATAGTGAATGGTCTTATTAGCTCCAAGCTATAAAGGCCACAAAACATATTTAGGATTTGGAACATTCCCAACATAAATGGTTACCAACGGTGAATGGGAAGGCATACGAAACAGGGCATTAAAGCCACCACATAATATGAGAAAAATCATTAAACGATTTGGAAAAGCATCAAGATGGCTGGCGTCTTTGTAGTTCTTGCACAAAGACCAAGCCTTATTTCTAAATATTTTCCCTGGTGGGGAGTAACAGCTTGAAAATAATCCCAGATGTATTCATTTGTGTAACCATTTGCTTCTTGTAGCATATAGGCATGGAAAAATTATTGAAGGTTTCAATTCTGGACTTGTATTTTTTAAATGTCAGGCTTTTGAAAAATAGCACCATTTTTCTTTAAAACCATTCATTTACCTGGAATGTTGGCCAGCAGGCCTATAATATGGACTTGGCTTTGTTAAGATTGAAAAAATGCCCAATGGCAAAAGAGGAATGGGCAATTTTAGTGGATATAGCTAAATATGAACCCAAACTCAAATGAGGAAATGTCCAAGCACAGTAAAAAACAATGTTTTTATGATTCTAAGCTAGCCAAGGAATTCTAGATTCTGTTAAAGAAACAAAAATTTAGAGAAAGAAAGTAACCTAGAAGATTTTCTTTAAAGATACTGAAAGCAGATCTTTTCAAATAAAGTTTAAAATGGTTGACTTTAGACTTAGGCATTTTTTTCTTGAAAGCATCCTGTAATTTTGAAATGAATCTAGATTATGAGATAAGAATTCCAAAGCTAAAAGCCATTTTTAAAAATCGACTTTATACTATCGATTAAAGGACTTACAATTAGTTCTCTATCAAATCAACTTTAAAGCATAGATTAAATGACTTACAGTTTTCTTTCAATTATTGACAAATTCATTTAAACTCAACTATATAAAGGTCTAAAAATTTTCATAATTATAAATTTAAAACAACTTATTTTGAATATACAGATAATATTATCTCACCTCTGCAGATGATCTAAGTATTAATTATGCTTTGAGGCTATATTAATTTTTTTAACTAGAGTATCTGGTAAGTGGTGTGTACAGAGAAAAGAGAGAGGGGAATTATAATCAGTGTCTTTTTTTCTTGATTAGATTTTTTCATTTTAAAAGACTCCATAAAATATTTAACTATTTTGGTAGGTCGATATTCTAGTGCTGAAATAAACATTGGATATCATTATTATCATAAATTAGATTGTGGTTTAGAATGTGAAAGGGTGTGTTTGAATCCATCATCATCCATTTCATAAATATCTAATGAGCACCTATGTTATTGAAGGCATAATTTAACAAGTAGGGTTTCCATGGTGACAATAAACAGTACATCATTCTTCCATAATGCATCTTCAGAAAATGACTGCAATCATGTTTCTGATTATCTTAGAAAGAGAACCTGAGATAGGAAATAAATGGGTGACCTTTTTCATTTACAGAACTCATATATTTTATAAACATTATATCAATCTCATAATTTATGTAAATGATTTACACATAAGCATGTGTAACTGATATCCTGTACCTTAGAAAAAATATCTCTTTCACTCAAGTGTCTCTTGCTTTGAGACATACTATTAGCCACATGACAATGGCACCAGAAGGAAAAGATTGGATTAATTCAAGTGAAAATAAGGGACTCAATCTAACCTATGTAAAATTCACCTTGCTCTGATTTATTGCTTTTTCAGACCAATGAAGCTGCAAATAAAATTTATGAGGGAAGAACAATAAATTAGGATTGGATAAAGGCATAACTTTAGGCCCTGAGTTGCTTGTACAGTTAGATTTTTAACACATAAAATTGGGAGTGTAATACTAACAAGTTAATAAAATCATCCAAGTGCTGACATGTAAAAACATTTTTTTTAACAATTGGTTGGTCCAATCAGTTAGTCTTGTTGACAGCCTGAAATTTTGAAAATCTACATTACATTAAATGAACATTAAAAATGTAGAAAAGTTCATAAATGCATGCAACAGAAGTTCATTGACCTTGGAATATATTTTGGGAAGGGAGGTTTATCTTTAAAGTTAAAACTGTAAAATTACCACATAATAAAAGTCTTGCTTTGAACACTAATTGCCCATTTATTTTTTTAAATCTCTTTTCCCACAATTATGAAGGTGTGATGTATAAACTTTCTTTGGATTTATTGAGGTGTGTTTTATATATTTTTGGTTCTACCACTCTTTTTCATTTATTCTTGATTTTAATTTTACTAATATGCATGAGTATCCATAAGGCATTATTATGTCTCTGAAGATTCCTACAGCGTTTTAATTGAGAGTAAATTGCCTTCAATAAATGGGGCCTCCTACTGGCCTCGAAGGTTGGCCCACCCTAGTGGCTGGGCACAAACGCTCGTTTGAAGAGTTAGCCCAAGATACGATAGCCCACTTTGTCAGCTGCCTAGAGGGAAGTTGTCAAGTCTGGGACCCTGCTGCTTTATTCCTATAACTGTGTTTTAGAAACACCTCACAAGTGGAATTGTGGTTGCCTCATCCAGAAAATGTGGAAAGGATTAATGTGGCATGTAAAACAAATCACTCCTGAGCTCAGCTGAGAAAGTGGGTATTAAAAGCACTCCAGTCAAAAGAGCTTTAGTGAGCGGGTCACGGTGATATACAGTCAGCATATGTTGGGCTGGTAATGCTGCAGGGTGTTTGGAAATGGTAATGGTCCATGGGTGTAAAGTCTTTCAAGACCTCTTAAAGGCACATGTGTTTCTTGAGCGTGTTCTCCAAACAAGGACCTGTTATGGGTTAGATTCACTGAAGCTTTTAAACTTTATTGATTGGTTTGTGGGATTCCAGGTTCACTTACTACTTTAAAAAAAAAAAGCCTGTTGATAAACACAGGCAAGAATCTCACTTTAATCTTAACCTTATGAATCAATAAACAATGTGGGATGTTGCCTCCTCATCGATTACAGTGCACACTATTTATTTTTATTATGGAAGTGTTTGCTAGTTTTCAGAGTTAATGGGCAATATATCTATGTTGTTCTTCTAAATCCAGGTGCTTTGTAGATTTATTTTGAGGGGGAAGAAAGGGAGAGACCTGAAGATTTCTTGCTATTTGAAATATGAACCACAGCCTTAATAAAAACGTGTGGGTTTCAAGTTGAGAGAGAACAAATAAACCTGCTAAGTGTAATTTCATAAAGTGAAACGATTTTCCTTGGTATTTCCATTTTAGGAAAGAATTCATTCAGATCTCACATTATAATGCAAATATATAACTGTAGCCACAGTTGAATGAACTCTTAAAGAAAAAAAATAGATATAATGCCCTAGTTTTCTACATATAAGTAGTCTCCTATGTTTGGTTTATATTTGCACTTTTTTAATGGATGCTTATATATTTTCCTGGATGGTTATACCTCATCAATTCATTCATGTTTTTTTCTCTCCAAATAACCTACACCAAAGGATCATGCAAAATCTTTGAAAAGATGAAAGCATAGGCCAAGGTTGCAATAAATAAGAGGTGATGCATTTAAGTAGTTGTCAGCACATGTACTCAAAACAAGCATGTGTTTTTAGGTAAGACCTGATAAAATATCAAGACACAGTTAGCAGGAAGTACTAGTTAACTAACCTAAAAATCTCATCAGTAAAGCTAAAGAAATAAAAATATGATGTGAGACTGGAAAAGTCAGGGTGCTTTTGGGTTTGGGTTCAGTGCTCCTGAGTTTGGCCCCAACTTACAACCATGACTGCAAATATTTTTTCACCAACTTCAAGCATGACATTATTTGTTACCTTTGCTTTACTGCAGTCCTGGTAGAAGTCAAGATCAATAATTTCTCAGGAATACTTCCACTCTACACTGAAATTACAACCAGCCTGGGGGACAGAGCAGATATAAAATTTCCCGCCATCTCTGTAAAACTCATAAAGCATCACCATTGCCTTGTTTTTTAATTGAACTTCCTTTTGTGGCCCCATTCACATTGCTGCTCTTTGACTAACACATTTAGCCAGGAGGAAGGTGTATATAGTAAGTGCTTGCAGTAATTGCATTGAATAGGGTTTGGGTTTATACAGAAAGAAGATAAAAAATGTTACAGTGAAAGAGCAGAGATAGTAAGTACAAGTGAAGCTATGAATATAATTGTATTTTACTAGGCAAGTAGGGAATATTATGGTTTTGGCTACTTTAGATTCAAAGAAGCAACTGATACTGCTGCCTGCCTTCTATGTGCCCAACTGTGACAGAATGACACACAGGATTTCTGTGCAAATTGCTCGGTCTGTATGTCACTATTCATGCAGGATTGCCCTTTATTGCCTTTGGTCTTCAAATGCATTTATTCTATGTAAATACTTTTCATCTTCCACAAGTAGGCATGTGTGTGCTTTTATATCTTCCCAATTTGCTCATAAGTATTCTTCTGAGAACACCCATGGTTGTATTTTTCTGCATGACTTATACATGGATGCAGTTTTTATGCTCTCTATTGGAAGACCCCAATTACAAATATAAAACAATGGAAAACTTTCTATTCTAGTTTTAGAAATTTGTAAATGATTTCCTAAATAAATTGACCCTGGAGAAAGTCAATGCAATGCTTTGTCTGTTCCATATTTTTAAAAAGTGTATTTTGTTTTTTAATATTGGGATGATGATGGTCTTGACAATGATTTTTCTTTCATTGTTAGGTGTATGTGAGTCTGCATGTACCTCTGATATTTTTCCCACTTAACCTGAAAATGTTTCTGGGACTGAATGATTCCTCAGAGATGCTTAACCAGTACTGAGCTGGGAAATTACTGACTACTTGTTCCCTGTGCTCAGCGGTCCTGACTTTGAATGCTTCCCCAAACACACTAATTGGGGACCTGGACTATGTTGAGTTTTGCAGGTTTCTACATCTCCCAGACAAACTGCACATGAGTAGCAGGCTAACCTACACCAAGATGTACTGCACACCTGTACAACAGATGACCAATTTTAAATGCGCAAAGAAAAACCTCCACAAAATAATATGATGTTTCCTTCACATGGTGTATATGCAATTCAGACAACTAAGGGGCTAAAGCAGACCATTTCACTGTAAGATTTCATTGCTAAAGACATTTTATAGGGCTTACGTTTTATACAGTCCAGTATCAAGTAGTACTCCTAATTGCATGCCTTCAAAGTAGATGTGTGAGCCCTACTTTTACAGTATTTTAGTGGTAGGCAGTCACTGCCCTTCCAACTGTTCCAATGAGGCCCAATATTAACAATATTATTAAAGATTTAACTTCAATTTTAGTGTAAACTCTACCTCCTTCTTTGATGGGGGTTTGAACACTGAGATTAAGTTGATAGAAAGAAAGTCAAGTCTGAATCAGTTTATAGCCCAGAGGTACATTGTGAATCCCATAAAGCATTGTTGCAGGAACCTGGTTAGTGTTCTATACACCTGCTTAATGTTTTTTTTCATCATCACAAATGTCAAAGTGCTCAGTAAGTCACTGGCATTTGAATGACAGCCGTGCACTAAGCAAGCAGTTATGTTTTTTCACTACCAAATTGGACCATAAATGATGAAAAAGAGGTCAAAAAGGAAGTATGGAACCATACAAATTTGAAAGGGGAAACTGCTAATAGCCATAAACCCGGTACAATCAAAGGCTTGGCAAGTCATTGCAAATTACCTGCTCTGTGAATTACTGATCACACTGCATTATGATATAGGACTTTCTAACTCCTTTCATCTGTAGTAACAGGGCTTCTAATAGCTCACAGATCAAAAGCCTAACACTGGCAGTGGAATTTTGATAACGAATACAGCAAGGTTGCAGAAGTATACTGCACGTGAACAAAATGTTAATATACATTCAATATTGTTTTTGCTGGACTGATTATTTATATAGTGCATGTGTTTTATAAACCAAATCTATCAATATAATATATATAAAAGGAAATATTGGTAAGGCATGCCTGACTCATTGAAAAGGCGGAGTGAATCTTACACAATACTTTCATTAGAAATTAATATAGGTTGGTATGCTTTCAGCAAAATGTTGGCAGTCTTTCAGAGGCACAATGTCAAGTTCCTGAATAATTTTTCTACTAACCCAAGACTCAGAATGTGAGAGTCAGGGGTACTTAAAATGATCCCTATTAGGGAAAGTGTCTGTATCAATAAGTTTCTTTTGAAAAAACAGGAAATGTCCAGAAGGGTGAAGTATGCTGGCCATTTGTATCTCACTCTAATCAGATTGTTTTCCCCTCACACCCTTGCAGGAGATCATAGGTTCTGATTAAATGGACATTTTTTTCTAGATCTAGATTTTAAAAAGTCTTAGGGAAAATAACAAAACAAACTTTGGACCATGAGATGTTTTTTACCAAAGATTTAACTGAAGTGCTATAGAGCTGGTGCCTGAGAGATGAAGAGGGAGAGCAGGTGCAATAGATAGTGCAAAAGGGAGATGTTCAGTTAATTTTGGAGTGTTTTAACTTGACTAGAGGCCCAGTGCACGATATGCATGCACTGGGTGGGGGGTGGGCCTCAGCCTGGCCTGTGCCCTTTTGCAGTTCGGAAGCCCTTGGGGGATGTACGACTGCAGCTTAGCCCCACTCCCTTATGTCCTAAGCTGCAGTAGGACACCATTAGTGCTGCTGCAGAGGCATGCCACTGGGCTCGCCACCTGTCAGCCTGGCTTGCAGCTGAGTGGCAGTCCCCCTGTGGGAGTGCACTGACCAGCAGGGGAAACTCCTGCATTGAGCAGCTGCCCCCTGGTGGTCAGTGCACATCATAGCAACCAGTCGTTCTGCTGTTTGGTCAATTTGCATATTACCCTTTTATTATATAGGATAATAACCGAGGTGCTTGAAATTTAAAGTGATTTTCTTGTTGGATTTTTTTTTATCTAGGTTCTTAAGTAATGCACTGTAATTCTTCTGTAAGAACACTTTATTTTTTTTTGTAAGATTCATTAATTAGTATAATTCTTTGATTGAATGTTGAAAATATAGTGAGGAAATGAGATAGAATCCTTATCTTTATTGGAAATGCATAAAAGTGGGCACATTGATATAAATAAAATTCAGAATGTGATAATGCTATAAAGAATATAAAGAGAAGGCTGAGAGGGTTTTTGAATACAGGTGCTATTTGTGGTCGGGTAGTCAGGAGTTAAATGGTGTTTGAGCTGAGATGTGATCAGTGTGAAAAAACTAGACTTGTAAGGATCAGGGTAGACAAAAAAGATGTGATAGACAGGAAGAATAGCAAATGCAAATGTCTGAAGTATATGAAGAGCTAAGAGTGGTTGATAAAGATCAAGAAACATAACATGGCTTGGACCATTGTGAGCAGGAAAGAGAATAGAAAACAATGAGATGAGAACATGATATAAGGCTGTGAGTCAGTAAGAAGAACATGTCTTAATTGGCTATTTGAAGAGAACAGATATTTTTGACAAAGAACTGAAGCAAGAAGACTAGCTGGGTCAACACTGAGTTTTCCAAATGAGGAATGATAGTGATTTGGATTGGTAGCAGTGCTGGTGGATAGAAATGAAACAGAGCTGACTATGTATCCATTAAGTTCCTGGAGAAATTCTGAAAGGTTGTTGGCCTCTCAGTCCTTAAGCTATAGTAGCCCAGCCCACCGGTAAAGTGTGCCAATGCATGATGCTCTACTCCCAACTTTGATAAAAAAAAAATTCTCTTCCTTCTACCATAATTCCCTTGAAATTGGTGAAGTATAGTGTTTTGTTGTTTTTCTGAAATCTAATGAGCTCAGTATAGAATGCAGTGAAACACATGAATTATTCCTGTAATACCATTTTTAAAGTGATTTCAAATCTTTGTGGCGTGAGGTAACTTATATACATCGGTCAAAAACATTCAGTAGATGAGATCTGAGCAGCCGAGGTGCAGTTCTATATATTATCGGGGGGACAGGGAGAAAGATTACTGGGGCAAGAATGTGAGATTGAGGAAGCATTTAGAAAGAATAACTGAGACCTCATCTACACAATTGTTATTACTGTTTTCATAAATAGCATGCATTTGGAAAACGTATTTTAAAATTCCTCTTTAAAGCATTTGAAACAAGTGTCTGAAGGCTTCTATAACCAGTGCCATATCAAAGAGGGAAGGCATGAGTGTGAACCAAAAGAGCAGACAGAACAAAATAAAGTCTGAAGGACTGTGTATAACAGAGAAACTCAAAAGTCCATTCTCCCAGTCATGCCTGGGAGGAGCAGGTAGTAGTCTGGACTAGATGGTAATCCTGTGTATCATCTGGAATTGCTGCTAATATAGAGAGCACAGGTCAGTGTTTATTGACTCCTGTACGGTTTATAATTATCCATGAGAGGAGGAAGCTTTACTTGATTAGTAATGGGAGGAAGAGGAACAACAGTGGTCTGTAAGGTATCAGTAGCTGAAACCTCTAAAAGGAAGACTAGCAACCAGTATGCCTTATTGTAGTAGGGCTTCCGCATGCTCTTCTCGCCATGACACACAGGAAAACAATCATATTTGTATGGTTCACTGGAAGAAACTGGAACAGATTTAAGATTGTCTATAAATATGTTTTATTTTTAAAAAGCATTACCTTTTCTTGGCATTATATAATTACAAAGATACAAAGTATTAGGAACACAGTTACATGTTAAATTTGTATCATACTTGTAAATAAAATCTTCAAATTTCCAATGAAAAACTTAAGTTAATTTCATGTTTAAACCACTTACATTTGAAGAACTTATCCATGTTGGCATTTCTGAGGGCAACTAGATTTTTAATCCAACTGAACCTTTCATATAAGATATTTCAAAGTAGGACAAGTTAGAGCATCCAGCAAGCTTAAATGTTACTAAGAGAGCACAAATGCCCAAAACTGATAGAAGTATACCATGTATGTGGAGACAGAGATTATGGCTAGATAACTAAGCTAGACAATCTCAACTAGACAACCAAGACTCCTTGCAAAACTTCCTGCCCCCACAGACTGTGTTGCATGGTCTTTGAGTGCTAGAGATTTGTACAGCTAGAACAATCTGAAGCTGAAGCCTGAATAGATATCCTATCTAATAAAAGAGCAATATGCAAATTGAGCATGCCTTCGCTACACCCACAAGCCATACTCACAAGTCACACTCACAAACCAATCAGAGCGGGTATGCAAAGTAACCCAACCAAAATGGTGGTCAATTTGCATATCTGTGCGCATAAGATGGCATAGAAGGAAACCAAGCACTGCAGAAGAGAGCAAAGCTGTGGAGAAATAAGCAAGTGAGGTGGGGGAGAAGGGAGCGAGCAAGGCAGCAGAGACAGGAGCGAGGCAGTGCAGACGGAAGAGAGTGAGGTAGTGGAGAAGGGAGAAAGGCAGCAGAGAAGAGAGGGAGCTTTGCTCAGGCCGCAGGAAGCTCTATTCTTGCAGGAATCTTCCTTCAATGGGTCTCTAGTATATGTATAAAACACTCCTTCATGGAGAAAGACTATTCAGATTGTCAGTTAACTGCAGATATCACTGGGCTTTCCGGAAGATCCTTGTTTGGGAATCATTATTTATGGACCATTTCAATGTTGCTCATAGTGAAGAGCTGCTAAACCAGGATGTCAGCCACCCAAGGCTGAACCTGGACCTTCCTGGGCTGACAGAATATTTTGCTGTAAATCTGCAGCTTATTGCTGAGGCCACATACTGGAAAGTTCTACTTTATAAAACAGTCTCAGAAGCAGGAAGATACCTCACGACATGCACACCAGACTTTAGACCACAAAGGCCCAGTCATGATGCCAAAGAGATGGAGGTTCTCTTTGATACACACACTCTAATAACACATAGGGAAAGGGGAAAGAACTGGAAACAAAGGAGACTGGCTTCCCATACAGATTGTTCAATATTTCTTATTAGTATATATCACTGGCTAATATTTACATTACAGCATATGCTGGCCTCTTTTTGAGGAAAAACAACCACAATTATACAAATGCTCCAAAGTCTTTCTTTACTGCTGTGCAAGAAAAAAAAAGAGATAAAATTCAGAGAGCACAGGTCCATTGCCTGCCTTAGGGGATAGTATTAAGTTTGCAGTGATGGAGAATCAGTATATTAGTTGAAGTGATAAGGAAGGAAAAATTACCATTTCTCAGTTTTGATCAAAATACCTTAATATTTTCTTTGAAACACTCATAGCTGATTTTCCCATGGGCAATCAATTTGCATATTTGAAATATTACTACAACTATTTTATAATAGTGTAACTTACCCAATATGGAGTTGGAATTTGGGTCCCTCTGATCTGCAGTGTTGCTTTGCTTGCCATTTGTATTCATTGCTAAGCTTCCTGTTTCATGTACATGGAATTTATTTATTTAAATTTTCCCTTCACATGGGCCTAATGCATATTGAGAGTTATCACAAAATAATACTGTATCAAAACCAAAAGAGTATATTTTTGCATATATACACATAGCGCACTATTTTTGAATCATGTTCTATATTTTTCCAGTGGTTTTCCACAATGTGTATTTTGAAAGAAAAAAAAGAGAGAGAGAGAGAGAATTTGAAAAGAATTGCCAAATCTATCTTGGAACTTCCACTTTAAATTCAAAACAGATCCCCAAATGTCTACTGGGATATATCCCTAGTATGACTAAGAATGTGCACCTGTGATTACCTAAACCAGCCAAAGAATGGCACCATTGCTTCACATAAATGTAGTCACAGATATTTTTTATTTGGTTATAGAATTTTATCATAAATCCCATGGCTCAGTGTAGAATTCTATCTGTCCTACAGGCCCACTTTTTGCCTTTAGATAACATTTTACAGCAAAAGCCTGATATATTGCTTCTGTCACCCTCTGACCACTAAAGGATCTTAGAATAGCATAATGGGTGAATAATAAGGAGACAAAGGGAATTCTCTGCCCTTCTTGCTCAGTCCGTGCATATGGACATAATTTTCCAACTTTATGATAATAAGGGGAATGCATTTATCACCCCTCTGCTCCTTCTCAAGTTGATCCTCTGTTGTTAAGTTTAGCAATTGGCCATAGATATTATAGAGTTTTTAAAATAATGTGGAGGGTAATGAGTAGGATAGCCAGTTGAGTTTCACAAGGAAATAATGAATGGGGAAGAAAGAATGGCAGGTATGAAGGACAGGTTCCAGGAAGCATTAAGCTAATCAGATGGTTATCTTACAATTTCCATGAGTTAAACTGAAAATTAAAGATAACCTGAGAGGTCTCAGGCTAATTTGCCCTGTCATATTCTGCTCCATATAGAATAGGACCACATCAGCCGAGGTATAATTACAATAAAAATGATATATTATTTTATTCTTTAAGTTGTACTAGTAGACCACACCTACTGGTCTTTTCTATGACATCTATGATTGTTATTACAATTTGGATGGGTTTATATGACTGAAGTGTTCAGACAACTGATTAAATAACAACAATTTAATTTGAATTCAATATTCTCAGTTTCCAAAATAAGGCAAAAAAAGAAAGAAAACAATTCACAAATTTGGAATGGGCAAAAATACTGAACCATTTACAAAAGAAGATAATCAAATGGTTGATAATCACCTTTAAAATGTATTCAATATCATGAATCATCAGAAAAATGCAAATTCAAACCACAATGAGATATAAACCAGAAAACCTAACATTTAAAAGACAGAAAACACCAAATGTTGGCAAGCTTGTGAAGCCACCAAAATATTCATTGATCATGAGGATGCAAAATGGTGCAAACACTTTGAGAAAAGATCTGGTGATTTGGCAGTTCCTTTGTAAAACTAAAGAAGCACCTATGCTGTAATCCAGCAGTATACTCTTAGGTATTTACCCAAGGAAAATGAAAACCTGTATATACCAAAAAGATGTGTACAAGAATATTCCGAGCTGCTTTCTGCTAAAAGCCAAACTGAAAATAATCCCCCATTTTCTTCAATAGAAGAATGGATAAACTATGGCATGTTCATATACTGGGATATTACCCAGAAATGAAGAGTAACACATCATGATATAAATCACAGCATCATTATACTGAGTAAATGAAGCCTTACCCAAATCAGTAGATACTATGTAACTCATTTGAATGATCATGATGTCTAAAAGGGGTAAAATTAATCTATGTAAAAAGTAGAAAAAAGATTGTCTCTGTGGGCAATGGAATAGCAGGTAAGGATTATGTTGAATTTGACATAGTAATATCTAATACCATGACAGTGGTTTTAGTTACACAGCTGTATATACTCACCAAATATCAAATTATACACAAGATTTGTGCATTCACCTTACATAAAATTTAACAAAAAAAGTCAATATTGAAGTTGGTTTGATGGTATATATACGAAGGGTATGGAAGTGAAGAATACTGATTTCTGCAATTAACTTTAAAATGCATCAGAAAAATAAGATAGATTGGTAGGTTGAGAGGTTGATGGATACAAAGGTAAAGCCAGCGAAATTATGAATTCTAAGTTGGGGAGTATATGGGTATTCACTGTGTAAAACTTTCAAACTTTCTGCATGTTTGGAAATTGCAATCATAGGATATTGGAAAATAAAATCAGGCTGATGATTTCTCCTTACCTTTTTCCCTTTAATAATTCCTGAAAACTAAAAGTGAAAAATGAAAATGCAAGAGAAATAGTGAATTTAAAAAGGTGTTGGTGTTTTGCTTGCTATTCTGTTTAACCAGCATCTTTGTGGTTATTTAATGTGGAAGAAAATGAGTTCCTCACTCAGAAGGACTCTATTCTCACAATGAAGAGAATAGAAACAAATGAAGAATGTGTGTTGGCCATGGAATGGGGAATTAGCCTGTTATGTGGGATGAGCCTGCTATGAGCCTACACTGGACCAATAGGCAAATGGCAGAAATTCTTCTTCTATGCAAGGGGTCAGAGAGACACAGTTATTAATCTCAAGGCTTTGAAGTCAGGAGCATCTAAGTTTAAATTTGCCCCCCACTAGCTTTGTTTCTCTGTAAACATTATTGAACCTTCTGACTCTTGGTTTCATCATTTTCCAAATGGGCAAAATACTGGCATGTACCCTTGAGGATCATTCTGAGGAATAATGGAGTACTGTGGGTATTCACAATTATTATCACACACCCAAATACATACACACACACATACAACTGGAGAGATGAGAACAGAAAATAAGAAATTAACTTTGATGAAATTTAAGGGAAAGGTTTTGGAACATAGGAAACAATGATAAAACAAGGATCTAGAGAGAAATCAAAGTGAAAACTCAGATTTTCTTTGTTGTATTTGTATTCTTTCTTTGCACCATGTGGGTTGTTGAAGTCCCCCCCCCCCACCCACCCCACCCCCACCGGGACATTGAAGCAGTGACAGCAACGATTATTCCTAAGCATAGGTCTGAATAAAATGCCACATGATGGAATATTTTACTTTCCCTGCAAATCTTCTCTCAACCTTCTCATAAATAAATGGGGCTATAGTCAAGGAAACTGGGCTAAATCCGTCCCTTATTGCTTGGACGGTTCCCAAATCATTCATCACCGACACAGGAGGATGGGAGCATCTCTTTGGCATATATCTTAGGGAGGTCTGGCAAGGTTAAGGGGAAGAGACAAAGGAGTATTAAACATTCAGGGTATTTTTTTTGCTAACCTACAGATTTAAAATAAAATACACAGCATGCTTTTGTCAATAAATCCTCTATATGCTTGCACTGATGTGTTGAAAATTACATGGTGATTCAAAATTGTATCTAAAGCTTGTTGCAAAACAGTGTCTGATAGAAACATGAGAATTTCTATCTGAGGATCCTAAAATCAATTATGTCTAAGAATTACCAATGGTTTTTGTTGGGTTAGAATAGACTCTCCTGAAGTGAGTGGTATCTATTTCGGCTATACCACTATTTCTGGGTAAGGAGCACAGTGCAGGGGCACTGGGCTAGTTTGAGGGCAGAACTACTCTAGTCCTAGGGAAATTATGCCTGGTGTGTAAGAGAGACTCAGAATCTATGATAGATGGCTCTGTGCAATTGCCGTTAGGTCTGCATAGGATTCCATATCCTATTTTAAATCTTTAAAATGAAATTTCATGTCATAGGGTTTTCAATTGGAGGAAAGGGTAAAGGGTGGGGGGAATAAAGAATAAAGCTGAATCAAGACAGAAACCTTTTATGGTATAAAAGGCTCTTAAATTATTTTTTCCTTTCACTTAAAAAAATGTCTTATTGTTAACTGTTTCATTGGGGGATATAAAATTATTTATGGTGCTTATAGTAGAAAGCCACCATGCCTTATCTTTTCCTGGCTCATATATATACTTGAAAAAAATGCTTAATTGTGGTTGTGGAAGACAACTTTAAGTGAAAGTGCATTTTCTAATTTCTTTAATTAAACATGATCAAAGGTGGCCTTAGAACATTTAAACAAGCATTTTTCTAGTTATATAGCACCAACTCTTTTAACTTGGTCATTGGCTCAATGTCCTTGTTGTCGGTTGAATAGTCCCTTCTACTATAGAAGACCAAAATTTTCCATTCTTTGAAACCTAGTGTTTTACTATACACAGATGAAACACACCTGTTTCTGATAAGTAACCACTTTCAATTCTTGTTAGCTGTGAAAAATCCATGCAATGGGAAAAATATGTGTTTCCTATCCTTGTGTAAATGTAACCTGGAGCTTCAAATGGTTGCTTAAAAAGCATTAGTGAGCACCTACTGTGTGCAAGGAAGACACCAATGAATTAAATAAATCTGAAAATGTTTACTGAGCACCTACTCTGAGCCAAGCTATATTGCACATTCAAAAAGGTAGGCTATGGGGCGGGGGGCGGGGGGGAGAAACAACAACAAACAGAAATAGAACCATACCAGTAACAGGTAGGGAAGGAAGGAGGGAGTTTAGTTTTAGATAAGATGATCAGGGACCTTTGTATATTTTGGGAAACAATGGGGAAATGTGAAGAAAGATGGAAGAAAGGAAGGTGCAGATCTTTCCCAACAGTGGGAGCACTGGGGGCCTGAGGTGAGAAGTAGTAGCAGATGAGTTCAAGAGGTAATGGAGCCATTTATTGTAGGACCTTGTAAGCCAATACAAGGACTTTGGATTTTACTGAGTGGGATAGGAGTTTTTGGATGGGTGACAGTATCTTATTGGACAAGGGTGATGGTATGTGATTTAGGTTTTAATATAACACCTAAGTCAATCTGGTTGCTGTATTGGACAAATATACACTGTAGGATGTGAGTATAGAAACAGAAAAAACAGAGGGCAGGCCATTGAGTACTCCAGATGAGAGATAAGTATGGCTTGGATCAGGGTCATAGATATAGAATGTTGAAAAGTGGTCCAATTCTGAATACATTTTGAAGATAGTAACAGCAGGATTTGTTGAAAGATTGGATGAACATATTAAAAGAAAGACCTGAATCAATGATGACCCTAAGATATTAATTACCATTTACTAAATAAAAGGAAAACAGGAGATAAAAGGAGACTCTGTGGAAGAAAATTGGTTTTTCTGTTTTGGATACATTTCATTTGAGATGCCCAGTGAAGATGCAAGTGAATTTGACTCAGCAAGTGGCAATAACCATCTGGAGTTGTAGGTAGAGATGCAGGCTGGACATATGTTTTTTGAAAGAAAAGTTAACCGCATGTAGATGAGGTTGAAAGCCATAAAGTTCTGTGAGATCACTTAGGGAGGGAGAGGATATCAAGCCCAAAAATTTAGCTTTACTACATAGTGAAGAGTCCAGACTGATGAGACAATAAAGGAGGGTGAGGAGGAATAAGAGGAGGAAGGGACGGGGAAGAGAGAGAAAGGGCAAGGGGGCGACCAAATCAAAATGGCCAATGAAGGAAGAGAAAAGTTGAGACAGCATTATATCCTGGATACCAAGCAGGGGAAAAGTTAAATAAATAAAATAAAGTTTATAATTTATGATCCATTGAAATAATTATTTACTTTATAAAGAAGACAAGATGGTATAAAAATGTTCCTAATTGTGTACAGTGAGTGGTAAGTACTACAAAAGATCTGTAATGCAACTGCTGCAGTCACACACAGAAGGGACTTCCTGGTACTTGGTCATGAGAGGGCTGAATGAAGTAGGTAGTATTTAAACCCAGTGTTGAGCGATGAGCAGACACTTGTCTATTAGATGGGAGGGAAGGGAGATCAATTAACTCAGAGGGAACATCTTACAGAGAAGTTCAGAAAAGGAAGAGCACAAGGTGTATTTGAAGAACAGCGAATAGTTCAAGTTAGCCTGTTGTATAGAATGCCTCGCCTTCTTTCTGCACACCTCTAAGATAGGTGTCTGGGGCATAAAGATATCCAGATTTAGCTTTTGTTTGCTTTACCAAATCTCCAGAAGCAATGTATATGATAAGTCTTAACACAATATTTCCTTTTAATCTTTTTCCATCAATCTCTCACCTTCCAAATCTTGTATTTTCATCTATAAAAATAGTAATAGCTACATCAAACACCTATCTCTGTTTAGCATCTACAGAGTTCTTGTTCTATGCAAACCCTGTTAAAATGAAAAAATGACCAACATAAATATGCAAAAATATTCATTGTAATGCAAGCCCCTAATGTATGACAGTTCTGGAGTTGGGAGAGAGGAAGCAAAAAGGGAAATATGAATAAGATACGGTTTTAGGAGAGTAAGCCTTAGTCATTGAAATATACACAACCCATGCAGTAGATTTGGAGTTTGGCCCAGCATAATCTGACCTATGCTTCAGTTCCATGGAGACAGGAAAAGCTATTTTGCTTACAACCATACACAAAATCTCTTCTGAGTAACAGTCATCATCTCTGCGGACTGAGCAACTCATGGCATTGAAGAGAGAAAGAGGTAGGACCACAAGGAAGCACTGGAAATTTGTTTTTCAGGAATAGACAGGAAATATCCACATAGGTTCCCGTCCTCAAAAAATAAGCAGAGTAAATTTCTTACAGACATTTTTAACATGAATTTTAACTTTAAGGCCAATTTCACAGGTTTTTCTCCCCATCTTTGTATTCCTAGTGGCATGGTAAAATGAACTGAGTCAAGTGAGGGAATTAGTATCCAATTCAAACTCAGACACCACTTTAGCCCCGGAGCCTTTTTGCACCTCGTGGGTCTCATTTGCAAAATTAAGAGCAAGGACATGGGTGAGAAAATAAGTGGGAATGGCTCCATGCTTTGGCGTCATATACACTGAGTAGCTATATGATATTGGATAAGCTACTGAGTGTCTGAATTTGAGTTGTTAAACTGTGAATTAGAGAAAATAGCACCTCTCACACAGTGTTATGAGTATTAAAAGAAATCACATAGAGAAAATGTCTGGCACATAGTAGATATTCAATAAATGTTCATTTCCTTCCTTCTTCTCACTTGAAAATTTCAGTTCCAATATCCCATCAAGCCGTAATTTAGAGGGGGAAAGTTAGGAAAGAAATTATGGAGTCTTAACACTATTGGCTCTTTTGAAATATATGTATTTTAAATTGGCATCCAGTCAGGTTAGAGCATAAGACAGCCTCTATCCTTAAGGGTAAGAATAAAACTTGCAGGGAACATGGACCACAGGAACAGTGAGTCCTCTTGCGAGGGAAGAAAGAAGAAATGAGGTTAGTTGATAAATAGGAGAGAGGTATTTACTTGTGTTCTCTCCATTAAGATGGGCTAGCCATTATGACTGCATGACACAATCAACTTGCTTCTTCCCAAACTGGAAAACAATTATCTATACTAATAAAAGCATAATATGCTAATTAGAGCAGATATTCTTCTGGACATTTTTCCCTACAGCCTTTTGGATGAAGCCAATGCTTCCAGGGAAGCCCAGATCCCAATGCCAGAGGGAAGCTGGTGCCGGCAGCCAGGGGAAGGAAGGACTACTCTTGAACGAATTTCATGCATTGAGCCTCTAGTTTTTTCATAAAAGTTGAGTGAGTTTATGGCAGGAATGTCAGCTCAGTGAATGCATCCATGTTTTACATGAAAGGAAATGTAGACTTTAATACTTTGACTTTTCTATATTTTTTATATTTCACCTGGCTACATATTGCAACCATTCCTTTCAGTTACCAAAGACTAAATTGCAGCTACCTGTTTAAAACCAAAACTTCACTCCTAGAAATAAAAATGTTCAAGTTCTCTTGTTTAATCTCTACTGTCATTCAGTTCAGTAGCTGAGACATCTAAAATTACCCAACTATGAAGAAAACATGATAGTCACCATCCCTAAGCACCATCCATTACCCAGTGTTTCGGTTTGTCATACAGTATAAAATATTAAAAAAAAAAAGGAAGGGAGAGGCAGCAATAATTTACGCCTGTCTAGAAAGTTTGGCATTGCAGCTCCAAGTATAGGGAGCCATTTACAGGAGAAAAAATATAACCAGAGACTATGTAAGTATGGGAGATGAGATCATCCACCAGCAACAATCTTTCAAATTCATAGACACTTGTGGATTCAGGAAGTGAGAGGGAACAGTGCAGAGGACTGTAAAATGCATTCAGTGTTTGAATTTGTTAACACACATTTTCAAAACTGTTTTCCTTATAAGATAGTCCTCACATTGTAAGTGAAAAGAATCAGTATGTGAAATGTCCCTATTAATTGGAATCATAGTAGTCTTAAAGTTAAAAGTTAGGATAAGGCAAAGGATAATATATAACTCAAGTGTTATTTAAAAGAGAAAAATAGGTACGTTTAAGGGAAACTTGCAATCATCTTTTTTTTTTTTTTGGAAATTTTTAACTAACTATTCTTCTAAATGATTAATTTAAATGAATTACTTCCAGTTTATTTAAATGCATTTGTCTTCTACTAAGCATGGTCAAAATTTGCATTGTGTTGTATTTGTGTGTGCATGTGTGGGGTTTTTTTGTACTAAACTTTCTTTACTGCAGAATTAAATTTGTCAGTGACTTCATAGAGACAAAAGAAAAATAATTTATAGAATTGTGCATTGACCCATAACTCTCTTCTTACATTTCTCTCATAAAACCCAATATAGATATTATTCCAACTTCAAGATCAGAAGGGGAAAATGTGAAATCTGTTTTGGTTGTTTCTCTAGAAACAGGCAAATCAAAATCTAGTAATCAAATGAGAATACAAATATGTTTCTAAGTGAAAGAGGAAGGAAGAGATGGTATCAATATTGGCTTCTTTGCTCCTAATATATGTTAGATAACATTAAAATAATATGCATCAGTAAAGAATCTCTTATTCTGAAGGGCTTGTATATAGCAATCCAGAAATTAAAAAGCCAGTATTTGGGCCAACAAAAATGAATTGGTATAATGATAAACAATATTAAAGGAGAGGGTAAGATCAGGGAAACCTGAAAATGATATGAGGGCCTTGACTGTATAGACCAGGGATCTATTCAGCCACCTGGGATCTCATTAAAATGCAGAGTAGATTTGGGGTGGAACCTTTGATTCTGTATGTCTCACAGGCCTATGCTGCTGGTCTGCCCACCACACTTTGAGTAGCAAAACCCCAGATCATGACAAAGATAAAAAGATTTATCCTCAACATTTCATTTAGGGAAGTCTGCATGTCAAATGTTCTTTCTCACAACCCCTCCCCCGACTCTTATTTTCCAATGAGTCCACTCTCGGAAACATAAATAAAAGTGACTAATCTTTTCAGATATTCAAATTTTACTAAAGTAAATAAATGAATTATTTAACTTACCCTCAAAAGCGTCTGTGAAGTATAAATACTTTTATCTTCACTTTACAGAAAAAAGAACAGTTTGGGGGATTAAATTAGCTAGGTCAAAGCCACACATGCAGGATTTAGAGACAGAATTCTGAACTTAACCACATCCAACTTCAGAACCTAGACATTCCAGTCAGTGATATTACAGTTATCAAGACTACAAGATACAGTAGTATGAACTTTGGGGCATACTTTCATTCATTGTTAGCTCCTAGAACAGGAGTGATTCAAAAATAACTACTCCTGATATTAAAGATCTTAAATGCCTGGAGAAAAGCAGCTTTGGTGTACTAAATAATCACTTTCAAGAGTCAGAATGAATAAAAGATGAGAATGAAATACTGGATTCAGCACCTTAAACTAGGTGCTGAAAGGACAAATAGACTCTGGATAAGGACATACTGGATACTCCATAGCCTTGAACATGTGAGATTACCCTTGAAGTGCCACATCTGACAAAACAGTTCTTCAAGTTTAGAATCCCCGAAGGACTTTTAATATTGAAGGGTACACTATTAAAATTGTACTTATTCTATCAATTTGTAAAGGGTGTAATCTCTTTTAAAGCGTGTTGGCCCCTGGGTCTTTGAACCAGTCTAGACCAGAATTAACTAGAAGCCATTATTTTCTCTGTAAGCATGTTATAATTATGTTTGCTTATTTCACACTGTTTAATATACTCCCTCATGTAAACTACATCGCAGGGACTTCAGTACCTGTTGCTTATTTCTGTCAGACTGAAAACATTTCGTTCTTTTTATTATTTGTGTGCAAGGATAAGATGAACTTGCCAATAGTTGTCATTCTTAAATGCACCTTCCAAATGTCAGATATTTTAATAGTTGAAATGCTAATAGCATACGCTGTGGTTGCTGCTGCAGCTACCAACTTACAGTGCCCAGTATTTCATAAGAGATTGGATATATTCAGGGTGACAGATTCATCCCTTGTTATATGCATATGTGACCATATGCCCATGGGTATGAACCATGCATATGTAAGACATCCCCAGGTTAGCTTTGGCTGAGAATATATCTTACAAGCTACCTTACATTATCACTTTCTAAATCAAGAATAAATCTCTTGTACTATACTTTCTGATTTGTTGGCAGTTGTTTACATGAACAATGGCATCAGGCCATGTATTAAAATAATAATAATTGCTTTACGGCAGTAAGATAGAACACTTTTTCCTGTTTTGATAGGTTCTTCACTTCCCTTTCTAAGGATACTTAATATATTTTCCACTCTTCTGTTAGGTCCTCAATCCAGATTAAAGGGAGAACTGCTAAGACACAGTAATCATACTTGAGCTCAACTCATATTAAATAGCCAGGGTGAAACTACCTGGCCACTGGGGCCTGGCAAAATGAGTTTAAGACTCTGGAACATTGGCCCAATTTCTTATAAAGAACAGCAGTCAACATCTAGAGATAGGCTTTTCCTTAAATATAAGTGAAAAATGGGGCCTAGTATAGAGGTATCTTTGAATCCTAGTGTGGTATCCACCAGGGCAAAATTAGAAAGGACCAGGGATCCCTTTCCCATGATTTATTCAGCTTTGTCCTGCCAATATTGTGAGATCTCATCCGAGGTGTGGAATGAGGCTGAAGAGGTTAGATAAGGTTTTTTAGAATGCTGACAATGAATGACTAAAGCCAAGAAAAGCAGAGCAATAGAATGTTTCATGCTTTACCATGTTCCCAAGAACAAGTGGAGCCTTCCCAGTTTTGCTCAGTTCCCTGGATCCCATGTGCTTCAGCGTGTTTACTGAGCCTGTCTGTGAGAATGTAGGGTTGGCAGAACATTAATCCCACATGCTTGACAGAATTCGTGCAAAATTTTCCTGCACTCTCCAGTTAAGTTGACCTCTGCTGCAGTCCCCTTTCAAGAGTGCCATGCTTCAGGTGACCTCAGGAGATAGGACAATGAGTTTTCCCTTTTGAAACAATGCAGCAGAATATCCCTAGATCTCTCTCCTTCTCTCTAATTCTGTTACCTTGCTCTCTTTTCTCTCTCATATGTGCAAAACCACACTACTTGAACATTAAAGAATACATTGCATATCTTAAGAGCTTTACTATTAGAAGATACATGAGTTTAGTTAATTAATACCAAGCTTTCATGAACCAAATGGTCAAGAACCTTTTTAGTGTAGTTCTGCAATGGCTTTTCTCATAAAAAGAATTTCCAATTATTTTAATTTTAATAAGTCTACTAACCTCTATGCTGATAGTCATTATACTTCCTGAAATGGGAGGTCTTGCTCTAGCACTACAATCAAACTGAAGTTCCCGTATCCTGAGCTATGGTGCCTCAGTAACTAAATCTGTTTGGATGTGATTCAGTTGCAGGGAAGATTTCCTGAGAAGTTCTTGGCATAACTAATTTCTAACCAATGCTACTGATGACATGAATCCAGGATTGGGATATACATGAAGACACAAAGCATCTTCAGGTACATACCCCAAATTAGCTCCTTTTACCCACAAGGTAACAGAGCATCTGCAGGTAAGTCCACTTTGCTCTTACGGACCACAACTCTACTTCTTGCTGGCGGCATTTATAGGATAGCTGCCTAGCAAAACGACACTAGAAAAAAGTCAGATCTGGTGGTTTTCAACAGACTCAGAAAAACACACATAGGAGACAGAGCTGGAACTCTTTCTTTTAGAGTCTAGGCCACTAATCAAAGATTTCCAAAGAGAATTCTGCACACAGCCACCATTAAAATTTAAAAGGAGATTAGAGACCTATTTCCAGCCATCATAACTTGAAAGCCCTGACATGCACCATTATATTGTTTGATGAACATTTCCAGAAAAATGGGATGTCTGTTTTGACCTCCGCAGTGTGAGTAACACATGTCAAAAAGGAGGACAGAAGGCTTATTTTTATACAGATAGCAGAAAGCGGCTCTCCTTGTTAGGAAAGTATGGCAGGCTGATTTTTGCCTTTCTTTTTCCTTTGTAATTTGAAAGTCCTCCCAGATAAACCTTGTGGTACACAACTTGGTTTTGACATCCTGGCTTTATGCCCGTAACTGTTTATAAGTCATGTGAGGAAGTCATCTATCTTGACCAATATGGCTCAGACATATTTTCTCTGTTAATTACACATGTTTGGACTGACATTGCAGTGATACAATTTCATTTGTTTAAAACAACAGAATGGATGGCTCTTTTACTAACAAATGTAGGTAAAAATTCTTCTCAGGGTAAGTGTAACAAGTCTGGAAAGTATAAGGCACACAGACACTAGTGCCTGAAGCCCCAGAGACTAAGAAGCTGATATTCTGCAAGGATCTCTCATTTAGATGAAAAGCAAGTTGGAAAAGTACAACATAATTAGAAAAAAATAATATGTGTTAGACCCTGTGACAAGATGGGTGTCCTAAAATGAATCGCCAGTCTTAAAAAGAAGCAGAGGCACATATTCCTTTGACCCAATGGAAATATCCAGGTTTTGGCTGGGTTTTTGAGCAGGACCTCAACATTTTTTAACACTTACCAGAACACCAGCAGTTAACCCCGTAATGGCCAACTGCTAGTTATTATCCTACATTTGGTCCCCAGCTGCAAGGTTCTGCTCACTTTATTGTCGTCTAGGCCTCAACCTATTAGCTGCCTGGTGACTGCTTGCATGCAGAAGGGCCTTTGGTTGACTAAATCCCCATCAGGATTGCAGCTGTTGTAAATATGTAGTGACAAAAATATCCATGTGCAATGAATTGTAGATAAATCTGCAAGCCAATTTAGGGAAAACTTGACAAACAAATGAAAGGACTAGTTGAATTTTCTGGCTTCTGGACATTACAAACTACATTCCCTTTATTTTTTGGAATATCCTTTGTAAAATTCAAGTATTTCCCTTTTTGTTCATTGGAAGATTATGGCTAAATTTCAAAGTGATAGGCTCAGTTCAGCAAAAAATAAAATAAAATTCTTTTATACCTTCCTTCGCTCAGCAGTAAGAGAATGAATGCTATGTACAATAATTCAAACAAATCCCTGCGTAGGCATAATACTAATATCAGCACGGTATTTATTCACAAAGTGCTGCAGTTCAAACATCAACCCTTATCTGTTTCTTCCAGCCAGCAGGCTTAACTCAGTGGTTACATACATGAAAATAAATCATACCACAACCATTTATAACAGCCAAAACTGCCAGGCCTGGTTCATTTCACAGATTTTCCTGGAAGTGCACTTGATGAGTAACTGTGGTTGGTGTTATGGTGGTCAAGCCTATGTCTAGTCATGACCTTGAGAGACCTTGCTGACTGTGCTTCTTTTTGCTACCTGGATACATTTGAAAACAAGGAAAAAGACAAGGAAATAAATGACCTATACCAAAAAGATAAAATGGAGGGATCCTTCCCTTGATTGTATCATTGAATGCCACTCCAAGATCCAGCACCAACTAACAGATGTGATCTGAAACTCCCTTAGATCCAACTAAATTTAAATCTACAAGGGGGTGTTGTTTCTGGTTCTAACTATTCAAAAATTGGGCCTATTTCTGTCTGTGTTGACTGATTGAATTCATACTCCAGAGTCTGTTCTTTTAATTAAATTGTTGAGATTTTCCTGAACAGTTAGTGACCTAGATTTTTCTTCTTCATTCATTCATTCAAATATGTGTGAAGCACCTACTATGTGCCAGACACTGTGGATAAAACATTAATGAGTCACAGTCCTTGCACCTAAGGGACTTAGGATTTAGAGTCATATAATCTCCGAAATGTAGGAGAGGAAATATTTTTTCCTTCCATTCATCCTCTAGGTCCATGGTATCAGAAGTTATGCAATGATAGAGAAACTGCTAATAGATCTTTATAGTGTTTCCCTGCCCTAACCAGTTTGGGTCTTGATAGAATATCGGCCTGCGGACTGAAGGGTACCTGGTTTGATTCCACTCAAGGGCATATATCTCCATTGCCTGCTTCTCCCCAGCCAGAGCCCTGGTTGGGGCTTGTGCAGGAGGCAACTAATCAATGTGTCTCTCTTACATCGATGTTTCTCTCTGTCTTTCTCTCTCTCCCACTCTCCCTAAAAATTAATAGAAAAATATCCTCAGGTGAGGATTAACATATATATATGCATATGTATATATATATATACACATATACACATACACAGACACAAACACACACCTGGCCAGGGTGGCCAGACCCCACCCATACACGAATTCATGCACTGGGCCTCTAATAAATACATATATATATATATATATATATATATATACACACAAACACACACACACAGAAACACTGAGTGGCCAGATTATTATATGTCCAGAGATCAGAATAATCTGGCCACCCAGTGTGTGTGTGTGTGTGTGTGTGTGTGTGTGTGTATATATATATATATATATATATATATATATATATAGTGTGTGTTCCCCCAACTTGTTGAGGTAAGAGAGATTCTGAGATGTGTATGTTACTGATGGCTTATTGATTTCAATGATGTCCATTGAGAAAAACTTTAAAATTATCAGGTAAATATTGGAGCATAACCAATATATTACATGCATGGAATTAAAAAATATATATATATAAATATGTTATACACTTCACTTTAAAGGAAATTATAATTAAATCAGGAAAAACAAGATTATACAAATAATTAAAAAAGCTACAATGAATTGCAATTTGTGTATGTAATAATTTATGCAAAAAGCAGAATTATGGGTTTCATGTATAGATGTGCTCTTGGGTAGATTTTTTAGGACAATCTTCATTAGTTCAGATCTTCATCATATCATGTTGCTCTATTTTATACTTCATACTTTCAATGGAGGGTCCCCTCCATTCACAACATAAAGCACTGAAGGGCTGAGTGGAATCCAAGGGTGGAGTGCAGCTCCAATCTGCAACATGGAACCTGTAAAATTATTGAATACTAGAGGCCTGGTGCACAAAATTCATGCATGGGAGGTGTCCCTCAGCCTGGCCTGCACCCTCTTGCAATTTTGGACACCTCAGGTAGGGTCTCTAGGCCTGGCCAGCAGTTAGGGCCTGTCTGGGCTTTCCTTCCCCTGGCTGCTGGCAGCTGGCCTCACCCTTACTGCTGCAACTGCTTGCCATCTCTGTGGTGCTGTCTCCCCTTTTCCACCACTGGTTGCCTTCCTCTGCAGCAGCAGGTGTGGGGTACAATCACTTGGCTAGCTTGGGCCGTCTCTGTGGGGCAATCGCTGGCCAGTGGCCTGGGCTTCTCTCTGTGGGCAATTAATCGCAGGGCCCCCAGATCGATTGCCCCACAGAGGGAGGCCCCACCCACTTGTGGCCCAGACCTCCCTCTGCAGGGTGCCCACCTCACAGGGCTCCATGATCAATCACCTAGCAGAGGGAGGTCCCACACACCCAGCGAGGGCTCTAAGATCTATGGCCATGTAGAGGATGGACTGGACCTTCCTCATTGGGGCAATCGTGGAGCACCGCCCCCCAATTGATCACTCTGCTGGCCAGTGGCCTAGGCCTCCCTCTGAGGGGTGATCATGGGGCAATTGTGGGGCCCCCTGACCAATCACATCGCACCCACCTTGACTGGCTTGGCACCAGAGCGTGTCATAGCATGTTTGTCTGGAAGGTCATCCAGATGGTTGTCCTGCTGTTCAGTCATTTGGTCAATTTTCATATTATGCTTTTATTATTATAGATTTGACAGACAAAGGCTATGTCTGTCTATATCTGTTTTGGTTTCCCATTTCCCCCCTATATTTTAGCTCTTCTTTCTCCTTCTCTGAATTGGTTAATGCTGTACTACTATTTGAAGGCAGGCCATGATTGATAAAAGAAATATGGGTTTTATATAAAGATTCAAGCCAAAATAAATTTCTTTCTTGAATATGAATTTGTATCTGATCCAGCAAGCCTATAAGATATATGTCTTTACAACTAATATATAAACCTAGAGCAAAGGATTTCCCTCTCCTCTAATGTAATAGGGAAGTAAAATGTAAATATTCTTAAATTTTTTAATTAATATTTTAAAAATATAGCACTGAGGCCAAACCGGTTTGGCTCAGTAGATAGAGCGTCGGCCTGCACACTGAAGGGTCCCAGGTTCGATTCTGGTCAAGGGCATGTACCTTGGCTGCGGGCACATCCCCAGTTGGAGGTGTGCAAGAGGCAGCTGATCGATGTTACTCTCCCATCGATGTTTCTGACTTTCTATCCCTCTCCCTTCCTCTCTGTGAAAAATCAATAAAATATGTTTTTTAAAAAATAATATAATAAAAATATAGCAGAGTTCAATTGATGAGAAATATAGATGTACCTGACACTCAGTGCTATTCAAAAATCATTTATTGAGCACCAAAAAAAACAAAAAAATGTATTGTGATCACAGAGATAAGACAGCCTCATATATCAAGTTGGAGAAGTATAAAAGGAACCAAGAGCTTAATAATGGTATAAATCAATTATTAAAAAAGGAAAAATATAAAACATACAGAAAATGAAGATCAAGGGGATGGGGCAGGGTAGAGGGGGTCAATGGGGGAAAAAGTGGGACATCTCTAATATTTTCAACAATAAAGATACATTTTTAAAAAAATAAAGACAATGAGCACCTAGCTATACCAGACAATCCCTCAAAAGGAGGATAAACTAACTCTTAAGAGAAAATTAAGGACACCAGTCCTATTGGATTAGGGATCCTTATGACCTCATCTCTCTTACTGATTTTTGTAAAGACCCTATCTCTAAATATGTTCATATTGGGGGTTAGGATTTTGACATAAATTTTTGTGGGGATACAATTCAGTCCTTAATACCAACTAAAATAAACTTGATTAATTAAAATTAAATTAAACAAATTCCATACATTGGATATCAAAATGATAGAAACATACAGATGGTATAGCAGTACTAATGTATTATTTATAATATTATATATGTTATAACTGTATTACCTAAGGAGCGTGATTAATTAAAATTGATTTTATTCAAAAATGAAAAATGGAAAGAATCTGAATATTTTTTATTTTTAATGTAACTGTGCTATTAAGAGGTGTCATATATACAACTGTGATAACAGATACATTCATCTAGACTATGTAGCAGTAAAGGAAATGGTATACTCCAGTGACTGTCTTAAAAATAAGGAGGCCTACATCATTAGTTTTTCTTTGTTTTCTACTTTGGATTACATCAAACTGACCAAAACTTATATTATAATTAATCTATTAAAACAAAAGCAAAGTTTAGACAGAGAACATTAATCAATTAAGATTTCAATAAGTACATAGGCCAATAAATCATGCAACCAGCTGTATCTTTTTTAAGGCATTGGTAAATAATCAGTTGGACTAAAATTAATTACATCTTTTATTTTCTCCAATCTCTCATACACATAGCAGTGTGAAAGTATCTGGAGACGAAGAATAAGCTGAGATTCAGTCATGAATAAGATTATCAATTTAGCATACACACTAAGTAGTGCAGGGCAGGATCATAGAGTTCTTGAGTACAGGGTCAAAGCAAACCAAAGTGCTAAATAATTAGATCATAGATTTTTTTTCCCAGGGACTTAAATATATATTTTTTAATGTGTGAGATTTCATCCGCATATAAGGACTTTTAAAAATTCCATTTGTGGCATGTCCATCAATAATAATTTAATTTACCAATTATGTTTTTTAAACTTTCATCAAATAATTTGATTCAGTTATTCCTGATTTTAACACTTTACAATACCTCATATCCAGGGTCTTCAACTTTATTCAGTTTACAGATCAACATAGCAAAAATCAATGACCTGAAACTTCCTTAAAAATAAAGTATTTCCTCTTTAGAATGTAGGTGAGAGATGACTGGGAATACTTAAGTATCAACAATTCCTTACTGCTGACTCTTCTTCTTTCTCTAGGGACCAAATGAGGACTAATTCTATCCAGCCTCACTCACACTCATGTTGGCTTTGCTCTCACTAAGTCTTGTCTCCCAAAGCGTTATCTGTAGGATTACTGAGTGGTATCCTAGCTCGGCAAAAAGGAGCACAGATCTAGAAATAGTCTACCACTTCCTAGGACCTTGGGAAAATCCCTTAATTTTCCAATGCGCAGGCTTCTTATCTGTAAAACTAGGGAAATAATGCCTACCTCACGAGGCAGGGGGATTAAATGATAATATCGGGTAAGGTATAGAACAATGGCTGTCACATAGTAGATCCAATCAAACAGTTAAATTAGTATATTCCCTAATCTGACCAAATGCTGCCTTCCCTCCCAAATCTTTTTCCTGTGGCTGTGAAATACCAGAATAGATCAGTGGTCGGCAAACTCATTAGTCAACAGAGCCAAATATTAACAATACAACGATTAAAATTTCTTTTGAGGGCCAAATTTTTTAAACTTAAATTTCTTCTAATGCCACTTCTTCAAACAGACTTGCCCAGGCCACAGTATTTTGTGGAAGAGCCACACTCAAGGATCCAAAGAGCTGAATGTGGCCTGCAAGCCACAGTTTGCCAAATACGGGAATAGGTAGTGCTGGCTTCATGGGCATGTGACCCATGCAGTCACACAGGATCCAGCACTTGGACCCATACTTGAAATCTTGATCTGTTGCTATTTTGAAATTCTTAATCATTTTTAACATAATTTCCATGTTGCTCTGGGCACTGCAAATTATATAGTTAATCCAAACAATATGTCATCATGAGATTACCTTGTCACTTCAAACTCTTCTCTGAACACTCTCAATATCTTGTTTTAAGTCCATTTTCCTTGCGATAGTCCGAAGTAGAAGATTTTTATGAAGAGGTAACGAGTCGGGTGTGTCTCACTCCCTCCCATTTGAAGACTGCACCATCAGTCTATATATCCATTACATCTCTCACTCTCATATACTGATCCAGTCACTCTTGAAGTTTGTTCTTGACTCCTTCTTTTCCTCTTCTTCATCTCTATTTGTGCATTGATTCCTGGTGATTTCAGAATTTATATGGATGAACCCTTTGAAGCCCATCTGTCAGATCCTTCCTCTCACTTCCAATCACCTGTTCCTCCATCCCTTCCCAGCCAGTGATGCTGACATTGCATCACCACTGACTCACCAAACCTGAAATCATAAAGTCCAATCACCCCTTCTCTGGTTGTCATCTGCTGTTCTTCCGTCTTGCATTCTCAAATACTCATTTTGTAAGAATTCTTCAACCTCAATGAAACATCAAAACCACTGACTTCACTTTTCACTCTCCTTCTACCTACTTCCTTTTCCTATTTCCCCTTTAACTTGGCTTTTAGGCCATGTTTCCTAATTGAAATAATTCTCTTTTAATTATTTTAACTTGCTTCTATTTTGCTTTAGCACCCCTCCCTCTCTCCCAAAAAACCAAACACTTGTTGAAATAATTTTAAAACTTTTTCATTCAACACCTGAGAGGCTTAATGTAATTATAGAAAATTACCAACTAA
Source organism: Antrozous pallidus (assembly GCA_027563665.1). Classification (NCBI taxonomy): domain Eukaryota; kingdom Metazoa; phylum Chordata; class Mammalia; order Chiroptera; family Vespertilionidae; genus Antrozous; species Antrozous pallidus. Next base: position 68,506,831 of record CM050521.1, read on the forward strand.
TGGTAAAACCACTGAAGTTATACTAAAATGTTCATATGGATTCTCAACATTTCCTAATGAGCCTACTGCACTTCCAAAGTAGTTTCACTCCCCAAAATAGAGTCATACACACCCTTTTACTAGTATACTTCCTCCAGTCTCTTCAAACTGTCCATTTATTTGCTTCCCCTCATTGCAAAGCTTCTGGATGACTTTTTAGTACTATTTCCTTCTCTTCACTCTTCAATTTACAACATTATAGTCACTCCCCCCCCACCACCCACCATCACTCCAAATATATTTTCTTGTTCATTTGATTTGTGGTCAGCATCTTGCCAAATCTGCTTTTCTATTCTTACTGTCTCTTCTCTTGGTTTCCAAATATTTGACACTTTTCTATCTTCCTCACCGGTTATCCCTTCTAAGGTTCTCTTTCATCTTAGTATTTGCCTGACTTACTCTTATCCAATCCCTTGGTGTAAACACCGTCTACATAGGGTGAACAAGTTCCTCATTTTGTCAAAGACTAAGAGGGTTCCCAGAACTTGAGACCTTCCCTCCTAAAACCAGGACTGACCCTAGTAAACAGGATAGTCAGTTACCCTACATTTATATATTAATGACTCCCAAAACCATGTCCCTGGTCCAGACCTCTCTGATGAGCTTTAATTACACTCTGGTTTGTAATATATAGACCAAACTTAAATTTGTCCAAGCCAGAACTCTTGATTTTTGCCTGCATACTCTTCTTTAATTAGCCCTTTTCTTCATAGAGTCATCATAATGTACTAGTTCCTGCGGCTAAGAAAACTAGAAATTATTTATGGCTTCTCAAACATCTTTTCCATTCCCCAGTCCAGATGCCACTACCTGGTCCAAGCCACTGTCATGGTCTACTTACATCACCATAACGTCTCCTAGTTTAACACTTGGGTTTTTTCCAATCAGCTTGGCTCAATGAAAACTTGGGATAACTCTAGTTGTAAAGTAGAGAATTCCTATGTAAAACATATTAAGTCATTTTTTTGTAAACCATTTCAGTGGTTTCCCACTGCTCTAAGAAAAGCAACGTTGCTTCTCTATCAACCTGTGGAGAGGATGAGTTTGTTTTAGTTTTTATTTTTTTGTGTTTGTGTTGTTGGTTTTTTTTTTCCAAATCCACCATGTACTGAAGCAATTTTCAACATAAGATATAGCACTCTATATGAGTCCCCTGAACTGAGATGAGTCCAGTGACCAAGTGCTGGAGTTTGAGGAATGTGAAGTTGCTATAACGTTTTTACATTTATGTATTTATCTTGTTTGTTCACCATCAGTGGTAACAACTCAAAATTTTTTTAGCAGTAACCTTCAAGGCCCTGCTTCTCAAACTTACCTGACACAGCCTATCATGTGCTCCTGACATAGCAGGCAGCGGGACTTCCTTTCCTCCTTTCATACAAGCTCTCAGTCCTATGGTCTTAGAATGTTCTATGTCCAGCTCTCCACAATAAAGCTTATTGTTACCTTTCAAGTCTCAGCTCAGATACTCTCCTCAGAAAGGCAATCTCTAACCATCACTCTCTCAACTGAGAGTCCCTAATGATTCTCTGAATTATAATATAGCTAAACCCCCTTTAAAATGTCTTCTAGTATGCGCATATATTTTTGTTTTTTATGTTTTACATTTCAAAATTAATTAGGATTAGTAGAATAATACCACCTTTTGCTTTCTGATACTATCCTTTCTAAGAAAACTAGTAATATACGAGTGTGCAACATGTTATTCTTGCTGGTACAAATACAAACACACAGAGGTGATTTTTTTTTAATATGTTTTTATTTTATTTCAGAGAGGAAGGAAGAGGGAGAGAGCAACAAAAAACTCAGTGATGAGAGAGAATCATTGAACAGCTGCTTCCTGCACACCCCACACTGGGGATTAAGCCCACAATTTGGGCATGTACCCTGACCAGGAATCAAACCATGACCTCCTGCTTCATAGATTGACTCTCAACTACTGAGCCATGGAGGCTGGGCACACTTGTATTGTTGTGTTTTTGTTTGTTTGTTTTTTGTTTTCTTTTAATGAGGTCATTCTTTACATATTATTATGTAAAATAATTGTTCACCTAATAAAATATTTTAGACATTCTTTTTTTTTTAATTTAGAGACCTAGATTAAACTCCTTTATAGTTTCTATTGAAGCAGGTATACATAATGCATGTAGTTTTACATAAAGGAAATATTTAAATATGGTTTGAATTTGCAACTCTTGTTTTCTGTTTGTTTCACCAATTCTCTGTTTTTCTCTGCCTATACCAATTCACCCTCTCTCACACCCACAACCCATGTGATTTTTATTAAAAATTTAATGTCTTCAGTTTCTTATATTGTGTTTTGTGAATTGTTCTATTTGTTCTTCTGCATCTTTTTTCTCATTCAGCAGCTGTCAAAATAACTGTAAAACAAATGACATAGATCTTACTCATTGTTTGTAATTGTCTTTTAATTGTGAATGTGTCATTTTTTTTCAGCTGAAGACCATTTACTCTTTAAGCCTTTTGCTTCTACAAAAAAAGTACAATAAGCGTCCTTGTTTATATATTTTTATATAGTGACTAGAGGCCTGGTGCACGAAATTCGTGCATCGGAGAGGGAACAGGGGATGTCCCTTAGCCCAGCCTGCATTCTTTCCAATCTGGGACCCCTGGAGGGATGTCTGACTGCCTGTGTAGGCCAGGTCCCAGTAGGATCGGGCCTAAACGGGCAGTCGGACATTCTTCTCACAATTCAGGACTGCTGGCTCCAAACTGCTCGCCTGCCTGCCTCCAGGATTGCCCCTAACCGGTTCTGTCTGCCAGCCTGATCACCCACTAACCACTACCCTGCCAACCTAATTGATGTCTAACTGCTCCCCTGCCAGCCTGTTTGCCCCCAACTTCCCTCCTCTGCTGACCTGGTCATCCCTAACTGTCTTCCCCTGCAGGCTTGATAACCCCCAACTGCCCTCCCCTGCTAGCCTGATCACCCACAATTAACCTCTCTTGCAGGACCTGGAACATCCCAACGGCCCTCATCTGTTGGTCATCTTGTGGTAGCCATCTTGTGTCTACATGAGGGCAGGATCTTTGACCACATGTGGGCAGCCCTCTTGTTTGTTGGAGTGATGGTCAATCTGCAAATTACTCTTTTATTAGATAGGATGGTTTTACTTGTAAGGTTATGGTTATTTTTTATTTTATAGACATTTTAAATTTCATTCTAAAAAGGTGGGAACTTTTTATAATTCTAGTAGCAAAGAACATGCCATTTATTTCACAGTCCACCAGTAGGTTTATTGAAATCTTTAAATTTTGTCAATCTGCTTTGGTAAAGTGATATCTGTTTATATTAAGTACTAGTGGCCCAGTGCATGAAATTTGTGCATGGGGGGGTGGTCCTTCAGCCCAACCTGCCCCCTCTCACATACTGGGAGCCCTTAGGGGATGTCCAACTGATGGCTCACCCCCAGCCTGCCCAGAGCTGGCTGCTCAGCCATCTCCCTGCTCAGCTCAGCTCCAGCTGCCTGTGACCACCCGGCCCCAGGGGCTGGACACTCATCTCCACTCCTGCACCCCGGCCGCTTGCCCCACCCCCTGGCTGCCTCCAGTGCTCACCGCTCCCCCTCCCCCCTGGCTGCCTCCAAGCTCAAGCAGCAGCACTCCTGTGCTCACCCAGCCCCACGCCCCGGCTGCCTCCAAGCTCAGGTGGCCAGGGCACAGTGGCGCTCGCCACCGCTACTGCTTCATCTCCACCCCCGGTGCCCAGCCCTCACGCTGCTCAGCCCTGCCCCCTGCTCCTGATTGTCTGGTAGCATAGCCAATCAGGAGCCAAGGTATGATCACATTTGCATGTTACTCTTTTATTAGATAGGATAAGAAATTTGAGTTTACTTTTCTGTGAACTTCCTATTCATATCATTGATGTATTTTTCCATAGGTAGTTTCTCTTTACAAATTGTAAGGACTCTTTCTGTGTTACAGACATTAAACATTCATCTTCATCTGGGTTACAATTCTTTTAATATTTCCCTCTGTTTCTATTATTTGTCAGCTGATTTTATTTATGTTAGTGTTGTGGACATTTGTCATGCTATTGCGATTCCAGGAATTATTGAATGACTTTTCTGTCTGTGTGAAATTTCACACTTATGAATCCTGTAGAAACTTGCTTTTTCCAGGCTCTCTTACAGCTAGGACACAAGAACCTCTTCCTATCAGATTCACCTGCCCATAACTTCAACATGGAAATGATCAAGGCAAGACAGCGTCCTACAGAGGCAGTAGTGGCATCTTCTCAAAAATAGTCCTCTATACAAGTCCTTTGGGTGATCTCTGCCCCATACCCCCACCCTCCCCTACCCTCTGAGGTTTGATGTTCTGAGGTCTGATCAATGTTTCTCTGTCTCTGGAATTGTCTTTTGCTCATCAGTAAGCATAATGAGTGAACACAGACACTGGGGGGGGGGGGGGGAGAGCGGTGGGGAGAGGGCATGGGGGCAGACAAAGGAGGGGAAAGGACACACACGTAATACCTTAATCAATAAAGAAAAAAAAATAGTTCCCCAGTGTGGTTTAGTTATTCTCCCTTCCAAATTGCCTTTCTACAACATACTCCATGGGCACAAAGCAGGAGGCTGCAAGATCATGACTCTCCCTAAGGGAAGCACATAGCTGGATCCCACACCCCCTTTATCAATAACTTCCAAACAAAAGTTGTTTAATAGGAATGTCAGTCATTTTAAAACAAAAACCAGTTAATAGTTGTGTCCCATTAGAGAGGGACAAACTGCAGTTTGTAGGTGGGTGAGAAAGTCTATATAGTTTTTTTAACTTTAGTATGATGCCATGGAGTCTGCTTATTTGCATATCTGATTTTTAAGAGAACTGATCTTTTCATTACTTACATATAAATGTAGTTATAATATGGTCACACAGCCCATTTACTGGTGCTTTTCAAGTATAATCTCTTCTGCTGACAGTGCAAACAGACAAAAAAAAAAAAAACAAAACAAAAAAAAAACAACCACTTAAAGTGGACGCTTTTGTTTTCAAGAATCCGAACTGATGCTGGTATCTTTACAAATATAAAAGTTATAATTTTTTATATCAACTATATTTCTTTTTGTTTGCTTTGTGTTTCTGGTAATGTTATGAAGTTTCCCCCTCTACTTATATATATATGTAACCTTGATAATTTTCTTCTAAATGTTTTACATTTAAATTTTAAATAAATTGGGAACAATTAAATGTACATATACTTATATGTATGTATACTTATATATTATTAGGTTATATTTCTAAAAAATTTCTGAATAATACGTGTAAATATTACATATATATACTAGGGGCCCGGTGAATGAAATTTGTGCACTGGGGGTGGGTAATCCCTCAGCCCAATCTGCCCCCTCACACATACTGGGAGCCATTAGGGGATGTCTTACTGACCACTCACACAGAGCCTGCCCAAGGCTTTAGGCCTTGGGAACCCAGCCATCACCCTGCAATGGGGCCAGTGGCTGGCTCCATCCCAGACCCGTCCCGTCCCACCCCACCCCCCGCCCAGGCCTTCACCCCAGCCAGCTTGCACCTGGCTAGCATGGGCCTCAGCCCAGCCCCCCCAGCCCAGGCCTTTTCTCTGGCCAGCGCACACTGGCTGCCTCAAACCCACATCCCCACAGCCCTGGCCAACTTGGCCCCACCTCCCATGGCCCTGGCCACCTCGGCCCAACCCCCAGCCTAGGCCAACTCGGCCCCACCTCCCCAACCCAGACCACATGCTCGCTGGCTGGCTCCGCCCCTGCTCCTGATTGGCTGGTGGGCATGGCTTGTGGGTGTAGAAGGTATGGTCAATTTGCATATTACTTTTTTATTAGGATAGAGAGAGATCTTGTTGCTAAAAGATCTTTTTTTTTTTATGTTGGAAACTTTCTATAATCTTCACTAATAAACACTGGCCACACTTTAAAACATGACTATTGCAGCTAAAGAACATAATTTTAAATTTTATTTTTAATTAATTTAAAATTTAGGCTTAATAGCACTTGTGGCTAGTGGCTACAAGTATTGAACAGCACATATACTGAGGATGGAACCAACTTAGTTGTCTTTGGATAACTTGCTAATTGTCAGTTGCACTTATAAAATGTCATTTTTCCCCACTGGATAGAAATACTAACATTGCCATAAATGAAATTTCATGTATAGATACTTGTTTTCTAGATTCTCTGTTTTTCATGAATGCATATGGCTAATACCATATTGACTTGGTTATAGTGACTTTATAGTCTGATGAATAATGTGTGAAGTAGATTTCCCAGTTATTCCTTCTTCCAAATCAAACTTTTCTTGGCTGTTCTCAGACATATATTTTTCTAAGTAAACTTTTATGTCATTGTATCCAATTCTAAAATCAACCTTAATTAAATTCTATTTAGAAATGCCACAATTGGAATCTTGGGATTTCTAGATATACAATATTGTCATGAGAAGAAAATCCCTTATTTTCCAATGTTTATACTGACTTCCATTTTTTTAATTGACTATTTCAAACCAATGTTAGCTAAAGTCCTTATCTCATTTTCATTTTAATTGCAATGAAAGTTTTGTAATTTAGAATAACAATTAGTTTTAATTTGCAATAAATTATTTTGTCATATTGTGTAGCTTACTTTTTTTCTTTATTAAGGTATTACATATGTGTCCCTACCTCTCCATTCCCCCCCCACCCATTCCCACTCGTGCCCTCACTTGCTTAGTGCCTTGTCCATTGGTTATGCTTATATGCATGCATACAAGTTCTTTTGTTGATCTCTCCCTCTTACCCCCACCTCCTCTGCCTTTCCTCTGAGGTTTGATGGTCTGATCGATGTTTCTCTGTCTCTGGATCTGTTTTTGTTCATCAGTTTATATTCATTATATTCCACAAATGAGTGAGATCATGTGATATTTATCTTTCTCTGACTGGCTTATTTCGCTTGTCATAAGGCACTTCAGGTCCATCCATGCTGTTGCAAATGGTAGGAGTTCCTTCCTTTTTACAGCAGTGCCATATTCCATTGTGTAGATGGAACAGTTTTCTAATCCACTCATCTGCTGATGGGCACTTAGGCAGTTTCCAAATCTTAGCTGTTATAAATTGTGCTACGATGAACATGGGGGTGCATATATCCTTTCTGATTGGTGTTTCTAGTTTCTTGGGCTATATTCCTAGAAGTGGGATCACTGGGTCAAATGGGAGTTCCATTTTTTTTTTTTTTTTTAGGAAACGCCATACTGTTCTCCACAGTGGCTGTACCAGTCTGTATTCTCACCAGCAGTACATAAAGTTATTTCTATTAATTTAAAGACTTCAGAATGTATTGATATTATCATATGCTTTTGATTTTTTAAATAGATTGATGTAAATAATTATATTGGTAGGTTCCTGGATATTAAAAATCTCTCTTTTTTTTTACAAAGATCTTTACATCTGCATTTACATATGAGGTTGGGCTATATGTTTTTTTCAATGCTGACTTTATAAGTTTTATGTTAAGATTTTTTTCCAGTGACTATAGGAGCTTATTTAACATGGCAATTATCTGTTTTTAAAATGGTTTGATAGAAGCTGTGAAAATCTGTGGTTTATATGGGTTTTATTAATGGCAGATTTTTAAACTTCTCAATCACTTTTACGATTTTAGGCTTCAGTTTTGTTTGTTTTTTTACTTCCCCTTGGGTAACTTCAGAAGTTTAAATTATGTTAGAGAAGCACTTATGTCAATATGTCTAATGTTTTTATATCTGTTGCCATAGAATTATCTGTAGAAATATTTTTTTTTATTTAGTACTAAAGGACCAGCATGAAATTCATCCACTGGAGGTGGGGGGCAGTCCCTCAGCCCAGCCTGCACATTCTCACAGCCCAGAAACCCGCCCTCCTTACCTTCCGCCTGTTCACTGCTCCTTACCTCTCGGCTCAATGCTCCTTAATACCACTGTGGAGGCAGGCGAGACTCCCACCATTGGTGCTATGCTTGCCAGCCATGAGCCCAGCTTCTGGCTGAGCAGCGTTCCTCCTGTGGGGGCACACTGATCACCAGGGGGCAGCTCCTGCATTGAGCATCTGCCCACTGGTGGTCAGTGAACATCATAGGGTTGTTCTGCCATTTGGTCAATTTGTGTATTAGGATTTTATTATATAGGACTAGAGGCCCAGTGCATGAAATTTTTTGCAAGGAGGGGTCCCCTTGGCCAAGCCTGCACCCTCTCCAATCTGGGATCCTTCTGGGAAGTCCAACTGCCAGTTTAGGTCTGATCCCACTGGGACTACTGGCTCCTAATAACCTGCCTGCCTGCCTGATTACCCCTAACTGCCTAACTGCCCTCACCCCCCCCCCCCCAGCCTGGTCATCCCTAACTTCCCCCGCTGCCGGCCTGGTCACCCCATGCAGCCTACTGCTCAGTTGTTTGGTTGTCCCTCACTAACCCCATTCCTGGCCTTGTTGCCTCATACAGCCTGCTATTCAGTCATTTGGTTGGTCCTCACTAATCCCTCTGCTGTCATGGTCACCCCACACAGTCTGTTCGGTCATCCTTCAGGTTGTTTCAGTTGCGATGGTCACTTAGGCTTTTATATATATATATAGATAGATAGATAGATAGATAGATAGATAGATATCTATATATATATATAGATAGATATATATATATATATCTATATATATATAGATAGATAGATATAGATATAGATATAGATATAGATGGATATAGATATAGATAGATATAGATATATAGATAGATATATATATAGATTATTTGAATCACATCTCTATTTATATCTCATATCTCATTCCCATTCTTGCATATCTTCATCCTTTTTATTCTTTTAATCAGGCTTCTTCTTCTTCTCAAATCTCACTTGACTTTCAATAGGGTTAGTTATTGTATATTTGATCTCTAAGACCTGAAGTTATAATTTTATGACAAGCTTTTTATATAGTATTTGTAATTCAATTTTATTATACGTTTGTCATTTATAAATGACACAATTTTTATTATTACCTTAAGTCTCCAAATATAGCTCACTCAGAAGGTGTATTCTCCTCAGTAATCAAAACTGTCCCCCAGTTAGGGCCTACTATGGGGAGTCAGGAAGATACAAGGCAGAAATTGTATCTGGTAAAGAAGGTGATGCCAACTCTTTGTTGTGGGTGGACAGGTATGAAAGTATGTGAAGACAACAAGAAAATTCTTGTTCAACTGATTTTGTTATGAGCTGGAGTGGTAATCTTTGAGTTCTGCATATGTAAGCTGACTCTTTCAGAATATTTCTTAGATTCCTCACAAACCCTCCATCTATAGAGAAGTGACTCCTTTTTGGCAGATTGTTCCTTTCATATTCTTTAAGAATCATTCAGGGCCTCTTTCTTAGCGCTCCCCTGAAATCACACTGCCCTTCAGGGAGCCCTGAAACTGACAGAAACTGAGATGCTTCCATGCAGGCCTTCTTTCATGCATGGGCCAGGCATGGTGTGTTCAGAATCACACAGGTATCCTTTGCTTTAATAACTTCTGAGCACAAGTGCTTGTCTCAGCTTAAGTTCATTCTCAGTATTCTCTTTAAAACCCTTTCTTTTATATGTGAAGTAAAGGATGAAACAATCCCCATCTTCTGCCTTTATAGTGTGGACTCACAGCACAGTTATTTCCAGACAATTCCTTTCTCTACATTACAGACACTAAACAATAGTTCAGCCTCAGAAAAATTATCTTAAGCAATTTTAAGCCAAAAAGCGTTTGATTTTTTTAATTAAAGTGTGCCAAATTTTGGCAAGGTAGTAGAATGCCTCCAAGTGAGCCTGCTGAACAGACTCCCAAAACCACTGCCTGATGGAACATGGCCACAATCAGGAAACTTCAACCAACACTCTATACCAGTAGTTCCTGAGGTTATGAAAGGGAAGAACTCAATGAATTTTACAGTGATGCGGTTTTACATTTTGGCCTGTGGTAGGGATGGGAGACAGAGAATAAACAGGATTAATATATAAAATGTATATTATGCTAGAGGCTAATTGTTGCAATGAAGACACACACAGAAAAAGAGTGTTGGTTCTTGCACTGAAGTGTTAAAGGTTAGATTCCTGTCAAGGGCACATGCCTGGGTGGCAGATTCAATCCAGGCCCTGGTGGGGGCACATGAGGGAGGCAATCAGTGGATGTGTCTCTCTCACAAAGATGTCTCTCTTTCTCTCTTTTCCTCCCTTCCACTCTCTCTAAAAATCAATGGGAAAAAATATCCTCCAGGGTGGATTAAACAAAAGAAAAATCAAAAGGAGGGAAGGGAATCTGGAATATTACTATTAGGGGGAAGAAAATTCAAGAAAGACGAGGAAGAATACCTACTATGTTTAAGAAACAAGGAGGCCAATAGGGTTAAAGCAGAATGAGAAAGGGTTGAGTCATAATAAAGTGAGGTCAAAAGTTATTGGCAGTGGGAGAGGGTGAAAATACAAAGTATGGGAAGATCATGTAGGCTTAGGAGTCATTGTCAGGAATTTGACAATGACTGTGAGATGGAGAGTTATTGAAGGGTTTATTCAGTGGAGTGACAGGAACTAACTTATTTTAACAGGATTCCTCTGGTTTTTGAGAATAGGGAAAGAGAGATTTATTGGTCCACTACTGAAATCATGTGAGTGAAATATGATGGTGATTTTGATGAGGACGCCAACAGTGGATGTGTTAGATGTGATCAACTTCAGCATAACTTTAGCTTAAAAATGTGATAATGAATCAGATATGGAGTGTGAAAGGAAAGTAAAGACAATTCAAGATTTTTTATTTGAGCAGCTTGAAGGATAGTTTCCATTAACTAAGATATGGAAGTCTACGACAGGAAATTTAGGTGAGGAAAGAAGTTCAGTTTTAGATATGTTAAATTTGAGATGATTGTTAGACACTCAAGCTGAGGAAAGAATATGACATGTGAGTCTGGACATCCATGGATATTTCCTACTGAGATGTGAAAGCAAGGTGCCCCCTAGTTTCCCTAGAGAGACCCTTTTCCTTTGTTTCAGTCACTTACTTGTTTTGTTCCTCTCATATTTTCATTTATTTATATGATTGTTCTGTGCTTTATGATAGTTCTTCCCCTTGATGTTTCATATCCTAGCAAGAATTATAATCTCTTCATTTGCTGATATTAAATTTAAAATAATATTTGTAATCCAAGGGAACAAATGTTATATAGACACAGACACTGCACGTGAATGTCCTGAAATGGTCTTGTTCCTATTGTGTTAAATCAAGCAGCCCCTGCCCCTCCAGAACTTTGTATCAGAGGGGTCTGAGACCTCTATTTGGAGCTCTCTTTGTGCACTGGTCCCCTGAGAAGGGGTTTTATCCTGAGTGCCGCTAACTGGAGCTCAAAAGCAAATTTCTATGGTATCAATATCCTGAATGATGAAAAGCTTGATGGTTTGTCCTCTTGAACCTGGAGAAAAGCAGCTGGAAGGTAGTGAAATTGTTATCAAGGTACCAGCAAAAAACAGCGGGCTCCCAGGTTTCTGCTGAGGACTCAGTCCCTGGGGATTGTAAAAACCAAGAATCCTCACTGGGGCCTATGGTGCAAGATATGCACAGAAGTTCAGATCTGTTTTCTATCCTTGCCCTGGACTTCTATATTCTGGACTCGATGCCAAGAACAGAAAGTCTCCATTTGTTCTTTATTGGTGTGAAAAAAAATAACTAAAGAATTACAGAATTATCCAGACTTGAGCTTCATCCATCCAATATTTTATTGGCAACAGAGCACCCAAATAGCTATGGGAAGCCATAATATGGGAAATCAAAGGAATATGAGATAGCATTGATTTAGCATGTAGGTACTTTATATCTTATCTAGTCCTTGGAACTATTCCACAAGGTAGATATTTACTTCATTTGTATATGAAGAACCCTGCTTTAGAGAGAAGGTAAGAAAATGCCCATAGTCACCCAGTATCACCCCAAATCTTTCTGACTCCTAACCCCATGGCTTAGCCACTGAACTGTTTTACTCTTGAAATATTGTTACTTTTCTTAAAAGATTGATACATATAAATATGTCTGAACACTCTTTCAATATTTCTTGATATTTCTGCATGTACGACCTCCTGGGATAATACCCTAAGTGTCTCAGCCAGTCTCTTTGCCAGTAAACGGTGGAGTGGCTATTGGAACCCAGGAATGGCTGTCTCTAAAGCACGTGCTCTTTCCACTACACATTATTTTTTATAGTAAAATATACATGATTTCTATATTGGCCTCAGTTCCCTTTTATTAATCTATACAAATAAAAGGATAATATGCAAATTGGTCATGATGCCTTCACAGTAAGAACTGAACAGCAGGCTGCATGGGACGACAAGGTCAGCAAGGGGTTAGTGAGGGACAACCAAATGACTGACCAGCAGGCTGCATGGAGTGACCAGGCCGGTGGGGCGGGGGGAGATAGTGAGGGGCAACCACGCCGGCAGGGGTGGCAGTTTGGGGCAACCAGGCCAATGGGGGGCAACTAACTCCCTGCCAACTGGCAGAGGGTCCCGGATTGGAGAGAGTCCAGGCTGGGCTGAGGAGACCACCTCTCATGTACGAATTTCATGCATTGGGCTTCTAGTGTGTGTGTGTGTGTGTGTGTATTTTTTTTCACGTTAATACCATTTCAAGAAATCACAAGCCTTAAGTAGATAAAAGCAAATTTCTCTGAGAATTTGTTTTACAAATTTCTTCCTAGCCATAAAGAAATTCCTAGAAAGTTCTGATTACTAGCTTGATACATCTCAGTTATTGCTCAATCTGAACACATCATGCCTTGAGTTGGGCCTAGGAATATGCTAAACTAACTTGGCAGCAGAGCTGGTGAGGTGTGTTTGGCATAATCTGTACATACTCCTAGAACTTAGTTCTTCTAATTTATCATATTGATAGTGTCTGGAGTAATCATTATTAATAGACTGGTTTTGTCCAGGCCCATATTTTTGGACTTCTCTCAATCTCTTATCATGGCCCCAGATCATGCTCTATTAACTAAGGACCACCCAGGAATAGTATTTAAATTGGATGTAGCCATATCGAATTTCCCAGAGCTCCTTGGTCACCCAGGACCACCCAAAGAGAGCACAGAAGATCTAGCGAAGTTTTGGTTCAGACTCAGATGTCTTCTCCCGCACTGAGAAAGCAATTGGCTTGGATGCAGTAGATCATCCCACCACTTGGCTTCAGTGATGTATATGAGCATCAGCTGTCTTCATTTGAGGATCACAGCCTGTGAATACTAAAGTGCATCTTCCAAGAATGTTGCAAAAGCCATCTCTTCAATATAGTATACCCAATAGATTGAAGACAGCTTTACCTTTTTTCCTTTTATTGTCTTTGATTCTTGGTAAGTTCACAACATTTTACTATCTATAGTGCATTGTGATTGTTTAGGAATATTGTATCAGATTCATGAAGGATATTGGCATTTTAATTCAGCTTATTTCTGCCCATGAGTTTAGGGAACAACACAATATTAAATATATAATGTAAAGATAGTATCAGGGTGAATCCTGTGAATTGTCAGGAGAAGGTAGGTACTTTTTTGTAAGTCTGATTGTGCGGTACAGTAGTGCAATGTATTTGTATGTCTTTGTTTTACAAGAGCAGAAGTGGAATATAATGAATGAGTATACTGAATCATTCTCTAGCTAAAAATGTTTGACCTTCTGAGTATATATTAGCACTGGCATATTCCAAATCTTTCTTTTAAATCCCTTGAGCAATCCCAAATTTGTATTATTTAAAAGAAATTTTTCTTGTGTAAAGAGATACTAGTATAGTTACACTGCAAGTCACCATATAATCTGACCTAAGCATAGACATGCCTTTTAAAAACCCAGGATGCTGCTTTTCCTGCAGCCATCCATCAACCTAATGACCGGGAATGTAAGAAAATTCTATTTATGATATTCCACTTTCTCCCAAAACCAAGGACGGAAGGTTTCATCAGTTTGTGAAATATTTAAAATTTCATCTAAGATAGATAAATTGAAGCCCAAGTGATAGATCTAGTGAGAAAAGGTAAAATTCTGTTAGATTTATTTGTCTATTTCTTGAATAAGAGGAGGGGTTAACCCAAGAGTCATTTGTCAACCACCATGTGGAATCACTTATGCTAGACTGAGCCATCAATTAAATTGGAAAGCATTTCCCTTTACTTTCTAGATTATAGGGGAAAAAACAATGCTTATACAAATGAGAAAGAGGGAGCAGCAAGACTAAGCCTGGTTGATCCAATCCCCCGAGTTCCTCCAATTCTATTACCATAGATTGTCTTTCATCACCTCCTGGATTTTCACCTACAACTGCACTGCAATGCTAGCATCCAGTTACACATCCGCACCACTGGTTAGCAGACAAACTAAGAAATCTCTCCAATTTAGTCATTTATGTGTCAGCAAGCTTGGAGACCAGCTTCCCTCATTGCCAGAAAGCTTACTTCTGCAGCACTGAAGTGATGGCCAGACATTTACAAGCCATTTTCTTTGGCTGACAATTTTGTTTTTAAACCCTTAATGGAGCATCTGCAACTACTGTTTTATGGAACTAATTTCAAATGCAGTCGTGTTTCAGTAATCTATGACAGTTTTAAAAGTTTGAAGAGACCACTAGTTGGCGACAAGAGTAGAGTAGATGTCTTTTATTGGGATTTGTTAACATCTTACTAAACTATGCTACACAGATCTTGACTTTAGGTCAAGCAACAAGATCCCTCTTTAAACCTAAAAAATTCCATGTCAAGTGATAAAATGAGAACACACAAGCCAACTAATTCCTATTCCAATATACAACTATCACAGACATATATAAAAATATAAGGTGAATAATTTAGAAGGCCCGGAAAATGCACAACAGATTAATTTTAAAGAATATATACTCATTTATTTTAAAAAGAAACATTTAGCACCTATTATATTATATGCTGGACACTGTCTTAGATTTATGGGACTCAACAGTGACTAAGGTGTTTGAGTTCAGGTGCTGCCATTCTGGGGATTGTGAAAGCTGACCAAAAAAAAAGGTAATATGTGAATTACTTATCTTGCTAGAATGTGATAAGTGCAATGAAAAGAAGTGGGGTAAGGGAGCTCCTAAGTACAGGAACTGGGAAGGGGTGTCAGGTCACAGAATTTAGGTATACGATTTTAGTCAGGATCCAGTAATGGATACAATGGAAAGTCTATGGCTTGAGTGGATTGATGGGTGCACAGAGTGTAGTGTTCTGTTATATTTCAAGAGAAGTCAATCAGTCATTTTAACAAATTAAATTACACGCTTTATGCAGTATTTACACAGGCTGTGTACTTGTCATATCATTCCTGTTTTATATATGTTAATATTAATTTAGGTTTTATAAGTTATTTGGTATGATTTGGTAGGTTCTTATTTGAGTCTGGGAATGCTCCAGTTTTTCTCATATATGTTAATGATAATTGCTTCTTCACTTATGTCATTTCAGCTTACGAAAGCTTGCATTGGAGAGTACCCTACTTTCAGACAGCATGCAAAACCTGCATGATCAGTAAAAGTTTAAGAAGGTACTAAGGTATAGAAAATCTTCCATTGGAAATAAGAAATGTGTATTACATTACAGTCAACAATGAGGTCACATCCCAAAACTATAATAGTCAATAATCAATTATTGCAATGTAATACAAATCCATTCTTGGAAGCTGAACAACTGGCAGAAGTTTTGAGTGACTTCCTTTGCCTGAATTATACTGTATGTTTACCGTTGAGAATTGTGTGAAGAATGTCATTGCAATGTCTCTTTGAATCAGAGGGGTTTGCTTCTAGATTTACAGGACATTTGGCTTGTTATTCTTTATTCCTCTCTCCCATCAGTTATTTCTCAGGAGACCTATATTGCCCAGTCTTGTAAAATGGTCCATGAAGTTAACAAAGGATAAAGATTGGTGGAAAATATCCAGTTCTCTCTGTTCTTCCAGTTCCTACTTAATTTTAGCTACATCTGTAGCCATGAGAGTCAGTCTAGCACAACTACAAAAATAAGCACACCCAGAGCCCGAAGAAATAAAAAGAAACTTTGAATGTGAGAATGTAAGTAGTTGCAAGCTTAAAAATCAAGTATACTTATGTTTTCTCTTGAGTATTTTTTTTTTTTACTTAGCGATTTTATGGGAGAGGAGTATTCTAAGTTTATACATAAGAGTGAAAATGTTAAACCTTCTCTGAAATTCTGAGAGACTGTGTGATAAGTTAGAGGGATATGAATTGAATGAAGCAAGTATGGTCTTGCATTCTTAAAGCTTACAGTATGATGAAAGTTTACAAACGTAAAGATAAAAATTAAGTTAAACACCATAACTGCAACAATAGTAAGGATATAGGATTCTGTGAGAGAATTTAGAATAGACATTCCTATGGGCATATTTAAGATAAAATGGAATCCATTGTTATATAAATTTTAACTCAACTCAAACTTTCTCCTGCTCTTAAGAAAGTATGTAGAGTTAAAAATTAAAGACAATAGCTACTATTTTATGTTAAGGTATGTTCCATATCTTAAATTGGGTGCATATAGGGTATAATTCCATGAGAAAATAAAGCAAACCAAAATCTATTAGTATGGTTGGAGATGAACAGCTATAGCTAATGTCCATTTACATTAAAAATAATAAAGAAATTATATTATTTTATAAGGTGGTCAGTGCTTTAGTGTGATCATCAAATAGACATTACATTTTCAAATTGCTCACCTAAATTCATTATTAAAAAGTTAGATATTATAATGGCCTGATACTGATTTTAATACTCAAAAATAATAATGAAATGGAGCACATTACAAATTACTTTCACAACTCACCAAATATACTTAAATTTTTTTAAAAAATTATTTCAGAGAGGAAGGAAGAGGGAAAGAGAGATTAAAACACCAATGATGAGAAGCATTGATCGCCTACCTCTTGCACGCCACCAACTGGGGACTGAGCCCACAACGCAGGCATGTGTCCTTGGCTAGGATCGAACCCATGACCCCTCACCTCCCAGGCCTACACTCACCGAGGAAAACCAGCCAGGGCTAAATATCCTTTTTGTGAGAAATAACCAAAAGACCTTTGAAAAGAATTCATATTGATTTTACAATGTCATTTTAGAAATAGAACTTCTTGTAGTAAGATCCTTTAACTTCTACTGTAAAAATACTTATCTTTGAGTTTATGTCTTAAAAAACAACAACAATCAAATTGAATAGTCAGAAATATTTTATTCTGTTTATGGATATGTACTGCTATCAGATGTTTAAAAAAATTTTCCTCAGGAAATTTATTGTAGTCATTCAGATAGCCAACAACTGGGACAGATGATAAAAGGTGCTCAATGATTAGCCAGCTGGACTTTCAAGGTTTTTCATAGTTTAAGATCCCTTTCAATTTCTACAGTATGAGTCGAGTCCACGGAATTTTAGTCTTAAGTCAGACCAGAGTTACTGTGGTATGAATTGAATAAAGGAACACTTTTTTGAAAGGCTTATTTTTTCCCTGTCTTTCCAACAGAATAAATGCCCACCCAATCACTGATGCAAATTTTACTATAGGAAGTAACAGAGATCACAGTTCCCCAAATCATAGAATCGGTGCAAATGTTTGCTAGGCTCAGGTTTATATCATCCAAAATAAATATCCTCTAATTCCTCCATCTAGTCTTATCCCCTAACAGCCTACAATTTCTACAACTATAGCTGAGCTCATTCTAGAGCAGATAGTACCAGCACAATAAAAGTTAGTACCAAAAATAAAAATAAAATAAATACATTTTTTCATGTTCATAATCCCCAAGATAGTAGTTGTCAACTGGCCAGGGAATGTGTCTATGTAGGCCAAACCACAGATAAATATTTTATCAAGTGTATATTTATTTTACTATTTGGCATATCATAAATATGATCCAAATTTCCCTTTCTTCGTGAAATATTAATATATGTGTTCTGATCTAAGGCCAGAAATCTCTGCCATATCAGTGATTTTAAAAGGATAGCAAAATAAAAATGTTCATATTATACCCAGATATTTGACTTTATGTATTTAAAAACCTAGATTTATATAACTAGTCTCAATAATATTTAAACTATGCATAATATTCAAAAATAGAATATTCTTTAAATACATTTCTAAAGAAAATATTTGAATTCCTAAATTAAGTAATGTACTTTCTGTGAATATTTTTGTGTGGCATATGATATTATAGTACATGCTCAAAAAAGACTGTAGGATTTATTGAAAGATCAACTTAAGTATATACTGTCATAAAAATATCTAATCACATTAGCATGTTAACTGTGATATTATAAACTTTCATGTATCAGCTCAATGTAAAACCCTTTTTCACTAATGCACTTAAAAAATTTACTTCCTATGTATAGAGGGGAAAACGATATCAAATTTCTTTTAAAAATGTTTTGCAGTATTCTATTTTAAAAATTAACTTTTTCAGAGTAATTAAAATGTTACTGTAATTTGTAAATTAAGGAAATTGACTGAACACACATATTTGCTTTCCTTTCCTGTGGCAACCCACTTAAATTGACAGTATCAATACAAAAATAAGGAATACCTTCATAACAGGGAAAGGAATGGAAGGATTAGTAGTATACTCGAGAATTCAAGAGCAACAAATGTAGATGAGAATCCTTTTTCCAGCAGTCAGGCAGCCTAGATACCCTAACATACACTGCCCTAAAAAGAACTAAGAATGCTGGGTACGATGTACATAGCATCAGTTCCATTTGTGGATATGTTATAAAAGGGTAAGGATTATTTGAGGCCAAAAAATGAAGTGAGGGAAACTAAGAAAAATTTTTGTTTTTACCTTGAAGATATTTGCCAAACTCAGGAAGTCTTGAGACATAGTTTTCAAGGTTTAAAAGATCACAGGAAACAGAAATAACTCCCAGAGCCAAACCAATGTGGAAAGTCTTATAGATGATTTTCCCACATAGACTTGAGAAGACCTGATGCCACATTTTCAATTCATATACAGTCAGTGAAGTTGGTATAATCTGGGAGTTCTGGCCAGTGCAAAAAGATATACATGCATATATATATATATATATATATATATATATATATATACACACACACATACATATATATTGAAAAGGAAGAAATAAATGTACCTTTATTTAGAGATCATATGGTCATCTATGTAAAAAACCCTAAGGAATCTACCATATATAAAAAAAATCCTACCAGAACTTGCCTCTCTAAAAAAAAAACTTCAAAACTATTAGCTAATAAAAATAGGAAGCATACACTATATAAGTTCAATATACAAAATCCACTGTGTTTATATATTAACAACAAATAATTGGATACTGAAATTTAAAAACCAGCAGTATTTACCACATTATTGAATAAAATGAAATACTTATGGATAAACTTACCAAAATATGTATAAGACCTGTATATTGAAAACTATGAATTATTGCATAAAAAAATAAAAGCTAAATATGTGAAAAGATATGCCATTAGAAAATTCAATATTGTTGCCGAGACCCGTTTGGCTCAGTAGATAGAGCGTCGGACTGCGGACTGAAGGGTTCCGGGTTCGATTCCGGTCAAAGGCATGTACTTTGGCTGTGGGCACATCCCCAGTAGGGGGCGTGCAGGAGGCAGCTGATCGATGTTTCTCTCTCATCGATGTTTCTGACTTTCTATCCCTCTCCCTTCCGCTCTGTAAAAAATCAATAAAATATATTTAAAAAATAAATGAATAAAATAAAAAAAGAAAATTCAATATTGTTAATGCCAGTTCTTCCCAGTTTGATTTTTAATTCCAACTAACAAAAGTAAATTCTAGTAGACCTTTTTAAAATAAAAAGAGCACTACGCTAATCGAAATAAGCCCGTCGGAGAAAGATAAATATCACATGATCTCACTCATTTGTGGAATATAATGAACAACATAAACTGATGAGCAAAAATAGATCCAGAGACATGGAAGCATCAAATGGTCTGTCAAACCTCAGAGGGAAGGCAGGGCAGGATGGGAGGTGGGAATAAGAGATCAACCAAAGGACTTGTATGCATGCTGCATGCATATAAGAATAACCAATGGACACAGACAGTAGGAGGGTGAGGGCATGTAGCTGGGGTGGGGAGCGGGTGGAGAGGAGCAGCCGGGGAGAGGTTCAAGGGAGGAGAGGAGACATATATAATAAAGAATTTAAATTAAAAAATAAAATAAAATAAAAATGAGCAAGGTGATTCTAAAATGTATATGCAAATTCAAAGGACTAAATAATCTACTATATTGGTCCACTATTTTAAAATAAAAAACAAATTGAATGACTTACAGTACATGAGTTCAAGACTTGTTTTAATGCTATAATAATTACAGGATTTTTATAAGATCAATAGAAGAGAAGTCTAAAAATGGAATCATATATGTAGTTAATTGATGTTTAACAAATATATCAAGGCAATTAAATAGAGAAAGGGTGTTCTAACAATACAACCATTTTTTAACCACTTGGAAAAAAATTAACAGGCAATTGAAACCCTCAATGTGAATCCATTCAAATAATAAAAATTAAGAAATCTTTAATATCAACGATTGGAAAGTATGGTGATGAATACAATCTTTTGTACATTAATGTTGGAAGCATCTTTTGGCTCACCACACTGCAAAACATGTTTGCATTCTTTTGAAATTGAATAATCACATACCATGTAGCCTCACGATTTCACCATATGAGTATATTTAACTTTCATATGTATAAACGATGAAACATGTACAAAAGTATTCATTTTAGCACTCTTTGTAATATGAAATAAGTAAAATACTAAACATATATATCACCAATATGACAAATTATAACATATTAACACAAGGAGGAATTATATGGTAGTAAAAATAAGTTAACCAAGTCCACATGTGCCAAAATAGAATGAATCTTAGAAGCATAATGTTAAGAAAAATATCTAGTCTCAAAAGATTGCATATTAGTATAGTAGTCTGCTTATAAAATTCATAACCAAATAAAACTTACTATTACTCATTTAGTTCTTGGTTATTGTTGTGAGAAGGCAATGTAATGTAAATACAGACATTAGCATGTGGACCAATGATAATGAAGTATAAACCAAGAATTATGATTTACTTCCTAGATGTCCATTTCAAATAAATATGTAAACATATAAATAGAAAGGAAAACAAATAAGCAGATGAAAGATATTAACAATATTCATTAAAATATATTTTTCCTGTCTCTCAACAGAAAAAAGAGAAATATTAGTATAATCCTTAGGGAAAACAAAAATTAAACAATGCAGAAAAACAGGAGATTAATTAAAGTAAAGCACTGAGCTATTCATTGAGCAAAGTTCATGAAAGATAGATAAGATAGACTTTATTAAAATTAAAGACGTATCTCTGCAAAGTAATAATACCAAGAGGTTAAGAAAATAAATGACAGATTGGGAGAAAACACAATTAACACATCTAAGAAAGGACTGTTATTTAAAATATACAATGAACTCTTGAAAGTCAATAAAGAAAAGCAACCTTATTTTTAAAATGGGCCAAACACCTAAGAGACACCTCACCAAAGAAGGTATATAGGTGACAAATAATGATATGAAGAGATGCTCCCCATTATATGCCAATAAGATACCCAGTACAAATTATTAGAATGGCAGGAAGGGCCCAAACGCTGGTGAGGTTGTGAAGCAACAGAAATTCTCACTTATTGTTGGTGATAATACAATTTTTTTACAGCCACTTTGGAAAGCAGTTTGGCAGTCTCTTAAAAAATTAAACATATTCTTGCCATATAATATAGTAAATACCCTCCTTGGTATTTACCCAAAGAAAATGAAAACATATCCACACAAAACCCGCACGAATACATGTATAGCAACTTATTCATAATTGCAAAAACTTGGAAGCAACCAAGATGTCCTTAAGTAAGTAAATGGATACATAAGTTGTGGCACATCCAGACAATGGAATATTATTCAGCAGTAAAGATAAATGAGCTATCAAGCCATAAAAAGATTTGGGGGAATTTTTAATCTTAGTATATTACTAAGTCAAAGAAGCCAATCTGGGAAAAAAAAAGTTACATATTATATGATTCTAACGACATTACATTGTGGAAAAGGCAAAATTTATGGAGACAGTAAAAATATCAGTGGTTGCCATGGGCTGGGGGTGGGAAGAAATGAATAGACAGAGCACAAAGGATTTTAGGGTACTAAAATATTCTCTATGATAATATAATGATGGATATGTCATATACATTTGTCTGAACTCATAGAATAGACAACATCAGGAGTGAACTCTAAGGTAAACTACAGACTTTGGGTGATTATGATGGTCAGTATAGGTTTATCATTTGTAACAAGTGTACCGCTCTGGTGGAATATGTTGATAAAGGGGAAGTTATGCATATGTGGAAGCAGGGGGTACATGGGAAATCTCTGTAACTTCCCCTCTATTTTGCTATGAACCTAAAATTGCTCTAAAAATGTTTTTTAAGATAAGGCTTAGGGAAATACATGTTATAGATTAAGAAAAAACAAGCAGCAGAACACAAAATTAAAAATTACAAGTGGCTGCCTCTTTGAAACAGGAGTTAGGTAGAAAGATGAGTGAGTCAGAGAACTGCTGTTTTTAATTATAAGCCCTCCTGTACTAGGTTCACTTTTTCCCATTAAAGGAAGCACTTTCATCTAAATCGATAAATGTATAAATAAATAACACAGGACAAAATGATTCTTGCTCAGAATTTTGTCATTCCGGTAAATAGTGGCTGCCACACCTTGCCTTATATCCTCCACCCAATACTGTTTTTAATCCTGTGTGGAGATATGCTATTTTATCTCATAAAGTAGAATCTTTATCCTTTTTTTTTTTTTCCATGAAAAAACCTAAATAAACTTAGCTGAATTGCAGGAAATTTCTGCAATAGCTTGTAAAATATTTTATATTCATTAGTATAAGAGAGCTACTAGTAAGTGTCAGTGTCAATCATGGAGGAGGGAAATAAAAAAGCAAGTGAGAGCCCCTTGGAATCATGCAAACTAATTTATAGGCAGGGCACAGCTGGAACTTAGAGATGCCTCAGGGCTGCAGGGACGATGGCTGAGCCCTCCTAACAGCACTGCCCCCTAAATGGAACACACCCAAAGAGAGACAGAAATGTTCTAGGTCTGAGGTTCACTCAGTGACTTGGGGCCCTGAGACCAACCTGCAGAGAATCAGAGAAACAGCTGAGTCAGTCCATTGCTCTGTTCCTGGTTAACATTATTCAAAGTTCATGTGGTTTGTCTTCTTTGATTTTTTTTTTTTCAGGTTTACAACTGAATAACATCTTGAAGGCCAAAATACTTTTTTTTTTTTTTACCCTTTCTTCAGGTTGGAACAGGGATGACAAGTTGTGAGCCTGCCCACTAGTGAAGTGACTGATGCCTCACTAGGTGGTTGACTATATCTGCTATCAAAAGGACTCAGATCTCTAGAGGTTGTCAAAGAGCATATCTAAATCCCATCAGGGAGCCAAATGCCTTCTCTTCCTTCTACATTTAAAAGAGATTAAAGGAAAGTTTCTATTGCTGGTTGAAATTAATCTCCCTTCCAATTTCCTTTTCTAGAGACTAAGCCCAATACATAGCAACCCAAGTTCATGGAAACCCAAAATCACAACTTTCTAAAATTACCCCATGTTGTTTAGCAAATGTGTAGTGTAGTTTGGAATTGTACCAAATGGGTGATTATAATTCAATTGGTTTTTCTATGTCTTGTTTACTAATTCACCACATACTTTGCTATCCTATCTTTACTACGTATTCTCTAAAGCTTTACTTTTCCAGAACTGAATGTAGCTTGTGTTTTTGTATCATCTTCAAATTCAAAAAGGAATGAAGAGTTAATTTCACAGACCAGGTTTCCCAAAAAAAGAAATGATTAGTAAGAAATCATTGCAAGTCTCCTGATGAAATATGTTTATAGTTCAGAGCACTTAATATACTATAGAACATTAGCATAATATATTTCCTCAGGTGATGAAATACAAACATATCAGTGTCATCTTTCACCTCCCTTTACTGGCTTATCCCTTCTCTTCTCACACAGAGAAATTTTCAAAGAACAATTTACCTACACGTGAATTGTGAATAGTACATCTTTGTGTTCAGTGAGAAAGCTATTATTGAAAGGTGAATCTGTTCCAGATCTCTCAAGTAGCTTTTTATTTTTAATAAATTTTTATTGATTTCAGAGAGGAAGGGAAAGGTTTCGAGAGACAGAAACATCAATAATGAGAGAGATTAATCGGCTGCCTCCTGCATGCCCTATACTGTGGGGATAGAGCCCACAACCTGGGCATATGCCCTGACCAGGAATCAAACCTCCTTGTGCATGGATCGATGTTCAACCACTGAACCATAGCAACTGGGCCAAATCTCACAAGCATCTTAAAGTATCTGTATATTGTAGAGGGCCCCCTGGAAGACACATGGACATTTCTTTAATTATTGTCAGCTGAATCCTAGGTGATAGGCAGAGCCACGCCTCCCATACACATCTCATCAAGAAGGCAGATTTGTTATCAGTACTGACTCTTGACTTTGCCAGGTATTGATATGTAAATCCAGTCTAAGATAAGGATTAGGAGCAGGTATTGATATGTAAATCCAGTCTAGCACCAGGAATGAGGAAATAAGACCTGAGCCCAACCAAGGTCCTTTTATGCTAAGTTTTCCAGTAAAACCCCTTTATATTTTGGAATATAAAATAAACTTGCTGCCTGGGCTCCAGATCTCTGTCTCTCCATGAGAGAGAAGACAGCTTCCCACCCAGCACCCAGCTTTCTTCTATTCTCCATTTTCTCAATCCTTGGCCACCTCCATTCAGAACCGGTTCCATCTCTCTTTCCATGCTGGATATGGAAAAGGGAGATCCCCGCCGTATTTGGCCCCCTGTGCCACAACTGGCGCCCCACAGCATATATGAAGGGCAATGCTAAATTTGCACACATGCACAGATGAAATTGTGCCCTCAAATATACACACCACGCACACTGGCTGTCATACTGTTCCTCCAACACACCAGATGGCCCCTTGGCCTAAGGCTTCATATTTACTCTTGTTCCTCTGCCTGAAGATAACAATATGGTTCACTCCTTCCATAACTTGATGCTCTGTTCAAATGTCACTTTCTTGGGTATCACGGAATTACCAAATTTCAATGTACAACTTGCCCATCCTAGCACTCCATATCCTTCTTCCCTGTTTCATTCTTTTCCATAGCACTGCATGCCTTCTACTATATCTATACTTTTTATTTTGTTTTCTAACACCAATAGGCCTAGCATATCAATATGCTCAGAAAATATTATTTGAATAAATCAACTTAAAGATGATGCCAATAATGTCAGCTTGGTATCCTGATAAACTTTTTCGTGTCAGTTCTTCACTATAAATATGCATTTGCTTTTATATTTCAGGGAAAGCAAATGCTCTTTCCAATATCCAACTGTTGTTTTATATTTTTCTCTCAAGAGACTTCTTAGCTTCCCTCCTTTTCAATGGCTAACATCTCTCTGCCCTTCTAGGCTGTCTTTATCCAGTGTTTATTTGATATTTCCTAATTCACTGAGGGCTACCTCAACAAAGGGGTTTTCCAAGTGAAAAAAATCCCACAAAGAACAAAATAAATCAACCCTTCTGCAGATCACATAGGCAAAGTAAAAAATAGAATTATAGGCAGTGGTCTACCCGGAAAGAGAATGAAATTGAACTGCCCAAGAAATCCCTTGCTTCCCTTCCTCAAATGAGATGTATCTGGCAGGGGTCCCAGCTACCCCCACTCAAAGGGCAATCTGGACACATGACTACTTTCCAGTCACTAAAGAAGTTCTCCAGGAACTGTGTCCGGAGAAGATGCCTACAGTGTAGGTATGATTTCAGAAAATGGATCTGCCTGCATGACTTCTTGTTGGACTTGCCTGGGACTATTTCATTGATTCTAATTTTTTTCAGTCTAGATTTTTATGAGTATTGAATAATAAGTGTATTTTAGATGTCTCTAGTAGCTGAGATCGAGTCTGAGACAAAAGAGCTCTGAGACTGAAGTATAAATAGAGAAGAGTTCAGGATGACATCATGTTGTATGCACACCAGAAGCGACCACAAATAACCTACAATAACCTTTAAAATTAGTTTTTTCCTGACTTCATAAAACAATATTTTATTTGGCAGGCATGTATTGGCAAGCTCTTGCAAAAATTCTATTTGTTTTCTGTATCCAGGAAGACACAACCAGTGCTTTCACATAGGTTTCCTTCTATGCTGTGGTTTTGCCATTTTCTGCTTCTTTATGAGTGGTTGCTGCAGAATATTTTTCTTTGCGACATTTATTAAGAGTAACAAGGATATGAATGATAAACCATCCTCATAACAATGCAGGGTGGGTTTCTGCTTCCATATGTAATGCTGACAAATCGAAAGGACAGAAGTAGAATTTGTCAACAGTGATATGGTTGCTTTATTCTGAGGTTATATAATAACATGCAGCTGGATAAAAAATATATTACAGTACAATGAAGGAAATCAGTCCATGTGTCCTTAGATGCATTCATTAAACCCAAGCTTAGAAAAGGAATGCAAAATCACAGCACAGCTTTGAAAAAGGTATAGGATCCTCCAAGCCAAATGAAGGTAGAGCAGACAGTAGTAAAACATAATCTCAAAGTTACAGCATAGCATAGCCAATTGTTCTAGGGTGTTTTGTTTTTTTAAGTTCCCACTATAAAATAAAAGTAATCTACTTATTTCTAAATATTTTAACATATAATCCTTTCTAAATCTGATTCATTTCATATCCCTTAGGTTTTCAAACTACTTTTTCCTAAAAGACAAAGATGAGTAAGAAAATAGTTTTTAAATATAATAAAAACAAAATAAATATTTCCCAAATAAGCAGCACTTCTAGAAGAAGGCACTCTATTTCATTTTCCTTTGGTAACTGGTAATCTTTGACTCTCACAGAGACAAAAGAAGAAGGTTCCAATAATTAACCTTGTGCTATTGACCTAACCAAAATTAACTGGCTATGCAACAATTTCGTTGTCCATATAAAAACAGGAAGAGAGATTTCCCCAAGTAACCCTTATTCACCATGAGAAAAACAGCTGGCCCTCTCTCCATGTGCGCCTGTGGGGCACGGATGAAAGGATGTATATTTCTGATATCCTCTCTTGTAAATGGGTGGGTGTGTTTTTTTTCCAGTGGAAATGTGCCAGCGCTCAGTTGCTGAGGGGCGGGGACCCAAGAAAGTCTGGTCAAAATATTTAGAATTGTGTCTTTATAAGATGAGGTCTGTGGAAATGAACAAAGTTTCCTTACCAGTGTCACAGGGATAATCATGTGGAACCACAGTGGAAACCTATACCTTTCCTTCTGACAAGAGGAGGGAACGAT
The DNA here is from genome assembly GCA_027563665.1 of Antrozous pallidus. NCBI lineage: Eukaryota > Metazoa > Chordata > Mammalia > Chiroptera > Vespertilionidae > Antrozous > Antrozous pallidus. Next base: position 68,534,340 of record CM050521.1, read on the forward strand.
TAATAAGAAACACTGCCCTTCCAACAACCAAAATCAAAGTTTTAGTACCAGACTTCTTTTGTGTCCTGTTTTCCAGTAGTTCTGCTACATTTCCCACAGTACACTGCTGGGATTTTTTATTTTTTATTTTCGCTACGCATGCTCACACATCTGTTGCACATGTGTGATTAACCGACGAGATGTTTTGAGCCAAATGTCCTGTTAAATGGACAGAGTGGGCATAGCATTCCTTTGAGAGTTAGATTTGGCCTCTGGTGGATTGCCTCTAAATGCAATGGTGTAATAAAGAAAAGAAATCTGCTCATTTGAATTGCATTGAAATGAACTGTGTCCTCCCCTAAAATACCATATGGTAATGATCCCTGGAGGTATGGCCCATAACACCTAGGCCTGGCAGACTCCACTGGAAGGCTGTAAACGTCCCTGTGTAGTGAGACTGTGAAAGGCAAGATAGTTGACAAGAAGCATGCAGGGAGAAACAGGAATCCTATCTGATGTCCTTCAATCAACCTGAAATGAAAGAAAGTAGGTTGAACAAAGAAATCCTAGCAAGTCGGCTTGGAGAAATCCTTCTCTCATTAAAAAGCAGTTCTTGGATCTCACCTCCAGTAAAGTGAAACCGTATGGAAACAGAGCTGTTTCACCTGAGCAGTAGCCAGAGTTTCTTTGCAGCAAATTATCTCAATAAGACTCAAGTGCATGTCTGCAAAGCAAAATGCAGCCTTCATAATCAAACCTCCACCAGAGCCGAGAGCAGATGGAACCAGTAACCGGAGACGCTGAGAGTCCTGCCTCTGCTTTGGCTAGCATTCAGCGAACCTGATCCTGCCGCAGGTAGTAGCTAGTGGCCTGCACGCCATTCTATGAAGTCTCTCTAGAGACACAGGCGCACGCACACAGACACACACACACAGACACGCACACAGACACACACACACACACACACACACACACACACACACACAGGCGCATGTACACGTGCACACAAACACCAGTCTCTTTTAGCGAAGAAATTATTCAGGTGAAATTGGTGGTGAGATTCTGAGGTGCCTGTGTGCCAAATAATAGCAAAAATATGCTATTTTATTCCTTACAGCATTGAGGCACTGCTATAGAAATTCAAGTATTATATTTAACTGCAATAAAACCCCAATAGCTATTAATAGTTGTAAAATGTTCACTTATATCAACAGTTCAATTCTGGTCTTTACTTTTATCTTTCTTGTAAAGGGACAAATTTTCCACTGATTTAGTCTATAATCAAATATATTTATAGAAATAATATGGGAAAATTACCCCAAGACATAAAGTTATTTCTACCTGATTTGTTTCTATTTCAATAAATTCAGCATAAATGGTATATGTCTGTTTATGGGTGAAAGAATTCCTAAAACTATAGTTTCTCCTCAATCCTCACTTTTTCTATCCTAGAAGCTTTGACAAATAAATAAAAGCCCATCTATTTTCCCCAACTTTAAATATTGGATTTATGTACTTATTGTTCTTAATTTCCTCATGTCAAATGTGACTTTACACTTTGATTTCTACAATTCCTTTGTGATCACTTTGAGATATTCAATTATATAGAAAACATAGACATTGTATAATGAAACTAGTAGCCCTGTGCATGAATCCATGCACCAGTAGCTCTCTGCAAGGCCTGGCCGCTCTGCACCTGCTGTCCAGAGGCTCTCCGCAGCCCAGTGGCCCATCCACAGCCAGGCGCGGAACACTTGCTTCATCACTATGGCATTCCACCAGGCTGCTCACACTGCCCGCTCTCAGTGGCCACCCCTGCCCCCCAGGATTGGGGGACTCCAGTGGGGCTGAGAGGACTGGGCACTGAAATATTTGTGACAGACTGATGGTTAATTTGCATATTACACTTTTATTAGATAGGATAATAGCTAGCACATATTGGGCAGTTTTATCTTAAATTAGTTAAAAGTAACTCATTTAATATTAACCATACTCTAGTAAAACTGGTAATATTGGCCCCATATTTACAGGTGAGGAAATTGAGATTTACTGGGATTTTGTAAAATCCCTAAGGTTATAAGCAGATATTGCAGCTAAGGTGAAACCCATCTTGTTTCTGGAGCCAGAGTTCTGAAAGCTCTGTTACACCATCATGTCAGAAGAGTTTTGGGTTTTGTTTTGTTTGGTTTGGTTTTTGAAATCCAGGCTCTAGAATGGTCATTTCCAACATGTCTTCCCTAAATTCTGAAACCACTGAAGGGGGAAATTCTCTTAACCTCCATCATTTCATAGTACTTTTCAAAACCATTCTGTAACAATATTTTTACTCCTTCAATTCTGAATATTTGCCCTGAGTAAAGTATTCATCCCTTATCTTTAAATTCTGCCTCTCATAATATTATGAAAGTTAAAACTTTTTCTTCAACTTTTTATTTTATAGGGAAAAAAAACAACACACAAGTTTCTTTAATCTTACCACAGAAATCACCTTTTTCTCTTCCTTTCTAAACCAAGCTATTTTGACAAAAGTAGAGACCTCTAAGTAAAAATACATAAATATATTTTGTTTTGAAATATTTTGAAAGAAAAGTGCTTTAATTGAAGTCTTCATATTAATAAGATATCCCCTCTCCTTGTTTGAATAACTTTTATTTGAAGACCTCTATGAATTCGGGGATCAAAATATGGCTATTGCAAATCATGTAGCAGGCAACTGACAAGTCCAGTGATATCTATATTTCAGAATAACTCTCATGGTATTAAGACAGGTGTTTCTTTTTTATTTTTGATAAGATCTTCAAATTTGATGCTGAAATGCCAAATAAATGTCAGCCTCTCTTTGCCGTTGATAAAAAGAACTCTGGAACCTGAAGCAGTCCTCAAATCTATACATTACAAATTTGTTTATCATTTGAACAGAGGAACCCGAGCGCAGAGTGTGTGGGAAGAATATTTATCTTATTTTTACAGAACACAAAGCGAAGGCATAGAGATTAAACTATATTTATGAGGTCAATAAAAGATCAGCAGAGCTGTGATGAGCCAAATCTGTACTCCACAATAAGTCTGAAAATAAATTGGATTTCCAAGTCACATATTACCAGCATTTTAAAACATCTTATAAAATTAATATATTCATATATTCATGCCTTTCATTTCAGCTCTAATCTAGGCTATCAACAATTTATCAGCTTCACAGGAAATTCCCAGCACAGTGTGCCAACTGATTTAAAAGCATGAAGTCCAAAGCAGGACATATATTTATAAAATGCTCAGTATTATCTGCAATAAATAAACCGAAAAGTACTAAATTTTCTTTTAGATGGGGAGGGACAAGATTAGGAAACACAAACTCTCATACTTCTCAGCTCATTTCTATAGCTGTTTTCTGTTAATTAAAGCTACAAATTGCCCTGAGTATAATTTGGGTGTAGCTGCATTTCTTTTTTGGATCTTTGGTGTCTTCTAAACATTTTGAATCTTAATTATTCTAACAGAGGCTTGATTTATTCTTTTGGGCACCAATATCAATAATTCCTACTTATTGCTGAATTTAATAAAATTGTTAAATATGTTTTAATAAAAGAAAATAGCATTTTCTACCCATTAGGATCTCCAAGACTAGAAGTAAGAATATTTTAAATATATATATACATTTTTTATTTATTTCAGAGAAGGGAGAGGGAGAGAGAAACATAAGTGATGATAATCAGTGATTAGCTGCTTCCTGCACACCCCCTACTAGAGACTGAGCCCACAACCTGGGCACATGCTCTGACCGGTAATCCATGATTTCCTGGTTCATAGGTTGATGCTCAATCACTGAGCCACACTTGCCAGGCACTAATAATATTTTTAATAATTCTTCCAGATATTTCATTTTTTGAATTCAAGGTAAGAAATTAGCATTTATAGATTCTTTCTGTCTCTCACACACACAGAAATAAGCAAATAAGCCAAAAATAAAGATTTTGCACACGAGCCTCAGGGGGGTGCCTCAGAGACTTTTTGTTCAGTTTACTCCTCAGCTAGCTAGGATGTGCTGTGTGTTAAAACACTCCTGTCTGTATAACCAGGACTTTGAGCCCAGCAACACCTCTGCTTGCTTTCTCTTCCTCCCCCTCCCTTCCCAATGTCCTTTTACTTCCTAATTTGCTAAATCAAATACTAAATCAGGAGCAATAGCCTGCAATTAGCCTTTTCAATTAAAATGCAGAGTTCAAAGTTGACTCCAGAATGAGTAATGGCTTTTGAAAACCACAGCCAGCAGGCAGCTGCCAGATTATTACAACAGTTTATTTAACCTCAAAACATCTGATCAATTTTATTATCTCAGCAGAAGGGAGCCATCCTGGAGAGCGGGTAAAGATATACTGCTCATCCTAATGCCTGGGAGAAAATAAAAGTTCTTTAGTGCTATGCATGTCCTTCTGCCATCACTTTGCTGAGAAAACAAACTGGAATCACACTTTCTTCATTTGAAAGTCAACAGAATTAAAGACACTGAATGCAAAAGCATCATGACATCAGCTGGGGCAGGAGTGCGAGGAAGGGGGCCAGGAACAGACAATTTACAAAATTACAAGGTTTAGAAACATTCAAACATCCGGCTCATGATGTTTGGGGTTTTTATTCATCCAGAAAGAATACAGAGAGGGTGCCGCCAGCATCACCAAAACAAAAAAACATCACGTTTCCAGAATCCTGACTTGGCTGTCTCCACAATGCTGACTTTACTCTTCTCAGATCTGCTCCAGGGATTGAGGGATGCAGGGGAGTGAAACCTCATTGCACAAGTGGGCTGAAGGACCCTCAGAGCCCCGTCTCCCTGCAGCCGGGCCAGAGCCCACAACCCTCTGGCCTCCACAAAACGTCTGGGGATTTCTCCCAACTCCTACTTCCTGACCCTTCCCCCATTATGCGGGCCTCCCCTGCAGATCTTGGGATTCAGTCTCTCCCCGGTGCTTCAGGGAGCCAGTGCCGCCTACCCCATAAACAGGTTGTGCTGCTCATTTCACCTTCTCTTCCCTCTCCCTATGAGGTGCCAGTGGATAAGAACCCTTTAGTGGACTTCTTTTGTTGTTGTTAAATATATTTGTATTGGTTTCAGAGAGGAAAGGAGAGTGAGAGGGAGATAGAAACAACAATGATGAGAAAGAATTGTGGGTCAGCTGCCTCCTGCACACCCCACACTGGGGATTGAGCCCACAACCTGAGTGCATGCCCTGTAACCTCCTGGTTCACAAGCACTGTGCCACACCTGCTGGGTGGCCCTGCTGGGTTTCAATCCCAGTTCCATTTTTCACTAACAGAAAATTCTTGGGCGAGTTACTTTTTTCTCTGTGGCTCAGTTTTCTCACCTGTAACTTAATCACTTTGCTGTGAAGATCGTGTTTCCAGAGCTGAGAACTGGGCCTGGTGCGTAGGAAGTGCCATGGAAGTTTTAGCTGTTTGTTTTATCATTCACTCGGAGAGGGGATGAACTCTTTCATTCCCTTTCCCTCTGGTCCTTGCCTGTTGGACTTTCCTGCTTACTCTCAGGCATGGCTCCCAGCTCTCGGGACATCTCAAATAGTCTAGAAGGAGAGGTCAAACAGCTAGCTACCTGGGCTATTCTTGTGTCCTGATGTTGGGGTCATGCTGTAAGAAAGCTTTATGAACCTCTCATCTTTCCAGCAATTTAACCACCTTAAATATGTCCTAGGTAGATCCAAAATACAGGTAATCCCCAATTATAAGGTCCAAAATCCACCACCAGCCACACAAATATAGCTAGATACTAAATCCCATCACTGCATTTCATGAAAGAAAGAAAAAAAAAATTCAAAGAACAAATCAAGTGAAAAAGTAGTTCATGAGAAATAAACCATTTTTACAAAAAGACATGAATATCCCCCCAAAATAAATGAATATATAAAAATCATAGGAAGGATGTTAAAAATATATTCTTTCTTTGTGTTTTATTTTCTGTCTTTTATGTCTATTCCTCAATCCCATTTCACTCTTCCTTCCAAAACTATGCTAACATATTTGATAGCCTTGAATTCCCAGGAATTTTATATAACATACAATGTTATATATATAAATGTAAATAAATGTAAAGTACATTGACTTATACCCCAGTAGTCAATAAAGATTGATTTATAAATATTTTGAATCCTGTGTTACTTTTAATCTCTCAAAGTATTCTTACAATATATATGTTATTTTTTGGACATCTAGTTTGTTGCTTTTAATTACTGCAGAACATCCTAGAGTGTGGGCCCATGACATATTTACCTAATCTCTCAATGCATGCTATTTAATTAACAACAACATAAATATTAGCATCTGATAGTCAATCTCATATTTGACCAACCTAGTCTAAATTCACAGTGATTCTGGTAATTCACTGAAAGGATTTTTTTCTTCCAATATTTTGCATAAGAGTTTACCACCTGAATTATGCAGACAAATGATTCTCTCTTTCACTTTCCAGTAAAGATACCACTCAGAAACATTAGCATTTTTTTGTTTTGAAATCTGATTGTTGGCAACCGACATGTTTTGTTGGTAAAAGTAAATATGTTGCAGAGACACAGACCAACATAAAACACAGACATCTTAAAAGCTTTGTGGAAATAGGCCATGAATAAAAAGTAAATAATAAGCCAACCACGTATCCAGCATCTACAGCATTTTAATCATAAAAATGTAGGATATGCATGAGATCCCAAAGATGTTTATTGTCCTGCCTTGCAGCACTATTTGACATACTGCAATAATGAAAACTATTTAAATGCCTTTCAATAAGAACTGGAGTCAAAATAAAATATGGGATTTTATGCAACTCCCAAAAATGAAGTAATTCTATAAGTACTAACACAGAAACATCATAAAAACACACTGTTAGTGGAAAAAGCAAGCCACAGAAGAGTATTATTCAGATGATCCCATTTTTGTAAAAAAAAAAAAAAGGGAAAGGAAATACACGTTTAATAATGTGAATATATAAAAGATCATGCAGAAAATATCCAGGAAGATTCAAATTGCACAGAGGGATAGCAACGCCTAAGAGAAGGGGAGAAAACATTTTACTGTTTAATTTTCGCCTGCTAGTACCATTTATATATTTCCGGTTGTTTATAGCAAATATTAATTTTATACTAAACTTTTCCCAACATAAACAAAATAAAAATATAATCAATAGACCTGGCTTTTGAGGAAGGTTAGAGATCAGTTTTATTTACAAATTGGGTAATGGCCGATCCGACCCACTGACAGCATCCTTCAGACAAGCAGAGGCAGATGTAAGAAGGAACCAGAGCAGATAGCTCCTTCACCCCAAATCTCTTACTAAAAGGCAATATAAAACCAAAATAATGTAGCTGTTTCCACATGGACATATCATTTGAAAAGATGTGTTTTTATTGTAATGAACTGAGAGGTTAGGAAAAAACTTTTGTAGCCATTGATGCTGACAGTAGGGTAACTTAAAAAAAATTTTTTTAAGTTTTTTCAATAGCTAAGATGCTAAGAAATTAAATTTTTATTAAAATATATTTGAAATAACAACACCTGCACTGTTTCATTGATGAAAATTATGTAAATGCATTTTAAAATGCATTTTGCCAATAAAAATGTAATATCTCAATTTTTCATAAGTATTTTTCTGTTGAACTTTAAAAATGATGTTTTAATGTTCAGTGCTTCAAAATAGGTTATAAATTACTCCAAGTTTTTTCTCCAAATATTCAAACATAAAAAGTTCAATCCAAAACAGAACTTGGAGACTTACGTCAAAATTTGACCGTATTTCAAATTATTTATAGAATCGGGGAAAACATAAGAAGTTTTTAATGGAAATATGAAAATAAAAAAAAAGAAAATGCAGAACAATGAATCCTAGAATGACTAAGTAGTGTATTTATCCCTGACAAATATCCATTTTGAATTTTCTTAAGACAAGTTATAAGTTGTTGCTTTTTTTAACTTAGGAATTAAAAATTGATTTTGTTACTTTATAATCAAACCAGTTCTCTAGCGACGTAGTTATCTTAAATGTATGGGAAAGCTATACACAGAAAGTAGTAAACCAACATAAATATTGGAACTATATCCATGGAAAATAAAGCAATAACAACAACAGACTTAAATCTGGTAAAACATACTCAGTGTAAAACATCTTATTAACCTAGATCCATTTCCACACATTGATTTTAAATTCTGGCCTCTTCACATACATATTACTGTTACATAGTATGCACTACATGAGTTTCTTTGCAAATTTTTTTATCAGCACATTTCATATTTTAAAGAGAAAAATGTTAGAATATGAAATAAGCTAGGTACTTGCAGTTGAATCTTGCTTTCTTGTGAGCTTACCAAAAAGCAAGGCAGCTGAAAGGCAATATTTATGATGTTATACTCCCTCTAGTGTCCATTTCTTAAAATAGAAAGTTAAGTAACCTCCCTACACACTTCAATGTGTATTGAGCCACAAGACTAGCATGATTCCGAATGGTAAGGGTTGTCTAATGCAGATGTGTAGTCAATCATTCCTATGATGCAGGAACCTCAGAGGTAGGCGGCTTGTGTTCAATCCAAGGAAGCTACTGTTTTTACCTTGGGATAACCTTTGCTAGCAGGTCATGTTTTGCCCATCCTTACTGCATATTTAGAAAGATCTCATCATAAGAGTAGCCACTAAACAAATGAAAAAAATTGCATTAAGTATGCATTTTAATTATGTATTGTTTCAAGCAGGAGTAACAAAATAAGAATATACCATTAATAATCCATGCAATGAAAAACATAAAAAATTGTCATTATCCATTACCGAGCATATTCCAAACTGAGTGTTGTACCTAATAGCAAAAGTTTATGCAGACAAATGTGCCCCCAAAATGTTTGTTAATTGGCATTTTTTAAATGTTCCATTCACTTTGCATGAAACTACACGATGCATTGCTATTGTAAGGAACACCTAGAGCAACTGATGATTTTTGCTAGCCCGCAGTGGCAGAGGAACGCTGGGTAGAACTAAAAGATCTCGAAGGACCTACAGCCTAAAGGATAAAACAAAAATATCTGTTCCTTGCAGTCAAGGAACTCAAAGAGAACCTATCCTATGCTCCATTTCATCTCCCCAATTAAAGGGATTCATACTGACTCCACTTTGTGCCATACACCCCTTGAGCAGGAAACTCCTCCTATCCCTTTACCACTTTGAACTAGCACAGCACCTCCCCCTGAGTAGATGCGTAAGTCATGCTAGCATGAAGATGAAGATGCAGCCCCAGGCTTAATGCTTGGGTTCAGTGATATTTATTCATTCCCATTTACACTATAGGAGAAATTAACTTGCCTTTCTATCTGCTGCTGATAGAAGTGTCTTTGGAAAGGTATGCAGAGCCACTAGACTTAGAGCAGGTCTCATGGTGTGTCAAGGTGGAGAAAATCTTGGCAGTTAGCGCACCAGCATTGTAGGATGGAAGAGAGGTGTTTACAGGACAAGGTAGGAACACCAAAGACACATACTTGTCTAAAGCCGCCCAGATCCACTATCCCACTAAAAAGGAAGCTCAGCCTTTATCAAAAGCACAGTGCCACCTACCCCAGAGGACAAGTACTTTTTCTATAAATAATAATTCTATCAACCCTAGCTCTCCTAAGAAGCACAATTACATGATTGCTGTGGTAAGGCAGGTATAAGGCAGAAGAGAGATACCGGGGGATGGGCAACTAGATAGTTGATTTCGTTGTAGATTAGATTGCTTAGGCATGCATTGATGTTTGCCCAACTAAATTACTTATGTGGGGTGGGAGATGTAGAAGAGATGGGAGGGGGGGGGGGAGACAGGCTCTAAAACAGGGCTGGGGAACATCCAGCTTAAGGCACGTATAAGGCCTGATAAATTATTTGGTCTGGCTCTGTCACGGCATTATGGGTGAGTTAATTAAATGTTTGATCAAAATATAGCAGGCTAATTTTTAAGGTGATAATTTTTTATGGCCCGAAAATAATGTTCTAAATATACCAATGGCTCATAACAGAAAAAGGTACCCTACCCCTGCTCTGAAATATCAACTACCATCCTATATAATAAAAGGCTAATATGCAAATCAATTGAACTGTGGAATGACCAGTCACTATAACACGCACTGACCACCAGGGGGCAGACGCTCAACCCAGGAGCTGCCGCCTGGTGATTAGTGCACTCCCACAGGGGGAGTGCTGCTCAGCCAGAAGCCCTGAGCCAGGCTCATGGCTGACAAGCACAGTGGCAGTGATGGGAGCCTCTCCTGCCTCCACAGCAGTGCTAAGGATGTCTGCCTTCAGTTGGAGATCCCATGAGGGCTCCCAGACTGCTAGAGGGCACAGGCCTGGGCTGAGGGAACCCCCCCCCCAAGTGCACAAATTTCATGCACCTGGTCTGTAGTGGGGAAAATAATACATAAACTTATAAAAATCCCTTAGAAACTGCCATCTAGAGACCAACATGCCCACAATGAGATTTCCCTTCTCTGTAGGAAAGAAGTTGGTTTTCTTTGAATAAGCACTAGATTACATACTTGTCCAACATTTTGAGGCCATGTTGAAAAATATTTAACTTTAAATTCCAGAACTATCTTGAGCTTGGAGGCTTACATTCAGAGAAGCCCTGGGTAAAATGGAGACCATCTGAAGAGGCAGAAGATTTAAATTCTTGTTTTGTCTAAAGCAGAGAAAGTGCTAATATACTGAAGAGAGAGATATATTAGTTCATTTGTTTATATTTAGTGATTTTAATATCAAGACAGTGAATGAAATTAATGTGATTCTGAGAGTTTGTTGTATGTCTAGAAATAGCATTATGAAAAATTATAAATATAATGTGAGAAACTTTCCCATTGACCTTTTTTTAGGTTGATACTATAAAATGTAGAAAAGATTCTAGTTAAATGGAAGAAAACCTTAAGGATAACTAGGTGGAGCTAAAGGGATGACTTTTAATTATTCACAGATGAAAACCGAAGGAAAGTAAACACTACATTTTTTTATATGAATGGGATCTATTTCAATATTCACTTTAAAGTATCATGGCTTGTTGACCCATTTAGTTGATGTGATTATTTAAATATATTCTAGTTGATATCCCCAGACTCCTCCTTATAAACCTGGTTTATGACTCTGCAAATTAGTGTACTGTGAGATCTTAAATGAATATTTAGTTCTGGGGGCTTGACTTTCTTCTATGCCCCTTAAATGTGTGCAACCAATACCATTTAGAATACACAAGATTCTTCTTCCTGTGCCATAATCTCATGGAAAATTTTACAAAGCATCACTCTCTTAGTGGGTTACAAAGTGTCAGCAGTTTTCTGGTTTAAAAGCAATAGCGGGGGCTAGGGGGTAAAGGAGGGATCTTTCTAATACACATCACACATCTGGGAAGGAACATCAACAGTATGGTGAAGGTAATCATAATTTAAAACATACTCTATGCCCAGGTCAACTGCAGGGGCATGAAAGGGCTATGTGAATTTATGCTTTTATTTTCTAAGCACTATTTCAATCATAAACCTACAAGAGTATTGATGCAGAGTTCCTTTTGGCTAGAAGTGCATTTCCCAATTGGAGAGTATCCTATCTAATAAAAGAGTAGCATGCAAATTAACCATCACTCTGCTACATCAACAAGCCACACACACTAGCCACAACCACTAGCCCATCAGGAGCAAGTATGCAAATTAACCCCAACCATGACGGCTGAGGCCACTGAGAGCATGGGATTCCCTGGTGATGGAGGTAGCCAAGCTTTCCACACACCCTGCCTGGCCCAGGCCTCTGCTTAAGGCTACAAAGTTGAAATAATAGAAGATAAATAAATTCCAACAAAAATGACGCAGCCACAGAGCTGGAGAGAGCAAGAGGCTAGGGTTGCCCCTGGCGATGGAGGAAGCCAAACTTCTGTACCCCTAGCACCTAGGCCTCCACTCTAGGCTACAAAGTTTCAATTATAGAATTTAAATAAACCCAAACATAAATGGCTGTTGCCACAGAGCAATCAGGAGGCTTGGTTCCACTCCAGGTTACAAAGTTTCAGTTGTAGAAGATAAATAAACCCCAGATACCAGGGCTTCCACTTGGGTTGCCAGGGGGGATAGCCAGCCTGCAAACCACCACAGGCCCCTTGCCAAGGCCACCTCATGACCCAAGGAACCCCCATCCTGATCTGGGACACCTTTCAGGGCAAACCAGTTGGCCCCCACCCATGCACCAAGCCTCTATCCTATCTAATAAAAGAGTAATATGCAGATTGACCATCATTCCAACACACAAGATGGCTGCCCACATGTGGTCAAAGTTCCTGCCCCCATGTGGACACAAGATGGCCACCACAAGATGGCCAGCAGGGGAGGGCAGTTGGGAGGGACCAGGCCTGCAAGGAGGGCAGTTGGGGGTGATCAAGCCTGCAGGGGAGGGCAGTTAGGGATGACCAGGCCAACAGAGGAGGGAAGTTGGGGGCAAAACAGGCTGGCAGGGGAGCAGTTAGACATCAATTAGGCTGGCAGGGAAGTGGTTAGACATCAATTAGGCTGGCAGGAGAGTGGTTAGGGGGTGATCAGGCTGGCAGCCAGAAGTGGTTAGGGGCAATCAGGGAGGCAGGCAGACAAGCAGTTGGGAGCCAACCATCCTGGATTGTGAGAGGGATGTCCGACTGTCCATTTAGGCCCCATCCCATGAGGGGTCTCAGATTGGAGAGGGTACAGGCTGGGCTGAGGAACACCCCTCCCCACCATGCATGAATTTCGTGCACTGGGCCTCTAGTATTTACATAAAGAGCTTGATGTGTGCTCAAATCCATTCTAATGATAAATTCTCATTCTTCTGATGGCTAAACTGTAACACTTAACTCCTAATTCTCCAATACAGGTAGACTGTGCTTCCTTCTCAATGCCTTCCATTTACTTCATTGTCAAAAATCCACTTTCTATGAACTTAAACAAGAGACCTTACATCTGAAGTAATACTGGCTATGGCCTTTCCACACAGTAGATAAACTGTAGCAAAATCAACTTTGTTACCTTGAGATTTCTCCACAAGTCATATTCAAATCTAAATAATTTATGCAGATAGTATAGGAATCTTGGTACAAATTAAAGAAAGCCTATCTTTTGAATTATATGATTCTTATCTGAATCATAAAAGCCTTTACATTCCTCTTTTACTATCAAAGCATAAATCAAGTCCTTTCGGAAAGCAATTTTGACATGAGGTAGGGGTGGGAGGAAAGATGTGGTTTGTGATTATCATACTACTATTGTGTGGTCATTGCTGAGAACCCCAATGTAATGAAACATTTGGAATAATCAAATGCTGAATGCTGTGTTTTAAATGCCAACGTCAGTAAAATAACAAGTACATTTCACAGCTTCTGTGACAGAGCAAAGCTTGTAACACACACACACACACACACACACACACACACACACACACACACACACACAAACACACACACACGTAATATGTATGGGTGTATAGATAGAGATGTACACAGATTTTGTTTCACTGCTAAATTCATCTCAGTGCATAAGCTGAAATTTAAAACAAGAGAAGAAAATTCTACCACCAGGTGGAGCTTAGCTTCCATTAAAGCAGCAAATACATAAAAAAAGATGATCAACCAAAGGACCTGTATGCATGCATATAAACATAACCAATGGATACAGACAACAGGGGGTGAGGGTGAGGGCAGGATTAGGGGTTTGGGGGGGACAAAACAAGGATAAGCACACATTTGTAATACCTTAATCAATAAAGGGAGGAAAAAAATCAAGATATTATTTAAATTCTTTGTATATCTTAGGAAAAGTTTGAAGTAAAAGGTAAACAGCAAAGGAGCATGAGTATTTTAAAGGTGGCAGTTATAAAGAGCTGTAAGCATCCTTACAAGAGAGTACTCAATGCATGCTAAGTGGACACTCCCAAGTGATTTGACAACTGCCTTCCTTCCTGTTCTTTTCCATTTCCTTGTGTGAGAATATTGTTAAATTCCTATACATTTAGGCACTTGCTAGAAGAGGGCCTAAAAAGTAAAATTATCAAAAGAGGTAGCATATGTTATGAAGAGATTGTACAATTTATATTACACATTAGATGAAATGGAATTCAATGCCTAAGTCTCTAATGCAGAGCCTGCTGATAAAGGTGATAAGAAAAGTAACTTCTGCCCTATTCACAAGGAGACAAACATTTCATATGAATCATGATTCATCCCCACCTAATCAATGTTTCAGGTGTCTACAAAATGCTCACTGTGAGTTCAGAGTGTTTCTAGGCCTTGAAGAGCAGCCAGAGTAAATTGAGATTCTGTATTTGTCCTTCAACTGAAGAGAAAAGATAGTAGAGAAATTAGCATGTAAACTGGGTCTTAAGGTGTGAATCTATACCTTCTACTTCCTATCAAAATAAAGAGAGGTCAGAGAAGGTATCCCAGTCCAGCAGAAAAAGGAATGGATATTATAGGAAGAAGGGATTGAACCAACCGAGGACAGGTGATATATTCTGGGTGAGACCAAGAAAATGAGTCCCAGTGCAGAGCAGGTGTGTGGTCTGCAGTGCCAATGAAGATTATTATGTATGATTATGTATAAATATGTATTAATTACATATAAATATGTACAATATATTTTCATTTCTCTTATTTTAAAATATTCTTTGATAAATCAGTGATATTAAATCTCTAGTTCTTGTAATTGCATATAAAACACAAGCGTACGATGCAATTGTTTTAGAATAAGTATTTCAAGAAAATGTTGACATGAAAAATATTTTTCTTTCTCTAGATTTTCTTTCTACACACATGCACACACACATACTCAAGAGGAATTAATAAAGATATCAGAATAGTGAAATTAAACTTATGGGTTGTCTTTCTCAAGAGGAAGCTTTATACTTAAATTTTAACTTTGGGTCAAAGGCAATAAAAAGACCCCAATTTTCAACTCATATATTGAAAAAGTTGTGAGATTCCTATCAAGAAAGATCTAGAAGAAAATCCTCAATGTATCAAAATGTCTCCCATCTTATTCATAGATTTCTATTAATATACAAAGAGAGTCACTAATTTGTCATTAGATAATGAATAAATTATATATATTTAGTGTACTAAAAGGATATAAAACAGTGTTTTCAGAGTTTCAGGGCTGTTTGATATTAAGCATAAATTAAAAGTTAGTAAAATAAAAATAAAATTCCATTTAGGCAACATATAGAGGTTTGGCGAAAAGTAATTATCATGTATAACCCCATAATTAACCCAAATCTTTTAATATACATTAAGATTCCCAAACCAGAGCCAAGAATATTTGGTCTATAGTTCCTTCTCCTTACTATCTTATTAAAGCATCTTGCACTTATCTGAAATTCCTGATTTATGGTGGAACTTATGGATATTCCCACAGGGGTTCTCAAAACTCCTAATTTGTTTACATATTTTGGCTTCTTTCCAGATTTATGTGAACAGTAACTGATCCAAGACACAAACAGGCGGAAATGTCTTTGAATAGCATTCTTTAACTATCAGGTCATACGTACCTCCATTCAGTAAAACAGGCAACTGAATTCCTGAACTGGGCAGTTCAATAATACATTTTAAAAACTCAGGGGGAGATTAAAGAGAATTATTTTCTATTCAAACAAGGAAAGAAAAAGGAACTATGAACTTAACAGGGTCTTAAAAACACACACAGGATGAGAAAGAAATTCCTCCAAACTATTAAAAAAAATTAGTAACATACAGATTTTATCATTTATTTCCTCTTCCTCAAAAGGGATGTTTTGTTATCCACTTAGATTGAAGAGCTTGCTTTCAACCAAATTAAGGCCTCAGATGTAAAAAATGGGAAATAATAGAAGGAAAACCTGACATACCTACAAACCAACTAATCTCACTAGTCCATTTCATAATGAGGCAGACAAAGAACAAATGGATAGCTCCAAAATGGCAATGTTCCAGAAATCTCATTCAGCTAATCTACTAGATGCTTTGCCAACCCTTATCCAAATAACCCAATTATTACAGTCTACAGACTAGGGGAAATTCTTTAAAAATTGGCCTCCAAGTGGAATCTCCAAGCGTGCCTCCGCTAGGGTCAAAAGGATCAGTAGGATTGCCTTGTGGAAGCTGTTGCCTCTGGGCTTCACAACAATTTTGCAAAATGAAAAATGATGGAATGCATCCAGGTAAAATTCTGGATGTAGATTTAAATCAGATTTTTTAAAAAAAAAAACCTTATGGAAAGAACAGTCCCTTCTCATTGTAATAGAATTCTCTAAAAAACTGTCCAAAATAGAAGCAGAAATTCTGGTCTGGGTGATCATGAGCCCTTACTCTCTGCATCTGCCATTTTTCAATCATCGTTTCACAAGATTCATAAAGACCTACCTCACAGAGACCATGCTAGGATTAATTAAGGTTAAACTGGAAGGGGGGAAAAAATTGCACTGGATAAGCCAGGGTTTATCCACGCTGCTAAACAGCTCCAGATGTTTTAACAACTGTTCAGATTATTTGGTAGCATCCTCACTAAGTAGAGAATACATTTGCATAATGCACTTCAGCTGTGAAGACATTTTTAAAAATCAAAGATTCCAATATTTCAGATGGGAACAGAAAAACAATCTGGCTCCAGTCAGGTCGGACTCATACTGAGTACCATTCACCCCAAGGTTTTCCCATTGAGTAAGCATTGTGAACATATGTGCTGAGGGAAGTCTCGAGGCGAGGGAAGACTTCACACTTCATGTCTGAACATCCTCTAGACCTTCCTTTCTATTATAAATATGGTGATGGAGTTAAACTTCTCTTTGCATGTCTTTCTGTGTTGCAGAGGCACAAATGGCTATATGCAACTGCAATTCATCTTTTTCTCATACTTTCATTATCTTAGCATCTGATCACACATTGCCTGAGGAAATCCCGCAACACTCTGTGAGCTCACAGAGATGGTATTAATAATACTTGTATGTGGGCATCAGTCTTTGAAGATTTTCTTGGCACATGCAGATCCAACGATGTTCCAAAATGTTTGTGTGTTGCGGGAAGGAAAGGAAGAGAAATACTGAGGGTATAGAAACCATTTTTTTTTCTCTTGCTATTTAAGAGGGGGAAAAGAACCTTCTAGCACCTGAGGATCATTTCCCTGACCAACATTTCTCAGAAGGGTTTTGCTTTACATCCTAGACTTGTGAGGGCAAATATACCAAGCATTGCCACACTTGGTTACCAACTGGTTTACAATAAAAAGATTCAAAACTCATTATTATTTTTTAAAATATATTTTTATTTATTTCAGAGAAGAAAGGAGACACAGAGAGATATATAAACATCAGTGATGAGAGATAATCTGGTTGGCTGCCTCCTGCATGCCCTTTACTGGGAATCGAGCCTGCAACCCAGGCATGTGCCCTTGATTGGAATTGAACCTGGGACCCTCAGTCCATTGGCCAATGCTCTATCCACTAAGCCAAAATGGCTAGGGCAAAACTCCTTATTATTATATTTTTAAATGAACATTTATAGAACTCACCTGTCTGGTGGAAGTCAAATGAACAGCTGGGTTTGTTCATCCATTTGTCAGTTCATTTCCTGGTGGTGGCAGAATGGGAGAGAACAAGCAGCAACATAACAGTCTCTGACCCCAGTCTAGGTTTAATAACCAGATCTATCAAGGGTGCAGTGCCATTTGATTCACTCTATTGGTGAAAGCAGGTCACATAATGAGCCCCAAAGTCAAAAGGTAGAAATATATTCCTCCCAGGGAAGCTAAATGAAGGGAAGGAATATTTCTGAACGTAATTCAACCCAACACACTCATGTCGACATTGTTAAGTGATCACCGTATTCTTTTCCATTGTGTCTGAGTACAGGTTTTAAATCCTTAACAGCCACTATATTGCTAGGAAAGCTGCTAAATATGAGGGAAAAGAGAAAAAAAATCTAGTTGAGACTTCTGGTTTTGCAAATATTTAATGTATTTTATAGGCTAATAGATCTAGTTACCACATTCTATCTTTATAACAAATAAAACACCACATTTTTGTACTTTCAGAATAAATGTTGTATTGTTATTAAATTATGACTAAGTATGAAAATGTGCATATATACAATAAATATCAATGAAAATTGCCATTTGATTTGAAAATATAAGTGGTTTGTTTAGTTATTAATTTCCTATGTTGTTTGGTAAAGAGAATATATTGAGAATCTTTAATAGTAGTTTGGTACTTTTCATTTAAAAAATACCCATACAGTTTTTTCAATTTTGAAACTAAAAACTAAAAATGTATAAGAACATATATAAATGTTACAATATCAAAACCACCAACACAAACACTTCTAGTCCACTTATTGTAAATCATTCTGATAAATACTAAGAAGATATGTAGTTTTCATTTATTTATTTTTGAATTAATCTTTTAAAATATATCAAATTTTTCTTCTTCCAAATGACTTCCTTTACATTTTAATGTAAACATTTTGATGCTTCCTTGACATAATTCATTTAAACATTAAAAAGAAGTAAAATTTGCAGATTCAGTATAAAATATCCTATTGCAACTTGATTTCTATAACATAAGCATTGTGTTAATATATAAAAAGTAAAATTTGCTTCTAATGAACTAGCATGAGAAAGAGAAGTTTCCTGTTAAACAAGTGTAAAATGCTTAAGCTGACCACAGAAAGAATGGGTCTGGATAGAGTATGCAGGTCTGGATTTTATCTGTAAGTGAGTATATAGGCAACAAGTTAGCTCTCAAATTGAGCACTTTAATAAAAAACAACCAATATGTCATTAATCTAAATAATAAATGACACTGTTAAATTCCTAAAAAAGGCTTTCTTTAAATTGCATTTATTAATCAGCATATATTTAGGTGGGTGGGGACAGAATCTTTTTACAAAATTGCCCATAGGTAGAAAGCAATTCAGCAACCTTGAGGCATAACTACTATCATTTTAAAGGGATTTGTAAAATAAAGTAAAAACAGGCATGGGAGTAATTAGGTTTGCGGAAGCTGGGATGAAAATGTAACTGTAAAGTGGCCTCTGGATCTCCTACAATAGAAACAACTAATTAATCTTTCTCTCCTAGTCATCCATTCTCTCCACTCCCTTCATCCTCGGCTACAAGGTTTGTATGTTGGAAAGATGGCTGGAAAGCCAAGAGCTTCCGGCATTTCCTCTGGTAACTGGGCAGAGTGACTCCCTTGTTTCCCACAGCCTCCCTGCGAGGTGCCCTCTGCAGCAATAGTGGTTATGCAGGGAGATGTCTCCATGTGGCCCTGAGTCTGAGCCCTGCCTTTCTTTACTAGGCAGCCACCTGGCTCTGTGCAAGGTAGTTGAGACCCTTGAGCATAATTTCCCATCTTAGTAGTGAAAGATGTTAGGGACTTTCTTTAAGTAATTTCAATGTTGTGAGTCATTTGTAAACTATAAAGAAAAATAAAATTTGATGATGATGGTAGTGCTTAGTTTAGACACAATTTCATATTTTATTAACTAAACCTCATTATACTAATTGCTTCCAATTATCTTAGGGAAGTGGTCAGCAAACTCATTAGTCAACAGAGCCAAATATCAACAGTGCAATGATTGAAATTTCTTTTGAGAGCCAAATTTTTTAAACTTAAACTTCTTCTAACGCCACTTCTTCAAAACAGACTCGCCCAGAGACCATGGTATTTTGTGGAAGATCCACACTCAAGCGGCCAAAGAGCCACATGTGCCTCAAGAGCCGCAGTTTGCTGATCATGGCCTTAGGGTAAAGTCATGCTGCTTACTCTGAGATAAAGTCTTGTCTGGTGTAACATTCCATTATCAGGCTAAATTTTAAAACACTCACCCTTTCTTTTGAACCTTGGTAACATTTCCCCATTGGCCTATATAAGCAATTTCAAATTCTTAAAAACATTTTCATTTAAAGACTTCAACAGGCTTCAGAAGGGTGAACCTTCCACAACACAACTAGTTCACCACCTTAACAACATAGACATTCTAACCAAAATTCACCAAATTTCTAACCAAATTTCCCATACTTGTTTAAGATCTGCATTGAATTATTTATTTTATATTTAACATCTCGAGAGAGAAAGTAGCATGCCCAGGAACTGAGATCCAAACTACATTGAAACAATGCATTTTATGTAGGGGAATGAATTGCAATATTTACTTCAGGTTCATTATTTTCTATCGACTAGCACTTAACATGTAACATATACACTCTCCTACTAAGAGAGATATTTGAGAAATATAGGAAAGCTCATCTAACACATTAAGAAAAAAATTCCACAAGGTAGATATGTTATAGAAAACATCTCATGCAACTTTTATAGTTTCTATATGTAGCCTAAGCCCTCAAATAATCTGGTCTATTGTGTTTTCAGAAAGTCAGTGTAGTCAGTCCCAGCCTTGTGGGCCAATGGGTGAGCACTGACCTGTGAACCAGGAGGCTCACAGTTCCATTCCCAGTCAGGGCACATGCCTGGGTTGCAGTCTCGATCCTCAGGAGGGGGCATGCCGGAGGCAGCTGATCATGTTTCTCTCTCATCATTGATGTTTCTATCTCTCGCTCCTTCTCTCCACCCCTCTAAAATCAATAAAAATAGACTTAAAAAATAAAAGTAAGAAAATCATTGTAAATATGGAGTAAAAGATATCTCTAATGACTACATGCACATAATTATACAATGTAATTAATATAGGGGAAATAACCAATATTTAAGATGTATATACCAGTGGAAATTTGAAAGAATAGAAACTTGATTTAAAAAATAGTACCTGTATCAAAAGAACAATTAAATTCTTGCAATGACTCCCTGTCTTTTTGAAAACTTGGGTTTCACTTAAATAGCTTCACTTTTATGAAGCTTTACAGTCTTCTCTTAAATGCATTCAGAAAGATCAGAGACCTTTTAAAATGAGTAAAAAGTATGTAATCCAAGGAGTATATTACACCTCATTTAGGGATCGTGAGTAATGTTGAGGACCAATAGTGAACAATCTCCTGTTGTTCTTTTCTGTCTGTTTTTATGTTTTGTTTTTAAGGCATGGAAAATTAGAACACTAGTCAATATCTAATGGTCAGAGGACAATTTTGAAGTAAAGAAATATAATTCTGTACCTTATCTATTAGTTTCATTACAGTGTGATTTGCTAATTAACACAGAGAGAATAGTTCAAGATTTCTAAATTCTCATTCCTTGGAGGATTGTTTCTATTGATTTTTCATGCTTTTGTAAAAATATTATGTGAAGGCTATTATTTTTCACTTACCTATCCTTTTCTGTTTGGGCAATTTATATACGACATGCATAAAAGTAACTTTTTATTTCATGAATATAAAACATTAATCCATGATTATAATCCAAACATCATATCCTACAAATTATGAGACATAAAAGACAACTTAAATATGCTACCACACACAACAGGGAGGGGAAGCGGAAAAGAAGGTCTTAGATAAATATTTCTATAAACTCAGAGGCAAGTTTCTCTGTGTCCTTCATGCTACCAGTAGCTGACCAATGAATGCAGAATTTCTCTCTTTGATGAGTGTGGCAATTATTGTAGTCCCTTGTCTTAAACTGTCCTGGAGCTTCTGCTCATCCTGAAAAGAAAGGGTAAAACAATATTTTGGAAAGATGTCACACACTAAATTTAGTAAAGAGTTACTTTCAAAATATATATGCACTTATTTAAATGTTCTCCCCAGCTTCATAGAGATATATTTGACACATAACATCGTGTAAGTTTAAGAGACATAACTCAATCATACACACACACACACACACACACACACACACACACACACACCACACTAGGGGCCTAGTGCACGAATATGTGCACCTTGAAAGGAACTGTGGACCTTGAGGCTGTGGTGGGCACAGGGGCGGGTCTCAGCCCAGCCGCCGCACCCGACCAGCCCCTCCCACTGCAGCCCTGCTCCCAAGTGCTGACAGCGCCAACCCTGTTTGCACCCATAGATGGCGGGGAGTAATTGGGGCTGGCACCAGCAGCAGGTGTGAGTGAGGTCGGCACCATCAGCAGGTGTGCCAACTGCAGGTGCTAGTGGGGTCTGCACTGGCAGTCGGTGCAAGTGGTAGCTCTGGTACCATCATCAGGTGCGAGAAGTAGCTGCTGGCCCCCATCATCCCTCAAGCATGGGGAGGTGGAGAAGCCCTGAAGGATGAGTAGGCCAGCACTGGCAGCAGGTGTGAGTGCCAGTTGGAATTGTGATGTGCAGGAACAAAGAATTTTCAGTAACCACTAGAGGCTCGCCCCAATTACAGCGACTGGTGCCCCATCCTGGTCTGGTGCTCCTGCTCACCTGCTCCATTTTCTTGCCATCGCCGATGCCTGCCATGTTCGATGTGTGCCCCCTGGTGGTCAGTGCATATCATAGTAAATGGTTGTTCCACTATTCAGTCTATTTGCATATAAGGGTTTTATATATATAGATACTAGAGGCCCAGTACATGAACTGGTGAATGGGTAGGGTCCCTGGGCCTGGCCAGCAATCAGGGCCCATCAGGGGTGGGGCCAGGCAAACCAGGGAGGAAGGGGACGTGGGAGGTTGGCTGAAAGGGGGAGGGGCCAATCGGGGAAGCCAGCTTGGGGGGAGGGACCACAGCTGGGGCCAGCTAGAGGGAGAGGCTGCTGCAAAAGGTTGGCCAGCCAGTCCTGCCCCCAATTGGGGCCCATTGGGTCTGGGACAGCCTGTGGGGAGGAGCCATGGGAGGTTGGCCAGCTGGGGGAAGGACCACAGGAGGTTGTCTGGCTTTGGGGAGGACCAGAGGACATTAGTCATCCATAGGAGGTTGGCTGTGGGAGTGCACTGACCACCAGGGGGCAGCTCCTGAGTTGAGCATCTGTCCCCTGATGGTCAGTGCATGTCGTAGCGACTGGTCAACCAATCGTTCCCATTGTAAAGGTCGCTTAGGCTTTTATAATATAGACTAGAGGCCCAGTGCATGAAATTCGTGCACTGGGGGGGGGGATCCCTCAGCCTGGACTGTCCTGTCACAGTGTGGGAGCCCTGCAATCGATCACCCCAAAGATGTAGGCCCCACCCATCTGGGGCTCCTCAATGGATTGCCCCAAAGAGGTAGGCTAGAGCCAGGGGACCTGCCTCCGCACCATGTAGAGCCAGGAGGTGGGACCCCCAGGACTCTCAGGCAGGCCTCACCACATGGGGCTGGGTCCCCCAAGCAGGCCTCTCTGTGTGGAGCTGGGGGACCCCCAGGCAGGCCTCACCTCTTGGAGCCAGGACCCCCAGGCAGGCTCTGTGCTGCACATCTAGTGTCAAGCCCAGCCCTGAGCACCTGTGTGCACCTGCTGTGCATGCAGCCATTTTGTGATGGTGTGAGGGCATCATGGCATAATGACTACTTAGGCTTTTATTAGTAAGGATATTATCAAATGATGAAGAGAATAGTTATCATATCTGTCACTTCATAGTTACTATTTGATGAGGGGAGGGATCTTAAACTTTTAAGGTCTACTCTCTTAGCAACTTTAAATTATACAATACAATTTTGTTAACTATAATCACCATGCTGTACAATACTCAGAACTTATGCACCTTGTAACTGGAAGTTTGTACCCTTTGGCCACCATCTCCTCATTTCATCCATCCCTCAGCTCCTGATAAAGACCGTTCTACACTATTTCTATGAGTTCAAGGAGCCACTGTGTAGGTTGGCTACTCTCTGGTCATGAAATTCTATGAAGCTCAGACCATAGCCACAGGCAGGGACTTGGTTCCCCAAATAAAGGAGAAATGCTTTTGCAAGCACCTTTCATTAAAGACAAAAATTATCTGCTGAAGATCACTAGAAAAAAAAAAACACAACAGATGCAATTTCAAATGCTAACACTATGAGACAAAAGATTATCCTACATAATAAAACCCTAATATGCAAATTGACCAAACTGCAGAATGACTGGTCGCTATGACACACACAGACCACCATGGGGCAGATGCTCAATGTCGGAGCTGCCCCCTGGTGGTCAGTGCGCTCCCACAGGTGGAGCACTGCTCAGCCAGAAGCCGGGTTCACGGCGGGGAGCGCAGCAGAAGTGGCGGGAGCCTCCGTGGCAGTGCTAAGGACCCCTCGAGGATGTCTGACTGGGAGAGGGCACAGGCCAGGCTGAGGGACCCCCCCCCCAGTGTACGCATGCTGTGCACTGGGCCTCTCGTTTTCTTTTACTCCAATATCTGACCAACTCTGGCTTTTCACTGAAATGTGAATATTTCATTGATGATGCAAGCCTTTTCTTCATCTTGCTCCTGGGTGTCCTCCAAAAGACTTATAAGCTTTGAGTACTAGAGTGGGGTAAGGGAGGGAAACTTGGAAGGAAATCGGATTTTTTTTTTTTTAAGTAATGAAAGGAATTTTAGGGATAAAATAAGCAGGTTTAGGGAATTTTAGGAAGAAAGAGGGTCCATGGGGGAGGAAGGCATTAGGTGAGGGCTTGGAGCCGCCAGAAGGCATACATTCAAAGACTAAAAAAGGTTCCACAGGATAAGGGGAGAGGAAGACATACATTCACAGAAGATAATGAAAAGCCACAGAGTATGGGGAAAAGGAAGCAAACTTTCACAGAGGATAGAGAAATGCTAACAAATGGCAGAAAGAAGAAAACAGATTTTCACAGGAGATAAATGTTATAAGATAAGGCGTGGGGGGAGTACTACATGGGCTTTAGCCTTTGAAACCGATCCTGTGTAACAAAATAACCAATGAGAAGAGCATGGGGGCCACAACTAATGAAGGGTTTAATTAGAAAGAGTCAGGTTCAAACGAAGAACTACAGCATGTATAAACTGGAGACAAAGGGACACAAGGTAGGATTTTTTATTTTATTCTGCCCATTAGAGAGAGAGAGAGAGCATGTATTTCCCATTTGGGGGTCACTTCCCAGGAGATCCCCTTTGGGGACACCTCTCCTCCATGGAATTTGTATATGCTTCCAATAAACTACATTTTTATTAAAGAAATATGTTAGTCCACAAATTTATTCTTCATCTTTGTGGGACAAGAACCCATGAGAAGTCTGTACCCTGAACCCCATGTTTCAGTAAGATCAGTGAAATTTGTGAAATGAGTTATCTCACAAGTTGTTAAATGTTATTTTGCCTTTGAAATCATATTGCCTATTAAAATATATTTATTCTAATCATTTGGGCTTCTTGACCCTATCAAGTGATACTGTGAGGGGAAATGAAAAGTGGAAACAGCTAACATCTTTAAGGTGTCTGGGGGAAGAACTGTGCTATGTTCCAAAAGTGGGATTTGGTCATCAGTCTCTGAACTTGGTTGGCATCAACCTTAGTGCCTTACAACCAAGTATCACCAGCACCTATTGCTTCTGCTTCCTTCACGTTTCTTGAATTAATATTTTCCCCTCAAACTGTTCCTGCCAGCATAATGTCTTCGCCCTGAATTACTGGAACAATCCCATAAACAATCTCTCTAAAGTCTTATACGGTTTTGCCCTGTATCTCACACAGCAATCAAAATACTTATTTTAAAATATCAATCTGACCCCATCCCCATCCTGCCTAAATCCTCTGAAGGCTACTTCAAACTTCAGGATCAAGTCTGAACCATTTACCTGGTAAGGACAAGAGTCTTATCCTTCCAGCCCCTTCTTAAAAAAACACAAAACACTCAAATCTCCAGGCCACACACAACTGGTGAAGATTGCCCAAGCGAGCCTTCTCCCCAAGCTTCATCCCTTTGTACCAGCTCATCCCTTTGCCAGAAAAGCCTTCCCACTCCCTTCCCAGCTCAGCTGACCCCAAGTTACTCTTTGTGGTTCCACCCACATATCAGTGACTCTTGAAATCGACCCTAACTCCTAGCCTCCAGCCAAATTTGGGTGAGACGAATCTGTTTCCACAGCTGTGAATTCCTCCAGCACACTGAATTCTAAATAGTCTTTTTTAGTTGACCATTTATTTCACCACATGATGTTTCTTGATGTAAAGAATTTTTCATTTTATCTTTGAATATGAAACACTTAGCTGAATGCCTAACACATGGTTACACTCCATAAATTATAAGGAATTCAAAGCAAAGGAGGCTCTGTGATAGAGATATCATCACTCTTTCAGTTTAACTCATTTGTTAACAATCACCATTATTGGGTTACTTTGTTTACTCCTATTTGCATGTTTAGCCAGAAGCCTTGGCGGTAGTACAAAGAAGGATATTCTCCCAGCCTTACCACGGCCACCACGGCTGGCCCTCAGTTTCTCCTGTAGGAGGATGGTGGTGAGAGACCACCTCTGTTAAGCTACTCTTCTCATCATCTTCCCGGATCCAGTTCTAAGCAGTGAAGCTGGGAAAAACACACAAGGGGCTGAATGGTGGCTACTTGGCTTCTTGCATGTGGGTTTTAAGGGCATTTCAATATTGGATTTCAAATGCTGTACTGGCTTCCAAGTCTCACAAGACCTACATCACATAAAAATAAATAAATCTAAAGCCAAATATGTTTGGGCTTAAAATGTGATTCACTTATATGCCACATCACTCATGAACAAACCAGTAAGTATTCCGAACCTGAAAAAGATACAAACCAACTATAGATATGTATTTGTCACTCTTGATTAATTAATTATAGCGTCACAAGGTTCATAATGCACATCTACTCCCAAATCTCGTTTATTAAATTAAAACATAAAACAGACGATGCTTATTAAAATTTCCCCTTCGGAAATAAACAGAAAAAGGCTATCTGTGTAGCCTCTTTGAAACCAGCTTGTACTTGTCAAAGTGAAAGCAGCACAGGAACAAATGAAGGAGGAGAAAAAATCTATTTAAGATTGTAAGGCTAGAAAAATAACATTTCCATATCTATACTCATTTTCATAGCTCCATAACTTATATATCTTTAGCTAATTAAGAATTTAAGTAGGAATAGTCCTTAAAATCCATTTACTTCTGCATATTTTATAGGCATCATTTGGGAAGATTAGAATTCAGTGAGAAGGACCTGTTATTCCACTGAATATTTGTTTTCCTTGTTTGCCTCATCTCTATTGACCATTTCACCCTTAAAAAATATGGAAATTTAAAAACTGATTAAAGAATGTGATACACAAAGTTCTAGTGGATACAAAGATCAGATAGTCAAGCAATTTATGGATTGCAAACTCATCTCACAAGTCCGTATGTCTATAAAAGTATTGATGACACAGGTTGAAAAAATGGACATTCAGATAGGTCTTTTAAAAAAGCATTTTTTGATGCCTGTGGGTATCCAAAACTGTCATTAACCCTTAATCAGGATGAAGAGTGAAAAGGCATTATAGGTGGTCATTTTATTATCATTCACATATATGTATTAATAAGTATATATACATGCATGCCTTTGTGTGTTCCAAATATCATGTAATATAAATGTTTTTTAATATTAGCACCAAGTAAGCAAGGTAAACCTGAACACTGAAAAATCATGTTGATGATGTGCACTCTTGATATGATGGGATGCAAATGGCATTCCCTTTTGTGGTCTCTTCCCCCCAAAACCCGTAACCCCAGTCTAACTCATGAGAAAACCATCAGATGAATACCAATAGAGGGGCCTCCCACAATATCTCTGTCCAGTAGTTCTCAAAACTGTCAAGGTCATCAAAAACAAGGGAAATCTGAGAAACTGTCACAGCCACGAGGAACCTGAGAATACCTGACAACAAAGTCATATGGTTTTCTAAATAAATAAATAAATAAATAAATAAATAAATGAAACAACATTAGGCAAAACTAAGGAAATCTAAACAAAATCTGGACTGTAGTTGTTAATAGGGGAAACTGCGTGCAGGCCAGCTATGAACTCGGTATGACTGTCTCAATATTTCTGTGAATCTAAAAAAAAGAAGTGGATTATTTTTCAAATAAGTTAGGTATGTGTTTAATTGCAGAGTCCAGAATAAACAAGAAATATTTTGGGAACAAGAAATTATGATTAATTTTTATTGTAGCATGGAAGCTAAACCTTCCAAAGGTATTGTAGAAAAGTGGGCATCCAAATTTCCATAGTAAGGAAAAAAAAATTAACTAAATTAAATTTATCAGCACTTCATTTACAATCTATAACTTTAGCAATTTCCAGGTTTCAGATTTACCTTGATTTCTACTCACCAGCCATGAAGAGCACAAGCTATAAACATGGCACAACAATGTTCACACTCCCATGCATTAAAAATCCTACACTTGTTGAATTTAAAGAAAAACAAGAATATCTTTAATTATATGGGTTAAAGTCTGCATTATTGCTATAATTGCAATTACTTATTTTATATTATCACTAAAGGCCTGGTGCACAAATTTGTGCACATTGAAAGGAAATTAGAAATATTTTAATATCATTATTCGTCCTTTCTCTATAATAGAAGTGTCAACCAAATTCATGATGGACAATGACAGATAGAAACACATGTGCGATTGGTGCCAGCGAGAGCATTATATCCTATATAATAAAAGAGAAACATGTAAATTGACCATACCTCCACTATGCTCACCACCAATTAGGAGTGAGAATGCAAATTAACTCAACAAAGATGGCAGGTTAATTTGCATACACAGGCACCTGGTGGTGAGCAGAGTGGGAGAGCCAGCAGAGAGTGAAGCACCTTGGGGGACTTGGCTCCCCAAGCTGCCATACGGAGAGCAGAGAGGGAGAGTTGGTGATTTGGAGGACTTGGCAAAGCAGGAGGCCATGGGACAGAGACAGAGCAGGAAGTAAAAACCTAGAGCACCAGGAATGCTGGGAATCACAGTTCTGGTGGCAGATGGATCTAGACACTAGAACAAAGTGAGTCTGGAGCAAGTTACTGTTGCGGTGGGAGATGGAGGGAAAGCAACGGTGAGAGACATAAATAAAATCAGAGTGTCTAGGAAAAATTAAAGGGAAGATATCCTAAGATTTCCACCAATGAAGCAAAGAAAAAAAAATGCCTCTATTATTCTGTGAGCAACAAACCAAACTGGGTTGGGGTCTCAGACAATTCACTCAGATGATTGCAAAGACAGACAAATTCCCAATTGGAGAGGGCTCCCCTGAAGGCTCCCAGGTTGGAGAGTGTGCAGGTCAGGCTGAGCGATCCATCCCCTGTGCACAAATCTTCATGCACTGGGCCCCTAGTATATAGATAAACTTGCTCAATTAGACTTGCTTTCTCATTTAGCTAAACTTTTTTAGCCCAGTGAAACACCTCAACTTCTCTTTCAGGTAACTGTCAGCAACACAGCAGTAAATATCAACATGAAGCAGATTATTATTGTAGATTACGCAGGGAGAACAAAAGGTGAAATGTTTACAGCAGTATTTGACTATATTCTACACAATGAGAAAACCTTAAGTAATTTTCAAGTTCCACCATTTCTTACTTCTTTTAAGTCAGGTCAAGTTTCTAAACTTTCTAAATCTCCTTTTTTTGGCTAATGAAAGAAAACAGAATTCTACCGAGTCTCCTATCTACCTATTCCAGGACTTCTGTGGTGATCAAATGAGATGAGGCACTTGAAAATGCTTCACAGACATTTGGTTTAAGTTTGTTTGAATTTTATAGTCTTCAATAAAAGGCCCAAGAAAGAATGATATGAACAATTCACAAGGTCTCAGCTTTCTGCTGACAGAAGATGGAGAATGACAGCAGCACCTCCACAGTTTGGAGGAGCTGCTCCTTTTTCTCCTCCTCACCACCCACCTCACAAGGAAAGTCTGCTGTTCCAGAAGCAAATTACTAAGAAGTTGTACCTTGCAAGTGTGTTCAAATAGTCAGTTTCCTATAATGCACATGTCTTCAGAATTCTTACTTTCTGTCTCTTTCAATGTTTGCCTTTGGCAAAACTGCTACCAGTATACAAAAACACAAAAAACTTTCTTTGAAAGTATATTTTAAAACATTAAATGCTATCATTGTACCACACAGGTCTCAGTACTTGAATGAAAGAGGTATAAACAAATGATGGTATTATTCTACATATGAGTTTATATGATAACAAATCAAATTTAGTACAAATGATGGTATGCTGTTAGAATCACATTTATGTGGACTTTGTAAAACACTGTCTCAAAGAATAGCAGGAAAAGCTATGACATCATTGTTGTCCAAATCTTTATAAACAACCAGAAAGGAAATCTTAGAGATAATCATCCTCCACACATATTATACCTAAAGAACATAATGAACTTCAATTGTAACTCAGTTGAAAGGAAAACTGTAAAGGAAAATATATGTATATATATTTAGGCTTTAGATGTCTCAAGGGATTACACAGCCCTTCCTGAAGGGTAAACTTTAGGATGTCTCAGCAAATTCCATGCCGAAAGCCTAATTAAATTCTTATAAGTTACAAAGCTCTCCTGAATTTCAGATGCTTATATTTTGATATAAATATTCTTCTTCCTTCCATTCTTATTTTGGTGAACTCATGCAAGAATCACCTCAGTGCCACAAAATTTCACTCTATATAAACAAATAAAAGTATACAGAGAGAGATCTACAAATATCTATATCTATCTACTCATAATATACCATTATGAAAACCCTTACTTGTAGACTTTATAAGCATTTTAACAGTTTTGTTACATTTATAAAATAATTTCAAATTTTAAAAAATCTACACATTTTGCTGATTTGGAAGGAAAAAAAATCTAGTGGTAACACACTGTCCCCTAGTGGAGATGAAAATAAATGTTTGGTGTTTGTAAATTTCCCAAACTGCAGGAAAATGCAGACAGTCTACCTATTGATAGAATTTGAGAAAAACAAAACAGTCTTCTCCAAATGAAAGCATTTTCCTCTTGCTCATTTGAAAGAACTATGACCTAAAATCTCAATAATAAAGTACTTGTGAACATGCACTTGGGTTTACTTATGAACACATGGGAGTTTTCATCTCCTTTATTCTCTGTGCTTAGCACAATGCCTTGCCCCTTCTGTAGGTACTCAATCAGTATGTGTGGAAGGAGGGAATTAAGAAAAAATGATTGGTCAGTAAAACTCTGGGGGGAAGCACTGTGACTTTGCTAACTAAGAAAAACCTGAACTGATGCAGTGCTAAGAGCCAGAGTGTAGTGGGGTAAAACACGGGCAGCCGAAAGCACCAGACGTCTGGCCTGAGAAAAAGGCAGCTCATTATTGTGTCAATTATTTCTAGATCTGGGACTTGTCACACTGCCATGCTTCATTTTCTTACACCATCATTCATAACATAAATTCCACAACTTCATGAAGTTGAAAGAGTGATCTCATACACAATGTCCCTTTTAATTAGCAAAACTGTTGTGATCTTACACAACCCCCCCGCCCCAACAGTTACCACGTCCTGTGAGTTTCCTGCTGTGCCATCCTGCAACCAGTCAGACCCTGCCCACTCGAAGTCGACAGCCACACCATCCTGGAGCTGGATTCCCCCAGGATGCACTCACTGACTACTTCTCTTTGCCTTTGGCTACTGCTCTAACCTCATTACAACCACCATTTTCATTATATCAAACCCACATTTCTTTCAGCACAAACTTTATCTGAGCATTCGAGGCCATCAACAAACAACCTAATCAACTCCTCTAACCACAGTTCTCACTCTAGGCATATGCCATCCTGTTATTCCTTCTCCATTCAAAATGTTTCTCAACAACTTGCTTTCTATTCATGTTGATTTCCAAATACTTTACCTGTGACAGTTTCCTTGTACAAAATCATCTATTTTACTGAACATCAGATATTTTCACTGTCATGGTCTCACAATTCCTTAGTGATATATTTTGTAAGTTCACATACGTATATACCTTATTTTCTTAGCTAAATTGTAGATAGCAAAAGACAACTCTTTTGACTTCAATTGTAACTCAAAGTACTATGCTCATAGTAGATACTCAATAAATATTCACTAACTGGATTAATTTGCTAATCAATTCTATAAAGATCTGACTTATATATGACTATTAAGACATCTTTGAAACATTAAAGTTTTTAGATAAAAGATATATCATTATAAAATAACAAAAAACAAACAACCATATCTGTACATGGAAACCAGAACAATGTCAAAAGCTAGAATTTTGTGCTACGTAACTCCCTCTTCTGTGAAAGAATGCCTGGTCTGCAAGACAGGCGTAAGGGACACTGGTAAATTTACACTAACATACTCAAGTATGGGCAATAAAGGCAGACGATGAGGTGGTGTTCTCTTCGATGAGGTATCTGTACAAGAAGAAAAACTAAATACCACGCATTGGTGGGTAAGGGGTATGTTGTTGTAATGCAGAAGAAATGAAAATAAGGGAAGAAAGATTACTCAGAAAAGTTTCTTTTTTAGGGGATGGCCCAGATGTTAGTAGAAAAACTTGATAATTTCTCCTGAAGCAGAAAGACTGGTTAATTTCCCCCCATAAAATATAGTTTCAATGTTTTAATTACAAACTTAATGCAAAGAATGAAGTTGAGTGATTCAAACATATCTTCCTGGTAGCAACGTGTGTGTGTGTGTGTGTGTGTGTGTGTGTGTGTGTGTATGTGAGCGAGGGAGAGGGAGAGAGAGAGAGAAAGAGAGAGAGAGAGAGAGAAAGTTACTGTTAGAAAAATTTGAGCAGTGAAAAAAAGAAAAAGATGTCTGGTTAACTACATTAAACTCCTATATGTTGGTTAAATGGGTCAATAACTAGCCCTCGGTGGTCCGCATCTGTCTCTTGCCTCAACAATGTTTGGAAGGAAGAGACCTAGGGACACCTCTTCTTCCAGCCTCAGACCACTCTCCTGTGTCTTATCCAGTCACCACTTACAGAACCATCTCCGAGACCAGCCAACACACCGTTTTTTTTTTTCTACTTTAACTCCTTATTGCCGAACAACCATTAGCTCCCAAATTCGCCAGCATTATTCCACCGAGATGGAGGCTGCAGCCAACTGCCTGCCCAGCCTCCATCTGCGGGCCTCCCACACCTACCTCTCTGTCGGCTTCTATTTTGACCAAGATGATGTGGCTCTCGAGGGTGTAGGCCACTGCTCCAGCGAGTTGGCCTAGGAGAAGGCCTAGGAGAAGTGCAAGGATGCTGAGAATCTCTTAAAGTTGCAAAACCAGCCTCCACACAGTGAGCGGCCAAACTCAGGGAAGGCGCCATGGCCTTGGAGAGGAACCCGAACCAGGCCCTCTTGGAGCTGCACACGCAGGGTTCTACCTTTGCAGAGCTCAGCTCCGGGACTTCCAGGAGAACCACTTCCTGGGTGAGGAGGTGAAACGCATCAGGAAGATGGTCAACACCTGCCTCACCTCCCAGGCAGCCGGCCCCCAGGCTGCGCTGGACAAGTATCTATTAGAGAGGCTCACCCTTTGAGGGGCTCTCTACATTTCCCCGGTGTCTGTCTTTTACCTGAGCTTCTCCCCAAAATTTCTAGCCATTCTTTTAACCAACCTTATACCCTCTTCCATGGATTGGACCAAATAAAACAATAGAGGGGGAAAAAAAAAACAATAGGGGGGAAAAAAGTTCATTCATTCTCTTCCTAAAAGGAGGCTTTAATTGCAACCTACAAAAAAAAAAAAAAAAAAAAAGGAGTTTTATTCTGACCAGACTGGTGCTGGTCAGTCTTAACTAGAAAAAGACTAGTCTGGTAAAATTTCCTCCCAGAATTGAAGCAGAAATAGGTCCTTTTCATGAAGAAGATGGTAGATTACTTGTAGCGCTTTTTCCCAATAAGGAGTAAAAAAAAAAATGTCAGCAGCGATGTAAAACAACTAAGTGGAAAGAACTTTCTAGAATCTTCAGAATTAAATATCTTCTCTATCTTCTCTGAAATGAGACTACAAAGTGAAGACAACATATTAGATGTTTTCTGATTTTTAGCCTCAGAGAGATTCAAGAGAATGATCCAGTCATAGAAGTATGCACAAAGTAGAAATAATTTTATGTCACAAAATATTTCGTCTAGATACTAAATAAATGTATTTGAATCAAAAACTTCATTTGAGGTGGTGTAAACCTACTTTGTCTACAGAAAGATGAATTAAGTAAATAGAAGACAGACTTGAAAATGTCTAGAACTCAGAAGAATGAAGAAGTAAAAATGGTATGAGAAAGTTCAAGGTGTTAATTTAAAAACTAAATTATTCAAGGTTAAACCTGGGGAGAAATCACAATAAATATTACAAAGTCATTATAAATAAAATGTGGAAGGAAATTCCATGATGAGAATAATTATGAAAGCGTGCAGGAGGAACCAAGATGGCAGCATAGGTAAACACCTATCTTGCTGCCCCACACAACAATTCCAAAACTACAACTTAATGACAGAACAAACATCATCCAGAATCACTGGAAAGCTGGTTGAGTGAAAATTCCACAAATAAAAGTAAAGATAGGACACTGTGACTCAGAGGAGCGGCGGCGAACAGCGTTGAAGATACGCACACAGAGAGGTTTAGAGTCATGCATACGCGCCAGCTGAGAGGCGGGCGGCTGCAAACCCGGCTGGCTTTCTCCAACGGGGAGGGCGGAGGCGCCCAACTGCACTGATTCCCCAGTTCCCGGCAAGGTCCAGGGAGCCCACACCCATACAGGGTAGAACCGGGCAGTGGGAAAACATGCTGAAGCCAGGCGCGGCAGAGGTCTGCGAGCTTGTGGAGAGGGCATGTAAACTTGGAACAGCAGTTTGCAGGTAAACTTAGGAACAGAAGTGTGCAACCCCGCAGAGAGGACTTGTGACTTGCTCCCTCGTTCGGGAGACCACCGGACTGCATTGTGTTGCAACCCTGGGCGAGACTTTGGGGGTACGGACTCATTTGGGGAGAGGCTGAGTTGTCTGGCAGAGGGTGAAGATTGGCGGCGGCTTTCTCTCAGAGGTGCGTGCAGCCATTACCACCTGGCACAGAGACTCACGTGCCGCATAGGGCGCAGCTGATGCTGCCTGCTCAGCCTGGAGACTCCGCCCATCCAACCTGAACACAAGTTACCCTCACAGCCAATTGGCCTGGAGGTCAAACCCTTCTAGTGCTAACAACAATAAGCTGGGCTTAACTTCAACAATACTGTACAACCCATAAAGGGCTGCATCAAGAGTATCTACCTCAGGTAACTGGGGAGGCTGAGCTACTGTCCCTTAGAGGACATCTACCACACAAAGCTAATGTACCAACTCAGAAAAGCAGCCACAATGCAGAGAAATGGAAAGAAATCAGATGTGAAAGAAATGAGGAAAAAAGACGACTAGACATAGAGTTCAAAACCACGGTTATAAGGTTTTTTAAGAGGCTCCTAGAAAAGGCTGAGACCTACAAGGAAATGAACAAGACCTATGAGGATATGAAAAAGGACCAACTAGAAATTAAGACTACACTGACTGAAATAAAAAAATATTATATAAAGACCTAAAAGTAGTCCAGACAACCGCAAGAACCAAGTCAAAGATTTGAAATACAAAGAAGCAAAATCCACTCAGCCGGAAAAGCAAGAAGCAAAAAGAATCCAAAAAATTGACGATAGTGTAAGGGGCCTCTTGGACAACCTCATGCATACCAACATCTGACTTATAGGGGTGCCAGAAAAAGAAAGAGAGAAAGATAATGAAAATCTACTTGAAGAAATAGTGACCAAAAACTTCCCCCACCTGGTGAAAGAAATTGACTTAAAAGCCCCAGAAGTTTACAGAACCCCCAAATATAGGAATCTAAAGAGGACACATCATAATTAAAATGCCAAGGGCAAAAGAAAAAGAGAGAATATTAAAAGCAGCAAGAGAAAAACAGTTAGTTACCTATAAGGGAGCACCCATACGATTGTCGGTGGATTTCTCAACAGAAAAGATGCAGACCAGACGGGAGTGGCAAGAGATATTCAAAGTGATAAATAGCAAGAATCTACAACCAAGACTACTCTATCCAGCAAAGCTATCATTCAGAATTGAAGGTCAGATAAAGTGCTTCACAGATAAGAAAAAGCTAAAGGAGTTCATCACCGCCAAACCAATATTATATGAATTGCTGAAAGATATTCTATAAGAAGAGGAAGAATAAAAAGGTAAAAATATGAATTATGAACAACAAATACACATCCATCAACAAATGAACCGAAAAATCAAGTGAATTAATAATCCAATGAACAGGATAAACTGGTGAATATAATAGAATCATGGACATAGAGAGGGAATCGACTGACAATTCTTGGGGAGAAAAGGGGTGTGGGAGGTACAGCAAGAGACTGGACAAAAATCATGCACCTATGGGAGAGGACAATGTGGGGGAGATGAGGGCGGATGGGTACCGGGTGGAGAGAAGCTATAGGGGAAAAAAAGGGAAACAATGTAATTAATAAACTGAACAATAAAGATGAAAAATTTAAAAAAGTGTGCAAATTATCAGGTGTCATTTAGTGCTTTACAAAATTACTAATAGAAACTCAAAAGGAAGCCATATCCAGATGATACATTCAAACTTAAAAGATAAAAATTCAACACCTTCTAGCAGACAATACAGATTATTTTGATTAAATAAGAATAGCTGATGTGTAACTTTTCTGAAATGCTAAATACAACCAAAAAATGAGATTTAAGAAAAAAGATTATCTAAGAATCGAGGCTATCTGACAGAACAAAAAAGAAAACATTGTGGAATATGCAAGGGAGCATATGAGTGAAATACAAAATGAGTGCATACTCACTAGTGGAGCATTTCTTTAAAAAAGGTATTTAAATGTTTACTTTATCTAACAGTGAGATAAGTGAGAAAAAAAAGTGGGACTACTTTCAATGATTTTATTTCAGGAACTCAGCTAATACCAGGCTATAAACTATATATTAAGATGTAAAGAAACAGACATAAGAGTTTTATTCCCTTGTGAAATATGTAGTCAGCCAATTCAAATAAATGCATAAATGCATTCATAATTACAACTTAAGAAGGTAACAACAAACGAATTTAATATAAAACATAAATCCAGCATTAGAATTTTCATGCACAAAATATTTTTAGAACTATCTAAAAGACATCCAATTAAGTGAACATGAAATCACAAAAATGATGAAGCTAGACTAGATTTTAAAAAGAAATACAGTCATGCCAGCATGGTTCAGTGGTTGAGCATAGAACTATGAACCAGGAGGTCACGGTTCAATTCTAGGTCAGGGCACATGCCTGGGTTGCAGGCTTGATCCCCAGTATGAGGTGTGCAGGAGGCAGCCAATCAATGATTTTCTCTCATCATTGATGTTTCTATCTCTCTCTCCCTCTCCCTTCCTCTCTGAAATCAATAAAAATATATTTTAAAAATAAATAAACAAATAAATACAGGTTAAAAAGTTTTACAAATGAAATACATTGCTGAATTTAAGGCAAGAAAAAACAAATCTCAAAATATGTGTCAAACAACAAATTAGACAAAGCTGAAAAGAGAATTATTGAAACTTAGGACAGAATTGAAGAAATTACATAGAATTCATATCAGAGGAAACAAGGAGTAGAAAACATAAATAAAAGTTAAGAGCTTTGGGAGATATGATAAGAATTTCTATATGTATTTAATTAAAATCCCAGAAATATAGGATGGACAAATAATAAATAAGTTATTACTAAAAAATATCCAGAAGAAGTTATCAAATACATGAATTCATTCATAAAGGAAACCCAATGAATTCCATGATGGAAAACAACAACAACAACAACAAACTCAACAAGTAGACAAACTAGAAAACTGATAGAAATAGACAATATTAATGAGAGAAGAGAAGACACCAATAGAGGACTAACAATTAGACTTACAACAGGCTTTCTCATAACAACAATGACAGTAAGAACACAATGATATTTGGCAAAGTGCTAAACACAAAATGCAAAAATTAACTCTCTGTTAATTACACACACACACACACACACACACACAGAGAGAGAGAGAGAGAGAGAGAGAGAGAGAGAGAGAGAGAGAGAGAGGTGAGCAGAAGTAGACTTACAGTTCTAATATAAATAATACAAGAACTAATAAATAAATAACAGTACAAGAATAAACTGTTCCACATACTCACAACTATAAATATACTTTTGCCACATCCTTAAAGTATCAACAGCAAATGCTTACACCCTTCTACAAACACTATGAAGAATGAAGATAGAATATGGGCTTCTCAGATAAACAAAACATAAAAGTATTCCTAAAAATACTCTCATACTAAAGGAAGTACTCAAGTGCACAAGAAAAATAATTTTTAGATGGAAGGTCTAATAGGGTAAAAATAAAGAAGTGCATTAAAATAAATACATACACCTAAAAAAATTTCCAAAAAAAAATCAAACTAATTTTTAAATACAAGGACATTTAATATAACAATAGAAAGATATTGATAAGAACAGCAGCAAAAAATGTGAAAGGTGAATAATCAAGCAAAATGTTCCAAAACCATGAAATTGTTGAGAATGTAATTAAATATTAATTTTAGATTTTTGCATAAATATGCAGTCAGATTTCAAAACACACCTAAATGTTTAACAATAGAAAAAATAAAGTCAGAAAAAAAACACACAACATAATTGAGGCTTCTGGGAGGTTAAAGCCAATGGCAGTTCCCTCACTACTTTTCCAAAAGTTGTATCAAACAACAAGAGGAGCAAACAAAACACACACACAGAAAACCACCAAATTTCCATGAGCAATTTTTCATTCCTGTCATAAAGGCAACATAGGCAGACTGAAAAGAACTTGGGAAGAAGGAAGAGGGGAACTACTGATGAATGTAAAGTCAATCTAAAACCATCATCAAAAAGAGTCAGCCTGCCTTAAGTGTGAAACATCAGGTGGATCTATAACTAGAATGACCATTGGAAAGTGACTTTAAGTGGCAGTCTACTCCTGGCAAAGAAAAACACAAAAAGGAAGAAAGAAGCAATCTCTGGCAATTTAGTGATAAAGGGAAAAAGAAGAAAAAGAAAAAATATATAGAGTCCCAAAATGCAAAGGTACCCAAACTATAAAGTTGAAGGACACACAACTCCTCCCATCACCATTGAAAAAGAAAAATTAACTAAAGAAGCTGGGTTTTGCTACATTGACAGAAGAGGGCGGTATTGAATTAGGTATCCTGTAAACTAGCCAAATATACACACACAGAGAAAAATAGGTGAGGACTTAGTACAACTATACAGAGAATTACACAAATGAAAGAAAAAAAAATCAACCACCTCCATTAATGAACTACCTTCCATGTCCCTCTCCCAAAAAAGAAATAAACAAAAATCAATAAAATAAAGCACACAAAACTCCAAACTGAATAGAATTTTTGCAAAGTTTTGACTTCCAGACCAATGTTAATTATTTCAGACATTCCAAAAAATAAAACAACCAAAATGAAGGGATAATCCAAAATTGATTACTTACAACATGAAATAAACACAAATATAAATAACCAAACAGAAGAGGGTGGAAAAGAAAATAACTAACCTAATTAACTTTGTAAAATAGTATTTTGATTCTATACTTTAGGACATAAATCTATATACAACTATCATACTCTAATAAGTAAATTTGTTATTCCAGAGATATGGGTCAGCAGTTCTGAAATTATATTTATATGTATTCCAGCATTGAACAAGTAAATACATGGTTGATAATAAAAGCCAGATTCCACACTGTTGGAAAAAGAGATTATATATAAGGAAAAGGAGAGCCTAGAAATGTTGAATTGGAAACATAGAATTCAGTACAAACTTATGGTTTATTTTAGACAAATGGTATGTTATACATAAACACAAACATACAGAAAGAAAAATATGTGTATACAAATACATCTTTTCCCTAGCAATATCTGCTGAAAGGGCTAACAAACAAAGATACTCTGGAAGCAATGAGCACCCTTATTGACCAGCACTTGGTTTCTAAATACCATTATATAATAAAAGAAATTTGGGTTCCTTGGAGAATGCTGATTACAAGGCTGGGTGATAAAAAAGAATAAGATGAGCCTAAAACATCTTTTGAGAACAATCTGTTGAGAATATTTTAAAATACAATAGAAGGTAACAGGAAGGGGCTTCCAATGACCAAATCTGACACAATTTGAGCAACAAAAATAATGAAATTTTAAGCAGAACCTATGAAATAAAATTAATACTATATGTCCATCTATATATATAAAAGCCAAAGTGACTGTTATGACTGGATGACAGGATGACCGGCTGGTAGCTATGACATGCACTGACTACTCACTACCGGGGGCAGACGCTCAACACTGGAGCTGCTTCCTGGTGGTCAGTGTGCTCTCACAGCCAACCTCCCACCACCAGCCAACCTCCCACAGTACCTCCCACCTCCGCCAGCCAGCCCCAATAGGGACTGCACAAGATGGCCTCGATTGGCCCTGATCGCCGACCTGGCCAAGGGACCCCACCCATGCACAGATTTCTGCACTGGGCCTCTAGTAGATGGATAAAAGAGAAAGGGAGACTGAAAGTATGAGTGTTAGAAGGAAATAGCTCTTTCTTATTGTAGAATTCCAGTTAGTAAATTTTTTGAAAGAAGGGTGGAAACAGAGAATCACCATTTGACAAGCATTACTATATAATTATTTCTAGCAAGATCCATCAATACATATTAAAATTAACTTGTGAAACTATGTTAATTACTGGTATATTTATGTAGTATTAAAGTAACCCTCACTAGATATTTATTATTTATAAGAGGAAAAATAGTAAGTTTTCAATGAATACACCTGGCAGGCACCACCTTAACTAAGGTATCGGAATTAACATCAGCAGTAGTGAGACACATCATGTAAGCCCTGAAATAATGCACTGAGAAGAATACATTACTTCTGTAGTGATCTTGCCAAGATGCATAGTCTGAATTTATTCATCACAAAACATCAAACTTAAATTGAGAGAAATTATACAATATTACAGGCCAATATTTATCAAAAGTGCAAGGCCATCAAGATAAAGACTGATGATGTGTCCCTGATTAAATGACACTAAAAAGAGATGACAACAAAATACATCATGTGTTCCAGGATTGGATCCTGGACCAGAAAAAAAGATAACAGTGGAAATATTGACAAAATATAATAACATTTGTAGACTAGATAATAGTGTCTTATCAATGTTAATTTCCAGATTTTGATATTGTAATGCATAGGATTTAATACTGGGGATTCTGGATCAAGGCTATGCAGGAATTCTTCATAATATTTTTTAATTTCACATTTTATACAAAGTCAACACAATATACATTGATTAAATCATAATTGATTTGATGTTAATAAGAAAGGAAAAAGTAAATATGCATGTGAAATTCAAGAAACAATCAGCACTAGTATGAAACAGAATTGTACCTTACAAAATCATTAGGGAAAAAAGTAAAGAAAATATAACATACACTATGAGATAAATTCTATTACTCAGAAACTTAAACTAAGGGAGATTTAATAACTTGTCCAAACCCATATAGACAGTGAATGAAAAAAATCATACTTGAAACCAAAATCAGAATCCAAAGAGTCCAAACACTTAATAATATTAGGGACATTCTTATCTAAGAAAACATGCTTCTAAATGACTATATCCAATAACTGTCTAGCTTAGTTTAATATTGAATTAAAAAATATAATTCTTGTTGGGATATTTAAGACTCAGCAGCAAAAACAAAATTACTAATTTATGTTTAATGATATAAGTACAAAGATGAGAGAACTCAATCTCTTGAGTCAAGAATAATAAAATCTCTATTTGTAAGCAATTGGGACATTGATTCCAGAATTAATAACATTCAGATAAGAGGTAAAGGCAAGCATTTTTCAGTGACTAAATTTTACAAGAGGAGTTCTGTAAAACAGATGTATGGAACATAAAGCAAAAATGTATCGAGTAAAAATGTCACTTTCCTTTACAGTTTATATGGTCAGGCATACACATTGCAAAGGTAAGCAGGAAGCCTGTCAGTTTCAGGAACTGTCCCGCTCTAAAATAAGAAGTCATAGGGAACAACAAATACCAGAGTCAAGATGCTGAAGCGAAGGCAGAAATAAAAACTCAAACCAAAACATACACTGATTTCACTGTCATGGTTGGTTGGGTTTGGCATGATCCCTGGCAGGCTCTGTTTTACATTGAGAAATGATGAACGTTGGCTTTCTCTGCCGACATGTTTTCAGTGAGGTGTAGAACATAGGAAAGGCTAAGCAACATCTTAATGATTGCTCCAACATTATAATAAACTGAGCAAGATCTGGGAGAGCACAAATAAGGAGCACATTAGAAATCTCCCGTGGCACCCTGGAAACCTTACAAAGGAAACGCTGACATGTTTTCCATTCACTCAGCCTAAAGCACAATTCTCCAGTTTCCTGGATATACTAATTTCATAAAGAATAATTGAAGTGTCATATAGAACACACACAATCAAAAAGAAAAGAAGGGCTACAGAATCTTTCTTCCTTTTAATTGTTGATTCGTTCTGATTGGGAATGGATGGCTTTTCCAAGACAAATGAATGCCTGATGGCTACTAAATAATTAAAATGCTAGCAAAGAGAAGTAATAATTACCAAAAAAATGTAAATGAAAAGAGTGAGAGATACAAGTGAATATTGAACACTGAGTTATAAAAGTAAAAAAATAATTGATAATCTTTATAGAAATGTACTAAAGATAAGACATTTAAAAGTAAACCCAACTTCAACAACAGAAAGGCCTTACAAGTAATTGCATACATCATTCTTGTGGGGGGAAAAATAGAGTCCTATCATAGAATGAAATGTTTATTTCTGTGACTTGA
Source organism: Antrozous pallidus (assembly GCA_027563665.1). Classification (NCBI taxonomy): domain Eukaryota; kingdom Metazoa; phylum Chordata; class Mammalia; order Chiroptera; family Vespertilionidae; genus Antrozous; species Antrozous pallidus. Next base: position 68,577,109 of record CM050521.1, read on the forward strand.
AATATGAAAAGAAAACATGTACTAAGACGTATAGCCTGCTTAGATTGCTTTTGCTTGGATTTAAGCACTTTACTTGGAAATAATTTCTCATCATTCCAGCACAAAAACATATACCGGTACTCACAGAGATTACCTATAAAGACTGGAGCTTACAGTGGCATTCTTCTAGAAGTAAGCCTTGAGGTTTAGGAAAAGAAAGGTACGGCAGGAGAGGAATCAAGATGGCGGAACAGGTAAACACCTATACTACTGCCCCGCACAACAATTTCAAAACTACAGCTAAAAGACAAAACAGACATCATCCAAAACCACCAGAAAGCTGGCTGAGTGGAAATTCTACAACTAGAAGGGAAAATAAAAGGACACTGAGACTCATAGGAGGTCCAGAGGGCAGAGTTGGGGAGATGCAGAGACAGAGGTGCGGAGACGTGGACATGTGCAATAGTGGAAAGGGCAGGCAGCTGAATACCTGGGTGGTTTTCTCCAATGGGGAAAGAGACATAGGCTCCCCACTGCACTGATCCCCATTTCCAGGCAAGTCACAGGGAACCCAGACTCATACAGGGTGAGGCTGGACTGTCAGGAGGAAACATGCTGGGACTCGGGAGCTGCAGAGGTGTGCAAACTTGCAGGGGGCATGTGGCTGGCTCTCTCATTTGGGAGGAAAACGAAACCTCCAGACTGCATTGTATTCCAGTTCGGGGTGAGACTTTGGGTGTCCAGACTTATTTGGGGAGACATTGGACTGTCTGGCAGCGGGCAGAGCTCGGGGGCAGCTTTCTCGCAGAGGTGCGTGCAGCCATTGCCATGGGACAGGGAGACCCAGGCAGCACTTAGGGCAGGGCTGATGGGAAAGCAAGGCTGACTGCTCAGCCCTGAGAATCCACTCAATCCAAGCTGAGCACAGAGGCTCTCCCAGACACAGCTGATCCTCACAGCCAATTGGCCTGGAGGTCAACCCCACCCAGTGATACCAACAACAATCTAGGCTTAACTACCACAAGACCGTGCTGCCCATAAAGGAGTGCACCAAGAGTATCCACCTCAGGCAACTGGGGAGGCTGAGCCACTGTCTCCTAGAGGACATCTACCACACAAAGCTACGCTACTAACTCATGGAAGCAGCCAAAATGCGGAGACAAGGAAACAGATCACATTTGAAAGAAATGAAGGGAAAAAAATGACTGGACATAGAGTTTAAAACCATGGTTATAAGGTTTTTCAAGAGGTTCCTAGAAAAGGCCAATAAATTTAACGAGACCCTTGAGGATATGAAAAAGGACCAACTAGAAATTAAGCATACACTGACTGAAATAAAAAATATTATGCAGAGACCTAAAAGTAGACTAGAGGACCACAAGAATCAAGTCAAAGATTTGAAATACAAAGAAGCAAAAACCACTCAGCTAAAAAAGCAAAAAGAAAAAATAATCCCAAAAAATTGAAAGATGGTGTAAGGAGCCTAGGGACAACCTCAAGCATACCAACATCAGAATTACGGGGGTGCCAGAAAAAGAGAGAAAGCAAGATACTGAAAACCTATTTGAAGAAATAGTGACCAAAAACTTCCCTCACCTGGTGAAAGAAATTGACTTAAAAGTCCAGGAAGTGCACAGAACCCCAAACAAAAGAAATCCAAAGAGGACCATACCAAGACACATCATAATTAAAATGCCAAGAGCAAAAGACAAAGAGCAAATATTAAAAGCAGCAAGAGAAAAACAGTCGGTTACCTACAAGGGAGCACCCATATGGTTGTCAGCAGATTTCTCAACAGAAACTATGCAGGCCAGATAGGAGTGGCAAGAAATATTCAAACTGATGAATAGCAAGAATCTACAACCAAGATTACTCTATCCACCTAAGCTATCATTCAGAACTGAAGGTCAGATAAAGTGCTTCACAGATAAGAAAATGCTAAAGGAGTTCATCACCGCCAAACCAGTATTATATGAAATGCTGAAAGGTATTCTTTAATAAGAGGAAGAAGAGGAAAAAGGTAAAGATAAATATTATGAACAACAAATACATGTCTATCAACAAGTGAATCTAAAAATCAAATGAATTGAAAATCTGATGAACAGAATAATCTGATGAATATAATAGAATAGGTGGCACAGAAATGGAATGGACTGACAATTCTTTGGGGAAAGGGGTGTGGGAAGAAGAGACTGGACAAAAATTGTACACCTATGGATGAGGACAGTGGGGGGGAGGTAAGGGCAGAGGGTGGGTGAGTATCGGGTGGAGGGGAGCTATGGGGTGGGGGGAAGAGGAACATTGTAATAATCTGAACAATAAAGATTTATTAAATTAAAAAAAAGAAAGGTAGGGCAGGTTTGCCTAATCATCATGGAAGAAGCCTTTGGGTTTGTTCTTATTCTTAATAATCAATAGTGGAGGAACATCCTGATTTACAATAATTATTTTCATTCTGAGGTAACAATGTCTTGACAATCCCTTTATAGCATTTTAGCTTTCTACCTTTAACTATGTGGATAGAAGAAATAAAGTGGTTGTTTTACAATGAAAGCAAAATAGGTTTGTTTAGTCAAACAGAAAAAGTTCCTTGTTCTTAACTAGGGACATTTTAGGCAAAGGATTTTTAGAGAACACATGACATTGAAAAGAGTTTTTTATATCTCATAACATTAGTTTGGTTGCTTATAAAAAGCTTATTAATCCAACAAAGGGAGTTATGGGAAGGTTGTAAATGTAATTGATAAATGCTATATTTAAATATGCTTAACATTTAAACACTAAGGAATAACAATAAGCTTTTAAGTATTTATTCTTCTTCACTTAATAACAAAATAATTGGTTGTCATTTCCTGCAATCTGATATGTTACTAATATCTAAGGCACATAGTTTGCTATACTACAGAAAAAAATAAGCTTAAGTTATAGAAGATGCGTATTGAATACAAATGAGCCATATGAAACTCAAATTTCAGATAAGTGCAAAGGCAAACTATGTTAGATTCATGAACAGTTATCTTGTTTGACAAAAAATGAGATTAAAAACCCCAGTAACTAAGGGCTCTGTCTAGCAGCACTCATTTCTACCTGGACTACAAGAGGCCAAGGATATATTTTTTTAAATAACTATTTTATAGATTTTAGCAGAGGATCGCCCAACATGTTAGGCCACCAATAAAGATCATGTAATGATGATGATAAACTAAAATATCAACTGAATGCCAAATTGTGTGTTGGAGAGAGATAGGAAGAAGTCATAATGAAGTCCTGAAAATGTCAGGTAAACCCACTAACATTTTCAAATTAAAATAGGTAGAGAGAGTAATTATTTTTAAATATACACTGAGGAAGACTTTGACTAAGGTAATGAGGATAAGACCTATATGTCTCAAATACATTATAAAGAAAGCTTATACAGAATTTCCTTATTGATTCTTTTCTAGTCTTAGTTATTGACAAATACTACTCAAAAAAAGGGTTTTAAAGAAGGAAATATATATTTTAATAAGGTGAGGGGAGGTGTGGAAAAGAGAGGTTGAGAGGATGATTTCTTCAAGTGAAACCTATGCCTACAGAGAACAACAGTCAATAACTTCAAGAATCTTTTCTTACGTTTTAACAGACAGGTAAAAATACAAAAAGAAGTGAAACAGAAATGGTCTGAGAATATGACCAATTCTGACAATCCTAAATTTGCTTCTGTAAATTATGAATGAACTAGAGCCCAATGCATGAAATTCGTGCAAGAGTAGGCCTTCCTTTCCCTGGGCGCCAGCATCCAGCTTCCCTCTGGCCACCGGCAGGCACCTGGACCCCAGCTTCCCTTGCAGCCCAGGCTTCCTCTGGAAGGTCATCTGGTCTAATTAGCATATTATGCTTTTATTATTATAGACTAGATGCCCGATACATAAAGATTCGTGCAAAAAAACAGGCATTCCTTAGCCTGGCTGCTGGCACAGCCTTTGCTCCAGCCCACAGCCACATTTCTGCCATTGTTCTGCCGAGAGCCACCTTTCCTCCTTCCCACGCTTCCCAGAGTCTAGGAGTAACTGGGGCAGTGAGAAACGCCTGGTCTTTGCCATGGTGATGATGCAAATGTCCTGCTCCTGGCCACTAGGCACCTGTGTATCCAAATTAACCCACCATTTTTATGGTTTATTTTGCATACTCACTCCTGATTGGCTGGTGGGCATCTCGAAGGTATGGTCAATTTGCATCTTTCTCTTTTACTAGAAGCACGCTGCATGAAATTCATGCACGGGGGGTGAGAGGGTATCCCTCAGCCCAGCCTGCACCATCTCCAATCTGGGACCCCTTGAGGGATGTCCGACTGCCCATTTAGGCCTGATCCCACTGGGATCCCATCCGGATCAGGCCTAAGTTGGCAGCTGGACATCCCTCTCACAATCTAGGATTGCTGGCTCCCAACTGCTCGCCTGCCTTCCTGATTGCCCCTAACCACTTCTGCCTGCCAGCCTGATTACCCCTAACCACTCCCCTGACAGCCTGATTAATGTCAAACTGCCCCCTGCCAGCCTGTTTGCCCCCAGCTTCCCTCCTCTGCAGCCTGATCTTCCACAACTGCCCTCCCCTGCAGGCCTGATCCCCCTCAACTGTCCTTCCCTGCAGGCCCGGTCATCCCCAACTTCCCTCCTCTGCCAACCTGGTCACCCCTAACTGTCCTCCCCTGCTGGCCTGATCATCCCCAACTGCCCTCTGTTGCAAGCCTGGTCCCTCCCAACTGCCCACACCTGCTGGTCATCTTGTGGTGGCCATCTTGTGCCCACATGTGGGCAGGATCTTTGACCACATGGGGCAGCTGTCTTGTGTGTTAGGGTGATGGCCAATCTGCATATTACTCTTTTATTAGATAGGATTAGTGTAGATTGCAGCCAGACCAAACATTAATTTACCAGTCAAAAAATTAGTGATGTCCCTAAAATACCGTGTAAAATTCAATCTAATCATAAAGCAAAGGTATCGATGAGAGGTTCCATATTTAAGTGAATACCACATCTGATAAGAAAAGAATAATTTTGTAGGATGATTACTGACTAATATGACTGCTTTAGAGTCTGGATTTTTATATTGCATTTCCCTAAAATGGAACGGGTGATTTAAATGATAAGTACAGGTCCCTGGTCAGACTCTCAAAACCATTTTATTCCAATATACTTAAGCAAAGAAGGAGAATTTTTGCCTTTTGATGATCATGTTTTTATCATTATGATTGGGTGTTCTTGGAAATGTTTGCAACAAAACAGAAAATCTGTAAAAGGATGTTTTAAATAGGCATAATTTCAAATGCACGGCCAGAAGGTTTTAATAAATTTAAACAAGTATAGTGTCAAGCAAAAGGTTAGCAGATACCTCTGTGAAGACCTCTGTTTGACGGGTCCTTGAATTGTTTGTGGTTAGGTAAGACTTTGTTACATAAATTATATATTGAGCTTTATGCCTTGTAATTATGTTAAGTGTTATTTGTGAAAGTTCTTCCAATTTATTTGAAATTGCGCTTCCTCAGCTGGCAGCAATTACAGATTCAGAGACCACCAGAAATAATTCTTCAGTCCCTTTTGGGATACACAAGCTTGTTTGAACACTGAAGCAAGAGTACGGGAACATTCCACTCAGATACTAAATAAGGCCAGAGGGAAGGTTATTCTTTTCCATGAAGAAGAAAAGACCACTCATAAATGACTCAAAAGCCAAAAGAGAAATGATCATTCTACCAACGTATGCAACTTTGTCTGAAATCAGAGCCATCCTATGCAGATTTTGAACTTTGAAAGTAACAGCTCACACAAGTTACTGACTACTTCTTGCCCAGTCAGTACATTCATCTAACAAAGCAATTTCCATATGAGCAACCACAAACATTTCTGGCTTTGGTTGTTAATCTCCCATGAAAAACTATTTCCATACTATTTTTAACTTATATATGGTAGTGATTATCTGTTTATCTCTGAAGCATGAAAACTCTTACAGTGTCCTTTATAATGTATTTATACCATTTTCCCTCCCATGTCCTTGGCAGATGGAAGTATTCACATCTTCCTCCCAGGAACAAAAGTTGAGAAGCACATTGCTTTTCTTTCAAAACTGGTTCCTCTTTGTCTCCCAGATCCTCACACTAATAAGATCACTTTTCACTAGCTTTTCAATTTCACCCTCTGAAATAAAAAATGAAATTGTGTAATACTTGAAGCCAATTAATATTGAAAAGTAGTTTAAATAGCAAAGGTAATTCATAATTCACCTTGACCATATATTCATAAAATTAAGTATTAAATGTTTTACTAGAAATTAGTACTTTAATTTAAAAAGCATAGGAATCCTTTCAAGGTATTTAACTAGACATATAAATTAAGATTTCTTATGCAAATTTTAGCAAATGTTTTAAATTTGCTCCTTTAGTACACTTAATATTCATATAATATGAATATTCTTTTATCTTTACAGATGAGAAAAAATAAACTTTAGAAAAAATACATATCTCATCCTAGTTTAGAGACTAAATAAGTGATGGTTGTGGATATTGAATCTATTTCCATCTAAATTTTAAAAATAACTTCTTCTATGATTCTGTGCTTTCTTTCTGAAGTTCAAGAAGGACTGAATTACCAGCTTGATAAACTTCAAATATGTAAAACCTAAAAAGGAGTTACAAATTAATGCTATCAATTAAAACTTTACATGGACTTTATTCTTAAGGAACTCATAGTTGAGTGCTGGATACAAACACTGTAATTTCCATGTTGTCTTTTAGAGCTGTGTCCATTGTATCAGATACATGGAACATCAGCATGACACAGACAAGCTTTCATTGAAAAAAAATGGATACCCATTGTCTATTTGGGAAGAGTGAGAGAAAAGTAGTGGGAAGATATATAATATATGTAATTATAATGATATTGTATATAATAAAAAGTAGAATTATATTACATAACAGGATTATAGTAATTATATTGAATTAAACACAAAATAATATAATTATATTAATCATATTCTTAATAATGTAAAGCAATATATTATACACACATATGTATATAAATATATAGATATCTTCCCATTACCATACTTTCACTTTATCTCAAAAAACAAGGAATACTTAATTTCTTCCATGAAAACTTCTCTGTGAAGTGCTAATAAACCATGTATTTTATAACAAACATATATACATTTACACACATATGTATAAATGGTATATCTATATATTATACATGTGTATATACATTATTTTAGTGTTATGTGTGTATGTACATACACTATTTTTAAAAAATATATATTTTATTGATTTTTTTTACAGAGAAGAAGGGAGAAGGATAGGGTTACAAATATCAATGAGAGAGAAACATCAATTAGCTGCCTCCTGCACATACTGGGGATATGCCTGCAGCCAAGGTATATGCCCTTAACCAAAATCCAACCTGGGACCCTTCAGTCCATAGGCCAATGCTCTATCTACTGAGCCAAACCGGTTAGGGTTACATACATCATTTTAATATTTATGTCTATGTTAAAATCTCTAAAAATATTCCCTCTATCTGAGAGCTCTCAGTTCTATATTTTGGATCAAGTTTGAATTCACCAAGATTATTTCTTGAAACAATCTTTTACAGAAAATAAGATTAATATACACTTTTTAAGAAGAACTGAGATGTTAAACTATAATATAACCTTTTTGATGTAGATAACCATGAATAGAAAATAGTTGGAATCAATGAATGAAAAGGGGCTTTTGCTCTTTATTATGTACTAGAGGACTGGTGCACAAACTTCGTGCATGGAAGGCGGGGGATGTCCCTCAGCCCAGCCTGCACCCTCTCAAATCTGGGACACCTCAAGGGATGTCCAACTGCCTGTTTAGGCCTAATCCTACCTGGATCAGGCCTAAACGGGCAGTCAGACATCATTCTCACAATCCAGGACTACTGGCTCCAAACCGCTCATCTGCCTGCCTCCCTGATTGCCCCTAACCACTTCTGCCTGCCAGCCTAATCACCCCCTAACCACTACCCTGCCAGCCTAATTGATATCTAACTGCTCCCCTGCTAGCCTGTTTGCCCCAAACTTCCCTCCTCTGCCAACCTGGTCACCCCTAACTGCCCTATCCTGCAGGCTTAATCGCCCCCAACTGCCCTCCCTTGCAGGCCTGGTCCCTCCCAACTGCCCTCCCCTCCTCACCTGATGGCCCACAACTGCCCTCCTTTCCAGGCCTGGAACCTCCCAACGGACCTTCCCTGCTGGCCATCTTGTGGTGGCCATCTTGTGTCCACATGGGGGAAGGATCTTTGACCACATGGGGGCAGCTCTCTTGTGTGTTGGAGTGATGGTCAATCTGAAAATTACTCTTTTCATAGAGAGAGTAGAGACCTGGCACATGGGTGGAGCCAGCTGGTTTGCCCTGAAGAGTGTCCCAGATCAGGGTGGGGGTTCCCTTGAGGTGTGGGGGGCCTGAGCAAGGAGCCTGTGTTGGTTTGCAGGCCGGCCACACCCCCCAGCAACGCAAGTGGAGGCCCTGGGATCAATTTATGTTCTACAATTGAAACTTTGTAGCCTGGAGCAGAGTCAAGCCTTCTGCTCACTCCATGGCAACAGCCATTTCTGTTCAGGCTTATTTAAATTCTATAACTGAAACTTTGTAGCCTAGAGTGGAGGCCTAGGTGCTAGGGCTGCAGAAGCTTGGCTTCCTCCATTGCCAGGGAAACCCAAGGCTCCCTCCTGCTCCCAGTGGCCACAGCCATCTTGGTTGGGGTTTATTTGCTCCCCATTGGCTGGTGGGTGTGGTTTGTGGACTTTTGTGGGTGTGGTTTGTGGGTGTGGCTTGATCTGAGGTATGGTCCATTTGCATATAATTCTTTTATTAGATAGGTTACTTCTTTTTTTAAAAAAAAATGGGTTCATGTACTGATTTTTGTAATGATGACAATGCCAAAGGCATATTAGCATTCAAAATTAAATACTAAAAGGAAATTTGACTTTAGACAAAATTACATAAAATCTTTTTACTGGCATATGATTGAGAACACTATTTAATATTTAAGTTTTACTTTCTATTATCTTAACTCAACAAGAGGTTAATTTCCCCTTCAACCTTGATTGCCACTATACATGAGTTTTTCATTAGAATACCCACTGCTTTAGAGGATCTATTTTTCCATAAGCTTTTCATACAGAAAAATAACTTCAGAGTAAACCTAATAAATATTTCAGAGCCAGATTATAAATATTTCAGAGCTTTTTCATTACCATATCACAGACAGTATAGCAACCCATGATGAATTGTATGTGCATGCTTGCAATTATTATATTGCAAAAATATGAATATTTTTTGCTAGTTAAACAATTAATGCTTAATTGAAACATAACAAAAATATCCTGTAGAAAAATATTTTACTCTGTAAGCTTTATTCATTATTGAAATGACAAAAAATAGATAACATAAATATTAAAACAACAATAAAACCAACATGCTTATAAATAAGCAAAGTTAACAGAACATAAAGTATGTCAATTATTCATATATATCTGACATATTACTCTAACTGAACTCTTTACAGCTGAAGATAGATATATGAAAACAAGATCATCACTTCTAGAGAATGTCTGCTGTTTACTTAACACCTACCATAATAATTCAAGTAGGACAAATCATTTACAGCCTAAATACCTATAATTCCCCAAGAAAAGGATTTGGCTATTGAAAGGTACAACCGAATAAGGTACTATATCTTGAGTGGAGGGGAAGGAGGTTGAAAGTATTCTTCAGTGTATCCTGAAAAATATAAAAGCCAATGTGAAGTATTTTAAAAAATACTATTAAAGATTGTTTTCAAATCATTCAAGAACTTTTACGATGGTATCCAAATTATATTGCAAGTTCACATTTACCTAAATTAACCTGTAATTCAGGTTTTATCTTACATCAATGAGATGTATATGCTTATTACAACTGCTATCGTACATACGCTCCAAAACATAAATATGAGGAGGAGGAGCAGTAGAAGCTGAAGATCTACACTGTAAAAACATTATTACCTTGAGTATCTCAGTAAGCTTCTAGAATTTAATTTTCTTTTTCATCCGTAACACTGAGAGAAAAAAAAACAAACCTGACATATCCAACCCTGCCCTATCACAAAAATATTTTTTAAGGTGTAAATGTGAGTTCTTATAAAGTCCTGATCAAATATAACATTTTATGAAGTCACCACAATTCTTATCACTGATTCCCTGTATGCTACTGGGGGGGGGGAATGTGAAATTAAAATAGTTTAAATCATTATTGGGGTTTTTTTCTGAAAAGAAAAAAAAACAGTATTATAAAATGTCATAATGGATATCAGTTGCTTTTTGCAACTAGACCCCGCCTGCCTTCAGATGTCCCTGGTGCCTGGCAGATAGTGGTAGTTCACAAAAATTGATCAATAAAAGAAGGAATGAAAAACTTATCTCTTATGTTACCCAGACTGAAATCTGCTATATGACTTAAGAGTTAATGTAGCTTCAATAGTCACACCTCAGATATTCGGCATAATTTTCCACCTATAGTTGCACTGCCCTTGGAATTCCACCTATAGTTGCACTGCCCTTACAGAGCAGAAAACCTGTTTCAAAATAGTGCCATGGCTAACAAGCTCAGTTTGGTTGGCCACACTTCCCGACACACATAATTAAATCTAAGGTTATTATTATTTTGCCCTCATTAAAATTATTTATAAATTAAAAATATCAAATAGAATTATTGCTCTTGAAAAAGTACACCTGAAGGCATACTATACAGACTAAAAGAAAATATAAATACCATAGTTATTATTCATCAATTCATTATAGGACTGGTTTTTTAAGTAACTTTCCTTTACTTAGATAAATTATTATGCGGAGACATAAACAATTAACTACAGAGTGGAATGGCCTCAGTTGAAGAACCAGGATGGGCGGAGCAGAGAAACCTTCTTTCTCTGGCCCCTCACTCTCCACCTGCAGAAGCCCCAGGAAGGATCTGACAAAGTATCTTTGTAGAGGACAGTTCTACCTAATCCTTTCTACATCAATCTTGTAAGAACACCCTTTCTAATTCACAAGGAAACTTTTATGAGATTAGATTATTTCCCAGCATCTTTTGTATATCTGTTTCAATCATCCAGTACACATTTATAACAATAAAAGCATAATATGCTAATTAGACCAGATAGCCAAATAACCTTCTGAACATCCTTCTGGATGAAGCCATGGCAGTGGGGGCTAAGGCAGAAGCAGTGAGGGGCAATCAGGAAGGCAGGCAGAATGGTTAGGTGTGAGCAGGCAGGCAGGTGAGCAGTTAGGGGCAATCAGGCAGACAAGCGAACGATTAGGGGTGATGAGGCAGGCAGGCAGGAAAGTGGTTAGGGGAGATCACGCAGGCAGGCTGCTGAGCAGTTAGGAGCCAGTGGTCCTGGATTGCGAGAGGGTGTAGGCCGGGATGAGAGACCTCCCAGCCTCCATGCAGAATTTCGTGAACCAGGCTTCTAATCTATAATAATAACAAAAGTGTAATATGCTAATTAGACCAGACAGCTAAACGATTAAAGCCAGAGCTGTATGGACGGAGCCCCTTTCACAAATTTCATGCATCGGGCCTCCAATTTATAAATTTAAGTCATTTTTAGCAAATAGAATGTATCATTATTACATTTGAGGATCGTGGACTGCTGGGAACAGTATCGTTTTTTAGAAACTATTTTTGAGCACCTAGCATGTCTCAGACACTAAAGAGAGGCATAAAACATTTTACTAGAAAGATGAACCAATGCACATTTTGAATGTTAATACCCAACACTGGTGATGAACCTGAGGCCAAGAACCTTTCCTTAGTCAGCCCTCCCATGTGTTCCTTTAATGGCCTATTTCCTACATCTTTCATTGCTAGGTCTTTGGGATCCTACAGCAGAAATCAGAACAAATCAAGACTACCTCCTGTTTTTGCAACAAATGTGCCATTGGAATAAGGTTATCCATCCATTACTGTTTGTCTGGGCTGCCTTTGCCCTACAAGGGCAGAGCTGAGTACCCTCAAAGCCCCTTTATCTTCTTTCATCTTTTGTCAGAAAAAGAAAACTACTTTATAACAACTGACAAAAAATAATTTTTACATGTAGGCTTAAATTACACAGTTTCCTAAATATTTAATCAACACTCGACACCTGAATTTTATGCCAAACATTGAGAAACCAATGCTACTATATTTTTCTTCTCTAATTTATGTAAATGATTTTTAAAATAAACTAAACAAGCTAACAGCTGCACAGAACTTTTGATTTAGCTTTCTACAAAGACTAATAAGTCTAAAATATTAAACACAAGACATTTACATGAGCTATGTAAATCTGAATATTAATACATTTCATTTTAAAGGGCATACTAAAAAGGTACCATATATTTTAGCATTCACTATAATTCTTTTCCTTCCCAGACTAGTAATTATTATTACCATGGTGTTAAGAAGATTATTTATTTAACTGCATTTGAAATTGCTTGATAAGAGTTTTCTTAACTCTGGCAAAGCATTGGTCTGAGTAATTTCAGGCAAGCCTGGGTTTCACCGAGTACAAAATGTGCACATGTTCATCTATCAAGTTCAAACATTCAGTTTCTATAGGAATTTCAATACAGGACCATACTTAATGGGAAAAGGTTTTAATTTAAAGAATAAAGTTCCATTTTATATTACAGAGATTGTATATGGAAAGACTTCACACTTTAAGATGCTTGGTGATTTAAACATAAATACTGATGAAACTGTTGAATTTTAAGTTACTCATGGTCAAACAACGCTTTCAAAATAGTCGCCATTTCCTAAAGGAAAGTGAAATTCGTAACAAGTTTCCCTAGGTTTGTCTACACACTAATATTTTCAATTTAGCTGGCTACCTTCATAGCCTATTCAAAATGCAATGTCTACCTTATAAGTATAGACCTGTAATAAATCTACTCTTGAGAATAATGTATAATTCAAAAATCAATCCTGTGTTAAATTCTAATGTGGTTTTAAGCACTTTTAGATTTTAGCACATTAATGCTTTATAAATCACTAGAGCAAAAAGAGTAATGAGTTTCAACTCTAGTTCTTAAATGTTTCCTGCTCAGACAGGATTGTAATAAGAGCTCACCAAGATGATTTAAAGATGAATTATTTAAATGCTTGAAATATATAGAGAGAAAACTCTAGTAAACATTTGTACCTGGGTAGCTGATAGTCTTATACTGTATTTGAAGCCCATGGTTAAAAAATGATGTTTGAAAAAATAAAAGCTATTCTTTACCTTAAAACTGGCTAAGTTTATGAGTGCAAAGCACTCATAAGCTGAATACAGAGTCCACATCAAGATCATTACCATCACAGCCAAAAGCATCATCCCATCTTAGAAATAAAGCAACACAAACAAGCCATAACACCCCCCAAAACTCATCTATAGACAATTTTCCTCTCTGGGGGTGAAGCCCTTGAAAGTACACATGATAGGAATGTATGCTTCTGGGTGTTCAGAAGGTGAAAATTTTCACTAGTAAGGAACCATTTTACCATATGACACATAGGGAATGCAACACTTCTCAATAATTTTAAGACTAAAGTCCATAGAAATACAAGGACCCTAGTTGGGGGTGTACAGGAGGCAGGATTTACCTAATAGTTTAAACCTCTTCTATACTATAGAAATTTTAAAATTTATTTTAACTATTTAAAACAAAAACTTTCATCTTTTTAAGCAAAAATTGTTCAAGTGAATAGAATGGCTATTCAGGGGCAATGTTGGAGTGAGTCCATTCATTACAAAATCACCACTGATACCCTGGTGGGGTGGTTTAGTTGGTTGGAACATCATTCTGTATACCAAAATGTTATCGCAGGTTTGGTCCCTGATTGGGGCACATATGGAAGGCAACCCATTTCTCTCTCTCTCTCTCTCTTTCTCTCTCTCTCTCTCTCTCTCTCTCTCTCTCTCTCTCTCTCTCTCTCTCTCTCTCTTCCTCCCTTCCTTACTCTCTCTTTCTTAAAAAAATCAATAAATATATCCTTAGGTGAGGATTAAAAATAAATAAATAAATCACCACTATCAAGGATGCAAAATGTTAGGATTGAACCTGAACAAATCCGTTGAAACACATTGAAAGTATGAACCAGGCCCTTTGAGTAACTTTGCATCTCACATTAAAAATCTGCTATAAGAAAAGGAATTGCATTCTATTTTATTTTTAGAATTAAAATAAATAATTAAAAGATCAAGACCACCACAAAGGAAAAACCACAAATGAAAAAAGTTGAAAGTTAAGGCTGTCAGTCAGCAACTTTTCCTCAGCAAGCACCATATGCTGTAAGAAAATAGTAGGGGTGCTATTTTCTAATCACTAATAAAAAACAAATAGTTGTGTTCTTAGAATTTCGTCAGAGACCCAGCAGGACTTCAGAATGGTAAAAAGGACAATGTCAGTGAAATAGGTCTTGTGTCTCTTAAGGCCTAAAAGAACCAAAGGTAGTAAATCATATTATTTTTTAATCTGTTGCCTCTCCCAAGGCAGGGAATATTTGGGTTCCTAACAAATATGACAAAGGAGTTTCAAAAAACTAGAAATCATTGCCTAAAATTATCAGTGTACCAAAGCCAAATTGGAAGAACTCAGTTTTATTTTTCTTTGCTTAATACTCTACATAAATTTTATGTAGATTTTGAGGTAATATGTAAAAATTCATGTCTTAAATCACACACACACACACACACACACACATACACACACACACACACACACTGCAGTGGGGACATGGAAGAAATAACCACTATCTTGACCTCTAAGAGTTTGATTTTTATTTCTGCAGCACCAATATTACTTACTCAATAAAAATATTGTTATGTATAACATTTTCTTTAAAATATCTGCAGAAATATGAATTGGATTTATTTTCTATCTTAAAGGAGCTTTTAGTTTTAACTAATATATGCTTCCTAAGTTCAATGAATTTTTCAGAAATAATCAAAACCAATGATGCACATTCTCCAGAATATATTCTGGTGTGATTATCAAAATTATTGACATTTTGGATTTTACATATTTACAATTCCAGCTTCTAGGACAAATGAGCACTTGATAGATTGTTTACCTGACTTTTGTTTATGTTTAGCTTTAAATAAAACTAACCATGCAAATTTGAGTTTATCCAATAGAATACAAATTAAAGATCTATTCATTTTTCAGAAAGATTCATTGCCATTTTCTTATAATAATATCCTCATATATAAATTACTTGTGAGGTATTTAAGCTATATTTATAATCTATATATATAAAAGCCTAAGCAATCAAACAACCGAATAACCAAACAACCAAACAACTGGCTGCTGTGTTGCACACTAACCACCAGGGGTCAGACACTCAATGAAGGAGCTGTCCCTTGGTGGTCAGTGCCCTCCTTCAACAGGAGTGCAACTCAATTGACGGGTGCCAGACACCAGGCTCATGGCTGGCAAGCACAACTTTGGTGGTGGCACAAGCCTCTCCCACCTCTGTGACAACATGTTACCAAGCAGCAGTGGCAGGTGCAGTGGGGCCAGGATGAGCAGGAGGGGCGTAGTGCCTGGCCCCACTACTACATCCCTCGGGGAATGTCAGACTGCCAATTTTGGGAATCGGGGATCCCAGCCTATGGGGATTGGACTAAAACCAGCAGTCTGACACCCCCCAGGGGGTCCTGGAATGGGAGAGAGAGCAGGCCAGGATGAGGGACCCCACCAGTGTACGAATTTGTGCACCAGGCATCTAGGATTAATATAAGACAAGGGTCAGAAAATTACAGTGATTCGAATTTTGCTCTGTGGCCTGTTTTTGTTGAATTCATAACCTAAAATGTTTTTTATATTTTTAAAGGATTGTAAATAATGAAAAATAAAAAAATATGGGACAGAGACTATATGTGACCTGTGAAATCTAAACTATTTACAATCTGATCCTTTACAGAAAAAAAGTTTTCTGACTCCTGCTATAAATAATTGACCAGGATTTTTTTAATTCAAAAACTTGATTTAGCCATCTTTCAGAATATATTTACTGTATGAAGTAAAGCAAAACTCCATAAATAGAATGCACAGACATATATATTATCAACTCATATTTCTTAAACTATTATCACATAGAAGAAGCTAATTTGTCTACTATAACACAGATAGCCAGCAGGTATACAATCTGCTTTACATTAATTTAGTTGTATCTAAATTAGTCTCATGTCCTTGAAATTATAAGATCCATTATAGAGGAAGAACCTAAACCTTTAGAAGACTAAGTAATATTTCTTTTAAAAAAGAATTTTTGATAAATTCACTATGTAATAAAATTTTTATTTTAAGTAACAGTATGACTCCCTCATTTTGGATTTTCCAACTTCCCTCACTGTGATTAAGAAAAATGACATAAATGGGACAATTTCAAAATGGAGTTCGAGCTGCCATCCCACAAGAAAGGCCTTGCACATCTTGCTCCTTGAACCTTTGGACTATTTGAACTGGGCAAAAAGCCTTTGGACTGAGCCAGACCAACACTGTCTTCCAAATAACTGTTTGTAAAGCTAATAGGAAAGCAGACATCCTGACTACAAGGACTGAAAATTAAGGACACTGTTTAAAACTGGCACCACCATGTATTGCTAAAGAATAACTTAGCTTATTAGCACCAATAGAAATTCCTTTCTTAGTTTATTAGCACCAATAGAAATTCCTTCCTTCCATTTTCATGTAATCATTTCCCTTCCATTCCTCATAAAACCCTCTTGCCCTCACTCCATAACTGAACACTCTTTGATTTCTGCCTGAATCAGTGCTGCCTAATTGCTATTCTTGATCACAAATAAATGCTTGTTGTGTCTCACTTTGACTGTTTTACTTTTAGGTTAACATGCTAACCTACTCATCAGGCAGACCTGAGGAGCAACTACTAGAATTAAATATCAAGCATAAACAATGTCTGCCAATATTGTATTTTTAAATTTTATCCAAAAAAATGCCAATTTGATTTTCATTGTATGTAGCAGAGCTATACTTTAACCATGCAACTCAAAATTATAATTATAGACTAGCATTTGAAACAATTGCATCTAGAAAGCCTTTTATTGGGTAAATTGTTTGAAGTTTAAAGGTAAGTGGCTCTCAGATGCTCAAGTAATTCAACAAATAAGCAGTGGTAAATAACTTCTTAGTGGGTAGTGGGAGGGAGGCCCACGTGTAATGGGGTGAGCTCAAACTAAACAAAAACAGAACTCAAGATTTCTATTTCTCTTTCCTGGAATTTAATATAAACATTTACTGAGCACTGGTTAAATTTACAGGCTTGATGCTCAACAAAAATTATATGTTGAATGGGAAAGGATGCTTATTAAGAATATATCATGTCTAACTACTTGTAGTAACAAGATCAAACTTCTGTCATACAAATGTAAGAGTATGGATCTGTCTCTCGCCCAATGGTGTGAGCTGGGCCCTCCCTGAAGAAGAAACCTGGGTCCCCTGAGATACGTGATCAATAATGGGACCACGCCAGCAGTCAAGAGGGTCCCAAGGCAGGAGCTGGACGTGGAGGCCATGGGGGCATAGACTACCAAGGAGACAGAACTGAACTTCACATCACCCTGCTTGGCCCCAGAGGATGGGTGGTTAGCCAGAGATTGGTAAGATTCCTCAGGGAAGGAACAACCTAAGACAGGCACAGTTGCAGAGGGGCCAACAGGAGAGAACTAAAAGGTCAACAGAGGTGGGGCACAGACTCTCACTGCCTAACCTTGCAGGGGCCTGAACTCTCACCCCTTTTGAGGGAGGTCTCCTGCCCCCATGGCTGCTTCACCTCCCACGCATAGCTCAGATCAGGTCCCAGGTTACAGACAGAGACTCGGCCAGCAACAGCTGCCCTATATCTAAATCCAGTCTAGTACCAGGAATGCTCATGGCCTACTCAAGAATGTAAATAATCCTTTCCACTAATATTTATAGGGTAAACTAAGATTATTGAGTATTAAATTTGACAGGAAAATAGTAATCAAGTTTTCAGATTAATTTAAATTGGCCAAGTGAAATAAGTGAATACTCAAGAAAATTTAAGTATATTGGACAAAAAGCTGTTCCTAAAATATTAACTAAAATTTCTATTAGTAGTTCATCCCATTGCAAAATTGCCTAACATGCAAAGAACCTAAAGCAGTCATATTTTTGTGCAAAAATTAAAATTTAAAGTTACCAAGACTGCAATATAAAATTTCCAAAAGCCCCCATTAATAAAAAAAATAAGGGCGGGGGAGATAGTAGAGTAATATCATGTAAGGAAAAATATCCTGTAAGTAAATTACATCTAGAAAATTCTTACTGCAGAAAATTAATTTCCATTTGTAATGCCAACAGCAGGACACCCATGAAAAACACATAACGTCAAAATAAGCCAAAGGAAAATCATTTGGGAAAAAATAAAAAGAATCCCAAATCTAATCTACAGAAAAGATCCCTTTATTAACTTTTGGTCCAGAATATGTTTGTATATTTTCAGAAAACAACTCCAAGACTATATGGATTCCTGCAACAGAGAGGAACTGATAGGTCTGTTCCAACTGGGAAGACAGTCCAGAGACGGAAGACACTGACAACACCTTGCCAAGCTAGCAGCAGCTGTGCGTCACTGCAGGCAGCCTAGGACCAAACCAGAGAGGGTGAAACCTGCATTGTCACCATTTATCCATCATCCAGATATCATTGCTGACATGTACACATAAGGAACTATTTGACATTGAAACTGGGACTCAGAACAGTTGGACATTGAAACTGAGATTCAAACTTTTTTTGTTCTTATACATTTATTTCCAGTATGCAGATGCAAGATCTTTTTAAAGAAATGAAACAGGGGGAAAAGATTGATACAGAGGCAAGAAGCATTGAACAGACTGTCAAACTACAGGGGGAAGGCAGGGGAGGGTGGGAGGTAGGGGCTGTAAGAGATCAACCGAAGGACTTGTATGCATGCATATAAGCATAACCAATGGATACAAGACACTGGGGCAGGGGACAGGTGCTGGGGGGTAGGGGAGGCTGGGGGGAGGACAATGGGGGGAAATGAAAAACATATGTACTACTATTTGTGATACTTTAAAGAATAAAAAAATAGTCATGTTTAAAAAAAATACCATAAAAAATAAAAATGCATACCTGAATTTTAAATACATAATCACTGATCAATTTATTTCTTCTTAGACTTAGTATCCAGATTCAAACTAGAAACACATGTGAGATTTTCTTGTTTTGAAGACTTTATTATAAACCATGAAAGTCTTTTTAATAGTTTTCTTTGCTTAATACTTTTGTATATTATCATTTTACTAGTAATTCTTATTTCAAAAGTTTGAAAAATGTTATTGCACTTGAATTCTAACATACTGCTGTTTTGTGTACATTGTTCAAGTTATCATTACTATTAAACCATGAGCCAGCTATCACTGATATATATCAACACACTGTTTTAATAGTGCAAAAATTCCTAAAAATCATATTGCTGCAATATTCAGGGAAGTTATAAGTGAATTTACCTCACTGCACAAGCTACAGACCAATAAGATATTGCTGAATTTAATGTGGTAGGACATGCAACTAGACAGATGGAGGAGAAACACAATGATGGACTAAAGAAAATGAAAATTTAATAAAACAAACAAGAATGGGTTCTTTAAAGTCAAATAGTTTGAGAATCAATGATTTCCAGGATATAAGGGGAAGTCAAAGTGACAGAATAGCATAAATATGATTCAGGTCAATGTAGATGCTATATAAATTTCTTAAAGACTAAACCATGTTTATAAATTAACTAAGCAAACACCAATGAAGCTAAACTCTGTATATTCTTACTGCGTAATTTAGCAGCAAAAAGTAATTTTGCTACCTGAAATTTAAGACCATTGTTGGGGTTAGTTTATTAAAGCATTAGCTAAGGATCAGATTTAAAAATAGCTCAAGGGTCAACATTCATTCTCATTTTATCTCATTTGCTTTATCTCTGTAATTGTCACTCGTCTGTCTGAGTTAGAAAAGCTCTTGGCCAGTTTTGCCCACACTTGTACTTTGCAGCCAATTTCTGTGTCGAGGACAGACATTGGCAGCTGTTTCCAAAGGCTGTGCCAAGGTTTAACATTCTTTCTTGTGGTTTGCATTGGGAAGGGAATGTGGAGTGAAGGGAAGAAATTCTAAATATGCCCCTGGTCTGGAGAGTCAGGTGGCTGAAGTTTGACCACACACAGAATGCTCCCTTTGGTGACCTAACTTCACTTGATGTTCTTCTTCCTTCCCTCCCTCAGGAACCAGATGCTGGGATTTTATGGATGGCACCTCAGAAGACCACAGAGACACTAAAAGTCTTATGAATGAATTTATAATATGATAAGCCTACTCTAAAAAAAATCCACATCACATTACGTGGAATATTTTTACTGCCATCAAAAAAGTGGAGTTGTATGGCAAGAAATCCAGTCCTCATGTCAAATGATCATAACAGTGTTGTTTTGTTTTTAACTCTTTGGGGACTCCCAGAACTCTAAGAATCTGATGAAAGGTGTGGATCTTGTAGAAAAGTGCATCATAAATCACAGGCAATGAGGCCAATAGCCCTAATTTAAAAAACCCTGATCTAATTAGCAGAATAAAAAATAGCTCCAAAGAAGTGACATCTGTTGCCTAACACAATACAGCAAAGTCAGCAGCAAAAACATACAAGTTTTTTCACTCCAAATCTAATGCCCTGAAGATACTCTTAAATTAATTTGTCTGATAACAAAGACTTCAAAGCAAGTTATGGAAAGCTCCTGAGAAAAAGAAGAAATACTTCTTGTGTTTTTGGAGATATGGGGAAATCTTTCAGAGCTACTGTGTGTGGTGGTGCTATTGTTTTTTTCCTAAAGAGACAAGAAATGAAATTCATAAGCTTAGTCTTGTTGAAGAAGATAAGCAACCGGAGTTAAATAAAGTACCTGGAAGAACATCTAAGAGTTAGAAACAATATGGTTCTACAATAAGTCTGTAGGCAATAGGATAAAACTAAGTCATCATGAATATGATCTCAATTTAATTAATAAAAGAATGTTAATTAAATTTTTTAAGCATAGATTATTTTAAATATATTTTATTGATGTTTTACAGAGAGGAAGGAAGAGGGATAGGAAGTCAGAAACATCGATGAGAGAGAAACATCTATCAGCTGCCTCCTGCACACCCCCTACTGGGGATGTACCTGCAACCAAGGTACACGCCCTTGACCAGAATTGAATCTGGGACCTTTCAGTCTGCAGGCCTATGCTCTATCCACTGAGCCAAACCAGTTTTGGCATTAATTAAATTTATAAAACAAAACATACCTCTACCCTCCACCCCGTTCTTGCTGCCCTCTCTCTTCCAGTTTGGACTCCAGGGCTCACTACCATCA
Organism: Antrozous pallidus; assembly: GCA_027563665.1. NCBI lineage: Eukaryota > Metazoa > Chordata > Mammalia > Chiroptera > Vespertilionidae > Antrozous > Antrozous pallidus. The sequence continues at coordinate 68,598,554 of CM050521.1, forward strand.
TCAATACTGATTGCAAAAGCAAGCCATGATAGCCCCCTCCCTCTTCTTTGTTCCTCTCACTCTCTAGACCTATCAATTCTACCCAGAGTGGTAGCTCTTGAATCCACTTTCTTCTCCCCTCCCCATCATCCCTGCAAGACTCCAACTCAAGTCACCTCTCACTGGGCCTTGCTTGATTTCTACTCCCATCTCTTTCTACCTTTCTTCCTTTCCCATTCATCTGCCACTCTACTCTGAAAGGATCATTGTATAAAGCAAATCTGATCACATTCCTCTCTGGCTCAACCTCCCTCAGTGGCCACCCATTACCTACAAACTTCCTTTGAAACTTTATTAAATTTATGAAATATCTTCAAAGTGATTATATGATAATCACTTTATCACCTTGAATGTTTTAAAATAATTCTCATTTTAGATCACTGTATTAACAAAGATTATGTAATAAGAGTTATCCTTTATCCTTTTAAACTCATTTTGTATGTAAAAAGGAAACTTTTGTTCCTCTCATTGAAAAAGGATAATATTTGTATTAATGTACATTTATTATTTAAGAAAAAAAGATTTAAGAGTGTATTGCACATTAAAATGTAGACTGAACTATTATTCTGTTACATAATAAAAAACAGATAAAAAATACTATTATACCCTGAGATTTAAATTTCATTTTTTGAGCTTAATAAATCAGATTATTTATTTTTTATAATATGTCATGCTTAAAAGCTAATATAAATGAGTAAATATTCTAGAGTATCATTTGCAAAGACTTCTTCACAGTGACATAAATCCCAGGAAAATATTCACCTACTCCACAGGATTCAGAATCACCAACTAGCTCATGAACACTTAACCAGCATTTCACCCAAGGACCTTCTGAATACTTTGCCCCATCACTGGGCCCTTCACTTTACTCACGTCAACTCATATAAAGTTCCTTAGACCCATCCCCTTGAAAATGCCAAATTTTTCTTAGTGTTCCTTTGATTTCTCTTTTCTAAATATTAACATTTCTATTCACTCTTTACACCCAAAGTAGAAATCACCTATTTTCTGAGGCCTTTCTTCTCCAACACATTTCTTCCTCTTTGCCACTTTTTTATGTATTACAGATCATTTCTGGGTAGTAAGAAACTCAGTGCCAAATATAATATGAGGCAATACATATTTATGAATAAACTTATAAATGGAACCTATAGTTAACTTAGGAAAATAACTCTTAACAGGTACAGGTGAAATCTTTCTAAAGACAACATGACTTTTTATCTAATGTTATGCTGTTATTCTCTCATTTAAAAAACTTCTTTTTCATATTTACCATATTGCATGAGCTTCATGCATTTTACTCAGTCTACAATGGCACAAAATAATCTGGCATAATATTAATGTGACAACACAAATTTTACCTGTCAAGATTTCTTAATGAGTGAGATGATGCTCTTAAAACAATTTTCCTTACACATTCAATTGTATCTGTGTCAGATATTGTTAGCTGTCCACTAAAGACCTTTTCCTCCATCCTCCAGAAAAGCATGGCTAAGACATGGCTGCTGGCTGGGGACTGCATTTCCAAGCTCCCTTTGCTCCATGTATGCTCATGTGATTAATTGCTCATTGGTAATGGAGTATACACTGGAATAATGGGGACATTATTTGATTTGCTTAACATGTTAAGTGTTCAGCCTGTTTTCTCTTCCAGACAGAAAGTATAGTTTCAGTCACTGGTGACTGACTGGGTGCTAAATGTGTTAAGCCATTGCATTTTGGGATCACTTTGTTAGAGCAGTTTAGCCAGAAACATGGGTATCATCTTAGATTTCTCCTTTTTAACCATTTCCAAATGCTGTTATGATATAATCTCATATCAAAGCTCTTATAGAGTTTTGGGGACTAAAAGCTCTATAAGAAACTGTTTTACTTCACACATTTAAAAATAATTTAAAATAGTTTTGCAAAGTGTTCTGATTGTAGTATCCCTGTGGGGCTGCGTTATCCTCAATTTATATTTGTGCTCAAAGCAGGTAAGTGCTTTGCTCAAAAGCACAAACCTAATAGTTAAGATGGTGTTTTGTTTTGCTGTTGTTTTTGTGGTGCCTCACTTAGTTAATACATTTATGCACATTATCTCATTTAATCATTAGAACATTCCTGTGACCAAACTATTTTATTCTCAAATTAGAGGTCTAGTGCACGGATTCGTGCACCAGTGGAGTCCCTCAGCCTGGCCTGCACTTTCTCACAACCCAGGACACCTCGAGGAATGTTGGATAGCTGGTTTCAGGCTGACCCCCGCAGGCCTGATCCAGACAGCCTGATTCCGTGATTGAGCGTCTGTCCCCTGGTGATCAGTGCACGTTATAGCGACCGGTCGTTAGATCATTCAGTTGTTCAGTCACTTCAGCTTTTATTAATATAGATGATTGATGGATAGATGAGAGATGGATGGATAGATAGATAGATAGATATACAGATATAGATAGATGATAAATAGACAAATAGATGATAGATGATAGATAGATAGATAGATAGATAGATAGATAGAGATAGAGATATAGATGATGTAGATACATAGATAACTAAGCACATGCCAACATTAAGTCAGTCATTTGAGGATTTGAGTCAGGATTTGAACTTGAGTCTATCAGGCTTTAAATCTCCTCTTAATTACTCTTGCCCTTAGTAAATTGCAGAGTAGAGATCTAAATCCAATTTATTTTCCTGGTAGGCAATCTTTCCATTGACCACATATACCAGTGATGGGATATTTATGGCTTAATTTTGGGACTAAAGGCTCTATAAGAAACTGTTTTACTTTACACATTTAAAAAATAATTTTAAAGACATTTTATATGCTCTTAGTTTTGCAAAGTGTAATAAACCTAGCTGTTATTTTAATTATTGAGGAATTTATAATGCTTTTAAAGTTATCATTATTAAAAACAACTTCTATAATAGTGCTGGAGTTCTACTGATATGAAACATGGCAGAAGATATAGAAAATCTAACATAGAACAGACCCTGGAAGCTGCTTTTATTTAAGAGTGATTTTATAAGTCTATTTTCTTTCTGACCTAAAATTAAGATGCATAACTCTTCTCTATGCATCTTCCCTAACTCTCCCAAGAAAAAGCTAATCCTAATAAAGGCTAAATTTTGTTTATAATTACATATTATAAAAGAGAAACATTGAGAGATTAACTTATCTAAGTCATATAAATAAACTAGCAATAGTATTAGCTACATAATATATTTACATCTGTGTTATAAACTAAACCCAAGTACTTGATTTTTGACATCTGGGGAATAGAGTCCCATTTCTCAAATATGTTCAGCCTTCATCAGTTCCAGGAACTAGATCAATGCCATAAACATATTCTTGCCATTGAAGAGCAACATAAGACTATATATGCTATAGCCACAATCTATGTATAGGACCACCCCACACGAGGAAAACTCACCCATTAACTAGCTTCCTATGTGCCTTTTGTCAGATGGAACCCACATGTACATGTACAATCAAAAATAGTCTTTTCATTAGAAAATATTTAAGAGGTTTTGAAAATGCCATAATTGCTTTCTTCTACCTCACTCTCTTCTTTTCTCCCCTACCCCCAGCTAGACTGCTATAAAAACCATAAGCACCCCAAAATTATTGAAATATATAGGTCATATAGCAAACTTGATCAGGTCCATTTCTATACAGGCCCTAGCCTCTAAAGACTGAAGGATCAGACTCAGTTTATCATCCTATTAAAAAAAACCTTGGGGTTCAAAAAAAGCCATTAGTTACTTTATCCTCACTCTTTTTTCATTTGAAAAGCTCCAAAAGCCCACATTAAATTTTTCTTAATTGAAAGAAAGTGCAAAATTCTCCTGATCACATTCTGCCTAAACATGAATATTTTTATGGGCCCCCTTTCATTTACTGCCTCTTAAATGTTTTTAATATCCTTGTTTATACACAAAATTAAATTTCTGGTCAACAGACTTTGTTAATTCCAATAGTTTTGCCTGTTTTCATTTATAAAGTCTTAGAAGAAAGGAGATGTACTAATAAGTAATTATCTATTTAAATGTTTCTAATAACACTGGAATAGATAGTTGCATGAATATCTCTAATACTATTGTTAATAGCCTAAAGTGTTTTTAACAGACTATCAGAAAGAAGATTCTACAACTTCTGTTATCAATTGGTGAAAAATACATGGACCTAGCAAGAGCCTCCAGTGTCTCCTTACTATCAATTGTGCCAAATTTAAAGTTTTTGGACTATTTTACAAGACTCTCACAGAATATGGCCTCACTGGGCCTCTACTGGTCTTGGATACCAACCTAGAACCTCTCTGCTGTAAATATCTTGCTCCTTTCCATCTTGCCACCTTTGCCAATGTCCTTCTATTTGCTTTTTCCAACATAACAATCCTAAGATTATTCATAACCTCTAGGAAAAAAGCCATCTCCTTTTTTTCCAACTTACTTTCATCACCAACTTCTCCAATTTTTTTTTTCTCAACATGGTGAAAACAATTTATGCCTTTTCTTTGCATATGATAATTTCCCTCTCAATCTTAGGCAGCATTTATTTTCAATTTTTTGCATTGACGTAGGACTTATTTTTAACTTTGTTCTTCAATAACAGCTTACATTCAACACTATTTTGTATTAGTTTCAAATATATAGCATAGTGGCCAGATAATCAAATACTTTACATAATGATCACCTAATATTTTAAGTACCCCCTGGCACCATATATAGTTACGACAATGCTAGAGGCTCGGTGCATGTGCATGTGTAGGGCGATCAGGGCCAATCAGGGCCTCCCATCCCCCTTCCCGCACACCCCCACCTCCATCCCACTGCTGGCTGCTGGCCAGGGCCTTCCTTCATTCTCACCACCCCTTGGTGGTCAGCAAACGTCATAGTGGGTAGTTACACTCCAAGTTGGTCAAACTCATCCCGGTCTGTCAATCTCCCAAGGGGACAATTTGCATATTAGCCTTTTATTATATAGGATTATTGAACATACTCCCCATGCTATATATACTCTACGTTCCTGTGACTATTCTATAATTTCCAATTTGCAATTCCTAATCCCTTCACCTTTTTCACTCCACATCCCCATCCCTCTGGCAACCATCAGTCCGTTCTCTGTGTCTATGAGTCTGTTTCTATTTTGTTTCCAGCTTCTCTAAATTTGTAGAAAATTTGCCATAACACAAACTGGCATTTATTTATATGCTGCCTCCTAGCCGATTACACTGAATCAATGCGATCTTATCATCTGATTTCTAAACTCCCTAAGTACAGGAAATATGTCTTATACTTTCTTTACCTACCAGATGCTGCCTACTAAAGAATTTCAATACTATATCCAAATGTACCAACAGATTAAAACATCGCCTGCACCAGATTTTCCAAGACAGGCAATCCATTCTAGAATAAAGATACAGAATCCAAATTGCCAGTCTATCATTCATTGATGTGTTTCCTTCACCTTGCTTAGTGTGGTACTCTGAAAAAGGAATGGGCTTGTGGATATTTCAGCTTTCTACTTCTTCCTTGTCTTATTTAGGCAAGCACTCTCATCTTTGAGCCACAGAAGCCTATGTGTAAAGTTAAAAATAAGAATACTTACATTTCACAACTTCTTTGCTTTTCTTGAATATACTTGCATGTCCTGCCTCGGGGCTCTTCCTTCTGTCCTTTTCTTCTGGGAAAATGTTTCTTCCCTATCTATTTACCTAAATCCTATCTATTTACCTAAATCCTATCTATTTACCTAAATCCTATCTATTTACCTAAATCCTATCTCTTCTTAAACATAATATTCATATAGAAGCTTTCCTTCTTGCTTCTTTCTCATCTCTATTTATTCAATGACCATATTCCTCGGGAAGCTGTACCTTGCTAGAAAGCATGAACCATTGGGGTTATTCTGCACTGTGTATTCAGTGCTCTGTGTAAATATGTGAAGATTAGTTACTGAATAATTCTTTCCCTTACTTTTCTTTAGTTTGTTTTTATGATTTATTCCTCATAAGTGACTTTTTCTTATTCTTGGATGTGTTAGCATTTGATGATAGTCACCAAGAACCATGCCATAATTTGAGGTGGAAAATACAAACATTATGTTATTTATATAAGGAAACTGACAAGATCAGGCAAAAATGGGCTACATTCCCTTTGCATAAACTGGCTAAAGAGAGGATTCATGGTAAATGCTAAACTAGCTGCTCATTTTGACACCTATAATTACTTTTTACAACCCAATTCACCGTAGACAATATGGTTCTTCTTTAAACAAATTAATGTGAAACAATTTCATATTAAGAACAGAGAGAAATAACTACAAGATGGAACATGAAAAGGTAAATCTGGAAAGCCCTCTTTGAACAAAAACCATTATTAATATGTACTTCACTGAAATATTCCTGTGACAGAGAATATGAAAATATTAAATTTATAAGCATTAATTTTTCATACCTGCCATCAGTGTGTTCGACAGAAGTGAAGTAAAACACACACACACACACACACACACACACACAAACACATACACACACATGCGTGCGCATTTAACAAACACTGAAATAAAAATTGACATAGACATTCTCATTGAAATAAGAAGATACTTGTTATCAAAACAAGAGAGTTCTAACAGCATTTAATCACAAATAGTAGTGTGTTTATATAAAATTATAAAAATATGCAGTCTATACAAATAAAGTATCTTGTTTAATTTAGAGTGAAGTTAAGATTATCAGTACACCCAAAAGGGGGAAAAAAGAAATATGTATTACTTGGTTTTATTTACACACTGTTAATGAAAATAAAGTTGCTCAACCAGCAGGCAATGAGAACTACCCAAGCAGTTACAACTAGATTTGGCTGACAGTACCTGGCAAAGCAATGGTCCCTAAGGGGGCTTCTCCTATAAAATCACAACCACATACAGTTAAGGATTTGTAGGCAATGCCAAGATCTCTGGCAACCTTTGTTAAGTAAGTTTCAGGCCTGTAGTACGTAAGAAATCAAAATCAAACTCCCAGAAACATGACTTTCTATACTCCTTAGTTGGCAGAATTACACAATTTATTATACAAATTTAAAAAGACATCTTATTTCCACATTATTACCCAACTTGTATCTTCTCTAACTTAGAAAGACTTCATTCAAATGGATACAGATATTATTAAAAATACTAAAAAGTACATGTACTGCTTTAGTAAAAAATGAAATAAAGCAAGGACAGAAAATTATAAGGTAGAAAAATTCAATCCTTTCCTATTTTAAGAAATAGAAATTTTGTTGAAAGATAAGCATGCTTTAGTGGTACATTTGCCTAACTCTATAATTTATCTAATGCATTTTTATGATTGAATATGGCTAATCATAATCTAAAACTGATATCCAGGAAGGAGAATTATACAGAAATGGAATATTTCTCATAAATTGGTAAAATTATTGCCAGAAAACATCCACAGGGAAGCATGCCTACTCAGACAACAAGAATGTAGAGAGCTTTAGGATGAAGTACTAAATCTTTAAAATTCAAGAAAACAAGAATTCAATGACATTTAATTCAATGTCCAGCTAACTTACAGTGTGATTCAGCCACCTCATAACTGGTCCTACACCAAAGATCATTATGGGACCAGCACTGCAATAGTGGCACCCTCAAAGACTTTTCCACACAAAAAAACTATACTATTCCTATACTTCTTCTAAACAATTGAGGTTATTTCCAACAATCTTCCTTTTGTCTGCTTAGATCATAGGAAAACAACTCTCCATGGATCCAGAAAAATGAGGAACACTTAGGAAAAATAAAGACAGACACAAATTCTAATATTAAGTTATAAGCAAATAATTATGACTTTCCTGGTAGATGTGATAATAACTGGTTTTAGGAAGCTCTAAATTTCTGACTAGTATCTAGAAAACTTACTGAAAAAATTGTACCATGGTTGTCAAAAGAGGTAGTTCCCATTTATTAAAGGGAACCTTTAAGCCCTATATATATTAAAACAGGATATTATAAGCAAATAAAATATGTAAGTGTACATCACAAATATCCCATAAAGTAAGATATCATTACTTCTGTTGTCTAATCTCTTTGAGACCATTATTCACCCATATCCTCCTATTTCCTTTGCAAGGGGAGAAAGCAATTAAAACAATTAATTAACAAATAAATAGTAAATGAAAAGCCAGAAGAGAAATATTGGAACCCAAGATCTTTCAAAATTTTTTACAGAATATATTTTTAGCTGAAACACATTATTTTTAAATCTCTCACTCTTGCGTATCAGGAGGCACTTGCCCAGCACCAACGAACATTTAAAATGTTACTTCCATGCTTTATGTAACAGAACTGACTGCCCAGACCTTTATAATTAAAAAGCTCATTTAGACAGAAATTTAAATAATAAAACATAAAATTCTCATATATTTTATATTACTTGTTTCTTTTACATAACCTTTCTTTAAAGTCTATCATTAATTTTTAACCTCAAAGGTATTTTTGCCCACGCTGGGTGTCTCAGTTGGTTGGAGTGCTGTCCAGTACACCAAAAGGTTGCAGGTTCAATACCTGGTCAGGGCACATACCTAGGTTGGGGGTGCAGTTCGGTCTGATGCATATGGAAAGCATCTGATGGATGTTTCTTCCTCACATCTTTGTTTCTCTCCCTCTCCCTTCCTCTGTCTCCAGAAATCAATAAAAACTGTCAGGTGAGAATTTGAAAAAAATATTTTTCAAGAAAACCTAACTAAAACAAAGAATGAATTTCCCGTTAGAAGTAAGGGTTTCTGCCACAGTGGCTCTGTGTATTTTCCCCTTGCCAAATTTGAGATCCACTACACATTCTTAACAGGTACACTTGCTCATTGGCATCTCCTCATACTAACTCATTTGACAACCATGGTACATTTTTTTCAGTAAGTTTATTTAAATAGATAATGGAAACTATGTCACAGACAGTACAGTTTCTTCCGTTCCTATTGAATATCCATTTCAGTACCATATACTTTCTTCACCTCTCTTCCCAAACTGGCAGAGTATGGCTGATATTCTACCTCCTAAACAATCTTAATTTGATCATTAAGACCCCTCCCCAGGTCTTCCCTGTACTATTGTTTGTCCCTGGGCTATCCATATATGCATATACGTTCTTTGGTTAATCTCTACTCGCCCCTCCCTTCCCTCTGAAATACCTCAGTCTGTTCCATGTTTCAATGTCTCTGGATCTGTTTTGTTCATCAGATTTCACATATATTGAGATCATGTGATACTTGTCTTTTGCTGACTTTTTTTGCTTAGCAGAGTACTCTCCGAGTTCCTCCATTCTTTTTTATAACTGCATAGTATTCCATTGTGTAAATAAATGTACTTTTTTTTAATCCATTCATCAATTGATGGGCTCATGGGCTGTTTTCAGATCTCAGCTATTGTAAATAACGCTGCTATGAACATAGGGGTGCATGTATTTTTCTGATTGGCGCTTTGGGCTTCTTAGGTTATATTCCTAGAAGTGGAATCTAGTTCAAATGGCAGTTCCATTTTCTTTTTTAAAGAAACTCCACACTGTTTTCCATAGTGGTTGTACTCTATTTCCACCAGCCATGTACTAGGATTTTTTTTCTCCACATCCTTGCCAGCACTTGTTGATTTATTGAGGGTAGCCATTCTGACAAGTGTGAGGTGATACCTCATTGTCATTTTAATTCGCATTTCTCTGATGATTAGTTACACTGAACATTTTTTCATATGACTCTAGCTATTTATATATCCTTTTTGGAAAAGTATCTATATAGGTCCTCTGCCTCACTTTTTAATTGGTTTGTTCCTTTTCCTTTTGTTGAGTTGTATAAGTACTTAATATATTTTGAAAATTAACCTCTTATCAGATATGTTGGGAAAATTAGATAGATACGTGCCATAAAAAATGAAACTAGAACACCAACTTACATCATATACAAAAATAAACTCAAAATTAATAAAAGATTATGTGTAAGTCATGAAACCATAAAAAATCCTAGAAGAAAACATAGGCAGAAAAATATCAAACGTCTCATGAAGCAGAATTTTCACAGAAACATCACCAACGGCAAGAGAGACAAATAAAAAAAAAAAACAATGGGACCACATAAAAATAAAAACACTTCTGCACAGCAAAAGAAACCAGCATCAAATTGAAAAGGGAACCCACTTCATGGAAAAGCACATTTGCCAATGATACATCTGATGAGGGGTTAATTTCCAAAACATATAAAGTATTCATACATTTCATTAAAGCAACTCTGAAATAAAAAATAAACTCAAGTTTTCCCACACACTTAATGATTCTCAATTTATTACCAATTTCCCCGATAAAATGTCATAGATAGCTTGCGAAAAGAATATACAATATACAATCTTTCAATTTAGCTCTAAGCATAAAATCTACACTCATGCACTATTTCACTCCATATTCTTTTCATATTTATTGTGAACAATTTTGTTTTTCACTTAACATTTTCTTGATCTCCCACCTATGTGAGAGGTATCACATATGGTAAAAAGCTATAGGCCTCATATGAACTCAAAATCTAATATATATCTAACAACCATATTATTCTTAATCGATCAGAAGATAATGTCTGGTAAACAATTTTTTTTACTGCTTTTCAATGGCAAAGGCACCCTCGAATATACAATTAAAATACACATGCTAGTTTTACATTGATTGTTTTTAAAGTAAAGCAAATACAGTTTTGAGGGAAAATACATTAAATAAAGACAAAGTCCCCCAATCTAGTCACTATTAGTAATTACATTTACTTTCTTTCTTTGCTTTTTTTCCTAATGCTTATGTGAATTGAGGTGTTTTGTTGTCATTTGTCCATTCCTTTATTGTAGATTATTTATAACCAGAATCATATCTTCTCATATAATTTTGATTAGTAGGCATAACAAATAGTTCCCGTAACTGTTAGTAACAATTTTTAATAAATTTATAACCTACAATTAATGTTACATATCAGTTTAATAACCTTTCCTATGGAGTCTTTTAAGTAATTTCCAATGTTTGGGACATTTTTATGCTTATACTTTCCTACAGTTCTAATAAGTGGAATCAAATGTCAAAAGTAAAATTTTGGGTAAAGTAATATAGACAATTTAAAACATGTATATTTTGAAGGTTCATTTTACTCTTACAGTTCTCTGGGTGGTGGTAGTAGGAATAGAAAGAAATGCTTAGCGATTTTGTATGTGGCCCCTCTTTATACTAGTAGCCCTGCACACAAATTCGTGTGTCAGTAGCTTGTTGCCACCCTCCTGTAGCACTTTGGCTGCTACTCCACCCTCCTGTAGCTCCCCCAGAGCCCTTCAAAGCTATCTGCCGTGACCCCTCTCCCCTATTGTAGCTCTTCACCTCCCTATTGCTGCCCTGCTCCCTCCTATAGCTCTCTGCTGCCCACTTGTAGTCACTGCCCCACCCTCCTGCAGATCTGTAATCCGGCCGTTACATGGTGGTCGTTATGCCTCACAGATAATTAGTATATTCGTCTCTTATTATATAGGATATGCAAAACTTACACGTTAGATGATCATTTAGTTTTGTCTCAAGGCCAAATGATGACTAGGAGAGTAACAGTAATTACAATATGAGAGCCACTGGGAATATATGTTTCATGTTTCACAGGGGACTGAAAATCCTCTAGGTGTAAACTTATATAGGAAATGCCATTTATGGCTAGTGGCACGGTCCCAAGGCATTGGCACAGTGAACAAAGGAAAGCAGTGGCAGTCACAGTAATGAGCTACCTGTAGTACCAGTGACTAACGAGACGCCTCCACTGTAAAAGGATGCAGATGTTACTGAACCTAAGAATTCCACTCCAAGATTCAACTATTGCTCTTTTACAGGAATAAAAACACATGAGCATGATAGCACATACTTACACACCTTAGTCATCTCCACAGCATCAGTAGGTTATGAAAGTGCTTACAGCAATTAAAACAAATGATAGACTTAAGTATTTAGCGTAGAAAGTATTCCAGGATGTAAACACACACACACACACACACACACACACACACACACACACACACACACACACACACATATATATATACACATAAATATACTAGTAGACAGTTTTAATGATGCACAGAAGTAGATCTAGGTTAGTACCACTAAAATGTAAGTAGTCGTTTTCTTTGGAGAAAGGGTGAGATTAACAGGAATTCATTGGTTGATATATGATGCATTTATTATTTTTCAACAAATATGTATGTTTGAAATGATAGTCTACTCAGTCAAATAAACATAATAATGACTATCAAAGAAGTCATAGCTTCAGGATATGATCCCTCACAAGTCATGATTATCAAACATCTTGACTCCTGGTTTCCAATAATAACAAGGACAAGACAAAATGTGCGTCCGGGTTTCCCATATATACTCGAAGTACACTATTGGACGTGCAGAGCCAGTGACCGACTCGGCGGAGGGAAATATCAAAGAAGGGAATATCTTCAAAGATTGCAATGAATTAAGTAATATATGTTACCTTGTATTGTAAATTTTTTGAAGCATCCATCAGAAGAGATCTAAAACGATTTTTAATTTTCTAAAGTAAGCCTATAATTTTATTATAATTTTTCTCATGTGCAAAAGTTGCAAATAAAGTGTTTAAATGAAAGTCAAAGCTCCTTGTTCATACCATCATAATTTCCACTTTAAGAAAAGGTTTTAGAGTAACAATTTACAGTAGATTAGGTAAGCAGTCAAGAAAATGAGACTCTTCCTTTTTTAGTTTCATAATGGTATCAGAGTTAAAAACAAAATCTGAATTTTAATTTGTGTCATGAAATAATATGCAGTGATTTATAGACCAAATAGTACAGACAAGGTTTGCTTTCCTCAGGTATTATTACCATCATGCTACCTAGCTTATAATTATAGGCCCCTTAAGCATATGGACTATGTGGTTTCCTCTCTGTTCTATTTCTTTGTGTTTCATTAGTCACGGTATAGTGTAAACACACAGTCTTCAGGCAAACTTCTAGGAGGTTTTCTGTTCCTAAAACTTGAACCTCATAATAATACTTCTGGATTATGGCTCAAGAAATGCATTTACCATTTTTATTTAGTTTAGACAGAAGTATTTTATTAGCATTTTAATAGCCCATGCTAGCATAAGCACTGTAATAGAGAAAAATATATGGAATGGCATTTTCCAAGCCTATCAATATTTAAAATATTCTAGCTATTTCATTTTTTTTCTGTTAACCTTAAAAGATCCAAAGAAACTCATTCAACAAAGAGCAAGTATCTCCAGTATTCAGTAAAATTATAGATGCCATGAAGGAAGCATATACATAAAACACAAGAAAACATGTAAGGCTTTATATAAACAGAAATATGGCCCCACATTTCAGTAGTTGTGAGGGAATGTGGGATGGAAAGAAATTAAATAATTCCTTAAGAAGTAAGAGTTTCTGAAGAGATGAACTTGATGGAAAGATAGAGAGGCAAAACTTCATAGAAGCAAAAACAGGCAAAGTCTGAAGGAGAATCTAAAGATGTCTCCGGCCAAGGCAGGAAATGCTTACAGTTGATAAGACATATGTAGAAGCTGGGGGAGTGAGTGCAAATACCCAGGATGAGTGTTTCATGCCACAATGTGGTCTAGTTTATGGATTACAGATAAATGAGAAATTGCCTCGATGCCAGGAGATATATGGATTGGGGTGAAGTCATTATTTCCTTCTCTGTAAGTAATCTTTGCTTTGTTCTATTTTATAGTGAGGATAACAAGAACAAATGTGTGGTGGTGAGCTGAAGAGATGACAAGCATCCTTACACGTTTCAAGATTTAAAGGAACACCATTTCAGTTCTTCTAGCCATAATAATTGAAAAGAAAAAAATAAACAAAAAAGGAGACTGAATGATTGATTCCCATGCAAATATCTAGTATGTTTAGTATATTGCAACCTCATTCAGTATCTTCTGGCCGCTGGTGGACAGATACACAGCAAGCTTACATAGACTTCAATATTGGCCTTTCATCTCTTTAGCTAATATAGATCCTTGGGACTGGAGTTCATCTCAGCAAGAGTGTGGCTGAGCCTATCTCAGTAAGTCCCAGTATCAACCAGTATAATAACAAAGGAACATAACCCCTAATGGTGAATAAAGCCACTGCAAATCTAGGAAGCTGAGGACTCACAGAACCTGGTTAGGCAAAAGAGAGCCATTTCGCTGTGAACAGATCTCATTTACTACTCCCTGAGATAAAAGGTACACATGAAAAACTCAGGATTTAGACTGATTTCTACCCAGAGAGCAATACTGTCTGGAAAAGTGTGGCTGCATATTTACCATCTGGCGAGTGGGAAGCATTGGTGATCGAGCATCTAGATGTTTGCGCAAGAGCCACCACATACCTACATGCGTGGAAACTCTGAATCAGCAGCAAAGCCACAAGCATGCATCCTGCCAAAGAATGAATATTCATAGGGTTGCCAGTACCACACAGGTTGAAATAAACATAAATGCAGACAACTATTACCATTTTGTATTGATCTTCTGCCTGACAGCAACATCAAAGATCAAAATACAGCACAATGTAATCAAGGACGTGTATATAGAGTGAAGAAAGGAACTAGAGACTAGCAGTGATCGTAGAGGCCCAGCTTTCCAAGTGGGAAAGAATGCTACACAGAAAAAATTATAAAACACAAAGAGAATCCCAAGTGAAAATATCCAAGACAAATAGCAAGCTTTGAAAATCCTTTATAAAGAGAGCATTGCTTTAGCCTGTAAACTCTGGGTATGTTGATTTCCTTCTGTCTCAAGTCTCTGAAAATGTATTTATCACTACTCAAACCATTCAGTAGTAAATATCAGCAGAGGAACCTTTATTGACATTACATATGTATTTCCAAGTCTCTCATGCAATAATTTTTTGGTTCACCACAGTTTATCAAGATCAAGAAAATAAGTTCAAACACTGAAGGCTAGACTTTCAAATATGAGGCTAATATGGAAGTTCACTCAACCATATAAATGTCAAATCAGCTTGCAGACACATAAACCAGATATCCATCTGCTAGCATGTGCACAAGGGTTTATTTTCACTGTTCCCAATGTTTCACTTTAAGTTGTCCAGCCAAGGCTAAGCTACAACACTGCTTTCCATTGTTGACTTTTAATAGAAGACAACTCCTTCTTGGAAATACTAGTTCACATAATGCATAATGCAAAGATATTGGGATTTGAATCTCTTCTAAATCATTAGGAACAAAACATTAAGTACAGTGCCGTTTGGATCACTGTGTTACAGAATGAATCAAGTAACCATAATTAAATAATGTGCATTCCTCAATAGATTTATTCCATTTGGCTTCCTCTGCATAACTGACAATAAAAAGAAATCTTCCAAAAACACAGGTCTGATCATGTCATTCCTCCAGTTAAAACTTTCAAAGGCCTCCCTTGTCTTTAAAAACAGCACATTTTTTAGTGTGGCTTTTGGAGCCAACTTCAAGCTGGCAACCTCATAGCAAAGAGCAGAAGTTTTTCCAATGTTTTCCAGAAGGAGGACCCATTTCAACTTTAGAATTGCTCACACACAGTATACCACCCAGCACAATCATAGCAGAATTTTGATTATCAGGTGAATAATGCATACTGATAAGTTAGCAATGTCATAAAATTAACTTTACCAATAACACCTATATATCTTTGAAAAGAACATATTTATTGTTTAGAGAAAACTGAGAGCAAAACAGATTTAAAGACTTTGTGGACCATGGTTAAGGAACCTCTCCTATGGTGAAAAGAATAAGGAATTTGCAATCTCTTGGGCACAATACGTATTTGTACTGTTGAAGCTCTGTTGCCTAGAATTGCATTTTCAGAAAGAGTGTGCTCAGCAGCCTGGATGATATGGCTCAGTGGTTGAGTGCTGATCCAGGAATTCAGAAGTTACTGGTTTAATTCCCAGGAGGTGAGCAGGAAGCAGCTGATTGATGAAGTTCCTCTCATTGACCCTTCTATCTCTCTATCCCTCCCCCTTCCTCTCTCTCTAAAAGTCAAGACTAAAAAAAGAGTGTGCTTAATACTTACTTGTAAAAAGAACAAACTACATAAGCCCAGGGCTCTAGTCTCAGTGACCAGGCTGTGGGGCTTTGTAATATTGCTTCCTCTAGAGCAGTGGTCAGCAAACTCATTAGTCAACAGAGCCAAATATCAACAGTACAACTATTGAAATTTCTTTTGAGAGCCAAATTTTTTAAACTTCTTCTAATGCCACTTCTTCAAAATAGACTCACCCAGGCCGTGGTATTTTGTGGAAGAGCCACACTCAAGGGGCCAAAGAGCCACATGTGGCTTGCGAGCCGCAGTTTGCTGACCACGGTACTAACATATAATTATTTATTTTATTTTATTTTATTTTATTTTATTTTATTTTTTAGACATGGGAGGAAAGAGAGAAAGAAGAGAGGCAGAGGGAGAGAGAGAGAGAGCCACAGTTTGCCAACCATGGCCCTAGAGGGCTAGCTTTCCTGCAGTCTCCACAAGGCTCCTTCCCTTAGCTCCTCCTGCTAGGCCCTGCTTAACTGCTGCCTTCTTAATGAAGCAACCATCTACTCCAGTTTGGTTTTTCCTTCCAGCAGGTATCATCTTCTATCATCTAGCTCACTCACTAAAGAATTTCTTTTGTATTATTTTTACTCTGTCTATCACCCATTGGAATGCAAGCTCTGCAAATGCAGAGACTTGCTGTGGTTTGCTTAAGGGCACATTCCAAGTTTCTAAAACAATGCATGGCAGAGTGAAGTTCTTTTAAATGATTAAATCTTTTGCAAATCATGCCATCTCATTGATTCTGATCCTTCATCTGTAAAAAAAAAAAAAAAAAAAAAGATGAAATCTCTAGTATTCAATTTACAGAGTGGTTTGAGGATCCAGTGGAGGTGATCCAATAATTGTTTTAAAACTTATGTGATTAAACTTGTAGTTCTTCCTAAACAGATGGTGAGGAAGAAGAAGGTGGGAGAAGGGAGCCTTCCCCTCTTGCCTAGTGAACTACAATCTGGAAATAATAATTCAGCTCTTCAGCCAACTGTAGTTGAATTCACGAACCTGATCTTATATATTTCATAGTCATGACTAGTTTGACAATAAAGGTAGCCTACATGCTTTATCTACAAATTATAAGCCGTCCTGTTTCAATTAGGAATGTGTTATTTTCCCTAAAATGCCCTCAGCTTGCCAAAGGTGACCAGATTAAACAGTAATCAAGAGTCTGATCCACCTTAATACTCTGAAACTTGTACAAACTTTTGAAATTATGTATGCTATGTAAGTTTAAAACCTTTGTTGTTGTTGTTGTTTTGTTCTTGGTGGGTTTCTTTTTTTGGGGGGAGGAGGGTGTGATCTGAAGATGCCTAAAAGTTATGGCACATTTTCCAGGAATGTTCCTAGGGAGGTGGCACTTGGCAATAGGTAGAGTGGAGGATCTCTTGCCTGAGAAATTCCCAGGTCATTCTGATAGATTCCTGCACCAACACTGCTATTACCACACCCCATAAAGATTTGTGGAGACAAAGCTTAAGTAAATAAATAAGGCATGAGAAAACACCGTTTAGAATGCTCTTTATAATATACAATTAGGAGCTCAACCCAAAGCAAAGTAAGCTACACAATGATCACTGGAAGCAAAGATAATTAAAATAAGCAGCTAATTAAGATGAGCACTGTTAGAAAAACAGTGTTATGACTCCCTAGTACTCATGGGAACGTATCCCACCAAGCCAATTCTGACAGGGGAAGGGAGCAAGCATCTAAGAACAATTCCTCCTAGAACTGAGTAGTTCCATATAAATTTTGCTTTAAGAAAACAAAACAGGTTTACTTTTTAAAACTGACTTGAGATTTTGCTCTACTTCTCTACAAAATTAAAACTGTTTTTCTAATACAACCCTACCTCCAGCTGATGGAGGCAGCCCAGGTCAGGAAACAATCCATCCAAGTACCCATGATGACACAGCCAGGGTCAGATCTAACTACAAGGAGATGGGCACTTCCCAGAAGAGCAAAGACAGGCCTCAGCCTCCCACATTCAATTGATGCAGAACAAGTCCTGGGAAGTCCTCTGCTTCCCTCTGGCCAGAAGTAGGGTCTGAGACAGTACAGTGATACCTGATCAAGCAAGTGAATATCCTCTCCCTACCTTTGGGACCAGGCTATGGGTGCCCTGTTATAAAAAACCTCTTTCCCTTGATCTAATATTTTCTTGGGAATGTCTTCAGGCTGTGCTCCCCAAGGCTCCTTCTGACCCTGCACATCCATTCTTGTAGCTCCACAGGAATAACCACTTGTTTCAGCTCCATTTCTTGTTCTTTGGGCCTTTGTTAAAACTGATGACAAAGACTGCTTCTGGGTTTCCAAGTACACCCAAGCAGGATTCCTTTGGTCGCTCCCTGCTCCATATCCCATAATTAATTTATTTCCAGTATGCAGATGCAAGAATTTTTTTAAAGAAAAGAAACAGGGGGAAGAGATTGAAACAGAGGCAAAGAAGCATTGAACAGACTGTCAAACTACAGTGGGAAGGCAGGGGAGGGTGGGAGGCTGAGGCTGTAAGAGATTAACCAAACACTTGTATGCGTGCATATAAGCATAACCAATGGATACAAGACACTAAAACAATGGGGGGGCAGGTGAGGTTATGTGCTGGGGGTGGGAGAGGCTGGGGGGAGGTCAGTGGGAGGGAAAAAAAAGGAAATATATGTACTACTATTTGTAATACTTTAAAGAACTAAAAAAATTTTTTAAAAAGAGAAAGAACTTTCCAGGCTGCATTCTCAGCAGCATCCATCTCCACATAGCCAACTGGAGATTGGATCACAACATCCTATCTAATAAAAGAGTAATATGCAAATTGACTGTTCCTCTGAACAAGCCATACCCACAAGCCATGCCCACCAGTCAATCTGGAGCAAATTATGCAAATAAATCCCAACCAAGATGGTTGCAGCCACTGAGAGCAGGAGGGCGGTTTTGGTTTCCCCAGGAATGGTGGAAGCCCAGCTTTCCGCCTGCCATTGCAGGCCTAGGACTCCACTCAATGCCACAAAGTTTCAATTATAGAAGATATATCCCAACAGAAATGGCAGAGAGCAGAGGCTAGGGTTGACCAAGCGATGGAGGAAGCCAAGCTTCTACAGCTCTGGCCAGCCTAGGCCTCCACTCCAGGTTACAGTGTTTCAGTTATAGAAAGTAAATGTCCCAACAGAAATGGCTGCTGCCACAGAGCTAGCAGAAGGCTTGGCTCCACTCCAGGCTACAAAGTTTCAATTTTAGAACATAAATTAATCCCAGATCCCAGGGCCTCCGCTTGGGTTGCTAGGGGACGTGGCCAGCCTGCAAACCACCATAGGCCCCTCTCCCAGGCTGTCTCATGCCCCAAGAGAACCCCAACCCTGATCTGGGACATCCTTCAGGGCAAACCAGCTAACCCCCACCCATGCACCAGGCCTCTATCCTATCTAATAGAAGAGTAATATGCAGATTGATCATCACTCCAACACACAAGATGGCTGCCCCTATGTGGTCAAAGATCCTGCCCCCATGTGGACACAAGAGGGCCACCACAAATGGCCAGCAGGGGAGGACAGTTGGGAGGGACCAGGTCTGCAAGGAAGGGCAGGTGGAGTGATCAAGCCTGCAGGAGAGGGCAGTTAGCGGTGACCAGGAGGGAAGTTGGGGGCAAAACAGGCTGGCAGGGGAGCAGTTAGACATCAATTAGGCTGGCAGGGTAGTGGTTAGGGGGTGATCAGGCTGGTAGGCAGAAGCAGTTAGGGGCCATCAGGAAGGCAGGCAGGCAAGCAGTTTGGAACCAGCAGTCCTGGATTGTGAGAAGAATGTCCAACTGCCAGATAGTAGGATCTGGCCTATACGGGCAGTCAGAAATCCCTCAAAGGGTCCCAGATTGGAGAGGGTGCAGGCTGGGATAAGGGACATCCCTGCACCCCATGCACGAATGTTGTGCACCTGGCCTCTAGTAAACAATATAATCTATAAAGCAATGCAAATTAGTTTGATTTTTAGGATTAAGAAAAATCCTACAAAATGTTAATAAGCAACATGTAACACGGCTTTCATTTCTCTCTCTCTCTCTCTCTCTCGTGTGTGTGTGTGTGTGTGTGTGTGTGTGTGTGTGTGTGTGTGTGTTTGTGTTTTAAAGAAGCTCTTCTATTAATGCCTCGGTGAGTAGGTGAGCATTGTGATCTAAATCTAGTTTCAATCACTTATTAGCTCATGTATAGAGTATTACAGTTTCTAGGCCTGGGATCCCTAACCAGTATGTGGTACAGCTAATAATATCTACATCACAGAACTATTCTGAAGTGTCAATGAAAGTGTATAGGAAAGTACCTGGTACACGCAGTGCTCAAAAGTGTTAGTTGTTTTCCCACACACAACTCTGCTTCTTAGGATTCATATTTTGGGTGAGGTAGATGGACAATAAGCATATTTTACATAAGTCTAAAACACCGGGCACCAGATTGTGTTAAACTGCGATGGAGAAAAGGGATGAAAGGTTATGGGGATTACGTGAGTGGAGGAAGGGCAGGATCCAAACACCCTCATATAATTACATCTGGAAAGAAACCAATATGATAAAGAAAACCAAAGCTAAGCATTATGATAAGCAGTACAAATATATGAAAGCTCTAATTATGTTTTTCTGGAAAGAAGACAATACGGCAAGGTTGACAGATAGGGTAGAAGAATAGTTCTCAATCTATTTCCTTTCACTATAACAAAAATAAGAATGATGGTCAAGGTGTGAACTAACTTCTCCTTCCTCTCTCCATGCAGCAAGTTTGAATGGAAATGAAACTAATGGGCATTACTATTATTAGTCTTGATTATTTTTATTAAAATAAATATTTCCAAAATTTGGAACTATTTTAATAAATAATTTACAAGGCATTTCCTAAGTGATTAAAAATAACTGTGATTGGCAATATTTCAAGAAGAGTTTTAAAGTCCCCTAAAAATCTGATACTCTGTAATTTCATAGGTAATTAGTAGACAAGCACTCAAATTTATACCATGTGGCCACAGCAACTGTCTTGATCTTACACATGTAGTAAGATAGAAAAATGCCCTAAATAATAAATTGTCTTAGACAATTCAGGAAGTTATAATAAATCACCATTGACTGATCAGATTTAAAATATTTTCTTCTCACAGTTCTGTAAGGTGGGAAGTCCAAGATCAAGATGCAGACAGATCTAGTGTCTGGTACAAGCCCATTTCCTGATTCGCAGATTGCTGTCTTCTAGTATCCTCACGTAGCAGAGGTTAAGGGCACTAAACCTATTCACTGGGCTCCACCTTCATGACTGAATTATCTCCCAAAGGCCTCTCAGCTCCTGATACTTTCAGAGTTGGGTTAGGATTTCAACATAAGAATTTGGGGTAAACATACATTCAGTCCATGACATAAACAGATAATCTGTTGTTTGGGTCTGTCCAGCACGTGTTCCCCATGCTGTTGAAATGGTACCATAATTTTATTTTGGGAATTCACCCAATCCTTACAGTCATCCATATACTATGGGTAAATTGGCCTGACTCCAGAGATAGGCATATTAACTAGGCCTGGTTAAGTAAGATCAACACCTCCATTGGACACAGTGGGTGTTCGGGGGGAGGAGGAGACTTTGTAATGTATTTGATTGCCTAAGCACTATGTTTACATCTGTAAAAAAGCAAAATGATATTAAATATAATTAAAAATTAAATTAAAAATGAAAATAAATAAAATGATACATTAAAAAAAAAGTAAAGAAACAAGTTGTGGGTATAGGCAGCATAAAGAGACAGTACATGGGTCCAGCGAAGCCTAAAGTCATAAGTTTTTAATTCTATTGTTAAATCAATTTGTGGTGTGCTTCTGACATTTGCAATTAAAAATTCCCGGTGAGCCAATTAGTTCACCAAATTAATTCTACTGGCTTAAAAATCCATTCTGCCTTGATTTTCCTCCAATAAATTTAGTTGACATTTAAAAAAATGCTGCATTTTTTCAAGTTGTGAAATAATAAAATATTTGTATGATATTAAAATCTATATTCTAATATAAAGCTATATATAAATATATATACACATTTATTAATATATATTGAAAAAAACAAAAAAATCAAATCATTGCTTTTCAAAATATTAAGGTAACCAGTTGAAAATTTTCAAATGAAAGTAAAATTGACGTGTCTATGTTAAGTAACTAGTGTTCGTTTATTTTATAACTCATTAAAAATTATTATATTTACCTAAATTACAGTTTTACAATTTTTAAACAATACAAAATCTTCATTTTTCTTTTTAAAATAACAGTTTTAATAAATGTGGTATTTTGGCAAAACAATCTTACATTTCCCATTTAAACTCTCATAAGCATTAGTAAATACATGGAATTTAATATCCAAATATTTAAATCAATTAAAACAGTGACTGAGAAAGCTAGAAATTAGCAGTAATTTAGTCATAATATGCAAGACAAACTGGATACTTGATGAGACAATTACACAATCCTAAAATTTCCATTTAAGTTTAGCATGTAAAAGTAAAGATCATGAGAGAGAAATTCCCTTCCTTCATAAACCTGATTAAAGTCTAGGGTATTATAACACTAGACACAAATTTAGTAATTTCTGTAACTTTTCTAAGATGTTTTAGAAATCATAATTTGGCAAGTATTTTAGATTTTACTATTTTTGTTTACTGTATATTTTAGTCAGGAAAAGCACAGATGAGATAGCTCTCTGTTATTTTGTCTTAGTACATATGCTTTCTTATTACATGAGCTCCCAAAGATACACGAGCAGAAAAGGTCTGCCATCTCAAGATAGAGGCTTCCACAGAACCAGCCACAATGGCAAAGATACTATTTCCCATTACTTATTTTCATGAATTTACCACAATGGTTGCATTTGCCAACCTCTGGGATACACATATCTGTGAAAATAAAATCCAAAATCCAAACAGCCAATGAATGTTCACACCCAATGAATCTGATACAGCTCCTTCAGTGAAACCTCTCTCACTCAGGGCAAGGGTCAGAGCTCAGCCATCACGTGACTTCCTCCTGATGGCTGGCAAAGGGCCTTTCTTGCACAGGCTTGAAAACAAAAAACAAACAAACAAACAAGCAAACAAACAAACAGTTTCTCTCCAAGGCCTAAAATCAATCAGCAAAAATTTGTGAAAAGGTAAGAAGCATTCACTTGTGATTTACTTGAGAAAGTATATTTGAGAAAAATCACATTCTGAAGACATTGCTGGCAAAACCTTCTGTTCTTTTAGTTTATGGGAAAAAAATGCAAACCACAAAACAGAAGGCACAACTTGAGAGAATATGACTGAGGCTTTCTGAAATCGTAGCGGCTGGTTCATTTTTTGAAAATTATTAAGCTCCTCAGCAATTGTGTTTATATAGTTCTTTTGGTAGTTTGTAGGCTAAATGCAATGCCTTCACTATTGAAATGCTATCAAGGTCTAGAAATGTGCCACTGCATGTTTCAATCTTTGCTCTATGAATAGCATATTTCAGGAAAATTATATAGCATCTTCATCTTAAATATTAGATTTTGCCTATTCTCCTCATGAGCCATAAAGAAGAACTTAGAAACTGTATTTTTAGCAACTTCTTAATCTAGGTTTTTTAGCCTGTTTCTCCTCATGAGGGTCAGAAAAACAATCAGTGCGAACACTGCGCTTTCTTAAATTAAAAAGAGAGAGACCACCCACCCTGAAGAGCCTAAATCCTTTAATTGCATCAAAACATCTTAATTATGAAGTCAGAAGTTTAATGAAGGTATGCGAGATTAAGATGGTGAAGACTATGGCATAACTATGTTAAACTCTAGTATACATATTTAGCAAAATTGATTATTCCTTTTCAAAATTCAAAACTAAATAGAGTCAGACTTGAAGGGTATCTCCCTAGTAGACAAGCAAGAAATGACCTGATGTTTCACTAGAAAGGAGTTAGAAATACAGAGTATAATATAGATGCTTCAGAATACTATAAATGCATACATTTATACACTAAAAATAAGTTTATATGTAGCTTGGTATTTAGTAGTCGGTACCTCTTCACAGCAGCATACCCTCAAAATGCTCTTTCGTTATCTTGCTTTATAATAACAGAGCTTAAGATTGGCTCAAACCTGCAAACTGAATGTAAGGACATACTAGTAAGTAGCATATAGATTAGTTTAATGATCCCTATTTTAATATATTGCACATGCACCTAATTTTAACTTGAAAAACCACAAACAAAAATCAGACTTCCTTTTTTTCAGTACTTCCACCAAAAAAAATCTTTGTGGCAACAATAAAAAAAAATACACACACAAATAAAGCATGTCCTAGAGTAAACAATTGATTATGTTCCTGATATCTCTTTTTAAAAATCTGTCCATAGGGCAGGAGATCTGTGGCCTAGTTATAAAATTTATTATGATTTAGAAGCTTTAGGCCATATAGAAAGAATGAGAATCATTTTGTTAAATAGTTAGGATAATTTTCCATTGATTTTTAGAAAGAGTGGAAGTGAGAGGGAAAGACAGAGAGAAATACAGATGTGAGAGAAACACATCGATTGGATGCCCCCATGCAGAAGCCCCGACCAGGGCACAGGCCGGGGAGAAACCTGAACCTGAGGTACGTGACCTTGATGGAATTGAACCTGGGGCCCTTCAGTCCGCAGGCCAATACTCTACCCACTGAGCCAAACTAGCTAGGGTCAGAATTACATTTTTCAAAAGGAAATAGAGTAAAAACTCAAAAGATTAAAATATATTTAAGTTTACCTGAAAAAAAGTGGTACATTTTATCTGCTTCTCTTTAAACACGACTTCCTTATATTCTTCCTGATAGAGGGTTTCAGCATAATACGGTGATTAAAAATATACAAAATATAATCACTGACCAAAGCATAATAATAATAATCATGAATAGTGTCTTTGTGAAACATCTGTGTTTTTTCTGTCCATTAAAACCCAGATTCTAAAAGAGTTGCTGTAGATATGTTTGTTATTAAACCAACTCATTTCCTAATAGCATTAGTATATAATTGCCATGATGCATTCAGTAAGAGGAAGTTGAAGCTTAATTAAAATGTATTTCTTTACCAACTGCCATAAGTGAGTAATGAGATGAACTGAAAACTAATAAACCTCACCATTTTCCAAACACAAATCTATATGCCAAACATTACTCATATCTCCCTGATTCTCAATGGAGACAGTCAACTCTGTATTTCCATTGTGATCATAATCAGAAATGCTGATAGGATTTTCAGAGAAAATAAACACATGTTCTAATTTTTACAAACTATCCTCTTTTCTAAATATGGACTGTTTGAGGCAGGAAATAAAAATTTTATATACAACCAACTCTTATTGCCGGAAAACCATTCTTAGTCATGATTTTGGAAATGTTACCCTTAATCTAAATTACATGGAATATCTAACAGTCAATAGGCCACGAATATTTCAAATTACTCAGACTCATTGACATAGGATGTCAAACCTCAAAATAATTATTTTGGCTTCACAATTCTCCTGTTTAGTTTTACTTCTCAATCTACTTGAGATTTTCAAGGCTCTAGCATGCACATCATGTGCTCTGCCTGATGCAGTTAAAGACTGCAATTTTAGCATTCTTTGTACAGCTGCTTCTGCAGTCTGGATAATTAGTGTCCATAAAATGAAAATAAACAGTAAAGTTATCTCCCTCCTTCTAATATTATTTAAGGAAAGTCTACATAAAATTGCTATGAGCAGGATATATACAACACATTTTATTGCAAAAGGTTGAAATAATGCCACATACATTAGAAAACTCTCCATTTTCCAGGGACTAATTATTCAATTTGTTCTTTCAGCCTATTTGTTATGTCTATTTTTTTTCTATTTTACTAGTCCAAATCTTAGAAATTAAGTTGCATGTTATTTTTAACTTTTTAATGACATTGCTAATACAGCAGGAATTTTACTGGGGGACAATATGACTCCCAACAAAGTTTCTGAGTATTTTCTATAAGAGCACAAACATGTCTTCCCTGAAGATCACCAGCAGGATTCCAGTTACCAGATTCACTGCCGCCTTCTTATCTCTAGTCCTTCTCACTTACTACCTCAAGTCTGTTTCCTGGAAACTTTTCCAAGATTATCAGACAAAACCCTTATACACTCTTAAGATAATGGGTCAATTTTTTTCAAATGCAACACCAAAAAGTCATTTTATAGCAATGATGGTTTTTATCACCTGGCTTCATTAACCTGAATTGAAATAATATAATCTATTTTTGAATATATGCCCTCAATGCATTTGATATGTATCTGACCTGAATCAAGCTCTTTAAAAACATCTATAGAGAAAACATAAAAACAAGTTTCTGTGTCTTTGGCTCTCTACCTCCCTGATGAACTGCTCTTGCCGTGACTACTCTATTAATATGTATGTGTGTATAGTCATATATTTAATTGTTTGTGGAAAACAATTAAAAATGTAAATAAAGCATGTCCTATAGTGAGCAATTTCATATACTGTATACTAGTATACTAGAGGCCTGGTGCACACAATTCGTGCACAGGGCCAGGAGGGTCCCTCAGCCCAGCCTGCACCCTCTCGCAATCTGGGACCCTAGGGAGATGTTCGACTGCCAGTTTAGGTCCGATCTCTGCAGGCCTAAACTGGCAGTCAGACACCTCTCACAATCTGGGACTGCTGACTCCTAACCACTTACCTGCCTGCCTGCCTCATCACCCCTAACCACTTCTGCCTCAGCCCCCATTGCCGCAGCTTCATCCAAAAGGATATTCAGAAGGTCATTCGGCTGTCCAGTCTAATTAGCATATTACACTTTTATTATTATAGATATACATATACACACTATGTGTATGGTTGTTTTTTTTTTTAAGTTAAACATTTCTAGGCCTATTTTGGTTACAAACTCTTTAATTTGCATGGATAGGAATAAATACAATTTTTAGTCTGCAAATTAGCACTCCGGTATTATTGTGGTAGGCAGTATCCAATATGGCTCCCAGTGGTCACCAGCTCCTGGTATCCATGCCTGTGTAATTGCTTCCCTTGAATGTGGGTAGAACTGAGCACTTTGCTTCAGATGAAGAGAATGTAATAAGGATGACAGGGGTGTCACCTAGTGATTATGTTACAGAGACTGTGACCTCCATCTTAGTTCTCTCTTTTGCTGGGACGGATGTGAATGCTTTATGACTGGCCTCCATGGCAAGGAATACAGGCAGGACCCACAAACTTGTAGAGAACTGAGGCCCTGGGAAACAGTCCAGAGGAACTGAGTCCTTCCAATCCACCTAAGTGAGCTAAGAAAGCACATCGTTCCTAGAGAAGCCTGGAGAGGACCATGCCCTTGAGAACTGCCCAGAGCCAGACAACCCACAGAGACTGGGAGATAATCATGTTTTTAAGCCACCAAGTTTTGGAGTGATTTGTTATGCAATAATGGCTAACAAATACACTGTTCAAAGGAACTAGCTCATTAAGAAATTTCCATGGCATTTTCATTCATAAAAGTTGATTCTTTTACTTTGAAAAAATTTAAGGGAAGATCTGTAGCCGAGGTTTGTATCTAATATCCCATGTCATTTAGATGTATCTAAGTATAATAGCTGACTGCCACCCTCTCTAGTAGGTCTTCCAAGCAAGCTAACCAAACTCCATAAGGCAGTTTTGTTTCTCAAACTTACTCAATTTTCAAAAGGCATTATGTTTTATGACCTTCATATTTTCCCAAAGAATGACTAAGTCTAACAATAAAAGCCAAAACAATATTGAAAGTGAAAAATATTTAGTCTCGTAAACATTCCCACATCAAAAGAGCTTGATTACTCTGCACAGGGTATTATGGGTTTCTGTAAACAGATTTGGTGCTGCCTGTTTGGTGTGCATGCTCTGTGAGTCAGTGCAATGGAAAGTACTGTGTGTTTAGTAAATAATCCCCAATTGAATTCCAAGTAATTGCTCATTGTAGGAAGTAGAGTTTTAAGTCTAGCTACCCCAAGATTATCTTTTCTTTTTTAAATCTGTATTCTGCTACTTGACAACATATGCCTATTTGTTCTGCAAAGGATCACATACTTGCAGGATAGCTCATGTCTAGAAGACACAAAGCAAATGGAGTGCATATGAGAGGAAACTATTGGTGCTAATTGTATTCTATAAATGCAGGTCTTTTGGCACAAAGGTATCCTAGAGTAGTGTAATTACAAAGAGATTCATAGTCAAGGCTGTTTTCTGAGTATCCTTACAGTACATACTTCAAAACCCAGACCATCAAGGATAATAATATTTAAATCATCAAATAGATCTCATTTATACTTCGTGATAGATGAATTCACATAGCTTTATCTAATTGAACGTTGTTACCAAAAAAGCTTCATTTCATTGTTCCATGTCCTATTTTGGAATTGTATAGAAGGATTTTTATAAATATTTTATAAATAATTTTTTAAAGTACAGAGCTGTTTTGGCAATGTTCTCCTTTTCTGTATGCCTATTGGTACTACAGTTGTAGGAGCTGAAGTAAATGTGGCATTCAGGAGCAGGGAGAGGGAATAGAGCTCCTCTGGTTTATCCCCTGACCTCTTCAGGGCATGGTTATCATAGTTCTGATTGGTGCACCCTTTCCAATAACCCCTTCTTATGAAAACACTCATTAAACCAAACATTGTTTGCAAAAGTGCTATCTATATCCCACTATATCCAACGCAGTGAAATGACAATTCAAAGGAGAAGGAAGAGGAAAAAGAAAAGGGATAGATGAAAGTGGTGCATACTCCCTGCCATGCTAATGTTTTCTCTTTAACCTTTCTCTGATGGACACAATTCCTAGTCATGGACTGTTTGTGCCCCTCTCCACCACCAAATTTATATGTTGAAATTCTAACCCCCAATGGGATGGTAGTAGAAAGTGAGACTTTAGGTTGGTGATTAGGCCATGAAAGTGGAGCCCTCACAAATAGGATCAGTGTTTCAATTAAGAGAGACCCCAACCAGGCTTCACCCTATCCCCACCCTGTGAGGATAAAATGAGAAAATGGGGTTCTGCAACCAGGAAGAGAGTCAGTCTTCACCAGGCCAGCCCCTGACCTCAGCCTCCAGCCTCCGGAACTGTGAGAAGTGAATGTCTGTTGTTTATGCGCCACCCAGTCTCTAGCATGATGTTACAGCAGCAGAACAAAGACATCCCCCTTGTTGTCTTCTACTTTGAAGTGTCGGGGGGTGGGGGGGTGGGAAATGAGCGGGGAGAGGAACAATTCCCTCTGTGAACTATAATAAAAGATTTCAACTATAATGAATAATGTATAAATAAAATAAGGAAATAATAGTATAGTAAGTTTTATGGTCACATGTGAAGAGAAAAGAAAACCCGGGCTCAGCTCCAGAATTTCCGGTGGCAGAGGGAGACAGAGGATAGTGTCACCTGGTACAGCCTGCACACCTCCTGTGTCTTCACCTTCTCATTCAACAGAGACTTTATATAGGTCTGACTTCTGCATTTCACATGAAAAACTAGAGGCCTAGAAAACGTGTATCACTTTATCAAGATCATAGAGCTAGTTTTTCAACCACAAGGGAAGATATTCATTCAGTGCAATAAATAAGAAATTATAATAATTTGAGGAAGCTCTTTAACCATGAACCTGTTCACTTTTATCTCTAAAGCCCTGAGCATGCAAAATGCACAAGTTAAATAGAAAACTGCTATATAATTTCTAAATTGTATAGACTCTATAAACTTTATTATCATAAAAGTTCATATGCAAATTTTTCAAAATGTATACTTGCAAATACATCCATGAAAAAAGTCCTCATAAAAATATTTTAGAATTCAACTAAATTAGTACTATGAACTCAAGGTATTGGCTTGAATAGTTCATTCCAGAAATACCAAATTTCTAGAAGTTCATTGCTATATGATCAAACATAAATTTTCAAATAATGAGAACATGTGCCCCAAACATAATTTTATATATTGGACCGCAACGATGACTTGCCTAACAAAGTTATATTAATCATATGAATGAAGAGTAATATTTTATGTATAGGATTATTAAAAGGTAACTATATATGGATTAAACTGTATAATCTGGTTTTAATACCATTCATAGTTGTGACTGTATGGCTATTTCAGAAAGAAGGATAAGACCTGATTTAAATCGATTTAACAAATTGTCAAGGTAAACTTCATGCTACATTTCTTGTCTAGAGCATAAATTTCAAATATTTTCTGATTTATTCACAATTTGAGTAACTGATCACTGAACAACAGAGGCAGAAAACTTTATACTATCTCTATAAATGGTCAAGCCAGCCATTTGATCCTTAAGTCTAAGATACCCACAAAGAACTTATTTTAAACTTTTAATTTTTTGAGTCACTAGAATATTTTAAACTGAGTTTTAGAGAAAAGGTTATTTAGTGCTTTATTATACTGATATAGCTAAGGAACTAACATATTCAATAAATTAATAAGCAATATCTTTATGATTAGAAAAATGCATATATATGAAGCATAATTAGAGTTAAGCAAAGCATTTGTTAGTTTCTTGTGTCAGTAGCAAAAATATAAAGAAATTGAGTTGAAACAGTATGCAATTAGATGCATTTGTCAGTTATTGAATTATCAAAGAATCATCATTAACTGATCACAAACAGTATTGTAGAACATTTAGAGGTACTTAAAAAAAAAGAATCTAACTTAGCCTTTTCCAAATGAATGTTTCCCTAAAGGTGTTCACCAATACAGACATCTAATTTGTAAATTATATGAAGAAAGATACTACAGCTAATTAATCATATACTATATTTTACACCAAGAAAAGGTAGTGAGACTGAAATACTAGAAAAAAACTAAGTTTAAATTCACCAAACACAGTCTTATTATGCATGTGTGTATAAAAGAATTCTACACAAACAAAAGCTTAGCAGCATCATGTGTTTAAAAAATAGACTTACATAATTCTATTTAACTATAAACATTATATACATCAACACAGTGAAAGTGCAGCCAAAAAATCAAGACCGTCTACATTATCAGAAATATCATGTCATAACAAGGCAGGTCTTCTTTAAGCCAGAAAGACCATATGTGTAGCACAGATATTGAAGTCAATTCACTATAGTCTCTCTTCCAAGAAGAGAGTATCATTAACTGAAAACCTATCCAAAGAAACACTTGATGTGATGTCTTGTGAAAAATGGCTAAAAATCTAGAAAAGCTTCATTAACCAGAGACTTAAAAGAACACACAGTAACTATGTTAACAACTTAACGGTTATCACAGAGATGGATTAGATTCAGGGAAAAGTCTAATGTGGGTATAACTACAAAAAGTTGTATCTTACACCACCATGGAAAGAACAAACCAACACTCTTTTCACTAAATAGTAAACAGAAGATTCACCTAATATCTTTTCATATCCTTAGTGTTAAATGAATGCCTGTTAAGTAAGCACTCAATATTAGAGACACTGATATAACTAAGTGGAAAAATTAGTATAACTAAATGGAAGTATAGTGGTAAAAAGGGTGTGGCTGGAGGTAGAGGTTTATTTACGTAGGGCATATATGTGAGGAGTCTTTCCCAAAGTTTGTTTTATAGAACATTAATCCC
This sequence comes from Antrozous pallidus, assembly GCA_027563665.1. Taxonomy (NCBI): domain Eukaryota; kingdom Metazoa; phylum Chordata; class Mammalia; order Chiroptera; family Vespertilionidae; genus Antrozous; species Antrozous pallidus. The sequence continues at coordinate 68,630,292 of CM050521.1, forward strand.
ATGAATTATCTATAGTTAAAGGATTACAGTAGAACATGGAAAATGGCACACCCCTTACCCCCAATTTGAATAGATCAATCACTCATTTGTATATAATGGATTTGTGAGGCCTTCATTAAAGAAGTCTGTTTAACTCTATTCCTTGATGCTTCCCTTTTTTTTTTTAACCATAGCCCCTTTTTAATGGCATAGCTACTGAAGATCAGGGGATCTTTGGCAAATACTATTTAAGGTGGAATTATGCACAGGACAGTCTGTTGGGCTAACAAGAGTCAATTCACAACTGGATCTTTGGGGACAAACATACATTAAACTTTCTCACATATCTGAAGCATCTTCATTATTGTTCTTTTAAGAAGGGGTAAGCTGCATCTAAGTATGCTATCTTTGCTTCCTAAAATTATGAGGGGCATTTATCTTTTTTTAAATGACAGCAATATGGTTTATTCAGCTGTGCTTTAGTAAAGGCACAGGAGCTTGCCCATGGTGCTCTTGATGTATAAGGCCAGACATTCTGCCAGTTCTTTTTTAGCAAAGACACCAGGAAATCGACAGCTATGAGAATGTTATACACAAGCTCATCATCTGTCATCTTCGCATGGCCAACAGCCACTGGCAAAGCAAATAGATTTCACTTCGTGGACTTTGGCCACCATGCTCTCACTGGGGGTCAACAGGAAGGGAGCTTGCCAGCCTTAGTCAGGTCTGGACCTGGGATTACGAGGATCTGCTTGATGAGAGACTCTGAAGCCAAAAAGGCATCATACTTCCTGGCCAGCTTCTTGACCAGTTTCTTATTCTTGAGTTTCTTCCGCACCTGGGTGTCCATGGGAGGTTATTCACAGCCCTGGCCTCATCATAGTGCTGCTGGTCCCCAGGACAATACGAAGAACTTGAGGCTGGAGCGGATTTAAGCCTGACAGTGCCCGATAAGTGTTTGTCCTTCTGAGGGTCATATTTCTTCAAGCTGATCTGCAGCTCCACTGTCTCCAAAAACTTCTGGTGCTTACACTGGTTCCCATGCAGAATGTCATGCTACCCTCCTTCAGAGTGTCCTGGGAGACTTTGCTGCTCATGGCTCCTCAAGTGGCAAAAAACAGAAAAGACAAAGGCATATCTTGAAGTCCTTGCAGGATCATCTTCTCCCCACTTTTGGAAGCTTAGCAGAGAGCTGGCTTAGCAGATCCAACTTTGCTCAAAACAATGAAGCAGATACCAAGCAGCAGATAGTAAAGGTTCCTCCCTTCCATCAAGGCCACCTCTCCAAATGGTAGCTTCACAAGTACAGAGTCACATATACACTCACCTAACTCCATTCCACAAATGTGGGGAACATGCCAGGAGTGGGAAAATGAATAGTTTTATTGTAAATAAAAATTCTACAAGAGTTACTAGGTTTAGCAAATAAAAACACAAAATGTCCAGTTATATTGAAATTGCAGAGTAACAACAAATAATTTTTAGTGTAAACACGTCCTATTTAATATTTGGATATCTATATATATAAAAGCCCAGCTACCAGAACAGCAGAATGGTTGGACACTGCAGTGGCCAACTGGCCTGATCAAGGCCCCAAACCCCCCCCTCCCAACCTCCTGCAGCCCCTCCCTGCAGCTGGTCCACCCCTGATCTGCCTTCCTCACCCCTAACAGGGGCAGGGCTGGTCCGCCAACCTCCTGCATCCTGCAGCCATGATGGCCCCCATTGGGGTGGGCCCACCAGAACCCAACCATGCACAAATTCATTCACCAGGCCTCTAGTAGTTATACTAAAATTTATAGATTGTCTGAAATTCAAATTAAACTGGGAATACTATAGGTACCTGGCAACCATACTAATCACTGGAATGCCAGCTATAATGCATCATGGTCCCTTTTGCTTAGCCTAAATCATAGAATGAAGAAAGTCCCAGGGATTATGTATACTCTAACATTTCTCAGCTTTTGAGATTTTCCTCAATTAACTCTATTTTATGTCTGTATAGTGTGGCACAGGTGTGCATTTATGATCCTTTCATGGCACAAAAGAAGGAATTGATTTATTTTTACCACTGTAATAGTCTACAGTACAATAAAAGACAATCTAATGAACAGAAAATATTCCTGAACTCTGACAGCTATATATCCATGGACAAGTTTATGTGCCCTCTAGGCTTTGGTTTTCCTAGCTCCAATAGCCCCTATAGCACTCACAGTTTACAATTCCATGATTCTAAGCAAAGTTTGCTTTGTTCTCGATGACCAACCAGAGGTCATGCTTTCATATTTTGGAAGCAGAGTAAACAAACTCAAAAGTTAAAGAAAACTGAGATACTCACTAAAAGATAATCCTTATACTTATGAAAATTCTCCTGCTTCAAAAGAAATGTTACCTTCAGGCTAAAACGGCACCTTAAATATTTCAGCAACAATAGTTGTTATTCATCATCCATATAACTTTACATACCTGTCATTTCTTGGACAGTCAATACCAAATTTTTATTTCAAACCATTATAAAAGCAATTGACTATTTCATTTCTTTGACTCTAGAGCATTCTTCAAATTCCATGAAAGGTATCTATGTAAAAGGAAAAATCTAACTTCTCTAACAGGTTATCCAAATAGTTTGATTTATATAACATTTCTCTGCACAAAGAATTTATAATGATAACTTATTTTACCTTCTTCTTAACTAACTTGCTGCTATTAAAAGACAGTGATGACCGAAACCGGTTTGGCTCAGTGGATAGAGTGTCGGCCTGTGGACTGAGAGGTCCTGAATTCGATTCCGGTCAAGGGCATGTACCTTGGTTGCGGGCACACCCCCAGTAGGAGGTGTGCAGGAGGCAGCTGGTCAATGTTTCTCTCTCATCGATGTTTCTGACTTTCTATCCCTCTCCCTTCCTCTCTGTAAAAAATCAATAAAATATATTTTTAAAAAAGACAGTGATGATAAGAGTTTTCTTTAATTAAATAACATGTCCTCTTGTAATATGAATGCCAAGCACTGCTTTCAAATGATTAAAAACATGTCCACCAACATCTTCAGCTTAATATAAAATAAATAAGATTCCAAATCATACAAATAGCTAAGAATTATGACGTTAGAGTTACCAATTAAATTTTAAAAGTCCAGTTAAATATGGATTGCAAATTTCAAATTCCAAATTTGGAATATACTTAAAATTATTTATTATCTGAAATTCAAATTTAACTGGGCATTCTGTATTTTTATTTGCATGTCTGGCAATTCTATGGGGACCACCTAAGTGTAAGACATTTTCTAATTTTCCTGTTTTCTTTTTCCTAATCAAACACTTGTTTTGATTTTTTCCCTCAAGTAGAGATAAGTCATTTTCCAGCCAATATTTTCCTTATTAACACATCTCTTTGCTTTTAACAAAGTCAGGTTCCCACTACTAAATCTGTAGACTATAGGATATGCAATCTAAAGAGAACAAGATTTTACCTACCTGTGGGTAATATATGAGAAGTCCACATAGTAAAATATTTCTTTCTCTCACTTCCTTTGCTAGTACTCTAATCTGCATTAGGTTTTCCATTTTATGATCAAAATGTACTGATTTATAATCAAGAAAATGCACCTGCAAAATAATATAAAAGTTAATAATTAGAATACTTTTTATGCATTTTTTTGAAAATGTAACATTAAAGAAACTAAAATTATAATTATTTTTATCAGTTTGTGTTAATTTTTAGTTAAGCATTCCAAGCCATGTATTTAACATGACCAATGAATAATCTTTTATAAATACAAATGCAGTAAACACTCATAGAAATAAAATTCTGAAAAACAAAAAGTGCTAATATAATGTATGAGAATTTGATTATACCTATTCACTCAATTTAAATAATTTGTAATTTGAAACTAGGCAGGAGGTAAATATTTATGAATACTAGTATATGTTAAATGAACAATATCAATAAAATTTAAGCATGCTTACTTAAGTACATGAAGTTCTTTAGAAGAATCCAATTCAAAGTAATTAATTGGATATCTAACAAATAATAAACTGTTTCTTAAATTTAAAAGAAACAAACAGAATTATTTTTAGCAGTGTTAAAATAATGTTTTCTTAAAATGATTCAAACAACTTTTTAAACATTATTTTTAATTTAAAATTTAAGGACAAGGTGATCTTTCATCATTTCTCTAAGTTATTGTGGGTTTATAGTACTATTTTTCTTTTATGGAATATAAAAGACATGCAGCCTTAAAATAAATAATTTAAAATGCAAATGCACATATAGAATGAACATTCAGTAATATGTATATTCTTTCACAATACCCAAATTATAAAAACTTTCAAGGATTGCAATTTGTTCAATTATGTACATTTATTAACTAGAAGAATTTTAAAGTATACTCCACCCTCTCTCCTACTAGTCCCTTCCTTTTGTCTCTGCTCATTTTTATGAATATAAACTGTTTTAAAAAAATAAAACAACAAAACATCTTATCATGCTCTTTCTGTAACAGAATAATTTTTTAGCAATGATAAACATACAAATGACTAAATTATAAAAACACAATTTCCAAATTCATAAACATAAACATAGAAGGATGTTTTACCAAATTCCTCTGAGAAACTAATATATTAATCACACAAAAATGGATGGTATAAAGACTTTTTGCATTCAGTGCAGCAACTGAATTGAGGGTATTTTACACTTCCTCCCGAGGTTTTAATTCTATTGCTGTTTTTCTGGCTATTTTTATCTAGGAAACATTGCCTATGAGCTGATGTCACTTCCACATTATATGAACCCAACTCCTTTCTTTATCAATCATATATATATGAATTTTTCTTACAAAGATTTGTGCTGTAGCAAAAACATATAGGTTGAACTAAAGGACATGGTACTGTGGTTTTTTGAGGAATTTTTAAGGAATTTTTATTGATTGTTAGAGAGGAAGGAAGAGGGAGAGAGAAAAGAAAACAAACATCGATATGAGAGGGAAACTTCCATTGGCTGCTCCTTGTATGTTCCCAGCTGGGGATGGAGCTGGAAACCTGGCATGTGCCCTGACAGGGAATTGAACCCACAAGCTTCAGTGCAGGGCGCAGCACTCCAACCAACTGAGCCACACCAGACAGGGTATTGTACCATAGTTTTTAAAAGTAGTCACCAAATCATGAGATGTCTAAACAGGGACTGGAAGACTTGCACTCCAACTATAGATGGTAAGAAACAACAAACACTAGCTCCCTGGAAAGAAAAAATGTAACAATGCTTTTTAACAAATCAGTAGGCCAATGCTGTTCACCACACAGTCCATGAATTCAATTAAGGAAATCGTGCATGAAAGTGAGTTCCAGGCAAGCTATTTATACATCTATAAACTGACTATGTTATCCCATCAAGCCAAGAATGTACTTAAATTATAGGGAAACTCAAGACATGAAGTAGTAGAACATTGAACATTCATGCATATCCTATACTTGAGTAATTACTATATGCTGAACATTGTGCTAGTTGACATAATTAAATTTTAAAGAAACGGACCAAACCAGAGAGGATGGATCTTGCATTGCCACGATGTGTCCACCATCTGGATACCATTGCTGACATGTACACATAAAGAATTATTTGACACTAAATAAGCCAAAGGAAAATCATTTAGGCAAAAATAAAAAGAATCCCAAGTCTATTTTGCAGAGAGGATCCCTTTGTTAACCTTTGGTCGAGAAAGTGTTTGTGTGTTTGCAGAGAACAACTCCAAGACCATGTGGGTTCCTGCGACAGTGAGGAACTGACGGGCCTGTTCCATCCACGAGGACGGTCCAGAGATGGCGGACGCTGACGACACCTTGCCATGCTAGCAGTCGGCAGCTGTGTGTGGCTGCAGGCGGCCCAGGAACATACCAGAGAGGATGGATCTTGCATTGCCACGATGTGTCCACCATCTGGATACCATTACTGACATGTACACATGAAGAACTATTTGACATTGAAACTGGGACTCAGAACAGTTGGATATTGAAACTGATACTCAAACTTTTTTTGCTCTTATACGTTTGTTTTCAGTATGCAGAGGCAAGATATTTTTGAAGAAAAGAAACAGGGGAGAGTGATTGATATAGAGGCAGGGTGGCCTCGAACAGGCTGTCAAGCTACAGGGGGAAGGCTGGAGTGGAGGGGAGGCAGATGCTGGGGGAGATCAACCGAAGGACTTGTATGCATACATATGAGCATAACCAATGAATGAAAGACTCTGGGGTAGGGAGGGAGGCAGGTGGGGACATGTGCTGGGGGGTAGGGGAGGCTGGGGGGAGGATATTGGGGGGGGGGAAACATATGTACTACTATTAAATATAAGTTATATTGTAAATAAAATTTAAAAAAAAGAATTATTTGACACTGAAACTGGGACTCAGAACAGTTGGACATTGAAACTGAGACTGAAACATTTTTTGTTCTTATACATTTATTTCTAGTATGCAGAAGCAAGATATTTTTGAAGAAAAGAAACAGGGGAGAGTGATTGATATAGAGGCAGGGTGGCCTTGAACAGGCTGTCAAGCTACAGGGGGAAGGCTTGGGTGGATGGGAGGTGGATGCTGGGGGAGATCAACCGAAGGACTTGTGTGCATGCATATGAGCATAACCAATGAATGAAAGACTCTGGGGCGGGGAGGGCGGAGGGCGGAGATATGTGCTGGGGGGTAGGGGAGGCTGGGGGGAGGATAAGGGGGAGGGGGAAAGGAAAACATGTACTACTATTAATTATAAGTTATACTGCAAAAAATCAAAAATGTATTTAAAAAAATTTTTTAAAGAAACAGATATGGATATTAACTTATAAAATACACTAGAGGACTGATGCATGAAGATTTGTGCAAGAATGGGCCTTCCTTACCCTGGCTGCTGGGACCAACTTCGTTCCAGCCCAGAGCCACCTTTCTGCCTTTGCTCTAGCCTGGAGTCGCTTTTCCACCTTCCTATGCTGCCCAGAGGCCAGGAGCGGCTGGGATGGTGGGCAACACATGTGTTGTCACCATGGAGACGACGCAGGCATCCTACTCCTGCCCGCTCAGTGACTATGTATGCAAATTAACCCACAGTCTTTGTTGGGTTAATTTGCATACTCACTCCTGATTGGCTGGTGGGTATCACAAAGGTACAGTCAATTTGCATCCTTCTCTTTTATTAGTGTAAATAACCAGGTTGAAGAAGTAGGATTCATCTCAAAGTTCTCTTTTGCCAGAAGGGGAGGCCTAATGACATGAGAAGCATAAGAGATAATTTCCAGCAGGTTACTTCCTACTACCAATACCATGAAACCTGAACATAAACTTTTCATTGTACTACTAATTTGAACCTCTAAAATATAGCAGCAACTTTTCAGTTCCAGGAAAACTTTCAGTTGATACAACACAATCAATTTTAATTTTAAAAACTGGGCAGGTTTATATGACTACAGCGGAGGGTTGCAAAATGATCATAATAACTCAAGAGAAATGTAAATGTTTTTGCCTTAATAAAACAAACTTACAGCTGGACAGGCTTACATCCATTGAAATAGAGCAAAACATTTCATTTGGTTGAGATCTTTGATCTCTTTTTGCACTCTTCACTAATTTGCTACATGTAAATTACTGTAAAAACAAATTTTCCCAATTTAGTATGCCATTTCTCACAGTCCTTTTTCATGCATATATAAATAAAGATAAGGATCTCTTCCTACCCCCCCCCCCCCGCCCAAATGTATATTTTTTTTAAAGGTAGCAAATTCACTCCTATAAACCAGTAAATTGCTTAAACATATAACATGTGGGTAGCTTCATAGCTTTGTGGGTGGGCCAGGTTTCCACTCAAAAAGTTTGGAAAAGGATTCTCTGGGCCTCCTACTTTCTACATTCAGTTGTACGCATGCTTTCTGTTTCTAGCAACCATTTAATATGTCACTGGTCCCAGAAAAATTCCAACTGAATGTTTGTAGTCTAAAATGTGATTTTTTTCTCTTGTCTCTGAGGACAGGTACATTAAATAAAGATAATAATTAACATCACATACAATATTCTTTAAAACATTAGGAATGTTCCAAACCCCACTCCAGAGTCCACCATGTTCATGTGAAGGCCTCCATAGGGGGGAAAATAGACTCTTTGTTTATTTAACAAAGAAGAAAGTAAATTTGTGAACCATAAATATGTACTCAAATAATGCACTGCTTAATGCCCACCAAAGTGGAAGGATACTCAAAATTAAAGTTCTGGTAATTATCAAATAATTGAATTAGAATGAATCAGTAGATAGAACAGAAGTTCTCTGAATACACACAATGGATACTGCAAAATTATCTACATATGTGTACAGAAAAGTAAATTGTATGAATTAGGCCCAACATCTTCAAAACAGCCGTTTTCAAAAGAAATAGGAGGGAAATCTAATAACTGATGAAACTAGCCAATACTAAGCAGATCAAAGTAAGAGTTCATCTTAAGGATTAGAAAACATTGTAAAAACTTTCATCTTACTTCAACTATTTATAATTACATGGGTTCTATTAATGAAAATTGCTTTAATTTAATGAATTGTGCTTTTAAAAAGAAAAAAGAGTAAGCTTTCAATATTGAATCACTGCATTTTAGAACAAATTTAAATTAATGCCGTCATGAAATTCAACTCATACTTCTGATGAATAGAATCTAATTAAGTTATAAGCTATCATGGAAACTCAGAGCAAATGCTTAACAACCCATTTGTAAATCTTAACAGAATAAAATGTCACTGAAACTAGTAGACTGAAAAAAAATGACATGTAACAAAAGGTAGGAAATAAAGTAATTGTACTTTGCATAAAATTATTAACCATACAAAAGATTTAAATGTTTCTATTTATCTAAAGAATTAAAAATTAATGAGTTTTATTTATATCAGTACAAATGTTACATTTGTGCACACTTTTTTAAAATCTTATTTAAAAGATCAAAGAAGTAATGAATCCAAACTTCACATTTTAAACAGTCAATGGAAAAACTAACATTACTTTAAAACATGTTTTAAAAAATCAAAATAAACATTTTTTTCAGTTACTCCACATAGTGATTTCTCCTACAAGAACATAACTTTTCCACTGCTGTATTATGTCACAATTATCTGAACCATTACATACTCTACATCTGTATTCTCCATAAAATTTTTCAGAATAAAAAGTTAAAAGCAATCCAATGATTAATATGAAGCCTGGATTTGTTTAGCTAACCTTATTTTTAATATATAACTATATTTATTTACTAATTTTTTTCTGAACAAACATCAATCAATCAAAACCAACTTAAAAGTGAAAAATATATTAAAATTAATAGAAAATAACATTAAGATCATTAACAACTGTGTTCCATGTATTCAAAAATCTACAAGAAAGAATGAGCATGTTAATAGAGAAAAGAAAATGTAAATAGTCCTAAACCTAACTTCTAAAGTGAAAAAACAGCATCTGAGATAAAAAAAAAATTAATAACACTAGAGCAATTAACAGCATGTAAGACATGGCAGAAAATATGATTAGTGAACTTGAAAATATAGCAACAGAAATAATTTAAAATGAAACTGAGAAAATAGAAATAAAGTCTACGACACAAAGAATAAAAGAAAAAGATCATCAGAGCCCCAGTGAAATATGGATCAACTTCAAACAGCCTAATATACAGGTAATCAAAGTCCCCAGGTAAGGAGAAGAGCAGAAAAAATAATGGCGGAAAATTTCCAAGTTGAATTAAAATTTAAAAACCATATAACACACCTTCAATAGACACAGACAAAAAAAAAAAATCCCAGGCTTATAAAGAAGCAGAAAATAAAGTCCACAATAAGGAAATAAATAAATCACTAACTGACTCAAAACTGAAAAACGATATTCAAATTAAAGAATATATATTAAAATTATAAGGTAGCCTATAGATTCCAAAGTTGAACACAGAATAAAATATGAAAAGGAGCCCAAATTAAACTTGTAGAGAAGGAAACTACAATATCTAAGATGGAAAATGCATTGTATTTTTCTTTTAATTCGGGCCTAGGCATGTCTGCCCACAGAGAATCGAACAATGAGATACACTTTCATGGCATATGAGTGCTGAGCTCAACTGAATGGCCGGCATGGTTAGGAAACATCTGCTTAGCATATGCGTCATGATGGTGCAAGAGTAAGCTGCGAATTACAGATCTCTGACTGAAACATCACATTCTGTTGATATATTGTAATCATAGCATATAAGTTTGAAGATAACTTTGTTCCATATTATATTTATGACAAGGCCACATCTACTTACTGGATCCAGGCTTCTAGGTTCATTTAATTGAAGAAGATAGTTTACAAGAAAAAAAACCCTTCTTCAACTATTAATATTTTTTGTATCTAATGGGCCAATCAGTATATTTCACAATCCAAATAAAATGCAGAAATAGATTAGAAAAAGAAACCTCCAACTATCTTCCATAATCTTTGATTCAAACTTTTCTCTTGGTAAAAATAACCTAGTATTTCTTATTAATTAAATATGTAAGTAAATGCTACCACATGAACTAAAAGATAAAATTAATGTTCCTAAACACAAGTTTTTTAATTGCTTAATATGATACTGCAAAATTAATATGGTCGGAATTAATTTAAAATTTATTATTTTGAAATTTTAAAAAAATGTCTCCTCCAAAAATGTTGGAAAGTCACCCCCTAAACTTAGTTTACAAGAGAAAAATTGTCCTACTTAGGAATGAGAAACATTTAAAGTTGAATCCTATATTTAAGAGTAACAACAGAAAATGAATTAAAAGAACACAGTAGTCATTTATTGGCATAATAAGGTATACTTTCTAGCATGAACAATGAAGGTAAGATTTACAAAAAATAAAAATAGATCATCTGTAAATTAGACAATTATAATTGTTGAATGAAACAAAATTTCTTTTCCTAAAAGGCAAAATGGCAATGGGGGGGGGGGGGGGAGTGAACTACCAAAATGTAAGGAGGATGACATAAATCAAAATAGTGAAATTCATATTAAAATTTATACAGAGCAAATAATGTCCTAAAACCTCAGGTAGAACAGTAATATCCTCCTTAATAGAATATAGCTATTACTTGAGAAGTAATTTCTATTTAGTTCCTCATTTCAGTCTTCTTTACTTCTGCAAGTTGCCACAAAGCATCTATTTGTGGTAGGCAGCACTGAAACAGGGTGAAATAGGAATGTCAAAGCAAGTTCAAGTCCGTACTTATTGTGAATGCCTGCTCACACTGGCAGGAAAGCGGAAACGAGTCTGAGTACAGGGGTATGAAAGGATGACTCCAGGAAGAAATATTTTGCACTGTAACACTCAAATTTTAAGGATAACAACAATCAGGCAAGCAAACACTTGAAAAATGGTATTTCAGGCAGAAAAACTCACCAGAGAAAACATAGATATGTCAGGTATCAGGGACATGTGGGAACCACATCACATGAAGCTACCAGAGGGAAAAGGGTACAGGAGAGCAAGGACTGTAACATTACCAAGAGCCCATCCAGGCCCAGGCTTCATGATCTGACTGAGCTTTGTCCTGTAGATTTTAATAAGGAGGGTAGCTTGCTGAAATCGGTTTGCCTCAGTAGATAGAGCATTGGCCTGCGGACTGAAAGGTCCCAGGTTTGATTCTGGTCAAGGGCATGTACCTTGGTTATGGGCACATCCCCAGTAGTGGGTGTGCCAGAGGCAGCTGATCGATGTTTCTCTCTCATCAATGTTTCTGACTTTCTATCCCTCTCCCTTCTCTGTGAAAAATCAATAAAATATATTTAAAAAGAAAAAAAATGATCAATTTGCAATTAGCAAAAGTTGTAATGGTGTCTAGGATGAGGTCAAAATTGAAATATGGAGACTTGGGGAAAGGGAGAGTTCCTGGGGGAAGAAGATGAATTCAAAATTTTAAACTTCAAGCACTTGAACATTCACGTAAAATCTTAGCGAAATGATGAAAATTGGAGATACAGACATAGAAACTGGTACATGAGCAATACTTTAAATCATGAGGCTTAATGACTCCTGAAGTATATGTCCATTAAAGATTTGTTTAACAGATATTTTAGGTCATGATACTAATTAGCTGTAGCAGATAGGTCATTTAGGAATAAGAAATCTAAACCAAAGTTTAGGAAACAACGGTTCATGGGTGCAATCCAGGCTCCTGTTTTTTGTAAATAAACTTTTATTGGAAAACAGCCACACCAATTTTAAAAATCTTACCCATGACTGCTTTTGCACAATAACAACAGAGTAGAATAGTGGTACCAAAGACATGGTCCGCAAAGCCCTTCATAAGAAAAATGCACCAACCCTTAGTATAAAGAAGTTATCTCAGATCCAGTTAACTCTGGCAAAATGAGAGCACACTACTAAATGTAAAATCCTCTTCTCCTCCAACAATGTGGTTTCTATTACTTGAAAAGGGCAAGTATTGACATCCCTAATGAATGTCATGTGGTAAAGTGAAGTGAGCATGAGGCATAGTCTTGCAATGAGATAATGGCATCCATGATAACCAACTCTCAGGACTGCTCTGAAGATTAAATGGGATCATGGATTTTAAAGAAAAGAATGGTGATTCGTTACTTCAAGTATTCAGTAAGTGTCTGTTGTTATTAACACTAACAAAATTATACTAATAATATGCATTAGCAGGCCACATGTGTTGGGGAAGGGCTAAGATTTATAAATCTCATAGTGTGAGTTCCATCTCTTACAATGTGGAGAGCTCAAAACACAAGATTACAGTTGGAGTCTTGCTGGTTGAGCAAAAAACTCAGTACTCTATCATTTCCATAATTATAGGAAACTTTTAAAAAATAGCAATGGATGCTTCTTCCTCAAAGGACCTAGAAATAGGAATAACAAAGTATTCAGAAGAGACATGCAGGTGACTTGAACCTAACTTGCCATTACCACATAAGAATTTCCAATGCTGCCCTAGCTGATTTTGCTCAGTGGATAGAGCATCGGTCTGCAGACTGAAGGGTCTCAGGTTTGATTCCAGCCAAGGGCACATGCCTGGGTTGCGGACTCGATACCAGTAAGGGGCATGCAAGAGACAGCCAATCAATGATTATCTCTCATCATTGATGTCTCTATCTCTCTCTCCCTCTTCTTTCCTCTCTGAAATCAATAAAAATATATTTAAAAAAAACAGAATTTCCAATGCTGGGCATAAGCAAACACCTATTGTTCTGCCCCGCGCAACGATTTAAGAACTACAACATAACAGCAGAACAGACAAGCACCCAGAATCACCAGAAAGCTGGCTGAATGAAAACTCCAGTAATAGGAGCAGAGGTGGGACACAGACTCAGGACCGGCGGGAGCGCAGCCTTTCAGACGGAAATAGGTTAGGAGCCGCCCTGGTAGCACGCGCGCGGGCTGGGGCTGGAGCAGCGAACGGCCGGATTTCTCCGACGGGGAAGGGCGGAGGCGTCCCACTGCCCAGATTTCCCGAGCCAGGTGAGGTCCGAGATCCGGGGTACGAGAAGTCCCCCTGCACAGATTCCCCAGAAACGGGCGAGGTCCGAGGTCCGGGGGACGCACCCTGGAAGCGGGGCGCGGCAGAGGCTCCTAGTCCCAAGGGTCGCGCAAACCCGCGACTTGCCCCCTGGAAACTTGTCTCCTGGTTCCGGAAACCATCTATTATACAGCCCTGGGCTAGACTTTTGGTGTGCAGGCACATATGGGGAAAGGCAGAGTTGTCTGGCAAGGGGAAGAGACTAGCGGCTTTCTCTTGGAGGTGTCTGCAGCCATCCCCGTCCAACAGAGACCCGCGCACGTGAGCGCTGCATAGGGCCCAGCTGCCGCTGCCGCGCAGCTCAGAGACTCAGCCCATCCAACCTGAACACAGTCTCCCTTCACAGCCAATTGGCCTAGAGGTCAAACCCTCCTAGGGCTAACAACACAAAGCTGGGTTTAAATTCAAAAACACTGAATACAACCCATAAAGGACTGCAGTAAGAGTACCCACCTCAGGTAACTGGGGAGACTTAGCCACTGTCCCTTTGAGGATATCCACCACATAAAGCAGCCACCATGCAGAGACATGGAAAGAAATCAGGTGTGAAAGAAATGGAGAAGAAAAGACGACAAGACATAGAGTTCAAAACCATGGTTATAAGGCTTTTCAAGAGGCTCCTACGAAAGGCCGATCAACTTAATGAGAATTACCAGGAAATAAACTAGACCAACCAGCAAATGAATGAGAATTACAAGGAAATGAATGATACTTACAAGGAAATGAATGAGACCCTCAGGGAAATGTACAAGACCTCTGAGGATACGAACCAGACCCTCACAGATAAAAAAAAGGACCAACTAGAAATCAAGCATACACAGACTGAAATAAAAAATATTACACAAAGTCCTAAAAGCAGTCCAGAGGGCCACAAGAACCAAGTCAAAGATTTGAAATACAAAGAACCAAAATCCACTCAGCTGGAAAAGCAAGAAACAAAAAGAATTCAGATAATTGAAGATAGCGTAAGGGGCCTCTGGGACAACCTCAAGCAAGCCAACATCCGAATTATTGGGGTGCCAGAAAAAGAGAGAGAGCAAGTTAATGAAAACCTACTTGAAGAAATAGTGACTGAAAACTTTCCCCACCTGGTGAAAGAAACTGACTTAAAAGCCCAAGAAGTGCACAGAACCCCAAAATATAGGAATCTAAAGAGGATCACACCAAGACATATCATAATTAAAATGCCAAGAGCAAAAGATAAAGAGAGAATATTAAAAGCAGCAAGAGAAAAGCAGTTGGTTACCTACAGGGGAGCACCCATACAATTGTCTGCGGATTTCTCAACAGAAACGATGCAGGCCAGACGCGAGTGGCAAGAAATATTCAAAATAATGAAGAGCAAGAATCTACAACCAAGATTACTTTATCCAGCAAAGCTATCATTCAGAATTGAGGATCAGATAAAGTGCTTCGCAGATAAGAAAAAGCTCAAGGAGTTCATCACCACCAAACCAGTATTATATGAAATGCTGAAAGATATTCTTTAAGAAGAGGAAGAAGAAAAAGGTAAAAATATAAATTATGAACAACCAATACACATCTATCAACAAATGAACATAAAAATCAAGTGAACTGATAGGCTGATGAACAAGATAAACTGGTGACTATAACAGAAACATGGACATAGAGAGGGAATGGACTGACAATTCTTAGGGAGAAAAGTGTTGTTGGAAGTACAGCAAGAGATTGGACAAAAATCTTGCAACAATGGGAGAGGACACTGGGGAGGGGGAGGTGAGGGCGGAGGGTGGGATAGGTACAGGGTGGAGGGAAGATATAGGGGGATAAAAAAGGGGGAACAATGTAATTAATAAACTGAACAATAAAAAAAATACAAAGAAAAAAAATAAATAAAATGGGAAGAAAAAAAAAAGAATTTCCAATGCTGACACTAACATCTCATAACACTGGCTGCATCCCACCCTAGCAAGATACTAGTGAATCAAATATCCCAGCATTCAAGTAGAATAAGTTAAGCTTCAAAAGCCCATAAAATTAAACCTCTCATGCCAGGAAAACTTCATCAGACTACACTTTTCAAAAGTCTCACACGTACATTTATTATAAACGGGGTTCAAGCCAAAGCATGTTTGGAGCAAAGAGCTTTTTGCACTGGTTCCATTACCTTTCTATGCTTTCAATAAAGAACAATTCAGGCTTCCCAGAAAACTGTGGAAGCATATTTGTATTAGCATATGTATTACATGAATTTATTATTAATTATAGACATATAATATTTTAAAACATTAATGATGTTAAAAATATGTGATTCTATCTTTTTAAAGAAATAGCATAACATATTAAGCTAAAGAATGATACCATTATTTAAAATACAATATCCAGTACACACACACAAAAAAAAATCTAACAAAATTCCCAGGCATATTTTTTGAAAAACTGAGTGACCAAACCAGTTGTTCAATTTCTTTTCCAGAGCTAAAATTAATGTAAGCTCACTGACAAAGAAGGCTAGTTTCATTTATTTTGCCTCCTGTGCATTTCATGTTAAATTTTACGCATTGATTTACTAGGACAGCCCTAGCAAATAAATTCGCAAATAGTTCTGCTCATCTGACTAAGCTCAGTAAACTATTTAAAATATGAAAATGAATAGTGATCCCAGACCTGGTGCTTAATGGAGAAAAATAATTATTCATAAAAGAGGTAAAGCCTTCTGCAATTCATTTATTTGCACATTCCATTAGAATATAATTCTATCTGAAAATGAACAACCTATATTCACTAACAGAGAGAATACTAGCAATGTGTGTCCTGTGAGAATCATGTCTTTACACATCATCAGTTGCATATGCTTCATAATTAATCTTAGGGCTTCTATATCCCACAACACAAACTTTCCATTGACCAATGAGTCATAAGCAAAGATCTCCAAACTTAAAATAACAGTCAATTCTTTCTATTCAACACCTTCTACGAGAATGACTTCATTCCTCATCTTTGTGTTAGATATGAATCCTTTCATAACTGAGATTGTTAAAAAGGTATTTTAAAGCACAATTCTTTAGATTTTATTATTGATGTAGGCAGGAAATACCTGAGACTTTTAATATTAGCAGAAAACAAATGAAAACATTTGTAGAATTTGTGGAAGTGATTGTATTTCTGCCACTGTATCTGTGTACAACCATAAAAGAGAACACTGTAATGTATCTTAAGTAAAAATATCCTAATATTTCAACATACAATTAAGTTATACTTTTCTGAAGGACAAAATCAAGGTAGCCATAAAGGTAAAGTAGCAACATGATTGAGATGGAAGTATAAGAGGTATTTGGACTTACTCCCTAAGTCACTCATTGTCTATTAAATACACATAAAATATCCATTCAAAAATACATACAAATAAACTAGTGCTCTGTAATATATATGCATAAATGTATCATTAATTATAGAAGTACTAGAGGCCCAGTGCATGAAATTCATGCGGGGGGGAGGGGAGGTGTCCCTCAGCACAACCTGTACCCTCTCCAATCTGGGACTCCTTGAGGAATGTCTGTCTTCCCTCTCACAATCTACTGGCTCTCACAGGATTACTGGCTCCCAACTGTTCATCTGCCTGCCTTCCTGATTGCCCCTAACCACTTCTGCCTGCCAGCCTGATTACTCCCTAACCACTACCCTGCTAGCCTGATGTCTAACTGCTCTCCTGACAGCCTGTTTGCCCCCAACTTCCCTCCTCTGCCAGCCTGCCCTTCCCTGCAGGCTTGACTACCTCCAACTGCCCTCCCTTGCAGGCCTGATCCCCTCAAAAGCCCTCTCCTGTGGGCCTGGTCACCTCTAACTGCCCTTTCCTGCAGGCCTGGTTCCCCCCAACTGCTCTCCTCTGCAGGCCTAGGTTCCCCCCCGAACTGTCCTTCCCTGGAGACCTGGTCACCCCCAACTTCCCTCCTCTGCTGGCCTGGTCCCTCCCAACTATCCTCCCCTGCTGGCCTGAGAACCCACAACTATCCTCCTTGCAGGCCTGGTACGTTTCAATTGCCGTCGCCTACTGACCATCTTGTGTTGGCCATCTTGTGTCCACATGGGAGCAGGATCTTTGACCACATGGGAGCAGCTGTCTTGTGTGTTGGAGTGATGATCAATCTGCATATTACTCTTTTATTAGATAGAGGCCTGGTGCATGGGAGGGGGCCAGCTGGTTTGCCCTGAAAGGTGTCCTGGATCAGGGTGGGGGTTCCCTTGGGATGTGAGGTGGCTTGGGTGAGGAGCCTATATTGGTTTGCAGGCCAGCCATGCCACCCAGTGACCCAAGCAGAGGCCCTGGTATCTGGGATTTATTTACCTTCTATAATTGAAACTTTGTATCCTGGAGTGGAAGACTAGGTCAGCCAGGGCTGCAGAAACTTGGCTTCCTCCATCACTGGGGGCAACCCTAGCATCTGCTCTCTCCAGCTCTGTGGCTGCCACCATTTCTGTTGGGATTATGTATCTTCTACAATTGAAACTTTGTAAGCATTGAGTGGAGACCTAGGCCAGCAAGGGCAGGCAGAAAGGTTGGCTTCTTCCATTGCCAGGGAAACCGAAGCCTCCCTCCTGCTCTCAATGGCTGCAGCCATCTTGGTTGGGGTTTATTTGCATTATTTGCTCCTGATTGGCTGGTGGGCATGGCTGGTAGGCATGACTGTTGGGTGTAGTGGAGGTACAGTCAATTTGCATATCATTCTTTTATTAGATAGGATAATATAAAAGCATATAGATATAGATATAGATATAGATATAGATAAATCCAATATGGAGGCAGTAAGAATTGTAACAGCTCTCTTTTGTTTGTTTTATAAGAACTTGTGCCATAATAACACATTTTCTTAGCCTAGTTGTAATAGGGTTAACAGGAAACCACATACATAACAAAGAGTTAAGTAAAAGTTGACAAAGGTACATGTTCAGATCACTTGGTTTAAAAATTAAATTCAATAAAGCCTCAATACCCTGTGAAGCTAAAGTAAGAACTCATTAGCACTTAAAAGAAGGAATGTGTATGTTTTTCAATTGTCATTTGTTCTTTGTTAGGAAGAAATATTAAATACATATATGTGTATATATGTATATTTTTAATCTTGTTCCATCTTATTATTTAACACATAAAAGTAACAAGTGCATTTGATACACTGCATATTGGATTGATTCTGTTCCTGGCTTTGCCACTGGTGAGCTGTAGAATCTTCTGGAAACAATTTACATCTCTGTGTCAGTTCCCCCAGATGTGAAAAGTATCAAGTGTCAATGGATGATGGTTTTCTTTTTTTTTATTTGCTGACATGTTCAAATAGTAAACATTTTGAAATATTTAAAATATCATATATTCTGATCTGTTATGTCAATAAACTATTTTCCAGTAACTAGAACTAAATTAGGCACTTTTGAAGGTTTATTTAAGTTTTTCAAAGCATTAAAATCCCATATGACAATTTATGTTGTGCTGAAGTGAATTCATGAAGAGATTCTTATCTCTCATAAAGCGCCAATAAAGTTGTCTAAATTGTCAGAGGAAAGAACTCTTGTGTAACTGTCCAAATAATTATTTTAAAGTTATTTTGCTGTAGAAGAGTGGTAAACTACTTTATGAAGTAAAATTAAAGAGTAAGCTTCAATTTTGAACTTCTATTTAGATTTGTTGCCAATTACTTTGGGCTATGTTCATTGAGAAAAAATAAGCTTTAAATAAGAATATACTGTTCAGTGGGGTTAAGGGGTAGAGAGCAATCAAAGGACTTATACGCATGTATATAAGCCTAATCAATGGACACATTCAACAGGGGGGTGGGTGCATGAATGGGAGGTGGGGGGTAATGGGGGAATAAGGACACACATGTAATTCTTTAATCAATAAATAAAATTAAAAAAATAATATACTGTTCATTATCTCATTTGCTAGTAGTACCAAGGAATATTTTGTAAAAATCCTACCAGATCCAAATAAATTAGAATCCCTTTTTTTACTTTCCGTGTGGAGGTATTTTTCAGAGCTTTCATAATCTTGACTAGAAAACAGATATAGTTAGTTCTGTCTCCTGAAACTCTCTTATCCATTGTCACATACAAAATAACATATCATTGTAAGCCAAGAATTCAGCCTATACTTCACTCTTGGCACTTTTGAGTTTTGTTTAATTTAGACAAAAGTCTATGTTCTTTGGAGTGATTTTTATATCAGAAATTTTGTGAAAATACCTTATACTATGTTGATACATTCAATTTATTATTTTTCTAAATATCTATTCACCATTATTTAATTAGTGGACGAAACACATGATAGGAGTAGGAAATAGAAAACTGACCATGTCCCAGGCTGATGGCTATAGTAGCAGGTGATTTCAAAAAGAGCTTCCAGATAATACTCTTGAGAGTTGCCAACTGAAAGGTGTTAGCAATACTATATACCCCCTGGTAACCACAAAGAAGAGAAGGCTACGAGTAACTTTAGGCAACTCAGGATAAAGACTTTTGGCTCCATGATAACTTAACAGGACAAACTAAACAGCTTCAGAAATCACATCTGAATAGGACTCTTAAACATAACTGCTGCACTATTTAACTGTACAAAAGAAAGTATTGTTTTCCAATGCTTATAAGGTGTTCTTGTTAAAAGACATAGAAAGGATTCTAAATTTTTAAAATTCCTTTATGCCAATCAGTTTCAAATTTAAAAAGTGTTGTTTTTCTTTCAAGTAGGGTATATTCTCTTAGTACAAGGTGTGCTTGTTAATCTGAGTATGTATTCCCAAAGGCCTGAAGTTGAAAGATTGCACAGGACACAAAAAATAGACACTCATAGATTCTCTCAGAACAGAGCAATTATAAAGTGGCCCCATCAAACTATGTCTGCCCACTTTAATGCTGGCATGGATTTTAGCCAAAATCGCCAGTAGTCCTATCAGTCAGTCTGGAGCTGATTGCAGAAATTTGGAAAATTGTAATAATTCAATATAATTATAATGAAATTAAGTTACATCTACCAAGATATAGGATGTCATTAAGTTGATGAAATTAACATTGGTAAATTCCTTCAATCATACACAACAGCATCAACAAATAAGAACTTGGCAAAATTACACAACTTAAAATATATAAAAATAAGAAAAGAAGTCTAAAAGAGTATGTTGAACATCAAAGTATTATTAAGGAAATGTTTACATAACTAAATATGTCCACAATATTTTTCAGAAATGATCACTTGAAGAAAATCACATTATCATATATCTACAAGATTATGCAAAAAAAATTTCATTTTTGCAAACATAACCTAATTTTCTTAATAAGAAGATGAAATAGAATAATTTAAATAAATATATTAGTTCTTTTAGGATAAAGTCCCAATTATTTTTTTCTACTCTTCAAGTCTTGTTCCTTTCTTAAGTAGTTCTTAAAGCAGTAACCTCTACCTACAACAGTTTATCTTAGATATGAAAAACCTTCTATACTGACTGTTTCCTAACCCATTTCATGTCCATAAAAGCCAGAGAGAATTTGACATTATAACAATCAAAACCTATGCAAAACCTGAAATGAAATCTAACTATGATAAATGTTCATTCTTTACTCTACTTTCCCAGTGATTTGCTCCATCCTAAGGATATCGATTCTAGATACGTTCCAGTGACATTTTCCTGTTGATTTTAATAATAACCTTAACATCAGCACACTGAGTCTACCTATGCAATAAGAAAATAATGGGTGAGCAAATATTAATTATAATAATTGGAGTGACAACTCTCCAATTTAAAGTAAATCTTTTATAGTGTTTATAGTATGTAGATTTACAGTATACAGACTTATACTCACACTAGTTCTGAAAGAAATTTCCTCTCTAAATAGAGGATTGTCCACCTTTTCCCTTAGTTTGATACAGAACACCAGGCAGTCAGACAAATTCTTGCATTTACTGGGATACATAAAACGGAACTCAACAAAAGCCAACAGAAAATTAAATTCAAGTATCTACAGAAGCATACAAAGGACTGAGGTTGAGATACAACAGTAGAAAAGAAACAGAAGAACTAACAGTTTAAAAATTGTCTGTGCATGTGTGTTTGATAAAGAGAGGCAGAGGAAAAGGTACAACAGAATTTCAGAAATGACACAGATTTCCACCCAGCTGGGTGCCTGCCACAAAAGCATTACCACTAAGAAAGTCAACTTGATGGGGGATAGATCTGATATGCCAGGTATGAGAAGATAGCGAAGGAAGTACTTAATAATGTTGGAAAATGTATTACTGAAGCTGGGGAATCAGATGAAAGCAATGCAAGCACACTTTGAGCCATCTCATCCAAACTGGAAATAAAAGGAGCTAGCATATTAAACGAAACTAACATTGTGTGCCAGCCAAGGGCCCAGTACTGTGATGCCAACTAAACTTTGCATGCACTCATTTTAATCCTTAAAGATTTAAGAGGTAGAGTTATTAGCCTCATTTCTAAAGTGAGGAAAGTAAGCCTCATAAAAGTTAAGAAACTTAATGAGGGAACTGAGGTATTCTGAGATCTAGGCCTTGCTCTCGTCACAGCACTGTGCTGCCTCTTCAGAATATCTGGGAACATGGACCAC
The DNA here is from genome assembly GCA_027563665.1 of Antrozous pallidus. Lineage (NCBI taxonomy): Eukaryota > Metazoa > Chordata > Mammalia > Chiroptera > Vespertilionidae > Antrozous > Antrozous pallidus. The sequence goes on from CM050521.1 coordinate 68,652,400, forward strand.
ATGAAATTTCCAAGCAGTTATAATGTGGAGAAAAGAATAGAGAGCCAAACACAGAATTCTGAACTTAGCACTATCCTACAGAGCCTTGGAGCCTTCTAGCAATGGGGTACATTTTCATAATGTTCTTAAAAAACTTCAATTAAAACATCTACTAAAATCAGTCAAGTGGAACTTGGGTTTCCATAATCAGCAGGACCCAAGCAATTTATCCTTGGGGCATATAACCAAATACAACAAACAGGGCAGTGAACTAAACCCCCTTCAAGTGCTAATTTGTTTCTACTTGCACAGCTTAGTCTAAAGTTACATCTTTCTAGTGGGAATTATCTTTTTTCTGTATTAATGATCTTACTAACAAGAATTAAATTTCCACGCTATGGAACAGGCCTAACCTTTAGGAATTTGGCAATTGCCAAGCACTTGTTTAGAGAATTTCATGTTGGGAACCCCCTTCCACTTCAAAATGTTACAGACCAGTTTGGGCTCCTCATCCAGTGAGGGGGGCCTGGCTCTAGTTTTCTTTCTTGGTTTTCCTCTCTGATATCCCCTTCTGCTACAAAAGTAAATTCTTTCAGTCTTTCACAGAAAGCTCTCTCCAAAAATTGAATGGGCTATCCTTCTGGGAATTTTCTTTGATTTGTTGCTCACTCTACTTTTGCTGTGCATATAACAGAGAAGATGAAACAACCTAAGAGTACATTTTCTTTCATCTGGTTTTTTTTCCTCTCATTTTTTTTAACTTCAGGATTTCTTCTCTAATGGGATCCTGGTAATATGCTAAATAAAGCTCTTTTACATTATCCAAACAGCTAGTCATTGCAGCAATACATCATGAGACTTTAATAAAGAAAAAGAAATGAAATTGTTTGCTTGCTAGGTTGAATTACACTGTTTTACAAACCTGTTAGTTCAACCAAATAAGGAGATGCAATTGATAGAATTCATATTAAGAGAGTATGTTCAATAATCCACAAAGAAGAGTTTCTTCTAGGGAGTTTGAATGGATTTCCTCAGTTTGATGGAACTGTGTTAGACAAAAAGTTGAATTCCAAAGAAAGAAGCATATGTTTGAAGAGAAAATTTTGCATTAATTCACTTACTGAAATAACAACAACAGGATACAAAACGGAAAGTTGACTCTCTTTAAGCATATTCAGTAGTTTCTGGGTTTCTTCAAATTCAGAGGTCATAACCTGAAAGACCAGAAAAGTAAGAGGAGGTGAAAAGAAATTCTTAAATTATTTAAAAGTTAATTCAAGGAGAAAACATGGAGAACTTCTATACAATCACTCAAAATATTTATAAAGCTCAATTTTTGATCAGTTTTAAAGAGCACCCATAAGTTTATACCTATTAAATGTGTATTAGTTATTAATCTGAACCTGTGGTGTCTTATCTGCTTTATACCAAGTACAAAAAGAAAACTGAAAATACTGTCCAAGGAAATATCAACATCTTCTCAGGATGAGAATTAGCTTGTTCGAAAATGTTCTTCTATTTCAAAAGATAAAAAATAAAACTGCCAAGTACATATTAAATGACACAACTCACCTATCAAAACCTTAAAATCAAATATTTACTGATCAAGAAACATAGGTCCTCTTCCCCGTTACTTGAGTAGGATCCCCAAGTGCTTTCAGTCATTTGTATTTACTACTTACATTCACGCAAACAAAACTGTAGCATTGCTCTAAGATGATTTGCTGGCGATCTCTGCCAGCATGGCCCAGAGGCCCAGATGTGACTTTCACATGCTAGGAGAGAAAAAAATAGAGGGGGGAAGCAGAGTTTACAAATTAGACAGAAAGACCAAACATGAACATAAACAACTTTGTTATAAATGAATACGAATTTGCTGTAGAGAGCCAAGGCCCATATGTAAAAACAAATAATCCAGGCTAAAGTTTATGAGGTTATCAAGAGAAAAAGCATGTAAACTGGTCCCGTGGTCGGCAAACTGTGGCTTGTGAGCCACATGCGGCTCTTTGGCCCCTTGAGTGTGGCTCTTCCACAAGATACCCGGCCTGGGCAAGTCTATTTTAAAGAAGTGGCGTTAGAAGACGTTTAAGTTTTAAAAATTTGGCTCTCAAAAGAAATTTCGACCGTTGTACTACTGATATTTGGCTCTGTTGACTAATGAGTTTACCAACCACTGAACTAGTCCATAAATAATTATTATTTTAGCAAACAAGGATATTGGGAAATTATTTCAGATAAGAAAAATAAATTTAAAAGGCTCAGGATATATTCCCATACACCATAAAATTATTTTCGTTGCTACTTCATAACTGTAATTTTGCTACTGTTAATGAATCGTAATGTAAATATCTGTGTTTTCCGATGGTTTTAGGTGACCCTGCTGGCGGTTCTCGTGACCCACAGGTTGAGAACCGCTGCTGTAGAACCTAAGACCATCGGAAAACACAGATATTTACATGATTCATTAACAGTAGCAAAATTGCAGTTACAAAGTAGCAACAAAAATAATTTTATGGCTGGGGGTCACCACCACATGAGGAACGGTATTAAAGGGTCGCGACATTAGAAAGATTGAGAGCCACTGCCATACAGGCAAGTAGCCAGGGGTTTTCTTACAGAAAGAATGCATTGCAGAGAATGTTGGAATAAAACTGAAAGGCTGGTTAGCTTGTTGGAGGATTCTGGAAGCACGCTAAATTACTACAGTTACAAAGAATAGGTTTAACAAAACCTGGAGTAACTAGAAACCAGGAAAGCAAAAAGAAATTATTATATGTGATAGAGAAAAGAGTTGAACTAGGGCAGTGATAATAAGATAAAAGAAGAGATGAAGAGATAATTACTAGTGGTAGTCCCAGACTAGATTTAGAAGGAATGATACATATATTACACTTACCTAATAAGATTTTTATTCCATATAGTTCAATATTCTAATTAATTTATATTACAACTTAATTATGAAACAAGGCATCTGTTTAGTAATATACATGTATTTACATGAATATGTGTGTAATTCCTCTTAGATTAAATCTAAAATTGTGAATTTGCCATTAAAGTACTCTAGATCTACATATATTCTATTCAAATATTAACCATCCAACTTCACTCTTCAACACAAATATTCTGAAATCTAAGGTCACAAACAGTGGACTCATTCTTGCCTGTGATGGTCATCCCATGTTGACTTCAATATATACTGTTTCCTTATTAAAACTATTATATAAATATATATATATATTTCTTAAACTTGATTATGAATAGTTAATAAGTATAACATAAGCTCTTAGAAAATAGGATATAGATAGAAAGCACAGTACCCAACATAAGTTTGTTCTTATTATTAAAATGTGTTTGCTCTACTATTATGTGATAAATTAAAAGCTTCATGAAACGCACATGCAATATTTTTTTACAAATGATATTAAATATATTATCATTTTGTATCCCATTTAAAAAAACACACAAAACAAAATTATAATTTTTTTCCTTCTTGAAATTGAGACTCTTTTAATAATTGTTTCCAGTTAAGTGTAATTATTTTATTTGGTTATATTGCTTTCCTCCCAAGCAGAAACAAACAGTACTTTCCATGCTTGAGTAAAGAAATTTAGAGATTACCTAAATATAGCAAAGGCGTCTTTGACACCTTTAATAAACAAAGGCTGCATTAGACAATGCTATTAGGTTGTTTATGAAAAGGCTCTACAGCATCATCTTAGGCTGTCATTCCTAATGTTTCCACACTCACACACAACAAATGGAACAATCTGCTAGCTAGAAGAACTCCTTGTTCTGTAAATATTTTGGTTCAAAGAACATTTAAACAAAATTTAAAACAACCTTCCAATGTGCTCAGTAAAATTGAAGTATACAAAAAATAAAGTGAAATACTTTCCTTACATCATAACAAATAAGAATTTAGGAAAAATTCAGTGTTAACTAAATGCAAACATCTGCATATTCAGAATATTATTTAAAGCATGGGTTTTAGGAAAGAAGATAGGCTGTCCACAAGTGTTTTCCATTTCAGGAAGAGTTAAGGCTTAACTGAAGCTAAGAGGCTTTGGTTCATGTCCCAGGAGTCAGAGGTTCAAAAATCTTTTTACAGACAGAATATGTTGGCTAGATCATCTCTGATTCTGAATCCCTCAATTTTCACCCCCCTCCTATTTAAACAATGGCACAAATGTGGGTATAAAGAATGGAATTGGAGAGAGATGCACTGTCATTCTACTCTGTAAACAACACTAAGAATTAAAAGTCTTATGGCTGTCTGGGGCTAGGGTGTGGGAGAAACAAGGAGAAATTGGTCTAAGGGTACAGAGTTTCAGCCCCACTTCTTAGGGATATAACCTAAGAAACCCGAAACACTAATAAAAAAGAATGTATGCACTCCTATGTTCATACCAGCACAATTTACAATAGCTAAGATCTGGAAACAAGTGCCCACTAGTAGATGAATGGATAAAAAAGCTGTGGTATGCCCTGACCGGTTTGGCTCAGTGGATAGAGTGTCGGCCTATGGACTGAAAAGTCTCAGGTTCGAATTGGTCAAGGGCATGTACCTTGGTTGTGGGCACATCCCCAGGAGGGAGTGTGCAGGAGGCAGCTGATCGATGTCTCTCTCTCATTGATGTTTCTAACTCTCTATCCCTCTCTCTTCCTCTCTGTAAAAAATCAATAAAATATATATATTTTTAAAAAGCCATGGTACATTTACCCATGGAATACTATGCATTGGTAAAAAAGAAGGATCGCTTACATGTTGAGACAGCATAGAGAAACTTGGAGAATATTATACTAAGTGAAATAAGCCAATCATAGAAAAGCAAGTATCACATAATCTCACTTATATATGGAATCTAATAAACAAAATAAACTGTTGAACAAAAGAGATCCAGAGATATAGAGACATGGATTAGACTGTTGAATCTCAGAGGGAAGATGGGGTGGGTGGATGGGCGAGGAGAAAGAGAGCAACCAAAAAACTTGTGTGCATGTATGCATAACCCATGGGCACAGACAATAGGGTGGGGAAGGCCTGGGGTAGGGGACAAGGAGGGGCTATAAGGGAGTCATTGGAGAAAAATAGAGGACTCATGTAATACTTTTAACAATAAAGTTTTTTTAAGGTTTCAGTCATGCAAGATGAGTACATTCTGGAGTTCTATTGCGTAGCATGTTGACTGTAATTAACAATACTATATGCATGTTTGAAATTTACTCAGAAAGTAAAACTTAAGTGTTTTTATAAAATAAAAAAGGAAGAAAATGGTAACTATATGAGGTGATAGATACGTTCATTAGTTTGACTGGGGTGATCATTTCAAAGGGCATAGCAAAATATCAACTTGTATATCTTAAATATACACAATTTTTAATTGTCAAATATACCTTCATAAGGCTGGGAGGGAAAGACTTTCTATAATGCAAATCCAGGTTTTTGAAGGGATCCTCGGTAGCTCTGACTGCTGCTCACTGAAGGCTGAGACGGGCCATCGGCTCATCAGTCACTGCCTTGATCAGAGCTGTCTCTAGCCTATGGGTGCTGCCTCTGGCCCTTCAGCCAGAGGATAACAGCCAGGGCCTCCCCATCTTTATTCTTAGAAATCTTCACCTGAGATACTCACTATTTTTAAACTTTGAGTTGCCAATTAAACTTTCCTTCATGGTTATTTTTAGACTCCTGTGGAGGCTTTGCCCACCCCGGATTCAGCATTTACTGTACTGTTTTTATGTTTTATTTTTGAGTTAGCTTTAAAGCATCGTTTTGTAGTTACGAGCAAGGCCTCTGAAGCCAAGCTCCCTGGGTGTGAATCTAGCTCTGCCACAAGCCTGCAGTTTACTTATTAGGAAAAGTAATACTTCAAGATTGTTGGGAAAATTGGTAAAATAGATAGGTGAGATTTAAGGATTAATTATTACAGGAATTCATTCCTATAGATTAACCTCCTGGAAAGCTTCAGAGAAAACAGCTTTCAGGCAATGGATCTTGGAAGAGTTTTGAGGTCACAAATAAACCAGGTTCCTATTCCGCCATGTTAAATGGACCTCCAACCACAAACACTGAGCTGCTGGTTCATACCAGTGGCCACCACAAAACTCATGCCCTAGGCTGTTGGGCAGACCAAGGAAAGTCTTGGTCTCCTCCCAATTCTAAATGCTGGAAGACAGAACAGCTCTAGAACCAAGGCGCTGCCATGGTGTTGAATCAGTCTCTTACCACACCCGGGGGGAGGGCGGGTGCTTCCCTAGTAATTCAGCTTCAAAGCCACACTACACCAAGGCTGGAGTCTAACATTCAGTGGGGAAGATCCATTTGCAATGCCACATAATGCACTGGATGCTGTCTCCATTCCTGAGACCACAGACTTTTCCTCAATACCACTGTCCTAAAACGTCTACAGGCTCGTGTGAATGCTGCCATGTCAGCCAGTCTTGTACATATTGCTATATTAAATGTTTGCTGTTATCATTCTACTCACTTTCATTAATGTTCACTTCTGAAAATTCCCTTTGAAGGCCAACTGTTGTTCAATGCAAAAGTAGAGGAATGTACAATGGAAAAATAGCCTTAATACTAACCAACCTGAGCACAAAAAAATTCAAGGTTTCCGCTTTATCATACAGAGTATATATCCAAATCTAGATAATGTCTAAACAAAAAAACAAAGCTGCCAAACGCACACTGACTCAAGTTTATTTTTTCCATCGAATTTTACCACAGATGTTAAGCTACATATATCTAATGGGCAATATTGCAGCAAATGAAAAATGACTGGGGATAGCTCATATAAATTGTGTTTGGCAGGCATATTTTGTAAACATCATCCTTTTTCCCAGGATGATAGGTTAAAAAGGTATGTGCAGCAATATAACCTCTTTGTGTTTTATAGTAATGCATAAAACATTTGCAAGCTGAGAATTGGCAAGCTGACATAAACAAATCTTATCTGTCTTAATTTAACAAAAAGTCATGAAGTGTAGAGTATCCTATCCACTGATGGATGAGTTTCATTCATTCAACCAATAAATATTTATTGAAAGCTCTGAGCCAGACACTGGCAATAAACTAAACAATGCTTCTGTGGTCATAAAGCTTACATCATATTGGGAAGAGGAAATAGAGTTTGCACCTGTGTCTCTCCAATTTTAATATGTATAAAAATCTCTGCGAATTTATTAAAAATACAAATTTTTATTCCATTAGATGTGATGTGGAGTCTAAGCATTTGAATCTATATACATAAAAACCAAACAACCAGTCGACCAGTGCTATGAAGCGCACTGACCAGGAGGGGAGAGACTCTCAATGCACAGGATTGGGCTCCCTCCTGTCTGGATTGGGCCTGTGGGGACTGGACTGAAACCAGCTATTCAACATCTCCCGAGGGGTGCAAGAGGGCATAGGCCAGGCCAAGGCACCCCACCTGGTGCACAAATCTGTGCACAGGGCCACTAGTTTATAATAAGATACCTGCTGATGATGTCATAACTGGTCCATAACCACACTTGGAAGTAGCAAGACATTGGATCATTTGAACTCACCCTACCATAAAAGTCCTCTTTCATTTTCAGTAGACACATTTACTGAGAAGTATGCTTCCAAAAAGCAATCAGAAGATAACTTTGACCTTGACTACCATAGCTATTGCTTTCTGTAGCCCCTAAAATAAATCGCCTATGTCTTTATTAAATCTATCAGTATGACAAACATAAGTGACTAAATTAAAAAATTAATTACTTCAACTGTGTCCCCTCCCAAAATTCTTGCCAAATTTATAGCATAAAAACTTAACTATTTCTAAGTAATACAGACACGACCCAGATGCATACAGAAGTATAATTAGAGCCTGTTTTCCATATAAATATGGCCTAATAAAATATGTACAAGTAAATTATATTCTAGTCAAAACTGTCATTAATTTGAAATCACTAGTTAGAATCCATGCCAACAAATATTGTTTCCAATAAGTTTTATAGATGATTTAATTTGTCTACTCAAGACATAGCTTATTTCATTTAGCTATGTATTCATTTTAAATTACAAATGTGATCTATATAGTTTTATCCCCTAGCCAATTTAAAATTGAGTGTTCATTAAATGAAATGGGTTATATTAGCAGTTAAGTGTGGGTGACTTTGTCCTTGGGGGAAATTGAGCAGTCAGGAAATATTTTCAGTTGTCACAGTGGATTGGGAAGTAGTACAGGGGCCTGGTGGGTGGAGAAGACAGGGATGCTATTAAATATTCTATGAGCATGCACAGGGCAGCCTTCAGTGCAAAGAATTAACTATATCCAATGCCAAGAGCATAGCTATTGCAAAATTCAGAGTAAAAGAATTATAGTTTTTGGTCTTTAGCACTTATTCAAGAACCAATAACTGACACAAACAGCAGTAATATTCTACAGACTTGAAGACTTTAGTGTAGTAGCAATCCTTTTTACATGAGAAATCCCAACATTGCATTTTTCCTGACAAATGTTTAATGTAATTTTATTTATTTTTTGTTTTAATGTAATTTTATTTTTTTCATTTTTAATGTAATTTTAAAATGAAAAATCACAAATATAACAAGTATGCTCAAAATGTCTAGATGAGGTATATAATAAAAACAGATTCTGGGATAAATAAACTTCACCTACTATCTAGTTTTCATACCATCTCCAATTTTAAATTAGGTAGAAAATAAACAAGAAAACTAAAATCAGCTATAAACATGTACAAGCAGCTCACTGAAGAGTTCCGTCACATAGAATCATGAAGACACTATGCACTAGATTCATTTTTAAAGAATATTTAATGCCACCCCCATAGATGTACAATCCAAATACTACCATTATAAATCTTCAAGTACTACAGAGCAAGCAAACCATTTTCACTAATGTATTTTCCACTCAAGTAAGAACTATAATTGCTATAGTTACATAAAAAATAAATGTTTTTTTATCTCACACAACTTTCCACTATGAGTGGCATATTAGTACCCTACTGGATTTATACTGTTTAGCCTATAGGTCAAAAATATTTTTAAACAGTAAGAATAAATTACATTTTGAGCAAAAATAACAAAAACATAATCATGTGTCTTATTTCAGTATTTGAACATGTGTATACCTCAGGATGTTTTCCACGTAGTACATTTCTAGATAAAACAAGGCAGACTCATATCTTGATAGAGAATCTTATCACATACTCTAAAGAATAAATCTTGAAGTGTTGTTTATGGGCCTAGCTCCCCACCCACTATAACATCGCTGAGAGCTCATTTCCCCCTCAGTGCCCCTCCTTTCTGATAGAAGGCCACCAACTGACCACTGTTGCCAACTGCAATTCACCTGACCTCTGCAACATCTGCTATTTCCCCTTCTCTTCCCTCCCTTTGTGAAAACAGTTTTCTTAGGGTTGGGAAATCAATTAGGACTTCACGGTGTACTTTGTGTTCTAAGCTTCTCAACTGTTCACAAGATTGATGGATGCCTGGCGGCTACCTCTTTATCTCCAGAAACGTATTTGGCTGATGTCCAGGTGCAGAGGTATTCCAGAAGCTTTCTTATTTGTTATCGTATCACCATTAACCACAACTATTTATCTGGCTCCCACCATATGTGCAAGGAATCAGCACTGGGCAAGGGACCAGTGATAAAAGAGATAGTGAGAGAAATGTACATAATTATGATTAGAAGCAGGATATGGAGAATCACACCATTTCTGGTGAGTAAGAAGTCCAAGAACCAGAAAAATGTAGACCACATCATGGAAAGACTAATGTAAAACTAAGATTTAAGTAAAACATGAAATGGACAAATGGAGGTGGCATTCAATGAAACAGAATGCTGGAGCTATTATTTAGCTAAAGCCACCAGAACAAAAGAAAAAAAATTACTTTTTTTGGTGTAACAGAGTTATACTGCATGCAAATAGTTGAAATAACATACATCTTCAAACTTAATTATTAGAGGAAATATATTAATTAATAAGTATAAAATAATATTTTTAAAACATGGTTTCCTATATTTGGGACAAAAAAATTAATAAAATATAATCACAGTGAATAAGCTCTAAAACTGTATATCTTAATTTCAATAGCATAAGAGAATTAATATATATATATCCATCAAAATCAGCTGTTGAAGGTTAAAAACTGTAAGTTTTATGCCAAAAAACAATTTTTTCAGATTTTTCCTTCAAAATATATACTTACCATGTGTATAAAATAAATGAATTTCCTGAATTAGAAGACCTGATTTTTATAAGTATATGCCCAAAGCTAGATGTTGGCTATTCTTTTGGTTTATTTGTTTGTTTTTTAACTCAGTATAACAGCTATCTAAAACTTGTGAACAAAGACCTCATTCCTAAGTGGACAAAAATATACAGTATCATATATATGTACATATCTATCTATCTATCTACTTACCTACCTATCTATTTATCTATCTAGCTATTGTCTAAAGTTTTAGATATGTTAGATATGTCATTTTTTTTCCCAATTGACCAATATGATTTTTAAAAGTTAACCATCTGGTTCCTTTAGGAAGAATAGCATTTCAATATGTCACTGTTTCTGAATGATATACAGAGATATAAAAGGTGAACCTATGTTAATATATAAAGAAAAAAATAGAGGAAGTAATATTTGGGGAGAATTATCGCTATTCCCTCATTAATAATCATATTCTAAAATCATGACAACCAATTAGAATTATAAACTCTTAATATTATTAAATACAGCACGAACCTAATTAATACCATCCCGAGCAACTAGGTGGTCCAATAATTTTGAACCTCCTTTTTTACCTCTGGAAAACTGATCAGGAAATCTGGCTAACATCCCAAATAAACTGAATGGATTTAATTGGATGGTCTTCAGCTAATTTCTGTAGTCTTGTACATACACCAAAACCACATACTCTAACTGAATTAACTTTGTAAGACTTGTTCAGAGTTAAAGGCCCAATGGGAGAGTTTACAGTGTTATTTCACTGTTATTACACTGTTTTACAGTGTTCAGCTTCAAAAAATAAAAAACCTTACATCTCTAAACTAAAATATTGTTATAATATGTGTCAGAATAAGCACACAAGAGCCCTATTTCGAATGGGCCTCACAATGCTGCAATGGCTTAATTTGTTCTGTTTCTTTTATTTCTGCCTTTCTTCATTGGCTATTTTTGATGTCTTGTTTGATAAATATGTCATACACCAAATTCAGTTAGGTCTATAAGAAAAAGCAGAGACCTATACACTGGACACAACCTTGAGGGCATTAGGAAATGTAAACTAGGTACCACAGTCAGCCTCAAAAACCAAAGCATGCCTGACACCCAAGAAAACATGATTTTCAGACATTTCCTGCTTGTCACTTGTGGTTACACAAAACAATAATCAAATTATGTGCTCCAGGAAACAGGAAGGGGTGGATAAGCAAAATACACCAAAAGTCCCTGTAGTCCCTGTTTGGACAAAATATAGATCAGCATTCATTTATTTTATTATACAAAAGAAAATTAGGTTGAAGTAACATGTGTTTTTAGAGGTAATGTTGTATCTGAAGTGTTATATTTAAACCCTACATGTCTTCTTCTATACAATTTTACTTTATTTCTATGATATTTTCTTTTTTATTGAATTTATTGCGATTACATTTGTTAATGAAATTACATAGGTTTCAGGTGTACAATTCCATAATACACCATCTACATTACACAATGTTACTTTTAAGAAATAGCACCCAACATAATCATTTTATAGAAGTAAACTGGATCATGTCTTCATTGTAGCTTAAGTTTTGTGTCACTTTACTTTGTTCTTTGGACAAAATGCAAGCACAGTATTATTGACAATGGTAGTAGCCTTAATCCACTTAATAGACTGCGTCTAGGTATGATCCCATCTCTATCCTTGTCTCCCAACCCTCTACCTCCATTCTGATCATATCATTCCAACGAAAGAAATCTTATTCAAGCCACCATGAATGAAAGTCTTTACATGCCTTTCACAAACCATTCCATCGGAATTTCTCTTTAGAAAGCTATTCCTGATTACCCTTCCACTTAACTAAATGGCACACCTGCCTAGAGATTCGAGCTCACTACCTTCCATTCCCAACTTTAAATGATTTCCCAAAGTTCTCTTACATGGGCAGTTTACTCTTTCTTAAGAATAATTACCACCATTTGTAATTAAAAATATTTGTGTATTTTACTCTTTTATCCCCAAATTAACAATATGTTCCTTGAAGACACAGAACCATATTTGCTCCCTATGTCCAATGACTAAATCTTGATGTGCATTTATTCGATAAATAAATTAGTGAATTAATGAACTAAAAAAAATATGAACATCATCTTTCTACTTATGAATGCCTTACTATTCTCAGCACCATGTATAGCATAAAGTATTCTTCTTAGGAAGAAGTGAGAGGAGTTTCTTCATATTACCTCTGAGATTTCTATCTCCAAAGCAGGTAGGTTCTGTGAAATACTTCAAATCCCCTAAGAATTCAAAGAAGGAATATAACAAGCCTGATAATAAAGCCTTGAAATTTAAGTATGAGTTTGAAATTTAAGAGATGTGCATGTGTATGAAGGGTGGAGGGGTTTCCCTTACCCAGTTAGTTCCTTGTTTTACTTTTTAACAACTTCTTCCATTTATTTTGTGTGTATCATTACATGAGAGTTCAAATATTCACCTCTAAGGTATAATCTCAAAATCGAGCAAAGCATACCCAGTTTCAATGAGAAACCTTTTTCTTTTTGTGCCAATAAAACAATCCCCTCATTGTGTGCTGAGCAGCTCCGCCCGTACTGGTCTTCCCTACAGGTACCTGGATTTCCATTGTGATGACTTCATCCTTTTTGTGTGTTCTTTTCAAGCAAGACAAGAGCTCTGGGAGGTTAAAATGTTCGAAGAGGCATTTGATATTTGTCTGTAAGTTATAGGCTAAACAATGCCAGAAAATAAAGTTGCCCTTAGAAGGAGAGAGAAAATTTAAATAAAAGGAGAAATTTCTTTCCTGAAGGGACTTCTTTCTAGGCTTAGGTATAATGCCAAAAAGAAAAGTCTAACTTTCTTTTAGATCACCACTACTTAGAAGAGTATTAAGTAGTAGAAAATATAAGGAATCAACTAGTGCCAGCATTCATTAGTTATATGATCTTAGACAACTCATTAAACCACAGAAATTCCCAATTTCTATTTGTAAATTGAGAGGGTAGGTCATAAATTAGTCTGAAGGACTGATGCACGTGGCATTGTCTCTGGCACATAGAAAACACTCTATGGCTGTTAGAGTTGCTGATTGCAAAAAAAAAAAAACACCATTCTGGTAAGTAAGTCCTGTCTTTGTTTAACAAGTTTCAGGAAATTTAGAAGCTAGGACATATTTAACAGAAATGGATGATAACTCCTTCCAAGGTCAACCGAGATCATCTAATTAACAGGACACACTAAATTCATTTTTACAATTCTACATTATCTCCTAGTTTAAAAAAGAATCTAATCTATCTCCACAAAGGCTTGTATTGCAACTAAGCAGTAGTTGAAAAACAGTGGTATTTCTTTCTTTTGAGAATCTGTATACACCTTGGCTTTGATTGTTATATAAATAAAATCTCTAAGCTCACATCAAGCCTAACTTAAAAATAGTTGTTATCTGTAGTTATAAATTAGATACATGAAGTTAAGGAAGAAAGAAATTTAAGTGCTTAAAAAAACAAAAATACTCAGCACAGCATAGACCCTGAATAAAGGGGAAGAAGATTCTGTAAATACAGTTCTTAGTCTTAAAATCTTTGCAGATTCCACTAAAAATAGTGTCAGGAGGACTATGATAAAGACAATGGAGAGTTATACTTAAGAAGTTCAAAAATAATTTTTGAAGCCAGAATGTTTTTTCATCAAAATAAATGTGTAGATTTTCAGTCACAGAAAAATTCTATACATATTCCATAACTTGAGAATACTGTATCCCAGAACCCTCCTAGGCAATCTATTGGAAGATTAGTTTTGGAGAACCAAAATGGTTTGCAAGATATCAACATAAGGCTTCACTGTGAGCATTAAATATATTCTTACTTATGGATCTAAGAATAAATAATGGTTTTGAGAGATACGGTACAGTATATAACACACATAAATGGGAGAGTATATAAAATGTGATAAAAATTTGCTATTGTTTTATAGGTATTAACTGGGAGTTTAAAAACATCAATTCAAATTAGTGACTGAAAGAGAGAAGGTAGGGGTCAGAAGAAACTATTTAATGTCAGTATTGCCCAGACAGAGAACCAGTAAACAGTAACCAAAATGTTAAGGTTAATTAATAAAAGGCAATGGTATTTCATGACAATATTAACACAAAGGTAGTCATCAAGCAGGAGGGAGAAATAAATGCCAATAATTTTGTTTCTAGCATTATAGTCCATGGCATTTCTGGGGTAGAAGGCCAGGGATGCTGTTAAACAGGACAGGGCCTCCCAATAAAATCATCTAATCCAGATGCCAGGAGTGCTGAGGTTAACAAAGTCTGAGGTAGCAATCGAGGCGGTTTAAAATATTCACTGAGGTTAATGGGGAGCTGACTGTGAATCATGGTTGCTTTAAACTAGTCAGTGCCCACTAAAGAATAGTGACCAAAAATGGCAATAACCTGCACTGTTGATGATTCTCCTAAACGTCATTAAGATTAAGTGTAAAAGTGTAGAGATCTGAAAAGTTTGACTTAATACCTGGATGGGATTTTACCAAATGGGTGCATTCAAAGGCTAAGGTAAATGAAGATATTGGTAAGAGCCATGGTCCACAAAAGTGAGGGAGCATGAAATCTAAGTGAAATGAGGGACAGGACAGGACAAAACGTAGCTGAAAGAGACACGGGCAACCTCAAGTTCCGTATAAATTTGAAATATTTGCAGTACGATAATTAGGAAATGATATGAAATGGAGTCATGTAATGGTCAGAAGTTGAGAAACAGCCTTAGTATTATTTTTTTAGAACAGTTAAAATGATGGCAATATTCAGATGGGCCCAATGGATAGGTAGGTGAAGAGCACTGAAATAAAGGTAACTGGAAGGGAGAAGGATAAGGATAAGCACAGGGTGATGAATACATCACAGAAGGCCAGCCAGGAACAGTGTGTACACCTAATCCCATGTCATTTTGTCACTAAACATATATAGGAGAAATAGTGACAAAAAGTGAGTATTACAATAATTCTAACCAAAGGATTCGTTGCAGAGTCTAATACTAGAAAGACCAATCAAGGAAAAGAGTGACACAGAATTCACCAGCGAGGTGTTTGACAGTTAAATAAAAACCTAACTCTCTAGCACTGGCTGGTGTGGCTCAGTTGGTTTGGCATCGTCCTGTGCACCAAAAGATTGCTGGCCGGATTCCTGGTCAGGGCACACACCCAGGTTGCAGCCTTCATCCCAGGTGGGAAGTATGCAGGAGGCAGCTGATCAATGTCTCACTCTCACGAGTGGGAAGGCAGGGGATGTTGGGGGCGGGGTGCTGCAAGAGATCAACCAAAGGACTCATATGCATGCATAAAAGCATAACCATAGGACACAAAGCACTGGAGGGGAGGGGAGATGGGGGAAAGGGGAGTAGAGGAGGCAGGAGAGGGCATGTGCTAGGGGGATGGGAAAGCAAGGGGGAGGTCAAGGGGGAAAAAGGGAAACATATGTACTACTATTTGTAATACTTTAAACAATAAAGAAAATAAAAATAAATAAAGATGATAAAATCTCACACAAAAAAGACAATACTTCTCTCTCCCTTTCTCACTCTAAAAATCAATTAAAAAAAAAAAACTTAAAATACACACACACACACACACACACACACATATAAACAAACAACTCACGAAATTTAGGGTTGGTTGATAGCCAGAGTCCCAATAATATTCTGTCAGGGCCCCATGTTGCTGGTTGTTGCATTAATTTGATAAAGAATGAATGAGATTATTCAAGAATAATAGACCATTTTTGAGGCAAAATGGTCCTTCAGTAGGTCAGGCAGTGGTGGCCAGTTATCTACCATTAAATATTCTGCAAGGTACAGCAGTGAACTGGGGCACCGAACTTAGAACAGATTCTTAACAGGTACAGTTGAGAAAGCAAAGAACAGGTGCTCAAATTTTCAAGGATGAAGGGAAATTCCCAGGAAGTCATCAGATAAAAGCAACACAGGTGATTGTAGTATGATCTTTACGCCTAAGAGACAGCTAAGATGAATATTATCATCTAAGCTTTGGAATGTCACTCTCAATGCTACTGATAGAATCTGGCACTGCCTGCTATCAAACCACCTGAGGGAGCCTGTTAAAAACTTAAGATTCCAGAGCTTATCCCAGACTGCAGTTCTTTAAATTTTTACATATTCCAGGAATCTACATTTCTAATAGTTCATGCATCTAGTACAGGATGGAAGCTTGGGAATCAGTAGTATCTGCTACTTAATACTACCACACCTCTTTTCACCTCATCTGGGAATGTTTAATTATTATAGTTCACATTCACTGAAAACTCACTCTCTCTCTCTCTCTCTCTCTCTCTCTCTCTCTCTCTCTCTCCATATATATATATATATATATATATATATATATATATATATATATATATGGCATTTCTAAGCACTTTAAATCTGTTAATTTTATTTAGTGCTTCCAACAAGTTTACCATGGAGACAGTATTAACATTTTCTACTTAAGACAAAGAAATTAGGGAATAAAGCTGACATCTGAGCACTGGCAGTCTGATAAGAGAGCCCATTCTCTATCCTGTGCCATCAGGATAAAGGAAAAGTGAACTTTTTCCTTCAGCTCTTCTATCCTAGACATTGTTAAAAAGTCATCATATGTTCATCATAAGCTCTGATTGCTGGTAATACATTTTAATGAAAACAGGGAAATTAAAATTGAATAATTTCAGTTTGGCAAACAAAACATTTTACACACAATGTCATAAAAATATATATAATAGAAGCCCTTACTGGTAAAGTTCCAAATAATGCTTATAGACCGCTTCACACTTACTATTGCTTCTCCCATTTTCTTAGTTCAAAAAAAGAAGAAATGTTCATTCACCTTTTTAATCATTAAATTAAATATCTGAATACTTACATTTAATTCATTTCTTAGCATTTCTTCAAGATGATGACCTACATGCTCTTCCTCTTCTTTGGTGTCCATAACTATGCAAATGTGTTGTGAAATTCTTTCTGAGATACAAAATTTAAAAAAGAAATAAGTTTCAATTATAATATGGAACAGTCCTAGTATACAGAAACCTATGCTTGTCTGCTATTCACAGATACTGAAGAAGAAGAGAACGGTGCTAACTTTGGGTTAAGTGGAGTGACTGGAACTACACACTGAGATGTCCTTGACTCTTTCAACCCCCAAATCAGTAAGTCCATCTATTTTACACTTTGTGGGAAGCTAACCAGGACGTGTATAAAAAAACAGAAATAAGAAATTCTAGAATACATTTGAATGGGAGTAACTGGATGTAATAACCGTTCGACTCGTCCATTCAATCTTTCCACGTTTATAAAAAGTCTTTCAGATGCTGATAAAATCCCATCTCCCAGGCAGATGTTCCCTAGGCTCTATTTCCTGTGTGTAGCTCACTGTGCCACCTAGTGTCCTGGTGAAGTACAGCATTCCCCTTGGCATCCCTCTTATTTTAACTTAATACAAGTAAGTTCCAACCACTTATTACCACAAATGAAAATGCCAAATGGATTGTCTTCAAATTTGAATGGCTTATTTGACATGATCTGATTTTTAAAACATAAGCTCTATGACACAGTGATATTTACTGCTGTAAACCCTCAATGCATTCTCCCAAAAGATGTGCAGCCTTGCTCTACAGTAGACAGATATGACATGCTAAGAAACAGCCAAATTGCTGCCAGTCAAGGAGACAGTGCACGGTATTATGCCATGGATGAAGGGGAAAATTGTAATTTTAAACAGAAATCCCAAATCAAAGTTAGTTTGATTAACATTTAACCCAGCTGCTTCTCACATGGGCAACATGCCTCTAGACAATATGTCTTAAAAAATCACTGATCTGGAAATAGTTAATGATTCTTCCAAACATAGTTGGGGAGGACAGACCATTTAAAGTAATCACAAGTTAGTAATACTCTTATTACTAACAACCTCCCACCTATCAAGAATATTATAGTAAATGTTCAGAGAAATTTGGACTATGTCATGTCCCAGCAAAAATTCAGACAGATTTTCAAATGCCTCACACACACACACACACACACACACACACACACAAAATATGATTTATTTTTTATTCTATGGGAATAGTAAAGACTGGATTTTGATGATTAAGTGATTTAGTATGTATAAAGTTATGTAGA
The DNA here is from genome assembly GCA_027563665.1 of Antrozous pallidus. Taxonomy (NCBI): domain Eukaryota; kingdom Metazoa; phylum Chordata; class Mammalia; order Chiroptera; family Vespertilionidae; genus Antrozous; species Antrozous pallidus. Next base: position 68,670,770 of record CM050521.1, read on the forward strand.
GTGCCTCATTATAAGTAAATCCCAATAAATCACAGGGTAATTATTTTTGTTGTCATGGTGACATATATTCAGTGATAACTGAATAAGATTCCTTTTGTCTACACAAAACATAACCCAACTCTAACTTCAAACTGTCCTTTGTAGTTTAATATTTCAGAGTTGGATAAATAATCACTTTCAACTTTGTCCCAAATTTCAAAGTTTTACCAAATATGCAGTAGTTATATGTAATAATGGAATATTCATCTTGAGTAATAAATAATCCTATTTATGTCCCTGAATTCCTTAAAATTAAATGGATACCTTCTACTTAGGACTGTTCGCATCTTGGTTTGTTCATTAGATATAGGTTGAAGCATTCTATGTGAATTTTATTAATAATTCCACAAACATACCCTAACAATCTAAACTGGGAATATTAATGTACTTAGGTCTTCATCAAAAAAAGATCACAGTCCTAATTGGTTTGGCTCAGTGGATAGAGCGTCATTCTGTGGACGGAAGGGTCCCAGGTTCAATTCTGGTAAAGGGCATGTTCCTTGGTTGCGGGCACATCCCCATTAGGGAGTGTGTAGGAAGGCAGCTGATTGATGTTTCTAACTCTCTATTCCTCTACCTTCTCTCTGTAAAAAAATCAATAAAATATATATTTAAAAAGATAACAGCAATGACTATAAATGTGCCATACATCTGAAAGGCCAAAATGAAAAAGAATGTAGCTATAGGAACAAGGTTCAGATAAACTGAATCTCTTCAATTTATTGCCCAACTAATAGAGAAAAAATTTATGTAACACTTAAAATTTTTTTTCTAGAAGCACAAAACTCCTTCCAAACATAACATGATTAATCCTCATTGTTTCTCAAAGCAACGTCTTTAACATCCTCCTTGAGGTTAATGATGAAATCAAAACAAAAAATAGATGTGTTTAGAATTTTTAATCTGTGATTCTACTAATACAGCACGTCTTAGAAATTTTTAGAGTTAAGATAAAACAAAAGCACTGGTGAGAACTATAAAATCATGTTACTTCCCACAATCATAAAACTCTAACACAAGAATCTAGTCTTTGTTCTCTCCCCTGAAAAGACCTAAGGATAAATTAGAAAAATATTGGAATTAACATTAAATCCTACCTGACCTGTCAACTTGATGACTAATGTTAAACCCTAAATTTTCATTTTCACACAACCTTCTAGCTTTTTAAAAATCTTCCTAAAGGGACACTTGAGGCACATGATAAAATATTTTGATAATGAAACCATTAGAATACATCCCCCACCCAAAAAATATTTTAAACATGTACTTTCTAATTGAAACAGTATAACTCTTCATTTATATACAGCATCTGAGTGTCACATAGCTCATTGTGACTTAACAGAGAGAAATCTTAAACTGGAACAGGCCTTGAAGTCTACAGGTTGGTATTAAAAGCTGTAAGTATTAACAAATAGACATTTTTCAGTTAATATCTTATCCCCATGCATGATAACTTTTAAATGGTCAATGTATTGTGGACAGCTGCCAGTGCAGTCTTCTCCCCTGCCCCATATCTGCTGGGTGTATGTTCCAAGGCATCCAGTGGATGCCTTAAACCATAGATATACCAAACCTTATATACACTGTTTCTTGGTATATATACATACCATGATAAAGTTTCATTTATAAATTAGGCACAGCAAGAGATTAAAAGCAACAACAATAAAATAGAACAACTATAACAAAATCTACATTTATAAAAGCCTAAAGTGACCAAACAGTCTACCGGTTGCTATGATGCACACTGATCACCACGGAACAGATGCACAATGTATAGAATTGGGCTCCCTCCTGTATGGATTGGACCTGCAGGGATTTGGCTGAAACCAGCTATCCAACATCCCCTGAGGGGTCTGGATTGAAAGAGGGCACAAGACCCCACCAGTGTACCGATTCATGCACCAGGCCTCTAGTACTGTAATAAAGTTACATGACTGTGTTCTCTACTTTCTTCTGTCTCCATGTTTCTGATGAGAAATATACACTGAGTGGCCAGATTATTATGACCTCTGAATGTATAATAATCTGGCCACTTAGTATATATATATAGATATAGATGATATAGATATAGATATATAGATATATAGATATATAGATATATAGATATATAGATATAGATATAGAGGCCTGGTGTATGAATTCATGCATGGGTGGGGTCTGGCCAGTCTGGTCAGGGGGAGGGGACATGGGCAGTTGGCTGGCCTGCCTGCTGGTCGAACTCCTGGTCAGGCGGTCAATTTACATATTAGCCTTTTATTATATAGGACAGTGGTAGGCAAACTGCAGCTCATAAGCCACATGCAGCTCTTTGGCCCCTTGAGTGTGGCTCTTCCACAAAATACCACGTGCGGGTGCACACATACAGTGTAATTGAAATGTTGTGGCCCAGGCACAGAAGTAGGTTTTTGGCTCCCAAAAGAATTTTCAATTGTTGTACTATTGGTATTTGGTTCTATTGACTAATGAGTTTGCCAACAACTGATATAGGATATACACTGAGTGGCCAGATTATTATGCATTCAGAGATCATAATAACCTGGCCACTCAGTGTATAGTCATTCAAATTATTGCTCCCCTACAATCAATGCATCATTTTTGATGACTTTCAAGATTTGTCTTTATTTTTTAGCAGTGTAATTATGAAGTATCTGGTGAGGATTTGTATGAGATTATCAGGTTGTGGACTTAACTGAGTTTCTTGAGTCTGTAGATTTATGTCTTTAACCAAATTTGGGGATTTTTTTTCTTCTAGAATTTCTTCAGAATTTTTTCCCTACTGCACTTTCTCCTCTCCTACCAGGATTGAGATGATCTGTTACCTTCCCACATATGATTAGCACTATTCATTTCTATCCCCCAATCTCTTTTAAAAATTCTGCAGTTTAGACTGAAAAAATCTGGATGATCAAATTAACTTCACTGGCACTTTCTCTTTCCACAGCAGTCTGATTTTTTTTTATTTTGGTTAGTGTATTTTTTTTCCAGTTCTAAATTTCCATTAGACTCTCCTGTATGTCTTTTATGACTTTGCTGAAACTTTCCATCTTTCATTTCAAAAGCATTCCCTTAATTGTCTAACTACTATCCTGTACAACTGAAATTAATCCTATCTAATAAAAGAGTAATATGCAAATTGACCATACCTCCACAACACCCACAAGCCACACCTACCAGTCAAACAGGAGCAAGCATGCAAATTAACCCAACCAAGATGGCTGCAGCCATCGAGCAAGCAGGAGGCTTGCGTTTCCCCAGTAATGGAGGAAGCCAAACTTTCTGCACACCTTGGCTGGCCTAGGCCTCCACTCAAGGCTACAAAGTTTCAATTATAGAAGATAAATAAATCCCAACAAAAATGGCTGCAGCCATGGAGTGAGCAGGAGGCTTGGCTCTGCTCAAGGCTACTAAATTTCAAATACAGAAGATAAATAAGTCCCAGATACCAGGGCCTCTGCTTGGGTCGCTGGGGGTTATGGCTGATCTGCAAACTACCACAGGCCCCTCAACCAGGCTACCCTATGCCCCAAGGGAACCCCCACCCTGATTTGGGATACCTTTCAGGGCAAACCAGCTGACCCCCACCCATGCACCAGGCTTCTATTCTATTTAATAAAAGAGTAATATGCAATTGGATTATCACTCCAAACCACAAGATGGCTGCCCCCATGTAATCAAAGATGGCTCCCCCATGTGGACACAAGATGGCCACCACAAGATGGCCAGCAGGGGAGGGCAGTTGGGAAGAACCAGGACTGCAAGGGAGGGCAGTTGGGGGCAATCAAGCCTGCAGGGGAGGGCAGTTAGGGGCAATCAGGCTGGCATGGAAGCAGTTAGTTATCAATCAGGTTGACAGAAGAGTGGTTAGGGGGTGATCAGGCTGGCAGTTTAGGGGAAATCAGGAAGGCAGGCAGGTGAGCAGTTGGGAGCCAGCAGTTCTGGATTGTGAGAGGAATGTCCGACTGCCGGTAGTCAGACATCCCTCGTGGAGTCCCATATTGGAGAGGGTGCAGGTTGGACTGAGGGACACATACCCCTATGCACAAATTTCATGCACCAGGCCTCTAGTACTAAATAATATTGAATGTATCCTATAATGTAAATTTTTCTTTTTAATTTTTAAAAAAGCATTTCTGCTTATTTATTGTAGCATTTTTAGAATCAGTATTTTAAAGTATTTGTCAGATAATTTCAACATCTATGTCATCCCAGCATGTGTTTCTATTGGTTGTCTTTTCCCATGTGAGTTTAGGATTTCCTGGTGGTTTGTATGCCAAGTGATATTAGATTATATCCTGTATGCTTGGATAATATCCTCCCTTACCAGAGTATCTCCTATACATTCATTTCCGTAATGCAGCCCTTTTCAGCACTCCATGATGTGTTTTCAGAAGTGTTTAATTCCAGTATTATTTTAATAAGTCCATCTAAATCTAATAGTTTATAAATGAGACCAAAGTTTTATTTGTAATATACTCATTTATTAAGTTCCTCTTGGTATACATAAAGTATTCTGTCTTTGTTCAAGGGTTAGAAAATAGATGCAATTGGGGTCTTTTCATTTAACTTCACAAAAAAACATATACAATTTCTAAAATATCATCTGATAGACACACTGACTCATTAACATGGAGAAAAAAATATCCAGATATTTGCCTCCATTAATTAATCACCAGTAAAACCTCATGAATGCCCAGGTTGGTGTTTGAATTTTACATGAAATTTTCAAATAGAATGGACAAATTTAAATACTATGTTAGTTCTACAAGCAAGTGAGAAAAAAATCTAGAAGTCAGCTTGCCATTTTCTTAAAATCATTTAACACCGTATCATCCATAAGACCTCATTATCCATTATACAGACCTCTTTCTCTGTTTTGTTTTGTTTTTTTGCTAGAATTTATTTATTTATTAATTTATTATTTTGGTTAATCCTCACCTGAAAATTTATTTATTTATTTATTTATTTATTTATTTATTTATTTATTTATTTATTGTATTCACACGGGCCTCTGGAGACAAAATTTTAGTGTTCTTAGACAAATAAACAACTATACCAAATCAACCATAATCCTTTCCAAAAGATGTTTCAAGCTTTGATCTTTTCAAAGTAAGGACAGCTATGTTCTATTCTCCTGTTGAGTTCCTTGAATCAAAAGCCAATCTTTTAAAAAATATTTTTTATTGATTTTTTTAGAGAAAGAGGAAAGAAGAGGGAGAGAGACATCAACATGAGAGCAAAACATTGCCCTGACTGGGAATCCAACCAGTAACCTTTCAGGGCATAGGACAAGGTCCAACCACTGAGCTACACCAGCCAAAGCTCAAAAGCTGTAATGTTCAAAAAGCTTTTGAACATGACAGATTTTCTGTCTCATGTAAAAAATTTTAAAGTAGTATTATTAAAAGGAACCACCACTGGTGAAGTCCCTGATTCAGTCTCACCTATAAGTAGATGCCTAAGGTTTCTCTGTAAACCTTGACAGAGGAAGCTATTAGAACAGGAAGGGGGAGCAGCAATCCTATCTAATAAAAGAGTAATATGCAAATTTGACCGTACCTTCACCACACCCACAACCCACACCCACTAGCCATGTCCACCAGCCAATCAGGAGCAGATTATGCAAATAAATCCCAACCAAGATGGCTGCCGCCACTGAGAGCAGGTGGAAGGCTTGTGTTTCCCTGGCAACAGAGGAAGCCAAGCTTTCCACCTGCCAGGCCTCCACTCAATGTTACAAAGTTTCAATTATAAAAAATACAGAAATGGCAGCAGTCACTGAGCTGGAGAGAACAGAGGCTTGGGTTTCCCTGGCAATGGAGGAAGCCAAGCTTTCAGCCTGCCATTGCTGGCCGAGGTCTCTACTCTAGACTACAAAGTTTCAAACAGAAATGGCTGCCACCCTGCAGCGAGCAGGAGTCTTGGCTCTGCTCCAGACTACAAAGTTTCAATTGTAGACATAGATGAATCCCAGATGCCAGGGCCTCCGCTTGGGTAGTCTGGGGGCATGGCTGGCCTGCAAACCTCCATAGGCCCCACACCCAGGCCGCCCCTCACCCCAGGGGAACCCCCACCCTGATCTGGGACACTCTTCAGGACAAACCAGTTGGCCCCCACCCATGCACCAGGCCTCTATCCTATCTAACAAAAGAGTAATTTGCAGATTGACCATTACTCCAACACACAAGATGGCTGACCTCATGTGGTCAAAGATCCTGCCCCCATGTGGACACAAGATGACCACCACAATATGGCCAGCAGGGGAGGGCTGTAGGGAGGTTCCAGGCCCTGCAAGGGAGGGCAGTTGTGGGTGATCAGGCCAGCAGAGGAGGGCAGTTAGGAGGGATGAGGCCTGCAAGGGAGGGCAGTTGGGGGCAATCAAACCTGCAGGGGAGGGCAGTTAGTGGTGACCAGGTTGGCAGAAGTGGCAAGTTAGTGGAAAACAGGCTGGCAGGGGAGCAGTTAGACATCAGTTAGGCTGGCAGGGTGGTGGTTAGGGGGTGATCAGGCTGGCAGGCAGAAGTGGTTAGAAGCAATCAGGGAGGCAGGCAGGTGAGCAGTTTGGAGCCAGCAGCCCTGGATTGTGAGAAGGATCTGACTGCCCATTTAGGCCCGATCCTAACAGAATCAGGCTAAACATGCAGTCAGACATCCCTCGAGGGGTCCCAGATTGGAGAGGGTGCAGGCTGGGCTAAGAGACACCCTCCCCCCCCCCCCCGTGCACGAATATCATGCACCGGGCCTCTAGTGAGTCAATAACAAAAAGCAGCCAATAAGCCTGACTACAGGACAGGGACAACAGGGTCAGTGAACAGATTCACAAGAAAACCATACATCCCACAGTGAAAAGTCTAAGTGGTCTCCTGCAAGCTGGCTCTACGGTTGACAACAGAGGCCAATGGTACATAGTCAGATCTTTTGAAAAGATGTTTTATATCAGATCTTAACCAAATTTTGAAATGAGTCACTATATATAGGATAAAGTTTGCTTCCTTAGAACTAATAAGGATAGATGTGCGACATCTTGTTTCCTGCACATGTTTTTACATGTACAAACATTATAGTTGTCTAAATAAATGATGCAGTACTTTCTTTTTTCCTTTTCAAAGTATATATGGATTCTCAGTTAAAAGAGAAATAAATATGAATGAAATGCTAAGGAATCTTCAGTAGATTTACAAAATATATAATTGCTTTGAGCATAAAAGCCATGTTTGCAGTTTTTGTTGTTGTTTTTCCCTACCTACATCAGAGTAAAATGTAACTGGCTGGCTTTTGATTGTTATCAAGTCTTATTAAGCTAGTTGCTTAGTACTCACAGTGACCTTAGAAGTCTTTGAACATGACAGATTTACTAGTATTTGACTGTGTTTGAGTTAGCATCTCACTAATGACATATTTTAAGAAATTATAAAATTAAATAAAAAAGTGAACTATACTTTCTCTAATCTTGACCCAAATATTTAACTTTCTAATTCAAAAAAAAAAAACTTTTACAATAAGATTCCAAGGAAACCAAACAGCTATTAAATCATATTGCAGTCTTCCTGTTTTTATTAATTAAAGCTGACGCAAATGTTCTTACAGATCCGCGTAAGATACAGTGCTAATGCAATTATTTTCAAGAGAGTGAAGAACAAAAACTATATTATGTACAAAGAAATTATGCTATTAATGTGAAAATTTGGAAAATGAAGTATCATAGTAAAAAACCAGACATCAAAAATTACAATTTCCATGTAAGTCTTAGCTGCCACTTTGCATAACCCAAAAAGCATAGTTAATAACATAAATGGCACCATGGCTGGGTATCTAACAAGAAAAACCTGAGAAGGACATACCACAGATGCAAAACACTGTCCAGTTACAGATGTAGAAAACCTGATTTCAAGGTTCTCATCTTTTCTATTTGATTGAAAAAAAATCAAGAATATTTAAAATGCCGTGAATTTAAGTGAAAAGATTAATGTAATAATTAAGACATTAGTTTACTAATATGTATACAATATGCACTATAACAAAATGAGTCTTCTTAGTTCTCAGTAACACTAAATCAATTTTATTCACATGTGATTTTATTTTATTCCTTTCAGACAGAGCCAATTTAAAAGTACATTCAGCTACTTTCAATGTATAAGCATAAAAGAATCCAACTGCTTCCCTATAGAATATTTTTTAACTGTACAAAATATTAAAATGCAGTTTTTTCTGGATTTAGAGCTTGACTTCATAAATACTTAGCATTAAAAGAAATCAACTGTATCACTGATATTGAAGATAAAAGCGTGTTTTCATAATATAGTCTAAATTTCTGAACCAACAGGCAATGTTCTATGTCTGAGAAATTTAATTCAATTAATTTCCTTTAAAATGAAGTACTTATCAAATAAAAACATTACATATGACTGGGAAAAGACATGAATTTTTCCATGAGAATTAATATTAACCATTTGAAACTAATGTTAACTAATGTCAGTTAAAAATAAATAATTTTAACTATTTTATTTTTCCATTTTTTATATAAACCACTATATGAAAAGAAGTTTTTTTACATCACAAGTTTACTTTGGTTTATATAATCATAACCAGAAAAGAATAAAATCTAGTAAGTTTTAAAATACTCTTAAGCCACAAAATTACATATATTGTAACATTTAAGAAGAATGATGGTGGAAAATAAGTACAATCATTTATTTAGGAGTTCCGTAGGGAATTTTCCTCTTAGAAGATTTTAGGACATTAATCCTTTTGCCAGAATATGGTAAGCATATTAAATGTGGGTTGGGACTGTTTGTATGTCATATGTGAGTCTAGATAAAGTATGTTACTCCTGGCATCTGTCATCACTTTAATAGTGTGAGTAGGTTTGAGCATGCAGAGCAGGCTTGGGTGGGCTCAACCAGCTTGGGTGACAAAAGTACAAAACCTCTTTGTTAAGTGGCTGTTTACACGCTTACCAGAGCCCAGTGTCTTGTCCCAATTAATCACATTACTCCCAAGAGAAGTGTATGTTTTAAATTTCACTCATAATAGAAGCCTAAAAAGGATAAAAAACTAAAGAAAAATTACCAAGTCCTTTTCTCTGCCTCAAAAAAAAAAAAAGAATATTAAGAATGTCGTGTTATATAACAAAATTTGTGATTAACTATACATTTTTCATTGCAGATTATTGTGAAAAGGACAAATATGGGAGTGCTACTTTATTTACATGTTTCCTACTATTGAATAGTTAACTAGAAATAAAAATCCAGCTGAATATATGGGTGCTAAAATAAACTTAAAAATAAAGCTTATCTAACAACATGAAACAAAGTGCAAATCTTGAGACTTGCTATAAAACACAATTCAGGGGTCTTAGTCAAAAGTCTATCTGAAGTTAGTTATATCAAAACTCCCATATTTGCCTAGCTGGTGTGGCTCAGTGATTGGGCATCAACCCACGAACCAAGAGATCATAGGTTTGCTTCCCAGTCAGGGCACATGCTCAAGTTGAGGGCTTGATCCACAGTAGGGGGCATGTAGGAGGCAGCAGATAGATGTTTTTCTCTGAACAATGTTTCTATCTCCCTACCCTTCTCCCTTCCTCTCTCACTCTCAAATCAATAAAAATACATATTTTTAAAAAACTCCCATACTAAAGATATAGATTTGCACATAAATTAAGATGGAGCAAAATATACATGCTGTTCTAGTTGACAAGAACATTTGAGAGTATAAAATGCTCCTGCAAGACATTATGCTTAACAAATAAATGTTTTATCCAGTATGTAAAAAACTAAACTGAAAATAGTTACACCAAAATATAATTTTCCCTGCTGGTATGGCTCAGTGACTGAGCATCAATCCATGAACCAGAACCCAGACTCCTATGGGGAGAAATTGGACTGTCTGGCATCAGGTCGGAAAATGAGGGTGGCTTTCTTGCAGAGGTGCTTCCAAGGTGCTGGGGTGTGAGACACAGGGAAGCAGAGATGCAGAGAAGGCTGCTGGCAGCCATCACTGTTTGCTATGCCCTAGTGATTCCCTGAGACCTCACCCCATCCAAACTGTGCCCAGTGACTTTTGCATATGAATGGGCTGTCCTTTTGCAGCTTAACCTACCAAACTGCATATGGGCCAGAGAGCTCTAAAACTTCCAAACCCCAAACAAAGAGGAGAAATGTGCAGATCTCACTGTAGCTCCTACTGGTTGGCCTCAGGCAATAGCTGACTTTGCACCTCCTTGGAGATTCAGGAGCCAGTGTACCTAGTGGTCAGTGTGAGACCATACCAGATTTCAACTCCTCACATCCATAAGTGACACACTCAATAGACAGACTCAGTGAGCACCAAAGCCCCACTGAAGCAAGTCCTGCCCCATAAGGGTGTCTCCAGCTCAGCAGTTCTTCCATTATAGACACAGCAGGTCCTCACAGCCAATTTGCCTAGAGGTCAATTCCTCCCAGTGATACCAACAGCAATCAAGGCTTAACTACAACAAGTCTGTGCACCCAGATCTCCTACTGGGTGGCCTCAAGCAGTGGCTTACTTTACACCTCCTTGGCGATCCAAGAGCCAGTATACCAAGTGGTCAGAGTGAGAACCAGATTAAACTTTTCACATCCATAAGAGACACATTCAGGGGGCAGACTCAGTGAGCGCCAAAGCTCCACTGAAGCAAGTCTTTCCCCATAAGGGTGTCTCCAGCACAGAAGTTCTCCCATAATAGACACAGCTGATCCTCACAGCCAATTGGCCTGGAGGTCAATTCCTCCCAGTGATACCAATAGTAATCAAGGCTTAACTACAACAAGACTGTGCACACAGCCCACAAAGGGGGGCACCAAGAATGTCCACCTCGGGTGATTGGGGAGACTGAGCCACTAGGCCCTATAGGACACCTATCACACAAAGCCACTCTATCAACACAGGGAAGCAGCCAAAAATGCAGAGACAAAGAAACATGTCATAAATGAAAGAAATGGAGGAAAGCAAACGACTGGATATAGAGTTCAAAACCAGTTATAAGGTTATTCAAGAATCTCCTAGAAACCTCTGAGAAACTTAGTGAGACCTCCAAGGAATTTAGTGAGACCTTCAAGGTTCTTAATGAGAATGCCAAAAAAAAAATGGAAAAGGACCAGTCAGAAATTAAGCATACACTGTCTGAAATGAAGAATAATATACAGAAATTCAACAGTAGAACTAGAGGATCCCAAGAATCAAATCAAATATCTGAAATATGAGGAAGCAAAAAAACACCCAACCAGAAAAACAAAAATAAAAAAGAATCCAAAAATATAAAGATAGTGTAAGGAGCCTCTGGGACAACTTCAAGTGTACCAACATCCGAATTATGGGGGTGCCAGAAAAAGAGAGAGAGCAAGATAATTGAAAATCTATTTGAAGAAACAATGACAGAAAACTTCCCCTACCTAGTGAAAGAAATAGACTTACAAGTCCAGGAAGGGCAGAAAACGCCAAACAAGAGAAATTCAAAGAGTACCACACTAAGACACATCATAATTAAAATGCCAAGGGCAAAAGACAAAGAGAGAATCTTGAAAGCAGCAAGAGAAAAACAGTTAGTTACCTACAAGGGAGCACCCATACGATTGTCAGCTGATTTCTCAACAGAAACTATGCAGGACAGAAGGTATTGGCAAGAAATACTATAAGTAGCAAGAACCTACAACCAATATTACTCTACCCAAGCTATCATTTAGAATTGAAGGTCAGATAAAGAGCTTCACAGATAAGAAAAAGCTAAAGAAGTTCATCACCACCAAACCAGGATTATATAAAATGTTGAAGGGTATTCTTTAAGAAGAGAAGAAAAAGGTAACGATAAAAATTATGAACAACAAAGTGACAACAAATACCTATCTATCAACAAATGAAGCTAAAAATCAAGTGAATAAAAATCTGATGAACAGAATAAACTGGTGGATATAATAGAATCAGGGGAATAGAAAGGGAGTGGATGGACAATTCTTGGGGTGAAGGGAATGTGAGGGGTGTGGGAAGAGACTGAACAAAAATCTTATAGCTATGCATGGAGACAGTGGGAAGGGGGGGTAAGAGCATAGGGTGGGGAGGGGGAACCAGGTGGAGGGGAGCCATGGGAGGAAAAAGGAGGAACATCTGTAATAATCTGAACAATAAACATTTATTTAAAAAATAAATAGGAGAATACTTAAAAAAAGATATATGATTTTGGGATAGATTCACTGGACCTCAACATGCATCTGTTGGAATCAGGTAGAGTAGAAAGAGGAGAGGGAATGGCCACCTACCTATTCCCACAATTTAAGGTCCCCAGAGTCAAAGGGAAAACACAGGTGTAGCAGCACCCTTTGACATATTGCTCAATTCAATTCAAGTCAATGTTAGAAGATGCAAAAGAAAAAAGACTAGACAGTCTTCCCACCTTCACTGATTCACAACCTCAAAGAGGTTCATATCAAGTTATGGGCAATGTTGAAATTTGAAAAGTTCTTAAAATACATTTTTAAACTGTTTCAATATATAAATTTGGTGGTCAAGTCAGGCCTAAACTTGAACTGGCTAGAGGATGATGCCATTACCCTGGCATTGAATGTAAACATTTACGTATTACAAGCCTTGTTATGTGGTGAGGTCCCAAATCCCATTGAGGATGTGACATGATATGTGGCAGAAGGCAGTAGCTCTCGAGAAAGTAAAGCATTCCAAGTTCCAACACATATGTAGCCCAAGGATTTCAGACAGAGGAATCTGAACAATATCAACTTAAGGAATAAAAGGGAGAGTAACATTATAAAGAGGTAAACTGCCTACGGTGGAAACCTGGACTGAAGACTATATTTTCTATCCCTTTTAAGTTAGAATTGGCTTAGAAATCTTGGATATTGTGTAATATGGAAACAATAACACTACTTACACCACTGAGTTCCTGGAGAAGCAAGAAATAATCCATACAAAACGCTATAAACAATGCCTGGCACCAAGTAAATACCAATAAACACTACGTAAAGAAAGTGCCTAGAAAAATACTTTGAACATTTACTAAGAAAGGCAAACAGGTGAGGATAGAGTTCAGATAGTTAGCTGGCTCTATATCATATCATACTTTGGAATTTTATTTTTAAAAATCCAAGAGTTTTCTTTTTCCTCTTCCCAGAGGTATTTCTACCATCAGGCTTCAGATGTAGTAGAATTCTTGCAAGTCCTGGAGGCAGGCAGCAATCTCAGTGAAGCAAACAAGCATGTGAAGCTGATGGAATGTACTAAGATGCTACGCTCTTAATGCACAGATACATTACTTGGAAAGAAATGAGCAATGAAGAGCAACCTAGAGGAATGTTTCCTGAACTTAATGTACAAACTAATCAGCCAGAGTTTTTGTTAAAATGCAGATTCTAACTTCATGTGATGGGGCCCGAATTCTGCATTCAGGTTCTCAGGGAGTCAGAAGGCTGCCGGCCCACATGGGGAGTAGGAAGGCCGTAGCGCAGTGGTCCTCACCGTGAAAAGGCAACATCAGAACCTCTTGGGAGTTATTAGAAAAGCAAACCCTGGGACATAAGGAAATGCAGGGAGATTCTTGATCTAAATCGGCTGTTTATATTCAGTCAGACTTTTCCTGAGAATAAAAGTAGAATAGTTTTTAAATACATTAAAAATAAAAGGAGTCTAGGAGACTATGTTACCTCAATAAAAAAAACTGACTTCTCTCTGCAAGCAATTATCAAAACTATAGTGCAATTACACTTAAAATGTAGGCGTTGACATGCTAAGAAGCCTGCTCTGATGATACAGAGACAGAAGTATGCAGAACCACTTACCAACTAGTCACAAAATAGATCGCTTCCATTTAACCTGGTTAACAGAGATAGGACTTTATAAAGAAACCAAAGTGAGTTTTATCTTTCCTTGTGTTGAGAATGTAACCCAACCACATCATGGTTTAGCCAACTTCTCCAAAGTAATGTTTACACATCCCCTGGCTCATATGTAAATATATGTCAACAGTTTGATTTATAGCTATAGGTGATCTGTTTATATACACAGATACATAGACACAAATTACAGTACATTAATGGTTTGAAACACAATATTCCTAAAGAACGAAAAACCTGGAGGGTAAACTATAAATAATGCCATGACCAGAAAAAAGATTTCAGTTTTTTGATTATTCAATAGGTGGTTTTTCCAAAACTTTATGATAAACTGATGCATTCAGAATTCAGATTTAGTTTTCTTTTCCAACTTCCAAGTTTGAATTTACAAGTTCACCTTTCAAACAAGTTTACAAGTTCACCTCTCGGAAACGCAGCACACAGTTCTATCCTCAATCTATTTTTAAAGAAATCAGTTACTGATCTTGAGAGCAACTGCACTTGCTTCAGGACTGGGGGTGGACCTCTTGATTTCTGCCAGGACCATGCCTTTCACACAGTGCTGCCCCCAGAACACACCTCTGGTGTTCCACCATGGGAGGGGAAGGAGAGAGGAGGGCTTCTGTATGTGAGCAGAGGCCAGGTTTGCTGCTCAACACCCAAGGCAGGAAACAGTGCCCTCAACAAAGAATTGCCCAGTCTCAAATGCCAAGGCCAAGAAACCTTGATATGCAACTGGGGCTGCAAACACACAGAAGGAATGTCCTGTATAGACATCATTATTATATTCCTAGCACAGTGTGAAGCACAGTGATAAATATTTGTGGATCATTAAATAAATTACCTCTGTGTAGCTGGGACCTTAGTCATAGAGATGAAAAAGAATGAGAAAGGGGTTATTATGCATGTAATGTCTAAAACTACCAAACAAAATCAGTCATTGTCAGAACCAGAAAAAAATCTAAAACGTCAGTCAGCCCAATCTCCGTGTTTTGGGAATAATATTTTCATATAAAAGATGCTTTCTAATGCACTGATATTCTAGTGATGGAGGATCAGTCCTCTTAACAGTAAAAGTAAAATGTAAGATCTTTATAAATTTACTAAAATATTGGTTTCTACTTTGAATAGTGCCAATGTCCCATACTTTCTTCAAATTAATAAAGCATTTCCTCTATAAAAAAAAAAAGTAAGACCAATATGACATAAATCACACATAATAAGTGATATTTCACAAGCGGGAAACAAAGCAACATGTAATTATTTTTCTAAAAAAGCAAATCACAGACTTCCATGTCCTACGGGCATTTATACTTCTGAGAATTCTGAGATCTAAAATGTCATGAGAAATTCTGAGCTGGCTTACATTTCTGAAACACAGGAACTGAGAGTACAAGGCCAAACATACCCTTAATAATCGATTCAGCTGCATACAAATCTCGTTTGTAGGTCACCTAAAGGACAGATAAACCTCATTAGACTTAACAGAGCAGGAAGGAATGTGACAGCAATAAAATTGTGCCCCCAAGGAAATTCTTGATTTGGGAGAAACTATAAACACATAATACTGACAATTTCTAAATTACATCAACGTCAGCAAATTCTGAATAATATATTCTATTTCTACAAATGGTTAAGATTTGTATATTGAATTCTTGTCAATGTGACAAAAGTTTATCAAAGAATATGTGGTAGTATTTACATAAAAGAATTAGAATTATTGTTTAACAGTGAGGTTTTTACTTAGGAAGGAAGAAAATGTAAGTATAACAAAAATCACCAAATCACATTTTTAGCTGAAATGAGGAAATTCTCAAAGGTCAATTCACATTAAGAAGGTTTGGCTCAGTGGATAGAGCGTTGGACTGGGGACTGAAGGGTCCCGGGTTCGATTCCGGCAAGGGCGTGTGCCTTGGCTGCGGGCGCATCCTCAGTAGGGGGTGTGCAAGAGGCAACTGATCAATGTCTCTCTCCCATCGATGTTTCTGACTTTCTATCCCTCTCCCTTCTGCTCTGTAAAAAATCAATCAAATCTATTTAAAAAAAAAAAAAAAAAAAAAGAAGAGCAAGGGATTTTCTTCTGAATGGAGTATGTCTGTCTGTGCTCACCAGGTTCGCCTTATGAGAATTTTGGGCTCTATAAAAAGCACAGAAGCCACCACCAGTACAGAAGAATAATCACAATCTTCCCTTAAAAACACGCAGCCTTCTTGCCATTGTAATGAGCTCTCTGTAATGTTCTATGACAGATATGTCCCAGGTCACATCACTGAGCTCAGATATAGAACATGTTAGGTGGACTGCATCTCAGAATAGTTCTATACCACAGAACTGAAAATGTACTAAGTAACGAACTAACTAATAAATGCTATAAAGTCTTAGGAGCTCATCATTCAAGTGCCCAGATGGTTAGGCTGCAAATGGTCTAAAAACCCACTTTGAGAATTACTCACCAAATTAGTACCTTTCTAAGCCTACAATTTAAACTATTTTCCCCCTCCAAATTATCTCATAACTACACTTGTACAGAAACATTGCCCAGCTCAAGTGGCCCAGGACACTTCTACCCAAAATAGAGTCCTGTATTATGCCTTTATCCTTGCTGATAAATCCTAGCCCAAAACTACAATCCAGAATTAAAGTAGCGGTCAATTTGTAAGATAGATGAGAAATTGCTCAAGCATCCAACTAATCTATTTAAATTAAATGTGACATTGCTACATTACTTCTAAATCAAGTACATGCCACCACAGTACTATAGTTAGTGATCTATTATCTGTAAAAAAAAATAAAAATAGAAAACAGACATTTAAAAGTTTATACTGTGCATTTTACCAAATTAAAGGATGTACTAGTATTGATCTAATTCATTCATTTAACAAATACTTATCACATAACTACTGTGTTCTAGGTCCTATTAAGGTCCTCTTCTAAGGGTGGGCAATAGAAGATTCAAAAGAATGGGCAAAACTCCTTCACTTGAGTGGACTACATTTTAGTGGAGAGATTTTTCTTATAAGAATTAAATGTTTTTCTTTTATTACTTGGAAAATCAAAGTTAGCTACATATTTAAAATGAAGATTCAATGTTTGCAATTTAAATGAGAAAAATGTTTTTCTATATTTGTCTGCTGTGTAGGGTAAACTCAGAAATTAATGGGAAGGTGGTTAATTATTCATCTCTATTCCCTCCTGCTTTTGCTGAGGGGTAAGACTGCATTACAACTTAAAATAGAATTGTGCAGGTCTCTTTTTTTTAAATGAAACTTAATGATGGTTTTAATTAAAAGAAAACTTGATTTCATATACTAAAATGTTTTTCTAGCATACTTCCAAGACAACATTTTTGCATTGGACTCCGTTTTATGAATAAAATACATTTCTTTATTACCCAAAGGTCCTGTCTCCACTATCTATACTAATAAAAGTTTAATGTGCTAATTAGACCAGGAAACCTTCCAGGAGACCTTCCGGATGTGCTTCTGGACAAAGCTATGGTGGCAGGGCTGAGGCAGAGGTGGTTAGGAGCAATCAGGGCAGGAGGGAAGGGCAGTTGGGTGAGATCAGACCGGCAGGGGGGGGACAGTTGGAGGTACTCAGGCTGGTGGGGGGGGCAGTTGGGGACAAGCAGGCCAGCAAGAGGGAGGGGAGAGTTGAGGGTGATCAGGCCAGCAGGGGGGGAGTTGGGGGCAAGAAGGCTGGCAAGGGAGCAGTTGGGGGTGAGCAGGCCAGCAGGCAGAGTGGTTAGGAGCAATCAGTTAGGCAGGCAGGTGAGCAGTTAGGAGCTAGTGATCCTGGATAGCAAGAGGGATGTCCTAGATTGGAGAGGGTGCAGGCTGGGCTGAGGGACATACTAGTGGTGTCCCTCAGCCTGGCCTGCATCCTCTTGCAATCAAGGACCCCTCAGGGGATGTTGGAGAGCCAGTTTTGGCTCAATCCCTGCAGGCCCAATCCAGACAGGAGGGAGTCTGACTCCCGCAGGCCCAATCCAGATAGGAAGGAGGGAGCCCAATCCTATGTGTTGAGTGTCTGTCCCCTGGTGGTCAGTGTGCATCATAGTGACTGGTTAACCAGTCATTTGATCATTTATGCTTTTATATATAGAGATTAATTGTGCAAACAAGAAAGAGTCCTAAATTTCCTCTTTTTCTCTACTTTTTTCTTATAGACTCTGGATACCAACTATGTGCTGATTAAAAGTTTTGCATTTTATTAATATCTTCAACATAAAGCCATATTGAATACCTCAGCTATACTTCTCAAACACTGATGTGATGAAAATAAATAACAAAATATTTCTGTTAAACTTGTTAAGTACTGAGTCTAAAACAGCCTTTTTTCCTAATATATATCAAAGGGAAAAGTACTGGGAAATGTAATTCTGAATTAATGACTTACTCCTTTTCTGCCTGACTCTCATAGTAATATAGGTTGCCCTTTCTTTATTTTAATTTCAAAACCAGTATAATGATCAGTTTTGAAGTTGATTTTCTTCTGTCAGCATGATCTATAGTTTTTCTTTATCTTTACATGACACATTATGACACTTATTTAAAAAAAAAATCAACCTTGCAGTGATGGGAGGGAGCCTTGGTCCTCCGATTTACTTGTTTTCTCACTGGGGCTTTAGAGCCTCAGGGGCCACCTGCACTCCAGGGGAGGGGCTCTGTGCAGCTGAGACTCTGAGCCCCACACCTGCCACTCACCTAGTGAAGCTCAAGATCTGTCTGTGTAGTTCGACTGTGCTTCTGTGCAATTTTTCATCTGGGTAAAGTGTTCACATAAAATATATATATGAAATATACTTACATATATATACATATGTATGTCTACATGTGCATATATACACATATGTGTATTTTTTTTAATGGAAGAGAAACTTGAAACTGAGAGCCACAGAGATAGTTTTCTTCCAACTACTAGGCCAGGGCTATCTCAGCTACCTCCAGGTGAGCATCAAAAAGACACAAACTCAGGATCGTAAATGAGACTTTTCAGGGCCAAGTCCAGTTGGCTATCACCTTACATGAGTTGTTATACTACTCTTAATATTCTCCCACCTTTCACGGCATGAGAAAATGAATATGTAACTCCAATAAATGGAATCCAGAAAATCTTAAAATTTAAAGATATAGAATGTTTACTTAATACAAATGTAGACTGGGGGATATTTATTATATTTATTTCTATTTCATCAATTACATCTATGTTGAAAATATTCTTTCCTTTAGAATCAATAACTAGATGAAAACCTCCAAAAAGAAAATTATGCCACTACAGCATATTTTTCAGATTAAAAAAAAGGCAAAAAGTGAGACTTGTGTTTCTTTAGTTCTTAACAAGGATGTTAGAACACTTGGCTCTTTAAAAAAAAAGTTCACTTCAAAAGGAATTCTCTCAAGTCAGCCATTCCAGTAATACTGTGATGACTCAAACACTTCAGAAACTCCTCCTAAAGAAGCCTTTTCAGACAACGGGACACAGCTGAATTTCTTAAATAACTGGTTATAAATCTCCTATAAATCTTTCAAGACTTGAGGATGGTTTTACATTTAAAAACAAGAGGTCTGTTTAATTAGATCTGTACAGTGTGGTAAGTGATCAAATATTTTTAATTATATTGGGACTAAAACAGGGCACATGTATACATTAAAGAGATGGAAGTCCTGTAGGCAAGACGGAATTCCACTGAGGGCAGTAAGTGTTCACTGAGCCTGACAAAGCACCAGCACTCAGAAAGCATGAGCGCTAATACCTATTTCTGGTCTCTGCTGTGGTTGGCCACTCTTTGGGGATGTCCTCGACTCTGCAGGGTGATTTGAGAAAAAAAAAACAGATGTTTCCTCCATGCTCCAGGGTATCTGCTGCAAGAAAGTTGATATCAACTCTGAATTTTACCTTTTATATTTATTTCTACTAAAAAAAGTATATAAAATAAAGAAGTAATAACCCTCCTGGGATTTCTGGTATCAGAGTAACGGTCCTAGTCATTCCTCACACTACTGAGAGGGTGAACACCCTGGCGTGGGAGAGGTAGGAGAAGGAGTCCTGGATCTGCTGCTTTCTGGGAGTGCCATGCCTCCTGAGATGTGTTTGTCACTGTGTCAGATTTCTGAATCATGCTCCAGGTACTGGGCACACCCAAGTCCAGCACTAATTTTAGCATAATTATACTAAACCTATTCTCTAATCCAAGGTTTAGCCAATGGTAGAAACATTGGAATTATTATGGAATTAGAGCACTAATGTCAAAGTGTAGATTCCATTGTTTTGGTTTAAAAGCAACTGAAATAATCTTTATTCATACAAAATGGTAACACCATAAAATTAATTAAATTAGAAGCCTATACTAAAAACATCTTATATAATGTCATCATAAGAGGCTAAATAGGGCTAAATAAACAGCTGGGAAATAAAATTTAAAAAATACTAGGGGCCCAGTGCCCAAATCTGTGCACCTTGAAAGGAACTGTATATTGTGAGGCTACAGTGGACACAAGGGCAGGTCTCAGCCCATCCTCCATGTCTCTACCTGGCCCCTCCCATCATGGTCCCTGGTCCCATCTGCTGGTAGATCCACTCCAGCTCCTGCTGCCACCACTCCCATGTGCTGACAGCAGCGGCCCCACTCACACCTGCTGATGGTGCAGAGCAATTGGGGCTGGCACCAGCAGTGGGTGAGAGTGGAGTCCAGCACTGTCAGCAGGTGCGAGTGGCTGCTGCCCTGACTGCCTCTCAGGAGTGGGTGGAGGGATGGAGAAGCCCTCAGGGGTGATTGGGGCCTGCAACTGCCACTCACATCCATTGATGGCACCAAGCAATCGAGACCAGTACCAGGTGCTGGCAGTGGGTCCAAGTGGTGGCCAGCAGGGAGGGCAGTTAGGGGTAACTGGGCCTGCAGAGAGGGAAGTTGGGGGGACCCAGGCCTGTAGGAGAGAGCAGTTGGGGGGATCAGGCCTGCAGGGGAGGGCAGTTAGAGTTGACCAGGCCTGCAGGGGAGGCCAGTTAGGGGCAATCAGGCTGCCAGGGGAGCAGTTAGGCATCAATCAAGCTAGCAGGGGAGTGGTTAGGGGGTGAACAGACTGTCAGGCAGAAGCGGTTAGGGGCAATCAGGTAGGCAAGCAGGAGAGCAGTTGGGAGCCAGCAGTCCTGGATTGTGAGAGGGATCCTACCGGGATCGGGCCTAAATGGGCAGACAACCCTTGAGGGGTCCCAGATTGGCGAGGGTGCAGGCTGGGCTGAGGGACACTCCGCGCCCCCCCATGCACAAATTTTGTGCACCAGGCCTCTAGTATAGATATAATGGTGGAAGATAATGAAAGACAGGAAGCAGAAGGAAACAAGGAACCAGAAACAACTGCAATATTTATACTCTAAGTAACGTCACCTCACTTAGGAGAAGAAATGTGTTATCTATAAAGGCCTCACACTTTCATATGAAATACCTTTTGCCCAGTCCATTGCATTACATATCCTTTTAGAATTCAAGATTCTATTAAAGCACATCATTATTCCAAAAAAATTGGCATTCCCACCCCAGGACTATTGTGGAAAGCAGAGTTCCATCCTCAAGTCCAGTAAAAGGACACACAGAGAGAACAAGAAAAAAAAAATATGTGGATAAAGCAGTTTTACTAGCTAACTAGATTTTTAAAAATAAATTGTGTCAAAGTAGATTTTCTTAAAACCAAATAACAGAAGCAATATCATACTTTGATGGCTCAAAAAAAAACCCCAGTGAAACTCTTTTAAATACCTTAACGTATGCATGTACACGCACACACACCTTTTCTTCCAGAAATAGTGTTTCAGCATGAAACCAAGTATTTTTATAAGATTTCCCCTTTTTCTGAAGCACCTGTAAGGTGTTTGTACTTGCTAACGTGTATCTTCAGGAATGACATAAGCACAGATAATTCCCAGAACAAAGTACCAATTCCATTACCTTCCAGAGATCAGGTGATCCATCCACAAGTTTGGCTTTGACGTGACAGTATTTTAAAGCCAGTTGTAAACACTCAGTTCCAAATTCCAGGTCATAGTCACTACACTGGGTAGGGGGAAACAGAGTTAACAAGTTAAAGTAAAATTTTAAGGAAAACTTAATCAATTATTGTATAATCAATTACATAGAGGAAAGGAAGAGCCTAGAGAATTTCCAAGCTCTTTGATTAGCTATTGATATTCAAGTTATAGAATAATTTTCCCTATGCCCTAACAGTCGGTAGAAAATAGGAATGTTGCAATGGTAAGTCTCAAACTTCCTCAGTCATTTCAGGTGTCAGAATATTTAATTTCTTTTGTTCATAAGCTACCTTTCCAAACATATTTCTAAAATGCCTGAGGATTTCCATATCATAATTTAACAAATACATGTATTCATAAAACTCCAAATCCACAACCTTATATGTATATCAATTTATAGTTGTAGGTCACAGGTCTCTGATTCACCTTAATAGTTTAAATATCAATACATCCTTTTAAAATGATTTATATTTTTACTCCAAAACTGGACACAGTTTTACAAAGGTCTTTTATACATTTAGGAAAATATAAACAACAACATTTTAAAGCATATTAAGCAGAATCATTAAAATGACCAACATAATATAATTCAGCTGAATAATACTGAGTGCCTATTACATGCTTTGTATTAAATGACACCACAAATACAAAGGAGACATTTATTGTGTCCTCAAGGACTCAAGTCTAGAAGAGGAGACTGGTTTATAACAAACATTTTGCTACCGAAACCGAACGTGACGGATGTAGCCCTAGAAGAGAATCTAGAAGTAGGTCAGGAGATAAAATACTTAATGCCATGTGAGGGTTTCAGAGAAGGCCTAGCAGAGGAAAATCTCTATTTGTACTTCCAGCGTCTGCACAATCTCATCTTAGTATGTGAGGAGGATGTATGTACCGTGGACAGTCTTCTCTCTAACCTGTGGTTAAATCCCAAAGATGACGAGCAATGATGCTTTTCCTGACTCTTCCCAGAAGCCGGATACTGAGCACATCTGGGGATAGCCCTCAACGTGCTCACAAAGTGAATACTAAGAGGAGCCCATAGCAACAGCTACTCCTGCCATCCCAGCTAGTCAGATTAAGAATATTACTTGATGCTGTGCCCCCTGCCAGCTATGTGATGTACTAGACAAGATGGCAACAGCCTATAAATTGTCACCAGGATCACTGGGAACTATGAGAAATTATGGGTCAGGTATAAATATATACCGGAAATAGAGGGCTAAGTCTTTTGACAGAAAGACTAGTCCAAACTTTCCATTCATTAGATGGAATGATATTAAAACTATTCATGGAGTTTTTAGTAACTTTTGGCATTAAAACCTTGCTTTCACAATGAGTTCAAAAAATGCATGCTTCATGACAAGTTGCATTTGAATTTCTGTGTCATAAGAACACTGACAATGACTTCCACTTTTCCCTAGCTATAGGAAGTCGGAAAAAATGATGCTCATTTCTGAAGAAAAGAAACTGCAGGTAAACTATACAAGCACAACTTTTTCTTGAGCCCAGAAATGAAGCCACAGATAATCACTAAACAGACATTTTTAAGTTATGAATAAGAAATCAATAGTGATAAAATGAAATTATAAAAAATAAGATATTAATACAAAGGCAGACAGAAAAAGAACAGATGGAACTAATAGAAAATACCCAGCAAGGTGGTATTTAACCAAGAAAGATAATGAATGTCTAAATGCACAAAATGTCAACATTTATTATTCAGCATGGGAGTCGTAGTGATATCACTTATCACATGAAACACACACACACACACACACACACACACACACACACAGATGCTGAGAACTACATGCCTCCCTAAACTTGAAGCCCAAGTTAGTGTAAAACAATGTTCTCCCCAGACAGAAGTCCTGAGAACACTGTTTTCAGAGGTCCCCAAATTCACAGTCCATCCCAGTCACATTACAGTAAAGGTCACAGTCAACAAGTTTCATCCTCAAATCCACCAACCGGTCTCTAGCACACAAACATGAGCAGAAAGCCCCTATTGAACTAAAATCCAAGGAAAAACTCAAACATAAAAGTTAAAAAGGCAAAAAGTAAAAATTTTTGGAGGAACTAGAAATTAAACAGTTAAAATAAATAAGGCCAGAATGAAAAAGTATATATACTCATAAAACAAAACAAGATAACATTTAAAAGGGTAGAAAACTGAAAAAGAGGAGAAAAAATAGTAATTGATGATAATCACAAAGTACATATGTTTTTCAAAAGGAAGAAAGAAAGAAAGAAAGAGAGAAAGAAAGAAAGAAAACAGAAGAACAGAAAAGGGTAGGACAAGGAAATGACCTATAAATTTTTTAAACGGCAGTAATGAAGAACATGAGTCTCCAAATTAAAAATCCTTATGAAATAAAGAAGTTAATAGATGAAAGTACAATTAGCAGCTACAACAAAAGTTCTTATAAAGAAGCAGAAATCCAACTTAGTTGAGACTTCTTAATAGCAACAATAAAAATCAGAAAAACAATGAAACCATTTCTTCATAATTTTGAAGGTAATGATTGTCAACATAAAACTATACTCCCAGAAAAGCTATATATCATTTTTGAGGGCAGAATATGGAGTTTTACAAATATTAGAGGTCTCAGCAGAATTTAAATTTCTATGGGCTCATTTTTGAGTTTTTTTAATAGACTTTGGGGAGCAGTTTTAGGTTCATAGCAAAATGGGGCTGAAGGTACAGATATTTCCCATATACTCCCAACTGCTACATGTTCACAGCCTGCCCCACTATACAAACCCTACACAGGAGTGGTACATTTATTAAAATCAATTAACCTACACCACTAAATCATTATCACCCAAAACCCAGAGTTTACATTAGAGTTCACTCTTAATATTTCATATCAAATAGTTTGATACAAATGTATAATAATCTCTATATATAAAAGTCTAAGCGACTGTTCAACCATTCAACTGGTAACTATTATGTGAACTGACTACCAGGGAGGAGACACTCAATGCACAGGCATGGAATCATGGAGCAGACTGACCAATCTCAGAGGGAAAGGGGGGGGGGGGCAGGGAATGGCGAGAGATTAACCAAAGATCTTATGTACATACTAGAGGCCCAGTGCATGGATTTGTGCACCAGTGGGGTCCCCTGGGCCTGGCCTGTGGGGATCAGGCCAAATCCATGCACCAGGGTCCTGGATTGCGAGAGGGTGCAGTCCAGGCCAAGGGATTCCATCAGTGCACGAATCCATGCACTATGCCTCTAGTAAAATAATAAAAATCCTCTGTGCACATCCTCTACCCTGCACCCAACCCTCATTGAACTTATTCCCATCTTCCTAGTTTTGCCTCTTCCAGAAGTAATTTACTTCAAATCAGACAATAGCCTGTTTAGAGTGGCTTCTTTGACTTAATATAATGCATCTATGGTTCCTGCATGTCTTTGTGTCTTGATAGATCATTTTTTTTAAAATACATTTTATTGATTTTTTACAGAGCGGAAGGGAGAGGGATAGAAAGTCAGAAACATCAATGAGAGAGAGACATCGATCAGCCGCCTCTTGCACGCCCCCCACTGGGGATGTGCCCGCAGCCAAGGTACATGCCCTTGCCGGAATCGAACCTGGGACCTTTCAGTCCGCAGTCCGACGCTCTATCCACTGAGCCAAACCGGTCTCGGCTGATAGATCATTTTTTAGCACTAGATAATATCCCATTGTTTGAATGTACCACAGCTTATGTATGCATTCCATATACTGAGGGATATTTTGATTGCTTCCAAGTTTTAGAAATTATGAAAACACTAGTATGAACATTCATGTGTGAAGTTTGTTACCGTCTTTTCAACTTATTTAAGACCAAATACTAAGGAGGGTAACTGTTGGACCATATAATAAAAGTATGATTACTTTTGTAAAAAATTGTCCAATTTTATTCCCAAGTAGATGTACCATCTTGCTTTTCCACCAGGATGAATGAGAGTTCTTATTACTTCACATCCTCAACAATATTAGGTGTTGGCATTCTAGATTTTGGCCATTCTAATAGAAGTGTAGTGATAGCTCATTTTTGTTATAAGTTGCATTTCCCTGGTGATATATGATGTGGAGCATCTTTTCAAATGTTTACTTACCATCTGTATATCTCCTTTGGTATGGTGTCTGATCAGGTCTTTTATCATTTTATTGAAATTGAGCTGTTCATTTTCTTATTGTTGAGTTATTTATATATTTCAGATAATAGTCCTTAATCACAAATGTCTTTTGGAAACATATCCTTCTAATTTGTGGCTCTTATTCTCATTCTCTTAAAAGATTATTTTGCAGAGCGGGTTTTAATTGTAATGAAATCCAGCTTATCAATCCTTTCATAAATAGTGCCTTTGATGTTATATCTAAAAAAAATATTACCCTATCAATCATCATCTAGGTTTTCTACTATGTTATCTTCTAAGAGTTTTATACTTTTATGTTTTACATTTAAGTTACATTTTGAGTTAATTTTTGTGAAGGCTGTAAAGTCTCTGTCTAGATTCTTTTTTTTTTGCATATGGATGTTCAGTGTTTCAACACCATTTATTAAAAAGATGATCTCAAAAAAATATATCGAAGAGGAACCAAGATGGTGGCATAGGTAAACATCTCTACAGCTGCCTCACACAACAATTTCAAAAATACAACTAAAAGACAAAATGGACATCATCCAGAACTACCAGAAAGCTGGCTGAGCAGTAATTCTACAACTAGAAGGAAAGATAAAAGGACACTGAGATTCAGAGAAGGTTCGGAGGACAGAGGTGCTAAGACACGGAGACAGAGGTGCAGAGACATGGAGATGGCACAAGCGAAAAGGGCAGGCAGCTGAATACCTGGCTGGTTTTCTTGAAAGGGGGGGAGACAAAGGCTCCCACTGTCCTGAACCCCAGTTCTAGGAGAGTCTCAGGGAACCTGGACTCATAGGGTGAAACTAGACTGTCAGGGGGAAGCTCACTGAGACTCAGGAGCTGCAGAGGCACCCGAGCTCGCAGAGAGGGCGTGTGGCTGGCTCTCTCTTTTGGGAGGAAAACAAAACCTCTGGACTGCACTGTACCCCAGTTCTGGGTGATATTTTGGGTATCCAGACTCATTTGGGGAGAAACTGGACTATCTGGCAGCAGGCAAAACTCGAGGGCAGCTTTCTCTCCAGAGGTGCGTGCAGCTATTGCCACAAGAAACAGAGACCCAGGCGCCGCTTAGGATAGGGCTGACGGGAAACCAAGGCTGACTGCTCATCCCTGAGACTCCTCCCCATCCAAGCTGAGCTCAGAGGCTCTCCCAGCATAGACACAGCTGATCCTCACAGTCAGTGGCCTGGAGGTCAACCCCTCTCAGTGATACCAACAACAATCAAGACTTAAGTACAACAAGGCTGAGCACACAGCACATAAAGGTGTGCACGAAGAGTCTCCACCTCAGGTATATAGGGAGGCTGAACCACTGTCCTCTAGAGGACACCTACCACACAAAGCTACTGGACTAAATCAGGGAAGCAGCAAAAATGCAGAGACAAGGAAACAGATCACAATTGAAAGAAATGAAAGAAAAGAAACGACTGGACATAGAGTTTAAAACCACGGTTATAAGGTTTTTCAAGAATTTCCTAGAAAAGGCCAATAAATTTAACGAGACCCTGGAGGATATGAAAAAGGACCAACTAGAAATTAAGCATACACTGACTGAAATAAAAAACATTATGCAGAGACCTAACAGCAGACTACAGGACTGCAAGAATCAAGTCAAAGATTTGAAATACAAAGAAGCAAAAACCGCTTAGCCTGAAAAGCAAAAAGCAAAAAGAATCAAAAAAATTTAAGATAGTGTAAGGAGCCTCAGGGACAACCTCAATTATACCAACATCCAAATTATGGGAGTGCCAGAAAAAGAGAGAGAGCAAGATACTGAAAACTTATTTGAAGAAATAGTGACTGAAAACTTCCCCTACCTGGTGAAAGAAATAGACTTCAAAGTCCAGGAAGTGCACAGAACCCCAAACAAAAGAAATCCAAAGAGGATCACACCAAGACACATCATAATTAAAATGCCAAGAGCAAAAGACAAAGAGAGAATATTAAAAGGAGCAAGAGAAAAACAATCAGTTACCTAAAAGGGAGCACCCATAGGACTGTCAGCTGGTTTCTCAACAGAAACTATGCAGGCCAGATGGGAACAGCAAGAAATATTCAAAATGATGAATAGCAAGAACCTACAACCAAGATTACTCTACCCAGCAAAGCTATCATTCAGAATTGAAGGTCAGATAAAGAGCTTCACAGATAAGAAAAAGCTAAAGGAGTTCATCACTGCCAAACCAGCATTATATATTTCATTATAAGAATACTGAAAGGTATTCTTTAAGAAGAGGAAGAAAAAGGTAAAGATAAAAATTATGAACAACAAATACATGTCTATCAACAAGTGAATCTAAAAATCAAGAGAATTAAAAATCTGATGAACAGAATAAACTGGTGAATATAATAGAATCGGGGGCATAGAAAGGGAGTGGATTGACAATTCTTGGGGGGAAAGGGGTATGGGAGGTGCAGGAAGAGACTGGACAAAAATTGTACACCTATGGATGAGGACAGTAGGGGGAAGGTAGGGCAGAGGGTGGGGTGGGTACCTGGTGGAGAGGAACCATGAGGGCGGGGGAGAGGAACAATTTTAATAATCTGAATAAAGATTTCTTAAATTTTTTTAAAACGTAAAATATATTTTAAAAAAAGATCTCTACACTGTTGTATTTTCTCTGCTCCTTTGACAAAAATCAGTTAACTCTACTTGTGTTCATCTATTTCTCAGTTCCCTCTTCTATTCCATTAATTGATGTCTATTCTTTCACTAATACCACAGTTTTGACTGGTATGGCTTTATAGTAAGTCTTCAAGTGGAGTAGTCTCAGGGTTCCAATTGTGTTCTCCTCCTCCAGTATTGCATTGGCTGCTCTGGTTCTTCTATCACTCCATATAAACTTTAGAATTAGTTTATCAAAAGCTGTAAGAATTGACATCTTGATATTATTCAGTCTTCCTATCCATGAACATAAAATATCTCTCCATTTATATAGTTCTTCTTTGATTTTGCTCATCAGAGATTTGTAGTTTTCTTCATACAGCTTTTATATACATTTTGTTAGAATTATAACTAAGTATATAATTTTGGGGGTGCTAATTTAAGTGGTGTTGTATGTTTTTTTTAATGCCACCTATTCGTTGCTAGCCTATAGGAAAGCAATGTAGTATTGCATACAAACTTGAATCCTGCAATATTTCTACAATCACTTAATTGTCAATTATTCCAGATTCTCTACATAGACAATTATGTCATCTGCAAAGAATGTTTATATCCTTCCCAAACAGAACACTTATTTCCTTTTCTTATTTTATTCATTAGCTAGGGATTATAGTTTAAATATAATATGGCAACATATAGTTTATCTGGCACTTATCCTGCTTGGTGTTCTCTGTGCTTCCTGGATCTGTGGATTTGGAGTCTGACATTAATTTGGGAAAATTCTCAATCATTATTGCTTCAAATATGAAAAAAAAATTCTCTTTTTCTTCTCTATCTGGTATTCCCATTATGTATATGTTATACTTTTTGTAGATGCTCCACAGTTCTTGGGTATTTTCTTCTGGGTTTTTCTTTTCCGGGCTTTTTTATTTTCTCTCTCTGCCTTTTAGTTTTGAAAATTTCTACTGAGACATCTTCAAATTCACAGATTCTTTCCTCAGCTGTATCCAGAATATAAATACACTTAAATATAAACTACATTTCTGCTCGTAGTTCTATCAGTTCTTTTTTATTTCTTCTTGAAATTTCCATCTCTTTGATTACATTGCCCAACTACTGACATTATACTGGCTAAATTCAAGGTCCACACAAAGTTTCAAATCTATTCTAGCAGCTTCCTTGACTTTTACCTTCACTTGAACAACTAATATCTGTAATAAAACCTGGAAACTTGGTTTCAGGTCTACCCATGGCTCCTCTGAAATTTTTTATTTCTATAATTGGTCTCTGACCAGCAGCTTCATCCTCTTACTCTCCCAATGCATTAAAGTTGACCTCAAAGTTATCACATGGAGGCATTCAATCCTGTAAAACTTCCACTTAATCTTGGTTAGAAACCCTCCCTTTTTTTAGACTGTCCTACAGTTGAAGACATGAAAAATTTTATTACAAACACCCCAACGCCTCTTTTCCTGTCCGACCACTAGGTCTCCTTTATAAACTCTATCTACCAATCAATAATGTAACCTGTTTTCTTATTTTATAAATTTTAGTTCATATTTTATCAGTTATAAATATACAGTTTCAAAAGCAAATATGCAAACAAGATTAATTAAGAAAAAGGTTGCCCTACACCCTTCACCCCACTTTGTCTTCCCAGAGGGTTTTTCTTTTTTTCTTTAAATATGCATACAATCGCAGTGGCGTACAACAATAAACTTTTCTCACTCATACAACTGTGTGCAGGATGAGATGACTCTGCTTCCAAGCTGCAGGGTTATGAGCTAGCTGTGGCAGTTCTGATTCAGGGACTGCACTCTGCAGGCCAACTAGAGAGCTATGACCACCCAGAATAAGCCTTCCTTACGGCAATAGTAATAAGAACACAAGGGGACAAGCTCAATAACACAAGCACATTTAAGCCTTTGTCTATATTACTTCTATTAAAATACTAAAGCAAGGAGGAGGCCAAACTCAGAATCAAGGAGGAAGAAAATATATTTCACTTGCCAGGAAGCCATGGCAAAGGTACAAAAGTAGAACACTGTGGCAGAGAATGAAGAATTGGATCAAATATTTTGCCTATCACACCATATCACATCATGATATGCTTGTGATGCTGCCTCTTGATTTTCAGAGTTGGCCATCATCTTCTAACGTTTTCCAACATGGGCTAGTTATTCTTCGCCAGCCACACAAATATCATCCAAAAAACTCCCTATATCATCATCCAGAGGATACTCTCCATCTCTCCCCTGTCATGGATCTCCTATTTCCTGTATCCCATGTAACTTTTCTTGATTTGACTCCCTAACTTTTTTGGAACAAATTATTTAGTAGCTTTCTAAGAAAGGGAGCATATGAGAGTTTTTCAAAACTCTTTTGGTACATTATTTCTTTGACACTTCTTTCCCTCCATTTTTTTCTTTTTGGAAACTTTTGTGATAGAGTATTGGCTCTTTTGTCTGGACTTCAATTTTATTTCCTTTCCTATGTATTTTTTGCCCTTTGCGGGAAGGTTCCTTAGATTTATTTTTAACCTTAGATTTTCTTTTTCTCTAAATCTTAATTTTTTCTAGCATTTTTATCTTGTTTTATGTTTCAAATAACTTTTCTTTCTGAAATGATACTTTTTGTTGTTAATCCTCACCCAAGAATATTTTTTCCATTGATTTTTAAAGCGAGTGGAGATGGGGAAGGAGAGAGAGAAACATCAATGTGAGTGAGACACATTGATTGATTGCCTGCCACATGCGCCACAACCAGTGCCAGATCGGACCTGCAAGCCAGGTGGGTACTCTGGACCAGAAATCAAATCTACAACCCTAAACACACAGGGCCAGGCGGGTGCTATAACCATTTAGGCAGCCAGAGCTAACTTTTTGAAAGTTTTCCTTCCCCTGCTTCCTTCCTGTTACTCTTTTGTTTTGGTCTCTGTCTTCCACAGTAAGTACATTCTTTAGATGGTATGATAATACTTGTCAGCTTATATTTAAGAGTAGAAAGATTAAAAAGCTATAACATGATGAGTACAGAAGAGTGAGCTTTCCTGTAGGGTGATGTGGTTGAGAAGTTTACTGGGGAACCTCTAAAGAGAGTATTTTTAGGGCTTTCTTCTTAGACTGAACAGATTCTCCAAACTAAAGTTCCAATTTCTAAAAACCTCTCGCTGCTGAGTAGAGAAGAGGCCACAGGCCTCTCCATTCATCAGGCACAGAGTCTGTTAGTCACTGTTTGGTCAAGACATTTATTCTCTTGACTACACCCAATATTCTCCCTTCACCTGGGGGGTGGGGGATGCTTCACCCCCACCTGCCTCTGTAGGTAGAACGGTGGAGTCATAAAGTAGAGAAGGTTATTTAAAGATCAGACTACTTCTAAATAACGTTCAGCAAACCCTTATTTTGCCTCCTTCCACTGAATTCTAGAGGTGGCTGGTGTTGAAAGGTCCTAAACTTTTTGGGAATTCTACTGTAGGCAATTTCAATTTTTAGCCATCCGTTCACATTTTTAAAAAATAATCCAGCCTTCTAAGATCTACCGCATTGATTACTACTCACTTACCTGCTTCCCAGGTATTTGTTTGCCATTGTCCTTTCTCTTATTCTCCTTGTCCTTGTGAGTCTGTGTCATTTTTTAATCCCTTTCTAGTAGCTTTAATAAGGTTTGAGTATTTGGAAAAATTAGATAGACATTCAGTTGGTTATCTTTACCCAGGAATAGGAGTATGTGCATTCTAATTAGATAAATAATTCCAAGTTGTCTTCCATAAAGGCGGTTTCAATTTATGTCCCCATAAGCAGTGTAGGAGAATGTAGCATGATTGTTAACATGAGGTAAATGAATAGGGCTCATAGGGACTGTAAAAACCTCTGAAAAAAATATATTTTGTATAATGTGGTTATTTTTCTTGGAAGATATTTCACAAGTTTCAGAGCTTTTATAACACACACAATAAAGTTAGGAACCATTGTTTTATGGTAATTATGTAATGGTCATGGGTACAAATAATCCGATTACATATCTATCCTTCCAGCTTTAACATCATGCACAGTATTATTTCTGCAAGGCAGCCTGGGAAGTTTGCCCAACAAAGAACAATATACAGTATACATTAGAGAAAAAATAAATCAAAGGCATGCATGCAGAGGTTTCTCACTCTGTAGTCACAGACCTAAGCTCAGAATGTCTCAAGTAGAAACAAACTAAGCTATCTTACAATTAGATAAACAATGAACACCTGCATTCAATTTATCACCTGAAAATCAAACTTGAAGCATTTTGCATACATTTACATTGTTTGAATTATGCAATGTATTTTTGAATGGCAGGAGAGACAGTTATCCAAGAAGCTTTGTTCTCACAATACATAGGATCACTTTATGAGTAAATAAATAAGTCCATATGAAACTGATAATAGATTCAGCCCTCACTCTTCAGGAAACAATGTTCAAAGGATTTGGCGAAGCCCTAACCCAGTGGTCGGTAAACTCTTTAGTCAACAGAGCCAAATATCAAAACAGTTCAACGATTAAAATTTCTTTTGAGAGCCAAATTTTTAAAACTTAAACTTCTTCTAAAGCCACTTCTTCAAAATAGACTCATCCAGACCATGGTATTTTGTGGAAGGGCCACACTCAAGGCCAAAGAGCCGCATGTGGCTGGCGAGCCATGTTTTGCCGACCACTGCACCAAACTGTTTGGCTCAGCAGATAGAGCGTTGGCCTGTGAACTGAAGGGTCCAAGGTTCCAATCAAGGGCATGTATCTTGTCGCGGGCACATCCCCAGCACGGAGTGTGCAGGAGGCAGCTGATCGATGTTTCTCTCTCATAGATGTTTCTAACTCTCTCTCCCTCTCCCTTCCTCTCTGTAAAAAATCAATAAAATATTTTTTTTAATGATCTGGCGAAGGACAAGATTTTGGGGGGTATAAATTTTTAAATAAGTTTACATAAAGTTATATTCACAAGAGGCTTTTAAACAACTTTACATTCTAATATAAAGCTAACCTGTCAATTTTTCACATTTTGCCAGCCCTACGCAAGCAAAATCTATTATACACTTAGAGGCAAGCACCAGTCAATCCCCAAGCTATACAAACTCCCAACTCCCACAGCAAATGCCCTTTCACAGTGGAAGCTTAGACACAACAGATATCCAAATGAGAACTGCAAAGCCAAGAGCAAGTAGCTCTGACTCAAGTAATAAGGATGCATCTCTCTTACTTAACTTGTAATACATGCTACTATATAATTGCTACATATGAACTTTAAAGTAAGAAAAAATATGTCATTAAATTAAAATGTGATATGGCTAATATTTGCTACATATAAATTTAAAGTAAGAAAATATATATATAATTGAATAACAATGTGATATGGCTAATGTGTTTTAATTCTGTAAGCTGGGGTGAGCAGCTGCTGAAGTCTCTGCTCATCTCATTCAGGCTTCCAGTTCATGTTTTCCCTCAGTCCTTTGGAATATTGCCCCATATGAGCGCAGTTCGGTAGTCAGCACATAATCCTGCCTCTCTCTGGGCTTCCTACATTCTGCAATATGTCCCTCAATTCCAAACTTGCCTCGCAGGCCTACATTCCATCCTTTGGATTCTCAGGATGATAATAATAATAACAATAATAATAATAGCTGTCTGCCTTGCCGCTACAGGCACTAAGAAGAGACAGAGAGGAATAGGAGGAAGGCAGAGGAGGGAGGACCAAATGTATCATTCAGCATTCAGCCAGGAGCCATAAACTATATAATAACTTGAACAAGGAAGATTTAATTTACAGCATGATTAACTTCACACTAAAGTTTAACTACTAAGAAAGAATAAAACAAAATTCTAAAATATGCAGTAAATCTGAGGGAGAATATCCAAGGAAGAAACAAACTCAGGAAAAAGGGCAGGAGGGTGGGGGGAACTCTCTCCAAGGCTGAGACTGGAACCTCATTGAAGATTTGGGTATGGCCCCCTGGATGGTGGGGAAGTTTCGAACCTTGACCAGTGCCAGAAATGGTACATAGACGGCAGGCCAAGGCTGGTGTGGTACCCAAAAACCAGGAGGACTGGCAAGCCAGGAGCCTCCCTC
This sequence comes from Antrozous pallidus, assembly GCA_027563665.1. NCBI lineage: Eukaryota > Metazoa > Chordata > Mammalia > Chiroptera > Vespertilionidae > Antrozous > Antrozous pallidus. The sequence goes on from CM050521.1 coordinate 68,705,532, forward strand.
TGATGGCCAGAAGCCTAAGGATGATGAACAAAGGGCTGCAGAGAGGGACTGACAAGCTGGCAGCCTGTCACCAGAATGCCAAGAAACCAAGGCTGGCAGGCATGAAGCCGCAGTTCGGGATGGACAAGCGGGAAAACTCCACCAAGTCAGCAGACAGAAGCCAGCAGGCAGAGCATGGCAGGCCAGACCTGGCATCACTCACCTGCTAAAGAGTGAAGGGCACTAAGTGCCACATATCCATGCCCGTGGCAGCCGTGGCAGCGGGAATATAACCATGAGGAAAGCCCCTCTGCTGGCAGTGTCCCTGGAGCATCCTCCACTGATGAAGCTTAAGACCTGCTGGCAAAGGAAATGTGTCCACTGGCTGTGGCCAGGCACAGTGAACAGTGGATTTAGAGCTGACTACCACACCGTGTAAAAGTGGGCCTCATCCAGTGCGACTCCCTTCTGCTTATTTTTCCTATTTTTGGTCACCCTTTATTGCCATCATACAAATGCAAATATATACATCTCATATCTCTGTCTGTATACCTCTCTCTGTCGTGCTCAACAGAGAAAAATAGATATTGGTTTATAATTTTTATAACTGGAAAGTTGGCTGTTCAAGCTATTCTGTCATTATTAGGAGCCAATACAGTAAGTCCTCACTGAATGTCATCATGGTTCTTGGAATTGCAGCAAAACAATGTATAATGAAATCAATTTCACCAGAAGACAGATATTTTTAGCCTTTTTCATCTCACGGCACACATAAACGAATTATTAAAATTCTGTGGCAGCCCTAATCGGTTTGGCTCAGTGGATAGAGCATCAGCCTGCGGACTGAAGGGTCCCAGGTTTGATTCCGGTCAAGGGCATGTACCTTGGTTGCGGGCACATACCCAGTCGGGAGTGTGCAGGAGGCAATTGATAGATGTTTCTAACTCTCTATTCCTCTCTGTAAAAAATCAATAAAATATATTTTTAAAAAATTCTGTGGCATACCAAAATATAATTCTTTTTTGATCTGACCAAAAAATAGGTATAATTTTGATTCATTCACACAAGATGGCTATTGTTGTGTAGGCTGTTGTTATTTTTTTATTTACAATATAAGGGAAAAGAGGTCAGCACCCCTAACTAAACTGCATGTTTTTAAAATTCTTGCATCATACCAGTTGAAAATCACTGCCATGGGCTAATTGATATAAACAAGAGTTAAGTTCCACAGCATCTCATCAATGCTGTAACAAAATGTTGAATAAAATGATGTTATTTGAGAACCTGCTGTACTGTAAGCAGGAAACTAGTACCTCTATTATATGTTTCAGACTACCTACTGTTGAGTTTTATGAAATGCATGTTTACCTTGGCATTCAGTGGTTCATATAAATTTCACTAACAATAAGTCTTTGTCCAAAATACTCTCAGTGAAAAAACTGATTTCCACTAGTCCAAAAAATTTTAGAAAAAAAATTAGTTTATTCAAAAGCATATGAAAATATCTCTTTAACTGACCAGATAATGCTACATTCCATCTCTAGATCATATTCTAAAATAGCAAGCTCTTGCTCAGGATATCAATGCCCACAAATAATAATGGCCATAAAGTAATGACAAACTGAAATCTCGTGTAGGGAAATGATTACATTTTTATTTGTTAAAGGTCCATAATGTTTAGTACATGTTGAAAGGCATGTAGTTAGAAGGGTTGGACCCCTGAGAACGATTTCAGATCTCATTAGTCTCTACAAGAAAGGTGGTTCCTACACATGCCAGCTTTAATATTAGTAGTTAATAACTTTTATGTCATTATATTGGAGATTTTCAATATTCTAGGCAGCAGACCAATAAAAGTAAACCCTGCCCGCAAAATTTTGCTTCTGATTCTTTTGGCAATACTTTGTACAACATCCAAAAGAAAACTATATTAAAAATTCAAACAACTTTGGCACCAAATACTATGTAAAAATATTACTTTTTAAGAGACCTGTGTATCTTCTAAAAATGTATTTTTTCCTAAATAAGGTAAAAAAAAATTTAGTGATGGTAAAAAAAAAATCAGAGTGGCTTGTTAATGAATATAATATGGACATGACTCTCTGGTTGAATTAGATGATGTATCAGTCTGGAAAGCAGGGCCACTGAACACAGTTATGTCACTGGAGAAGGTGAAGACTAGAAGGGCAAGCTGAAGGATCAGAATAGACATCCTTGACTAGTCAACCTGGCTAGATAAGCATATCCAGCCAATAAAATTAGACGTTCAGGGGAAAGACATGAGAACAGTTATTTCTGTGTAGCCACTGTCTTGGCTAAGTATCCAGTAATGAACTGGAGCTAGTGATACTCAATGGTTCTGGCATTCAGGAACACAACGGGAAGGCAAGGACAGGTTGCAGCCTATCAGGCATTTCTGTGACACTAAACAGAAGAGAGAGCTGGATTCTGCTTATTTCAGCCTTCTAAATTTCAGACATATGGTTCTTTTGGCCAATCTAACCAAGATAAATAGTTCCCAATTTAACCAAACTGACACAGCGACACCTACCACAGATGAGCAGCACATAATTCAGATATACACAGAAAAACTTCCATTAATTCATCTGCTTAACAGAACAGACACAGTTTGCAAAAAAAAGGTGTAAGTAAAGTTACATAAATTTTAAAATTCATACTCCTTCATGATAAGGTATATCCTCAAAGTATCTCACTATACTCTGTCCATCATTCTGCAATTTTCCAAAAGTAAAAGACTGTTGAATAAGTGTTAAAGTTCTTAGCTCTGCCCAGGAAATCGATTTTGTTTTGGCCATGCACTGATAAAGCTACCACCCAGATGTTACTACATACACTACACAAATTTAATACCAAATGACAAAGTATGGTCAAAATTTATTTTATCATCTTATTCTGGATGAACCCATACCTCACGGGATTTCCCTTAGCATTCAAGTGAACCGGAAAGTTTTTCATTTTGAAACTATTTATTCACTCTAAATAATGTTATCTCTTTGGTAAATACACATAGAGATCATGTGATCATGGAATGGCTCGGTAATTGACAGCTCTGTCATCCTTGGAGGAGGATAAGTTAGAACTGCCTGGGGACTAGTGTCTGTCAGCATTTGCCTCATACAAAGCCTAGAAACTGATGGTCACGTATGCATGCCTTCAGTGTCCATCTGTGTGACTTCTCAAGGTCTTTATAGCTCCTGCCCTCTCCTGCCTGCCTTCCAGAAGTCAGTATCTAGTGTGAGATGCAAAGTCCTACAGTAAAAAAAAAAAAATCAAGAAGAGACAAATACTGTCTCTCAGTTCATTTCTGTTTCTTGCCAAAGTTCTAACAAAGAGATAGGGAGTTTTAGAACATAAAACAAAAAGCCCTTGGCAACTCCAAGAGGCCCTCCTGCCCAGGACAGAATAAGTGTTTCCATTGTATGCCTCTTCCCACACATTCCATTCCCCACCTTGAACTTTCCCACCAGAAAAGCACAAACACAGAAGAGATTTCCAGTAATCTACCAGACTGGAAAAAAAATGTTTCCCAGGATTTATTCAATAACATGAACTCAGGACAAACCACTAGAAAGAAAGTAACAGCCCTGGGGTGTTTGTTACACTCTTTCCAGCCTGATTCTGTATCCTGTTTGCCTCATCGTTTGTCTTCTCTTGTTCTTATAGACACTTACAATTGCAAGGTTCAGAGTCCAGTAGTAGAATCAGATACTTATAAATGGTTCCCCAAGTAATTAATTATAATTTTGATGCTGGCACTGAACTAACCTTCACTGAGGAGGGGACCAGAGGGCAGGAAAGTGAACATTTACCTGATATCTAAGGAAAATAACAAGATAAGAAGGCAGTCGAGTTCTAGAAAGGAGGAAACTTTTATTGGAGCTCCAGCCTCACTACATCAGGGCTTCATTCTCCAGCAAAAAAAAAAAAAAAAAAAAAAGAAAAAAAAACCTGCTAAAAATGATACTTTAATGTGAGGATTGTGAAATAATATTCAAATTTTTGTCTGGGATATAGCTATCATATCTTAATAAATTCTTTCATTAATATCAAGAAAGATGACAGATGGAGTCTAGCTCAGCAAGATTTACTAGTAGGCTATAAAATAGAATATTTGGATAAAAAAGCCAAAGAAATTTATAGTAGCATAACATTTATAGGGTTAATGATGAAATACAGGCAAATTCCTATGCTTCGGATTCATTATTTTAAGAAAACAATATAAACCATGGCTGACTATTCATATAATTAAGACAGATTCTAATTTATATAATCTCATTTTAAAACAGTAACCGTCAAGACTGAATGATAATTTAATGTATGTATGTGATTTAAGTACCCTCTATCCAAAATATGTGGTATTTTTCTATTATATATGTCAATATTCATATTACTATTATCTCATATTTACTGATTGTCTAACATTGACCAAGCACTGGGCTAGTCTCTCTAACTTATATTTCATTGGGAAGTTTTGGACAAGAATAATACCTGATACTCAATAACTGTATGGCAGTAAAATTTACATAGGTACAAAAATGTTTCCAAAACATGAAAAACCAAGGTAATCTAGTATAATCTAAACATAAATAAATTATTTGATGTTTTCAAAGAACTTACCTTTTAACATGTAATTAACAAAATGTCTACACAGCTATGCAGAAAATGTATCACAAAAAGCCTGAGATTGCTGAACTTAGAAATACCTGTTAACTAGGTCGGCCCACAGCCAGCACATGGGAAACTGGTTCTTACAGTATTTCTAGTGAAAAGCTAATCAGTGGTCGGCAAACTCATTAGTCAATAGAGTCAAATATCAACAGTATAACGATTGAAATTTCTGTTGAGAGCTAAATTTTTTAAACTTAAACTTCTTCTAATGCCACTTCTTCAAAATAGACTCGCCCAGGCGAGTGATATTTTGTGAAAGAGCCACACTCAAGAGGCCAAAGAGCCGCGTGTGACTCACGAGCTGCAGTTTGCCCGCCATTGAGTTAACTGATAAGGGTGGCTCTCTGTGCCCAAAGTGTTTGCATAAACAATAGGGTTTATGTTAAACACCAGCTTTCCTCTAGGAATCTGAATTTTATTTTTATGTGGTAGGCAGGATGTCTACATGACCAATCCCAACAAATACCTTGGACACCAAGTCTCTGATGGGCTTCCTTGAAGAGAAACAGCATGCACATGTATTTTTGTTTTTGTTTTTGTGTTGTTGTTTTTTTTGCTGGAGGGACGTGGGAGAAGGATAGGTGGTGTTAGTACTACCCTTCAGGGGAGGGAAAGAGTATAAGGAATCCTGAACATGGATTCTTCCAGAATCTGACTATGTCTCTTTCTCACAGGATCCAGCTGTGCATCCTCACTATTTCACTGTGGTCAATTTAAGCCATGAGTATAACTATAGACTGAGACCCACGAGTTCTAGAAAATACCTAAATCTAGGGGTGGTCATAGGGACCCGCAACATGGAAGCTTTCTCAAAAAGCCAGAATTTTTACCTGCTGATATGCTGCAAAGATGACATCAAATAGAAAAGCCTGTGGCATTTCACTTGCTCTGTGTCTGGCACGTTCCAGTGAGTGGTCTAAGCAACCATTGGCAGATGGACTGATGACGGTGGACACAAGAGGGCGAATTGCTCCTGCTGCCTAAATAACAAACAGAGGCAAGCAAGACATGGTTTAACCTAGAAAATATTTTGAAGTCAAACTCTAAACTCTGTATCTTATTTTTGAAAGCAGATGTTATTCATACCTTCAACAAACTACCTCAAGAAAATATTTGAACAAGCGTTCGTTTGGTTCATAAATCAAATCATGTCACACCAAGAACCAATCTCATAATATTACAGTTCCATATATAAGAGGTAGAAAATTTTCCTCATCATAGGTTTAAAATTCTTTTTATACAGGCCATTGAAGTCAAATACTAAAAATAAATGCAATGATATAAGTGAGCATTCCCTAAAGATGGAAGAAAGAGAAAGACTGTATGAAAGAACTGAAATTAATTTTACATGAATTACTAATTTGTATGCTTTCAAAAGATTTAACTTACACATTAGAAAATTAAGGAAACAGACATATTCCCTAAGATCCCCAAAATGAGACTCAACAACCCACATAACAATGAATTTGTTTTGCTCTAATTCCTGTGAAAAACAGTTTTCTTCAAACATAGCATTAATGGAATGCTTCCTTAGGCAAAATATCCATCAATATCAATTGCTCTGATAAAATATCCACTAATATCAATTGCTCTGATAAAATAGCCATTAATAGCAATTGCTCTACTTTCATTAATAGAGGTATCTAAATTTTATTTAAAAAACACAGCTTCATATCTGACAATTTTTGCCTTTAGCTTTAATACAGTATCTTTGTAATATAGACTTAGAGGTCATTACCAAACAACTGTCTTGGAGAAGTAGCCTTAAAATATAGTTCCTATGGTAGACAATTAAACCAAAGCTCCTTATATTTTAACCAAAATATCCTATTTCCCATGTAACTGCTACATGGGATGGCAGCACATGAAGCTAATATACAAATACAACACACTTGGCCTGAAGACCAACATCTGAGCAAGAAAGATAGTCTATGAACTACTTTACAGAAGCCAAGAGACTGGCTAAAAATCAAAGCCAATGTATGAGCCATGTAGACAGTTTACAAACTGTGTCACCATTTCCAGTGACGCAAGTAAAAATTTGGGCCCGAGGCATAAGAATGAGAGCATCCAAGGGTGATAAGGAGGAAGTAATGTCCAAGTAGGTGAAAGGTAAGTAAGAACAAGCCCAACTGGTCAAGCCTATCAGCAGGGGTTAGAAGACAAACCAGGAAAGAAACACTGGTGCACACAGGTATATACATACACTGCTTTTTAAGAAAAAAAGTAAATTTCCATTGCAACTAGTTATAGCTAATTTTCTGCCAGGCCATGATATAAAAATTTATTTAAAAGAAAACATGAGACATACAAGTGTCAACATGAGAAGCTCCGCAGATTTTCTCCAGAGCAAATTATAAGTAGTGAAAAGTATTTAAAAAACAAAACAAAACATGGAAAAGCCATTGAAAATTGTCCTAAGGGCATTTAGCAAATTAGGAAACTTTATTCAAGAAAACCTTCTAAATCTTGGTGAGATCAGAGAGAGCCTGTGGTGCTTAAGTCATATCCATTTCTTCTCTCATTCCATACCCAGGTTTGTACAGCTGAAGTTCCTCTTAGAATAGGTATGGCCCCAAAAATGGGGCTCTTTCTCCCCCTAGTTCCCAATGGGAGAAGCAGAGTGCTAACATTTCCCATCTCACTCAGCTCCAAGTCTCCCACAGAAGCTAAATAACAGGCAAGGGTAGCCAAGAGGTTAGCGACACCCATCTTATAGGGTAAGGATCTGCCCTGGAAATGATAGGCAGAGAATACTGGGGCCTGGATATCTCTTGCCCCAGATCACACATAATGCAGAGGTTCTATAACAGAAGAGGCAAGAAGAAATTCTGGGAGTCTCCTAATGCCCCCATGCAGCACCCTGCTTATGAAGTAGGGGTATCAGTCTGAAAGAAACAGTCACCGTGCCCACCCACATTTCCAAAGTAGTGGTGCAGTGACTGCTCACAAGGCAAGAGACAGGCTCGGAGAACAGAGGGCTATGAAGCTTTCCCCAAGGGAAATCACTTTATTTGGAAGTTTAAGCCCAAGGACACTCTCAAATGAAATGAGATTGTCAGGGTAAGTAATTAAGAGGCGGCCAGTAGATATAGGAGACCAGAAAGCAAAACTATGCTGGCTAGTTAACCAGAGAACACCAGGGGAAGAGACTACAAGTTTGTTCTTATCTTGTAGGATAAGAACAAACTTCCAACACTGGCCTCAAAAACCACCCCTGCAAAGGGACCAGAACTTAGTGGATCAGACTATAGAGCAATTTATGCTCAGAGCATTGTCCCCTCCCCCACCCCCCCCCACCAAGAAAAAATAAAGAGCAAAGAGTTGGCAATAAATGAAGCTTATCAATTAGGTGTGATGTCAACAGTGGCAGTCAGCATAACAGTGAGATCAGGGAAGACAAAGAGAACCCTGCTAAGACCACACGCCCTCTAAGACCACAGGCCCTCTGAGAAGTGACACCAGAAGCTTCAGCCTGTAGAGGAAAAGACTTCACTAAAACAGACAAGCAAAGTCGCAAACAAATAAGCAAACAACAGCTCCTAGGGATGTGGGAAGGAGAGAATCCATACCTAAAACTTACAAAATACATTATTTAAAATAGCCAGTTTTTTAAAATACTGAGATGCAATGAAACGGAAAAGTTTTTTTCTATAGTTATTGCTATACATAAAGCAGTGATCACGAATGAATGAACTATAGCTGCAGATTCACATGCATACATTTCCCAAAATATATCGTGCAAAAAAAAAGCTGTCAAGATATATGCAAAAGGTAAGATTTAGAATACCATACGAAGGTATTTTAATTATATGTCAATTATACCTCAAAAAATAAAATATAAATACAAATCATACAAATATAACAAATGCTACAAAACTGAAGAAAAAAGCAAGAGAGCAATAAAAACAAAGTTCAAGGTAGTGTTACCCATCTGGGAGGAATAAATAAGATCAGGGGATGGACACAGTTTCAAAATGACTACTGAAGTTTGATTCATTATACCAAGTGACAGATCTGAAGGTGTCCAAAATTTTCTGTATGTTTTCAGTATTTTTAAAAAGAAAATTTCTAAAATGTGTATTTATGGACTCTCATTCTTTATTATTATAAACTAACTTCCTCATGCTAGCAGTCAGCAGTTGTGTGTCGCTATAGGTTGCCCAGGACCAAACCAGAGAGGGTGGGACCTGCATTGCCACCATTTGTCCACCATCCAGATATCATTGCTGACACATAAGGAACTATTTGACATTGAAACTGGGATTCAGAACTGTTGGACATTGAAATTGAGACTCAAACGTTTTTTGTTCTTATATGTTTATTTCTAGCATGCAGATGCAAGATTTTTTAAAGAAAAGAAACAGGGGGAAAAATAGATACAGAGGCAAAGGAGCATGGAATAGACTGTCAAACTACAGCAGGAAGTCTGGGGGCTGTAAGAGATCAACCAAAGAACTTGTATGCATGCATATAAGCATAACTAATGGATACAAGACACTGTGGTGGGGGAGCAGGGGAGGCTGGGGAAGGTCAATGGAGAAAAAAAGGGAACATATGTATTACTATTTGTAATACTTTAAATAATAAAATTAAAAAATCTGCATTAAAAAAAAAGAAAAGAAAAACTAACTTCCTGAGGCCAAAACTCATACATATTTGAGATGCCATGGCACAATGGGTGAATTCCAAGAATCAGTAAGTCCTTATCTATGGAATCCAAAATATCATTTATAAAGGAGTACAATGTGAAGACAATAGAAAATACAGGCAATTACCAGCTTCCAGGGTTTTACTAAACAAAAGGCCCAGAAAAAGGGCCACAAGTGAAAATAACTCCTTTGTTGACCTTTCTTTTCTCTGACTACTATTCCAGCTATCTGGTATAAAAAGTATAGAAGAACGATTTTAATGCTAATAGAAATATACTCTATATCTAGTTTCCTGGTAAGAGACATTTGTTCAGAAATAAACATGCATTGAATCCTCAATTAAACGACCTTTTCTGAAATTCAACACATCAAATTATGACACAAGTATGGACAAAGATGGTGAGTTGCCTCCCAGATGCAACGACCTGGGTGGGGAGCCTGTTATATGAAGTGTGATTCCCAAGTGATCAAATTCAGTCTCCTGGGGAATTAGTATAATAAGCCTGAATGGAAGCTTAACAGCTCAGCACCACAGTGATTACTTGCCTCTCAGGCTAATCTATCCAAGTATTTCCACATGTCAATGCATGGAAATCATCATAGATATAAATCATGCAATGTGGAAATAATGAACCCACTTCTACTGTTCACTTTTTAAAGCAAAATTGAACAATGCTAATCATCCATCCACACAGCAGGTGCCAACAGGCATTACTCCTCAGGCATCTACATCCAAGCTCATTATGACCGTGTATATCAGAAACCCTCCGAGCTTGTAATTATACTTTCAGTTAGCTGATTTGTCTTTGCTGAAACATTACTTAATAAATATTTACAGAATAAGGTCTTCAAAGCTAATCATTGGCAAATATAAGATTTTGAATATTTTCTAATAGAATACTTCCAACTTTCTTTTTGACAAATTAAAAGAATCTATTATTTATTCAATATAAAGACATAGGTATTTTAGAAAAACCTCTGTCCAAGTTACTATATTACTGCAAAATACCCCTAAAAGTAAATACATAGCAGAAAGGAATAAGAAATTATCAATTTTACATACTACTGAATTTTAACTCCTGGAAGCGAAGCTAGTAACATTTACCTTAAATCTAATGTGACCAGGTATATCACACTTGAATATGTATGTAATAAGCTTTATTTCATTTTAATCCCTAGATATACTCATCTTGCCTTGATCTACCTCTTTTCCAACTTCATTTTAAGGTAATTCATTAAACAGATATATAGGGGTTGGTAACTTCAAGTAATGCAGTAACACAAAAGCCTTTTCACACAGTATCTTCTCTAGCATCAGAAACAAATCAAGTTTCACTCATTCCATGGCATTTAAATCTTTATCAAAGTAGATCTAAAGTTTACCACTAAATCAGAACTCACTGCTTACTCACAGCTAGGACTTAAATCAACACCTAAGAGTCTCTCCAGTAGTTAATGACACAGGCAGCATCTAATGACCCAGGGGAGCTCATTACCTGAACCCCACCCAGGACTAAACTCTGCCCTTCAGTGGCACTTTCTCATCATCAAAACCACCCAACAGAGATCAGATCAAGTGACAATAAGCCTTGGTTACCTCTACCCAATGTCAAGTTTCCACCAAGTGATCTATTTTAGAACATGCCCAGAATATACTACACAAAGTTGCAAAATTGAGTGGTGGGAAAGTTAATTCTTCCTGATGCATACATACAAAAATAGAATTTCCAAAGTGCTATCAATCATTGATAATTATAGTCATGCTGCAGAATCCAAACAGATCACATACGAACATGCCCACACACCACATGTCAAAGTTTCTGGTTATTATATACATTTCAGTTTCTCTTTAGAAGATGACTCAAAGACTTTCTAACTAAAAACTAGTTAATGAAGAAATGTATATTCTTCCTATACAAGAAAGGATGTCTACATAAACCTTTGATTTTAAGCCCTCTGTAAGATTCTACCACTATGAAAGTCCTTTAACTGTTCAAGAAACAAAATATCCAGAGCCATTTTTAAGCTGACATCATATCTAATTGCTCACTAAATTACAGAGCAACTATTTACCTTAAGAAAAGGAATAAGGTGGTGATGACAATCTATGTTAAGCCAAGTTGTTATGCTGTATACCTTAAACTTGCTTAGTGCTGTATGTTCATTATATATCAATAAAATGGGGGGATGAGGAGGACAAAATCATGTGTGATAATATTATGATTAATTATGTTCTAAGCCTGTAAATTTATTATGTACCATATAACTGGTGAGGGAGTTGGGGGTGTAAGCAGGGATGCTGCTAACCACCCCACAGTGCATAGGACAGACCCCACAACAAAGAATTATCTTATCCAAATGTCAGTCATGCCAAGATTGAGAGACCCTCTGCCACATCAATATTCAAATATAGAAAGAAATTACAATGTGGAGCCTGCTATCAGATGCAAAAATCTCTCTTGTTTTAAATATTAGAAAGCAACCCAATACAAGGGGACCTGGTTTTATGAGAATTCAGTAAAATGTTCCATAAACCAGTGCTCAAAAGGTCCTAGGCAATTAGAATTCTTAGATAAACACAATTTCCATGGGTAGGTCTGCAGAATTGTGGCAAGCAAGATAGTGTCTAAACTGTAATATCATAAAACCTTGGAGAGATGTTGGGGTGGGGAAATCAGAGCACAAGGATTTCAGGAGAAGACATGTTGAGGCCTACTGTCAGAGAAAGGGAGAAAAAAATAAAAGCACACAAAATCCATGTCTTTTCATAGTTAGCCAACTTTCAAAAGCTGGATAAAAGCCAGGAAAGAGTTATATCAGATATTTTCAAAGTATTGGGAATTAAAAGCTGAAGCCTTAGAATCTGTATACCTAGTCAAACTATCATCAAGAGCAAGGATGAACAAACACTGAAAGAATTTCACTGCTGGCCCTACTGAGGTCATTAAATCCGTGGAACCCAAGAATGATGCATACACAATGAAGAGAGTGAAATTGTGTCCTTGTGATACTTTAGAGTTCCTGTATGCAAGAAACTCTAATGTCAGCCTTAATATTGGACATCTCAGTCTCTTGAGGTAATTAATACATCTACATTAATTTGTTTTGTTTTGTCCAAAATGTAATAGAAGTTTTTTAAAAATCACAGTTATCTTTAGTATATATACCACCTCAGGGGCTGTCACATTGTGTAACTTACTTAAAAAATGATTGATTTGAATAGGAACTTTTGGTAGAGCTTAAAAATTTGGGGCTAAGAAAAGAAGAAAATCCATTCAGATCTACAGAACACAATTTATGAGAACAAAGGACAAGAAATCCGTGGGAGAAAAATTGTTAAGTGTCTTTGAGTGACCAGTCATCACTCTTTTCTTGCCTTGGACAGTATTTGATTCAGGCCAATATTTTGCAATTTATTGGCCAGTAGTTATAAAATATGCCAATTCTTCCCACCAACATAAGAACTTCAACTACTAGTATAAGTTTCTATTAATTGCATTTATGTTTTTTATGATTAGAACAGTATGTGGGTTGGCAAGAAGTGGTGCCTAGATTTCCTGAAGCTATTGGATCACTATAAGGAAATTTTAAGGAAATTTAGAATAAATACACACACATTCATACTTACATATTGGAATTTTGACTGGCTTCATAGACATTTTCCATACTCTGAGGACATTATTACTACATTCTTCTCCAAATAGTTCATATTACATTATGAGGATAAATGACTATAGCAAAGATAAATTTCAGAACAATCTCACAATCTATAAACTTTCTAAAACGAATTACCCTATCTGCTTCAGATCCTCATGCCCATTTAAATAAATTCACATTTAAATATAATTTCATCAAAACTCAGCAAATGAACCACTCTATATAGTGTTTGCCTGTTTTATCCACTCATCCCATCTAATAAAAGAATAGTATGCAAATTTACCATACCTCCAATCAAGCCATGCCCACAGCAATACCCATCAGCCAATCAGGAGCAAATTATGCAAATAAATCCCAACCAAGATGGCTGCCACCACTGAGAGCAGGAGGGAGGCGTGGGTTTCCCTGGCAATGGAGAAAGTCAAGCTTTCTACCTGCCCTTGCCAGCCTAGGCCTCCACTCAAGTTTCAATTATAGAAGATACATAATCCCAACTGAAATGGTGGCAGACACGGAGCTGTAGAGAGCAGAGGCTATGGTTGCCCAGGCGACTGAGGAAGCCAAGTTTCTGCAGCTCTGGTGGGCCTAGGCCTCCACTCTAGGCTACAAAGTTTCAAATGTAGAATTTAAATAGAAATGACTATTGCCACGGAGCAAGCAGAAGGCTTGGCTCCTCTCCAGGCTACAAATTTTCTATTTTAGAACATAAATTAATCCCAGATCCCAGGGCCTCCACTTGGATTGCTGGGGGGCGTGGCTGGCCTGCAAACTTCCACAGGCCGCCCCTCACTCCAAGGGAACCCCCACCCTGATCCGGGACACCCTTCAGGGCAAACTAGCTGGCCCACCCCCATCTACCAGGCTTCTATCCTATCTAATAAAAGAGTAATATGCAGATTGACCATCATTCCAATACACAAGAGGGCTTCCCCCATGTGGTCAAAGATCCTGCCCCCATATGGACAAAAGATGCCCACCGCAAGATGGCCAGCAGGGGAGGGCAATTGGGAGGTTCCAGGCCTGCAAGAGAGGCAGTTGTAGGTGATGAGGCCAGCAGGGGTGGGTCATTGGGAGGGACCAGGCATGCAAGGGAGTGCAGTTGGGGGGCAGTCAAGCCTGCAGGGGAGGGCAGTTAGGGGTGACCAGGCCAGCAGAGGAGGGAAGCTGGGGGCAAACAGGCTGGCAGGGAGCAGTCAGACATCAATTAGGCTGGCAGGGTAGTGGTTAGGGGGTGACCAGGCTGGCAGACAGAAGTGGTTATGGGCAATCAGGCAGGCAGGCAGGCGAATGGTTAGGAGCCAGCAGTCCTGGATTGTGAGGATGTCTGACTGCCCGTTTAGGCCCGATCCTACTGGGATCGGGCCTAAATGGGCAATTGGACATCCCTCAAGGGGTCCCAGATTGAAGAGGGTGCCTACTGGGCTGAGGGACACTCCCTACCCCCATGCACGAATTTCATGCACTGGGCCTCTAGTATAAGTATAAATACTTACCCCATGTTCCTTAGCAGCTGTGGCCACTTTAAGGAGAATATCTTCCTCCACAAAAGGTCTCACAGCATCATGGATAATCACTATTTCTGGCTTCAAGAGCTTGGAGTATGGCTGATCCTCGGCCAGAGCTTTTAGACCATTGAATATTGACCTGTGGCGGGTCACTCCAGCTTCAACTAGTGAGATGCGCTTATGCTGGTACTTCTGAATAATAGCTTTCATTGCTTCCATGTTCTCTCTAGTTACTGACACAACAATGTCCTTTATCCAACATACTCTAAAAGGAAAGTACATACACATTTTATATAGATTGATTTGGATACAACAACCAAAGTTAAGCTAATAATAGAAAATGAATTTTAGTAAGTACTAGTATATCTTCATAGAAAGATTAAAAACTGAAAGTTAGCCAGTTCTATGAATTTTTATTATGTCTAGTAAAGAGATTAAAAAATAAAACATCAGTGACTATATTACACTATACAGAAACAGACAGATATAAACATAGTATTTCACAATATATAGTGTGAAATTATCTATAGAATGAAAATAGATATGATAAAAATAGTATAGATTTTGATGTAAAAGTTAAATTTAAATAATTTCAATATTAATCAGTAGAGAAAAAAAGAATATAACAAGAATATGCTTTTAAATTGATTTTCTCCAAATAATTTTTTCTCATTGAATAGGAACCCTTCAAAGCATTTTTAAACTCCAAAAGCTGTCTCTTTCCTCCAGAAAGTTTACTGAACTGACAACAAAAGTGGATAACTAATTCAAACTTTGCTGACATCAGAGTAAAATATTGTAGCTTAAATGAGGAAATTATAATAAATTAATATAAATATACATCCTGCTTGAATAAAATGAAAAACTCATAATTTTGTAAAATATAAAAATTTAAAAAAAGAAATTAATCTGTTGAGTCAGCTACAAAATTTAAAACTTTTTTTTCCTGTTGTAAAACATTTTCTTTAAAAAGAGCCACTGACATACATTGAGTGATGGCTACGTTAAAGCAGTTTGGCAGACTTCTCTTGAACACCAGTGTTAACAGAGGGTAATGCCATTTTAGACAAAATTTCCACAGCCCACAGGCCTAAACCAGCAAAACACCCTCTGAACCATGACATCAAATATGAATGAAGGTCACTTTAAAATGTAATGGAATCCCTAGTCTAGGAGAGTCTATATGTTCAAGTCAAATATAGTTTTAAAGAGATGAAAGAGAGGTCTTAAAAGTACTAAGTAGTGAAATTAACTCTCCACTTTATTTAAAAAAAATGAATGAACATCATTCAATAATTATCAATCTCCTACTGTCTGTTATTGAACAAATCCTTTTGCATAATCCAAAACTCCATTCTGCCTGGGGCTACAAGAATACTACACTGATGAACAGAACCAAGAGTTACTCAACAGGCACGCTGTCTTTTCATTTTAAGTCCATTCCCTTAACAAATATTTACTGAGCACCAAATAAATTATCAGCATTGAGTATACAATGGAAATAGTCACTGCCTTCAAGAGCTTACAGATGAACCAAATAAGAACACCAATAAACAATTGCAAGTTGTTTTCAAGTGCTATGAAAGAGCAGTCCAGGTTCCAGGACTGTGTTCAAGTAGAATATTTAACCAGCAGAGAAAAGTTCAAGATGAAGGTGAGACAGACTGAAGTCATTTATTCATTCAACAAATAACTGAATACCTTCTAGGTATAAAGTGTAAACCCCTTTAAGAAGAGTTTGCTCTACCATCCAAACTGAGAGTGATAGGAAAACAAGTAAAGAGGTTAGGGAGGGAGAGAAGGCTGGTGTGAGCAGAGGCCACAGCAAGGTCCTGAAAAGCTGGGAAGAAATGGAGTTCTATGAGCAAATGGGGAAAAAAGCGCTTGAAGTGAATGGAGGCCCAGGAAAGCACAGATCTGGGGAGGCCATGCGGACCTCCCAGGCCAGGGGAAGGGTAAAGTCTTTAATCCTAAAAGTATTAGGAACCCACAGAAAAGCTTAATTCATAGGAAGACATTTATGCAAATAAATAAACTAACAAACTCATTTACACCAAGGTTCAAGACACTATTCTATAACATGACTAGGGGCCAAGTGCATGAAATTCATGCACTGGGGGTGGGTGATCCTTCAGCCCAACCTGCCCCCTCATACAAACTGGGAGCCCTCAGGGGATGTACTACTGACCACTCACCCCTAACCTGCCCAAGGCCTAAAGCCTCTGGCCAAGGCCTTAGGCCTTGGGCAACCAGCCATCACCCTGCAATGGAACCAATGGCTGGCTCCGCCCCAGTCCTGCCTCCCTGGTCCAGTCCTTCTCCCTGGCCAGTGCCTGCTAGCTGCCTCAACCCTGCCCCACCCCCGGCCCTGGCCGCCTAGGCCCCAACCCCCCAATGGCCCTGGCCACTTTGGCCCCGCCCCCCCGACTCTGGCCAGCTCAGCCTTGCCCCCACATGGTCCTGGCTGCCTCAGCCCCACCCCTCCCCAGCCCTAGCCTTCACCTTGGGCCCCCCCAACCCTGGCCTCCTTGACCCTGCCACCTTCCTGGGCCCCACGCTTGCTGGCTGGCTCTGCCCTAGCTCCTGATTGGCTGATGGGCATGGCTTGATTGGAGGTATGGTCAATTTGCATATTACTCTTTTATTAGGTAGGATGGTAACAGAATAATGGCCCCCAAAAGATGTCCATCTCCTAGCTCCCAAAACCTGTGGCTATGTAACCTTACACACCAAAGCAATGATGCAAATGTGATTAAGGGTCTTGAGATGGTAAGATCGTCCTCGATTATCTTGGTGGATGCAATATAATCACGAGTCCTTATATAAAAAAGAGAGAGGCAGGTGAATCAAAGAAGGAGCTGTGATCACAGAGTGATTCAGGACCACAAGTAGAATCTAGAAAATGCCAGATAAAGGACTGTCCCTAGAGCATCCAGAAGAAACACAGCACTGTCAGTATCTTTCTTTTAGCCCACTGGGACTGATCTGGGGCTTCTGACCTCCAGCAGTGTAAGATAAATTTTTATTGTTTTAAGCCACTTGGTTCACGGAAATCTTTTATAGAAGCAAGAGGAAATTAATTTAACAGCGTAAATTTTACTCTGGCTGGAAGGTGAAAAATAGACTGAGTAGACAGAGAGAGAATGCAGATAGACCAGGTAGGAAGCTACTGCTTAAGTCTGGGCAAGACAACAATGGTAATCTGGCTACCAGATGGAGCGTCTATAAGGGAATTAAGAGGTAAATTAGAGATAATCTACATTAGCCAATAACATTGGCAATATAAGTCAATTATCATATAATCTTATCTAATAAAAGAGTAATATGCAGATTGACCATCACTCCAACACACAAGAGGGCTGCCCCCATGTGGTCAAAGATCCTGCCCCCATGTGGACACAAGATAGCCGTCACAAGATGACTAGCAGAGGAGGGAAGCTAGGGGAAACCAGGCCTACAGGGAATGGCAGTTGTGGGGGACCCAGGCCTGCAGGGGAGGACAGTTGCGGGGGGACCCAGGCCTGCAGGGGAGGGCAGTTAGGGGTGACCAGGCCTGTAGGGGAGGGCAATTAGGGTCAAACAGGCTAGCAGGGGAGCAGTTAGGCATCAATCAGGCTGGCAGTAAGTAATTAGGGGTGATCAGGCTGGCAGGCAGAAGTGGTTAGGGGCAATCAGGAGGGCAGGCAGGCAGGCAAGCAGTTGGGAGCCAGCAGTCCTGGATTGTGAGAGGAATGTCCAACTGCCCGTTTAGGCCTGATCCCCCAATAGGATGGGGCCTAAATGGGCAGTAGGATATCCCTTGAGGGGTCCCAGATTGGAGAGGGTACAGGCTGGGCTGAGGAACACCGCCCCCTGCCCCCCATGCATGAATTTCATGCACCAGGCCTCTAGTGTAAATAACAATAGTTAACATAAATTAAGCACTATATCCTAAGCTTTAGTAATATTCTAACTCTCATGTAATCCTCACAACACTATACTGTCTCTCATAATCTGGGAAATAAATCAGAGAGATATCTGATACCTAATTTTCCTACACTACCAACTTATGCCAAAAATAAAAATAAAATACTTGGATAAAAATATGTTTTATCATTTTTCATCAAGATAATACAACATGCCATCCTTTAGAATGTAGTTCCCCTGAAACCGGTTTGGCTCAATGGATAGAGTGTCAGCCTGCAGACTGAAAGGTCCCAGGTTCGATTCCAGTCAAGGGCATGTACCTTGGTTGCGGGCACATCCCCAGTAGGGGATGTGCAGGAGGCAGCTGATCAATGTTTCTCTCTCATGGATGTTTCTAACTTTCTATCCCTCTCCCTTCCTCTCTGTAAAAAATCAATAAAATATTTTTTTTAAAGAATGTAAGTTCCATGATAGCAGGAAGAATCTGTTTTGTTCACTGCTTTATACTTTATACCTAGGAGGTATTCAATTATTTGTTGAATGAACAAATAACTTCAGTCTGTCTCATCTACCAGGAGCAGTGCAACATCTTAAAACACTGCATAGTTTCAAAGATTATGAGATTGCAGGAAGTTCTCGTCATTAACCTGGTTAGCTATAAAAATCAAGAATAAAGACAGCCTTCCTTCTGCAATGTGGTTTTATGGATTGTTTTATTTTGAGATGTTTTACTCTTTACTCTAATTCCTAGGTCCTATGTCTCCTAGAGGGCCAAATTACTTACATATGTAAATAATTTCAGGGAATTAACTCACAGAATACCAAAGAATAAAATATATGGCAACCTGTGCAGGCATAAAAGGAATTTTGGAATAAGCTAAGTATGGGTGCTCTTTGCATTTTAGCCCACCCATTCTCCACTCCTTTTATTGCAAATTTAACAATTGATATAACTGACATGGTTTACAGGTCTACTGTACTTAACAAAGCCCTTAGCAAATAACAGTGACAATTCCTCAAGGTTCCCAAAATATGGGGTTTCCCAAAATTCTGTCTGCCTTGGCACAGCTCTCCCATAATGTATTTACACCAACCTCTTTGCTGGTCTCCTTCTCGTTTTATCTCACCAAAAACCATCCTCACCAGTTCTAGATGGTTTTCTTCAAGTACAAACCTGAGGACAACCCCTGCAGGCTCTTGAGCAGGACCCTTCAATTCCTGACCTCAGCCTACTTCTCCCTGAGCCACATGATCTCTCCATATCCCTCTCACTCTGCTGACCACACTCTCTCTCATACCCATGACACGGCCTGTGCTGCTTCCTTTGGCTCAACACTATCCCGTAACCCTGTCACCCAGCTATCCCCACCCACTCTAGGCTGAGTCCTACGCTCTTCAGCTGTCAGTTTGGATACGGCCTCCTCCAGAAAAATGTTCCTGTTATTCTGGGTGAAGCACTGCTTCCAGAGGGCTCTTACCACTAGGGAGTCTTATCAAGCATCACACTGTATTCTGTTTTCTTTTCTATATCCCTGCTAATTCATAGAAAGAAAAGACTACACCCCAGGGCCTAGCACCTACTAAACTTTCAGTAATATTAATAGTAGAAACAGCAACTAAGATGTACTCATTGCCTGCTAGGTGCCAGGTACTGGAGCATTTGTCTGCGATGTCCTGTAATATCAATACTCATATCAGCTCTATGAGAGAGGTTACTGTATAATTTCCATTTTATACTGGATACAGACGCAGTGATCTGTCTATGGTCACACAGTTAGGAATGAAGGGAGCTGGGTGAACCCAGACTGATTTTGGAACTCACATAGTTAGCCTCCATAAATGCATTAACACTGTCTCTGAGAAAGAGGCCATCAACTTCTAGAGAGATAATATTATGTCTGAATTATTGTGTCTCCAGCACTTCATTTATGTTATTAGTGTTGAACCATATAACATTGCTGCATTTGTGGTAAAACAAAACATCAAATTTCTTAAAATTCAAGCAAAAGTAGGTATTCCTTCATCCGGGTGTTCATTTAGTCACTCAACAAATGTCAAGCATCTAGCATTTGCCAGTCACTATGCTAGACACTGGTGATAAAATAGTGAACAAACCCTGGCAGAATTCCTGACCTTGCAGATCATAGGTCAATAAACATCTGTTCAATGAATCAAAGAATAGAGAAGAGAAAACGTAAACAATTACAAAGGAATAAAAACTGCTCTTGAGTTTATTTATAGAAAAGAATTTCTAAAGTAAAAAATATATTTCAGTTGTTTATTAATACAACATCACACTAAGCTTATTTTTAAGATAGAGAAATTATAAAAGCATGCCCAACTAAATCAGTGAGCAGGATTGTTTTATAAGGCAAGAGCTTAACTTGAACCCTAAGTTAGTCATCTCTGTTGCTTTTCATATTATAGTCTACCAGAAAAATAGGTTAAAAGCAACTTTTAAAGACATAATAATGCTATTTTTTATCAAAAATTAAGTTGAGTTGCCGAAACCGGTTTGGTTCAGTGGATAGAGCGTCGGCCTGCAGACTGAAAGGTCCCAGGTTCGATTCCGGTCAAGGGCATGTACCGTGGCTGCGGACACATCCCCAGCAGGTGTATAAGAGGCAGCTGATTGATGTTCCTCTCATCGATGTTTCTGACTTTCTATCCCTCTCCCTTCTTCTCTGTGAAAAATCAATAAAATATATATTTTTTAAATTAAGTTGAGTTAAATGTTAATATAAAGAACAATTAAGAGGGAGAAAGATGATGGGACACTGCTTGACATAGAATAGTCATTCAAATATCTGTTCATGAATTAATGAACTCCCCAAGGTAAATCCCAATTTTATCAGAATGCCATAAAGTAGCTATAAAATAATCATCTATTGTCCATCAAACAGAAAGCAAACTAGATGAATGTAAATAATTACCAACAGATAAACTCCTGACTTTCGGTTATTTCACACAATTGTATGAAATTCTAAAATAGAAAAATGTTTTAAACCAGTGTTTCCCAAACTGCAGATTTCAGGACCCACTAGTGTGCTGTAAAATCCATTTAGTAAGATTTGACTAATATTTCTGAGGAAATTAACTAGAAGTTAATAGAAAAATTAGAATGTATAGCAAATGTAAGGATAGGCTGTTTTCATGAAATTCTTTCCAATGTGTGCATGTGTATAAGTAGGTGTTTGTCACAGAGTCATGAATCAAAGTGTAATTCTTATAACAGGTCACACAAAAAAAAGTTTGAAAAACACCATTTGAGACCATTCTTGGAGATAATGGGCTTATTATGCTGTTTTGTTCGGCAACCCAAGCATATCCCCAGCACTTGCAAGCCTTTATAAATACTGTTTGTGTTCACAGGATTTATTCACATTCTTTTCTAGTTAAAGAATTAAGAGCCTTTCACAGTATTAAAATTTAATAATGTAGAATCATGAAACGGAGAAAGAACCTAAGTACCTCACACAGTGCCTACTGCACAAATATTTGCTGAATAAATGGATCTGGTTGACCTCCTTAGCTGAAGGCAAGTCCACACTGAACCCCCTGTGTCTGGATTTTATCAAGATCTCCTAGGTATTTCCTTCCTAGCACATTCCATGGGAAAACTACAAACCTAACCTCAAGCTCCATTACACCTACAGATATTTTCAGGGGAAAAAAAATAATATCTCATATAGAGTATCAGCTGAAAATAGAAGATTTAAACAAATGTTTTAAAAAAGAAACAGATGGAAAATTAGGCCCTATTCACACCTCTAAAGTACTGTCATGAGGCCAAAAGTTTGGCCCCTAGGTGACAGTGGCAGCTATGACTCGTTGCCATGACAGTCTTTTGCATTGTACTGTGGCCCATCCTGATATTTTAGAAGCAAAATATTGCATCTGTTTAAAAGGGCTGGCTTCTGATTGCCTTCACAAGACAAGTCTCCTTACTGTTGCCCATGAAGGCTTCCAGTGGTCAGAGTCTACCAGTCCTGACCTTATCTTTAGTGTTGAAGAAGCCTTATGAAAGCCACTGGGAACTTAAGACAAATCTCTAATCATCTGATCACTACAAAATGTAGTCTTTTTGTATTTTATGTACAAAATATAACCCCATTCCTTCCTCTGACTCAGACTTGACCCTTTTATTAATGAAGCATTAAGACAAAATTTTTTAAAGTCAAATTCATATATCTGAGCAATCAATCAACTAAAAGCTTCCTAAATGCCTTTCTATTTCTGAATCCCTTATCCAATTAATCACTAAAACCTGTCAATTCCTGTCTAAATATTTCTCCTGGCTCCCCTACTCCATTCCTACTTCCAGCTTAATTCAAGCAATCAACATTGTTCATTTGGATTAACATTTATGTATTTATTTCTGTTCTATCTTGTTCTAACAGAATTTGCAGAGGTTTCCGAAATATCAGAGAGAACTTTTTTTTAAAGTGCACAGAAAGCAAAAATGAAAGACAAGGAGAAAACATAAAATCATATATTCCATAAATTAATAGACTGAAAGACATACCTTGGAATCTTAAAACACTTAGTAAAAATGGGCTCTCAATGATTTTTAGAGTGGTAAGAAAGCAACCCAATCACAATCACAAAATAGAGTTTCCATAATAAACACATATAAATGAATAAGACAGATTTTTTTTTCCAAATTCATCTGGAGTTACCAGATTCAAGACTAACTCATATTAACCAAACTAATGAAGGATTGAAACATGAATTAGAATGCCAAGGTTTTAATATAAAGTCAGATGTGTTACTTTCATAGGGTCTGGAATGCTTTTTATTAGTGGGATAGCACATTTTCCTCTTACAGAAGATTTGTATGGGAAGCCAATTTATAATAAGGTTTTGATGAGCATGGGACCATATCAAGGAACAAGTTACCATATCTTAAACAGTGTCCCCCACCTAAGAGAACTGGAGAAAGTTCAGGAGCTATGGGGAAGGCTACGCCAGATACTGTTCAAATCTATTGTCAAGAATTATCACCCCACCACCGCTGCCAAAAATCTCAATAAGCCAAAATTCGAATCTTTAACTTGCTTTTGGTGTGGTTGCCATTTTAATCTGTTTAGTTAGTGCAGGTTGTCTAACCCTCCTTAATGATGCTTTCTTTCCTTAGATATTTAAAGCCAAAAATTAGATTACTGGCAGAAATTTTTACTTCCTCCTTCAGATCTGAAAAGACTTTTTTTTAAAGTAAAATTTAGATGTATGAGTCTCTCAGTTGTGAGCCAATTTTACAATTTAACTGTCAGAGCTTTATGCCCCTGCCAATAATGCCACTTTCCCATGATTTCTTTTCTTAGAGCAACATTTCCTTTTAGAAACTCAAGTCATAAAGTAATAATTATGTAAGAGATTAATACCTTTGATCTCAGTTCCTTGTTAGTAAAATGAGAAAAATCAAAGTTCTCTTCAAGTTATATAATCTGTGGTTCAATAATTTATATTGCAATTCCTTCTAAAAGGCCAAAATGAAATTTTTAAACTCCTAGAAACTTTAATCAACTTTCTGAAAAGCCCTTGTTTCTAGTACAACCTAAAAATTAGTTGTTATTCTTGATTCTTTTAATCATACCCATAAGGCACAGATATGTACGATCAGTTGCATAAGATTAATATAGAAAATATATGAACATATATAAACATATACATACACTTCTACATGTCTATAATGGATAATTATAATAAATGTACCTCAACACAACTGATTTAGACATACTTTAAGTCTCCATTTGTCCAGACAGAGCCTTTAGCCAAATACATCAGGTTTGTGAGGGTACAGAGAATCTTTTGAATCTCATTTAATCTGATAAACTGGTATCTAAGAAATGACACACAGTAGAACTTGGCTAATCTAGAAATATGTGTATTTTTTCTAATTTCACCAGCCGGAAAACACAAAACAAACAAAACAAAAACAATATGAAGTTCCAGTTGATTCAAAAGATAGATTTTTCTCTCAATATCTCTTCCAACTTCTACATTATATATGAACAGGATCTTTATATGTAACACTAGAAGGCTGGTGCATGAAATTAGTGCCCAGGTAGGATCTCTAGGCCTGGCCAGTGATCCGGGCCAATTGGGGCCTCCCAGCTGCTGCCTGGGGCCTTCCTTTGTTTTTCACCACCTCCTGGTGATCAGCACAGGTCATAGCAAGGGAGCGAACTCCTGGTCTCCGGATCAAACTCCCTAGGGGACACTTTGCATATTAGCCTTTTAAATATATATAGAAGATATTGTTACATATACCTCTAATTCCTGAACCCTTTAAAGGTTCTATGACCAAACAACTTGCTTCTTCATGGATATTCTATCTGAGGGCTTAAATTTCCACTTTCTTGGATCTATTAAATAAAATTGGCTAACATTCCTTGTCATCTTTCTTTCTTCTAGAGTTTTATCTTTTATCTGCTCTACTTCCTATTGCAGTCACTAAAAATGGCTCTACAGCCCTAACCAGTTTGGCTCAGTGGATAGAGCATTGGCCTGTGGACTCAAGGATCCCAGGTTGGATTCTAGTCAAAGGCATGTGCCTTGGTTGTGAGCACATACCCAGCAGGGAGTGTGCAGGAGGCAGCTAATCGATGTTTCTCTCTCATCAACATTTCTAACTCTATATCCCTCTACCTTTCTCTCTGTAAAAAATCAATAAAATATTTTTTAAATGGCTATACATTTTTAGTCACTTTGAGTGGATAAATGAAGAAAAGGGAAATTAACAGGTATAAATGGCATTGTTAAAAAGCAAGTCTGTTCATGTTTCTTCACATTTTCCTATCCCAATTCAGAAATTTGGGGTCAAACTTTGAGGGTACCCTCCTTTTCAATCCTAAATCCTAAAGAATTGGTTCGTTCAAAAGTCCAAAAAAAGAAATCAACTCATAAGGGTTCTTTTTCAAAACATATCTTTAATTCCTTAGTCAAAAGAGAACTAAAAAATAATGATTACTCATTAAACATCTCAGCCTTCTATAGAGAGATGGCAAAGCTTCAGCAAGGAAAATCCTAACTATGAAAGGCAAAGTCAAACTCTGGACATCACATACTCACAACTCTTAAAGGGCAAGGAGAGCTGACACCTTCTTAATAGTACCTGGATGATTGATAGTGATGATACCCAATTACACCTCTTTTTAGATAGAACCATAGAAGTCCAGTGCATAAAATTTGTGCAAAAGGGGGTGGGGGGGGGTGTCCCTCAGCCCAGCCTGCATCCTTTCGGATCTGGGACCCCTCGAAGGATGTCCAACTGCCCTCTCACAATCAAGGACTACTGGCTCATAACCACACGCCCGCCAGCCTGCCTGATTGCCTCTAACTGCTTCTGCCTGCCAGCCTGATCACCCCCTAACCACTCCCCTGCCAGCCTGAATGATGCCTAACTGCTCCCTTGCTGGCCTGATTGCCCCTAACAGTCCTCCCCTGCTGGCCTGGTCACCCCCTCCCCTGATGGCCAGGTCAACCTTAACTGCCCTCCCTTGCCAGCCTGGTCACCCCTAACTGCCCTCCCCTGCTGGCCTGGTCACTTTAACTGATCTCCCCTGAAGGCCTGCCCCCCCAACTTCCCTCCCCTGCAGGCCCTGTCCCTCCCAATTGCCCTTCCTTGCAGGCCTGGTCACTCCCAACTGCCCTTCCCTGCCAGCCTGATCACCCCTAACTTCCCTCACCTACCAGCCTGGTCACCCCTAACTGCTCTCCCTGCAGGCCTGGTTGCCCCCCAACTGCCCTTCCCTGCAGGCCTGGTCACCCCAACTGCCCTCCTGTGTTGGCCCAGTCACCCCTAACTGCCTTCCTCTGTAGGCCTGATCACCTCAAACTGCTCTCCCTTTCAGGCCTGGTCCCTCCTAATGGCCCTCCCCTGCTGGCCATCTTGTAGTGGCCATCTTGTATCCACATGGGGGCAGGAACTTTGACCACATGGCAGTGGCCATCTTGTGTGTTGGTGTGATGGTCAATTTGCATATTACCTTTTTATTATATAGTATTGAGAGCTGTAGTATACTTTAAATAAATAGTAAGCATGCATAATGTCTCCAAAGAGCAAAAACTAGAAGTTTTAAAAGACACTTTATGCTTCCACTTTATTTCCTTATTTGAACTTGCATAATTTATTTCAAGGGATGAAACATCCTAGGCCTTTGAGCACCAGGCTATAGAAAAACTATCAGCCATGTATGGATCCCAATTTTTATCAAGAAAATGGCTTCCATTTGACAAATAGCTTACAAGCACCAATTCATATACCCCTGAAATGCAAGGTTTGCAAATATTTCTGAGATATATCCCCAATATAACATTCCATGCATTGTAATAGTGAGAAAAATGAGCCCTGATGTATTTCAAAAGGGAGGTTTTGATTAGTTACCATTAGGATTTATGGCTGCTATCAATTAAATAAAAATGAAAAACAAATATTGCCTTATTTTCCATAAAGAAAGGCCTTCCAAGAACATTATTTTACTTTAAAAGTTGCTTTTATTGCCGAGACCGGTTTGGCTCAGTGGATAGAGCGGCGGACTGTGGACTGAAGGGTCCTGGGTTCGATTCTGGCAAGGGCATGTACCTTGGCTGCGGGCACATCCCCCCCGGGTAGGGGCGTGCAAGAGGTAGCTGATCGATGTCTCTCTCACATCGATGTTTCTGACTTTCTATCCCTCTCCCTTCCACTTTGTAAAAAATTGCTTTTATTTTATTTGTATTTATTTTAGGCTGCCTGAGAAGTTAAGATGCAAACCTGCAAACCAATACATAAGTTTTCATTAAAAAAAAGTTAAATGTCAAAATACACTCCCCTATATCTAATTACTAAATAGATAAAAAAATCTTGCTGTCCAAGATCCATTCTGTTCCATAAGATTACCTGCTACTGTCACAATGTCTGTCACAATAGAATATTGTAGGTGCCTGATCCATACAATGGTTTCAAAGAACCCACCCTCAACTACAGTGAGAAATGGAAGACTACTAGAAGGAAGAAAGGAAGCATTTGGAACTGTTTCAGTGTTTTTTATGAGTTTCAGATATAACCAGAGGGCAGATTACATGAATCAAGGATGATTAGCGCTCTTCACAATTCCACTTTCCAAATGACAATATGCAAAATAACTTGGGCCCTCTGGTTTCTTCCAAGCTTGAAAGCACTGCAGGAGTAGGGGCAAAGGGAGGGAGGAGGGAATGGGGGAATAGCATGCTACTCTCCTTTGACTAGAATCTCACTAACTTCCTTTTCCTTAAAGCTGCCAGCAAAACTATGCTAAAAGACACCATCTATCTTTAATTCAAACATCTCACATCAATCCAAGGTTTAAATACTATCATAGCTACCCACTAGCTTTAAGAAACTTAAACACCTCAACAACACGAATATGGATCTTTGCAATCCCCGTTCTCCACCCCCGACCTGCCCAGCCTCACCCCATGCTCCCTTACATTCATTACTAGATGCTAAACACAATGCTAATAAAATAGTATACCCCTCTTTTCATCTCCTTAGCTCCACAATACAACTCTTCTAATCCTCGTTATCCCATTCCTGTCTCTCCTTCATTTCCCCAACTAGCTAATCAGCCCATTTTCCTAATAAAATAAGGCATGTGCTGGCCTGGCCCCAAAGTAGAACCTATAAATCAATTTTATCCACTAAAAGACATAAATCAGCCCAGGGTGGCTCAGGACGGACCTATGAACCAGGAGGTCACGTTCAATTCCCCATTAGCGCACATGCCCAGGTTGCAGGCTGATCCCCAGTGTGGGGAATGCAGGAAGCAGCCCATTATTGATTCTCTCTCATCACACACACACAACACAACACACACACACACACATCCATACACACACACATACATACATTAATGATGAGAGAGAATCAATAATGGGCTGCTTCCTGCATGCCCCACACTGGGGATCAGCCTGCAACCTGGGCATGTGCTCTAATGGGGAATTGAACGTGACCTCCTGGTTCATAGGTCCGTCCTGAGCCACACTGGGCTGATTTAAGTCTTCTAATGGATGAAACAGATATATATCTATACATATATCTTACATCTACATAGATGTTGATATAGATGAAATAGATATAGATACAGGTACAGCTAGATATAGATTAGATATAGAGATAGAGATACAGATAGAGATACAGATAGAGATACAGATATATAGGTATAGGTACAGGTATAGATATAGATACAGGTATATCCCTGTCCCTTAAAAAAAAAAAAAAAAGACTTGGATTACATTCTCCTCGGTCCACCTTCAGCACCTAGTAATTAGGAGTGCATTCATTATATGAATTGCTCAGTTAGTGTTCCTGAATGCATGGGTAAAATGAATGAGCAAAGGCCCGCGAACCCATGCGCATGCGCCACGGGGAAAAAGACTGAGAATGGGAAGGTAAGAATGTGCGAGGCTGTAAGTGGGGCAGGCAGGGCCAAGGAGACTCCCAGCCCAGCTTCTCCTCATTAGGCCAAGGCGGCCACAGGTAGAACTAAGTCTCTTCCACCACCCCCGGTACCCTCAGCCCAGCTTCGCTGCGAGCAGGCTCTCCCCGCCGCGTCCTGGACCTGGCTCCGGCTCCGGGCCCCGCAGTTCCAGGGCAGGGCTGCCCGTCTGTGACGTGCGGGCGGGAAGGGGGCCCACGCTCCAGGGCCTGCGCCGTGCAGGGGGCCCTCAGGGGCCGGGAGAAAGCGAGGGCAGCCGCAGGGGGAAGGCGTCGCGGGCGGGCCTGGGCGGAGGGCGGAGAGGAGGGCGGAGGAGGCGGCAGCAGGAGGAGGGCGCGGGGCGGGAGCCGGGCCAGCGCGCCGGCGGCGTGGTTACCTCTCCAGGGCCTGCAGGGTGTAGCTGATGAGCGGCCGCTCCAGGACCTGGCAGAACTGCTTCGGGGTGGGGACACCCATCCGCTCGCCGCTCCCGCCCGCCGGCAGCACGGCCGCCACCGCCAGCGAGCAGGCCGGGGCCGCCGGGGCCGCGCCGCGCACGCCAGGCCCCGGCTCCGAGGGCCCAGACGCGCCTAAAGGCCCGGGCTCCATGGCGGCGGATCCCTGCTCGCTCCCGACGGAAGCACCCGGGGCTGCTGAGGCAATCGGGCGGGGTCGCGGGGTGCAGGGCGCGCAGATGGACAGCGCCCACCGGAGCTGAGCGCCGGGCAGTCGCGGCTCCCCCCAGGGAGCGAGGCGGCAGCAGAACCTTCCCGCTCCGCGAGTCGGAGGCCTCTGCGCCGCGCCCAGCGCCCCCGGCAGGCCTCAGGGCCCCAGCTCAGGGTTTCTCCTCGGGCTGGCCCAGCCGGAGCAGCAGGTGCAAGTGTCAGCCCTCAATACCTCACAAGCGTGGGAAGTCTGTGGAGGTCTGGACTCCCTCTTATGCCTTGAGGATTTGAAAGAATTTGGACTAAAGTCACAGGATGGGACAGAGAAATGCGCACCTCGATTATCTGACTTTCATTAAACTGTGGCAAAGACAGGTAGATGGACAAATGCTGTTAGAAGGCATCAATAACCCAATCTGCAAGTGGAAGCCACCCGGGGAGTTCCAAAGCTGCTCCCCACTACGTCACAACCTTAGAGATCAGGGTTGCAGGTACATTTTGGAACCACAGAGCAAAAGCCATAATACGAACCACTGTTGAACATTCGACGCACATTATCTCATTTAGTCTCTAGGAGAACCCAACTATTCCTGTATCCCTTTTACAGAGGAGGAAACAAGGCATAATGTTGAAGAAATGGGTGTAAGATTGGACACCTAGTGGCAAGGCTGCCTTAGACCCTTGCACAGAAGTACAGAGTTGAAGAGTATCCAGCCTGAAACGTATCTTCTCTTTTTCAGTACTGTCCTTTTTGGCCGAGATTAGCATGAAAAAGTGTGTGGAGTGTCAGAACATACTATCTTAGTTCCCTGGGATATAAACTCCATGAAAGCAAAGTTCTTACTTTTTATTATTATTATTGAGAAAGGTATTACATATATGTCCTTATCCCCCCATTGACTCCAACTCCCCTGAACCCCTCACCCCTCTCTCCCCGCTCATGCCCTCACCCCCTTGGTGTCTGTGTCCATTGGTTATGCTTATATGCATGCATACAAGTCGTTTGGTTGATCTTTCCCCCTTAGCCGCACCCTCCCCTACCATCCATCTGAGGTTTAACAGTCTGATTGATGCTTCTCTGTCTCTGGCCTTACTTTTTTGTTGTCTGTTTCAGTTTGTATTCCTACCACCTGGAATTTAGCAGAGGCTTAATAAATATGTATTAAGTGAACTGCTGATTAAATTAATGTGAATTGATGTATATATAATTAAATATTTGCTAATTCATATTTATCCATCTTCACCCAGCAATCCTATCTAATAAAAGAGTAATATGCAAATTTGACCATACCTTCACCATACCCACAAGCCACGCCCAACAGCCAATCAGGAACAGATTATGCAAATCCCAACCAAGATGGCTGCCACCACTGAGAGCAGGTGGAAAGCTTGTGTTTCCCTGGCAACAGAGGAAGCCAAGCTTTCCGCCTGCCAGGCCTCCACTCAATGTTACAAAGTTTCAATTATAAAAGATACAGAAATGGCGGCTGCCACTGATCTGGAGAGAATAGAAGCTTGGGTTTCCCTGGCAACAGAGGAAGCCAAGCTTTCAGCCTGCCATTGCTGGCCTAGGTATCCACTCTAGGCTACAATGTTTCAAACAGAAATGGTTGCTGCCCCTGAGTGAGCAGGAGGCTTGGCTCCACTCCAGGCTACAAAGTTTCAATTGTAGACATAGATTAATCCCAGATACGAGGGCCTCCACTTGGGTCGTCGGGGGGCGTGGCTGGCCTGCAAACCTCCACAGGCCCCTCCCCCAGGCTGCCCCTCACCCCAAGAGAACCCCCACCCTGATCTGGGACACTCTTCAGGGCAAACCAGCTGGCCCCCACCCATGCACCAATCCTTTACCCTATCTAATAAAAGAGTAATTGGCAGATTGACCATCACTCCAACACACAAGATGGCTGTCCCCATGTGGTCAAAGATCCTGTCCCCATGTAGACACAAGATGGCCAGGAGGGGAGGGTCGTTGGGAGGTTCCAGGCCCATCAAGGGAGGGCAGTTGTGGGTGATCAGGCCAGCAGGGGAGGGCAGTTGAGAGGGGCCAGGCCTGCAAGGGAGGGCAGTTGGGGGTGATCAAGCCTGCAGAGGAGGGCAGTTAGGGGGAAAAGGCGAGCAAAGGAGAGAAGTTGGGGGCAAACAGCCTGGCACGGGAGCAGTTAGACATCAATTAGACTGGCAGGGTAGTGGTTAGTGGGTGATCAGGCTGGCAGGGCAGAAGCAGTTAGTGGCAATCAGGGAGGCAGGCAGGTGAGCAGTTTGGAGCCAGCAGTCCTGGATTGTGAGAAGGATGTCCAACTGCCCGTTTAGGCCTGATCCTAACATCCCTTGAGGGGTCCCAGATTGGAGAGGGTGCAGGCTGGGCTAAGGGACATCCCTCCCCCCCTCCCCCATGCACAAATTTCATGCACTGGGCCTCTAGTACTTAATATAAAGTTCATGAAAAGGGAATCTTTTAAGCACTGAAAATATCATCAGGTTATAATAATCTAATTTGTTACTTTTCTCCATTTTTTCCCAATTAAGATTAAAGCATACACAGCAACATAGCAGGATACAAAATTAATACCCAGAAATTGATGGCTTTTTTATACACCAATAATGAAATCTCAGAAACTAAAAGAAAAACAATTTCATTTACCATTGCAACAAAAAAAATTAAGATAAAATAGGAATAAACTTCACTAAGGAGCTAAAAGATCTGTATTCTGAAAACTACAGGACATTGAAAAAGATTGAGGAAGATTTAAACAACTGGAAGAATATACCATGTTCATGGATTGGTAGAATCAACATCATTAAAATATCCATACTACCCAAAGCAATCTATAGGTCTAATGCAATCCCCATTAAAGTACCAACAGTATATATCTTAGAACTAGAAAAAATTCTCTAAAAATTCACATGCAATAAAAAAAGACCCTGAAGAGCCACAGCAATCTTGAGAAAGAAGAACAAAGTTGAAGTATGCATATTCATAACCCAGGAACACAGACAATAGGGTGATGAGAGTCTGATTTGGGGGTTGGGGACAAGCTTGGAGAGGCCAATGGGAGATAAAGGGAGTATATGTAATACTTTCAACAATAAAAATATTTTTTAAAGGATTACAGCATACACAATTAAAATATAAATTTTCTGCTCTTATTTTCTTTTTAATCTTGTTATTGCAAGCACTCTAGGTTTCATTTGTGTTCCTGTCATTATAATTTACATTTAGCTGCATTCTAGTTGAAGATTGTTAGATCACTGACTCTTAACTCATAAGTAGGCATCATACTACACTTGATTCTGTAACTCCACCACCACACCTATGTCTCGCTTTTCTATGCATTTAATTATCTGTTGACTAACCAGATGAATAAGTATGTCTATCTAGAGAGGAAGAAAGATAAATCAATTAATTGTTTCTATTAATATTGATCTTTGTGCCTCCCTTTTTAATCTAACAGAGGAGTTAAAGCTAGTGTTCATTTTCTTAGTCTTGAGGAAAAAAGAGCATAAAAATAAAAGCCTTATTATGCCAATTCCTATATAATTATTACATATCACTAAACCTTGATAATTTTTAGCCAGAATCTTATTTTATTTATTTTTTTCTTAGAGCAAATACACGAATTTTCTTCTGTTTACTATGAATCCTTATATTTTACATACTGTATAATAATAACATTTAGCAGATAGACTTGTATAGAAAAAAGGGACAGACTTCATTTGTATATCACAGTATAAGAATCAATATTTTTTCTGTATCTTTTTATCATTAATAATAAAAGGATAATATGCTAATTAGAACAGATGTCATTCCTGATGCCCTTTCTGACTAAGCGGGGGGGGGGGGGGGGGGGGCGGGTAGGGAAGCAGCCAGGTCCCAGGTGCCTGTGGGTGGCCCAAGGGAAGCCATCCTGGGTTCCAGGCCCCAAGGGAAGCCAGCCCAGGTCCCTGTTGTCTGCTGGTGGCCAGAGTAGGGAAGCCCAGTTCCCAGGTGCTAGAGGGAAGCCAGTGCTTGAGGGAAGCCTGGGCATTGCTCACCCTGAAGCTGCCGCAAGAGAGAGATCCCTGAACCACTAACACGAGTCAGCCAAAATGATAAGAATTCTTGCCAAGTAGACTCCCAGATATATGTCTCCAGAGTTCAGAGGAAGCACAGTGGTAGGAGTCCTTTTCCTTCCTTCTTTACTAAATATAGGTTAGCAGGCGAACATATTTGTGAAACTCATTTCTTGGGTTTAATGATTCTTGGTTACTTGGTATGAGTACTCTTGGATTTGGTTAATTCTCCTTTTCTCTGTGTGTCTGGTGTCTCTCCTTTCATCTTGTCATATGTCCTGAGAGCTTAGCCTTTCTGACCAGTGAGAATATTTTCTCTCTGGCCTCCACCATACAGAGTGCACCTGCCGGAGTGCATCTTTCTTTCTTGTCAGCTGTTCCAAGCTCTAAGGGAGTTTTCTTTATCTATCCATTTCCTCCCAGACATGATAAAAACAGGTCACCTCATTTTTGTTTTCTCCCCATCAAAGGATGCATATACATCTGGCAGGTAGTGGAGTAAGCTGCGGATCTGAGTTTAGAGAATCTAAACACCCCATTAAAAACATGGGATCACATCATTCTTAGTGTTTTGGAATGGCTGTTTCTAACTCTGAGAGTTAACTATATCTTTTGAGGGTTGCAATTATTTGCACTTTCCTTTGGGGATGCCTCTTGCATCCATGCATTCATATTAATTTGAGTCACTATTAAGATCTGACTCATCTAGACAAGGCAATGGATCCTTATAACCAGAAAAAGCTCTAAATTTAAAAGAAAGAAAAAATTTGTAAAGAACTCTCTTATTGTTACAATGGCTAGTCATTAAGATATCCTATATAATAAAGAGCTAATATGCTAATTAGACTGGATGGTGGAATGACTTTCCGGAACAACCAGTGAGCAGGGGCATGGGGCCGCAGTGGGCCACGAGGCAGCCTGGGCTGTGAGGGCCAGGGCTATGGTACATGAATTTCATGCAAACAAGCCTCTGGTCCTTAATAAGATGGGAGGACAGAAGTGATAATGAAAACCAAAGTCCATTCAGATCCCTTCCTATTTGACTCTGGACATTGGCAGATATTATAAAAATTCAAGACATTGGAAATACAATGACCTATACTTAAGGAAATAAAAGGAAAGGAAAAAAGGCAAAATC
Organism: Antrozous pallidus; assembly: GCA_027563665.1. Taxonomy (NCBI): domain Eukaryota; kingdom Metazoa; phylum Chordata; class Mammalia; order Chiroptera; family Vespertilionidae; genus Antrozous; species Antrozous pallidus. The sequence continues at coordinate 68,740,215 of CM050521.1, forward strand.
TTAACTAGAGACAACTTTAAAATTTTATGTCCAAAAAAGTTGGCTTGGTAACTGTTAAGTTGGAAGCTCCAAAATATGACCAGACAGCAATGTGAACTAAACTCCATTTACTGTGGGGTCCTATGAAATTGATGCCAGCCTAAAGGATATTATAGCCTAAACTTACAATAGCAATTATGAGAAACATTCCAATTAGTTGAGATCATTTATTTAAAAGTGCACTTAAAAGCAAGGGCTTCCAAATAAAATATACAGAATAAGTTACCTATATTTTATTGGTATGCAAGAGTCTGCATAAGGCTTCAAAAAATTCTAAAATAGCTTCATTGCCACATTTGTTGCAAAAGACCAATGAAGAGTTAAAGGGAACCTAAAATGCTTTTTCTTTGATAACTTAATAAGACTGCTGTTACCCCTTACAGGTGATTATTCTCTGATAGCTTTTACTTCCTTATCAAAGGACCATCTCTACTAATAAAAGGGTAATATACAAATTGGTCATGATGCCCTCACAGTAACAACTGAACAGCAGGCTGCGTGACGCAACAAGGCCAGCAGGAGTGTTAGTGAGGGACAACTAAAGGATGGAGCAGCAGGCTGCATGGGGCGACCAGGCTGGCAGAGGAGGAGCAGTGAGGGGTAACCAGGCTGGTAGAGGGGGCAGTGAGGGTTGACTAGGCAAGCAGGGGGGTAAGTTGGAAGCGACCAGGCCAGTGGGGGCAGGGGGGTTGGGGGCAACCAGGCTGGCGGGGGGGAGCAGTTAGGGGCAATCGGGCTAACAGGCAGAGATGGTTAGGGGTGATCAGGCTGGTGGGGGGGCGAGCAGGTAGAGGTGATCAGGCAGGCAGTCAGGTAAGCAGTTAGGAGCCAGCAGTCCCAGATTGTGAGAGGGCTGTCCGAATGCTGGTTTTGGCCCAATCCCTGCGATCCAGATTGAAGAGGATGCAGGCTGGGCTGAGGGGATTCTCCCCCCCCCCGGCCCCCTGTGCATGAATGTCATGCACCAGGCCTCTAGTGTATAATAATAAAAGGGTAATATGCTGATTAGATGGGATGTCTTCGAGATGTCATTCTGGACATCCTTCCTGATGAAGCTGGGGCCTGAAGGATGCCAGCCTGGGGCCTAAGTGCCTGCAGGCAGCCAGAGGAGGGAATCAGCCTGAGTCCTGGGTGCCAGAGGGAAGCCAGTGCCGGCAGCCTGGGGAAGGAAGGCCTACTCTGGCACGAATTTTCATTCATTGGGCCTCTAGAAATTAGATAATTTATTAAACCCTGACAGTACCCTCAAGAATTTTTTTTGTAAATGGATTATATCCTAAGCCAGTGGTCAGCAAACTCATTAGTCAACAGACTGGCAAACCGAGACCCGCAACCTGCATGTGGCTTGTGAGCCGAAGTTTGCCGGCCACTGTCCTAAACCTAGTGAAAGAAGGAAATAAAATTTGACATTTTCCCTTCCTTACCAAATCCAGAACAATTAGTTACTGATCTTGTCTTTCCCAGTGATAGGTATTGCCTCTGTCCCAAGATTTGCCTTTCGGCCTGCCTTGGACGTGTAGGCTGTCAGTTCCTTCTTTTGGCTATCAGAGGGAACGACTCTGGAAGTTAATAACCTTTGCATCCATTTGAGTTCATGGTATTAACTAATATTGCCAAAAATATTTACTGTCATCCCAGCTGAAACCTGACAAAATATTTAAAAGGATTTAACAATTCTGTGATTAAAAATTTGGACAAATTGGAAAGAACCAGCTCTCGAGGAAGAACTAAGATGGTGGCATAGGTGAGCACCTATCTAGCTGTCCATGCAACAATTCTGAAACTACAACTTAACAACAGAAAAAACAACGTCCAGAAACACCGGAGAGCTGGCTGAGTGAAAATTCCGCACATAAAAGTAGAGGTGGGACGCAGCGGTGACTCGAAAGCAGCGGTGCGCCGCTTTGAGGTTCGGAGCGCGAGCGAGCAGTGAGGGACGGGTGGCAGACAGCAAGCCCGGCTGGTTTTCTCCAGCAGGGAGGGCAGAGGCCTCCCACAGCACCGACCCCCCAGTTCCAGACGAGCTCCCAGATCAGGGAAAGGAGGATCCCGGGCGCTGCTGAGGTCTGTGTGTTTGGGGAGAATGCACAAGTAAATTGGAGTGCGCAACCGGGCAGAGAACGCAGGCAGAGAACGCGTGACTCACTTGCTCGGAGACCACCATACTGCTTTGTTTTACACCCCTGAGTGAGTCTTTGGCTGTGCAGACTCATTTGGGGAGAGGCAGAGTTGTCTGGCAACGGGGAGACCAGCGGTGGATTTACATTGCCACCCAACACCAAGACCCGTGAGCCGCACAGATAAGCTGATGCCATGAGCCCCATAGACCTGAAGCGGTGCTCCAGGAAGGGCGGACCTAAGCCTGACACCGCGAGCCCATTAGACGCTGACTCTGTGCGCCAGGAAGGGCGGACCTAAGGCTGATGCCGGGCGCTGCATAAGGAAGCTGAGCCACTGTTCCTTAGAGGATACCTATCACACACTGCTAAGGGAACAACTCAGGAAAGCAACCACAATGCAGAGAAAAGGAAAGAACTCAGCTGTGAAAGAAATGGATGAAAAAAGACAACTAGACATAGAGTTCAAAACCACAGTAATTAGGTTTATAAAGAGGCTACTAGAAAAGGCTGAGAAAATTAATGAGAACTATGCCGAAATAAATAACACCTACAAAGAAATGAACAACGCCTACAAGGATATGAAAAAAGACCAACTAGAAATTAAGCATACACTGACTGAAACAAAAAATATTATACAAAGACCTAAAAGCAGTCCAGACGACCGCAAAAACCAAGCCAAAGATTTGAAATACAAAAAAGCAAAATCCACTCAGCTGGAAAAGCAAGAAGCCAAAGAGTCCAAAAAATTGAAGATAGTATAAGGGGCCTCTGGGACAACCTCAAGCATACCAACATCAGAATTATTGGGGTGCCGGAAAAAGAGAGAGAGCAAGATAATGAAAACCTACTAGAAGAAATAGTGACTGAAAACTTCCCCCACCTGGCGAAAGAAATTGACTTGAAAACCCAAGAAGTGCACAGAACCCCAAAATATAGGAATCTAAAGAGGACCACACCAAGGCACATCATAATTAAAATGCCAAGAGCAAAGGATAAAGAGAGAATATTAAAGGCAGCAAGGGAAAAACAGTTAGTTACCTATAAGGGAGCACCCATACGATTGTCAGCAGATTTCTCAACAGAAACGATGCAGGCCAGACGGGAGTGGCAAGAAATATTCAAAATGATGAATAGGAAGAATCTACAACCAAGATTGCTCTATCCAGCAAAGCTGTCATTCAGAATTGAAGGTCAGATAAAGTGCTTCACAGATAAGAAAAAGCTAAAGGAGTTCATCACCGCCAAACCAACACTATATGAAATGCTGAAAGGTATTGTTTAAGAAGAGGAAGAAGAAAAAGGTAAAAACGTACATTATGAACAACAAGTACACATCTATCAACAAATGAATTTAAAAATCAAGTGAATTAACAACCTGATGATCAGGATAAAATGAGGAATAGAACAAAATCATGGACATAGAGAGGGAATGGACTGATAATGCTTGGTGAGAAAAAGGTTGCAGGAAGTACAGCAAGAGACTGGACAAAGATCATGCAACTATGGGAAAGGACAGAGGTGGGGGGAGGTAAGGGCGTAGAGTGGGATGGGTGCTGGGTGGAGGGGAGCTATTGGGGGGAAATGTAATTAATAAACTGAACAATAAAGGTAAAAAAATTTTTGGACAAATTGGAAGCTGAAATTCAGTACCTGAAATGAATTTGAGGAGGGGAGAGGGGATCTTTTTTGAAGCTAAAATAATGCTATGTACCCAGAGGAAAAAGAAAAAATTAGAGATGATGTAGTTGGACAGGTAGATCAACCTAAGATGTCACTTAAGTTACAACCAATTATTTGGGAAATTGAGACCAGTTTTCTTATCTTACACTAGAGACCTGGTGCACGAAATTCATGCACGGGGTTTGGCAGGTTGTCCCTCAGCCCAGCCAGTACCCTCTCTAACCTGGGACCCCTTGAGGGATGTCCGGGCAGTCGGACATCCTTCTCACAATCCAGGACTGCTGGCTCCCAACTGCTCACCTGCCTGCCTTTCTGATTGCCCCTAACTGCTTCTGCTTGCCAGCCTAATCACCCCCTGACCACTCCTCTGCCAGCCTGATTGATGTGTAACTCCTCCCCTGCCAGCCTGTTTGCCCCCAACTTCCCTCCTCTGTCGGCCTGGTCACCCCTAACTGCCCTCCCCTGCAGGCTTGATCGCCCCCAACTGCCTTCCCTTGCAGGACTGGTCTCTCCCAATGGCCCTCCCCTGCTGGCCAACTTGTGTCCACAGGATCTTTGACCACATGGGGGCAGCCATCTTGTGTGTTGGAGTGATGGTCAATCTGCTTATTACTCTTTTATTAGATAGGATATCTTTGAAAAACCTGAAGTGCAGTCTAGAAGCAATTCAAAGCCCACCTATCTTGACCAGCTTCAGTTCCTAAGACTGAAGGAAAACAATAAGAAATGAGGGATTTTTTTGAAAGCACTGACTGCTGTTCTGATTCTAAGGTTGCTTTGTTAAGGACCAATACAAATCTCAATTGTCTTCACAAATATTAATAAGAAAACACTTAAGCCATCTGAACAGATAAAATTATTACCTATATCCTGGCTGAAATTTTTTAATGAATGCATATGTCTGTATGTTCATTTGCATTTTATGGTATTTTCAAACTTCAAATGATATTGCTAATTTGTAAACACTATTTAATTGGCTTAAACAAACACTTATTTTAAAAATTCTCAAAAATATAATGTAAACTAACTAAAGGCTTTTCAGGTTCATATAATATGAGGGAAATACTTGGTATTAAGTTAATTAAGTTTGTTGGTGTAATTAAAACATGCTTATCTTTAAAGCTTCTAACATTAAGTGTAATACTTTTACTCTGTCTGGACTTATTAGTCAAATAAATTCATATTATTTACATTGCAAAACTTTTCCATCAAGATAAATAGAGATGATGCAGTTGGACAGGTATTGCCTATGTCCTAAGATTTTTTGCGCTCCACAGCTTGAGAACCACTAGTGGGTCACCTAAGACCATTGGGAAACACAGATATTTACATTACAATTAATTAACAGTAGCAAAATTACAGTTATGAAGTAGCAATGAAAATAATTTTATGATTGGGGGTCACCACAACATAAGGAACTGTATTAAAGGGTCACAGCATTAGAAAGGTTGAGAACTACTGTCTTAAAATAAGTTGATTATTTCTGAATGGGTAAGAAAACAAGACAAACTGCATGGAAAAAGGAAAGTTGTAGAAGGTTTGTGAAAATGAATTTTTTTTCTTTATTGTTGAGATTATTACAGATGTCCTTCTCTTTTTCCCTCATTGCTCCCGTCCACCTGGTTCCCGCCCACCCCCAGGCCTTCACCACCCTATTGTCTGTGTCCATAGCTAATACATATATACATATAAGATCTTTAAAAATATATATATCTTTCTTTACCCTTTTCGTACTCCCCAACCCCTTTCTCTCTGAGAATCATCAGTCTGTTCCATCTCCATACCTCTGATTCTATTTTATTCACCAGTTTATTCTGTTCATTAGATTTCTTATTCATTTATTTTTATTTTTAGATTAAATTGTTGATCTATATGTATTTGTTGCCATTTTGTTATTCATATTTTTTATCTTTTTCTTCTTCCTCTTCTTAAAGAATACCCTTCAGCATTTCATATAATACTGGTTTGGCAGTGATGAACTCTTTTAGCTTTTTCTTATCTGTGAAGCTCTTTATTTGACCTTCAATTCTGAATGATAGCTTTGCTGGGTCAAGTAATCTTGGTTGTAGGTCCTTTCTATTCATCACTTTGAGTATTTCTTGGCACTCCCTTCTGGCCTGAGTAGTTTCTATTGAGAAATCAGCTGCCAGTCATATGGGCATTCCCTTATAGGCAACTAACTGCTTTTCTCTTGCTGCTTTTAAGATTCTCTCTTTGTCTTTAGTCCTTGGCATTTTAATTATGATGTGTCTTAGTGTAGTCCTCTTGGGTTCCTCTTGTTTGGGACTCTCTGTGCTTCCTGGACTTATAAGTATATTTCTTTCACCAGGTAGGGGAAGTTTTCTGTCATTATTTCTTCAAATAGGTTTTCACTATCTTACTCTCTCTGGCACCCCCATAAAGCAAATGTTGGTAATCTTGAACTTGTCCCAGAGATGCCTTACACTATCTTCATATTTTTGGATTCTTTTATTTTTTGCTCTTCTCATTGAGTGTTTTTTGCTTTCTCATAGTTCAAATCATTAATTTGATTCTCAGAATCTTCTACTCTACTTTATATACTGAATCTATGTATATTAATCATTATTACAGTCAGTGTATGCTTAATTTCTGACTGGTCCTTTCCATTTTTTTGGAGGTTTCTAGAAGATTCTTGAGTAATTTTATAACCATTGTTTGGAACTCTATATGCAGTAGTTTTCTTTCTTCTATTTCTTTCATTTGTGACATGTTTCTTTGTCTCTGCATTTTGGTTGCTCCTCTGTGTTTGTTTCTATGTAGTGGGTAGAGCTGCTGTGTCTCCTTGAGTTGGTAGAGTATCTTTGTGTAGTAGGTGTTCTATAGGGCCCAGTGGCTCATCCTCCCCAGTTACCTGAGGTGGACACTCTTGGTGCACCCCTTTGTGGGCTGTGTGCACAGTGTTGTTGTGGAGATTTGATTGCTATTGGTGTTACTGGGAGGAATTGACCTTCAGGCCAATTGGCTGTGAGGACCAGCTGCAACTACAGTGGGAGAGCTGCTGTGCAGGAGACACCCCTATGGAGTAGGAACTGCTTCAGTGGGGCTTTTGTGCTCACTGAGTCTGCTCCTTGATTGTGTCACTTACAGATATGTAGAGTTGTAATTTGGTATGGTCTGACACTGACCACTGGGTATGCTGGCTCTTGGGTCTCCAGAGAGGTGCACAGCCACTGCCTGAGGCCACCCAGCAGGAGCTGCAGAGAGATCTGCAGATTTCTCCTATTTGTATCAGGTTTGGAAGTGCCCAGATGAGTCCAGCTATGAATCAAGGCAGGCAGGCGCTGGTGCTGAGTCTTGGGCCCTTTATTGATAGGTTTGGAACTCCCTGATCCAGCTGCAGCTTGTTTGAGAGATTTTACCTTGAGCAAGGATCAGGCCATTCATTTGCAAAAGCTGCTGCATACAGCTTGGATGGGGTTGTAAATTGGATGAGGTGGGGTCTTAGGGAATCACTAGGGAGGATCAAACAGAAATAGCTGCCAGTCAGCCCTACAACCCAACCAGAAGGTCCCAACATAGGAACAATGATCCCTTCAAGCACCTCCAGTCTGGGAGAAAGCCGTCCTCAAGTTCCTGCCCTGATGCCAAACAATCCAGTTCCTCCTGGTATGTGTCTGTGTTCCCCAAGGTCTTGCAGTGGTGCTGGAGTTCAGAGGAAGCAGAACCTTGTAAGTTCAGTTTGTGGTGCCAGCCTTTTAAGAGGAACATCTGGGTCTCCAGTAGCCTCTGTGTCACTGAACCCCAATACCCACTAGTTTTTACAGCTTATAGTTCTTACTTCTTTTCCCACCTCTGGAACTATGAGCTGGGGGTCTGATGTGGGGATGAGACCCCTTGCTCCTCCAGGTGGGCTTCCAAAAACAATCTCCCTCCCAATTAAGAAAGCAGCATACATGGGTGCCAGACTAACCCATTCCGTGCCTCTGCCCCCCTACCAATCTCAGTGTGCTTTTTCTTTTTAATTTTCTAATTGTAAGACCTCCATTCAGCCAGATTTCCCGTGGTTCTGGATGATAATTGTTTTGTATTTTAGTTGTAATTTTCATGTGGTTGCGGGAGGTGGTGAGTACAGGTGTTTATCTACACTGCCATCTTCTAAATTCTCTTATGAAAATAAATCTTGAAAATGAAATTTTATATGTGATCAAGCTGGACAAGATTGAATGCATTTGTTAGAAGGGATTTTAAAATAAGGTTTAATATCAATAGTGTATTAAAACTTAATATTCGAAGTTTACTTGTACTATTGGTCTGCCTCTGATAAAATAACTAAAAAGTTTTCTGTCAAGAAAGCAAAGATTCTGTGTTATATCAAAACAGTTTTTTGCCCTGGCTCAGTCAGTTGGAGCATTGTCCTGTGGTCTTAATTCTCGGGTTAGATCCCCAGTTAGGGATAAATATGGGAGGCAACTGATCATTGTTTCTCTCTCAAATTAGTGTTTCTCTCTCTCTCTCTCTCTCTCTCTCTCTCTCTCTCTCTCTCTCTCTCTCTCTCTCTCAAAATCAACAGAAACATATCCTCAAGTGAGGATTAAAATAATAGTAAATAAAACAGTTGTTTGTGTATTTGTTCACCTTAATCTGGTTATTGCTTATTTAAGAAACCTGAATTTTCACATCAGTAAAAGCTAACCCTCTATATTTAAAATTCACTAGCTGGCTTTGATACAAAGGCAGCAGTAAAAAACAAAACTGTAGATATGTACCTGACATTATTAAAGGGAGCTGTGATTAAGTTAAAACTTTTGAGATGGGGAGAATATTCTGTATTATCCAGATAGGCCCAGTGTAATAAGAGGTCAGAATTAGAGAAAGAAATGTGAGAATGGAAGCAGAGGTAGGAGTGATACAGGGAATCTCCTAGAAGTTGGCTAAGGCAAAGAACCAAATTTCTCCAGGAAATTCCAGAATAACATAGCCCCAATAACCTATTTTCAGACTACTGATATCTATAATACTAAGCTAATAAATGTACTGTTTTAAGCAACTATATTTATGGTAAATTGTTTCAATAGGAAACTTACAAAGCTTGATGCTCAGCAATAGCTTCAAATTTACACGTTGACTATGATCTGCAAATGAAGTTATATATTGTTAGAAATACATGGATCTGATGGAAGAAAGAAAACACTGTTCATTCAACTTTGTGTCCCATAACTAGGTCCTGGGTGCATTATGATTTCTTTATAAATGCTTTAATTAGCCTGTGAATGACAAAATGTATTCTATTATACTTGGAATGTTTAAAGTGTAGTTGTATTCAATGTACACCACAATTTTATAAGCTCAGATTGACATGTCCTTATTTTTTAAAACATGCAGAAGTGCTCTCATCTTTTTATGTAAAAGGCTTAAATCTCCCCCTTTTTGTTTCTCTGTTTCTGTATGTCAGTGTATCTTGGAATATTTACCTTGGGAATTTAAAAATTATTATTAGAGAATTTTGGATCAATTTTCTATTGTTAATTCAAGCATCATTAGCACTGTCAGTCACCTCCCTCCACTCCAACTGTACTTACTGTTTTAATAGTACTTCTAGAGGTTAGTTGGGGTGTTGCTCACAAATGCTAATGAGCAGCTTAAAGGTTTACCCTTTAACTCTTGAAATCCAAGCCAAAGAAAATAAATTATTATTTTACCTTGGGCCAGCCCAGCATTTCTGTCAGCCTATGAATTCTAATTCCCACTTTGCCACTGTGTATCTTATTTGGACAATACTGTCTATTGACCTCTGACTTTTAATCTATTTATATACATAAGAAAGGTGGCACACAAAATTGAGGTTCTTCTGTAGAGAATTCAAACTAAATAGCACATGACAAGATTATTAATCTTTCCTTTTCTCATTATTTCTTTTACAGTTAATTATTAACTATCTCAACTGTCCACTTTTTTTCCTATATACCTAAAAAAGTGAAACAATAGTGAGTATTTAGCCTTTGGACTGAATGATATATCTGACATCATTAATAGTACCAAATTTTAACTTTTCATAGGAATCACTCGGGTACAACTGTTAATGTATATAGTATTTCTTATATATTTTTATAATATAATCATTTACATATCCTACATAATAAAACCCTAATATGCAAATCAACTGAACAGCAGAACAATTAGTCTCTATGATGCATGCTCACCAACAGGGGGCAGATGCTCAATGCAGGCAGCCAGAGGGAAGCCCGGTTCTCCGATGCTGGAAGAAACCAGTGCTGACAGCTGGGGGAAGGAAGGCCTACTCTTGCATGAATTTCGTGCAGTGAGCCTTTAGCCACATAATAATCTTAGTAAACATATTACTGGCAGCTTCCTGCAGAAATTTTGATATGGTAGATCTTTAGATCAGAACAACACCATCTACTCAAAAGATATAGTCTTCATAGATTCCTAGTCACAGCAGGGCAGATGATTCAAAGGATTTTTATTGGCCTTTTTCCCAAGATAAGATGAGGTCAAAGAATTAGAGGATAATCTCTATAGTCCGATCCACTCTTTTGCAAGCCTTTGTTTCTATAGGTTATTCATTATGAGCTATTAATAACTATGCCAAACCCTCTTCTTTACCATCATAAAAGTGAAAACCAGGGCTGAAATATTAACCAAATGAGTATATGCCTAAGAAATTATTTCTGTTCCTGGAAACCCTATGGTTATATATCTCAAGTGACAGACCAAGAACTTATTTCCAAAATGTGACAAACTTTTGATCACTTGTAAGTAAAACTCTCCTCAGAATCATACTGTTTGGCCTATACTTTATTAGAGAATGAAATAATGATGTAAAAGTTATCCATTATTTGTATTTTTTCACTTTTTTCATTCTAATTGTATTAAATATAACTTTAATCAGAGTTAAAACTATTTCACATGATGGTCTTAATTTAAAATTCAATAAAACTAAAAATATGGGGACATTTTGCAATAACACAGATGGCCGACACAATTCCTTTGAAAGTCTATGAATAATTTAGAAGGTGGCTTCTCTTACCCCAAAAATGGCCACACTTTGTTGTGACCATTTATTTGACAGAAGAGCCATGTCTTCAAAATGATATGGGTGTGTTTTTTCACCTGCAGTGACAGACACCCAACAAAGAATTTCTTAACATCAAACCTACATTAACTTGAAAGGGAGCCAAAGGGCCCAGTATCTACTAGAGATTCACAAACTTGTTTCAAATGAATGACTCCATGGTTATCAGTTTTTGATAAAGAATCCTCTAGTGTTAACACTAGCAGAGAAATCATGTATTTTGCCCAAATTCTTATGTTCAGGGGGTCCTGTTTCAACAACCTCGGCTGTCTAAATTACACATCTCTTTTGAAATCATGTGTGCTACATTTGAACTGTGAATTGCTTCTTCATATCTTGGGAGTGGAACTGGTTTGAGTCCTATCTGTAGGAGACTTCTCTCCAGTTCCAAATCCTCTGAACAGCCTAAGACAAGTAAATGTGCCAGACCAGAGAAACTGTCAAACAGAAGGGGGAAATCAGGAGGAGGGGGGAAGGAGGGTGACTTTGACTTTTGCCATCACCTCGTATACTCTAGTTTCTGATTCGATTGCAAGTGGAACTAACAGCAACTGAGGCAAAAGCAGCTTTGCCCTGAGAATCTGCCTAGCTGCGGTGGAAGAGGCAGGTCCAGGCCCTTCTTGGCACATAACCTAGTACATAGCTCCCAGTCAGGCTACACCTCAAAATCATCTGTGGGGGTTTTACACGTACAAAGTTGGAATGAGAATCTGAGGCCAGAGCTTGGAAGTGATTATTCTGATGAGTTCCTCCATTGGTAATCACTTTACTAGGTTATATACAAAGGTGAAAATCCTGGCCTACTTGAACAACTCGCAATTCATCAAGGTGAACAGAGGGCCTGTAGCAGCATAATGGTTTGAGCACTGAATCAAGGAGTAGGTTCACTGTTGCTCTGTGGTGACATACACATTTCAGGCACAGTATTGGGTGCTTGTATCAATAACCATTCATATACTGCTTATTGAACTATACTGGCCTCTGAAGGAGAGTGTTTCTGATGTGTTTTCAGTACTCCTCCTGGTGAGGTTTACCTCTTTTCATGCCATTAAATCTTGACAAAATGTTACAACAAACTATCCTTCAGTGAATAGTGAGCAACAGCGCCTACAGCAAACTATTTCATATAGAAAGAGATGCATTAAGTGAAGAAGGGATTAAAATACCTGATAATATTCCTTAGGAATTAAAATTTCCTTTTATCTTAGAGACCCAGTGCATGAAAATTCATGCACTGGGGGGTGGCGGGGGTTGGGTGAATACTTCAACCCAGCCTGTCCCCTCTCACAGTCCAGGAGCCCTTAGGGACAAGAGGTGACCCAGAGATCAGAGGAAGGCGACGCCCCCATCACACCTCTGCTGCTGCCACTGCTGGCAGCACAAGCCTCAGCAGGCCCTGGTACCTGAGCCTCAGACAGCCCTGGGAAGCTGGGCAGCCGCTATCCGAGGCTTGCCTGCACCTTGGGCTGCCTCTGAGTGGCTGGATTGTTGAGGACAGTGGGGGACTCCAGAGACAGGTGGCCAGACCCACCTGTGGGTGAGCTCAGCCTTGCCACATGCCTGCCTCCCCAGTGGGGCTGAGCGAACTGGGTACCTCCATCTTTGAGGGCATAGCAGTCAATTAGCATATTCCCTCTTTGTTAGATAGGATGTTGGCTTAAACATCATCATCATCCTGTAATATAAATTAAATGTTTTCTCCACATAATGCTACTTCTTCATTTTATTACCTTAATTAAACATTTTTATTATTTTAAAAGTTTTATTTTAATGTTTTCTGATACTAGCCACCACAATTGTTCTTGAATGGAAGAGTAAGATGCATAAATAAATTGAAATTGAAACCTGCTCATGATGAAATATTCCCAGAAATTGCATAGTGATTCCACTTTTAATGGCTTTTGTTGTTGGATTTTGAAAAAGCTTTTTAAAAGTCTTAAATATGTTCAATTTATTTTTCAAAGATCCCTAGTATAACACTGAGGTCTCTTACAAAAATCAGATTTTCATTTCCTCATTAACTTGTTCTAGCTTAACACTTATGAACCAAGGCCACCATGTTACAAAATTCTTAAGGAGGCTTCCCCAGGAAATACAGTGTAAACTTTGCCCCCTCGAGTTGGGCAATGCAATGGCACAGACAAAACTTTCATTCATTATCCCATTCTATTGTTAACTAATTTTAGAATGATGAGATTTTAGTGTGTGTGTTAGGTTTGGGATTAAAAAATATAATTGCATATGCCTAAATTACATGTCTTAGATTCTTCAAAGAAAGGATGAATTCAATTTTGCTTATTTTTTCAAGTAAAAACTATTCATTGAGCTAAATCTTAAAAAAAAAATGGGTTTCAATATCACCATACAGTTGAAGTGGAAAATATTTTTCCATGAAGAAGGAATTTGTGGAAATTGTTAAAAAGTTATTAAAATGATTTTCAACTAAAAAGTTTACTGTGGGAGGGAAAGTGATCTCTTCTTCATGAGTGGAAACTAAATGTTTTCATAAAAATGGTGCAGTTATTACAACAGCACAAATTATATTAATAGCTAGTTGGGAATTGAATAAAATGTTACCAAGTTTCAAAGGCTCCATTTTTAATTGAGTTTTGTGTGATTGCCACTTGAATGAAATCAAATCTAAGTATTTCTCCTTTTTGTGTTTGTGGTGCAGACATTCATTTGTTTGGGATTTTCCTGCTTATAATCATTAGCATTCAAACTTTTTGATTGCCATGTTGTCAAAAGCTGAAAAGTGCAAATGAGAAACAAACTGGTAGGAGGGAATATGAAAAACTTGCATCTCTAGTGTTTAATAGAGATATTAATGACATCAAGTGCAGATTTTTTTTTTAGATTGCTGATCATTCACTCCTATAACTTAACAGACATTCAGAACTCAATGATAGTACCCACCCCACTGTAACACCCATTCACATTGACTGCCCTCCCCTTTTATTACTCATTTAAATTCACTGCATGTCATTACAGTGATCTCCATAAATGGTATGTACACCCTCAGGAGTATGCAAGATAATAATTTGGGTACAGAAACTAAATATTAAAGCTTCAATTTGTATTTGCTTTGCTTTTTCAACATTTTTAAAATTGAATTTTTGTGAATTTTGTAAATTGTTCATCAGTATAATATCATATGTATATAATTTACTTTTTGCATTTTATTTAAAAATATTTTATTGATTTTTTTATTTTAGAGAGGAAGGGAGAGAGCAAGGGAGAGAGAGAGAAAGAGAGAAACATCAATGGACTGCCTCCTGCATACACATTCCCCACCAGGGATGACGCCTACAACCTGGGCACGTGCCCCAGAATCAAACTGGGAACCTTTCCATGCACAGGACGGCCCCCAGCCAACTGAGCAACACTGGCTAGAGCAAAAAAAAATTTAATGTGTATTGCTTCTACATGCTCAAAAATTTTTTAAGCATGCCTAGCAAAATTTTGAGCCAATGTTCCATGATTCTGTATTCATTTCAACACTTAAGAAATGACTGAATCTTCCTGGGCCCCTATTATCTTTGTGATCTTAGGTGAGTTATTAAATTCCTCTATGTCCACAGTAGAACTAATAATGATGCATTGCAGAAGCTGCAGTGGTGCTTGTATCATTTTTATGAAAAGGGTTTGTAAGAGAAAAGCGTTATTCAAACTTGTGTAAACTCCTTGAGGGCAGACAGTAGTTTATATTTGTATCCCTGGGACTTTTCAGAGCGGTTGGCAAATAGAATATGTTCAAAGAATGAATGCATGAACGAATGTCTATATATCATAACATTCTTATGAGAGCCCTCCCAGAGTGGCTCAGTTGGTTGAGAGTCTTCCTGTGCACTGAAAGTTTGCCGGTTCGATTCCCAGTCAGGGTACATACCTGGGTTGTGGGGTCATCCCTGATTAGGACACATATGGAAAGCAACCTATCAATGTTTCTCTCTCTCTCTCTCTCTCTCTCTCTCTCTCTCTCTCTCTCTCTCTCTCCCTCTTTTTCTCTCCCTCCTCCCTTACTCTCTCCCTCCCTCCCTCCCCTTCTCTTTCACCATGTCCTAGGCTGAGGATTAAAAACAATATTCTTATGGGAAAGAGTAAGATATGATGGAAAACATAAATTATCATAAATGAGAAGATCCAAGTTAAGTTTTGCTTCATCCCTATCTTGGCTAAGCTAGGTTTCTTCCTCTAAAAATTATGTATAATAATATCATTTTCCTGCCCAACTTCACAGGGTTATTTTCAGAATAAAATTTATGTGAATTATTTATATAAAAGTTTTTCATGAACTCTAAAGAAAACTCTGTGCTATCATTGGTGATTCCTTATTGTGGTTCTGTCATCTTCTCCTGGTAAATTGTACTTGACTGGAAGGAAAGGTTTTCTCTCTGCTTTATGCTTTAGTTACATTCTCTTCCATGTCCAATAAAATTCTTTACCCATAACAAATCCTTTAAAAAAAGAAATAAAAGCTTTTAAGAAATAGTGGCCTTCTGTTTTCAAAACTGCTCATGCTTTTGAGCAAAAAGGTGGAGGTTTTTGAGGGGTTTCTACCAGTACCAACTTGTGTACCCCCGAGCACTTTTTATCAGTAAAAAGGCAAAACATGTACCGGAGAGAATGCTTGATTTATACCTGTCTAGGCAATCAACCTGCCACCCACAGAAGTGTTGGAAGTTTGGCAGTTCATCAGCAAGGCAATTTTTTGTGCTGTGTTCTCTATTGGTGATCCTGTGAGTTTGTTCCATAATGGAGCTCCCTAGTCATTTTGTCCCATAATGAAAGCTCTGTGGATAGGGACTTGCTCTGTATCTCCAGAGGATCTCCAGTGCTGGAACAGTGCCCGGTTTATCCCGAGTGCTCAGTAAATACTTGGTGGATTAATGAATCAAATAACCATCATGGAAATGAAGAATATGTGTACACAATTAAAATGTTTAATTATTTGTGCAACCATTGATTTGACTTAATTCAGTATGTTTTCCCAATTTTTGTCTTCATAGAAGACTGAAAAAAATAGCTTGAGCTCAGTTCTTTTCCAGTGTTCCTCTTCCCCCTATATTCGAATTATATTGCAGTTTCTCTTTTATGTTAATGTATATGCATAGTTCTTTTTTTAATATATTTTATTGATTTTTTTTTTTTAGAGAGAGGAAGGTAGAGGGATAGAAAGTCAGAAACATTGATGAGAGAGAAACATCAATCAGCTGCCTCTTACACACCTCATACTGGGGATGTGCCCACAACCAATGTACATGCCCTTGACCGGAATCGAACCTGGAACCTTTCAGTCCACAGGCCGAACCTCTATCCACTGAGCCAAACCAGTTTTGGCTGCATAGTTCTTTTAAATGTATAAAATAATGGGCATCCTTTTCATTAAAACTCACTTCTATCTAAGCTCCTATTTTTCTGGGGTCATAATTTCAAGTTTGAGAAAAAAGAAGAAAAAAAAACATGCTCTGTGTTTGAATATAAATGCATCCATTCTCAAGGATATGCCTTTTTATGGACTAATTACACTTTTTTCCTCAATTTATAGTCCATTACATTTTTTACAGACAAGCCAGAGAGGTTATAGAATTTAACCATTCAAGATAGCATTATATTTACCTTCAGATATTCAATCATGAACTTGAAGATTAAAAAATAATCACATTTTTAGGTATTATTTAAATGTGCTAAGACTCAAAATTTAGATGCATTTTTTTCCTCATTCTCCTACACAGCACTTTTCTAAAGCAGCTGAATAAATAGTATCTCTATAAGGTTTGTAGAGTAACAATTTGGAAGGTCCCAGAGTTGTATCCAGTTGTTCAATTGACCAATTAAGTTATTTTCTCACCATGCCCACCTTTTGGTGAATTAACTAATGAGGTGTGAATTGCCCAAAAGTCAAAAAGTGAGGATCAGGACAGGGGAAGTCCTGGATAAAAAGAACTAGCTAATTAAAACCTGGCTAGTCAAAAGGGTCGTTAAATTGGTGTCTCCTTATCAGACTGGAAAATTCTATTTATCAACATTAGTTGATTCTCTTGCAGATGATGTTAACCTACAGCAACATGTAGGGATCCGCTGACTAAGGCAAGAAATTTGGTAGCACAGGGTAAGTGTGGAATGAATATTTTTTGAATCAACTAGGGCTACATTTCTTAGAGGTTATTTAGCCTGTTTCACATTAACAACATGTTTTAAACACATTTTGTGCTTTTTAAAAATTTCTATAATTATAAAAAAATGAATTTTTCTGCTCACAATTTAAAGGAAAAAATGATGATGAACTCTTAGATATTGACTCTTGTTCATGTAGTAGGATGTTAGGGATATTTTACAGGCAGGTAGGCATAATTCAGCTTCCTTTGGATGGATGACTAAATTGGGTTCAACTAAAATTTAATTTAGAGTTCAACCATAAATATTCATTTACTGCAATACAATGGGGTTCTTTTTTAAGTGACAGTTTCTACTCTCATTATTATATATATGCAACAAATTTCCCAGATGCCTAAGAATATAGCCAAGAAAAAAAATGCTTTTGAAGATTGAAAAAAGATTTATGTACTATCTGGATCTCAGCTAGAAAAAAATAATTAATTCATAGGCCTAAATCATGGCTTTCCATAACGAAGCCAAAGTACCAACTTCCCAGATGCGTGTAATGTCACCATCTCATATAAGTCCTCAAATGCTGACAGCACCTCCTTTGGGGCAGGGGAGATATAAAAGAGAACATATGTTAGCAGAATGGAGAGTGCAATCATGTTGGGCAGAATAATTATAATTCTTAAAGCAAGAATATTCAAGGAGTATTGCATAATCACGCATTACTGAAAGATTACAGTGATCCACTGACCAGTCTACAACATCCTCCACTGGAGACAGGGCACCTCCTGTCAACAAGTGCCCTCAGTACCAGAAGACAAATGCAGTGTCAATTGCCAAATGTTCTGCATATGTTGACTGTGCTTGTCAAACAAAGGATTCTTTTCCAGTGAGCTTTCCCCATTGTAGATATTTGGTTATTTCTTGTGCTCTCTTCACTTCCATCATTGCCATTGCACTTATTGCCATTGCACTTTGCCTATTCTTGTACTTAACGTAAGATTATACAATATATACTATTTTGTGTTTTCTTATTTGTGTATTTGTCTCCGACTCTAAACCCCAAACTACCCATGGCCATTTTTCTTAAAAAGAAAGACAGTTTTTAAAAATATACTTTCATTGATTTAAAAAGAGAGGAAATGAGAGAAATAGAAACATAGATGAGAGAGACACATTAATTGGCTGCCCCCTGCATACTCCTATCCCCTATCCCCCTGCTCCTGCTGGGGGTAGCAACCTCAGAATGTGCTGACTAGGAATGGAACTGGGGACCTTTTGGTTCATGGATCAACATTCAACCACTGAGCTACACCAGCCAGGCAAGGAGACAATTTTTTAATCAAATTATAATTTCTGCAGGGAAGTACACATATCCTCATGTAGAGGTCGATGAATTTCACAAATTAAATATAACTGTATAATAAGTACCCAAATTAAGAAACAGAAGACTAGCAGAGACTAGCAGCACCCCAGAATACTGCTCTGTTCTAAGTTGGTATGCTCTCTTGGTAAACATTTCCTGACTTTGAAAAGCTAACACTCCTTTGCCATTCTTGTACTTAATATAAGTAAGATCATGCAGTACATACTCTTTTGTGTCTGGCTTCTTTGGTTCAACGTAATGTTTATGAAATTCATATTATTGTGTACAGTTATAAATAATTCTATTTCTCTACAGTATTACTTGTGTGAAGATGCCTCAATTCATTCTATTCCTGATTTCCCTTTGGGTAGTTTGTAGTTGAAACTATTACAAGTGATAATGCTATAAGTATATATTCACAAAAGTTTATGTGCTACACTAGAAGCCTGGTGCACGAAATTTGTGCACTGGGGTGGGTGGTTCCTCATCCCAGCCTGCCCCCTCTCACATACTGGGAGCCCTCAGGGGATTTCCTACTGATGGCTCACTCCCAGCCCAAGGCCGAAAGCGTCTGGCTGAGGGTGGCTGGCTGGCTCCGCCTCGGCATCGGCCTGCCCAAGAGCTTTTTCTGGCCTTGGGAACCCAGCGATCACCCTGCCATGGGGCTAATCTTGCTGGCTGGCTAGCTCTGCCCTGGCCCCCTGGCCTACCCAAGGCCTTGGCTTTTCCTGGCCATTGAAACCCAGCTAACTCAGCGAGATCGCCCTGCCATGAGGCTGATCTCGCTGGCTGGCTGGCTCCACCCTGCCCTCCCCCACCCCTGCCCATCCAAGTCCAGGAAAAGCCTCTTGGGGAGGCTTTTTCCAGCCTCAGGCAGCAGCCATCTTGATTGGGTATTAATTTGCATATTGCTCCTGATTAGCTTGTGGGTGTGGCTTGATCAGAGGTATGGTCAATTTGCATATTACACTTTTATTAGATAGGATAATAAAATTGCTTAATTAGACCTGCTTTCTGATTTAGCTAAACTTTTTCAGCCAAGTTAAGCACCCCAATTTCTCTTTCAGGTAATTGTCAGCAACACAGCAGTAAATATTACCATAAAGCAAGTAGATCACTCAGGGGGAACAGAGTAAAGTATTTAACTGCAGCAGTGTTTGACTATATTCTGAGCAGTGAGAAAACCTGCAGTCATTTTCAAGTTACACCATTTCTTACTTCTTTTCAGTCAGGTCAAGTTTCTAAGCTTTTTAAATCTCCATTTTCCGGCTAATGAAAAGAAAATAGAATTATATTGAATCTCTTATCTACCTATTCCAGAACTTCTGTGAGGATCAAATGAGATGCAGCACATGCAAACATTTCACAGACATTTGGTTAAAGTGCAAAATGTTTGCACCACACTATAAAGCAAGTCGTTCCTGGGCTGAAGAAACTCCAAGAAGGCTAGTCGCTAGGGAGAGGAAGCCAGGCATTGCTACTTGACATTACCCCAGGCTCAAAGTGACAATTTCTGGGCTGGGCTGGGCTGTGGGCAGCATTTTAGTCATGGGGTCTTGGCAGTGTCTGCTACAATTTGATAGGCTGTTGCTCCAGGGTGGTGGTGAGACCTGTGTCCCACTTGGGGGAAGCTGAGTGTTGGTTTGTTGATGCCAAGTCTGCAGTTGCCATTTCTTTTTAAATGGCCAGTGCACATCAACGTAGCTCCTGCATTGAGCATCTGCCCCCTGGTGGTCAATGTGCATCATAGCTACCAGTTGGATGGTCAGTCAGATGGACACTTAGGCTGATAGATAGATAGATGATAGATAGATAGATAGATAGATTGATTGATTGATTGATTGATTGATTGATTTGCAGTGTTTATACCTTGCAGTATAATTGTTGAGTCATAGGGTATGCATCTGTTCAGTTTTGATAGCTATGCCAGAAAGTTTTCCAAAGTGGTTAAGCCAGTTTACACTTTTACCATCAGTGTGTGAATGAGGAGTCATATCTGATTTGTTCACCATTGTGTTTCCTGCACATGCCACAGTGCATAGCACTAAGGAAGTCTTGGCTGAATAAATTCCATTGATATGTGTTAGTGTCAAATAATTATTATAATTTTATTGATTTTTACCAAGTATGTAAAAAGCCAAGACAATTACTAGCCCATTTCACAGTTTTGCCAAAAGTCATCCCGAGATAATCAGTAACTAAAAACAAAAAAATACACAATTGGGGGGGAGGGAGGAGAGTTATGTTATACTTTAAAGAAGAAAAAATTATTTTTTTAAAGCAGAAGTAACTGTGCTTAAAGAAATAATAATTTTTAAAAAACCTCTTCATTGAATGCTGTTTTCTAGCACAAGGAGTAAATTCAATGGAATAAAGAGAGTATATATATATTAGGACAGAAAGGCATTTTAGATTCAGCTTTCCCAAATGTTCTTTACACAGTTGAGTACATGAAGTCCTAAACATATCAAATTAGGTGTCATAAAATTAAGAAAGTATTCTTGGGATTCATAAGTTAATATTCTTTATTTTAATCTTTAAAACTTTGTATTTAATTATTATTTTATTTGTTCAAGGTAATGAGTTTTGCTAAGAACAGTCTGGCATGTTTATTTTATTGCTATAACACTCATATATTTTTTAAATTTAATTTTTATTGTTCAGTTTATTAATTACATTGTTCCCCCTATTTTCCCCCTATAGCTCCCCTCCACCTGGTACCCATCCCACCCTCTGCCCTCACCTCCCCCCCACTGTCGTCTCCCATAGGTGCATGATTTTTGTCTAGTCTCTTGCTGCACCTCCCAGACCCCATTCCTCCCCAAGAATTGTCAGTCCATTCCCTCTCTATACCCATGATTCTGTTATATTCACCAGTTTACCCTCTTCATCAGATTTTTAATTCACTTGATTTTTAGATTCTTTTGTTGATAGATGTGTATTTGTTGTTCATAATTTTTATTTTTACCTCTTCCTTCTTCCTCTTCTTAAAGAATATCTTTCAGCATTTCATATAGTATTGGTTTGGCAGTGTTGACCTCCTTTAGCTTTTTTCTTATCTGCGAAGAACTTTATCTGACCTTCAATTCTGAATGATCGCTTTGCTGGATAGAGTAATCTTGGTTGTAGATTCTTGCTGTTCATCACTTTGAATATTTCTTGCCACTCCCGCCTGGCCTGCATAGTTTCTGTTGAGAAATCCGCTGACAATCGTATGGGTGCTCCCTTATAGGTAACTAACTATTTTTCTCTTGCTGCTTTTAATATTCTCTCTTTGTCTTTTGCTCTTGGCATTTTAATTATGATGTGTCTTGGTGTGATCCTCTTTGGATTCCTATAGTTTGGGTTTGGTGCGCTTCTTGGACTTTTAAGTCAATTTCTTTCACCAGGTGGGGAAATTTTTGGTCACTATTTCTTCAAATAGGTTTTCATTGTCTTGCTCTCTCTCTTTTTCTGGCACTCCTATAATTCGGATGTTTATATGCTTGAGGTTGTCCCAGAGGCCTCTTACACTATCTTCAATTTTATGGCTTATTTTGGCTTCTTGCTTTTCCAGCTGAGTGGATTTTGCCTCTTTGTATTTCAAATTTTTGACTTGGTTCTTGAGGCCCTCTAGATTGCTTTTAGGTCTTTGTATATTTTTTATTTCAGTCAGTGTATGCTTAATTTCTAGTTGGTCCTTTTTCATATCCTCGTAGGTCTTGTTCATTTCCTTGTAGGTCTCATTAAGTTCATCGGCCTTTTCTAGGAGCCTCTTGAAAAACCTTATAACAGTGGTTTTGAACTATATGTCCTGTTGTTGTTTTTTTCTCCATTCCTTTCACATCTGATTTCTTTCCATGTCTCTGCATGGTGGCTACTTTTCTGAGTTGGTTGATTAGCTTTGTGTGGTAAATGTCCTCTAAGGGACAGTGGCTCCACCTCCCCAGTTACCTGAGGTGGATACTCTTGCTGCAGCCCTTTATGGGTTGCACAGTCTTGTTGAAGTTAAGCCTAGATTATTGTTGTTAATACTAGGAGGGTTTGACCTCCAGACCAATTGGCTGTAGGGTCAGCTGTGCTCAGGTTGGATGGGTGGAGTCTCCAGGCTGAGCTGGCAGTGTCAGTTCCATCCTATGTAGCACCTGGGTCTCTGTGCCAAGTGGTAATGGCTACAAGCATCTCTGAGAGAAAGCTGCCACCGAGCTCTACCCGCTGCCGGACAATTTAGCCTCTCCCCAAATGAGTCTGCACACCCAGTCTCATCCAGGGTTGTAAAACAATGCAGTCTGGTGGTTTCCTGAATGAGAGAACAAGTCACGAGCCCTCTCTGCACGCTCGTGCACTTTCTGCTATTCCCAAGTTTACGTGCACTCTCCATAAGCTTGCCCCCTCCACAAGCTTTGCAGCACCCGAGTTTCAGTGTGCTTCCCTAATGTCCAGTTTCACCCTGTATGAGTGTGGGTTCCCCAGACCTCGGAACTGGGGAATCAGTGCAGCGGGATGCCTTTGTCTTTGCAGCTGCCCACCCTCTCCGCTTGGGCTCCAAACCTGACTCTGCGTGAATCTTCAACATGCTGCCCTCTGCCACTTCTTTGAGTCACAGTGTCTTGTCTTTACTTTTATTTGTGGAATTTTCACTCAGCCAGCTTTCTGGTGATTCTGGATGATGTTTGTTCTGTCATTAAGTTGTAGTTTTGAAATTGCTGTGTGGGGCAGCAAGATAGGTGTTTACATATGCTGCCATCTTGGTTCCTCAGAACAACACTCATATTTTTTGTTTTAACTATTCCCAAAATGCATTTTTATCATTACTTAAGTAGAATAAATTATTTTTGTCAATATGTAAAATTGTTTATATTTTTAGCTCTGGAATAAAATTTGCTTTATTTTTCACATCAGATGGTTAGAATCAGTTCTGAGGATTAATAGTTTTGGTTTTTGCATGGACTTTTTATTTGTTTCTTTTTACCAAATACACCTAACGAATAAAACCATGTTGACAAATATTAATGCTCTAAATCTTTCATCCAAAGAATTAGTACTCTATATTGAATAAAATGAAAATTGAGAGTTCAATTCAACATATAATATGTTCCTATTCAACAATTGCAAACACTCAGGATGCTTGAGTCATTACAATGTTCCAAGGTCTAGGACAATGACCGGATGTGGACAAAGATGAGTGTAGTAGATTTTACTAATGAATTTAAATCTTTACCCTTCTTCACTATCAATACCCTTTGACATGTTACTTTGTAGTTTCTTCCAATATCGAGACAGATTATACTTCCCACATATTGCTTTTAAAATCAGTTATGTGACTTTCTTTGAAAAATGGAAGGCTAGTGGGGATGAGTTACCACAACTTAAAAAGCACCTGTACTAGTAAGATTTCTCTTTTGGCCCTTCTCTACAACCATGAAATACCCTCACCAGCAGGCCAGTTCCCACAGAAAGTTGAGAGGCATGTGGAACAGAGTTCAACTGCTCTGGCTAAACCTGACCTAGAACAGCTGAACTCCAGTTAAACTCCCGATGTGTAAATGAGTCAAGATCAACCAGGCTAATTTAAACCCCATCATGATCAATTGACACCACCCCATCCCACAGAAAATCCTCAAATATCTGATTTGAGTATGTGCTTCTTATTGTATGTTTTGGTAGTTGTAATGCAGTGTTAACTGATACAATATCTAAGTACAGGTTGATAATGATCATGTTTGCAGAGGATGGTAAAAAGGGCAACTTGTCTGTAGATAAGAGGCTAATCCAAGTTAGGTATAGAGTCTTCAAAATAGGACTGCGGTTAGGCATGTAAAGAACTTAAAAAGTTGCACTCTGTCCTAACAAGTAAAACCCTAAACAAACTGGAAAATCAACGATTCTCTTGAGATCTGTCAGAGAAATGAGATCGTAGGGTAGCCCTGGCCCACAAATGACTTTCATAATGTATTGTATGTAGTTCAGAAATACAGTAGAGAATTGGGTGTAACATGGCATTGATATAATGAGCCCTTTAAAGAATAGGGTGTGGGGAATAAGAAGCATTAAGGGAAAACAACCACATTAAATAGATTTTCTGTAAATCCCTGACAAATGCTGGATCCAGTCTTAGTGCTGAACTACTACCCCCACCACCAGCAAACCTCACTAGTACATCTCATTTTTTAAATTAATGTATGGCTGTCTTTTTAGCATTCATTTGTTAGAGGGGGATCCCGGACATCTGGAAAGCAGTGATTGTGCAAGGCCCACCATTAACATGGCTTGGGAGACGTTTCCGCTGTGGGGTTGGGAATCCACCTTTGGGATACTTTCCATTTATTTAATCTTACTAACACAGTTTGTGTGACATTTTTGTCTTTCCAGAAATATATTAGATCTTGTGTTAGCATAAACTGTTTAACACATGCCATTGCCAAGGCTTTTCTAGTGGAAAAACACAATTTTAAAAAATAAAAAATGTTAGTAAGGGCTAAAGTGACCTAAGCTATCTCAATTTTATCAAGTTAAAAGAACATGTCAATATTGGAAAAAAAAATTTAAATTACTCAAAAACAGTTCTTACTATGAGCATCCTTAAAAGGAGCTTAGGACCAAGAAGGAAGAAATAAAACAATCAGAATATAACTGCCTGACTCAACTAAACCTATTTTGATATAGAAAACCATATTAAAGAAAGCATGCATCAGTTAGACTTGCATAAAAACCTACTTTGTTTCATCCACATTGTTGAGATTTTTCTGGCTTATTAGACAGTGATTCTTTATGTTAAAATCAGTGTGTACACACTGTAACTAGTCATCTGTCTGAGCTTCGGAAACCTGGTTGGGATGCTGATTTCACTTCCATAAAGAACTGAATTACAGAATTGAGAAATACAGTAGAGAATTGGGTGTAGCATGGCATTGATATAATGAGCCCTTTAAAGAGTAGGGTGTGGGGAATAAGAAGCATTAAGGGAAAACAACCACATTAAATAGATTTTCTATAAATCCCTGACAAATGCTGGATCCAGTCTTAGTGCTGAACTACTACCCCCACCGCCAGCAAACCTCACTAGTACATCTCATTTTTTTAATTAATGTATGGCTGTCTTTTTAGCATTCATTTGTTAGAGGGGGATCCCGGACATCTGGGAAGCAGTGATTGTGCAAGGCCCACCATTAACATGGCTTGGGAGACGTTTCCGCTGGTGGGAAGAATAAAAGGTGGCACATTTTACCATCTTGCTATCTGAGGGTCTCAATAGCTTCTACCTGTCTCATAGCAAAAGTCAGTCCCACTTCCCTCTACGGGACTCCCTGGTTTGGAAGAACAGGAGAGTACCAACCTATTATGCAAGAGCTATAAAGATGGTACAAGGCATGGCTTACCTCTCCCAGAAATTTCAATGTAATTGAAGGAAAAAATGAGGTGCACAAAACCTAATGCAATGAAAGGGTTGATATGTGCTTCAGGTTATAGAGGCAACACATGAGAGAGGCATCCAATAATAATGTTATTTCTGTTTCCATTTCAAAGAGTTTTATTGTTATTCCAAAGTTTATGTGCTGCTGTTGTAATAGAAACATCTTACTAACCAGAACTGGTTTAACTTGTGTGTGACAGCAGTCTCACTTGTGGGGAGCAGACACAAGATAGTAGAGAACAGGGCCATTAACAGCTAACTACTATCTTAAATTTACCAAGCCATACCTTATTCCTAGCATAGAATAAGAAGAAATGAAGTTTTCTCATTTGTAGAAATGAAAATTCTAAAGTGTCTAGTGTGCCTTTTCAAATATAAAAAAGACACAAATGGGAAGTTGATGTCCATTCTAAATACAGACATTAGTTAAGAATATAATATTTCTCAGGAATATGAAACAGATTTGCCAAGCATATTAAAAATATACTGGTATAAAAAGTTTCATCATTTTTATGCCAGTAAAAAATGATAAAACTATGTTGAAATAATCTTTAGCAAAAAAGCCTTTATGTATACTTTTGAATATTCTTATGAGGTCAAATATAAAACATACTTACAAATATAGCAAGATACTTTCCTGGTATTTTGCCATTGCTTTTTAGAATGGTGTTAACTACATTATTTCCATTTATGTTATTATCTTCTGGGTTCCTCTCCATAAAACTTCTTAGCAAAGAACTTTGTAAATAAAGGAAAGGTTCATCAGGTTGTGATCTCAAAGGAAACTGTAATTTGTAATGTACAATTACTGTACAATTACACAGAACATTTCAGGGAGTAGGAATAGAAGATTCAGAAATGCACAAGAAATGCATAGAAGTATAGTTGAAATAGTATAAAATGTATAAGTTCTCTAACATTATTTGGTATTCATTATTTTCAGAGAATAAAGTAAAGCCTACTTGTTCCTGTTCTTTTGTATAACCATTTTTGAAGTTTTATTAAACAAATTGAGTACAGAAAGAAAATATTTATTCAACTTTATCATTTTATTCAATTCCTGTTTCTTTTTAAAACTTTTTTATTTTTAAATAATTCTTTATTTTTCAGATTATTACAGTTGTTCCTCTTTTTCCCCCCATAGCTCCCCTCCACCCAGTTCCCACCCCACCCTCTGCCCTTATCCCCCCGCCCCACTGTCGTCATCCATAAGTCTATGATTTTTGTCCAGTCTTTTCCAGCACCCCCACCACACCCCTTTCACCCTGAGAATTGTCAGTCCACGCCCTTTCTATGCTCTTAATTCTATTATATTCACCAGTTTATTCTGTTCATCAGACTTTTTATTCTCTTTTAGATTCATTTGTTGACATATATGTATTTGTTGTCATTTTGTTGTTCATAATTTTTATCTTTGCCTTTTTCTTCCTCTTCCTAAAGAATACCTTTCAGCATTTCATATAATATTGGTTTGGTGATGATTAACTCCTTTAGCTTTTTCTTAACAGTGAAGCTCTTTATCTGAGCTCCAATTCTGAATGATAGCTTTGCTGGGTAGAGTAATCTTGGTTGTAGGTCCTTGCTATTCATCACTCTGAATACTTCTTGCCACTCGCGTCTGGCCTGCGTAGTTTCTGTTGAGAAATCAGCTGACAGTCGTATGGGTACTCCTTTGTAGGTTACTAACTGCTTTTCTTTTACTGCTTTTAATATTCTCTCTTTGTCTTTTGCCTCTGGCATTTTAATTATGATGTGTCTTGGTGTGGTCCTCTTTGGATTCTTTTTGTTTGGGGTTCTCTGCACTTCCTGGACTTGTCAGTCTATTTCTTTCACCAGGTGGAGGAAGTTTTCTGTCATTATTTCTTCAAATAGGTTTTCACTATCTCACTCTTTCTCTCTTCTGGCACCCCTGAAATTCGGATGTTGGTATGCTTGAAGCTGTCCCAGAAGCTCCTTACACTATCTTCTTACTTTTTGGATTCTTTTTGATTTTTGCTTTTCTGGTTGGGTGTTTTTTGCTTCTTCATATTTCAAATCTTTGACTTGATTCTTTTGATTCTTTAGTCTGCTGTTGGATCTCTGTATATTATTCTTTATTTTAGTCAGTGTATGCTTAATATCTAGTTGGTCCACTTTATAGCCTTGAGGGTCTCACTAAATTTCTCAGAGGTTTCTAGAAGATTCTTGAGTAACCTTATAACCATGGTTCTGAACTCTATATCCAGTCATTTGTTTTCCTCCATTTCTTTCACTTGTGACCTATTTCTTTGTCTCAGCATTTTGGCTATTTCCCTGTGTTGATAGAGTGGCTTTGTGTGCTAGATGTTATATAGGGTCCATGGTTCAGCCTCCCCAATCATCTGAGGTGGACACTCTTGGTACATCCCTTTGTGGGCTGTGTGCACAGTCGTGTTATAGTTAAGCCTTGATTACTATTGGTATCACTGGGAGGAATTGACCTCCAGGCCAACTGGCTATGAGGATCAGCTGTGTCTATGATGAGAGAACTTCTGTGCTGGAGACACCTTTATGGGGAAGACTTGCTTCAGTGGAGCTTTGGCACTCACAGAGTCTGCTCCCTGAATGTGTCTCTTATGAATGTGAAAAGTTGTAATCTGGTTTGTCTCTGACCACTTGGTACACTGGCTCCTGGATCTCCAAGGAGGTGCAAAGTCAGCCACTGTGTGAGGCCACCCAGTAAGAGATCTGCAGATTCCTCCTCTTTGTTTGAGATTTGGAGGTGCCCAGATGAGCCCAGCTGTGAAGCAATGCAAAGTGCTGTCCAGCTTTGGGCCTTCTTTCGGAGGCTCTGTGGCTCTCTGACCCAGCTGCAGAATGTTAGGTTTTAGATTGCAAAAGGCCAGGATATTTATATGCAAAAGACTCTGTGCACAGCCTGGGTGGGGTTGTAAATTGGGTGGGGTGGGATCTCAGGGAATCACCAGGGCAGAGCAAACAGCAATGGCTGACCCTCAGCCCTGCCCCGAAGAGTTCCCCGGGTCTCTGTGTCCTATGGCATTGTGCAGGAACAATGATCACTGCAAGCACCTCTGAGAGACAGCCAGCTGCCCTTGTGTTCTGCTCTGATGCCACACAGTCCAGTTTCTCCCCATATGAATCTGGATCCCCAGAGTCTCACCCAGATCTGGGGTTCAGAGCAGTTGGGAGCTTGTATCTCCCTTCCGATTGACAAAAGACAACAGTGTACCCAGTTGTCAGCCCCTTTTGTGCACCTCCATACCTCCACACTTTACTTCTACACATCACACCTCCTCCCAGTCTCAGTGTGCTTTTCTCTTTCCTTCTAGTTGTATAAATTCTACTCAGCCAGCTTTCCCGTGGTTCTAGATGATATCCATTTTGTCTTTTAGTTGTAGTTTTGAAGTGGTTGTGTGAGCCACCAAGTTTAAGTGTTTACCTATACCACCATCTTGGTTCCTCAATCAATTCCTGTTTCTAAATGTGTTCATGATGTGCATAATATGTTAATATAGTTATATATAATTTATAAATAAATAAATATGCATTTGAGAAAGGTGCTCAAATTTTTTTTCTGTAGAGAACATGTTTAAAAAAAATTAGAAAATTACTTTAGAGTTATAAGCCAGGAGTTAACGCAAAGTATAAGAAGAGAGAACAATAAAATAATATCCTGAACATTTCAGATATGAATAGCATATTGTATTAGAATTATGAAAAAACAAGAATGAAATAAAAAGCTGTTCTGTTCCATTTGTTGAAGAAATGAATGAGAGAGGGTGAGCCCTGATGTGACTAACATATAGGTAAAATAAACAAATGACAGTGGTAGTCAATGTTACATATAGGGACAGAAAAGAGAATATGTGTGAAAATGTTTCCTATATCTATTTTTTGTCATGCAAAAACATGAAATAAATTGGAAATTACAACATAGCTAAGAAAAGCAAACTTTGGGTAATTTAAAAAATAAATGGATAAAGGCATTGGCAACAGGAGGGGGGACAGATATCCTTCTTAGAAAATTACCATAATATCAAAGCTTTTTATTTTTATTTAAAATAAGATTAGTCCACAGTATCTTCCAAAGAAGCTTCTGTTTTCCACCTTGCATTCTCTTTCCTTGGTATACTCTTCCTTCTTTACTCTGCTTTTTTCAGTCCTACTCCTCATTTACTTTCTGGACAAGGGCTTGGAGAAGATGAAGTCCCTAACCAAGTCTATATTCTGCACTCAACTATCTGTTCTCAGCATAAGAAATATAAGAACAATAATAACAGTAACAGCTAACACCATGAACCCTGACATTTGGGAGCTCTTCTAAAGATAAATATAATTAGCCCATTTTACAGATGAAGAAATTTCAGCATTTATTGCTCAAGGTAGACAACTATTAAGGTCAAGGCCAGGATTCAAATTCAGGTATTCCAGCTCTTGTACCTGCAATACTACCTAACAATATGCCAAATGAAATATAAATGAAGTCTGAATGGATTCCCCATTTAATTTTTTCTTTGTATTCCCATTCCTAGAATGCCAATACTCTAGAATCTTTGTTTGGACCAAGTACTGGACTAAGCCTATTGTATGACCTTTCAAGTGTAAAAGAGTAGAATCAGAGGAAAGGGAACTAGCCAGTTACAGATGTTACTTCTGTGTATTCAGATGTAGGTGGAGAAGGAACTGCAAAATTGGCAGTGCTTCTTATCCTTTGCACAACTGAAGACTGCTCAGCAGAGAAACCACTAAGCAGAGCCTGGCACAGCTGTGCATTCTTTCTGGTCCTCTTTTATCTATGTAGTGCTTTCCCTTAAAGTGAGTCTTTGAAATTCTGAAAGCCAAGTGCTTCGTTTCCCATCATTCCACACCTAAGCCAAGTTTCAAAATGAACTTTGATGTTTATTTAAAGTGTCTTGGCATCCTGCTGACATCATTCCCTGGATCTGTCCCACTCTGTGAAACTGTGATATGGCATCCCTGTCCCAAGTGAAGACACCAGCTGCGTATGGAGCCATGACGATGCCCTCTTACAGCTGTGTGTAGTTCAGTGGTTAGTTTGATGACTGCTAGAGGGCACAACAGTCATGGTAAGTGTCACATGGCTTGAAATCATGTAGGATTTATGTATCTAACCTCCTTTTAATCATAGACCTTGAACCTTAGGGTATTCGTTCTGAAGTTTCATTCTCACCATTAAATACAATGGCAGCCAAGCTTAAATACTGCCAGATCCAAATACTTTCTTTTCTAAAGTTGAGAAATAAACTGAACAAAGAATATAGAATTTCTATTATAGATAATGTCTTTTACTGAGTATTACCATATTTGGTGAAATGGATTAATGGAATAGATAGTTTCTTCTTCTAAGTTGCTAGTTCAAAAGTTGAATGGTTTTCATGAAACAAACTCCCAAATAGAACTGATTTGTAATTAAATCACCTATGAATACATGTTCTAATAACATGGTTGTTACTAAAATATGTAACAACAATAATAGCAGAAACAAACACCCAAAGCTATCTTTCACCTTATCTAGAGGATATAAATAAGTGAAAATTTCTGAGTCTATAAGAATCTATAGTAAATGTCTCCTGTGTTTCTTTTTATGTGCTACATGAGGTACTGCTGAAAAAGAATATTCTCAGTTGTTATGTCTTTTTGGCTTTAGTAGGCTGATTTATTTCTTGAGGTGCATAATATCTAACTTTAAGGTAGGCCATTCAAAGCTCTCAGAATTTCTCCCAAATGTCCTTTCAGATTCTTATCTCAAGTGTAAAATAAGGAAATTGGAAGATTTATGTGGAAACGGACCTTGGAAAACATCTTAAGTATATACATTTGAGAAACTAAAAAAGAGAGAGATTCTATAATGATTCAGTGCCTACAGTTAGATCTGATCAAAGTATTGAATTGGTACCCCCTCCCCTGGGAACTGACCTTTAGGCCACTTCACAATGGACATTCCGCTTGCTTAGACCACATTCTACTTGCTAAGACCATTATCTCTCTTCTCCAGAGTTTCCCAGAATCCAGACCTGCACAGAGAAGTCTCCACCCAGAAAAAGCCCGCCTAGAGTCCTTTTAAAACCTCTGACTTCCCGTAGGGAGCTGGCACCATTTGGGGCCTCAGCCCGTCTGGGTATCCAGATGACCTAATAAATTCATAATTCTTCACCCCTTTTTGGCCTCCAGCATTCCTTCTTCAGCGACCCTAACACTTACTCAATGCAATGCACTATTTCAAATGTTGTAAAGAAAGTATGCCAAGGGAGATTGTGACAGGAAGATTATGTTTGGCTCTCCTTATCTAGTCTCTACTCTTCACCCTGCCTTTTGCCCCGGACTGACCAATACAAATTACACTCACCAGTTTCCAATCCAATGGCCTACAATAGAGTTAGCCAGTGGGAACCCCTGGCACGACTTCAATCAGAAGGCGAAGGAGAGAGGAGAGTGACCAGGGTGTTATTCCCCTGGCTCTCTGGCTCTGCGGGTTCCTCTAGCTGACTCCTCAAACTGACTAGACCCACTGTTCCCCTCAGTGTGCTCCCACCTTCCAGGCTCAGATAATCAAATCCTTCCCTATTTTCTTAGGGTCTTCCCTTATGGCAGCACTGGTGTTGCTGGCCCTGGCCTCCTGTATGAGGATGACTTGTGCTTTCCCTACACCCCACTCAGACTTTTATAATTAGGCTACCAGTAAATAAGTCCTTAACTTATTCTGAGTGTATTGTCAGTTTCCTTTGGGGATGCTAACTAATACCAAGATGCCAACTCAGATCTCAGGAAGTTTACAATTTAGCTGCATTTCCAAAGGCTAGTTAGAAGTAGCTGACTTGAAATTAGAACTCAGGTCTCCTAACTCCTGATTGAGAGATTATTCACATATCCCATATGACCCATAAAACAACATAAACCAATCCAGTAAGTGGGCTTGCTTTATTTATTTTATTTACTTTGTATATTTAGTGTAGTACAGAAGTTTCTTAATCTGCTGGTATTACAAATTAGGAAAATTCATATAAAATATTTGGGTTTTTGGTGGGATTTTGCTGTTATATGTGTGAGTAGATTTGAAGCTATCCTCTTTTATGAGGGGCTTTTTCTATAGTCTCCAGAATTTTCCCTTGCTTTATTCCCAACCTACTAGTCTTTGTAGGTCATAAGGTTGCAGACTTTATTTTAATGTGTTTTCTCTTCCAGAGATGTTTGTTTGTGAGAGAAATTAAAAATATTAAATAATGATTTTCTAATGGTGGAATATTAGGTATGGGTAGTTACAAAAAGAGCTGGAGAGGAATTGTTTTGTTGTTTGTTTGTTTGTTTGTTGTTTTCATCCAGAAAGCAGGGCAGTAGGGCTTCTCATAGCCTTGAAATTATACAACATTTGAAGGTTGCTATTCTGGGCAGCAGTCCCAAGAGACTGTGGCTTTTCAGAACTCATTCCAGAGATGTGCTGTGGTGTTGACAGCGTGTCCTTGCAAACCTTTTCTCCCTGTCATCAGCCTTTTCCAGTTCTTCGTTTCAGCTCAACATACAGCTGCCCTGGTGCTATGGCCATCTTCCCATTGAACATGCTGGTAATAAAAGAGAGTAAAACACAACAGAAAATCTTTAACCTGGAATGTTCAGGAACCATACCTGTTTCAGTTTAGTGACATTACTCAATCATAAATGTCTTAATTCCAGAAGAACTGATCAAAACATAGCCTTGTTCCAGCTCCAACATCTGTTGGTGGCATTCTCTTGGATTTTTCCACTCTTGAATGGGTTAAGTGGGGACATAACATACACTTACACAAAGGCAATTTACATCTTTTAAAAAAAAGTATTAGCCTCAAACATACAGTAATGACAGAGAACTAACTTAAGTTATGCAATATCAGCGTGGGTTGCATGATATCACAGCAGCCATCTGGTATAATCCATAAAATTCTCCATATTTCTGGAGGCTGTATTGCTGGAACATTACCATGCACAGCCAGGCAGATCACCACTCATGTGCCCCTCTCTAGGTCAAATGAATTACAATGGCATTTTTCAGAAGTGTATCATTATTTTAAAATATCAACATAAATGTTGGGTACAAGCAATATTTATATGAACAAATCTCTACATATCTTGTTTGCTGAAGCTGTCTGCAGCTTTTTCCTTTACTCATGCTGTCATTAGCAATAAAATGTTTTCACCTAATATATAGAAACTATCAGGAAACAGGAATATTTTGTTAAAAAAATTAATGTTTAGAAGAAAATGAACTGCACAAAAAGCAACTTATAGATACAAGAATATTTAAATAATTAAACTGAAAATCTATATAAAATTTCTAAGCAGCTTTATACAAGAGGGTAGGTTCTTTTGAAGAATTTAATGCTAAAATTATATCTGCTTAACAATGAAATCTTCATTTTGGCAGGCCTAACAATCATAAAGATCACTTTTCCAGTATATTTTATTTTTAAAAATTTTTTAACTAAAGTAAGTTACCATACATGATTGTATTAACTTTAGGTGTATAACATAGAGATTTAATATTTGTATACCTCATGATGTGATAACCGTGTTAAGTTTAGTAACTTTCTTTCATATTACAAGGTTATGATGATATTATTGACTATATTCCCTGTGCTATATCTTCATGACTTATTTATTTCCCCTCTATCTTTTCCACCTATACATCTACCTCCACTCTCCTTGCTATCATTTTATTCTTTTATCTATGAGTCTGTTTTGTTTTGTTTGTTAATTTATGTGTTCTTTTTAGATTTCACATATAAGTGAAATTATATGATACTAGAGGCTGG
Organism: Antrozous pallidus; assembly: GCA_027563665.1. Taxonomy (NCBI): domain Eukaryota; kingdom Metazoa; phylum Chordata; class Mammalia; order Chiroptera; family Vespertilionidae; genus Antrozous; species Antrozous pallidus. Next base: position 68,774,758 of record CM050521.1, read on the forward strand.
GTGCATGAAAATTGTGCACTTGGAGGGGAGGTCCCCCTCAGCCCAGATTGAGAGAGGGCATAGGCCAGGCCAAGGGACCCCACCGGTGCACTATTAGGGCTGGGGAGGGATGCAGGAGGGCTCCAGGGCATGTCAGGCCCATCTCACTCAGTCCCAATCAGCCAGACCCCAGCAACAACCCTACCAATTGGAGCAACTGTCCCTTGGTAATCAGCGCACATCATAGCGAGCAGTTGAGTGGCCTTAGCATATCATTACCATGTTACACTTTGGTTGAATGGATGATAGGATGACCAGACACTTAGCATATTAGCCTTTTATTATAGAGGCTTTGTCGTTCTGTGTCTGACTTATTTCACTTAGCATAAAACCTCTAGGTCCATCCATTTTGTTGCAATTCCAAGATTTCTTTTTCTTTTTTTTTTTACTAAGTAGTATTCCATTGTGTATTAATAACAGGACTTCTTTACCCATTCATCTATTGATGGATACCTAGACTGCGTCCATATATTGGTTATTATAAATAATGCTGCAATGAACATAGGGGTCTATATATCTTTTCAGAATAGTGCTTTACATTTCTTCAGATAAATACCCTTAAGAGGAATTGCTGGATTATATTGACAGTTTTATTTTTAATTTTTTGAGGCAACTCCATGCTGTTTTCCATGCTGGCTATACCAATATACCATCCCATTGGGTACTAAAAGGTTTTCTTTTCTTTACATCCTTACCAACACGTTTGTTGACTTTTTTATATTAGCCATTCAGACAGGTGTGAAGTGATATCACATTGTGGTTTTGATTTGCATTTCTCTGATGATTAGTGATGTGGAGCATCATTTCATATGTCTGTTGGGCACCTGTGTGTATTCTTGAGAAGAAGGTTCTCAGCCCATTTCTTGATTTGATCTTCTCTTATTTTTCTTTCTTTTTTTGCATTGTGTAAGTTTCTTTTAAATTGTATGTACCAACCCTTTATTGGATATATCATTTGTGAATACCTCCCATTCAGTAGGTTGCCTTTTTTCTGTTTTTGAATGGTTTCCTTTGCTCTGCAAAAGCTTTTTAGTTTGATACAGATACATTTATTTTTGCTTTTGCCTGGGGAGACATATCCAAAAAAATATCGCTAAGATTAATGTTAAAGAGTTTACTGCCTATGTTTTCTTCCAGGGTTTTATGGTTTCAGGTCTTACATTGAAGTCTTTAATCCATGGTGACTACCCCAATTTACAATCCCACAAGATGCTCAAGGGTTCCTTTTCTTCACATCTTTACCAACACCTGGTTTGTTGACTTTTTTTTATAAGAGTCAATCAGAAAAGTGTTTGTTATTTTTTTACATTTTTTAAGAAAGTGGTTCAGTTTCATATTTTTGCATGTATCTGTCCAATTTCCAATATGTTTTTTTATTTGTAGTAGTCTTCCTTGAATTATTATGTCATTAATAGCAGTCCCTTCTGAAATATATTTTTCTGTTTTATGTCCACATAGTAAAATTTAGTTCATGGATCATAGCAATGATGTTCTAGAGTTTTGCTCAAAGCAAGATTATGTGTAATTGTTTTTACATTTAGCAGTAAGGCATTTATTTTCTTAATTGGATTTCCATTTATTCCCCAATGTATTCTTAGAACCTAACAAAAACAGATCATTTTCAGTATCACTAAAAAAAAATGAGTAAATTAATGAATGAATGTCAAGTACCATAAAATATTTTGATTAGAAAAAATCACTATCCCACTTACATGACAGTATATATTATTTTGATTTTAAAATAAAAACTTTCAACAAAATCATTATACCATCACTTTACAATAAAACACAATTTCTAGTGTAGGTCACAGGTGATTTTTCTTATTTTCTGCAGAAATGAGTAGGTAATAGAATAGCAACAGTGTTTTCTATGGAGAAAAATTCTAACACATGTTCCTTGGTCCTTAACATCTTCCTGGTGTTTGTTCAAGTTTGGACACAATATGGGAAATGCTCCCAAACAGCTCCTGTCTCAGCCCTCCTGGAGCTGGATTTCTAATGTCATCTTACATTGTCTGCCTTCACCAAGCATTTGTATCATGGAATCTGTCTATTCCATCGTATGTCCGATCAACTTATTCTGAAATTTCACAACTGAATGACCTAGAGACATTAGAAATGGACAGTAGCATTAGTCAAATCTGCCTACATTGAATGTCTGAATATGTGACTAAAAATATGGCCATATTGTTTGGGATAACAGAACATGAGTAATTAATCTGGAAGACACTGTAGACATTATCTAGTTCAGCTCTTACTTTATGGTTAAAGTCATTGAGCCTTAGGAAGCTTAAGACACACCCAACTAATTAGTAGCAGCAGAATCTAAACCATATCTCAAGTCTTGTTTCCAAGATCACATGTCTTGAAATCATTTGTATAAATTGCTACCTTAAATTTTGCAGATGAGTCAAATTGAAAACTCTATTATTATTGTTTTAAAATGCCAAACTAAGCACAAGTTAAATGTAAAATGTTTATCAATTAGTATCCAAAGTGAATCAATTCTTGGGAAAGATAGTGTCAACAAACGGGCAAAATAGCAACCCTTTATTAGGTTATTAAATGCACTTGGCAGTTTTTGTCTTTAATTTGCAATAAGGAAATTTGAGGCAAGAAGGAGTTTGGTGTTTTTAGTTGTTTCTGTTATTTTGCTTAAACTCTCTAAGCTTAAGGAAGTAAAACACACACACACACACACACACACACACACACACACACACACACACACACACAGGAAATATTTTATCAACCACATGTATAAAGTAAGAGAGCAAACAAATACACAGAAAGCTTTACTTAGTAAAAAATTCCAACTGATTAACATAAAGTATAATACTGATTAAATATTGTAAAGGATTGTTTAAAAAGTACTGTTTCTGACTGGCTGCTGGTTCAGTGTTTTAGGCTGTTTCTGAATACCTAATTTAGATGAACACTTCAATGAATAAAAGGACTCATGATTTTGTGAAAATGTGCCAATATTATAATGTAAAACAGTTTTAAATTTGTGTGAATTTAATGACAAATTTCAAGAAATTTATTGCTACTGAAAAAAAGTGATGCTTGTATTTTAATAATGTTATGTTTAGGCCATAAAACTCTTGTTCAGCTTTAGTAACAATGAACTTTGGCTGAGGATGGCTATGTCACTATTTCTATATAGATGTTCTCTCTCAGATTCAAGCACCTAATCCTATGCTAAAAAATGAAAGCAATAATACAAGGTAACCTTTGGTTTGCAGTTACTAATATTTAAAGGAAAATATTTAAGTTCCCTTATAAATTCCACAGACTGCTTCAGTCCTTGTTTGTAACAGAAAATAAATCCTCCAGCTGGTCTGCTAATGCAGATGATAAACTATCACTCAGTCTAATTTGCACTGGAAATAATTATGCAGTCAGCTTTGTATTAATTCATTGTAATCAATTCTTGAACCTGGAAGTTGAAACGTCTTCCCACTGGGATTTCTGCAATAGCTGTTACCCTGTAGCTCTTCCAGACAATTTGCAAAATATGCCGGCAACAGCACCAAGTGTCATGTTAGCGCAGGAGTCAGGAATGATGGAAACATCAATAACATTGAAAATGATACAAAGATAATGATTTTGGGTATATCTATTATAGTAGGTCTCTGTAGCTGTAACAAACATTTTTAGTGGCAAATGTCTACTTAGTTCACAAAACTAGATTTATTTCAGTTTGACATAGAGCGATATTTAATAGTTTCTCATGAAACTAAAATGGGAGTCATCTCTATCTGCCCTGGAGGGAAGGAAACATTCTAACAAGAGAGTGCACTCCAACACTGAAGATCTTAAGTCGTGTCACCTTGAACTCTTTCTGGGTTTCTGTAAGGATTCTATCAAAGACTTAACATGCATTTCATTTTTATTAGGATTATGTGACTCCTGGACACATATAATTGCTAAATTTAGATATGCAGTGAATTGCCAGTTGAGTGCTAAAAACATAGTTTTAAGAGTTAAATCCAAATGATGCTTTAGTCCCAAATACAATGAATTAGATTTTGATACCCAGATTTCATGGTGATTGCAAAAAAAGAATATTGCAACATACTAAATTTAAACTTTCAAAGGCTTTCATTTTACTCAGCATTTTGGAAGTTACCTGGTTTTGCTTCAGCAAAATATTTTTCTTCTTACTCATAATTATCTAATATAACCAGTCTAGTGAGTGTCTATTAAAGTAAATATCATGCTAAATAGATAGATCATGTTACATAATAAAAATAAATAGTTGTAATAGCATAAGGTAAATGAAACAGCTAGATCTCCTGGTAATACCTCACTAATTTCATTCAGGGCAAGAATGAATTAATATTCATTCTTAATTAAAGAGGCTGAATCTTACCTAAAAAAACAAAACTAATTTTCATTGCTTTTCAAAAGTATACAGTAAAATAAACATGACTATTGCCAATCAATGATTATTTATAACTAGCATAAATGAATAAATATAAATGATTTATAAATAGAGTATTTTTAAAATAGATATTTATATAGGCTTCATGTCTATGCTTAGTTTATATATAGACACTATATATGTTATATATTTGTATATATACTAATAATTTTTCTTTAATTCTTACCATAGGTATATACATCTAACTATATTTCTAATATTTTAAATATAATTATACATATTTATATTCATCTGTCTATCTATGTATCTCTATCAATCTAAGTAACCATCTTCTATCTATTCAGCCACTTGAAAAAGTCCTTTATCTATAGTGGCCAAAATAAATTTGATACACAAATCTTTTATGAATAATATTATAAATGTGAACCAGAGGTCACTCTGCTAAAATGATCACAATTCACCGTTTTGAAATGATAATTACTACGGTGAGAATATAATTATTCAGGGTATAACTGACTGGAACATGTGAGTTAACTGAAAAACAAACAAACATCGGAATATAATCAACAAATCAGAGGCAAGTGCATTTTAGCACTTTTAAATGATAAGTACAAAGCTACTCTTTCTATTGACTTTTAATATGTACTTTACTGAGAGCCTGATTTTATCCTCAGCCTTTCTTATTCATTGCTGACCTTTTCCTGTCATTTGATGTTAAATACCAGGCAACAAATGTATCACCAGTGCAACATGGCCTGAAGTACATTGAATATGACCATGAGAAATAGATTTCATTCTTGACTTAGCAGAGACCAAAAAGGTCTTATTTATAAACTTCCTTTATTCCTTCTCATTTTTCTAGTGCATTCATTTACAAACACATAAAATTAGAGATTTTAGCATTTCATTATCACTGAAACCTTTATTTTAATGTTTTATCAGTAAAAGGCAATGACATAGTCTTCTTGATTGTGAAAAACCATTGTCAGGCCAAGTCCCTTCTATGCCTCATATCTTAGGAAACACTAATTTTGAGATTATCTCTAAGGACTTCTATAGAAGGTGATATCTTACTGAGAAGGAATAAATGGCTAAAGTGTCTTTAGTTTTCTGTGTTATGCCTGTAAGGAGCAATGATGAACAAGTAACATAGACATATGAAACAATACAGTTTTAGTATGTTCAACCTGTGATGTAATTATCCATTAATATCCCATGTGTTAATAGATTGATATAATATGAAATAGTTTAATCTCTTATTAAGATTGGAAGATAAATCAGTAGTGGACTTAGTGGACTATGAATCATTACCTTATTAAATAGCATTATTAGAAAATCTAGATATTTCCTCATCTTTACATATGTTGAGACTCTCCCACCTCTCATAGGGAAGAGACAGAATGCTGTAGGGAATAAACATATGACTTTTAGTCTCATTTATTTACAAAAACAACAACCTGCTACAAAAAAAAATGTACTAAGGACTCCTTCATGCTCAGGATTCAAAATGGGAAAACCCAGACGTTTTTACCAGCTCGTAACCAAGCCTCCTTGGTTTTCTTTATTTGGAATGATGGGACTGATCATTTGATTGAGTTGACACATGATATTTACCTATAAAATCTGTTTCAAGACTGATTATGTTGCTAAATAACATGTCAAACTTGAAAAATTAGTTTTTGTTTTCCTTTGTTAATATATATTTTTATTTTTTGGTTTGCAGGCCATGCAATAGTAATCAAAGTTCCCCAACATAGGATAGTGATTTCTACACAATTTATTTCTCAAACACAGCTGCACAGTGGATTCAACCAGGAAAACTTTAAAAAAAATGCCAATATCTGAGTTCTGCCCCCAGATACTATGATGTATTTTGGATGGCAACCTGGGCATTGGGTCTCATCATGTCTTCCCCAGGTGATTATATGGGCAGCAGACTTCGCATCCCTGGGGGAATAAAACTATGATATTCTTATTACAACTCATTGCTGGATGGCCACCCAATTTTTTGTCATTCCATTTACTGAAAAGATGATCTCCTGCTCTGGTGGTGTGGCTCAGTTGGTTGGGCATCATCCCACGCACCAAGAGGTTGCTGATTTGATTCCCAGCGCATGCCTAAATTGAGGACTTGACCCCCAACAGAGGGTATGCAGGAGGCAGCCAATCTATGTTCCACTTTCACATGATGTTTTTCTTCTTATCTCCCTCTCCCTCCTTTCTCTCTAAAAATCAGTAAAAATATATATTTTTTAAATGGTGGTCTCCCTTTCCCTTTCTTCTTTCTCTCGAACTTTCAAAATTTAAATGTGCCTTATCTAACATATCAATTGCTCTGGTACATTTATTCTGTAATTTTTGTAAACAGGTACATCTTTACAAATGTTATAGACAAAGACAGTAACTTTTAGCAGTATTTATTTTTGTTAAAAGAAATTGATGGAATTGAAGGTCAAATTGCCTTCTGATTGCACAGATTAAACAAGAAAGTATTTCATATTTTAGTTTTACGAAACATCTTATTAATTTGAAAAGATCCATACTATTGATAAAGTTCATGATGCAACATATATGTAATAAGAAGACTAAAATATTTATTTTACATATCTACAACATCTTTCTAGACCAACCACAAATTATACAGGAAAATATTTAGGTACATGAAAAAGCTTCATAACATAAAAAAAATTACATTTTGAAAAAAATCACATGTAAGAGCTCATTAAATAATAACATTGACAAATAAATAGTTAATCAACTTTACTTATTAGCTGCTGCCATGCATTTCTGGCATTCCATTCCAAGCAAGGGTCAGCATGCAGGGTATAATTTCATACTATGAGACTGTAAAAAGCTTCAGGGCTTATTTTTTGAAGTGAAATGTCACAAGGTCTTTCACTGTCAAAGGAAGATCACTCATGGCTGCTAAACTGTTCCATGAAGATTGCCAAGAAAAAGAAAAAGCACCCTTCTGAAGTATTATTATAAATACTCAAGGCAACAATTTTTTTTTAACTTTTCAGTTCGGGAGGGATTTCCTGGGTAGGGGGATGGATGGGGGAGTGCAGGGTACCTAAGAAGCCCTTTTCTCTTTTTAAAAAGTGATTATTCAACATATAGTACACTGTGTAAATATATATATATATATGTATAGTATCACCGGTCTTTCAAGAATCATGGGAAATTAAAACTATGGGATGCATGGAATTTAGATACAAATTGCACTCATGGGTGTGTGGTACATCTTGAAAAACGTGTGAAGGAAAAGCTACTCCCAGAGAAGGTCCTGATACTTAAAGAGGACAGCTTGCTGGGTTTGATCAAAGCAGAAAGCATATATTTTCAAGTAAGAAAATAGCAATGGCAGACTTGAGTCTTCCAAGCAATCAGATCTGGAAAGCAGATGGTTACCAGTCAGTCCAGTCTTAGGCCTGAGTTCTAACTCATGCTGTGCTTGCTGGGCCTGCTGGCTCTCTTCCGCTCTCTGTGGTGCTGGCCTGGGTCGGCAGGCGACATGCTCTCGAAGATATGGCTGGACTCGTTGTGCTGCCGAGTGTACCTCTTGCACTTGCAGGCGGTGACCACGGTGACCTTGTAGGTGCGCGTGCTGCCATCTTGGCACTGCAGCTGGATCCTCTGGGTGCGCGTTTTGTCGTTGACACACCTCCACTCCTGGGAGCTCCTCCTGCTCCAGTACTTGGTTCCATAGCCTCCTCCGATCCAGTTGGGGAGCAGCGGCAGGGGCAGGCACTCCCCAGCGCACACCAGCTCCTTCAGGGGGCTGAGGCTGGTGCACTGGCCATCGGAGATGTATTTGGTGGAACGCAGTTCCCGGCAACCCACTTGAACCCGAGCTGCAGGAAACAGAAAAGAAAGTGTGCAGAGAGAGGTATCAGCAAATGGGAGTTTCTTAAAAGAAATCTGCAGTGACAACGATGTTATGCAAGTGAGAGCGAATTGCCCAATAGAAAGAAAGGACCTATTTTATTTCCACAATGCAAACATCTGCCTGGATGGTAGTAGAGACACTTTCATGAAAATGATCCGTTTACATAGCTATATATATTTTTTGGAATAAAGTAAACTAGGCCTTATTTCTGTTCATATATGACACTAGCTAATTGCTCACTTGAGTATTTGAAAATCCCATTTTCTTAGTCTCACTCCCCAGTATGGTTTAAGCAGTTCTTACATTTAAGTGTAAAAAAAAGAGTATATTTTAATGATGGTTTTGCTCGCAGATCATATTTGTTAATGTCTACAATTGCTTTTATTTAACTAATTTTTTAGAAATCTATTGAGAAAATGTGGAAAGCGTTTAAAAACTGTGTACAATGCATATGATCTCTGTAATATTTTGTCTCAGTTATAAAACTTAGCTGCAAAGAATCATAAATACATATGCACAGTATGACATTTTGCATATCAAAATTAATTACTACATTTTAAACAAATTCCCAAGCTATCTTTTAAAAGTACAAATATTAAAATGCTTGAAATGCAAAATGTCACTACAACTCAAAATTTAAAGAATATAAAACCTCCTAAATTAGGAACGTATGGTTGCCATAACAACTTGGCTGCATTTCCATGAATTTTATGGCAGAAACATGCCTAACATGTCTGATTTACAACTGCAAAAGGAACCACCATGCTCTTTTAGCGAATATTGGTCATGGCAAACTTTTTATTTAGTTATTTGAATTTAATAAGAATGTTCTTTAATTGGCTGTCCCTTGTTGCATGCTTTATGTAATTAAAGCAAAAATTAATCTTGAAATATTTGAGGTTTCCCTTCCATTGCTTTGTTAACTAAACTTGAGGAAAATTGCCTGTAATAAGCTTGCCGGGGGGGCGGGGGGGGAGAGAGCAAGGCTTGTTAACCAGAAAAAAATGTTTAAAAGTATTAAAACTGCTGACATTTAAAACACTAAAAATTATCAAGGACATTGAAGTGGCCTTGCCTAGACTTGTGAAGCTAATTTGAAGTAAGTCTTGAACTAGGAGTTCTACTTCATCTCTGTCTCCCAGTATTTCTGAGGCAAGAACTATAACCTAAAGGGATGTGAGAGTTGTGGAAAATGTCCGTATGCATGCATATATACATACAGCTAGAGAGTGTGGGATTAAAAGTAAAGAGTGCAGCAGCTGGCCAGCCAGTGTGCTCTCCTGCCTGCCTCTGCTCCAGCTCACCTCCCGGCAGCTACCTCAGGAATGCACCTGGAAACAGCCGAAGATGATTGTGACTTGCCTGGCTTTTTGTGCCTGTGTGCATACAGATTCAGCATTTTTGCACTGACAGTTCATTGACAATGAATACCCACCACATTGCTCAGTAATCTAATAATTACCAGACATTTCCTGTGAACGCAGAAGCAACCATCGCCATGAAAGTTAAAACACCTTGGGTTTTTTAGACCTTTGCAGTCATATGTGCTTTGACCTTTCAAAGGTCAAAACTACTTTTCACAGTTGAGTTGAGTTGAGGAGGAGGAGCAAAAAAAAAAATGTTGTCTCTCTTAAAACCTGATTATTAGCATGTGAACTCTTCTAAAGGATAGAAGTGAGGAAAAGACATTTAAATCCCTCTAACTAGTGGTCAGTGTGTCAATTAAGCACCCAGAAAAGGGCAAAAATGCTCCCCGTATAATATATTATTGCATTGTTATTATTTTAAAATTTTAAAGGTATAAAAGTATCCCTAGTCTTTCACAGATATCTATGATAACCTGAATTTTGATCAAATTAATAAGAAATTATCTCAGAAAAATATGATTCTCCCACCTGTTTAGTTTTAGCCCTTATTTACATTGATTGTCATCAAAACTTTCAACTATCTCCCTAGACATGTTTTAGAAATTCAGGGTGAGCAATTATTTCCCCCCAGAAAGCGTCTTTTTTCCCTTGTGATTTCTTATTCGTACTTTGGCTAGTTACCTCTATGCACTTTATCAGAAATGCACATGTCCTGAAATAAACAGAAAACAACCTCAATTCAAACTGTCTAGAGCAAGACTTTTTAAAAATTCTTACTGTGCATGATTTAAAGAAGCAACAGTTTAATTCCTGGAAACATTTTTCTCTTTGGATGTTTGATGAAACGTACTAGTAAGTCTGTGCCTGCATTATCAAATCACTGTTTTAGTTATGCTAACTTTATAGAAACAATGTCACTCACTCTACACATGCAGCAGATTACTCCCAGATTATTTAGCAAAATATATATGGTTCTGGTTAGAAAGCGATGAAACACATTTACAGGAATGTGAGCTAAGTTGCTACCAAAAGAGAGAAGACAAAATCCATAGAAGTAAAACATACTTACTGTTGCGATCCAGTCCAGTGTTACTGAAATGCCTGCCTCCATTTCTGGCTTGATTCATCGTGCTGTTGCTGCTGGGGTGTGCTGGAACAGGTTTAACCACATGTGAATAAAGGATTTCTGTGGCATCATTTTTAAAAGCCAAACAGCTTTTCATGAGGATGCAAGCAAGGGAAATGAGATAGAAATGAATGGCAGGAGGAAGCATGGTGAGTAGAGGATTTGCTTGGCTGGAGAGCTAGTTAATTCCTTTTCCCTCTGCTTCTGCACTGTAACTGTGAAATTCCTCCTCAAGGTTCCCTTTATATATCCCTGAGGTTTGGCGTTCATTCAGGTGTAAAGTTGTGTAGAGCTTCAGAGTGAAAACACAGAGAGGGGGTGGGATCCCTACATGACCCTGCAAAAGAATTTTACCAATGGAAGAGGAGACTACAGAAAAGGAGGAGCTTGGTACACAAATTGCCTGAAATTTCCGAGTTGGACTTCATCAGTTGTCTGTGAGCTGCAGCAGCCAGGCACATTCTATAGCAAGTACAGACGTTCCCTCTCTCCCTGCCATTTCCTTTCCCGAATCCAGTTCCCATTTGGGTTTAATTTCAATGAAAACACACTCCTGTTCATTTATTAAAATTTACATTTGCACAGTTGTTCTGCACTCCCCTAAGAGTTTAGATTATTTGGAATAGGGAAGGGGGTTGTCCTAGATAATGAGAGGAATTAAAGCATGTTTAAATATTGTAGAACTTGCCTGAAGCACCTAGTTATATTTTGTTTCTCAAGAAGCAAACCAATATATATATATTTTTTCTTTAAAGTGTAAGGCACAGAGCTAGAATCTGCCCCCTGGACACACTTAAATAATGCAGCTTTGATCTGAATGAACTGCTGTGCAGCTAGGTAAATTATTGCCAGGGGTCTGCACAAAGAATAATGAGCATAGCTCTGTCTGCATTAAAGTAATTAATATCCATTTTCATCTTAAAAATATGTCACAAGCATTAACATTCATAGCACCACTTGGCATTAAAGAAAGTCCATTTCTGACAGGTTCTTGTTTAGCAAATTCAAAATAGTGTTTTGTAGTGTTCCATCTGTATTTACTAAGTATTCTCTTGGTTCTGCTGCCCATGTAAGAAACATTGTACTTTTATGAACTTCTTTATCACACCTGGACCTGTGTTCTATTAATTAATACTAGGCCGCTCTTCTCCATACTTAAAAAAAATCATAAAATTTCATTGTATTTATGGGACACTTAGATTGGAATAATTACATATTCTGAGTGGTTTTTCCAAAGATAAATCCATTTTTCCCTTTGTGAGGCTACTAACAATGACCTTGTAGCATGGATATTTTGCATTGCTCTTCTTTATAAACTTTGTCCATTTTAACCTCTATTCAAATCTACCTATCTATCTATTTATTTATCTATCTATCATCACCTATCTGCATTTTTTCCACAGTAACACTAGACATTTTGGGATAGATAATTCTTTGTTATGTGACACTGTGTGTTTTGCAGCATACCTAGCTTCTACCCACTAGATGCCAGTAGCAACCCCTAGTTGTAACAAAAATGTCTTCAGACCTTCACAATTGTCATGTGGGTAAAAATAACCTGAAGTTGATATTAGTAGAACTACTAATTATCCATCTACCTATCTCACTATAAAAAGAAAGTAGAGTTAAAAACAAGAGACTATTTAATAATACTAAGGAATTACTGTCCTTTTATTTAGGAATAAAATGGCATTGTGGTTTTGTTGAGAAACAATAACTTATTTAGAGTTATATACTGAAATATTGCTAGATGAAATTATATGATGTCTGTAATACACTTTAAAATAACATGGGAGTGGATGGTTAGAGGTACGAGTGGGGCAAGATTGGTTATGGGCTGGATGATGGATATTCTGTTTACTCTTGGGTATGTTTAAAATTGCACATAGTAAACAATTTAAAAACTAGAACAAAAAACAATGTATATATACTGCCTAATAACAATCAGATCCCTACCTGAAGGTTGTATATAGACATTTATTCTAATATCATCCCTAGGAAATAATACATCATTTTATTAAGTACAAATGGAGAATATATGTTAAGCATCCTTTTAAAGTACTAATTATGAAGAATTTCTTATCCTGCTTATCAGAGAACCTGACATAAATTCCATGAAGTGTTTTAATATTAACCATTGAACAGTAGATCCAATGCCTAAAGAAAGTAATAATTTAATCTCTTTCCCATAACTATTTTTTGTGTGTGTGCCAGGAAGGATATTTTAATTTGAAGGTAATTATTAGGTTGGGATAATCACATTGACCAAAGTAACTCATAATTGTTCAATCTTCTCTGCACTAAGTAGTCTGCAGGCTCAGCCTTAGGATACTGCCTTAGACAGAGGACAAATTAGGAATGAAGGCAACGTGATTGGTGCATGTGGACAGGAACAATACTGAGTTCGTAGGCCCAATATATCTGTCAGGACCAAATTAAAACTATGATAAATTAGACATAATCGTAAATTTGATAGTTAACAGTTATCCTGATCAGTTTAAAACTACTTCATTAAGCATAATCACAAACTGTGATACTCTGATAAGATTATGGATATAGATGAATAATATAATTGATTAAGGATGTATTCCCCTGAGCAAGCCATGTTCTTTTCCATGTTTCTCCTTCTTGGAACATTCTTCTCTCACCTTTTCTCATTCCCCCTTTTTTTCCCGTTAAGTCCCATTTTTTGAAGACACCAGGACTGAGAAAACTTTCCTTGCCCTCTACCTCCACAGGTCTAGGTTCAGTACCCCATCCATATGTACCCGAGTGACTAGCTTTGACAGAACTATTTTTATGAATATTGTTGAATAAGTGGATAAATTAATTTAAGAAATATAGAAATAAATCTGTCCTTTTATATATATAAAGATTGGTTAACATTTGTAGTAGGCAATTGTTAAGATGGCCCCTAATAATCCTCTTCTCATGGGATTCACATCCTGGAAGCTATCCTGCTCCCTGCATGTAGGTTGGACCTAGCAACGAACTTGTAATGAATATAATATAGTAAAGTGATGAGATGTGACTTCAGTCTGGCTTGCCTGCCCTAGCTAACTTGCTTTGATGAATCCAAACGGTATGATGTAAGCTTTCCTGTGCAAAGGCCCACATAGCAAGGAACTGGTGTCTCTCACCAACAAAGAATTGAGGCCCTCAGCCGAACAACCTATCTGGATCTGGATTTATCAATAAGCACATGAGAGAAAGCCAATCTCCCCACAGTCAAACCTTCAAATGGGGCTGCAGTCCTGGCTTCCACACCAGCTGCAACTTATGGAGACTTTAAGCCAGAGGCACCAAGAACTAGAATTAATAAATGCTGTTTTAACTAAGTTTGGGGATAATTTGTTATAAGGCCACAGATAATTAATATAACATTATTTGCTTAAAAGTGAATATATAGTATTAATTATGCCATCAATTTGGTGCTAGGGCTTTGAAAGCATCAGGTGCGGTACTATTAAATGTAATGGCTGTACACCTTTCATTCTTTGGACAAGACTTGAAACCTGTTTCCCAGTCCTCAGCTGAGAGTCATCAATGTGTTGCCATTATTATTGATCAAATAATATTACTATTACTACTGGTCTGATATGCACAAGCTGGTAAGTTATTTAAATGCTCGAATTAGTATTGGTTACCATGTGACTCTTGGCCATAGAATCAGAAAATCTGAATTTGAATAGTATTTCTACCATTAATAATCTGTATGAACGTGGATATAGTTCCTGAAACTCTCTAAGTCAGTTTCTTCATCTGTAAGACATAATCAAACTAGAAAAATAAAGAATATTGAAGTCTCTAACCCAAAACCTGGCCCAAAAGAAATATGGAAAATATAATCATTGAATGTGAGTCTAAGAGTACTGTTTCTCATTAGAGTCTTTGAATTTAAAAATGAATTTGGAGAGATTTAAGAAATCTAAACAAATACAATTACCTATTTAAGGTGGGTAACAAAATGTTGAGAGAAAAGAGATTGTTCAGCCTGATTAAATATGAGATAATGTGTCCTTTTATTTAAAAAATATATCCTTACCAATTGTTCTTTATATTTGATAGAAAAAGAATCAGAATAGGGTAAATATAAGCAAAATATATTTATTGAATGCGATGTTGAACCACATCTGCTTCTCTATGGATTTAAACTATTTTCAGAAAGATCCAGTTAATAAGATAAAACTCGTAACTAGAAAAGTAATTCATTATCATTATAGATCAAAAGAAAAATACTAATAATCTTCATGCATAACACTGTAGAATCTTCATGCATCAAAATTCTTAAAAAGAGGATGGATTAACATCTTTAATACATTTTATTGTTTTCATTCAACATGTGGTAAGCCCAGTGTTTGTCAGAGCTGTTGTCCAGGAACTGACAAGCTTACCGAGACATGGGCCTGCCCTCTTCCCTTTAGAATTTCTCTAAAGGAACTCCCTCTAACCTGACCTCCCTTCCTGATTTTCTTCTCCCTCACCACCTTTATTAGTTGTGTTTGTTTGTTTGTTTGTTTGTTTTTTGTTTAAATGCTTATTAGCTTTATTTGTAGAATCAATGTTCTCTTTATTGAAAGCTGCCTTAACGGATAACAGTAATTGCGATAATGCTGCTTATAATGCCCTGTGTAACCTGATATAAAACCCAAGTGGAGATTCCAAACCCAGTTGATATATTTCTAGATAGAGCTTCATTTTAGCACCACTGGCATTTTGGGCCAGATAATCCTTCTTGTGGGAGCGGTCATGTCTGATGTAGAACATTTAGCAGCATCTGTGGGCTCTACCCACTAAGCGTCAATAGCAGCTCCCTCACCCAGTGATGTCCTCTGTGTGCAAAATCATCCTGGGTTATAAATTCTTGGTTTAGGCAAATTCTCCAGTAAATTCCTAAAAATGCCAGGAAATTGCTATGAAGGAAAACCTCACGTGCAAGCTCTCGGGAGCAGGTTAGGGCAGCAGGGAAGGGGTTTTTATCTGATTGCACCAACAAGGAAGAGTAGTCAGTTGTCCTTTTCACTGACATTTGTTACCGTGTGCAGTAGGAATTGATGTCCTCACGCTGCATATTCATCCCACGCAAGTTCCTACACGAAATTAGACCAAGGCTGGCAGCATATTACATATCCTGTCTCCACTGGTGGGTGGGAGCTGGAGTTAGTTTTGTTCCACAAGCCTGAGAGTTGTTCTAAAAACCATGTTTCACTTGGGAGCTTGTTAAGGCAGTACATTCTGGGCCTGACATCAGACCTGAGTCAGAGTTCCCTGGTGGAACCCAGGAGCCTGAGTTTTCATAAGCTCTCCACATCACCCTTATGCTTGCTAACCTTGGAGATGCAAGGTTCTAGAACACACATGAGCCCTCCTGTGGCCTGTTCCGTAGTCTCCACTACAGTTGCCTAATCTATTTAACTGGGCCTCTGCTCCAGATTCTTCTAGTTTGCGCAATCAGATGAGAGCCCTAAAGCTCAGCCCAATTGGCCAAAACCCAAACCAATTTCCTTTTCCCATATGCATCTCCCCTAGGGACGGGATGCTCTCAGTGTCCCCTAGAGAATGATGAATGCTTTGTTCCACAGAAATGGCAACAGCAATGCCTACAGTGTCATCATCACTCCCTGGAAATTTGGGCAGCCATATCTGATATCATTGTTGACTCAGATTTAGGCAAAATACTTTGGATCCCTGTGGTTTTGGTTGTTTCCATCTTCAGGAGCATCCCATAACCAAGTGAGGCTCCTAGCACTGGCAACACCCAGTCTTGCTTTATGATTTCCTGAAGAGTCTCTTACTCTAGTACCTGTGGGTTTCATCACCAAGCCTAAGTTGATTATGAGTTTATATCTCCAATAGAGACTTAACAGTTTGCAATTCCTTGGTATGTCAGAAAACTGGAGAAAAATAATTTAGCAGAGGATTTGGCCCAACAATGCCACAGTCTTGTCTGGGAAATAAAGTTGTTGGCGAAATTTCTAATTACACTTCTTATCTTTTTAGTGAACTGATTTGCATCTAAGTTATATGCAGAATGAAGCTATCATAGAAGGGGTCCTGTAGCAACCATATAGTTGGAGAAAAGGAGGTGTGATAGGAAACATGGGAATCAAATTTGACTATATTGATTGGATAGGTAGATTGGAGCATAGCATTGATTACAAGCTTGCTTTGTAGGTTTAGAAATTTGGACATAATTTGGTAGAGTTTGGAAAGTCATTGAAGGTTCTATATGTGTATGTGTGTGTTTATTTTTATTTTCCCAAAGTGAAAACACTATGTAACTTGTACTCAGGTAAAGGAATAGAAAATTTCCAGCACTCAAAAGTTTCCTTCCCGTCCTTTCTAGAAATCATTTCCTTCTTCCTCCCTAAAATAAACTAGTATTCTGATTTCTGACACCAGTTGTTTTGTCTGTTTTAGAATTTGATAGAAAAATGACTTTTTTATACTATTGCATTCATGGACACCCACAACTTTTTAGAGGGTCTAGATCAGATTGATTTTGGCTTTTGCCTATTATGAATAATGCTGCTATAAACATTCTTGTACCTGTCTTCTGATGTATATGACATACATTTTTATATATATACCTAGTTGTGAAATTAACAGGTTATACGATGTGTATATGTTTAGCTTTAGTAGATAATATCAAAGAGTATTCCAAAGTGATTTTATTAAATGAAATTTCCACTGGCCCTGACCAATTTTGAACAGGGGAAGAACATGACCCACACTATGTTTCAGGACACTGCATCTGCAATGTATGAGATTATTTAGGTGTAGTTGTGCTGGAACATAGGGAGGGGGGACATGTTGCAAGAGCTCAGGTGAAAGATAGTAAGCACCCACTCGGCATGGCTCAGTGGTTAAGTGTTGACCTATAAACCTGGAGGTCATGGTTTGATTTTCAGTCAGGGCACATGCCTGGAGTATGGGCTTGATCCCCAGTGTGGGGTGTGCAACAGAAAGTCTATCAATGATTCTCTCTCATCATTGATGTTTTCTCTCTCTCTCCCTCTTCCTTCCTCTCTGAAATCAATAAAAATATTTTTTAAAGAAAAATAGTAAGAACTTCAAGGAGAGAGACTACACTAAGACACAGATTCTATATACTGTGGCAGTAGCCTGGCAGTTGTCTGAAAATGAAGGCAGAAGTAAAAATAAAGTTCTAAAGCTGGATGCCTGGGGAGACTGAGGTGTCAGGACACCAGGATTGGCAGAGTTTAGAGTTGAGTAATGCGTTTAGACTGTGTTAGAATGAGGTGCTGGTGGGCATCTAAGAGAACATGTCTAAGAAATAGCTGGAATCAGAACTCAAAAATTTGTCCAACAACTGGCAGCAATTTTATTAACATGCTTTCTTATGACATTACTAGTGATTAGGTGCACAAAATCTGTGCACATTAAAAGGAGATTAGAGGAAATAATTTAATATTGCTATTTACCCTTTCTCTATAATAGAAATGTCAGAGATGAAAGAAAATTGGTAAAATGTATATGAAAACCTTCCTCCAGAGTCTAGGGTACACCATGGGACCCAGAGTCAAGTCCCCACCCACCCACATGCACCCACATGAACCCCAGCTGCCCCCCCCCATTGGGCTAGATCCAGACCTGGCCAGTCCCACCCTTGTCAAGCCCTGCTGGTGGGGGACATGGCCTGAGATCCCTGTCAAGCCCTGCTGGTGGGGGGCATGGCCTGAGATCCCCTGTCAAGCCCTGCTGGGTAGGGGGCATGGCCTGAGGTCCCACATCAAGCCCTGCTGGGCAGGGACACGGCCTGAGTTCCCTGACCCATCACTGGGGGTAAACCTTGAGGTCCCCTGTCAAGCCCCACTGTAGGAGGTGTATAGCCTGAGGTCCCCTGTCAAGCCCCACCTGATGGGGGCATGGCCTGAGGTTCCCCAGCCTGGCACTGGGGTGGGGGGAGCAGCCTGAAGTCCCCTAGCTCAGCACCAGGATAGGAAGCTCACCCTGAGGTACCCCGTCAAACCCCACCTGGTGAGGGGCATGGCCTCAGGTCCCCTGGCCTGGCACTGGGGTGGGGGTGCTGCCTGAGGTCTCCCAATTTGATGTCAGGGTGGGGGGCATGGCCTGAGGTCCCCTGTCAAGCCCCACAGGTGTGGGGGAGGGTACAAAATGCATTTAGTACCCTCAGGTCCCTGCTGATTGCTTATTAAGGCTCCTTATGGCAATTTGGCCTCAGCTGTGGGTACAGCCATCTTTGTGATGGAGCGATGGCCAATTAGCATATTCCCTCTTTATTAGATAGGATAATGATATCACTTGTTTTAGAAAGTTGTTGTCAAATAACACTAAGAGTTTCATGTGCATGTTCTCTTATCTAATTGTGCCCCTAGATTTTTAAAAATATAACTCCCTACTCAAGTAATTCCCAAATAGTATGCATAATTGTATACATATATTTGTACAGTCTTGTAAAATGTATTCCCTGCATTTTATGTGGATATAAATAAGCAATATCTCTCAACATCTCTTCTTTTATTAGCCATATAGTCATTAGCTCTGTTCGAGTTTTCTTCATTGTCTCAACTACCATCATAACATTCTTAACTGTTCTCTTGCCTTCCATTCTTATCACGCTAAAGGTCTCTCTGTAATTAGACACAAAATGACCTCTTCAAAATGCTTGTCTAACGTTACATTTTAAAATGTCAGTTGTTCCTTTTACTTGTAGAATGAATATCTTCATGAGCAAGCTACCCTCATTTCTTGCTACTCTCTTACTTATATATCATGCTGCTATAGTAGATTTTCATGCTCACAATTTGACTTACTGCTTTTTATGCCTTTTATTCCTGTGATTGTTCTTTTCATAATTCAAAGTTCTGCACTTTGAAGTCTTTCTGTAATATATAGATTTAATTAATGAAACAATGAGAAACAAGGAAAATGACAATGGGGCAAAGGAAGCTTTTCTGAACATGACATTTTTAAATGACATGTTCAGATAAGCATTAAGTTATTCTGTAACATGTTCTATGGTTTAAAATAATAAAAATACATTTAGTTTAATTTCAATAAAATTGTATGATTTATATTTCCAGCCCTTATATAAAGAAAAATGCATTTAGTACCAGTAAAACAATTTAATATATAACAAAATGAAGTATAAAATAATAGAAGAAATAATATATTTAGATTTTCAGGATAGAATATTTACTTAATTTCTGAAGCATGAAAAAGAATACTGCTTTAAATTTTCAAATTTTTCTGAACAATATCCTTCTTAATGCTCTCATGGTATTAACAAGAAAATTAACATGATTAATTAATAGTTCTTAAGTTTATTTAAAATGTATTGAACAAATACAAAACTGATGTAATTATGGAATTATTATCACATGATCAGATATCTACTTTTTAAAATAAACTAAGGTTGTAAAATTGTGAAAATAAAATATACATGTTGTGAAAATTGTCTATAATTTTTAAACAGAAATACAAAATCCACCCTTTCCACCCCTCCTGCAACCTCATTCTTTAGAGGTAATCAATTAAAATCTTTTGGGATGTTTTTCAACATTGTCTGCATTTACAAGCACGTTTAGGTATACACATATATATTTTTTAAAAACTTATACAGACTAGATCATATATATATATATATATACACACACACACACACACACACACACACACATATATATATATATGTATTATTTCTCAAATTACACTTTATACCTAATGACCTACCTTGGACATTTTTTATATCAACATGTACATATTTACCTCATTGATTTCAATGAGTTGTATGGGTGTGACATACACTCCTCATGCAGTTCTCTATTGATGGATTATAAAGCAAATTCTCTCCTTTATAAATGTTTCAGGATACTTGTTTTGAGAAATTATGTTTATAGCCCCCTGATTTCACCTCTTCCTTCATCCAAGTAGTTAAGGAGGAAATAAAATTGGAATGAAGCGTGTGTGCTTATGAAAGATCAGAAGCCAAGCCCTATTCCCTGATAGTCTCTTAGACAGGTGGCCAGACTTCAGAAAGGCATGATAACCACATTCTTTAGAGATTCTGATAAGACAGGCAATCAGAAATGGATAGCTCAGGAGTAACCAGTGAGGATTGATTGCTGATGTTCAGTGCCCAGAGGATGATCAGTCTCTTGGACCTATGCAAGAAACTTTACAATGTCCTTGATAAGGGGCAAGGGAAGGAGAGGAAAGAAAATGAGGACCAGGGCTTGTAGACAGCACCTGGGAAGGCACATGGGCATTCCTTAATTATTGTCAGCTGAACCCAGTGGCATGGGCAAAGCCACGCCCTGGGAACACGCCTTGTCAAAAGGGCAAGAGTGTTCTCAACTTGACCTTCATTTCAGCCCATGGTGTGTGGAAGTAGTTTTGATATCTAAATTCAGCCTAGCACCAGGAATGCTCAAGGCCTACTCAAGAATGCAAATAATCTCTTTTTGTGTTGAACTTTTGATGAAACTTCCTGGTATTTGGGATATAAAATAAACTTGTTGGATTGGCTCTGGGTCCCTGTCTCTCCATCATGGAAGAAGGTAGTCCCACCCTGTCCCAGCTTTTTCCCTCTATCTCTGTGTCTTGTCTCTTCCTTTTATTTCTCAATCCCCAGCTGCCCCTACTCAGGAACTGGACCCGCTCTCTAGCCACACTGGATGCAGAAAGAGAGAAATACCTACACGAGTTGTAAATTAAATTGCTTTAAAAATATAAAGAAATGCAATGTATATTTTGTGCCCATCTAAGCTTCTAGACTAGAATTCATACCATATTTATAAACATTTGCAGTTTCTAAGATACCAAGTTATTTTATATCCTGATATAAAATTGTACTTTACTTTTAGAGCTTTTTTTATACATAAAAGAATAGATTTTTTTCAATGATTAAAGAGAAAATTTCCATTTAAAATAGTATTCTTTTATCTTGACATAGTTATATGTGCAATTTTGTGATCCCCATTGGTTCTTTTTAAATACAATTCCAACAAAAATTAATCATGCTTTTACTACAGTCTTAAGTTGTTAAGGATTTATTATACCACTTTGATTTTATACTGACATCAAACATAGTTTGAAACGTAATATGAAGAGTCAAGATTTAATAGTTTATTTTGAAAAGAAAAAAAATAAGAGAAGCAATGCCTGCATTAGAACCATTATGTTTTATTTTGCATTGCTTTTACCTTTAATTGGTACTTTTGCGATCTTTATTGAAGGCTTTAGCCTGGTTTAAGGTTGGCAAAAGATTAAGTCAATTAAAAATCTCAGGGAGGCAATTTAACCACTATTCTCTGATTAAGAAGCATTGATTAAAATTGCTTTCAACAAAGAAAGACAGAGTGGGTCCTTAAAATGTCTTATGGCTTAGAATTTTATGTCAACTAACAGTTTAGACTGTCTTCAGGCCTAATTCTCCAGCATGTTTATATAGCAGTTGGGGGTTGTTGGCCCGACGAGTGCTTGGGGAGGCAGGAGTCCACTGACAAACAGCCAAAGAAGAACTTAAAACAGGCTGGGGAAGGTTCATTCCTGCCAGGACATTGCGAGCTGTTTAGTGACCATCTAAATGTTCTGCTAGTTTTGTTGCCATACTTGGTAGTCCCGGTAATCTGGCTAGCCTAAGAAGTTGAGCAAAACAAAATACAACTGTGCAGAGCCACGCCCTAGAGTCACTGTCTCCAAATACCACGCGAGTCCAAGGCTGAAGCACTTGAAAAGCTTGTATCCCTGCCGATCAAATCTTTATAAGATTGAGCCTGTAAAGACAACCCTTAAGCGCATAATGTCATTTACAGTACTGTTTCAGCACTGTTTCACCTTTTCAATTACATAGGTGGCTAATGCACATGGTAATTATAGTTCCTTAAAATTTATTCACTCTCAAGCAGATCAGCCCAGAAATGTTGGCACAGTGTCAGGGTTCCTTAACAACTGCTTGCCAAACCACCCTTTGATCCAGTGAAATCATCATATGATTCAAAACAAGGCCTACAGCCCTTCAAGAATTCACATCTTTAAATCCTCATCTTCTTAGTCGCACAACCTCCCAATGCTCGACCTAAAAACTGACTTTTCCTTATCAATGCCAAGGGAGGATTTATTTCCCCTGTGGGGTTTATATCATGCTTCCTTTGTTCCCCTTCATTTATTCACCATTTCTAACTAACACATATTGAGTGCTTATTACGTACTAGAGATTGTGGCTTGTCCTGGAGTGATAGAAGTAAACTAGCTCTTCCAAGTTCACCGCATAACGTGGAGACAGTTAAAAAGATAATTACAATATAGTGTTGTAGGGCAGGGCGGGAGGAAAAAAGTAGGGCTCAAAGCCACTGGTGGAGGCCAGAAAGATTCCCGGTAGAGGTGAATTCTGAGGAGAGCATTAAGGATAACTAGAAATAGGCAGATGGTATACGCAGGAAGGTTGGGGTGTTCTAGACAGAAGAAATGGTGTGTGCACTGAGGTCTGGCAGTGGGAGAAAGAAAGCATGGCGTGTATGAGAAGATGTTCTGCTAGCCTTGGGATGGCTCTCATGGCGTAGCGAGAAAAGAGGAGGGAGAACTAGCACTGTGAGAGTCTGAGTTGTCATATCTTACCGTGCTAAGGAGTTTGAATTTTATTCTAAAATCTCTGCTGGCAATGACAGTTTCTTCCTGCCTTTTCAATGTTTAATATTTTGTTTCCATCTTATATTGTTACTAGTGGCCCAGTGCATGGGTTTTTGCACATTGAAAGGAAATTCATTAGAAGGCGGCCGGGGAGGCTGCCCTGGGTCAAACAGGCTGGACACACTCTGGAGCCAACCTCCCTCATTTCCTCCCCGGCCGGCCGTACCTAGGGCTGCATTACAGCTCGAAGGGGCGCCGGTGGAGTGAGGGGGATCCCTCCAGCAGGTGGGATCCCTTGGCCTGGCCTGTGGAGATGGGGCTGAAACCAGATCTCTGACATATCCCGAGGGGTCTTGGATTATGAGAGGGCAGTTCTCAGGTGACACACCCCAGAATTGGGCTCCCTTGTCTCTGGTTCCAGGGCCATCGTCCAAGAACTGCCAATGCCAAGTCACCACTTGCTTTGAGCATCTGCCCCCCTGGTGGTCAGTGTACATCATAGGTATTGGTCAGATAGTCGCTTAGCTTTATATCTATATAAATTTATTTTTCTAGCTTAAACTGTGCTCCAGTGTTAGTTGATAGCAGTGATGATGGACAGTTTTATATTGTTTCTGACTTAACCGATAGTGAGTTTAGCACTTTTAACTTTGATGTCTGTAGTTGTATATCAGATAGATAATTTTTAGTTATCTCTAATTCTGTGATAATTTAAATACACTGAAGCAAACATCTTTGTGTATAAATACTTGGATTCTTATTATTTCCTTCAAAAAGATCCCATGATGTTTGATCCATGATGCCAAATTGTTTCCAGAGTTTCCTGTATAAATTTAAACCTGCAGTGAGAAGTCTCACTTTTATCAGTATTTAGTATTGACAGATTTTAAGATCCCAGAAATTTAATTGATAAAGAATATTTTGAGACTTAACAGGTAAGAAACACTATATACAGGGTGTATACACTCTTTAACAGCTGATAGCTCAATTCCAAAAATGAAATGTTATTTCAATAAACACTGCTTTTATAATTATTCAACTTTTTTGTGTATACATTTTTGGACAGCCTCTATTTTAATTTCTTTGCCTATTATTGCATTTGTTTCTTTTTCTATTTATTAATTGGTGATTAGATTTGTCCTATAAGTTGTTCTATATTTTTATTTAGTTGTGAGTTCTGAAAATATAATACAGATAATGATTTTTTTATTATTGTTTTGCTCATTTTAGCACATTTGGGAATACCAGTTGCTCTTCAAAAATATTCTATTTTATAATCTTCAGCAATATGTGAAAGTTTCCATTTCTTTCTCCCCATTCCAAATCTGGAAAGAATAATGTTTATTGAATTGCCAATTCAATAGGTGAAAATTTTATATAGTAAATATTTATTTTCATTTCTAAGATTGTTAATGAGAGCATTTTTTATTTTTATCATCAGATTTTTTTCTTTTTTTATTAGTTGCTTCCTCATTTTTAAATTGCATTTACATTATTTTATGTATTTGTAAGAGCTGTTTACCTATAAAGTTATTAATGCTTTATCATAAATAGGAAGTATTTTTTTTATTTGATTTGCCATTTCACTATGCTGATGACTTTGTTGTACTAAGCATCTCTTGTGCTCCACCTCAAGTCCTCTGGCCTCACCTCTGACTGTAGCCATGAGGTCTGGGAGCAATGGAGCTTCTTCCTTATTCTTTCAAGTGCATATTCTAAGTCTTCTCAGAACATCCCAAGGTGTAGAGTAGCCCAATGCACCATGAGTGGCCAACTGGATAATGTATCTCTGTATTGACTTTGTCTGCTAATTTATTTAATCCTTCTGTTACTCATGCCTGCTGTCTGGGATCACATTTTCAAATAAACAACACACACGTGGATCTTTGTCTTAGGCTCCTCTTTGAGACTCAGTCATACATGCTTTTCACATGTAAAGATTGTCTATGTCTGTGTGTGGGCATGGGTATGTATTATCATATACCTAATTTATTTTATGGTTGCTGACTATATCTTCATGCTTATAAAGCCTTCCTCTATCACCAGAGTCATATAAATGTATATATTCTTTTGAGTCTTTTTCTTATTTTCTTTAATATAAAATTTATTTGGTATAGGGTACAAATTAGTAATATTTTTAATTTACCCCAAATAATTTAAAGTAAACTTTTAAGTGAACTCTACTGAATATATAGTCTTTTCTCACTGATTTTCTCTCAACATTTTAGAGTTTCAGGAGAATTATAGGTTATACAAGAGAGTAAGCCTCTTACTCTTATCTTTTCACACATCCTATCTAATAAAGAGGGAGTATGCTAATTGACACACCATTGCAAAGATGGCAGTGCCCACAGTCAATAAGGAGGGAATATGCTAATTGACTGCCATGCCTTCAAAGACGGCAGTGCCCACAGCCACAAGATGGTGATGCCCAGACCCCTCAGTCCCACTGGGGAGGCAGGCATGTGACAAGGCCTTGCCACGTGCCTGCCTCCAGAGTCCCCTAGTCCCCTCAGCCCACCAGCTGCCCAGGCTGGCCCTAGGTGCAGGAAAGCCCAGCCCCCCAACCACCCAGGGCCTCCTGAGGGTCAAGTAACCAGGGCCGGTTGAGGCTTATACTGCTGGCAGTGGCTGCAGCAGAGTTGTGATGGGGCATCGTCTTCGCCTGATCCCCTGGTCACCTCCTGCCCCTAAGGACTCCCACACTGTGAGAGGGGGCAGGCCAGGCTGAGGGACAACTCCTCCAGTGCATGAATTTTCATGCACCGGGCCTCTAGTACCATAATTATGTCCACGGACAGGAGTAGATGCGTTATTGTAGATGCTTTCTTGTTGGCTTTCTAACTGGACTCTGATACTGGTGACAATCCACAGAGAGTAAACTGCCCAACTCTAGCCTTACCCTAAGTCTTAAATATTTGTGGTTTGTATCCTCATTTTGGAATAACTTATATCAACAATCTGCTTCCACTTATGGACAGTTTTATTAACATGAAATTATCCAGGTTGTTGTTTTTTAAACAAGTCTAATTATCAGCAAGGCCACAGTCCTATGAAAGTGAACTGTAAGAATAGACAGCACCCTAGTATTGCCTTCATCTTCTGAGTATCTAAAAGAAAATAAAAACACAAAAAAACTGTTGCCATACAATCATGTACTAAATATTTATGTATACAGAGGTTGTTTCTGGTGTTCAGATCTGTGTGACTGAGTTTTCAATCTACACCTATGACACTACCACCAGGCCTTATTAATGAGGCTTTTAAAATGTTTTCATACCTGCCAGAGTAAATCCCTCATTATTCTTCCTTTTCAAAAGTTTGTTGGCTCTCCTTGTTTGCTTATTCTTCCAGTTGAACTTTAAAAACACTTTGTTAAGTTCTTCCAAAAATGTGGCAGACACAGAAATACATCACCAGGATGCCCTTGCGAGGCACGGCATGTTGCTCAGCTGCGAGGACTGCGTAGACACATTCCAGCTGTCAGGTCCTCTGGAGTCTCACTCTTCCAGAGGCCATTTCCACTAGGCAACTGAGAGAGGTGGTGATGAGAAATCAGTCCTCTCGGCGGGCCCGGGAGGACTCCAGGGGGCAACCAGCTCCCAGATGGTTGGCTGAGGCTTCGCTGCAGTCACATCTCAATTCTTTTGTTCTCAGGCCTGCTACTTTCCCCTTCTTTCCTTCACAAGACATCAATCCTTCACAAAGGTTTGTTACTCTGAATTCCAGCTCAATGTCTCTCTCTCTCTGAAGCACGCAACCTACAACAAATTTAATTGCAATTGAGTGCCAAATCTGCCGATTAACTGTGCCGACTGAGTCTCCTTTAGTACTCAGTTTTCCATTTGGAAACATGAGATGTTTCCAAATTTATTCAAGTCTTCTTATATATATGTTTCTACAAAACTCTCTTCATATGGGGTTTACGGTTTTCATTTTAAGGTTTGTCCTGGTTCTCATATTTATTGTTATTATTTCTTTCTACACTATGAATAGAGAGCCCTTTATTATATTTCCTATGTTACCCATGGCTATAAATTAATTTATAGCCGAAACCAGTTTGGCCCAGTGGATAGAGCATCAGCCTGCGGACTGAAGGGTTCCAGGTTTGATTCTGGTCGAGGGCATGTACCTTGGTTATGGGCAAATCCCCAGTAGGGGGTGTGCAAGAGGCAGCTGATCGATGTTTCTCTCTCATTGATGTTTCTGACTTTCTATCCCTCTCCCTTCCTCTCTGTAAAAAAATCAATAAAATATATTTAAAAAATAATATTATAACTTTACTAAAGTAACTTTATTAAATTCACTTATGAAATATGCTTATTTAAAACATAGTATACATTTTTCCTGGCATGCTTCCTCTATTCATCCATTATAATTTTTATCTGGCTTAATGCAATTAAAAGCATATATCAAAAAGATTTCATTCCAGTTTTCCATATTTTTAAGAGTGATATCAAAGTAATAGCATCTATTGAGTGCCTCTAATGTATCTGGCAGTGGTAGTTAAATGGACCTACAGTCCTCACAGCCACCATATAAGATTACATTATAACTTATGCTTTTTAAAAATGTATCTTTATTGTTGAAAGTATTACAGATGTTCCTTTTCCTCCCCCATTGACCTCCTCCATTCTACACCTATCCCCACCCCCAGGCCTACTGCACTATTGTCTGTGTCCATAGGTTATGCATATATACATATAAGTCCTTTGTTATGCTTTTAAAAGAATGCATGTAACTTACTCATTAGCAGCTGCTAGCAAGTTACTGAACCAGAAGTCAAACCTAGGATGACTTAAGTCTAAAGTATAACAATCTAAAGACTTTTTCCCAAGGCAACATAACCAAATCAAGCCTTCCTGAGTGTGCTTTTACCTTTGTCATATATAAACTAGAGGCCCGGTCTCAACCGGGCCTGTGCCTGCTCGAAATCCGGAACCCCCTTGGGGGATGTCAGACTGCTGGTTTCTGCCTGCCTGGTTTGCAGAAACCAGGCCAAAACTGGCAGTACGACATCCCCTGAGGGATATCGTAGTGCACAAAGGGGCAGGTAGCCAGGGAGGAGCCCAAGCCCGGGCTGGGCATCATGCTGCACCTGCTGCCGCCTCTAGGTAGTGCGCTGCCATGGCTGGCATGCGTCAGTCAGCTGAGCAATGTTCCCACTATGGGAGTGCACTGACCCCAGGGTAGTCAGTGCACATCATAGCGACTAGTCAAATGGGCATTTGGTCACTTAGGCTTTTACATATATATGGATAGTTAAAGATTTGCTAAATATGTATTTCAATTTAATAATATATGTATATTTAAACTTCAACACACATATACACCACACATATACATAGAGGGTTCCTAACTTACGATTTTCAACTTATGATGGTGTGAAAGTGATACATCCTATATAATAAAAGCCTAATATGTTAACTGTCCAGTTGGCCGGTTGGCCATTCAACCAATCAAAGAGTAATATGCTAATGTATGCTAAGGCTGCTCAACTGCTCACTATGATGTGCAATGACCACCAGGGGGTCAGATGCCCCAACCAGTAGGTTAGCTTGCTGCTGAGATCTGACCAATCGGGACTGAGCGAGAAAGGCTGGCCACATCCTGGAGCCCTTTTAAGGTCCCTCCCCGACTAGCAGCCTCTCATGTCCCTCCTGGCCCTGATCATCCACTGCGGGGCGAGGGGGATGTCACTTGGCGTGGCCTGCACCCTCTTGCAATCCAGGACCCATCAGGGGATGTCAGAGAGCCAGTATTGGCCTAACAGGCCAGGCTCAGGAACCCCACTGGTGCATGAATTTATGCACCAGGCCTCTAAGTGTACATAATAAATTGCATGAAATATTTAACACTTTGTTATAAAATAGGCTTTGTGTTAGATGACATTGCCCAATTATAGGCTAAGGTATGTGTTCTGAGCATATTTAAAGTAGGGCAGGCTAAGCTATGATGTCCAGTAGTTTAGATGTACTAAATGCATTTTTGACTAACAGTATTTTCAACTTACGATGGGTTTATTGGAACATAAGCCCAGAAGAATCAGTATATATAAAACTTCATGAGTAATTTCCAAATGCATATTTTTATATAGCATTCAAACAGAAATGTATACACTGAAAAGTTAAATTTCACCTTTACCTTACTCCCTTCCAAATGCTTGCCCTTCCCCAGAAGTAACTGCTAAATATTTCCTTCTTGCTTTAATTTAGTTCACTGGAAATTTAATGGGTTCTTACCATATTTTTGTCTTCAAAAGCATCCTATCTTGTTCATTATTTCATTATAATAAAGATTTGGCTCTATGTATTATACCAAAATCACAGGGACTTGTATAAAATTGACTTTTATTCTCCTACCTTAAACAACACAATATGAAATGTACACATCACTTCTGCTCATACCTCATTGTTTTAAAAATCTAGTCACATGGCCACATCTAGCTTCAAGAAGATTGGGAATTTAATCTGGGCCAGCATGAGCCCATGTGTTTTTTGTTGTTTTTTTCCCCGAGGATGAAGGGAGAATTAGTGGAGTGTGACAAGCTGTGCTCAGTAACCTCACAACTTAATTTAGAAAAGCATCCAGTTACTTTTCCAGTGAAGCTACCTTTGTTTTTAAATACTTGCTCTAATCCCTTAACTTTTTTTTTTACTTGAATTGAAAGTGTTACTAAGGCAAAACAGGAAATCTAGTTTTGTGAAGTTTCTTTACCTAAATCTATTGGCCATTATGAGCTGGGTCAACAACTTCATTATAATGGTCACAGTAACTTACTCAAAGTCATTCACCCTACCAAATATTTATTGAGCAATAAATTCTTACATCAGTTCTGAAAAATACTCCAAAAATAAAGTAACAAAGTCAACTCCCAATAGTGTTTATATTCATCATATGATTTCATCCAAATCATCTGAACTGATAAATATTAATGAAACATAGAAACCAGTTTACCAATTTCTTTTCTATCCTGAAGAATTGTATATTTCTGGCTTAATCTAACATTTTGTCATAGGATTCAGAATATAAGGTTTTTACTTTTACAATAGTGAAATGAAACAAAAATAATAATATTCCAACAATCCTGCAGCCAAGAAATTCTTCACATAATTTATTTGAGTAACACATCTGGTGGAAATATGTTGCACATCAAAATTAAGCTGTCTTAAAAGTTAAAGAGCAAATTTTACTTGAAAGAATAATTTGAGGTTAAAATAGAATGAGCAATGAGTTTGGAAATGAATTCAAGAATATGGACACCCTGTTATCATGATGAATTTATACATTCAACCCTGACTATTTGAGAGGATATATTCTTTTGTTGTTCCTATCCTCACCCAAGGATATTTTTCCATTGATTTTCAGAGAGAGCAGAAAAGAAAGAGGGGTTGGAGGGGGGTGAGAGATAGAGACAGAGATCTGAGAGAGATCTCAGATGGATTGGTTGTCTCCTGTACATGCCCATACAGAGGCCCGGTATAAAACCTGCAACCTTTGGTGTGCGGGCCAACACTCCAACCATTTAGCAATACGGGCCAGGGCTGAGGTAGCATATTCTTGATCCTAGTTCAGCTCATGTATATTGAGGGTATATATTGATGAGAGGTCCCATAGATTGTCCTTGGGAACTTGAGTAGTAAAGTACATTTCTCTATCAAGTTGAGTTTATAGAATAACACAGTTAGGCTCCTGAAAATTTTTCTAACAGAGATTTTTATTGTTGTTCTGGCTCATCATTATGCAATATATTGTCAGATGACTTTTGTCCTTAGGCAATTTGCATCTCACAGGACAATGCTCAATCTATATACAGGTTTCTTCTGCTTGGTTTCATTGAGTCTGTGTGTGTGTTTCTTGGTGCAGATGCATTTGCTGACACTAGCATTTAATCTCTTGGAAAAGAATATCCAGACAGTAAAATATATGCCTTTCTGAGTTAGAATCCAATGCATACCTGAACCAGACTATGCTAAATGTAATAATTTGCACATATGGGTGTCTGCCCCATTTTCTTACCTCCCATTTACACATAGCATTTACTGATCCATGAACACGGCATTCAGTAGACCTGTGGTGTGTGGAAGTTCAGAAGGCTCAAAGGGAGCACAAAGTAAACATGATAATGTCTACTGTGAAGTAATAGTGGTGCGGTGGGGAGCAGAGCACTGACAGCCCCAAGAGGTCACACTTCCCCATTTAAACCAGAACTTGTTTCCAACACCAAAAGAAAAGGGAATGCCATTCCAACAAACACAGATAACCAGAAACCTTATCAGCGCTTCCTTCCTCCTGTGACTCTCTGGAGGAGACCATCTCTAACACTGAAAATGATGACGCAGAAGGAAAGAGAAAGTTAGGGCAACCCATATCTACTTTTCCTTTCAGATGCCCCCTGTCCATCAGTGTGCCAAAGGCAGAAATACATGATGCATGGACAAACTGTGATAAATGAATTGTGTAATTTTGGTAGTTCTGCATGTAAGTGAAGTGGTCTTATATTTGCATTTTAAACTGACATTGTACAACATAAAGGTGAATGAAAAAGTCATATTAAATGATTTAATTTCAGTTGTTTAGTTGGAACAACATGAAATAACAAATAAAAACACCAAGGCCAACTTGTGAGAGAGACCGCAGACAAAAGGAAAGAGCTCTCTGTTTTAATTCATTAGTGCAAATTTTCCTATTTTTTGAACAAGTGGCTCCTATTTTCATTTTACACTGGGCTCCACAACTTCTATAGCCCCAGTTTCTGTGTGCCTCAGCCACCTCTACAATATGATTTAGGCATTCTTTTTTATGTCACTTTCAAAGGTGATTCTCTTTCCCTTTTACCTGCAGAATCTATGAGCCACCTGGTCCCCTTTCACAAATTTCTTCTCTGTTTAATCCATCTTAAACAGATGGGTGGATTCTATTCTTTACAACTAATCACACCAACTAGTACTATTGATAGCCCCGGCTGGTTTTACTCAGTAGGTAGAGCATTGCTCTGCAGACCCAGGTTCAATTCTGGTTAAGGTCGTGTCCCTTGGTTACAGGCTCCTCCCTGGCCTGGGCCCTGATTGGAGCTCGTGCAGGAGGCAACCAATTGATGTGTTTCTCTCACGTTGATATTTCTCTCTGTCTTTCCCTCTCTCTCTTCCACTGTCTCTAAAAGTCAATGAAAACATATTCTTGGATGAGGCTGGAAAAAAAAACCCCACTAATATTG
Source organism: Antrozous pallidus (assembly GCA_027563665.1). Classification (NCBI taxonomy): domain Eukaryota; kingdom Metazoa; phylum Chordata; class Mammalia; order Chiroptera; family Vespertilionidae; genus Antrozous; species Antrozous pallidus. Next base: position 68,807,398 of record CM050521.1, read on the forward strand.
GTAGATTCTTACTTTATGCCTAGCACATGTTTTTTAAATAATAAGAAAAATGCTATTATCTTTAATATGCAGGTGAGAAAATCTAGAGTTAAAAATTAAATAAATTGGCTGAGTTTTACTAGCTAATATGCCCAAGGACCAGGAGCCAAACCCAAATAGTCTATTCCAACCCTTTGTGAAACCACATTTATATTATGTTTGTCCTTTTTAATACTGTTGATCCCTATGGCAAGAATTTGATTGAGTTCTAAATAGACATTGTGCCACCGAAACAAATAGCCATTGTTAGAATCCAAGACAGTAAATGTTTGAATCGAAACATTCAGAATGCTGAAAGCATTATTCTTAAGGAAGATCCAGTAAACTGGCTTTTCTGAGAATCCGCATTGGTGGTGATCAAGAATGTCCAATGGCTTTTGTGTCTATGGGATTTGTTGTCTCTGGATTTTATTTCCCCTGGTTTTATCAGATTTACCAGCATAGGATTACACTGATTAGGAAAGCCCGACAAAGTGAGAAATTTAGGTGGCTTTGAATATAAATAGTTACCTTTTTTCCCAGAGATGTTAGAATTGCTTCCTCAGCAAGATGTTTTCATGCTGCTTATGTTATTGTTCTTATGGAAGTTCACAGACATCCTGGCAGAACACAAAGTTTGCCAAATACAACTGATTCTTGGAAGATTCTGCACGAATAAATAAGGGACTAAAAAAGGTTAAGATTGTTGGAATCTGGGAGGTTGGACAATACTCATTTGTCTGAAATTTATCATTCTGCCAGTAGTCCCTGAGTGTGAAAATTCAGTCACTTTATCTTAGGACACATGTCATTTCAGTTTTTAGATGCTTCCAATTTTTGCTGATACAAGGTAACAGAGACTTGGTGCTTTAGGAAAAAAGTTGTGACTTACTGTAAAAACAAGTAACATGAAATGTGGGCTGAACTGTGCAAGTTGAAACACTACAAACCACAAAGGTGAGGATCATAGGACAAATATTTCTTTACCAACTATGGGTGGGATGGTGTCTTTATGATTTATTCTGAAATAACAAAACAATCTGAAACAATGAAGTGTTTCTCTGCGCCTCATGAATATATATGAATTCAGTTCATGACAGAACAAGTCATTGGCTGTCTCTGCCAAACAGCCAACAGGGGCTGATTGATTGTTTTATGCAGAACCTCTCACAGACTAAAGGTACTTGAAAGCTGTGGTTGACGAAATGCAAAACCCTGCCAAAAATGAATGTAACTCTTAAATAGCATCAAATATTTATACTGATGGCCCGAGTGCTTGAGAACTAATAATCCCAAACTTCCAAATCCGCTGCAGATATCCTTACTCACACTATTTCTTCTTTTATTACTTCTTTCAACAAAACTCTTATTGCCTTTAAATCACATCTACTAGAAAACAGATTTGATTGGCTTTGGTGAGTCATACCATATATACTGGAGAGTCATCATTTCATAACAAAAAAAACCCCTTTTTAACCATAAGTTAACTTGTGGCCCAATGTACAGATTTGTGCACATTGAAAGGCAATTAATTAGAAGAAATATTTTCATATTGCTATTTACCCTTTCTGTATAATACAAGTGTCAACCAAATTGACAGTCAACAACGACAGATCGAAACGCATACGTGCAATTGGCACCAGCGAGAGCTTTATATGTATCAGGCATGCATGAGACAACACTTATTTTTAAATTTCCAGTACACGTCATATGTACTGGCCAGTTGGTCGGTCAGACGGTCGGAGGAACAGACAGGGGTCACTTAGCCTTTTGTATATATAGATAAGAGCAAGCGGTTTATTTTATTCATGATCAAATAAGCAAATGTCCCTTTCTGAAATGTATATTACCTATTTTCTATTTGCTTAGAATCTAAAATTATATCTTCATGTGATGAAGGACTCATATAGTACTTAAAACTATTTTTTAAATTCTTGGCTCTTTGTAATTATTTTAGAGGAAAGGATTGCTATGAGTTGACTCTATTCACAAAACTGTTGTCTTAATTTAGATTTCCCCAATTATAGATACTAAGACACAGAACTAATTTATTATTTGCAGGGCAATCACAGGAAGCAGGAGTGCAGGAGCAGGGAGACAGAGAAGAGAAGAAGAGGCGTGCATCGATGAGGTTGCTGCTGCAGAGAATAGACTCCGTACTGTAGGGACCTCTGAGAAACAGAATGCCCACACTTTCCATTGGAAGGACAGACACGTGCTGGGTGCTGATGCCCAACTACAGCCCTCCACTGATTGCAGGTTACTCCTGAGGATACATGAACTCACTGTCACTGCTGGGCACTGGCTGAGGACACTGCTTTGGTTTCAGAGAAAACTCCAAGACAGAAAAGTAAGAATCTCCTTGCAGGCATGACAATCTTACCTAATAATAGTCAAACATGTAAATTGTTTACTCATAGCCAATCAGTGTGAGTATGCAAATTAACCCAACGAAGATGGCAGTTAATTTGCATACATAGGCGCCCAGCACCTGTGTCCTGGGAACATCCTGGCACCCAGGTCACTGTGAGGTAAGCCATCAGAGCCAAGGGGACAGGAGTGGAGCCAGTGATCTGAGGAGGCTGAGGGTCCCCTGCCCAGGCTGGGGCATCGGTGGAGCCTGCGATCGATCAGTCCCAGGGTGCTGGGGATCAAGACTCTATAAGCAGTCAGTAGAACATCCCCTTAGGAGTCCCAGTATGTGAGAGGAGACAGGTTGGGCTGAGGAACCACCCACCCCCAATGCACAAATTTTGTGCACTGGGCCCCTAGTAAAATATAAGATGTCCTGTTAAATTAGATTTCAGATAAATAGCTAATACTTTTTATTATAAATATTCATGAGACATTGTTATACTAAAAAATACTTACATGTCTGAAATGCCCATCCTGTATTCTTTTCCTTTTTTTCTTCTCAATCTGACAATTCTACCCCTGGCACATACTTGAGGTAGAATACTATTGGCATGAGTCTGAGCTCACCCAGACTGGCCCCCTTGTTGCAACTAAAATTAGGGGTGGGCTCAGGGTGGTGAAGCAGGGCGTGAAAAGTGTCTGCTACATGTCAGGATTCTTTTTCTTAATAAGGAATATATCCACCGCACTTCCTCAGGCAGAATACCACATACACCATCTTTATTCATCTTTATTTCTTCATTTGTTAAAAAAAATATTTTTAACTGATTTCAGAGAGGAAGGGAGAGGGAGAGATAGAAACATCAATGATGAGAGAGAATCATTCTTCAGCTTCCTCCTGCATGCCTCACACTGGGAATCAAACTCGAAACCCAGGCATGTGCCCTACATTAAGAGCTCCACCCAACCAGTTCATAGACTTGTGCTCAACCACCGAGCCAAGCTGACTGGGCTCATCTTATTTTCTTGATCAATACTTTGTGTGATTGTGTGTGTTATGAATATGTCTCCACTTAACTTCCCTGCAAATAATCTGTTACTTGATTCTGTATAGCACCAGCTTTGCTTAAGCAAAATTATACAATAGACTCCTTATCTTTGGAATCCTCTCAGCTCCTCTTCGGCTTGCTCGTGCCACTTTCTTGTCACACTGTGACCATAGATGCGTAAATGTTAGTCCCGGCCTTCTGAGAAGCAGAGGCCAATACAGGGCTCGCTATGTAAGACATTTACCAGGGAAACAACACCTGTGAGGGGAACATGGGAAGGGACAGGTGGAAGCAGATGCCGGTTAGACCATGATGTAGGTCAAACCACAAGTAAATAAGAGAGGCTGGGAAGAAGGATGGTAGAAGAGTCTCAGGTGGTAGTACAGTTCTAAGGAATGTCAGCAGGGCCACAGGGAGTCATCATCCTGCATTGGTGACCCTGATACACTCAGTCACTGACCAGGAGCGTCTCACGGGACAGATGTTTTGGTGCAGACAGGTGTGGACGTTAGATGGTAGCAGCTGGGCTCCTGACAGTGGTAGAGACCCAGCTTCTTGGCCAGTTCTACACAGTAGCTCTCATAGAGTTGGGTGCAAAACATGTCTGCTATGCATGGACTCATTGACTGACTGAGCATCCTGCTTAAAGATGACTTAAATATATGCAAGGTGCATATTCATGAAGTTTAAGTAACTGTGATATCTGACTTGTAGAAATATTGGGTATGGAAATTTTGTGGCTTTTTTTTCCAAATCCCACCTACTTGGATTCCAGCTTATTTCATCAGCTCCTTAAGAGCTGTCTTGCAGTGAGCAGGCAAAATATAATAATAACTAGAGGCCCGGGGCATGAAATTCATGCATGGGGGTGGGGGAGTGTCCTTCAGCCCAGTCTGCATCCTCTCCAATCTGGGACCCCTCAAAGAATATCCAACTGCCCATTGGGATCAGGCCTAAATGGACAGTCAGACATCCCTTTCACAATCCAGGACTGCTGATTCCCAACTGCTTGCCTGCCTTCCTTCCTGATTGTCCTTAACCGCTACTGCCTGCCAGCCTGATCACCCCCTAACCATTCCCCTCCAGCCTGATTAATGCCTAACTGCTCCCATGCCAGCTTGTTTGCCCCTAACTGCCCTCCCCTGCAAGCCTGGTCATCCCTAACTGCCCTCCCCTGAAGGCCAGTCCCCACCAACTGCTCTCCCCTGAAGGCCTGGGTCCCCCCAAACTGCCCTTCCCTGCAGGCCTGATCACCCCCAACTTCCCTCCTCTGCTGGCCTGGTCACCCCAAACTGCCCTCCTTTGCAGGCTTGATTATCCCCAACTGCCCTCTCCTACTGGCCATCTTGTGTCCACATGGGGGAAGGATCTTTGACCACATGGGGGCAGCCATTTTGTGTGTTGGAGTGATGGTCAATCTGCATATTACTCTTTTATTAGAGGCCTGGTGCATGATTGGGGGCCAACTGGCTTGACCTGAAGGATATCCCTGATCAGAGTGAGGGTTCCCTTGGAGCGTTGGTTGGCCTGGGCTAGGAGCCTGTGGTAGTTTGCAGGCCAACCATGCCCCCAGGTGACCCAAGTAGAGGCCCTGGTATCTGGGATTTATTTATGTCCTACAATTGAAACTTTGTAGCCTGGAGCAGAGTTAAGCCTTCTGCTTGCTCCATGGTGGCAGCCATTTCTGTTGGGATTTATTTATCTTCTATAATTGAAACTTTATAGCTTAGAATGGAGGCATAGACTGACCTGGCTGTGTGGAAAGCTTGGCTTCCTCCATCACTGGGGAAACCCAAGCCTTCCTCCTGCTCTCTCCATGGCCATAGCCATCTTACTTGGGTTAATTTGCATACTCGCTACTGATTGGCTGGTGGACGTGGCTTATGACGTAGCAGAGTTACAGTCAATTTTCATATTACTCTTTTATTAGATAGGATAGCTACTTCTTGGGGTTCTTTTTTGGGGAATTAGATTTAATATTTTATTTTATTTTTTATTTCCTTATAATTTTTTTTACATGTCTCTCCTTATTCCCCTATAACCCTCCACCACCTACTTATGCCCCTGTTGCCTATGTCCATTGATTAGGCTCATATGCATGCACACAAGTCCCTTGGTTGAACTTTTACTACATAGCAGCACTCCATAAGAGGATCATATTGGACAACTTGGGTGGAGCTCTTAATGTAGTGCTGCTATATAGTAAAAGTTCAATTAATAACAGCTATTGTCAGATGACCATTGAAAGCTAATATGGCATGGAAAAAATATGGCATGTGTCCATGTAAAATCACCCTGCTTTCTACATTACTCCTCGCTCCACATTCCTGAGGGGAAAAACACAACATCTCCCTTCCTGTTGCCAAAGAAACAGAGGATATGGGAGGTGACAGATATGTCAACTAACATTACTGTGGTAATTATTTCACAATGTACACCTCTGCATCAAATTATCATGTTGTACGCTTTAATATTACACTGTTATATGTTAACTATATCCCAATAAAGCTGGGGAAATTTTTAAGAAGAGACAGGAATGGATCACCAGGATCCATCATTCTACTTATTCTAAATGACAGAAGCCTGCAGTTATGGATACATGACTCTAAACCCTCCTGCTTGCTTCATCCTGTCATCATTGCTGCTAGAACATAGTGTCTTAAAACAATAAGAAGTACTTATTACAGCTCAAGTTTCTATTGGTCAAAAACTTGTGGGCAGTTCTCGCTTAGAATATTTCATTTAGTTGTAGTCAGGTACTGGCTGGTCTTGAGGCATCTGAAGGCTTGATTGGGTCTGGAGAATCCATTTCCCAGATGACTCACTCATTAAACTAGCAAGTAGGTGCTGGCTGTTGGTTGCAGGGCTCTGCACAAGATTGTTTGAGTGTCCTCAAAGCATGGTACTGACTTCCTCTGGAGCAAGGGGCATAGACAAAAATGAAAGCTGCAATGATGTACATGAACATGACCTACCATTGGAAGTCACACATAATCACTTCCACACTGCTGCTCACACAGGGCTAACACACAAGGATATGAATACCAGGGAAGAAGAATCATTAGATGCCTTCTTGGAGGTAATGCATATATTAAAACCTCCTGTAGTATATATGTGTCCAAAATATGACTAGAGGCCTAGTGTCAAAATTCATGCACTGGAGGAGGGGTTGTCCCTCAGCCTGGCCTGTGCCCTCTCACAGTTTGGGACCCCTTGGGGGATGTCCGCCTGCCGGCTTAGGCTCACTCACTGGGGGATAGGGCCTAAGCCAGCAGGCGGACATCCCTCTCGGAGTCAGGACCCCTTGCTTCTTACTGCCCTCCTGCTTGCTACTCCTTAGCACTGCCCCAGAGGTGGGAGAGGCTCCTGCCACTGCCACTGCGCTCACTAGCCATAAGCCCAGCTTCTGGCTGAGTGGCGTTCCCCCTATGGGAGTGCAATGACCACCAGGGGACAGCTCCTGCATTGAGTGTCTCTTCTGGTGGTCAGTGCACATCATAGCAACCAGTCATTCTGGTTGTTCCACCTTAACAGTAGCTTAGGCTTTTCTTATATGGATGAGAGTGCTTTTGTATTAGAAAATGCAGACAAGAAGCATCTTTCATCACAGCTAACCTAAGTCTTGGTTTTTCATTTGTAGCCATAGGCAAATGCAACCTGACTATCATGTCCTACTTTTTTAGGAAGAGCTTAAAGCAAAGATGTAAATGGGCAGCTCTCAAGCAGAATTTACCCCTAAATCATATTTGGCTTGACCTACTCAGTGCATATAATAAAAATATAATTAAATGCCTGTAGAGTAGCATCAGTTCTCCACTTTGCCACCACTCCTTACAATCTTAAATCCTACAAGTTTTATAGGGTTGGACAAAAGTAGATTTACAGTTGTTCATCTGGAAAATAATAAAGTAATTAGTAAATACTAATATATTAGTAAATACTAATATATTAGTAAATACTAATATACTGTGTTTTGCTTAACTACAACTGTAAACCTACTTTTGCCTCAACCTACATATCATTTGTTTGACCCTGAAAAGCCCATGCAATCCCTACCTTAAAGGAATGGAAATTATAAGTGTGGAGAAAAGAAGGCCAAGGGGGAATGAGGGACAGAGAGTTCTGAAGCAAGCTCACTCAGCTGTCCTCCTTCCCTGTACAGGCTATTATAAGAACAAATAAAAGTCTTGGCAGTATTATCAAAGATTTAAGGTAGTCAAGAGAGCAGTGTTCTTGAGAAGGAAGTCTATTAAATGCTAAAGTAAGGAAACGGAAACTCCTTCTCAGGAGGTCTGCAGAAGTAGGAAAGATTCTAATCTGTCTGGAAGAATTTAGGTGTGGTTTTTCTTGGGGGTAACTGGGTTGGTTTATATAACTCACAAAGTTTCTTCTATGATTTTTTGACCCCCTTCTATGACTTTTTGGAAAGCTATTTCCTCTCCCTCCACCCTCCCCACACACAAAGGCCCCTTAGGTGCTGAGTACTCTTGACTCTATCACGAAGCTCAGCAAGTTCCTCTTCTGGGAAATGGGAGACCACCCAGGCGAGCAGTGATAGGCTGCTGCCTAAAATCTACATATTTGGCTGCCTGTAAACTGTCTGTTGTTTCACTCTTCCACGTATAGAATTATTTTCAAAGTCTAGTCATTATTATTATCAATTAAAAAAAAACACGTTTCTTTTTTATTTTCTTTTTTCCAAAACGTGTCTACATGCAAAAATATTCAGATTTTAAGTATATTCAATAGTACATGCATTGTAAGGTCAACTCTCTTAAGAAAAATAGTTTGTAATATAGGCTTTATCCAAGCCTCATCATTTTCAATGTGTGTGTTCTTATGTGAGGAAATCCAATGCTTCCAACATATTCTTTGAATGTTATGTTTTCTTTTCTAAACAAACAATGTGATGATCAATTTCAACCTTATGCCCAGCTTCTATACAAGTGTGTTTCCCATTAAAGTTCATCATAACTTTTTCAAATGTGTTTCTCAAACAAATCAAGATTCTTTTATCCCTACATAACTAAATAATCTTGATTAAATTTGAGAAAAATGTCACATATCAGAGGTCAACAGAAACTGTAGCTGTCTGAGTGCCACTGTTGAAAGCGTTATTGCATTAATGCAACAATATAATACACATCACCTTTTAGACTACACATCTAGAAACTCCTTAACTCTTTTTTCCCTATGTGATGCTGTAACTTTTAATGTGTTCACTCAGTGAGTCTTTTTTTTCAGCCTTATTTCGCTATACTTTACAAATAGATACTTTAAGTATACACTGCGATATGATATAACATACATTTTGAAAGGATTCTCCCCACCAGGTTAATTAACATATACATTACCTCACATGTTTACCTTTTTTTTCCCCCATGGTGAGAATATTTAAATTGTACTCTCAGCAAATTTCAATAATACAATACAGTGTTATTAACTAAAGTCATCATATTATGCATTAGATCCTCAGATCTTATTTACCTTTTAGTTAGAAATTTGTACCCTCCTATCAACCTTTTCCTATTTTCTTAAGTGAACCACACCCACCACCACCTCATGGTAACTATTTTTCTATTCTCTGTTTCCATGAGACTCTTTTTTTTTTTTATAAATTCCATATGTAAGTAATACCATGCAGTATTTGTCTTTCTCTGTCTGGCTTATTTTACTTAGCATCCTTCATGATCCATCCATGTTGTCACAAATAGCAGAATTTCCTTCTTTCTCATGGTTGAATAATATTTCATTGTCTCTGTGTGGGTATGTATGTGTGGATATATGTGTGCCTGTGCATATATATCTCACATCCTCACCAGCATTTGTTATCTCTTGCTTTTTTTTATGATAGCCATTCCAACAACTATAAGGAGCTCATTGTGGTTTTGGTTTCCATTTCCCTGGTGATTAGTAATGTTGAGCATCTTTTCATGTTGTTCTGTATTTCTCTTCTTTGGAAAGGTGTCTGTTCAGTTCCTCTGCCCACTTTTTAATTGGATTATTTGGGGTATTTATTTTTTGCTCTTGAGTTATGTGAATTCCTTATATATTTTGGGTATTGACCCCATATTGTATACATGATTTGCAAATATTTCCTACTATGTGGCAGGTTGCCTTTTTATTTTGTTCATGGTTTCCATTGCTGTGCAGAAGTTTTTCAGTATTACAGAGTCCCACTCATTTGTTTCAGCGAGTCTTTAAAATCTAGGTTATTTTATTCATTGTAAAAATGTTTAAACTTAGCAAACTTCAGGCTCAGTGGTTGGCCTATGAGCCAGGCGATCACGGTTCGATTCCTTGTCAGCACACACCCAGGTTGCTGCCTCAGACCCCAGTGGGGAGAGTGCAGGAGGCAACCAATCAATGAGTCTCTGTCATCATTGATGTCTCTCTCTACCTCTGCCTTCTCTGAAATCAATACAAATATATTTGTAAAAATAGAGAGATAGATAAAACAAGATTAGCAAGATATTCTCTCTCTCTCTCTCTCTCTCTCTCTCTCTCCATATATATATATATATATATATATATATATATATATATATATTGAATTTTTTATTAAAATAAATCAAAGAAAGAAAAGAAAAGACTATGTTGTTGGAAGTGATAACAATAAAGGAAGGCACACAGAGAGGAAGAAATGAGTGAGCAACAGTTCATTAGCTTTAAAATATGTGATACTTAAAAAATTAAGTCAGTAATAGGAATATGTTAAAATTATGTTGAAGTCATATTGAGGTGCCATTTAATAGTACATTAAGAATTTAATAATCTATTTTGCAATCAATGTAAATCTTGTAAGAAATTTTACACTGAACAATAACATAAATAGCCTTGTTTTGAGGAAAAAAACAGTATCTTTAAATAATTTTGCAGTTAACCAATATGAAGTCATTTGAGCATACCTTTTAAAAAGAGCAAAATTTTAGTTGTTAATCTTAAAAATATACAACGCTCTTATAATAGTGAAAAGGTGTTTTAAAACTATTTCCCATCTCCAGAGATGCTGAGATATTCTGTACTCCCTCCCACCCCATCCCCCAGCATTAAGTTGAGAGTCTCCATTTCATAGGGGGGTGAGAGGGGGAAGAAAATATCAGACAGAGGGCAGAGAAGCAAGAGGTCCCAGGGCATCAAAGGGTAAGAAACAGAGTAAACACGAGAGCCACTACCCAAAACCTTGCCATTCCCCCTCTACAAGATAATGGAAACACAGCATCAAGGAAATTGTGCCCAGACAGATTTCTGGCAGAGTCTGCCTTCAGCTGGAACAGATAGAACAAGGAGATGGTCTATTGGATCCAAAGCAAGAGGATCAAGGAGAGGAAACAATGAAACTCTCAGTTGGGGTTTACAAACTTTGATTCGGGGAGCGTTCAGCCACTCGGTTAGTTTCCTTAGGCAAGTAGACGCTTTCCCTAAACAGAGAGCTCAAGTGACTCATTTCTTGGGAACCCTAAACAAAGCTTCGCTGGGTAAGTCACTGTGAGGAGTCCTGGAGATATTTGGCAGCAGTGCTGGCTTCGCAGGGGGTCCGGTGGAGGCAGCAGAGAAATGAGGTCACACAGCTTAGGGAAAGCCTCCTGACAGAGGTAAGAATTCCAGATCAGAGAACAGACACAAATGTAAAGAAAGGGAGCCATTGCTGAAATGGAATAAATGAGCAGGGGCAAGGGCCAGAACTGCCCAGTGCTGACCTGATGGTGAAAGTGACCATGGCTGTGGCAGGCAGAGGATCTGAAGAAAACAAGGGGAAAATGAGCAAAAAGAGAATGTGGGAGCAAAAATCATATGCTATTTTCTTTATCTGTGACTCAAGATACTGCTGATGGGTTGGGGGAATAGTTATATATAGAATTTTTTAATTTATGAAAACCACACTTACTAGTTGTATGTACCATAGCAACAGTGTGCATGTATAATCACAGCTTTCTATTCAGACAACTCCGTTGTTTTTTTTGTTTTTTTATGTGAATGGGGGAAAAAATCTCATAGCTCTTTAAAAAAAAATTTTGTACATAGCTATTTGCATATCAACTTGCATCTTTATATAGATTGCTTTAAAGTTGCATCTGAGAAAGGTTTTAATTCTTGATGGAACAGACTTTTGCTGGGTAAGTGTCAGTCTCAGTGGCTGAAAGAAGGCATGGGTAGCAGCACCCAGATTGATAAAGAAGGTGTCTGTGGGTGAGGTGGGCCCAGCACATTGCCAGAACATTCCATGGGGGTTGGGGGTAGGAGGACAACTGGGTGCAGTGTCAGATTTGTGGGAGGTGTGGGGCATGTTCTGGTGGAAGAAGAGCTGCCCAGGGGGTAGTGAAGGGGCTTTAACAGGGACAGGACAGCACCCACATGGGAGTAAGACAGATGGTGTGGACTGGCAGCCTGCTAGCTGAGTGAGAAAGCGTCCATCTGACAGGGCAACCTGGTGTAGCCCTTCAGAGTGGATCTTGATTATCTACCAACCTTAGGAATGCCACTCCCTCACCAGTAAATGGGCATGCAACTTTGTTGGGGCCTAGCATACATGAAGAGAAGCATCAGGGAAAGGTCCCCTCTGGTAGGAAGGTGACAGTGGAAAACAAGCCCCCTTCTCCCTCTCAACAGTGACGTGTCAGAACGTGAACCTGAAACTGCCACCACTGCCTTGTGATGAGGGAAGGCAGCCTGAAAAGAAACCCAACGTAGAAGAGTGTGAGACGCAAAGCCAGCAGAGATCTGTAGTTCTGGCCCTGACCACATGGAGCCTAGAATTGCTCTCTCTTTGGATGTATTAATGGAGGCAAGACATTTCTTTACTGTTCCAATAAGTAGATCTTAGTGTCCTGATATGATAATAAAAAACACCCGAATTGATAAAGATAATTTTACTCCAAACACCTATCAGTGCCAATGAGTCAGTCTGCTAGTGGTTCTGTGCCTGATGAATCAGAGGGACATATATTCTGGGTTATTGGAAGGAACAACTGGAATCATTTATAGATAAACAATATATGATGCAGGGCTTAGAAGCTGCCCTGGGAAGAAACAGACTGTGATTTCCCAAGGATCTCTCTCATGCAAAACTTCAGTCAAGAGCCTCAGGGTTATTCCACCAGTTAAATGAAGTTTCTTAAATGTTCTTAATTAATATAAAATATGACCTTGTTATGTTACCATACCTATACAGTTTAGGTGTGATCCATATCTAAGTAACAAAATGAAGTTAATAAAAAAGTTTATTCAAATCAGAATAGCATATGGGGGGAAATAAGGTGAGAGGGAAAATAGCTTTTAGATAAGAAGAAGTTAGGCTATGGAAGCCATAATTTCTTAGTGAAGAAACTGTCAGGTTTACCAGTCTAAGACTATTCTTGGTAATTTTTTTTCTCAAGGGACTTACAACAAGCAATTCCCAAACTTTTAGAGAAACTGGAACAAAAAAAATAACAAGATATTATCTCAAAGAACAGAATCATTTTGATAGTAGAAATAATTTTCAGCATGGGCCACACTAAGATAAACAACTATGGGACTGTACATGTAATATCTTGAGTCATTAATTTGTAAAAGGCAATGATCGGAAGTAGGGATTTTCTTCACCAAAAGACATCCTAGTTACTAAAGCTATGATACAAAATATATCAAAAGTCAACAAAAGAAAATTGAAAAGGAATGTATGTAATTACACCCAAGACAGGATGCATGACATTTTTCATCACCTAATATTACAATAGGTGGATGGATTAACTAACTATACAAACCGACTTAGAAAAATATTGAAAAGATTATTTAAAGTGATGTCATATAAAGGGCTTAGTTCACTTCCTTTTGTCAAATGATACTCACACTTTAGTGAAAGTATTTTAAAAGTTTATGAGCAAAAGTAGGAATGTAGTAAGAATAGTTTTAGACCACCTACGTTTATCACACATTAAATTACACAACACATTCCTTTTAGTAAATGCTCTTTTTTTTTATTGATTTCAGAGAGGAAGGGAGAGGGATAAAGAGATAGAAACCTTAATGATGAGAGAGAATCATTAATTGGCTGCTTCCTGCACACTCCCCACTGGGGATCAAGCCTGCAACCTGGGCATGTGCCCTTGACTGGAATTGAACCTGGGACCATTCAGCCTTCAGGATCTATCCATTGAGCCAAACCAGCTAGGACAATAAATGTGCTTTTTAAACATTCATTCCAATTACAGATAGAAAATGCAAACAGGGTTATGATGTTTAAATTAATTTTTAAATTAAAATTTTCAAGTTCTTGGCAACTGTTCAATCATTTTAATGCAAATTTTTAGAGAGAAAAGGAAATAGAAACCAATTCTACCAGAAATAATTTCAATTTTTTCCTATTAGATCTTAGTTTGGGAGTTGGGGGTCAGGAAGAGAAGTCAATAGACACAAACCCTAGATAAGTGTTACAGTAAAAACTAGAGCCATTGCGGGCAAAATGTAGACCAAAGAAATTATGTGTATTCGAAAATGCCATGATACTATCAGGTACACCCTCAAGGAAATGTTCCCATATTCACTGACTTGGTCAGACTTGATTTAAAGTAGAAAGATATCATGTAAACCAGCTTATAACAAAAGGAAGTACATTGACTTTCCTAGTCAAACTGCAGTGAAGACAAGGGGCGTGGGGAGCTAGAACCAAGACTCAAACATCATTAGAATTGGTCTCTTGTTTGTGTGTTAGTTTTATCTTCTACTGTTAGATCCACTTTCTATATAGATAGAAAATGACTGATGTCAGCTTCTAAGCTCACACACTAACAGCTTATTGATAAGACTAGAGGCCTGATGCATGAAGATTAATGCAAGAATGGACCTTACCTACCCTGGCTGCCGGCACTGCCTTCACTCTGGCTAGAGCCACTTTTCTGCCATCCCATGCTGCCCAGAGGCCCGGAGCTGCTGGGACAGTGCAGAATGCCTGTGACAATGCAAGCGTCCTGCCCCAGGCACTCAGCACCTGAGCATGCAAATTAACCTGCCATCTTTGTTGGGTTAATTTGCATACCTTCTCCTGATTGGTTGATGGGCATCATGAAGGTAATGTCAATTTGCATTTTACTCTTTTATTAGTATAGACAATGAAAAGGTTCTAGGGGAAGATTCTGATTGGCCTGGCTTATGTGATTGGCCAATAGTTATGGCTAGGGTTGTGAAGTCAGTACTTAGGTTTAGATACCCACCTTTAGACCAAAAACTATGGCCAGGAAGGTGGGACATGCAGATCCTATTCTGAATCACTGGCTCTTTAACCAAAGCTCTCATTATATGGGTAACGTAGAACAGAATACTGAAATAATAATACCTGTAGGATAAATAATAATTAGCATTAAGTAGAGAAGAGATAAAAACAATCTGTAGAAAATCATCAGGTTTTAAAGACAACCTATAAAATGGAAAAAAAATATTTGCAAACCATGTATCTGGCAACCAGCTGGTATTCAGAATATAGGAAGAGCTCTTACATCTCAACTACCAAAAAATAAACAAGAGAATTTTTAAATGGGAAAAGGTCTGAAATAGGTATTTCTCCAAAGAATATATGCAAATAGCCAACAAACACATGAAAAAGATACTCAATCATTATTCATTAAATAAATGAAAACTGAAATCATAATGTGTGGACAAGGAGTAGCAGAAGTAAAATGGTGTGGCCACTGTAGTAAACAGTTTGGTGGCTTTTCAAAAAGTTAAATGTAGAACAACCATATCATCCAGTAATTCAACTCTTAGGCACATACCTGAAAGTATAGAAAGCATATATTCTGCTATACCAAGATTTGTAAATAAATGAATGTAGCAGCACTATTCTCAATAGCCAAAAGGTAGAAACAACCCAAGTGTTCATCAATGGTTGATTGGATAAACAAAATGTTCATACAATGGAATATTATTCAGTCTTAAAAAAGGACAAATTACTGATACATGCTAAAACATGTATAAACCTCAAAAATACTCTAAGTGAAAGAACCTAGATATAAAAGGTCACATATTGTATGGTTCCAATTATATAAAATGTCCATAACAGGTAAATCCATAGACATACAAAGCATATTAGTAATTGCCAGGGTTGAGGGAAGGGAGAAATGAGGAGCAGTTGCTTAATGGGTAGGGGACTTCTTTATGAAAGTGTTTTGGAACTACATAGAGGTAATGGTTGCACAACATCGACAAAGCACTAAGAGCTCTTCCTATATTCTGAATACCAGCTGGTTGTCAGATAGATGGTTTGCAAATATTTTTTTCCCATTTTATAGGTTGTCTTTAAAACCTGATGATTTTCTACAGATTGCTTTTATGTTATATGAATTTTACCTCTACAAAAATTGTTTTAAGATCATTAGCATATAATCTTTAAGCCCCTCTCATTTTCTAGACAGAAAAACTATAGGTCTTCAAAAAGAATTTTAGTGATTTTAAATATAAATACTACTTGACAGGTAATATTCTAATTTCTTAATACTTGATTTTCTTCATAGGGGTGATTCATATGATTGTGATATCTTCTTATTCCACTACAGAATATGCCTTTTATATCTGGACTTTTTTCCAAATTATAAGACAAACCTTATTTAGAAAGTTACAGAGGTAGTTGAAAGAGCCAGCTAGGCTGTGTAGGCTCAGGAAACAAGTAACAGAAGCTAAAAAATGGTCCTTGGAGCTTAGGAGAGGGAAATGTCTTGCGGGGAAGAAGAGAAGAGAAAAGCACTCCCCCTAACAGGGAGAGCCTCGGATTTTTTTTTCTTGTTCATCATATTGGACAATCACTAGTTTTCTCTACCTGTTCTATACTCTTTCATCCTGAAAGGGATATGTAAGTCACATAATTATCCTATATAATAAAAGAGAAACATGCAAATTTGACCATACCTTAGCTCCTGATTGGCTATACTACCAGCCAATCAGGAGTGGGGGCAGGGCCAAGTGGCATGAGCACCGGGCCCCGAGGGTGGAGATGAAATGGCAGTGGTGGTGAGTGCCCAGCCCCCAGGCACTGTGAGTGGAAGTGGCAGCAAGCGCCCAGCCCCTGGGCCCAGGTGGTCGCAGGCAGCTGGGGCTGAGCTGAGCAGGGCAATGGCTGGGTGGGGGTGAGCCATCAGTTGGACACCCCCCTGAGGGCTCCCAGTATGTGAGAGGGCGCAGGTTGGGTTGAGGGACCACCCACCCTCCGTGCACGAATTTCATGCACTGGGCCCCTAGTACACTTACTAAATAAAAAGGCTATTTTAAATTCAAATAAAAGCAAGCAAATATCATTGGCTTCGCTGAATAATACTGAGGTGACGGTTAGTGGTGGAAACTCTAATCAAACTAGTAGAGTAAAAAGGACAATCTGAGTGAAATCTGTAGGAAAGGCAGACCTTGGTGGTTATGGGAGCCAGGACCCCAAGTGCTCAGGCCTCCCTCTGTCTTTAGCTCCTAATTATGTGACTCCCTGTGCTGGCTTTGTACTGTCAGCTCAGCTCCTTTACAAGGCTGGGAACATGCCGGGCAGCGCTCAGGTTATAGCACAGTTTGTTCTAATTACTCCCCTTCACCTCTTTGGTTAGAGAGGAATTCCCATCATAGGCTTGTGGGGATGACCAAATGCACAGCCCCTGACCCTGGGGAGAAGAGATTGGTAGCAGTGTATCTGTCACCTGCAGTCACAGCCCAGGTAAAGAGGACGCTGTGTGCCTACCCTGTAGGACCACACAGGAGTTGCACTCTCGAGCAAAGTGAACAGGCAGCAGCTGTGGGAGGCAGGCTTTGTGGTAATAAGAGGGTGGGGTGCCGTTGTTCCCACACAAGGATGTGATTGGGTTGCTTAAATAATTCTGTTGGCTTCAGGGAACGTAAACCTGCTACTCAGGGATAACCATCAATTACATTTGGTCTGTTTGATAAGGAGAGGTGCTCATCTAGGGGACTCTGTGGCAGCAGTAGGAAGGGAGCTCGCAGTTAGGTTGTGGGAGGCCTTCTCAGTTTCAGATACTAAGGCTGCACATACTAAGAATTTAAGGCCTCAAACCACACAGTTTCACCACAAGGAATAGACTCCTCCTTTCCCCTTAGTTCAGATTTGAAACATGCAGGAGGGCTTATTCTGCTTACTCTGGCATGGATCATATGCCTACCCTTAATGCCAGGAGTTTAGAGAGTGATTATCTGTGATTATCAGTGTCACTGAGCCACAGGATTGGGAATAAAGCAGGGTCCCCAGAGAATCACATCTGTTTTCACAAGATGGCTGTGATCAAAAGGCACCAGAATTTCTGCTCACAATGTGTCCCTTTCCTTTGCTTTTCTCCTTTCTCTCTCACCTGTTTCTCTACATTTCTCTTCTCTCTTTTCTTCTCTACAACCTTTCTCCTCTCCTCTTCTCTCCACCCTTCTTCTCTTTTTCTTCCCTGTCTCTTTCTCTTTCTACGTTCCTTCTATTCTCGCTCACTCTCCCTTATTCTCCTCCTGTTTTTAAACCGTTCATGCCTGCAAATGCCACCCTCATCCATCACTTATTTGAGTGGTAGGGATGTAGTGGTCCTTAGCTTGATTTCTGCTTCTTACCTGCATTATTACCCAGATCATCAGGTAAAGGGTGAAGAATTTGGCAGAGCCCAAATTAGCCATTAATCTATCTTTTCTCCCCAAGTTTATGGAAAATCTCCAAGTTTATTAGAACATGTACCCTAAGTGTGAAAACAAAGTTTCTTTCTTTGTTATAATCTAAAATCCTATCTAATAAAAGAGTAATATGAAAATTGACCATCACTCCAACACACAAGATGGATGACCCATGTGGTCAAAGATCCTGCCCCCATGTGAACACAAATGGCCACCACAAGATGGGTAACAGGGGAGGGCAGTTGGGAGGGACCAGGCCTGCAAGGGAGGGCAGTTGGGGATGAACAAGCCTGCAGGGGAGGGCAGTGAGGGGTGACCAGGCTGGCAGAGGAGGAAAGTTGGAGTGACTGGGCTGTAGGGAAGCACAGTTGGGGATGACCCAGGCCTTCAGGGGAGAGCAATTGAGGGGGGACCAGGCCTGCAGGGAAGGGAATTTGGGGGTGGCCAGGCCTGCAGAGGAGGGCAGACCAGCAAGGGAAGACAGTTAGGGGTGAGCAGGACTGCAGGGGAAGGCAATTAGGGGCAATCAGGCTGGCAGGGGAGTGGTAAGGGGGTGATCAGGCTGGTGGGCAGAAGCTGTTAGGGGCAATCAGGAAGGCAGGCAGGTGAGCAGTTGGAAGTCAGCAGTTCTGGATTATGAGAGGGATGTTTGACTATCCGTTTAGGCCCGATCCTACTGGGATAGGGCCTGAACAGGCAGTCGGACATCCCTCCCGGGGTCTCAGATTGGAGAAGGTGCAGGCTGGGCTGAGGGACACACCACCCTCTGCATAAAAATTGTGTACCAGGCCTCTAGTAGATTTATAAAACAAAAAAATTTTTTTAAAACTTTAGAGGTATTAAACTTGCAGTGCAAAAACCTCTCAATGCCTTTGTACTTTTTCTGAGAACAATTTCTTGTGAATTACTTTTCAACATGTAGTACCCCTAATTGAAATGATTACTGAACCTTTCTCTTCTATTCGCCCTGTGTGAAAAGGCGATAATAAAAACATACTAGCCGAATAAAGGCCGCAAAGAGCACACAGTTAACATGGTCAGTAAGATAGTTTGGAATTATGTGCTGAGGTAATGAAACAGTTCAAGTTCTAAGAAAATAATAGTAACATCCGCAATGAACCATTTGAATGACAGCCAATATCAAGCAGAACCAAAAACAATGAAAGTATGCTTAAAGCAATGGGTACCTGTACTTTTTGCTTCCTAGTTCTCTCTCTTTGCAGGATGTCTTATTCATATCCCCCAGATCCTGGCCGAGTGTGTAGTTTGTAGTAGGGACTGCCTGAATAAATGAAGGAGAAGTCATCTAAAATAGCATCATCATGCATTGAGAAGAGCACTTTACTGGCCTGATGGCCCAAGAGGGCCACACATTGAACCCAGGCTTCCTGGAGCGTGTTTGAGAGTCTCTCCCTCCCTGCCACTGTTCTATGCAGGTAAGACTCTGTCCCCAAGAATCCCGCATGTCACCTCCAACAGTGATTGCCTGCAAAACTAATCGAGGCCCAAAAGAAAAATTACTTCCAAGCTTAGTCATCATTCTAAAATTTACCTAAAAAATCATAAGAATGGAAGCAGAAAATCTCAGCAGTTTCAGATCCTTGAATTAGAGAGAATCTCAGAGGAATCCATATAATGATAGAGGTGAAGCCGGATCACAAGATAACACCTCAAATTTCACAAAATAATAGAGCTTCATACTGTCCCATTTTAAAAAAAATACATAGCAGATTTGAAAAGATTTCATAAGCAGATGAGAAAAACATAAATTGACTTGGTATTAGTATTCATTCCGACAAATGATTTTTAAAAAATCAATTCTTAACTAAGATTAAGTTGTAACTTAGTAAAAATCTCTTTTAAAGTATCCTAATTAAAATATTGTCTATTATGATAAAAGAGTATAATTTATTTTTACATATAAACTTGTGGTTGCATGTAGATAACATTCCAAGAATAAATTTGTCTTTTCAGATTTAAATATTAATCTGAAAACTTCCAGGATAGTTATTTTGTCAAATTTTTATGATGTATGGTAAAAAGGACTGGAATTCTTTTGAGAAAGATGGGACTTGACCACAGAGGACCACATTTTTAGTTTTCTGTATATTTTTAATTTAAATATATATGTGTGTATGTATACACACACACACACACACATCTCATGTCTATTATATAATAAATAATAATATACATATATGTACAATTAGATATCTATTGCTACATAGCAAATTACCTCAAAATTTAGCAGCTTAAGACAACAAACTTTATTTTGTCCATTTCTGGAATCCGGGTTTGACTCAGCTGAGTGCCTCTGGCTCAGACTCTGCCAGAGGCTAAAATACAGGCCAGCCTATTGTCTTCTCAAGGCTCCACTGGGGAGGATCTGCTTCCAAACTGACTCACCTGGCTATTGTCAAGCTCCAGGTCCTCTCTGGCTGTTGGCCAGACACATCAACACCTTGCAGTATGGGCCTCCCACAACACGGTAACGGGTTTAGCTCAGAGTGGACCAGAGGACAAGAGAAAAGGTGTATAAGACAGAAGCCACAGTATCTTCTGTAACCTGCTCTCAGAAGTGATATCCCATTCTTCTGCCATATTGTCGTCATTAGGAATTAGTTCATAAATCCAGCCCACATGCAAGAGGAGGGAATTAGTTACACAAGTATGAGAAAACCAGGAGGTAGGGATTACTGGGTCCTTGTAGAGTTAGCCTACATGTGTGTACATGTGTGTATATGCATGTGAATATACACATACATGCACACACATATATTTATGTGTATATGCATACATATATATACACATGTACCCACCTAAATAAGCCCACACATTTATGGAGAGAAATAATATATACTTCAAATATATGGTTGTTATATCCAATGTGTGATAAAATGAAGCATTCCTGCTAGCATAACAAGATTTTTTATAGAATCTTGCAAAGCTGTCTTCCTTTGCTCTCCTCTCCCTGGCTAATGCCTGTTGTCCTTCACACTGTTAAAATCAACCTCATTTTTCTATCTCCAAAGTACCGTTTCATGGATCTCTCAGGTTCAGGTCCAAGACGCTATCACCCAATGCTCTAAGTCATGCCATTTTTTGAGTTATTGGCATGGTGGTACATTCGGAGGTAATAAGAGAAGCATTAGTCTCTCCACAGCCCCATGGCACACTTCATTGTCAGGGTTCTGAAGACTGCTGTCTACATGCAGTATTGTTTAAACTATCTCAAGAAAGCATTCGTTTCTACTTCCTCCTTACATACCTTGTTTTCTCTCAAAATTCACTCCCCATCCTCCAAACGCTTACCTGTATTGGAACAGGAAGTTCTTCATGTTTGGAAATATTCTTTTACTGTCTGGAATAGCTAGAAATCTCAGGACAGAACCCCAGCTTAACCAAATAATATAATTTTGAACTCCAAATCTGTGTGTCCTTTACTGTGATTTTACATTTTCTCCCAAGTACAATGACCCCCATGTCTAAGCTCTGTCTTTCACCCCAAACAGCCACTCTTTGACTCTCCCTTGGGCTGAGGGGAGCACATGCCCAGCAGTGCTCCCCTAGTTATAGAGTGTGAAAAAGATAAGGAGGGCAAGAACTCCAGGTGGGTCCGTCCGCTTGTTCTATGGGATGGTGGTAGTGGTGGGAGGTGAGTCCAAAGGATGACCTTAGCAGCAAAATAAAGATAATTCTCTCCTTTATCATAAAGATAAGGTCAGGCAGGATCACTGACAGCTTAGGATAAACATCTATCAATAACTCATCAAGTCTAAACTAAGCAAAGTGGAAGAAAGGTTAGTAATTTCAATGACATCATGCAATAAAACTTTACAATAAAAATATTTTTTATGACTTATATGACTTTTCCACCTAGTACCATCTCCAATTTCAGGTAATACACCTTCTTTCCTGGGCTCCATGATACCTTTCTTTGCATGTAAGAAGATTTTATGGTGGCTGAGATATTGCTCATTCTATGCTCCTTCTACATGGTAGAAAATGGCTGATAATTATTATTTTATCTAATACATACTTTTTACTCACTTAGAAAAATAACATCCAGACTGATGACTGGAATTGTTAACAAAATTAGAAAGAGAATTATTTTTTAATGTAGTTTTGATGATAGCTATCATATGCACATTTTTTTTCCTCATGCGTTTTTCACTGGGAAATGATTTTTAAAAACAATTACATGTCAACATCTCAGCAAGAATCTTCTCCTCTGTGAACTACACATACCACCTTTCTAGGAAAGTATAATTAAATAATAGATTTTTTTTTAGCTAAACTTCTGACTTCTCAATTTCACTACTGAAGAAACTGAGGACCGAGACATTAAGTGACTAAAAGGTGGCCAACAACTAGTTAATGTCATACCTGAGACTAAACCCCACATGCCCTGACTTGGAGCACAAGCTCTTTCTTCTTTTCCAAATCCACATCCATGCTATGCTAGAGCTTTCAAACTGGGGTATGCATACCCCTGCAGGCAGTGGCGGCCTGCCAGGGCGGCAAAGCCACAGGATAAACACAGGGTGTCTTGCTTCAGTGTAAATATTGCTCAAAGATTGGAGGGGAGTTAGAGGAGGAGGGAGGACCACTTCATTTTTATAATAAAATAAGATTGATTGTAAATGAGAATGTACCCTTTATGTGAATATTTTTAATTTTCAGGCTGAACTCCTCAGGCTGTAATCCCACCGCATGGAGGTAAACGTTCTCTCTACTCCACCTGGGATGCTTTTTTTGTAAAAATTGTGTATCATCACTGTGAGGATGTCTAGGAAGGATCTGTCATCTGAAAGGTACCTTCCCTTACCTCCATTTGTCACATCCCATAATTAAATTTGCATTATTTTAGTCCTCATGATCAGTTAAATTGTAATTTTGGGGGGAGACGGGACACATTAAGACCTTATAAGAAATGAGTTATTTTCTTAAGAACGGAGCTGGATTTGTTTGTTTATTTATTTATTTTCTCTTCTTAATCAGTGTAAACTTTAAAGATTTAAAAAATGTCAAGGCTAAAAATTTTAATATGATTTTAGTAAAAATCAGCTGGTTAGTAGTTTACTTCTATGAAAGACTCTCTAACAGTATTTTTGCCTATGATTCTAAAACTCACATTTGTGTATGAATGGAATTGATCAAGTACTACCCATTTCCATGTTTCCATGTAGCACACTTATGAATGATATCTGAAATGTTGTAACACATATTAACAGCAAAAACAGGAAACAAAAGACCAGTAAACTACCTTATACATTTTTCTTAGTGGACCATTCTTCTCATTTGATTTTTATTTATGAGATAAAAACCAATTAAATAGTAGTGCTCAGATTATTACTCTCTCCACAGTGACATGTTTGACTTTCACCCCGCCCCCCCCCCCCCCCCCCCCCCCCGCCACACCAGGTCGAAATATTTTTGGTTTACTAAAATAGTATGTGTGCTTGATTTCTCCAGTGACATATTTTTCATGTTCTATTCTAATATGCAAGTAGCCTGATTCATTTTATTTTATTTTATTAATATATTTTATTGATTTGTTACAGAGAGGAAGGGAGAGGGTCAGCGAGTTAGAAATATCCATCAGCTGCCTCCTGCACACCTCCCACTGGGGATGTGCCCGCAACCAAGGTACATGCTCTTGACTGGAATCAAACCCAGGACCCTTCAGTCTGTAGGCTGACGCTCTATCCACTGAGCCAAACCGGTTAGGGCCTGGTTCATTTTAAAAAGCTGCATTTAATTCTTAGGTTTCAAGTTCAAATTGGGAACCAAGACACCAACTGGTTCCATTGAATCAACATTTACGGAATGCAGTGTGTTAGTTCCTGACACAGGATAGCGATGGCACGGACAGAATCCTGCCTCCAAAGTTGCCCAAGCAAGAGGGGAACCCAGTTCATATTAATAAGATCACTTGTGCTAGAGGAACCAAGTCTTGATGAACAGTGGCTTATCGAACCCGTTTTCTGCCCAGAGGAAGGACTCCTCGGCTACTGAACCAATTGGCACTTACTGTTGGTCAATCAAGTCAGCAAAGTGTTCTTTACGTCTCCGGGCGCCCGTATCTTAGGGGCCCCTGGACACTGCCACCCCGGTCTCCATCCCAGGCCTGGGTCTAGGGTGAGGCACCGGCCTGACAAAAATGTAAGATGGCGCACACAAAAATCAGGAAAATAAATCTTAATTCAATGTTTTTGCAAAACATCCACGAGGAAAGAACTTCAACATTTTAAGTAAAGACAGGATCAACAGAACTGATTTCCCCCACCACCACCCCCCTTTGGTCTCAGGTTCCCTGTCCTCCACACATGACTAGTGGTCGGTCACCAGGCACATGTAATGTTAAGAAGCTAAATTTTCTGATATTCTGCTCTCAAGTCAGTAAGATTGTTAGTATTGGGGGCTGCCTTTGGGGTCGGTCCGCTGACCCACGCTGGCACCCACAGAAGCACCGCGCAGGGGAAACCGCCCCGTGGAGGGGCTGCAAAGGACCGCACGTGCAAACGTCACAGAAGTCAGGATTTGGCTTCAAATCTTCCCTGGTTTGGATTGGCTTTCAGTCCGCGGGATTGTGGTAACTGTTGGTAACAGGGGGAACAATGAGCCGCGGGCCCGACTGGGTCAACCATGGATGCCGCTGGCCGCCCGGCCGTCGTGGTGATCTGGGACCCGAAAAAGCGGCCCCGCTCCTCCCGACTCTCCACATGCCTGCCAAGGGCTCCAGAACATGCCCTGGAGATCAGCCGCAGGGTAAGGGGCACCCCTTTCCCCAGACCAAGAGCCTTTCGGGTCCTTGCCCGAAGGCCCCAGCCAGCCTGAGGCTGCCCCAGGGGTCTGTGGCGGAGGGGGTGGAACACTGAGGACCCCACACTTCCACGAAGGATTGGAGGCTGCCCCTGATACACACTATCGGACTTTCCCTGACCTCTTCTACTTACCACCTGCATGTATAATTATGGCAGTTTAGAAATTAGGTAACAGAGCCAGAAATTTGGGCCTTCACTCACCAAAATTTATTCATATATATATATATATATATATATATATATATATATATATACACACACACACACACACATATATATATATATATATCCCCTAAAATGTTGTCCCCCTAAAGTGTAAACTGAGAAGGGAAGGTTCTCTGAGGAATCATACAAACAAGAACTGAAGGTGGTTAAGATAATGGCTTAAAGAATAAACTCGAGTGTGGAAAAATGTCAAGAATATCCCACATGGGAGCTAGCAAAGTGTTCTAGAGTTCTGGGACTTGTCTGCAAGGGCTGGGGACTCCGATGAGTATGAAGCCCAGAGTTCTTAATGAGCTGAAGGCTGAGCCCTAACCATCCCATGGTACATGAAGGTATAGGACTTTATCTACTATTGCAGCAAGTAAATCGTCAAAGAAAGGATAGTTGCTTCTAGAGATTGAAATACCCACAGATAAAACCCACAATTTTCAAACTATTTCCTGTTTTCTCTAGATCCTAAGGTGTCACGCAGGCAGTAAAGGAAGCTGCTGTCATCCTCCCTGTCCTAGAACTGCCGACACTCCAATTCTGTGCTAGATTGTTTTTCTTTCACTGGCCAATTAACCAGTTAATTTGAAATTTGCTTCACAAATTCAATACCCAAGCGGGAAGAGAAGTGAACGGCTCTGGTGTGGTAATATCCTCCTACACCCTATGCAACTACAGGTTCAAATTCTGCCTTCTTGAAATTCACTCTCTCAGTTTCTACTGTCTTTTTGTTTCTCCTACAAACTCTGCAACCGTCCCTCTCCTGTCCCCTTACCCAACTTACCTCCCTTCTCCTCTTCCTAAAGGCAGATACTTGACAATAATCTTACCTGGGCCCTGCTCTCTCCTCTGGGCTGACCTGACTCGCCAGGCTGTACCCACTCTGCGATCTCTGATGAGATCCCCTTGTCCACTTGCAGCTCTCTGCTGGACACCTAGCCTGTTCGTTCCACCAGTGCCTCAGTCCCAGCATTTCCAGGCTGAATTTGTCCTCTCAAACAAATAGTCACCTTTATCATCATCATGTTATCACACTACCATCATCACCTGTAACTTCCCTGGCCTTATTCTCCACCTCCAGCTACTTGCCAGTTCTCCTCTGCTCTCTGTATACCCCACGCCAGAGCCGTTCACATCTCTTCCCGTTTGGCACTATTTTAGGGCAGGCTCATCGCTCTTGCTTTGATTTTCCAGAGGCAGCCTTGCTTCCTGTCTGCACTTCTCTGCACCTGAGGCCATCATACATGTCACTGCAAATTATCTTCCTGGGGCCTACTTTTGTTTTGTTTTGTTTTTTCCACATCTTTTCTCGAGTTTAAAAATCCTGTCCTATTTCCCTATAACCCTAGAATCGAGTCCAGTGTTTTAAAATAACTTGATAAAGGATATTGTTAAAAGCATTAATATAGTTGTCTTGGTAAAAATCAGAATCTTGTTGGACTTACACTGAGTTAATCATGAAGTTAGTATAAATATTTCATATATATCATAAAATGAAATTAATTTTAAATGATAATTACATAAATTATGTGATTGTAAGTTAGAGTTCTCAGGCCTATAAAGTTTTGCTTGCATACTAAGCATACTCTTTGAGCTTAAATTTCAAAGTTAGCACACATAATGTGACCGCAAATCATCTCTCTTAATTTCTCACAGTTGTCTTCCATGTGCCTTTCATTGCAGTCAAAGGCTGCACAGCCCCGCACTCTTCAAATTCTCTTCCCCACATCTTCTCTTTTGTGTAATTACTTCCCTCTGACTAAAACATCCACCCATCAATATTCTAGTTCTAATTTCTCCTCACCCTGCAAGCCCACCCCAACTGAAATCTCAGCGTTCCTAGGCTAAATTCACCAGAGCATATCTTCTTTTTGTCAGAGCCCTGAACACTGACAACCTTCCTTTGCAGCATTTGATGGGTAAATGGGCAGATAAGGTGTTGTTCATACATGCAATGGAATATCATTCAGCCTTAAAAAGGAAGGAAGTTCTCACACACAGTACAACATAGATGTCTTGAAGACATTACGCTAAGTGAAATAAGCCAGTCACAAAAGGAGGAAAACCTCTGATTCCACTGGCATGGGGTACCCAGCGAAGTCAAATTCATAGGGCTGGGAAGTAGAAGGGTGGTTGCCAGGCGGATGGAGTGGGAGGAAATGGGAGTTAGTGTTCATTTGGTGCAGTTTCATTTGAGAAGATGAAAAACTTCTGGAAATGGATGGTGGAGATGGTTGCACAGCAATGTGAATGTGCTGACCTGTAGGGCTAAAATAGTAAGTTCTATATTACATATATTTTACCACAAGAAAAAAAAAACTATCTCAGGGGAAGAATGCTTGTTGTGCTTCTTTAGATGAAAGGAATACACTGCTAATGAAGTTGTGTGTTGATTGGGAACTGGAGCTGTTCCACCTCGGAGTCACTGAAACTTGAAACCTCTTGGCCCATCTTTGTGTTCTTTGGCACTTTGGCATTAATACAGGATTCCAGAGTCATAGGAAATTTTTGCTTGGAAAGAAACATATCATGATCAAAATCTGTGTAAATAAATAATTGATTACACCAGTGATTTCTGAATTATGCTGATAGTTTCAATTTCCCTTTCATCTCTTGATTTTCAAAACTTGATTTAAATCCTTAGATAATCATTCTATGGCTAAACTTTTTTAAATGTGTATTAATCTCTGATTACTAAATTAATATGAGCTTATTATAAAATATTAATAAAATGTATATTGTTTAGAAAGTAAAAGTTCCCCATGATCTCAAGTGATCTGTTGTTTACAGTTTGGAGTGTGTGTATTTTATGTGCATAGAAATGTCATTAATAATGAAAATATTGTTACTCTTTCATATATCCTGTCAATGGCATTGTTACTTAAAAATATGTTTCTGATATTATTATATGATCAGATATCCATCTCTTTATATTTTTAAGCTACTGTGCAGTATTCTATTGTGAAGCTCCATCTTAATTTAAACTATATTCCATTAATGGGGCAGATATCATAACTCTGATAATGTATGTTGAGGTGAGCAATGATATTTAATTTTGTATGTGTGTATTTGTGTACCACTGTGTTTCTGAGTGTTACACGTGGAATGACGGGATCAAGTTAAAAGCACATTTATAATTTAATAGGTAGCTGCTCAACTTTAATTCTACTTTAGCTGGCCTTTAACATCTCATATACTTTGGCAAGGTTGCAATTGACCATATATAACCTGAAGGTTTAGAAATTTCAGTTAAAGTACCCAGATGAAGATGTGTAAGCCTGATGTATTGGGTTTTCCCAATCCGCGATTCAGCTTGCTTGTTAGAGTAACAAAATACCTTGATAGAAATGCCTATACCTGAGCCAGTGAATTCTCTACACCCCAAGATCCAGCTTGCATAACAGGGGAACTAAGAAAGTTTGGGACGATAAATTAGCAGCTGTCCCCCATCCCTACCTTCATCTATCTTCATCACTTCTTTAGATATGTGCTCATCCCATTAAATCTAACTCCTCTTAAAGTCCTCTACTAAATAACAAAACCATTGTCAAAACTTCATAAATCACTCACTGACATTACAACCTCACCGCCCATAACAAATCCCAGCTGAAATTTGGTGATTGTTTTGACTCTGATAATTACAATGTTTGTCAGAGTCCAGAAGTGCAATGACTATACTTTCCACTTTTGTTGTGTCTTGTTAGGTTTATTCCTTCATGAAAAATTATAGGCAGGATTTAATTTTTCCATATCATCTTAGGCAATGTGGTCTATAAATGCTATTTTATAATTTAGCAAAGGACCACAAAAGAAAAAGCAAAGTGCCTAACTAGTTGTTGCTGGATTTGTATTTTCAAAACAAAGTCTATGGGAATAAAAATTGCTGCTTCTTCACCAAAAATTCCCACGGTGCAAGATGTTAGTAATTCATGAAAATTGAAGACATGATTTCTTTGCAAAGAAAGGGCAATGACATTTATTCACTCATTCATTCATTTGTGTGACATTTATTGAGCATTTATAGAGTGCCAAGCACCCATAAGATAATGTACATTATAGCCTACCTCCAACCTTTTTATTGTCTTCTGTAAATATGAAAAACCTACCGAATATAAATTCTTTGTCTTTGAAGGAACATTTAAGAATATTTAAAGACTAAATCACTCTACCTCATAGAGAAATGAAAACTTGTTTTTGGAGTATATGTTCACATACACATTTTTTCCTCTTTGATTAAAAATTATTTAACACATCTGTGCCCAGGATTAAGGATAATGAAATTCAACCACAAAAAAATGATTAAATACTATATAATTGTAGTGTTGGAATTTATCAGTTTAGAGTGGTTGCCTCCATATTCACCTTTCCTTTGATCTTCTTGTAGACCTTATTGTTATTGACTTCAAATGTCTCTGTATTTTTGCTCAGTGGAATGTGCCTTGACAGAGTAATTATATGTTATCAGGCAGTTGAAGATCAACTAAAGATATGTGGCCACAAGAGGGATGTTGATGTCTTTGAGCTGTTCCTTTCTCAAAAGTAAGTGTACTTTGGGTAAGAAATAGAAAAGCATCAGTTAAAATGTTTCACAGATTCAAATGTTCTTTTCCAGTCCTCTCTCACCCCCACTCAACCCCATGCCAAAGACTGGGTGGGTAAGTACCACATTCTAATTTATTTTACCACTTATTGGAGTTACAATCTCTATTGGAGAGGCAGCGCATTGGAATGGTTGAGAACAAAGATTATGAAGCCAAACTAAGTTTAAATTCCAGTTCTGCCTCTTCCATCTGGGTGATGTTTGTCAGGTTTAGCAAATAAAACTATGGAATATACAATTATATATGAACTAGAGGCACAGTGTATGAATTCATGCTCGAGTGGGGTCCGACGAAGTTGGGAGAGTGGGTAAGAGGGGCGGTGGTCCGAGAAGCAATCAGCTCTCTGGGCAAGTGGTGGGACATCCTTGCCGGCCCAGGATCCATCCTGCTGACATTTCCTGACATTCATGCCAGTTGTCAGGAGCCACCTGTTGGTTGCCTTTATATTATTTCTTCCTTGCAAGAACATCTAGGGAGGGGAAGTGGCTGTGGTGCCCAAGACTGACTTCCAGGAGGCCAGCGGAGCTGTCTGTGTCAGGGTGGCAGCACTGCTCCATCAATGCCTGGACCATTCTCTGGAGATTGGACCTGCAGGACTCCTGAGGGAGGGAGTGGCTACCACCTGGATGGTGGGCCGCAGGGACCGGTTGGTCAGTTGAGCAGTGCTCTTGCTGTGGGAACTCACTGACCACCAGGGGGAAGCTCCTGTGTTGAGCGTCTGCCCCTGGTGGTCAGTGTGCATCATAACGACCAATCGACTGGTCTTTTGGTCAGTCGGTCACTTAGGCCAGTGGTCAGCAAATTGCGGCTCATGAGCCACATACAGCTCTTTGACCCCTTGAGTGTGGCTCTTCCACAAAATACCATGGCCTGGTCGAGTCTATTTTGAAGAAGTGGCATTAGAAGAAGTTTAAGTTTTAAAAATTTGGCTCTCAAAAAAAATTTCAATCGTTGTACTGTTGATATTTGGCTCTGTTGACTAATGACTTTGCTGACCACTGACTTAGGCTTTTATATAGAAAGATGTCAGAGAAACAAATGAATATATATTTTTAGGATAAGTATGTCTCACACTGCACTTGCTTTTACTTTGAAATTCACAAACTGGGTATCCTATATTTTATCTGGGACCCTGATCACCTGCATACATATAACAATACTACCTGCTTCACAGGGTTGTTATGAGGATTATGTGAATAAGTAGGTGGGGAGGGCTTGGTACCCAGTAAGCATTCAGTGAGCATTAGTACAGTTAATATTATTACTACTACTAGAGAAGAATGACTCATTATACCCCTATGCTATAAAAATAACCCCTACCTAACAATCTCTATACTAATTTATTGGTAAGTGGGAAAACCTCTCCTTTTTATAATAACCTTCTTTGATTCCACTCCAACTCCCCAAGGTGGCACATGGCAGAAGCCGCTGTGCTCTGCAGAGCAGTCACCATGTCTGAGACAGAAGCCAGGAGGAGGGGGAAGGAGAAATTCCGGGTTGGGTTGGACTCTGTCAGTAGAGTGTGCACTAGCCAAGTGACACCTGTGCAGTCACAGTGTGCATTTTAATAATGATGACCCTATCCTTCCCTTCAAGCTGGTCTAAATCTATGTGAATTTTATGCATCTTTAAAATAAGCTTACTATATTTCTGCTCATATGTAATTTGTAGAACTCAGTTTACTCTTTAAAGAAAATGTTCTACCTTGCCCTGGCCGGGTGGCTCAGTTGGTTGGAGCATTGTCCAGTGCACCAAAAGGTTGTGGGTTAAATTCCTGGTCAGGGCACAGAGAGGAGGCAACTA
Organism: Antrozous pallidus; assembly: GCA_027563665.1. Lineage (NCBI taxonomy): Eukaryota > Metazoa > Chordata > Mammalia > Chiroptera > Vespertilionidae > Antrozous > Antrozous pallidus. Next base: position 68,838,877 of record CM050521.1, read on the forward strand.
ATCAATGTTTCTCTCCCCCTCTCTCTTTCTTTCTCTCCCTTCTTCTCTCTCTAAAGTCAATAAGAACATATCCTTGGGTGGGGATTTTTTTTTTTAATTCTCTACTTTATCAATGAAGTTAATCACTTTACCTCTGGTAATTGAAGGAAATCCTTTATTAATAAACATGTTTCTTTTGTTATATATAAATATTTTTAATTTATTAGTGCAGAGAAAACATAGTTATCTTGGCTGTGGCCCTGAATGTCTTAGAAGCAAGGGAATAAATACCTGGCCAATTTAAGATTTTTAAATATATGTATTTTATTGTGGGACAGTTATGGTAGATAATTCTGACACACCTAAGGTCATGCTTTGAACCTTTCTATATAGATTAGCTACTTTCACAACAGCAATCAACACTTCATGTGATCCAATGAAGGCATCTTGACGTTTTGTGATTTTAACAACAGCACACGATTGAGCTCATGGGTAATGAGACAACAAAAAGCAAAGATTTAAAGCATTCGGAAAAAATTAGAAATATTTATCTTCTGACAGTAGGTAATTAGTGGTTTTCTCAATTAAAGGACAATACATTGTTTTATCCTAAGAATACTAGGTTGCCACTTAACCCATCTGGGTACAAAAAGAAAAAAAAAAATGTTGCGCAGTCCAGACGCCAATAAACTGGGTTATTTGCCTGTCTCTGTTGCGCTTGGAAAGCATCTTACCAATGACTCCTGGCGTGATCACTCAGAACACAGATTATGGCACATGTTCTTTAGAGAATATCAGCTACTGAATGGAAAAAGGAGAGCGTGACAAGGCAGCAGTTTATAATACCAAATCTACTGATTCAGGCAAAAGTTACCCAGAGAAACTGGCCCCATTGAATAAATAGTTATTAAGTAATGAGATAGACACACAGTCTCTGCGTTTTGCCCCACATGTTACTTTTCAATGATAAAATCTGTACTTTTTATAGTGGAGAGACCTGGCAGATACAGGCTTCACCCAGTGACTGACCTTTCAGCTTCACCGACAGTGGGACAAGCAGCGGCATTTGTCTCCCGTGTGACGCAGTGACTACCACCTTTGTCACTGAAAAATGGTCTGCCTTAGATTTAATCATGAGGAAGTAATCAGGCAAATAAAATAATGTGAGATGTTCTATCATACATCTGTCCTGAACTCTTCAAAAAGCCAATGTCGCGGGGGGGAAAAGGAAAGTGGCTGTTCTAAATTTAAGACTAAGGGATTATACCAACCGGGGGGGGGGGGGGGGGGGGAGGGGGACATGCATGAGTGTTGATAGAATTATGGATTTAAACTAACTATAAAATATAAGCAGCAACAAAAACAGTTTGAATATGAACAGTATATTAGATGATATCAGTGAATTTAACCTCATTTCCTTAGGTGTGATAGTGGCATTGTGGTTATACAAGAGAATGCCCCTATTTAAGGGATGGGCATGAAGAATTTAGCAGTCAGAGCCCTGCAATAATAAGTCTGCAATTTATTTTCAAATGACTCCCCCAGAATATAATCAACCAATAAGCAGATATATTATATAGGTAAGAGAGAATGAGTGGCAAAACATTAAAAATTATAAGTGCTATATAACCATTCATTATGTTATTCCTTCACCTTTTCTTAGATTTGAAAGTTTTCAATATAAAAATTTGATGGGAGGGGCTTCTCTTGTTTAGAAATGTTTGCATGATTTAAAAATATATTTGCTTAAAAATTAGGAAAATAATTAGTCCCTCAGCCTCGCAAGGTTAAAGAAATATAAACGTGAAAGTATGTTGCCACATGAATTAATGTAGGTAGTATTAGTTAACATTAATATTTTAAAATTGCTTAGAAAAGTGCTGGCACACAGGGGGTGCTCTATACATGGGTGATAAATACAGACGTATGTGTATGCATACTCAGCCTGGGCCCACAATTTCTGCTCTGAGAAGACATCCAAATACCCCAGCCCACAGCAGTCACTCAGAGGCTTTGCCCTCTTTGCTCACAGCTCCCCATCCACACCCATGTCTGTCCCTTAGCTGAGTGAGCTGCACCAGCAGCAAGGCGCAGTTCAAGAAGGATGGGCATGCCGAAACTGGTTTGGCTCAGTGGATAGAGCATCGGCCTGCAGACTGAAGGGTCCCGTGTTCGATTCCGGTCAAGGTCATGTACCTTGGTTTCAGGCACATCCCTGGTGGGGGTGTACAGGAGGCTGCTGATTGATATTTCTAACTGTCTATCCCTCTCCTTTCCTCTCTGTAAAAAAAAATCAATAAAATATAATTTTTTAAAGAAGGATGAGCAATATTTTGATCTCATCCTATATAATATAGAGCAAATATGCTAATTAGACTGAACAGCTGCACAACCTTCCAGACGTCCTTCCGGACAACCTTCCAGACAAAGCCAGGGCTGCGAGGACCAGCCAACGCAGCCAGGGCTGCAAGGGCCAAGCCCCTTGCATACATTTCATGCATCAGGCCTCTAGGATTCAATAAACAACAAAGGGAGAAAAAAACACTTTCCTCTGTCTCTGTCTCTGGGTGCACTGCAATCTCCATATTTTAAACCCAGTCTGGCCAAGATTTCCACAGACCCAAAGTAATAAGCCTGCAGACACTGTTGAAGCAGGGGCTAATGGCATTTCCCGCATTTACCTGTGAGTCAGTGTCTGCTGCCCTTTTATTCCTCTCCCCAGTAAAATCTTTTTTAAAAATTGAGATTCAAATGAATTAAATTGTAATGAGATATAAATTTCTACCAATGTGATAAAATGCTCCCCTTTAAGTATTTGTTTTAACTGACTAACAAAATCTTAATCCAAATGGATGAAGTATGAAAAATGGAAGTTTGGAAATTAACATCTAAGTGCCAACAATTTTGAAAGGACAAAGAAAGACGTTTATTCAGTTACTCCGAAGTCATACTATATATCCTGCCTTACCTACCACAACTGAACTAATCATTGCTAATATTTCCTTTCTTTTTTCTTTTTCAGAGAGCTGACAGATGTTATTGATCTTTCTAGGTTTAGAAAATTAAAATACTTATGGCTACATCATAATAAGGTAACATCATATTTTATCTTTCAGTGTCCCTGTAATTAAGTTGCTGTCATGTTTTCATAGATCTAATCTTTAGAAGTATTATTTTCTATACCTAACTTAAACTTAGGTGAGACAATTTATATACATATATGTACACATATTGAATAGCAGTTTGGGAGATGTTCTTACACCACAATTGCTTGTGTCTCCACGTCCTCTCAAAGCTGCTGCGAGGAGGCTCGCCCAGGACTTTTCTCACCTCTCCTATGTCATCAGAAACCTTACAGTTCGTTTGAATTATAGTCACAGTTCAGAAATAAGAATGACTAGGAGAATATATTAATCAACTTTTGATCTTCACTCATAAATGAGATAGCCCCTCATCTTCCCTTCCATATCCAGCTAAGCCAGATGGCAAAGTGCCACCTGCCTTCTTTTTTTTAAATATTTTTTGTGGTTTTTTTTCAGTATAACTTAGTTTTAATAGTAGTACATATGTTTTCCTTCTTTTTTCCCCCATTATCCTCCCTCCAGCCTCCCCTATTCCCCAGCACATGCCCCCACCTGCCCTTCCCCACCCCAGTGTCTTTCATTGGTTATGCTCATATGCATGCATACAAAGTCCTTCGGTTGATCTCCCCCAGCACCCGCCCCCCACCCTCCCCAGCCTTCCCCCTGTAGCTTGACAGCCTGTTCAATGCCTCCCTGCCTCTATATCAATCACTCTCTCCTGTTTCTTTTCTTAAAAAATATCTTGCATCTGCATACTGGAAATAAACGTACAGGAACAAAAAATGTTTGAGTCTTAGTTTCAATGTCCAACTGTTCTGAGTACCAGTTTCAATGTCAAATAGTTCTTCATGTGTACATGTCAGCAATGGTATCCAGCTGGTGGACACATCATGGCAATGCAAGTTCCATCCTCTCTGGTTTGGTCCTGGGCTGCCTGCAGCCATGCACAGCTGCTAACTGCTAGCATGGCAAGATGTCGTCAGTGTCCCCCATCTCTGGACCATCCTTGTGACTGGAACAGACCCGTCAGTTCCTCACCCACCTGCCTTCTTTATCAGCTAAGGAGCTGTGGTGGGTTTTCATTCCTTCTCACCGTCACCCCAGTCTTCTCTAGGCTTGGAATGGAATCTCTAGGAATGGAGAGATGTGGAGGTAGAGGAAAAGCCAGGGAGAATGTGATTTGATTTTCACCCTCTGGTACTAAAAAAGAGCTTTTTCTCTTGATGGGTTATTCAGAAGCTTCCTTACTAGGTTACTCCAACTGTAATTCCTCTGCTGGCCACTTCTGACCCCCCCTCATCTCTATCCCATTGGTACTTACAACTGAATGTCTCCTGGCCTCGACAAAGCACCCTCTTGGGCATGATCTCTTGTGTGCCCCAGATCAATATTCCTACAACGGTCTCCCATGCCATCCCTGGGGCTCACACACCTTTATCCTGCTATCAGAGGCTAAAGGGTGGGTTACCTCCCAGTTGCTACCCATATTGATCTAGCCTCCTCAGTAAGTGCTAAGCCCTAAGCTATCATGTCTCCAACTAACTACAGGGACACCCTTCAAGGTCATTGAGTGTGGCCCCTATATCTTCTCTTAGAGGCCAGCATTTAGGAGGCCACCACCTTCCCCACAATGGGACCATGGGGGTCTGTACGCCATCTCCAAGTCAAAAAGCAAGACTGAACCAAAATGCAGACCCAATCATTACAGTTAGCTGGTCAGTAAGTTGGTTATTCTCAACTTTCAAAAATTTGAGTTCCCAGCAGCTTTTGTTTTACTCATTGTAAATCCATTATACCATCTTCACATTTTGAATTTAGACTTTCAAATGCCAGCTTAATTTTTTTTAAAAAGGTTTTTTGAGTTTTCAGCAATAGTGCACTTGTCAAGCAGTAGTCCAGACTCACAGCATTGAATCCTGAAGCAGCCATGTTTATGAAAGTATTTCAATATCACATTGCATTTCCAGTCTTTTTCAAAATCAACTAAATGGAAAATGAAAGAGCTTCTAGTATTAAGTGTAAGCACAAGTCTCATAAACTTGAAATGATTTCTAGAAGAAAAAACACAAATAGCTTTGAGACCCAGCCAGCTAACGACGGAAATGGAAAGTACTTGCACTTAAGGACATACAAGTTCAAAACCCTTTATAGCACTCTGCCAAAAACTATCCTGGGTCACAGTGGGTGACCTCTGATGAGAAAAAGGTGGAAATCACAAGGCATGGCAAAAGTGACGAATCTTTGTTTCTCATGTGTGTTCCTTGTGGTGTTCAGTTTTGAAGGAAAGAACATGTACAGATGTTGGCAATAGGTCTAAAGAGATAAGTGATTAGGGATTTTATAATTTTTTTTATTTTTTTATTTTTTTGCGTCTGGTAGCGGACAGCATCCCACTTCCAACCAGTCATTGAATGTTCAGAGAGTTGACTGGCAGGTACATTATGTACATAGGAAGGGACTATGTATAGTGTCAACTAATTTACTTTCTTTTGTTTTTGAAGAGGGATTGGCAGGGAAGGGATGTAACAATAGGCAGTATTCATTTCTTGTACTTTATTCTTTATGTTCAACAAACTAGCCATATTATTTCCAAAATTATCCGTTAACTTTGTTTTTAGACCCATGCACCCGGAGGTCACAGATTTGACTCCCAGTCAGGGGACATGCCTAGGTTGCAGGCTCGATCCCCAGCAGGTGGCATGCAGGAGGCAACTGATTGGTGTTTCTCATGTTTCTCTCTCATTGATGTTTCTACCTCTCCCTCTCCCTCTCCCTTTCTCTCTCTCTAAAATCAATTGAAAATATTTTTTTTAAAAAAGTACTTACTTAGCTCACATAACACTTTGAAAGGAGAACATACCCAAAATAATTGTTAAGTCGTCGTGGGTAAGTGAATAAGCTGTTGTGAGTCTTATTGATCAATAGCTTACTGGTTGCAAAGTTACCACACTTCATGAAAAATTAAAAAAATTTTCAAGATCCAAAACCTAATGCGTGTATTAGCTATGATAGTACTTAACTCAGAGGGCCTTGGTTTCCTCTGGATATTTTCTTGCCTGCATATGAAGCCAGGAATCATCCTGCTAACTTGAAAACAGATCCAACATTAAGAGAAAAGCAGAGCCCCAAGAATCATTGAGAGACTGAGGCTCTCACAAGCTCTAGAGTTCTTGGTGTGTGACATAAATATATTCTAATTTACATACAAGTACGAGTTGATCTTAGGAGTTACCCGGAGCCCATAGCATCCTATCTGGTACAGCGTATTCTGTACTTGCATTAATAGAATCCAATATAATAAAAGCCCAGTAACCATAATGGCAGAACAACCAGAATGACCCACTCAACCAGTCACTATGGGGTGCACTGACCACCTCTTGGTCCCTCCCCACCCAATCTCTTCCCACCCGGGCCAGCAGGCTCTGATCGCTGGATGGTGAATGGGAAACCAGGGTGGGTGGTGGGGGATGCGGGAGGTGCCAGGCCAAGGCTCCCATCCCACTAGTCACCCACACACAGAGGCTGACCTGCGGCAGGAGTGGGGCCAGAGCACGCGGGACCAGCCGACCTCTCCAGTCCCTCCTCCTGGCCGTCAGGCTCCCATGGCCCAATGGCAAACAGAGAACCCAGGTGGGTGGCAGAAGGGGGCAAGCCTGGATGCCGGCATAGGGAATCTGGCCCTGATCAAAGGCTAGGCCTAGCAACCATACTGTGCACAATTTCATGCACCAGGCCTCTAGTATAACAATAAATGTGATGGTACCTGTTCTAGTGATAAAAACAGAAAGTGCAGAGGGAGTGACTGGTGAGGACGTTGCATTTGCAAACTGCATGGAGTGGAATGAGAGAAAGCAGTTGTCTTGGGAGGCAATGACTATAGCCTGCTGTGTTTGGAGCCCTGCATACTAGAAGCGTGAATACTTCTCCCCTAGTATCTAGTGGATGATAAATACTTCTGGTCTGATCCTGGACTCGCAAACTAAATAGATACAGGTTGTTTCTAAGGACCTCTAATGCCCCAGCTTTCCTAGGTTTGCTCAGGCGACTCTGGTTTCTTCATTATGCTCTCTGAGGGCTGGTTTTCCCCTCACACCACATAGGTATTCACTAGTTCTGCTCCTCCTCCCTTTATGGGTCACATTTTTCTAACCTTGCCTGGTTTGATAAGTGGGAGACAGCTGCACTCAGGCCTTCTCAAGACTCCCTTCCATGGCCCATCTTCTAGCGGGCCTGACTGAGGCAATTTTCAGTCCGTAATTTATCCCTTCCAACTTTTCATAAGAAGTTGAGTCTGCTCAGACAATTGATCTAAGTGATTTATTTGCCTTTTATACTGCAATTAAGTTGTGTTCTGGTTCATTACCTCAAAAAAATTTTCAACTATTTAATAATAAGCCTGTAGTATTGTTAGCACAATGCTAGTATTTTTCTATTTCTGGAAGAACCAGCAGTACTTTGGTAGTTTCGTTGGGCTCAGATTAGAATAAGCTTTTGATTAAAAAAGCAAACAAACAAAAAAAACCTGCATGATGCCTTACCATGCAGCTGTCCAAAATGGAACCTGAGTTTCTTCCCTGTAGCAAAAACCAGTTGACAAAGTTTACAAACTAAATTTAAATGAAAATGCCTCTTCTAGCAAAGTCATTGTTTGTCAACTTCATTATCTAAAAAATAATTGAAATACTTATTTATAATAACATTTTCCATGCAAGCTGACTAGAGAATGACTAGACTGAAGTAAACAAAATTGCCTTAAAAAAGATCCTGTGCTTATGGTATGCCATTTCTCACCTCCCACACATTCAATACATATTGAAAATTGGCAAGTGAGCAGAAATTTATGTTTTAGGAAGAATTATTGGTGTTCAGTAATTAAAATAGTAAAAACCACAATTTTAACATTGAAATACTTATCTTTAACGTGCTGTTTTAAATATTTTCAAAGAATTCTTTCAATAGCAGTACTCATTTTCAGATAGCTTTCTGAGCTTTTGTATCATGAATTTTAGTTGGTTCCTTTAATCAGGTTTGGGTATACATATTTTAATTACATATTTGCACATACCCTACCTTGTTGTTGTTTTTTTTTTTAAAAAAAAAAAAACAATTTAGAGCAGCACAAATCCCATGGTAGAGTGTGAGACCTGTAAAAAAAAAAAAAAAACAAACTAGCGTGCATTCCATATAAGTTGGGTTCTTGTGTGTTTCTGTTACCTTGGGGCAACATTAATTATATCCCTCATGTCAACTTTGTTAAAAGAATTGTATTTTGCCAAATATTTAAAACCTCCTCAAAAAAGTAAGTCAAGGTAAATAACTTAAATAAGATCTCAATGCATGGTTGTCAAATTCATAGATTTGTGCACTATATATTTGGTTATTCTTAAACATGATTTATCTCAGGAATGTAACTATTTTTGGAAAAGAGCTTATACAAAAATTTTAGTAACGTGGAATAAAGAAGGGAAAACAGAATAAAAGTCTGTTTATACTGGATTAAATAATTGTAGTTTATTTTTAAAGTATAGATTATATTTTTAAGTATTGGACATATTTTAAACCAAGCTACACATGAACTTTTTTAAATTAACTGGATAGAAAAACCATGGAAATAATTTTAAGAATCTTGGAAATGTATTGCAACTTTTCTTTTTTTTCTTCCAATGTAATTGTGTATATTGTTAAAATTCTCCCCAACTAATACTTAGTTTTATGTAAATTTGGGAAGTAATGTAATTTCATTATTCAAATATACAGTAATAGACCCTTTTAAATACCAAGTGATTATAGAATTTTTCAGAACTTTGTCATGTTTTTAATCACTAATCTATAGTTCTTTGCTCCTGGGTTTTAATCTTGGTACCACTGACTTTTTGAACTGGATGATTCTTGATTGTGGGGGCTGTTCTGTGCATTTTTTAATATTTAGTAGCATCACTGGCCTCTACCTGCTACATGCTAGAAGACTTCCCCCCCAGAAGTGACAATTTAAAATATTTCTGGACATTGACAAATACCCCTTGGAGAGAGATTGTCCTCCCCTGAGAATCAGCCAATTCAGGAGACATAGTGATCTAGAGAAACCTAAGTCAAAACATGTCATTCCTCTGCTCCAAATCGCCAATGATTTCCTGTTAATTTCAGCCAGCTGCTTACACTAACCCTCAAGGCACCACACAAGTAGACCCCTGATGACATCTGACCTCATTCCTCACTTCACTTCCTGGCTCACTCTGATCCAGCCACGCCAGGCGCTGTCCCTGACCTGTGCACTAGCTAGACCCCAGGTGTTCCTCTGACATGCCCCTTTATCAAGTGTTTGTTCAAGCCCGGCCAGTGTGGCTCAATGGTTGAGCACTGAGGTCACACTGTTCAATTCCTACTCAGGGCATATGCCTGGTAGCAGACTCCATCCCAGCAGGAGGCAGCCGATCAATGTTTCTCTCTCACTGATGTTCCTCTTCCTCTCTCCCTCTCCCATCCTCTCTCTGAAATCAATAAAAACATATTTTAAAAAAAGAGTTTGTTCAAATATTACCTCCTCTTTGAGGTCTCCTCTTACCAACCCATTTAAAATATAGCACTACCTTAATACTAGCACTCCAAATATCTGTGCTTTCCAGATCCAGTGAGTCTGTATGGGGCAGAATGTGTGTGAAATGTTTTTAAAGCAAAATGTCTAGGTAGGCCCTTTTACAGAAGCTTTGGAAAGCATGCAAGGGCATTTGGTTGAGATATGATAAGAGGGGTTTATATTAAGTTCTCTAAAAACATCCTTTTTACCACACTGTCCTCAAAGACAATCCAGATGTAAATTCGTAGCCCAGACCAAAGGTCACAAATAATTAAAAACAACAGCAAACATCTAATTTCCATGATCTATATAGATAAAAGCCTAATTTGCGAAGTGTCCTTTTGGGAGTTCAATTGTTAGCTATGACATGCACTGACCACCAGGGGTGGCGGGGAACAAAGGAAGGCCCCCGTCAGCAGCCAGGAGGCCCCAATGGGCCCTGATCACTATTCAGGCACTGGGCCTTTAGTCTTACTGTAATTTTATATGTATATATAATTATTATAGAAAGTAAATTGTTCTCTCTCATTTTCAGCTCCATGAAATAACATTTCTAATTCGAAACTATTGTCTGACAGAATTGTATCTAAACAACAATGCAATTATTGAAATTGAAGGTATGTCTAAATTTTCTCTATTGATTGAATGAATTTTCAGTTAATAACTTTTAACTTTGCCATTGCTAATGGCATGCAAAAATCTGTTTTAACATTCCTGTTGAAAATGTATGATGGAATCTATTATTTTTTAACATTATGTACATTTTATTTTAAGAAATGTTCTTTTAATTACAGTTTTAATGCAATCTTGTCTTGTGTCTTGATATTCAAAAGGTAAATGAATATTTTTAACAGAAATTTTGACATTCTATTGCACAGTTGGACACAAACTAGATACCATGGAAACTCATGTTAACAATATTTGGGAGCTTTTATAAATATAACAACTTTATAAATAGTCTTAATGTTTTATTGGCTATAATTTTTACCAGTCAAATTCTTTCATTATGAATTAATTTTATATGTGCAAAAATCTCTAAACTGACTATTTCAAATCAGGTATAAAAGTACATGATGTACTATGTTCATGAAATATGAAGAGGAACAACACAAAACATTTTTCTTTAATATTATATATAATAGAATCAAAATGTCAAATTTTAATATGTACCATGTCCCATGAAGACAGAAAAGTTTGCCAATTAAGGTATGATTTGGCTATAACAAAGATACAACCCACTTTTACTTATGTTGAAAATGTGGGAAATTTTAAAATTCAGAATCAATAAAAATGATACAAATATTTGGTTCTGTATGGTGTAAAGAAAATATTTTCAGAGGTTATGCAAATTTCTTATTCTTATTGTTGGCTCTATTATAGATGTTCCTATTCTCCCCTAGTCCCCCCTCCATCCAGCCCCAACCCACCTCCCGTTCCCTCTGACCATTACCACAAGATTGTCTGTGTCCATGGGTTATGCATTTATGTTCTTTGACTAATCCCTTCACCTTTGGGGAGAGGTATTGAATTGAATGAGTATTCCCTTGATTGGCATTATAAATGTTAAGTAACATTGGCAAAAAAAAAAAAAAAGAACAAAACAAAAAAGAAAATTAAAGGAAATAGCCCTTCTAAAATAAAACCAAAAAAAATCATTACTACAGAAAAAAAGCTATAAAACAATAACACTGAAAAGAAATGGATTGTACATTCCCACATTATACTCAATTAATTGAATTCTTATGCTTTGTTCTATTCTTGATGGTAATTCACAATATTATTTATAATAATTCTTTCTTTTACCAGCTGTAATGTATTCTTTTATTGTGTTTAATTGGCATTAAAAGTGTTTAAAATTTTGTAACAATTTTTTTAGGCCTGCATTATTTGCCTTCGTTGCACATACTCCTGCTGCACCACAATGAGTTAACAAACATCGATGCAACAGTGAAAGAATTAAAGGGAATGCTAAATCTGAAGACCCTAAGTATTAATTTGCACTTTTATATGGCTATAAGTTAAAATAGTAAACCACAGGACATTTTTAAAAATTTTCTTATGTAAATTAGATCACTAACTAAAATACTTAGATGTTCCTTTTAAAAATATGTTTTGGAAAGAACAATAGGTAGAAAAAAAGTTTTTATGGCATTATATGGTATGCAAAATGAAAGTGACAAAAGATGATTTACACATTTAAATCAGTGGTTTGGGTTTTAGCTCAGAAGTAAGTTTTAGCACATATTTTATTATTCAATTCATATGACATGCCCATCTAACAAGAAAGCAATACTGACAGGGAACTATTTTAAAATAGATCAGTGTTTTCCCAGGGCAGGGGGGATGAGGGGGTTGGGGAGTGACAGCTAAAGAACTAGAGGTTTGGGGTTTCTTTTTGGGATGATGAACATGTTCTAAAGTTGACTGTGGTGATGGTTGCCCAGATCTGTGAGTATACTAAAATACATGAATTATGTATACTTAAAGCAGATGAATTATATTCATAAAGCTGACAACACCCCCTCCCCAAAAAAGTAAATTTTTATTTAAGCTTTAACAGCAAACTACCCAGTATGGCCTCAGTAAGGGAAGGAAGCATAACTATGAAATAGATTGGAAAAATAAATAACATGGTTCCCACTCTCAATAAGCTTATAGTATTGGAGGGTAAATAAACCCATCGGCCAAATGGTTCTAGATGTGCTAAGGCAGTGGTCAGCAAACTCATCAGTCCACAGAGCCAAATAGCAACAGTACAACGAGAGAAATTTCTTTTGAGAGCCAAATTTTTTAAACTTGGACTTCTTCTAATGCCACTTCTTCAAAATAGACTCGCCCAGACCATGATATTTTGTGGAAGAGCCACACTCAAGGGGCCAAAGAGCCACATGTGGCTCGTGAGCCGTAGTTTGCTGACCACCGTGCTAAGGGAAAAGATGCTCAGAACAATGAATGAGTTTTCAAACTTTAGAGTATGGAAACTTTTTTAAATAATGCCATAAAATTAATGTTGTTTTTCTCCTATTTATTTTCTGTTCATTTCTCAAAATTTTCTGATAGTATAAACTGATATTGATAGTAGAGATCCTAATCAGATCAATATATTAATAGTGATTAAAGTTTTCATATATTTTCAGTGTTAATCAGTTACATATACTGTATTTAGGCTAAATGATTCATGTGCTTATAAGTGAATTCTTTAAACCCAAATCTTAATATTATGCCAAGTTCATGGCAATTTCATGCTTACTTCTGTGATGTGAGAAAGTCTGTGAAAGACTCAGAATTTGCTTGCATGTTTGAATTATCTGGCCTTTTTGTGCTGAACAAACGCTTTTGTGTTTAAAAGACTCATTAGGCTAGACCTAGAATTCTCACTTATCTTCACTTTTCTATAGAATGGGCTACTATTTCTCAGGATTGCTTCAACTATTCAGCTATTTCTGTAAAAGCCATTTTTTAAAAAAGCATTTTTTGACATTAATGTCATTTTGAAGTAGCAACAAAAACAAAAATTGCTTTATTGTGGACTTGTTAATAAGATAATGAGTTAAGATGCCCAATCTAGAAATTCTGCTGAATAGTAAATAAATTAAAAATGTAACTGACATTTTAAATAATAATCATTATAATAACATGTTGAATGTCTTTCCTGTTGAGAAAATGCTTTCTTTGAATATTCTGATTCAAATCTTCACAGAAATCCTTAGTCGTTTAAAGCCTTGTATTTTCACCACTTTAGTAGCTTTAAACAAACTACTAAGAAATGCTGAAACTTACAATTATGCCTCGTTTTTTTCCCATTATTATTTATTTATTCATTCATTCAATACATATTTATCACTTATTCATTTGTTAAGTGGTCATTCAACAAATATTTATCACGTATCACAATGTGGCACTCTGCTAGACGGGGACACAACAGTGAACAGGAAAGGCCTTGTCTAGACCTTTGTGGAACTTGCAGTTTTATACCTCTCAGGCTACGTATTTCTTGGATTTGAAAGGGCTTGATTCAAAACTAATTGGATAACTTGCTCAAGGTAAGAACTCAGTTTAAGCAAACTTATCTTACAATACAAAATTTGGAGGTTAGCAATCAAGATTTCTCCGGTCATAGTCAACAGGATGATGTGCGGGCCCTGGGCCCGTTTGTCTGTGGAGTGTGGATTTGGACATTGAACTGTCAGTCCTGACTGTAGTGAAGGAGGGCTTTTTCTCAACCTGTTAATATGATGTTTATATCATTACCTATCACAGCAGTTTAAGAGACCTCTGCTCAAAATCATAGTAATGGAACTCAAGTTCTAGAACTATAATCATTCCACCTGAGAATCTTGTAGTGGAATCATATTTTAAAATGGAGAAAATGCTGTGCCCAATTAACAAATAAAAAACAGTTTTTAAAAACTCTTGGTAGCAAGTATGCACATTTTGAACGTTTGCCCCATTTTCATTCAAGAAATTATACTGGGGGCGGGGGGTGGAAATGTTTGCATTTACCAAACTGCTAATTATATTTGTGCAGTGATGTCCTCAGATTAAGTTTCTATGAACCTCATTTGCGATCCCAGATTAGATTCAGCTCATTAACTAGGGGAAGTTCATGTATTTTGAAATGTTTAAAATTTTTGTCTTTTCAAGTTGTAAAACCATATAAAATGCTAAAGTGTTGTTATTATTGCACTTCAAGTGCTAGCTCTTCGGAGGGTGAGAGGATTGCCTGGAGGAAAACCTCTGATCCATTTCAGCATGCACCCCACTGGCATTTCGGAGGAGAATTGCCAAGAGATGGCCCAGGAGACCCAGCCTGGGAGCTCCAGGGAGGCCTGAAACCAGCAGCAGAGTGTGAGGTCCTGGAGACTGGATTCCTGACTTCCTAGCTAAGTCAGGAGGGCCCCACCTCTTCCCTCCAGGCGGTCTACCTTTCCCCGCCCCCCTTCCCCAGCACCCCTTCCCTCTCCCCTGCCCACCTCCCTGCTCCTTCTGCAGCCCGCTCTGCCTGCGTCAGGGACACACTTCCTGGCTGGTGACACTAACTCCCAGGCTCCTTCCTGCCTTGCTCCCAGCACAGACAGAACAAAACACCAACAGCGACCAAGTCCTTACCCTTTTGTGCTCTCACACTTTTAGTCTCCGCATTTCTCTCCAATTTTCTCTGTTTCGTTAGCTTCACTACTGGAGAGGATACTCAGAAGCCGACACTGCACACTGCTTAAGACTTGCTTCTTAGCAGAGCAATAAGGATTCACCATTGAAAACAGAGAATGGCCTTTTCAACAGAGGGTCTTCATTTTCTACCTCCCATCATGCCCCCCCCCCCCTCCACTGTTGATGACAAACAGCCAGGGCATGAGGAGGGGAACTTAGAGATCAGGGTGGGACTGAGATCTCAGAAGTCTCTTCATTTAGACCTCATTACCTGAAATGTCCTTCCAGGGTAGGCCCACCCCTCCAATAACAAAACAGGACAGTCCCCCAATAATAAGAGCCAGCTGGGGTTTTCCCACTGCTGTATGTCCTGAAGAAGAGAATATCCTGACCCCTCCATTCTGGTCAGATCCTGTTTTAGCAGTATTCAGTGGCCACAGAGGTTAGTTAAAATAAGATGGTGATAATCTTGGAGCCGATGACCTTTACTAAGTAACCTTGAGCCAAACCTTAAAACCTGAACTTCCTCCACCGCTCTTCTGTACAGGCACACAATACAACTGCTTTAGGCTTCTATCATTCTCCCCTGTGTCAAAAACAGGTATGTTGGTACATTATTGATTACATCAACTTCCTTAAAAGGTGGTCTTAAAAACATTAAGGTTCATTTAAGCTATGATTTTAAATTTTGCTTTAAAAGTTTAAGCACATTAACTGAAGCCAATTAATCAGGAAACGATTTTTTTTTCTCATCTGTTTTAATAATAAGTAGATTCACACATGTGACTCGAGTAGCTCAAGTGTGTGCAGTTAGGTGGTAGAGACATTTTGATATATTGTGTGAGTGCGAGTTGCTTAGACTCAGAATCCCAAATTAAGATAAGCAAGACAGTGCTGGCGCCACCAAGGTGTGCTCCATAAGTAGCCTAGAGGGAAGGCGGATTAACTAGTATTAACCTATTGAAAGTGAAAGTGTAAGCAATTTTGCTTCATGCTTTCTGAAAGAATGTACCCCATACATCACGGAAGGCTTTCAGAACTTTCAGACACAGGAAACCAGTTTCATATCTTGGAAACTTAATCTATGGTAATTTTAGTAACATCAATCCAAAACTCATAAATCCAAAATGTGAAATGCTTAAAAGTATGGAAGGAGGTGGTGGTGGTGGGGGAGACAGTTAAAAGTAAAATTGCTTCCTCCTAAAATTGAAGAGCTAGGGAAAAAGTGAAGAAGAATAAAGATGCCTTTCAAATTATTTAATTTAATTTAATTTTTTTAAAGTTAATTCAAGCAGAGCGTGGCCTTAGGAGCCGAGTTTTCAGACTTACTGTCACTTAACTTTTATTTTATGATGAGCTGAATGTTGAATCACAATAAGCACATCGAATTTTTAGTATTGAGACATTTTCTTAAACTAGTATAGTAGCAGTAAATCCGAATCTGAAGCCAGAAGTGGTGTGTTTTTTTTTTCCATGTTTACATAAAGATGCTACTTAACTAAGTAAGCATTAAGAGACAAAGCCAAGAAAAGAAATGAAAAGGTAGCTAAGCCACTGTGCCTCAATGACCGGGGAACATGCCCAGGTTGCCCCGGGTCCCCAGTAGGGGGCATTCAGGAGTCAGCTGATCAATGAGTCTCTGTCATCATTGGTGTTTCTCTCTCTCCTTCTCCCTTCTTCTCTGAAATCAATAAAAATAGTTATTTTAAAAATAAAATAAAAAAGAGATGATAGAGTAGTGTTCAGCGTGAAAGGAATATATGCAAGGTATAGGGAAGTAATGTCACTGGAAGATGTTGGTACATCTTCCATTACCATCATATGCAAAGGCCAGTTCTGCTCTCAGCTGCTATAGTGAATGAGAGGGTTATAAGGTGTCAGATGTGATTCTCCAAGATAGGAACCAGAGCAGACTTTTGCACTAAAAAATATGTGACTTTTCCTCCCTACTAAACTCTCATTAAAAATAATTGTGTTTTGCATTTATACCCTAAAAAGGGTGTCCTTTTCTATTCTTTTTCTGGCTCAAACTACAATACATGATCCCTGTGGATCTTTTTAAATCTGTCATTGTTACTGGTGTAATATACATCCATTCTATTCTCTGTCCTGTAGTTATAATTATTTGTTACCACTTTAAATTTCTTCTCTTTTAAGATTAAAATTCAAGCCAGTTTTTCCCTCACTTAAGAAATCGTGGAAAATATCCATTTCATTTTTTCCTCTCATTAACTCCCAATATATACATATGTCCTTTCTTTGAAATGCTTTTGCCACTCTACATCGTCTTTTACGTCTTTCCTCAGTCTTAGAACTTTTGTTTATGATGCACCAGGTGTGTCTCATTGCCTACTTTAAATTCTTCTAAAAACAGGTTTTCCCCAGGGAAGAGCTAAATGTAATGACTTTATTAGCCACAAAAGTTTGTATTTTTACAACAACTATTAGAACATTTGATTAACTAGCGAGACAATGTCCAGATGATTTACTTTTTCCATTTTTATTTAAATAGTTTATTGTGTTTTAAGCATGCCCTCCCGTCTTTAGGTTGCGAAAAGTTCTTTATAAGTTAGTTTTTTGTGGATTCCTAATGTTTAGTATTTTTATGGTTTTATCAAGCGTGCTTGTATTTTATAGACAGTCAAATGCTACAGCAGTACTGCTTCATTTAATATGTACATTGAAAGAGCCTCGTTGTTGACGGTATAGTTAGTTGTACACTGACTGGAGCTCTTTCTGATACTGCCATCTAGTGGTCCTCCCTAGATGTATTTTTCCAGAAGTATAGTATCTTTTTTTTTTTTTGTTAATTGCTTGTAGACAGAATCCAATATCTCTAGATATCTAACTGGAAGTCATAAACGTTTTATTTTACATTGTATTGGAAACCCTGTTTAATACTACCTAAATAAGAATAGGGAAAATACTTTACCTTTTCCACGAAAATAAAACCTTCACAACTTCCTAGTTGAAGAATTTTTTTTAATGTTCCAAATGCTGATGCCTAAGGAATGTGGTGGCATCAGAAGTGCCAGGAACTCTTCTGCACCCACATGCCCTGCCACTGGGATAGCCAGCATGGCTCAGGAGGTGTCCCGGCATCTGTGCACGGGGAATCTGAGCCCCCTGCACCTGGCCAGGGGTGGACACCATGCAACATCCACACCTGCTCATCTCTGCTCCTGCTGAGATCTGAAGCTGCTACTGGCATTAAATGTTCTGAACGATGTGCATTGGGTATGCAGTGGAGAAAGAAAACTATTAGAACAGTGCCAGCATCTCTGCCCATCTCTACACAGGCATCCCTGTGACTTCTGAGGCTGGAAGAAGAGAATCAAGTGAACAAACACTTCAATAAAGAGCAGCATCAAGACTCCTGATAGCTGGTTCTTCCTGACTAATTAGCTTAAGGATATGTTAAAAGTGTTCTCACGTGTGGTAGATTTCAGTCAATGATATGTCCCCTGCATTTAGCACAGTTCCTAGTAGACAGTAAGCACTTAAAATATTTGTTGAATGAATGAATTGAACAGGTAGGAAAAGTAAGTGCTCCTCTGAATAAGGAAGGTTTTGCTGAGGATGCTGGTTTGGTCTGTGAAGCAGAGTTCACATGTCCTTATGTTTTCTATGCATCCTGTGACTGTCCATATTTCATCAAGTAACGAATGAAACTAATTTTGAAATTTGACATCTTTGCAGGTCTCTACCAGAACCCTTTTTGCCAATATAACCTGTATCGTTTATATACCATCTACCACCTTCCAGGAGTAGAGTTGCTTGACCGAAATAGTAAGGATGCCTTTTTTCTTGTAGAGAAATATTTGAGAGACAGTCATAATTCAGTGGTTTAAAAATGTTGAATATGTTTGAAAGTAAATTTCTGTGTGAATGAAAGTTTGAAGATTTTTATTGAAAGGTTTGCTCTATGAAACCTGCCCTACTTCGGGAATGTATGCCTCTTGACCACTGTCTTGGAAAGGTCATCTTATTGAGTGTGAGGACAGGTGTCTGAATTCTGTGTTAGACACTAATGTGTTAAATGCCAAATCACTTGCCCACTGGTACCTTAATTTCTTATTTCAAAAATGAGAGAACTGGACTAAATCTCGTAAGGTCTATTTAAATTATGAAAATCATGCACTTTGAAATTCTGTAAACATGTATATTAAAATGCATATTATCAATGCTAATTTCTTTATGAATATATCTTTAGACATTGGAGAAAATCAGTATGTCTGATTCATATAAGCTACAAAAATGGTCAGTGCATCAAGTTGTACATTCTTGGAGGCCTGCTTTATCAGTCTGTCTACTCACCTTTCTGTCTCTAGGTTTGAACATCTTTATTAATTACCGAGCACCTTCTTAATGAGGATTTATCAAAACCTTATGTTTGTGCCTTCTCTTCCCACAGCCCAGAGGAAAGGAGGGACGTATCAGAGTTGTGATGTCAGTCATCCATGGTGATGTGTTAGGAAGGGCCCTGGGAGACATTAGGGTTGATCATGCCTGTGGCCTGAGGGGCATATATTGGGTTCTCGTAAGATTATGGGGATGGCTGTGAGAGTCCTTCACAAACTAGTTTTGACAGGATGTTCACATATAATAATTCAGATAAAAACATAGGTGTCCCCCCCAAAATGTATACTTTAACAGTTGTTAGCTCAGTTTTGAAAATGAAATGTGTTTTAATAAACACTGTCTTTATAATTATTCAAACTGTGTGTACACGTTTTTTGGGGGACACCCTATATTTCTGAAGGTGTTCAAATCTGTTCTGAATTACTTTGAGTAACTATTTTTAATGCTATGCAATAACATTACTTTTTGCATCTACCAGAAGTTACAGAAAAAGAAAGAAGATCAATGATTACCATTTTTAACCATAAAAAGGCTCATATTGTTCAATCAATCGCATTCAGAGGAAGAGTAGATGCCTCATGGAATCCTAGGTCACCTTTTAAGCAAAAACGAGCCAACACGATACCTAAAGGTATTTTGCAACAAAAAATAAATAAATTATAATTTCTCAAACTTTTGGGTAATTTGATAATAATAATAACTATTTTATAGTAAGTTAGGTACCAACACAGTGAAACAATTATTTTTAATTTATTTAGTCAAATTAAAGGTATATGCAATTCTTATCTTCATTTACATATATTAAATTAAATGAGATGATCCTATCTAATAAAAGAGTAATATGCAAATTGATGGTACCTCAGATCAAGCCACACCCATAAGCCAATCAGAGTGAGTATGCAAATCAACCCAACCAAGATGGCAGTTAATTTGCATGCCCATGCACAGAAGACAGCAGCATAGAAGGAAGCCAAGCACTGGAAAAGGGAGCAAAGCTGTGGAGAAGTAACCAAGGGAGGGAGCAAGGCAGAGGAGACAGGAGCAAGGCAGCAGAGATAGGAGTGAGCAAGGCAGTGGAGATGGGAGAGAGCGAGGTAGTGGAGAAGGGAGCGAGGCAGCAGAGAAGGGAGGGAGCTTTGCTCAGGCCGCAGGGAGCTCTATTCTTGCAGGAATCTTCCTGCAATGGGTCTCTAGTATAATAATAATGAGACATTACACTGAATTCCTTACTCCAGTGTCTAGCACAGTATACAGGGATCAGTTAGTAAACTACAGTTATTATTATACACTATCACTAGACAGTTTTACCCATTAAGGCTATACGTTTTTGATAATATAGAAAATATATTCAGGAGAAATAAAGATCATCCACCCAGAAAATAAGCACTGTTGGTATTTTGGTTATTATATGCAAGTATAAGTTGAATATATTCTGATGTCTTATTAATTGGTATTAATTTCTTGTATGTAACAGAAATCCACCTACAGTGATTTACACAAATAGAGGTTGATGTTTCTCACATAGTAAAGCAGTACAAAGGTAGGGTACCAGGTTAGTGTAGAGTTCACTGATGTCATTAGTGCTCAGGAATGTAACTATCTTTCGTTCTACTATTCTTAGTGTGGTTTATGGTTATAAGGTGGCTGCTGCACCATCAGGCATCATAAAGAGGGATTTAAAAAGAAACAAAGACAAAAGCCTTTTCCTCATGACACTTTGCAAGCATACATTTGAAAATGAAAATACATTCTAGAACAGATTTTCTAAAAACAAAGAGAAAAATATGAAATTGGAAAAGAGTTTTGAAGAAATTACCCAGAATGCAGCTGAGATAAAGATATAGAAAATTAGCTCTTCAAATAAGCCAATATTAGAAAGATAAGGTTCAATATAAGTTTAATAATCCTGAAGGGACAAAAAAAATAGAGAAATTAGGCAGAAGATAATGTTTCAAGTAATAATGGCTGGTAATTTTCCAAATTTGGTAAATGATATAAATCCTTAGATTCACCGGACAAAACTATTCCAAAGACAAAACTATTCTAATGACCAATAACAACAAAAACCACATCAAAGGCAAATGATCTTAAAACAGAGAAGAAATGTAAATTTACCTACAAAAGAATGATTTATAAATTCACAACAAGCTTCCCAACTGCAACTATGAAAGTCAGAAAATAGTGATCTAATACCTTTAAAATGCTAAGGAAAAGTAATAGTCAGCCAAGAATTTTACAACCAGCTAAATTATTAAGACAGAATAAGAAAAAGAAGAAGAAGAATGCAAAATCGGGACTTTTCCCTTAACTATTGTGATATTTTTCTAATATAGAAAGAATGTTAAACACCTGTATATGTCCATGTATATTCAATAGTAATATTCTGCCTTATTCACCACCCTCCATTTAGACTTTGCCTTATGTAAACTGGAAAATAAAAGTATCGTTGAATCATTTAAATAATTCAGTCATAGACATTATGACATTTCACTCCTAATTCAGCCTGCAAATTTTAAAATGACATTGTCCTATAGAGCCACAATGCTATTATCACACCTAAGGAAAGTAACATTTATATTATTGAACATGTAATACATATTGAAATTTTCCTAGTTCCAAGATGGCTTCCATAGCTGCTTTTTCAAACCAGAATTCAGTCAAGATTCATATTACATTTGGCCATTACGGCCTTTTAATCTCTCTTAATTTAGAATTGATTCCAAAATTGTTTCCACGATTTTTTGAAGAGACCAGGCCAGTTATAACAACGTAGAATTTGCATGATTGTCTCCACAACGTGTCATTTAACTTGTTGCTTCGTCCTTATATATCCCATAGAATAGAAGGAATGCCTGGAGGATACGTTCTGGGTGCAGAAAAATATAGTGTAGATTAGTGGTTTTCCAAGTGTGGTCCCCAAACCACCAGCAGCAGCAGCCGCACTTGACAACTGTTGGTTACAAATGCTAATTTTTGCCCCAAAAGAGAGCTACTACATTAGAAATTACTCAAGAGTGGGACCCAGGAAGCTGTGCCTTTCGAGTGATCTGTGCATTCTCCAGTTAGAGAACAGCCAGGGTAGAGGCAAGAGCATGCGCTTTGAGGTCAGATTCTCCTGGGTTCCAGCACCATTGCTGCCAAATCAGTCAAAGCTGTATTTTGGACGTTCATTTTCTTCAGCTTTCTGATCTGTGGGAGACTTGGGTCAGCACCTGTGAAGGGAAGGATGCCATAGCTCCTCTCTCAATGCAGAGGCTGCGTGTTCCCTGCTGCTTATGGATTGGCAAAAGCTCGCACTGTGGGCTTTGGCCTAACAGGTGCTGCTACGTTCCATCTCTAGCCTGGCGCTAGGTCTTCTGAAGAGGAATCAACAACACAGTGACTGTCTCTGCAAGATACCAGGAGAAGGCCAAGCTGTGAGGACTAGCCTTGGAGCGCCAGAGCTAGGGAAGATGGAGAGTCTTGTGATCTAGGATTTGTTTATGCCATTTCTTTGAAGTTAATGCCAAGAATCCAAATGGTTTAAACTGCCCTAAATATTTCCCCTCATCTGCTCTATTATTCCATTTGTAAATGCATGTGACTATCTAAAAAAAGAAAAAAAAAGATCAATTTCTGTACATAAGACTCAGTCTCTCAATTATAAAAATTTCCACTTGGATTCTATTGTTAATTAAATGGATTAAGCATTTATTCCTCAGAGTTTCGAGATGTATATTGCATTTAAAAATCTGCCTCAAAACCTAAGATAAACCGAAGGCACTATAATCTAAGAGAAAGTTTCATTGTAGGGTTTGGTATCAAGGTTTTTGTGATGGATTGGATTACTCATTGAAATGCTTGCTTGAAAACCAGAAACCTATGCTCTTGACTTTTTCTTTACAGCATTGCTCAATTGTTTTAAAATGCTAAGTAAACATTTGAAAGACACTAATTTAGAAATTATCTTTTTTAGATTTTGCATTTGGGAAAAATGTAGACAAGTAAGTGATTTTAACTTTAACTTCATTATTGGATTATTTATTTCATAATTCTGTTAACCCCTAAGTTACTCCCACTTTCCAAAATAGATTTTAATGCATTAATAAAAATGACTATCTCTTCAATAGAAAAAAATGCTATCTTTCTGTGATGTATTCATATTTGACATATTTACACTTTAATGTTATTTTTATAACCTAAAATAAATGAAAATGTTATTGGATTTGTAAAATAAAACTTAGTAATTATTAGCAATTATGGATGAGAGCCTTTATCTTTCTTGTTTACTGTTCCCCTAAATATTCCCAGTGATAGCAATTATTAATATTTTATATTCACTGGAATTTACATTTTCAAAAGCAAATACTTCATTAAACTATGAAAAACTTTTCAAATTCATGAATATTGATGAATTTAAAAACCATTAACTCTTTTAATTTTTAACCTAGGAGTTTTGTTTTGATTCAGTGTTGAAAAATATTATCCCCAAGCACATTTATGAAATATAGCATAATACAGAAAATATTCCAATAAAATGTATATAAAATATTAATATACATACAAGTTCTAGAAATATTTTAATCATTTCATCTAACACTGGTTTAAAACATGAATTTATACATTTGTGAGACCTAAACTGTAATAGCTGATCCCAAATATGCTAAAAAAAACAAACAACTCTATTATTAAAATAAACAATATACATCATAAAAATAGCACTACTTCTCCTGAAAGTCATTTGTCAGTAGAGTTCAAAGTGTATTTGTTAGTGGCACCATAGGAAATGTGGCATTGATATATTTAAATTAAAAATTTATTTTGATCTAATTGACATTTTCTAACATAATTGCCATTTTTTCAGAATTGTGTTTGATGATCCAGAAGATGCTGTTTTTGTCAGGTCTGTGAAGAGATCAATGATGAGTTTTACCTCTCTGAACTGGAACACAGTTCCCAAACGGGAGGAAAAATACCTTGAAGACAAAGATACAAAACCCACTCAAATGCTTAAAATTACGCTGAGATAATCCCTGGTATTTTTCAGAATCCTGGTGGTTTTCATTTGTGTATTAAAGTTCTCTATGATTAGCATTGTTGTTATTATGACATTATTTGAAAAATCCTATCTAATAAAGAAGGAATATGCTAATTGACCCTCACACCTTCACAAAGATAGTGGTGCCCACAGTCACAAGATGGCAGTGCCCAGTCCCGTCAGCCCTCCAGGTCTGGGCCGAGGTGCAGGCAAACCTCAGATGGTGGTTACCAGAGGCTCAGATAACCAGGGTCAGCCAAGGCTTGCACTGCTGGCAGTGGCAGCAGCAGAGGTGTGATAGGGTATTGCCTTCCCCTGATCGCTGGGTGGCCTCCCACCCCTGAGGGCTCCCAGACTGTGAGAGAGGGCAAGCTGGACTGAGGGACCCCCCTCCAGTGCATGACTTTTCATGCACCAGGCCCCCTAGTTTAAATATAAACATAAATGCTAATAATGAAAAATTCCCACATTTGATGTTATGTTTTTATTGAAGTAAAGTGTGTATATAGACATGTAAACAAATCCTACGAGCTTGACTCAGCAAATTTTCAAACAATGAACACATCCATGTAACTGGACCAAAAACTAGAACATTACCACTACTCTAAAAGCCTCCTTGTTCTTGTCACCAGTACTATGACTCATTACGACTTCAAAAGTCATCCCTGTCCTGAGTTCTAAAGTGTACATGAATTGTGTCTGTTTTTGAAAGGCATATAAATGAGATCACAGAAGTGGCATTCATTTTTGTCTGGCTTCTTTTACTCAGCATTGTAGAATTCCCCCTTGCTGTTGCTAACAGCAGTATCTCTATTCTCATTGCTGTACAGTACTGCATGGTGTGATTGTGCCACGATTCGTTAATCCAGTCTGAGGCACTGGTCATTAGCATGTGGGCTAATAATCTGAGCCTAGCCTAGCCACAAGGCTGCTACCAGTGGAAGGAGAAACTAGAAAAGCTTTCCGCGGTTGTGTGGGACTGAGACCCAAGACCAGACGGTTAAGATAACTCACGCCCATCACTGGTTGTCTCTAGCTAAGATAAAGAGCCATGATTAAAAGCTTACAAAAAATCCGGGTGACATTTCTCCCTTTGCTGGTGCTTAGAACCATCACATTCTGTGACATAGATTTAGAGGGTGAGGCAACATTCGGTTTACAGTTGTTCAGATGGAAACAATACAATACTTAGTAAGTAGTAATACAAGATTAAACTATTTTTGCATACCCGCAGCTGAAAACCTACTAGTGCCCTGACTGTAGAAGTGGGCTGAAATCAGCATGGGCAGGAGAGCCCCGGAGAGAGCAGTGAGCTATCTTGTGAGGTGTCTGGCAAGCTCTGAAAGTCACAGTCTAGTCTTCAAGGTTCCTGAATAAGGTCCCTCATTAGCGGCAGAGAACTAGTCACTGTTATGTTAGTTCTTGGCATGCTACTGCATCCCTTCTAGAACTGAGAGCCTGGCCATCAGCCATCAAGTAACAGTTTGATTAAACCAGCTTTTACCTATGGGCCCCTGAGAGCCTGTGCACAGCCAGAGTCTGCAGTTGCGGTGTGCTTCCGGCGGGTGACAGCTGAGGGAGAGAAGGAGTTTGGCATTGATGTGGGTGTATGGCTGATACCAAGGCACACACGAGGGTGTGGCTACCAAATTAGGTCATAGAAAGAATCAAAATGTTCTCTTGTTCTCTCTCCTAGATCATGTAACTCTGCAGGAAGCCAGTGGCCATGTGTGGCGACACTGAGGCAGTCTTCTGAGGAACTGCCTGAGGCCTCTTTCCCAAAACCAGGGAGGACCTAAGGCCTTCCGCCAACAACCACATGAGCTGCAAGTCACCCTCAGACCCGGTTAAAGCCTCAGATGACTGCAGCCCTGGCCGAAAGCTGCTCTGCACCCTCCTGAGAAACCCCAAGCCAGAAGCACCCAGGTAAGTGGCTCCTGTATTTCTGGCTAGCTGAAACTGTGTGAAATAATGCTTATTGAGGCTTCAAATTAATAAATTTTGGGGGTAACCGGTTACACGGTAATAGATAAGCAATACAGTAATAACCCCACATAATCCATGGTGCTAGAAATATTAGCTGGAGGTAAGGATGCCTTGTGAGGTGTCTGGCAAGCTCTGAAAGCCATAGTCCAGGTTCCTGAATAAGGTCCCTTATCAGCGGCAGAGAACTAGTCACTGTTGAGTTAGTTCTTGGCATGCTACTGCATCCCTTCTAGAACTGAGAGCCTGGCCATTAGCCATCAAGTAACAGTTTGATCAAAGCTACTCCAGGGGAGCTAAGTGTATCAAACTCACCAAGCAGTAATGTTGGCTGGGTATAGCAACAATCCATTTCATGATGGAAATGCATAAACAGGATCAGGTTTAAGCTGGTCCATGAGTTACATAAGTATTAATTTTTAATTAGATTTGTAATAAGTTTAAGGATGGAATATTGTAATTTCCAGATTAACCACTAAAAGAGTAGTAAAAGAATGTGTATTTTGGTATTTTTAAGTTTATAATCACTGAAAAGGATGAAAAATGTATTCCAATTACAAAAATATGGTTAGGAATTTTTACTTAATCTCCTATTAAATATTTCATTTGGATGAAAAGACTTGCTTTAAAATGCACTCAATCCTGAACATTTTTCTTCAATAATGAAGAGCTACTAAGTGTCTGAGATTGAAAAACACATTATTTGCAGAGAATCACAAAATAGAAAAGATATGGTCCTTAGTTATATAACCTAAAACTCTACAAAATGGAAGGTGCAATTGAGAGGGTGCTTTTAATTAAGATATATTGGAGTAAAGGACTATGCTTAATCCTACATGTTCTATTTGAGATATTTCTTAATAGCATCCTATCTAATAAGAGAGTAATATGCAAATTGACCATACCTCTGCTACACACACAAGTCACGCCCACCAGCCACACCCACCAGACAATCAAAGCGAGCATGCAAATTAACCCAACCAATAAGGCAGTTAATTTGCATATCCAGGCGCAGAAGATGGTGTAGAACAAAGCCAAGCACTGCAAAAGAGAGCAAAGCTGCAGAGAAGCAAGCAAGCAGGGTGGGGAGAAGGGAGGGAGCGAGACAGAGGACACGGGAGGGAGCAACTCAGCAGAGAAGGGGGAGCGAGGCAGGGGAGACACAAGGGAGCAAGGCAGCAGAGATGCAAGGGAGTGAGGCAGCAGAGACAGGAGAGAGCGAGGTAGTGGAGAAGGGAGGGAGGCAGCAAAGGGAGGGAGCTTTGCTCAGGCCGCAGGCAACCTTATTCTTGCAGGAATCTTCCTGCAACGGGCCTCTAGTCTATATAATAAAAGCCTAAGAAACCATTACAGAGGAATGACCAGAATGACCGGTCGCCCTGATGCACACTGACCACCAAGGGTAAGATGCTCAATGCAGGAGCTGGCCCCTGGTGGTCAGTGCACTCCCACAGGGGTAGTCCCGCTCAGCCAGAAGCCAGGCTCACTGCTGGTGAGTGCAGCAGTGGTGGCGGGAGCCTCTCCTGCCTCCGCAGCAGCGCTAAGGAGCAGGGAGAAGGCAGGCAGTAAAGAGCAAGAAAACACAGGCCGTGCTGAGGGACCCCTCCCACCCCCAGTACAAAAATATCGTGCATCAGGCTTTTAGTATTAAAAATAATATACATGGTTAAAAAAATGATGGTGTTATAATGGAAACATCTATTTTTGGTTGTGACAAAGGATTATAACCAGAACCAATCTCATTTTCTCTTTAACTCCATTTTCTGACCACCCCTTTCCTGAAATACATTCATGGAAAATTTTGATACTGACAGTTTGTATGTGAGGTCCCCTTTGTCCAAGTTCCTATTTATGTCAGTTATAACTGTATTAGAATTCCGATTTATATCAACATTCACTTCAATGATGGAGAAAACTACCTCTGCATTGCTACATTTCTGGATTTTTCTATTTCCTTCTGCTTTTTTTTAGTAACACTCCATGGTATCCAAAGATAGGGACCATGATGGTAATACAGTATGACATCAACACAAATCCAAAACAACAATTAAAACTCAGGGATCTCAAGTGAAAAACACATTTGTGGGCCAGGGCAGCCTGGGAGGAGATTTTACTATCCAAGGTTTACCCGTGTGCAGATGAGGTACCTTGATGAATGAAGGGAGGCTTGTCATGACTGACAAGTTCAGACAAACTGCCTGCTGCATTCCTAACCACTTAACAAGTTTACTCACATGCAGCATGGTATAGGATGTTCCAAAGATGTGTTTTAAGGAAAGACAGAACGAGCAAGATAGAATAATTTGATCAGTGAAGTGAAAAGAGAATTCTAGTTGCTTTATTTGCAGTTATACATATTAAAACAATGACTGGCCCTGGCCAGGTAGCTTAGTTGGTGAGAACATCATCCTGATATGCCAAGGTTGCTGGTCGGGCACATAAAAGAATCAACCAATAAATGCATAAATACTGTGGAAGAGCAAATCTTTTTTCTCTCTCTCTCTCTCAAATCAATAAGTTAAAAACAAACAAAAAGCAATTACTACTTTGGTCTCCAATATTTGCTAAGCTTTCTAGTATGTGCCACCCCTGAGCAATAACCTATGAAACAAGATTTGAGTTGGTTATATCAATAGGCACAATTTATTTTACAATCAATACAAGAAACCATGTAACATGGCGCTGTCTTCAGCCATCACACTCTATGTTTAAATACTGCGCTCTAAAAACTGATGCCGGAACATTCTATAAAGGACAATGATAAATCAGCTTCTGGACAGGACAGGCCACATGAAAAGCTTGCAGGAAGATAAAAGTCAACCTTTCAAGTGGACTATGGCACATGAATTAGTTTTACAATTGTGGAAACTATGGTTAGCCATTATTCAGTAAAAAATCCTTTTATTACACAAGCTGAGATAGCTCTGGTGATGCCTTAATGCCTCCTGGTATTTCTGAAGGTACAGACACTGTATGTAGACAAAACGTCACTGCAGGAAGTACATACAGTTCAGACTGCTCAGGATAATGCTATAGAAAACTATAATTAGCTGGACTCTGGCAGAGATCTTTAAACACACAGCCTTTCTTTATTTCCTTACATCCTACTACAATAGAACTTCACTAGAGTAAATGCTATTTATATGCATTTTATTCACACAAAAGTTACGATTTTTTTTAACTATCCATCTTTGTTGCTATAACTTTTTCTTTCTTAAAAATCCCCTCTCCTACACCTGTCTGACCTCACCCTTTGTTTACTGGAGCCTCTATTTCTTCTTTAAGGGGATTTTTCTCCCCTTTGAGAACAACTGCTGGAAAGCTGGGTTCCTAAAGGAAGTAGAAATGTTTCTCCTGTATTTGGAAAATTAATTTTTTCCCATAGGAATATCTGTCAAATTACAGAACAGAAATCAGGGGGAACTAGGGCACAGTAGACACAGCTTTGCTGGAAGGCATCTACTCTAGGAAATCCTGCCACGGTGCCATGTGCTGTCAGGCAATGGGAACAATCCCACGAGTTCTCCAGCCCCTGCAGGGCGAGGGCCGCCATGCTGGCACATGCTCTGGCTTTTACTCCTCAGATGCCAGTGGACCCGCAGTAGCCTCCTGAGAGCACTCCAAGCCAGCACCACACTGCAGAGAGGCCTTCTCCTCTTCCTCAGAGCCGTTAGCATCGCTGTCCTCCTGGGGCACTGCCGGTCCAGCCTCTGGCTGCTCTTCTTTAACACCATTCGAATCGACATCGAGTTTGCCATCTGCTAAAAAAAAAAGTCATTTTCCTTTCACTTTCCATGTATTATTGCATCTTCATAACAACCACATGAGGGAAATGATCTCTATTATCATTATTTTACAGGTGGGGAAACTGAGAGAGGGTTTAGGGTTCGATAACTTGCTCAGAGTTCCACCGCTAGAAAAGCCACAAAACTGGCATTTGAACTCAGGACTCTGCTCCAAAGCCAAGCCTTGGCATCAGGACTGTTGTTTGGGCTCTGACAAAGTCTGCTTTCGAATAGAGCTTTGCCATGAATTAACTTGATGTCTGTGGGTTACTTTCTGTACAAAGTTGTCTCCTTACCTACAAAGTCAGGGATAGTAAAACCTATCCTATATTTGTGGCAAATAACGGTGTTTGTAACACTTAGAATCATGTGTGCTGTGCTGATGTTTAGCAACTGGGAGCTCCCACACTAGCGACAGTCTGTCTCTCACAACTTGTAGAGAACATGACCAGTTGTTACTCGCTGTCCTCGCCACAAAGGATCCAGGTTTCATCAGAAAACAGGAAAAAGCATGGCCATCAGAAAGCCTATTTTCTTCACAGTTTACTTACACGAATTAAATTTTTTATAGATTATGCAATCCCACTAGTAGTGTTTCTCAACTAAGTAGTAAAGGGGACAGGGTCCCTTGAGGGGTGAAAGAAGGAAGTGTTTAGTATTAAAGTCACCTGGGCAACCTTTTCAAACTACAAGCACTCTGTAAAATGCATGATACGTGCTCTGAGGTCTGGCATAGGAGTGGGGGCAGTTCTCCCCCAATATTGCTGAAACAATTCACTGTTTCTGACCAAGGTTAAGTCATACACTTTTTAGGGGGGAAGAGGAAAAATACTGTGGAACTCACTGTTCTGACACTTAGAGAAATATAACCTGTGCATTATTAGATCTGCAATTCCACTGGAATTCATACATCTGCTCAAACTTCACCTGCAGTTTTTAAATTAAGAAACTTAAAGGCTTCTAATCTTGAAATACTTGGTTAGCCATCAGAGGAGATCTAATTATTCCCTTATTCAAAGACCTTAAGATGCTTTGTGAACAGAATTAAGTAAATACTCATTAAGAGGCCACGGTTCCATGGCAGTCAGAAAGCAGAATGTGGAAAAAAAACAGAATGTCATGTCCTTTGTTTTCCAGTGACACCTAGGCTGACTATATCTTATAAATTATCCCCCAAAAGCAAGGATTCAAAACAGGACACATTTGAGACCACACAGAAGTTTGATCCTTATACTGGTCACCCAAGTTTCATTAGGCCCCAGAGAAAACTCAGGTCCCAGGGGCCCTGTTCCTATCATCCATCACTCCCTCCCCACAAGGCAGCAGTGCCAGCTCGGCTTTTATATACGCACTGTTCTCCTCGTTACTCTTTTCTTTGGCAGCCTCCAATTGCTGTTTCTCATAAATGTCCTTGAGATTCTTACAGATTTTCTTATGTGCAAACCAGTGTGTTTTCTGGCAGGTTTGGTCACAGTATATTACCTGAAAAGCAATTGTAGGTTTATGTGCATTTAAGAGCTATGACTACAGGATTTTTCCATTATGACATTAAACCAAGAACCCTGCTGTGAAAATATTAAGTTTTCTATACTTTGTTTTGAAACCATGATGTGTGCATGTGTATTGATTTATATTTGTAATTTTTAGCTTAGATTTTATAACAATAATAGATATACAACAAATAGTCTATGAAAGACTCTTTAATAAATGATTTATCTGAGAACCTACTATGTGCCTGAATTGGTACAGTGCAATTGTTGTCCCAGAGGAAACTACAGTCAAAAAAGAGCAGGATGGGGTTGCATGCAGGGAGTCAGAAACTCGGCCTAGTACAGGATGTAACAGCAATGGGAACACAGAGGAAGCAATGACTCACTCTAGCTGGAGGAGTCAGTAGACAAAGAAATGGGAAAAGCATTCAAAGTATAGGGACTATCTTGTACAAAAATGCAGGAAAAGGGAAGCATGTGACATGTTCAAGGACAACAAGAGTTTTGAGTAAATGAAGCTTAGACTTTTGCGAGAGAATATGCCCAGCACCTCAGTAGCCCCTTAAACATAAGTGGCGTTGTAGGCTGTATTACTGGCCCTAGTTCTTCATCCAGTTTCTTTCCCATGTGACTGCAAAGCTCTTTTTACTGAAGGAGATGAAAACGGACTTTAAATTTGGCCATGTGACTTGTTTGGGCCCAAGGAATGAGATAGCATGGCAGTTTCCAGGCTAGACCTCAGGAGCCTCATAGGTGTTTCTATTTGCGGACTTATACTTCTGCCATCACCAGGAGAACATGCTCAGTCAGGACTGCTGGTCCAAGGAGGATGAGCTACATGGAACAGAATGTTCCTATCTGAGCTCAGCCAACCACAAGCATGGGAGAAATAATGATTGTTGTTTTAAATACCGAATTTTGGAGTGTTTTTAGATGCAACAATAGTTAGCCTAAATAGACGGTCTCATTTAATTCCCACAACTCTAGTCCATTTCACACATAAGGAAACTGAGACTCAGAGAAATAAGAAATTAAAGGAGATGAGGCAGGAGAATAAGATTACAACAGAATGTACTGGAGTACAGAAGAATGTGCTAAAGAATGTCAACCTTAAAACAACAAGAAATTAACATCATCTACAGGGTAAAGTGAATGTACAGATAAATGCATGTGTGTAATATCTGAATGCAAGAAAAACACATCAGATATTACAGTAAAGAATTATCTTTACAAAGTTAATTTTGGCAGAAATAGGCAGTAAAGTCCACAGTTTAAAGATTGGTAACAGTTCCAACGAAGTCATAGTTTTATAAGGAAGAGCTGATAAAGAGATTACAGTGTAAGTCAATATCAGAATATTTAAGATTGTACACTTATGAATTGTCTTTTCTAGGCTCTCTGCACAGCCTTAGTTCCTGATGTATGACCTTTCTCTTATTTGCTCATATCCCTTCATTTATTCACATTCTTTTCTTCTTTGGGGTGGTCAGCACAGAACTTGGGGCAGTCTGGGCATTTGGCAGAAGATAGGGCACAGAACTACACTTATCCTTAGCTCTCTTCCAAAATACTTTTCAGTATTAGATATAATATTTTATATCTAATGTATTAGACTTTATTAGAAAATTAATATCAAGCATTATATTTACAGAATATTAAAAATCAATTATCAGCCGAAACCGGTTTGGTTCAGTGGATAGAGCATTGGCCTGCAGACTGAAAGGTCCCAGGTTCGATTCCGGTCAAGGTCATGTATCTTGGCTGCGAGCACATCCCCCATAAGGGGCATGCAAGAGGCAATTGATATTTCTCTCTCATCAATGTCTCTGACTTTCTATCCCTCTCCCTTCCTCTCTGTAAAAAAAAATCAATAAGATATATTAAAAAAAATCAATTATCAACTTGGATGAAATCTAAATCAGATGTCAATGAACTTCAAAGAACTTCATTCTTACCATTTTGCATACTGAACATCTTTTACTTGCTCCCTTTTCTCCACAGGTGGTACAAAATTCAACATCCACAAAACCCACCTGACCAGTGATGGCTTGCGTAAGTACAGAGAACGCAGTGGGATCAGAACCCTAGAATGGGTATAAAGAAGAGAAGAAACTCTCTGAAATGACCGTGGATAGATTACTGAGATGACACTTCATGAGCAACGTTATCTAGAAGCAGACACACAGGAGAAGAAGTCATTAAGGTTAGCGACTACATCAACTTCATCGTGACAAAATGATAAATACCTTCTGATTATACCATTTTCTATATAAAATATATGGGAGGTAAGTCATGGCTCCAAATATTCAGAGAAAAAGTTGACCCTCTTCTAGAATAAAAGTTTTTCAATTAGGATTATCCAATAATCCCACAAAGATTTCAGATACAGGACAATGAACTCAGTGGTATTTTCTTAGAACATTGTTTTACACTGTTCTGTATACTCAAGATAGTCAAAGGAAATAGTCAAAAGATTTTAGAAGTATTTTAAAGTAGCACTCATTTTGAAATTGTTATGCTCCTTCTGACAATAATAATGGCTGGGTTTCCTTTTATATTAAAGTGCTAAGAATTCTCTTTTGGAATAAAGATAGTGTAAATGGCGAGAAAAAATAGGTGAAATGAAACCTCAGATACTAGATATTTAAGTTAATATATTTTACCAGGAAAAAGGTCTATGGAAGTTGTGCTCAAATGATGGTGTGTATCAGAGAACTTGCTTAAAATTCAGATCAACCTGCCATTCCATACCTTCTAAATTAGAATCTCTAAAGATGTGGTGGTCCATGTACCTGCTTTATTACAGATAATTCTGAAATACACTAAAAGTTTGAGAATTACTGGTACTTAATGTTACATTAAATACTTATTTAGTCCATGTAATTTTTTGCCTCAAAAGTGGCTGTTAATCTGAACTATTGTTTCAGAAAAAAATTGATGACACAGCTGAGTAAACAGATAGAATCTTTCTTGTCATTACTGGATGACAAGAACTCTTTCTTGCTACATAAAATCTAGTCATCTACTTCTTAAATAAGAATCTGTTTAGGTTCCAAAGCTCCACCCATGGAAGACAGACTAAAAACAAACAGGATACTGTATCCAGAGTATCCTATAAAATCAGAGACCTTGGCTAGCCTTCCAGAAATTAAGACATATGCTATGAATTGATAAAACAGATATCTTTAACAGAATAATCTGATACGAGGCTGGAGCAACATTTCTCAGTGTGCCCACGCATCACACTTCCTGATGAGCTTTGTCACAGAGCCAGAACTCCACACTAGGCAGAGGGAATCAAAACCTCTGCAGCAGGGCCCTGGCACGAGCAGTGTCAGAAGGGGCCAGAGGGGACCCCCATGGGAGCCAGCCAAAGAACCACCATGTTATGAACAAAGGTTAGCATTGCTTCGATGCTTATAAACTTGCAGTATCACAAAACCCATCAGGAAGTAAACAGTGGCTATTTGGGACACTCAAAACCACAGGCATTCCAGATAAGTAGTTTTCCAGAGAGCAGAATATATAACTTAAAGAACAAAAAATTTTGAAAAAATGCACTAAGTCCTACTTTATTAATAAACCTCCTTTCAATGACTCAGATCACTAGTATAAACAATCAGTGTACTCCATCAACTCTATGATATTCTATGATAAGGGCTAAGATGAATTATTGATCCCTACACTGACCTGCTTTGACTTTTTAAAGTACTCTGGAATGTTATTTTTAGTTTTCTGTTTTCCTCCTTGAAGGCAGAATGTCAACTACCACTTGTTAGTGCTGGAAATACCCGATAGCAGCCATTGCTAATTGTTTATCTGCTAATCACTCCTCCAACTTCCTTACTAATGGAATCATAATTTTGTCTGCAGCAGCAGTATTTAGACCAGCCAAAAGTACTTCTTTTCCCAGACTCCTGTGCAGCTAGGAGTGGTCACGCAGCACAGGCAGCGGGGTTCTGGGACAGCCTCCTTCCCAGCTATAGGCCCTGTTCTTTTCTTGCATGTCTGGGATAGGAATGTAAGTGTGGGTACAGAGCATCAGATGCCTTGAAACCATGAGGCCATAAGCATGAGTATGAAAATCTACACAACAAAAGAATATTGCAGGGGAAAATGTTTGGGTCCCCAATTTATTTATTTTTGAGCCACTGGGCCAGATCTGGTCTGCCTACTTTGGGGCTTCTAAGTAAATTGTAGAGGGCCGGCCCCCAGGGAAGGCACCTGAGCATTCTTTAAATCAGTGTCAGCTGAATCTGAGGCACCAGGCAGAGCCACGTCTTGGAAACACATCCACCAAACGCTGGATGAGTTATCAGTAGTGACTTTTAACTTGCTTCAAGTTTCGAGTTTCGGAGGGAGGGCCCTTGAAATGTAGATTCAGCTGAGCCCGGGGAATGAGGAAATGAGTGGGGCCTTGGCCCACTTAAGCTCCTTTGATTTTAAGTCTTTACATGTGAAGACTTTCTACTTTAGTATAAACATGCTGAATTTGGGTTGGAATTCCCTGTCTCTCCATCAGAGAGCAGAGATTCCACCCAGCCCTAGCTTTATTTCTATTTCTGTGTCGTCTATTCTTTTCTATTATTTCTCAATCCCCAGCTCCTCTACTCAGTAACTGGACCTACTCTTCTCTTAGTGCTGGACGTGGAGAGGAGAGAACCCCTCCCAACCCCAACAGTAAATAAATAAATAAGTCCTTATTTCATTTATGGTTAGCTGGAGTTTTGATATGTACAGCCAAACACATTCATGATTAATAAATCACCTTCATAACTAGCTAACTTTAATCTCCCAAAAGCTTAAGCATTAAACAGTCAAGTATATTAAACAGGATAAAGCATCTCTATGGGAAATCACGGCGAGCTCTAGTGCATTAATCAATGCACGAGGTTTGTGAGATCATCTTGTCTGTGCAGGTCTCTCTTATTTCGTGGGTCTGAATAGGTGAAGTCTTAATGTAAAAGGAGCACCTGGAACCCATTTCTAGACCTGATGTTTTTCACTGAAAAAGACACAACATCCTACGGATGCAGAGAAGCAACACTGCCACTGGAAGGGAGGAAGCCATGGATGGGACGAGTGTCAGGATCAATTTCTTACCTAATTGACTAACGTTGATAAAGGATTTCATTGAAATGTATAAAAGCATGACTTGGATAGGTGAACAGAAACCTATTCAAAACAGTGAAGACAGGAAGTGTCCTATGAAATACTGCTTAAATAAATATAGGACAAAAGAACAATAAGTACTTTAAAGAGCAGATAAAGTTAAAATTTACTTCCCATAGCTGCAAAGTATAAATAGATTTCTTTTTTTAGAATGGAAAATTTATAAAGTCAGAGGCAGTAAGAGAGACTATAAGAAGCTGGAACATACTGTAAGATAGTTTATCAGGACATACAATGAGCCAGACCTCATCCCTTCACCATTCCATCCAAAACCATCAACCAACAATCAGTTCCTACTGTCATCTAGTGCAGGACCTTGTCCTAGTTTTTCACAAACTACCGTGAAACGTGTGTATCTGTATGACACAGCAGATGTGTACCCACCTTTCCAGGTTCACAGAGGTATTTAAAATGCAGATCACTATAACCACCTAGACTCCGACACAGGGAATTACTGTTTATTAAACCACAAGATATAAATGGAAGAAAAGGAGCACAGAAGGAAATGAATAAACAGGGTTAACTGGAAAACCTATCTCCACATTTGTTCTTGAAAATTTTCTAAAATAACAATTCCTTTTATTGGATAGTTAATTAATGCTAGAGAGCCTGCCTCTCATTGTACAAAATATGGTGATTAGGTCTTCCTACTGGAGCAAACTTAGTAATAAGAACCTTACAATTTCAACAGGAGCGATGCTTCGCACCAGCTGCTGGAGGAGTGTGGCTTCACAGTAAGGAAATTTTCTGATACTTTCTCTAATGATCTTTTCTTGATATATCGGAAAGCCATCCGAAGTTCGGCCTTTTAATAAGCTGAAAGATAGTTTTCAAACAGTAATTGGAGTTGGATCACTTAGCATTTCCTCCCAATTTAACCCATGAACTTTTAATAGCTTCTTCTTGGCTATAAGATTATCATCATTTCTTTAAATCATGGTTAGACTCGATTCAAACTGCTGTTCTGCCTCCGGGTCAAGAGAGGCCTTGTCAGCGATAAGTGGCTGGAGAGGTATTTATGCAAGTGACCCCTGCCATAAAGCACAGGGAACGCCACTATCAGACTCGCTAGTTACTTATTACCATGTCAGTTATTTGTACAAAGAATGAAAACTCTCAGCAAGTCACACCCTTCCGGCTGAGTTCACTTTTTCTTGGGAAAACTAGGAGAACTTGATCCCTGGTGGTCAGAGAACAAAGGTAACACACAGCTGTCCCAGGTACCGTAATGGAGACACACGGAGTGCCATGATGAATCCAGAGTACCACCTGTACACAGAATACTTGTCCTCATATTTGCACTTGGGCTGCTTTCTAGCTGTCTGACCTTATGCGTGCTATGTCACCTCTCCACACCTCAGATTCCTCGCTTGTAATGGGGGATAACAAAGCACTCTGGAGAGCACAGAGCAGAATAATCAATGAGTCTACAGTCTAAGTCTAAAATTGTCCCTTTCTTACTTCTAAAAGTAACAAACTGCTACTAAGATACTTAAACTTTAAATCTATAACGAGGCTTCATATAATAAAACATTCTATGTGAGTGTATTTTTTACGTGGCATTGTAAAAACAGTACCTTTTGATCAGAGTATCCAATTTATTCTCTCCATCTTTTAAGAAGCTAATACATTTCTGAAAGATGCAGCTGATGTAATGCATTTTCATAGCCAATACTTCATTCATGTCACTCTGCTTCATACATTTCTCACAGATCAAATCCATCACCTTGTAGCACTTGTTCAGAGCTGCTTCTTCCGCCAGCAGAGGGTTCTCATTTATAAGCATCACGATCTAGAAGAAATTCCAGTGAGACCTTTCTACATAGAAATTAGTCACTTTTAGTTGATTTCCAAAGAGTACCAAGGAAAGCTACAGACTTACTACGTTAATTCAAATTAGAATGCAAATGGCCTTGATCAAAGTTACAAAACTAATTCAAAAGGATTCTGATGTTTTTGAATCTTTTGAACTCTTTATGTCAACGTTATGTGAGCTGCCATCTACAGTGTTGGCTGGCTACTCAGAGTCATGGTTTCAGAATCTGTTAGAAGTACTTTTATTAAAGATAAAAAAGTTATATTTGCATACCCTTTATATATAGAATCAAATCAACAAGCGACCACTTCTTTTAGTTAACATCACTGAGCTTTAGAATTTCATTGCTAAAGTAATTACAGCTCTCATTAATTCTTATTAATTTTAAGGAAATGACATTTTTATAGAAATAAGTCTACAAATGAAAGATGTATTATTTTCTGATTAACTACATTTCTCTGTGGAGATTTTTCTCTATATTTTCTAGAAAATGTAATTAACAGCCACTCTATAAAAAGAAAAGCAATAATGAAAATATATAAAAAAGCAAAGCAAAAATAGTTTTAAAAGGAGGAATATTAGAGTAATTAAATCTGACGCTTTCTGAGTCCCAAACTTCTCATATATGTCCAAATTAAGCTCAAACTTAGTATAGTGAGGCATATTTTTTTACCGTCTTTGTTCTAGGGCAGAAAACATGCAGTAGGTCTACAGAGAACAGCTGTAAAAATCCAGTGGCATAAACATCTGTGTAATGTAATGTAATGTAATGTAAACATCTGTATAACTGAGCAGAAAGTCAGTACTTGTTAACCAACAAGTTACAGCTAAATACCTATCCCGGATAATCTAAACGTTAGGAAAGAACAGGCAGCAGATTTCATAAATTAGATTCTTTTCTTTAGACATGAAGAAAGATAATTTGTTAACTTCAGTAAAACACGGGCCTAGCCTCCTACATGGAAATTTTATATACGTAGATTAAGTGTTCTTGTGAAATTAAAACTATTTTACACTACTAGATTAATATATAATCTTGTATTTTACTTAAAATATAACACTCAATAATCAATTATTATGAAATTCATGAAATAAGTATAATCAGAATCCCTGTTGGTAAATTTGCTGACAATTTTCCCTATCATAACACATATCAAAATTTAACTATGGTAGTGAAGACGCATGAATTAGTTGTTTATATTTCTGCAGTCAACTACAATCATTTGGAGATGTTTATTCAATACTTTGTATATAGCATTTATAAAAGCATAGGATCTTAAACCAAGATCTTCCAAAAAATCTCAGACTCCAGATTAATGGTTTTTTGTTAAGGCATTAGGCTTTATTTATTTTGTAATATACAGCGATATATACAAAAAATGTTACATTACCACAGCTCTACCATTAACTTACAGAAATATTTACATAGCTACACACAAAATGATAATACTGGAACTAGTTTGCTCCCTTTAATCTGTGATGTTATAAATTAATACATTATAAAGAAAAGCCTTGTTATTAATTATTATGAATAAATATACTCTTACAGGTATAAAAAACAGATATAGCTCATCTCCCAGAGAACTGCTACCTTAGAATATGTTTAGACAGCAGCATTTTGAATTCTTCTCTTTTTTTTTTTCTTCATTTTGAACAATTCTGGGCTTAAAAATCATTTAGCAATAAAAAATGGGCCCACTAGTGCATATCTGCCTTCTAACCACTGACAGGCCCTGTTCAACTCTTGTCATT
Source organism: Antrozous pallidus (assembly GCA_027563665.1). Lineage (NCBI taxonomy): Eukaryota > Metazoa > Chordata > Mammalia > Chiroptera > Vespertilionidae > Antrozous > Antrozous pallidus. Next base: position 68,879,041 of record CM050521.1, read on the forward strand.
TTTCCTGTCAACCTGATTTTCTCCTTCCTAACCTCTGTATTCTGGGCAGCAGCACAATTCCCCAAGTCCCTGTTGAAAACAAACATCCTTATGACTGTAGCAGGCACTTAACCTCGATGCTGTGTAGCTGTGTTGGGCGCAGTGTAGCAAAAGGATGAATTGCGTATTGAGGATTTCTGTGCGTATTTTTAAAGGTCTTTACCTTTATAGAGTGGCTGTTAATTACATTTTTATAAGGCTCCCTTTGAAGACCAATGCCAGTTTGAAAATGGGTAAAGCAATGAAAATGGGCCACCACAAAAGCAACTGGGTAGCTATTATTCAAAGTGTGGATAAAAGAAAGGTTTTCAAGTGAATAGAGCATTTATCCATATAAAAAGCCAGGTCTGTTCTGAAGGAAGGTACTATAATCATAGAATAGTAGCTCTTATAAAACCAAATGCTCTAAAAAATATAATGAAGGCTATTTCAGTTTATATACTTTTATAATTTATTACCTGTATAAATATGCTCTTAATCTTATTTACTCAAAATAACTGGAGGTGCCATAATTCTTAGCACATTTAACTCTGAGAGACTAGTTTCCATGTAAACATAAAAAATTATTCCACAGACTCCATTATTGCACAACTGAAATTACTGCATTCTCAAGGGAGTGGAAACAAAGATAAAAATGCTGGAACTTCTTCAAATCAATCTAAACCGGAATGGCCAATAATGCTCAGGCTAGAGGGGAGACAACAGGCTCTGTAAAACAGCACATTCTCTACATTGAGAAATACTGTGTCCCTAGGAAAAACCCTCCTTCTCATTCCAGCCTGTCCCCTCCTCACCAAGAGAAAGAATGCCATGGTGGTGTAGTTGCTGCCACCTGTGTGCTGGGTGGACAAGAACTACTGAATCGAAGAGGATATTTGTTAAAGATTAAATTCTAAGGCCCATATACTCTCCAGTAGAAATGCAAACATGTGATTCACAGCTGAATTTCTTTTTTGCCTACATAGTGTCACAAGTTTGCCTCCAGTGTTTTGTTTTGTTTTGTTTTTCAGAATGTTACAGAAAACATTTAAGTTTTGGAAAATAAAAACAGCATAGACTCTACTTGTCAGTGTTATAGGAAAGGTCTGCTAGTTTATCATCTCTACTGATGACCCAGAAAATTAATTGGGGGTAAAGGGCCAAATAACGGATATATTTTGTTCATTCGTTTCTTGAGCTTCAAAGTCTATCAGTAATGGGGCATCACTAAAGTAAGGTTATATACAATTTGGAACTTATATCTTCAAATGAGTGTGCACCATCAAAAAGGCTTATGAGAATTGTCCACTTACATTAATGGTGTTCCGTTTACTCCAGATTCCTTTTTTGTAATAGGCTTCTAAGGAAATCTATTTTTTACTACAGTATAGCAACAACTTATATTAAGGGAAAACCTCAATTTTTGACCCATTGTACTGTCCTCCTCACCAAACAGCTCTGAATTACTATCAAATCTATATGTTATGAATGAAAACTACAACAGACATTTAAATTTGATAATGGACAGCCTTACTGTAGCACACATGGAGTTTTCTGTAATGACTTCTTAAAGAAATGATACTCATTTGGCTTGATTAAACATTATTTTATAAACAAACAGAAAGGCTGTATATAAAATATAAAGAAAACAGCAGTGAAAATAGTTCAGAACAGCTCTTGAAGTTTCCTCAGCTAAGCCATTTGAACTTCTGGGTTGGTCAACAAAGTTTCAAAATCTGTGTGCTTTAACCTGCGAACTGTATTACGTAAAGGCATCTAATAGGTACTTGCATTAAAAAAACGTGTTCATGATTACATGTCAGAACATTTCGTAGGCCAGTTATTATAGTGGATGCGGCTGGTGCCCCACCCGGGCCTGTGCACCAGGTCTCTGCTGCTAGGAGTGTTGGCTGCTTTGGGCTCAGAGCTGCCTCCTTCCCAAGGGACCTTCATCCAAAGGGAGCTATCTGACTTGGCACTATCTGGGAGGCCTTCCTTTCCCTCTGGACACAGGCCTCAGCAATGACTGATGTGAAAGCCTGGCTTTCTGCCTCTCCGGACCATTAATAGTGCAGAGCTCACTGTGAGATGAAACGGAGGCTAAGCTTCAGCTGAATCCACCTCTTTGCCTAGCTCTTCTTCCTCTCTAGTCCTCACTCTGCTCCAGGTTTCAAATGAGAGCACTCCTTCACTGTATTAACTGAACAAGAGCCCACTGCAAGCTCTGCATCCATAAAACCCAACCCAAGACAATATGATCCTACTAGAGGCCCAGTGCACAAAATTCATGCACAGAGGGGATCGCTAGGCCTTGCCTGCGTCCTCTTGCAATCTGGGACCCCTCAGGAGATGTCCGACTGCTGGCTTACAGGCCTAAACCAGCAGTCAGATATCCCTCTTGCAATCCAGGACAGTGCAAGCACCAGTGACCATATTTTTCACAGAGGTGAAAGGCATCTTGCTGTTTTATGGACAGCTACATTTTTTTGCCCTGATTATAAAAAGTAGTACATAACATGATTCTTTTAAGACAGTATTACCAGAGAGAAGTTAAATAATTGGCTTTGTTACACGGTTATAAGTGTCAGAATCAGGGCTGACCACAAAATGTGCAAGCCAGAGTCCATGCATCACTGCATCACCCTGTTTTTTCAGTGTTAGAGTAGCCTTGTCAGGTTTTAATTTTTAAACCTAAGAGACCCAATATATAGGGTAGAGTCCCTAGGCCTGGCCGGCAATCAGGGTCGATCTGTGGGGTGACTGGCAGATCAGTCGGGGGACCCACACTGGAACCTGCCTTCACTGGTGGCCTGGGGCCGCCCACTTACCAGCCCACCCCAATCACCCTGCCGCTGCAGCCACAGTTCACCTCCCTCTGCCCACTGGCACCCACCTTGGCTGGCCCCGCCACCCACCAACCAGTCATTCCACTGTTCAGTCGATTTGCATATTAGGGTTTTATATAGATAAATATAAGAGCAGCTTAGAAGCAATCCTACCTAATAAAGAGGGGATATGCTAATTGACCATCATGTCCTCACAAAGATGGTGGTGCTCATAGCCAATAAGGAGGGAAATGCTAATTGACTGCCACGTCCTCTAAAATGGCAGCACCCACAGCCACAAGATGTCAGCGCCCAGTCAGCTCAGCCCCCCAGGTCTGGCCCGAGGTGCAGGCAAGCCTCAGATGGCAGCTGCCCAGCTGCCCAGGGCAGCCTAAGGCTCAGGTAACCAGGACCAGTGGAGGCTTGCACTGCCAGCAGTGGCAGCAGCAGAGGTGTGACGGAGCATCGTCTTCCCATGACCGCAGGGTCACTTCCTGCCCCTGAGGGCTCCAGGACTATGAGAGGAGGCAGACCGGGCAGAAGGACTCCCCCTCCAGTGCATGAATTTTCATGTACTGGGCCTCTAGTCTATATATATATACATATATGTAGAGAGAGAGAGAGAGAGAGAAGCCTAAGTGACCCTTACAATGGAACAACCTGTCTCTATGATGCAAGGTGACCACCAGGGGGCAGATGCTCAACACAGGAGCTGCCCCCTGGTGGTCAGTGCACTCCCACAGCAGGAGCACCACTCAGCTAGAAGCTGGGCTCACAGATGGCAAGCACAGCAGCAATTGCAGGAGCCTTTCTAGCCTCCATGGCAGTCTAAGGAGTGAGCAGTAAGAAGTGAGCAGCAAGTAATTAGAAGCGAGCGGCAAGCAGCACCGAGCACCAAGCGCTGAGCCCAGCTTGGGCTCCTCTCCCTGGCTGCCTGCTGCTTTCATCCCTTGGGCCAGACAGGGATCAGGCCTAAACAGGCAGTCCAACATCCCCCGAGGGGTCCCAGATTTGCAAGAAGGCATAGTCCAGGCTGAGGTACCATAACCAGTGCATGAATCCATGCACTGGGCCTCTAGTATTTAAATAAAAAGCAAATACCACAAACACTACACTACCTTGACAGGATGAAGATTTGTTGTAGTGATAACTTTGTGCAGTGGGCCTGCCAACTTTGGGGGCAGTTTTGGCTCTTTATCCAGTCCTTGGGGTTTAGTGTAATAATCCAGTCTCTCTCGAGGAAAGAAATTGTTGATTACAGTTACACAATCATGTTGACCTTTTAAAAGAAAAATATAAAATTTGTTACTTTATTATTCACAATAAGACATTTTCCAATTTTTAAATTAATGAATGCTGCTCTGTTTTCTTGTGTGGTAAAATGCACATACATCTTTAATTTTCAAGAAAGGAGAGAAGAGGGAAGAGAGGTAAAAGGTTTTGGGGAACATTTAAAGCATGCTTTGTGAAGTTGAGAAATAATTTCCTTTTAAAGACACAGAATCCCTACTATGTATGAAGATTAAGAGGATTACAAAAAAAGGCAGTGTTCAACTTATAATATTTTACCCTAAATAGTTTACAAAGATTGCTTATAATTTAAGTGTCTCTTCTTCCATCCCTACACAAATGATTATCATTATTCCCTAATCACATCTGGCTTTCATTATACAGAAATTTAAATTGATAGAGCTCTTATCATAATTAGTATTCATATTAGTAACCTAATCTCCCCTCCCTTGGAATTGAAGAAAAGCTGGCCTCTGTGAAATAAAGAGAAAAATTTTTTGCTCCCAAAAGCCTGGAATCTACATATGGTTCCCACAGATCCCTGAGCCACTTCTCTAAGCCATGACTAGTGGTAAAAATAGTTCTAAAAGAAAAAATGTTGTGAAACAGCTCTTAAAATACATAAAAACAGATGTAAAAAGATTTCAAGATATAGGAGTGAGAAGAAAATGAAGAATTAGCATGTAACTATATCTTCTCATGAGTCCCCCAATAGGATAGTCAGAAACAGCCCTGTTGGCAGTTGAAAATATAAAAATACTGGCCATCTAATAATCACACTGTCACAGGACTGGGGGCTTCTTAAGTTTACATATTTGGTAGAAAGAACAAATAGTATGTTACTTTTTAAAAGATTAATCTCTTTCATTTCAGGTAGTGCTGAGATTATTTTGACATTTAAGTTTAACTAATCTGCTAGTAATTTATATTAGAATGACATATATTTAAAGTTTATCATTATAAATATAAATTTTCACTTAATTTATATTTAAATTTTTATAGTCAAAAGTATTAAGTAGTTTTACTGATTTTTAATTTATGAATTTTGAATGCATACTAATGAAGCAGTAATATTAATATACAAAACAAATACTGGGAGTTGGGGGAAGCTTCCACATTGCAAAATTAATAATTTATAAAGGAAAATAAATCAAATTCCCATTTGCAAAATCATGATCAGGAAAACTATGGAGTAACTTCTACATGTGATTGCGAGATAAGAACAACAGTACATCAATCATGAAACTAGACAAGATATGACTCACATTCTCCAGAGAGAAAGAAAGTTTTGGTTATGATGAGTTTCAAACAAAATACAACCTACATACCACCTGAGAAGGCCTGTCACTAAAACCTAAGGGGAGCAGGAAGAAAGAGGAAACAGTGGAGAACAACAGCCTTGGCAGCAGAGATCGTCGGAATGGGTGGAAAGTATGACTGAGGAATCTTATGTAATTAGAGAGGAATATGCTAATTATCTGTTATGCTGTGAGGCTAATGACCAACCTCATAACCACTGGATCATGGATCTGCAGGGGTGTGGGGCAGTAAACTACAAGCAGGAGGCGGAGAGCTACAGGAGGGGGCAGGGCAGCAAGCCAAGAGGGGGGATAAAGGGAACTACAGGAGAGCAGGGCAATGGGTGGAGAGCTACAGGAGGGCAGCAGCGACTCACTGGCACGCAGATTTGTGTGCAGGGCTACTAGTTAGTATATACTGCTGACCATGGGAATTACTGAAAAAAGTAATACACTAGGAGGTACACTCTACTAACATGTTGGTACTAAAAATGTTACACTCTCAGCAAAGTCCATAGCTAGTGGTGGTGATGGCAGAGGAAAGAAAAGTCCTGTTGCCTATAAAACCAAAACAGAGGGTGTGAAGAAATAATTTAGTTTTAAGGTTTTCCTCTTTGTTGGGGCAGCTAAATGGGCAAATACAGGCTTTTGGGGGTGGGGCCCAGAATATAGTTTTGTTCTTTGTTTTCAGTTATTTTACATGATAACTGAGAAGTATAGGTTTAATCAGGAGTGTTGTGAATAGGAAAGTAAGCGCTAGTGGAATGGGAAACATTCTTTTAAAAAATGTATCTTTATTATTGAAAGTATTACAGATTTCCCATTCCTCTTCCCCACTGATCTCCTCACCCTGCCCCCCCACACACCCCAGGCCTTAACTAAGCTATTGTTAGTATCAATGGATTATGCATATATGCATATAAGTTCTACCCCCAAACTGATTGATCATTCAAGTCAATAAAAGGAAAAATAAAATGTACTCTCAGGTAACCAGACAATCACATTGAGCAACACACACAAAACTACCAAGTAAAATGCAGAGTAAAAAACTGAGGTAAAAGAGAAAAGGCAATTAATTAAGTTTATCAATAATTATGTGAAATAGGCATAAGCTGAATGAATACCTTTCAAAAGAGAAAATAACTTTTGGGTTAAAAAACAGAATCCACCTATCTATATATATAAAAGCCTATGTGACCGGCTGACCATTCAACCATCCGACCGGCAGCTATGACGAGCACTGACCACCAGGGGGCAGATGCTCAATACAGGAGCAGAAACCACAGGCATGGAAACATGGAACAGACTGATGAATTTTAAAGGGAAGGGGGAAGGGGAGAGAGTAGGAAGAGATTAATCAAAGATCTTATATGCATACTAGAAGCCTGTGCATGATTTGTGTACTGGTGGGGTCACTCAGCCTGACCTGCACCCTCTCACAATCCAGTATTCCTCAGGGGATGTTGGAGAGCTGGTTTTAGCCTGATCCCCACAGGCCAGGTTGAGGGACGCCACCAGTGCACAAATCTGTACACCGGGCCTCTAGTTAATTTATAAATAATATTGGTGCAATACTAGTTACGAAATAATGAAGATTGAAAACAAAAGGATGGGCAAAGAAATAATGACAAAATATTAAAAACAAAAAAGAAATCAGCCCTAACCAGTTTGGCTCTGTGGATAGAGTGTCAGCCTGTGGACTGAAAGGTCCCACGTTCGATTCTGGTCAAGGGCATGTACCTTGGTTGTGGGCACATTCCCAGTTAGGAGCATGCAAGAGGCAGCTGATCGATGTTTCTAACTATCCCTCACCCTTCTCTCTGTAAAAAATCAATAAAATATATATTTTTTTAAAAATCAGAAATAGCTATATTATCAGAAAAATTAGAACTAAAATTTAAGGCAGGGTGGCATTATGTAATGATAAAACCAAAAGCAAATCATAAAAAGTGAAAAGATGAAAATATTTCCATTAAAAAACAATACATGCCAATTATCAGTATTATTATTTCTTGTTACTTTGAAGCCTGAAGCCAATTCAAATAGAAACTAAAACAAAATTGAATAGCTATAAAACCCAGGACACTTATTAAAATGACAAGAAAAAAAAAATCAATAGCTATGCGAGATAAGTATTTCTTTGAAGCTTGCACAACAAGACCATACCTTTCTCCAATCCCCCTGAAATTGAATTAAAATAATACTTGTTCTCGCAGAGCTATCATAAAATGATTCCACTGACTGACTTCATCAATGGTAGCTATTATTAGTTTTATAAATTGGCAGTAAAAGTAACAAAATGTACAGTTATGATACCCCACATCTACTTTCCATTCTATCTTAAATGTTATTTCTCTCAAAACCCCCTTAGAATAAGGATAGAAGATCCCTCCTTTTGATGCTTTTCTATGGAACTCTTAAGTAGTCCCTTAGTGTAAGCTATTTCACAATGCCCATTACCACTATTAGCCTCAAGTGCCATGAACACATGAACAGCCTCTATTTTGTTCACCAATGTGACCAAAACATCTAGAGTGATCCTTGGTATATAGATTGTGAACATTATATATTTGTTTAATGAGTTATTAGTCCTCACAAAGCCATTTACTGCACTCCCTATATATCAGATGTTTATAGCTTTTCTATTAATAGACTCTCCTAACTGCCAATTTAGTGTGGCCAAACTACCAATGATCCAATATTCACTCCCACTCTCTTCTACTAGTAAACCCTCTACATTATGTCCAGTAACAGGACTACCACATTAAGAAATATTGTCCAGTAACAGGACTACCACATTAAGAAATATTGGCCAAAAAAATAAATATTTGTTGATGATGATAATGAAGCAGCTATATATTATATTATGAATGCCTCTTCCTACAAAAGAATTACATTGTTATAATTATTATTAACAACAGTAACTATGGCATTTATTTACTTGTAAAGCTCTATTATCTCATTTGATTCTTTCTGTAATCATGTACTAAGGTAAACATGTTACAATGAGGAAATTGAAGGTCAGAATCATTAAGTAACATGCTCTTGAGTGACACAGCCAGAATCTATATACATAAAAAGCCAGTATCCATGACAACCAAACGATTGTTCACCATGAGGTGCATTGAGCACCTCCTGGTCCCCCTTCACCCCAGCCCAGTCTCCCATCGCAGCATGGCAAACGGGGAACCATGGGAATGGAGTGGCAGGGCGGGACTGGCAAGGAGGTGGAATGACAATCTCTTGGTCCCTCCCCCTGGCCCAAAGGCTCTAGGGAACTGGAGCCATGCTGCAATTGGGGAACCATGGCGAACCAGGGGGTGGCAGCAGGGACTGGCAAGTGGGCAGAAGATGGCCTAGGGACCCTATCTGCACACAATTTCATGCATGCTGGACCTCTAGTTTACACAGTAGACTGTTGGCTTTACAGTTCATGATCTTATACATTGAACTACTTCCTTTTTATTTTTTTAAATATATTTTATTGATTTTTTTACAGAGAGGAAGGGAGAGGGATAGAAAGTCAGAAACATCGATGAGAGAAAATCATTGATCAGCTGCCTCCTGCACACCCCTTTCTGGGGATGTGCCCGCAACCAAGGTACATGCCCTTGACCGGAATTGAACCTGGGACCTTTTGGTCGGCAGCCTGATGCTCTATCCACTGAGCCAAACCATGTCAGCGAACTACTTCCTTTTTAGAGAAATAAAATATTCAAAGCAGGTAACTACAACTAAAATAGCTACACCATTCTTTGTATCTTACAAAGTGGACATTCAACAGAGCTGGTTCATTTCTCCAAAGTTTCATGGGTATTTCATTAAGTTAGACAAAACCTAGTGGGCTAAAAACATTTTTAAAAAAATAAACATGACAGTATTTGTTCTCTAAGAAGTAAAGTAGTATTCTTTCCATGGAGAAAATTTGGAGTATAACCTTGTGTAAAACTATCATAAAATAACTCACCCACAAAGGCTGCCATCTGAGCTGCTGTCCTTCCTACCGAGTTGACAACATCTGTCTCGGCACCAGCTTCCAACATTGCCCACGTGATGTCTTTATTACCTAGGGTTTTTAAAGGGAACATATTTGTTAATATTAAGGAATGTGCAATTCAAATACTCCCTATCAAATTATCTGTAACCTTTTTCGCCACAAATTTTAGGTTTTCATTTATTTGGATATTTTCACCTTTTTCTAAAATATAAATCATAACTACAATAAAGAATAAAATGCTAGAAGAACCCATTGGAAATTAAACTTGTTTTCTAGAAAAAACATGAGGCAATACAAAAATTAAGATAATCACTTTTTTTAAACACAACAAAATATATTTATTTTTCCTAGTGATAATGTTTATTACAAAGTCAAAATAAAAACATAAATGAATAGAAGTCTTTACTTAATATCTACTAACCCATCCTATCCTTTACACCTTCAGGCCCTGGGGCAACTATTAATAGCTGGGGGTCTACTTCCCTATACTTTTTTCTTGAGAACCATCACTTCCATTTATTCTATTTTCATTCTATCACTTATGGAATCATTATAGATATTTAGCTATTATAAACTGTACTCAGTGAACAGCATTTTCCATTAATTTTTGCAGTTTGAACTACAATTTCCTTAGGAACAGTTCCTGGAAAAATACTGTGGGAGCAAAGGTTACACATATTTTTAAATTTACTTTTTCAGGCTGCCTTCCAACAAGGCTGGGCTGATGTGCATGCGCGAAAACAGTGCAAAGAAGTTCCCATGCCAATGCTGGGCACTGACACTCTTCCTTAATCTCTGCCAATGTGGGGAGAGGTAATCTATGTTTGTTAGCCAGTGTACTTCTTTATTCTTTTCAATTCTCTGTTTCATTTTCTACTGCAGTATTTGCCATTTTCAATTGATTTATAAGAACTTTTCATATATAATAATGTGACCCTTTAAGATGTGTAGTATTTGTCTTAGTTTTTCATTTGTATTTTAACTATATATAACTAGAAATTTTAAAATTATATGTAATCACAGTGGTTGTCCTTTTGAATTCTGTATTTTATGCCATGCTTAGAAATGCTTTTCAATTCTAGAATTATAAGATACAGATTACTGCTTTTAAAATATACTATTATAGTCCATCTTCAGTTCCTTAAAAAATGGCAACAATTTCACATAACTCCACTTAATTTTAGGTAATATTTCCCAACTGTCTTTCTTTAGCAAATCATAAGCAATTTCTAAATAGATCGTCCTCTTTAGTATGTAAATGCCAGTGGAACAAACACACAGCTCCCGGCAGAGCAGCTCTCTTTTCAAGAGCACAAGACAAACAACATCCAAAGAACCAACGTGAAGGAAATAAGGGATCCAGCTTCTCAACTCTACACAGAATATGGGGCACAAGGAGTGGGCAGGAATAGGTTCACAGCTGTTCACATGGAAAACAGTACAATAACTAACAAATAACAATACAAGAATAAACTCTATTTCGTGTATTCACAACTGCAAATCTACTCTTGTCCCATATGGTATGTTATCTATGTTATCAATACAAAGAATAGATTGATTTAAATTAAAAAGAAATCACCAAAGTAACTAGACAACATTTCAGATATAATTTTTCAAAAACCAATTCCCACCATTATTTTCCATTAGAATTGACCTTAAAATTACTACAATAAAAATGCATTTCATTTGAAAGTATATATGTACTTACAATAAATCTGTGTAGGTAACTAACAATATCCTATATAATAAAAGGATAATATGCAAATTGACCCTAACGGCAGAATGACTAGAACAACTGCTTGACCAGTCATTATGAGACATCCTGACCATCTCTCGGTCCCTTTCCAGCTGGAGAGCTCCCAACACTCGAAGACAAACAGTGAGCTGGGGGTGGGTGGCGGAGGATGTGGGCAGCACCAGGCCAAGGTGCCCTCCCCATCAATCACCCCACATACAGAGGGTGGCCCATGGTGGGGACAGGGCCGGCAAGTGGGTGGGAATGGCCATCTCTCGGTCCCTTCCCCTGGCCAGCAGGCTCTGACCACGCGATGGTGAACAGGGAACCGGGTGGCAGCAGGCGGCGGGGCTGGCAGCCAGCAGCTGGGTAAGATGGCCCTGATCACAGGCCAGACCTAGGAACTGTACCCAGGCCTGAATTTTGTGCACCAGGCCTCTAGTATTAGAATAAATACTAAAACTTCACCAGAAAGTGCAGCAAACATGAGGGCTGTGTATCCGTGTTCATGTTGATGACAATTTACATCAGCTCCATGTCGCAAAAGTAATTTGCACATATCAAGTTTTCCTTTATATGCAGCATGCATTAAAGGTGTCATTCCATTCTGTAATAGAAAGGGGAAAATGTATTAATTTTACTTATTTGTCTTAAGTTACCTGCGCGCAATTCCTGTAATTAAATTAAAAACAAACATGAATTAATAAAATCATCTTTACAATCTATAAAGTATATTTACATTCACTTCTACATTAGGATCTTCCATGAACTGTGAGGAAAAAAGATGGTGTTATTACTTTATTATTTTTATTTTTTTACAGATTAGCAAGTAGATTCAGAGAAGATTTGCTCATCCTAACATAACTACTCAAATAGCCAGGGCAGGGGCCAGAACCCAGGGCTCTCATCTCTACCATACATTCTTAGTTCCTGGGGAAACAAATGAACAAGCAGATACAAATGCATTATAAGTAATAATAAGGAGAAAAAACCTCAAAACAAATAAAATGCCTACCAACGGAAAATTGAATAAAGTATGAGAAAAACAAGATGCAGGACATATACATTATAGTGGTATCATTTTTGAAACAATGTTCTCTCAAACTACATTTATATTTTGATGATATACATGATTTGTTCATATATATATTGTACAAATATGGAGAAATGGTTGGTAATATTTACACTAGACTACCCTGTTAGTGTCCACTTGTTTTTGCATATCCAATAAAACAGCCAACCTGGGTACTGGGATCTAGGTAGCTAATACTCTTTGGTAGATAAATGAACAAGCTGTTTCCTATAAGTTAATTTTCTCAATAACCAAGAATACTCTGTAAATTCTACAAGCGCTAGAAAGTCAAAGTTGTTTTAGATGAAAATATCTATCCTATCTAATAGAAGAATAATATGCAAATTTGACCATACCTTCACCACATCCACAAGCCACGCCCACAGCCACGCCCACCCGCCAATCAGGAGCAAATTATGTAAATAAACCCCATCCAAGATGGCTACCGCCACTGAGAGCAGGAGAAAGGCTTGGGTTTCCCCGGCAATAGAGGAAGCCAAGCTTTCTGCCTCCCTAAGCCTCCACTCAATGTTACAAAGTTTCCAGTATAAAAGATACAGAAATGGTGGCAGTCACTGAGCTGGAGAGAACAGCAGCTTGGGTTTCCCTGGCAATGGAGGAAGCCAAGCTTTCAGTCAGCCGTTGTTGGCCTAGGCCTCCACTCTAGGCTACAATGCTTCAAACAAAAATGGCTGCTGACCCAGAGCGAGGAGAAGGCTTGGCTCCACTCCAGGCTACAAAGTTTCAGTTGTAGACCTAGATTAATCACAGATCCCAGGGCCTCCTCTTGGGTTGCTGGGGGGCGTGGTCAGCCTGCAAACCTCCACAGGCCCCTCGCCCAGGCTGCCCCTCACTCCAAGGGAACCCCCACCCTGATCTGGCACACTCTTCAGGGCAAACCAGCTGGCCCCCACCCATGCACCAGGGCCTCTATCCTATCTAATAAGAGTAATTTTCAGATTGACCATCACTCTAACACACAAGAGGGCTGCCTCCATGTGGTCAAAGATCCTGCTTCCATGTGGACAGAAGATGGCCACCACAAGATGGCCAGCAGGGGAGGGCCGTTGGAGGTTCCAGGCCCTGCAAGGGAGCGCAACTGTGGGCAATCAGGCCAGCAGGGGAGGGCAGTTAGGGGTGACCAGGCTGGCAGAGGAGGGAAGTTGGGGGCAAACAGGCTGTCAGGGGAGCAGTTAGACATCAATTAGGCTAGCAGGGGAGTGGTTAGGGGCTGATCAGGCTGGCAGGCAGAAGCTGTTAGGGGCAATCAGGGAGGCAGGCAGGCAAGCAGTTTGGAGCCAGCAGTGCTGGATTTATGAGAAGGATGTCCGACTGCCCATTTAGGCCCGATCCTATCATAATCGGCCCTAAACGGACAGTCGGACATCCCTCGAGGGGTCCCAGATTGGAGAGGGTGCAGGCTGGGCTAAGGGACATCCCACGCTCCCGTGCACAAATTTCGTGCACTGGGCCTCTAGTAAAATATATAATCTCTTTTGTAAATCTTAGAATGCTAACATAATTTGAATTGTTCTTGGTGATTGCAAATTATTATTTCGAATACAGCAATCAACATTCTCAGATGGCTGTTGATGTGAAAATTATAGGGAAGGTAGGACCTTTCAGGTGACTGTACAAGAGGCAAGTTAATGGGATTAGTCAAAGTTTCTGGAGAGTAGTAATAGAAAACATAAGATTCTAACTTTAAGAGTCCCCTAGTTGGGTGTGTCTATAAGGATGTGGTATTTAAATGTTGGAACTGGTTTGCATGGGGGTGGGTAATCAGAATCTCAATGTACAGAGGCACCTTTAAGGGAGTGGGAATGGACTATATGCTCATTACCTTTTGAAGGAGGCAAAAATGTATTCAGAGCATTGGGGTGGTATCCCCTAAAGGATGATAGAACCTCTACATAAGAAGCTGATATGTAGCCTGGGGAGGAAGAAAGGGCACAGTACAAATGGACATTCAGTCACTCAGCAATCCAACCTACAATGACATGTTCTCAGGCTGAGTGAATGACCCCAAGACTATAGAACTGCCCTATAATTTAAAAAAAAAATTTTTTTTAATTGGCTTTCAACACAATGTGATAATATGCTTATGAGCAAAGGAGATGTGCAAAGCTTTTGGATCTATATTACAAACTGACCTCATTTTTTATGTATGCTTGTGTTTTAAACTGTGATCTCTGTTACATCAGTCCATTCATCTGTTGTCTCCCTGCTTCCAGATACTCCACTTCTCATTAAAAAAAGAAAAATGTTTTGTTTCTTTCATTTTGCTTTTCTCTTTGGTTTTTCTTGTTTACCAGCTATTGTCTCAGCAATGATTGGTTTTCAGAGTCAGCCAATGAGAGAAGAGGCAATGAGCTATTCCAATCATGCCATTTGCTATGCAATCTCTGAACCTGTTTGTGTCATAACACAATGTATTTTTTCCCATATCAAATTTTTGATGGATGTAGTGTTTTCAGTTCTAAATAGTAAGCAATTTTTACTTCTATTTCTTCTTTTACCCAAGAATTACTTCGAATTTTTTTTTTATTTCAGGTTACATGTTTTATTATCTGGATCATACTTTTGTTCATTTTCAATGTATTCTATTGCATTTAGGGAATTGGTCCAAAATTAGCAAAAATTTCCTTTAAACATAGTATAATATATAGACTAATTAGCAATGTTCCATGTAAAAAAGAAAATGCACTATTTTTTTCTAACTTATAGCAAACATTTAGGTTACCCACATTTTCTGTCTCTGAATTACTTTTTTTCTACTTAATCTTGGTTTCTGAAAGGTGCTATTGAGAGGTCTTACAAATTTCTCCTCTCAATTTTCTCTTTTATGAACATCAACGCTTTTAAAGTTCGTAAGTAAAGGTTTCAGACTGGTATGTTCTTGGTGGATTAATTTAATATATAAGAAAGATTTTTGACCTATTAAGTATTTTTTTGCTTTAAACTTTATTTTGTCTGATATTAAGTTCGCTAGACATGTGTAGGTAAAGGGTTAACAAAATCCCTTCCCTTCTGCATGGGAAACACGCTGAGTTAACTTTCTCACACTAGAACTGTGCTGTGTAACAGAATAACCACACACAGGTAACAGCAGAGACCAGACAGCTCAGAACAGATCTTATCATCATCTCAGAGTTGTTTTGGACAGCAAGTGTTCTAGAAAGTTCAGTGTAGGTTTAGTTAACCTTTCTCTAGAAGTAGAGTTGCTAAATCAAAGGCATGTACATTTAAAAATCACACAAATTCTAAAATTTTCTCCAGAATGTGATGCCAATGTATATTTAACTAGAGGCCCAGTGCATGAAAATTTGTGTACTCAGGGGGGTCCATCAGCCTGGCCTGCACCCTCTCACAGACCAAGAGTCCTTGGGGGGTGGTCTGACTGACGGCTTAGGCCCATTCCCCTAAGCCACAGTCTGGCCTCCCTCCAAGGGAGGCAAACCCACGGGCAACTGGGGATGGCACCGGTGGGCGAGCAGCCAACCCCACCCCCAATTGCCCTGCCACTGCCGGTGGCTTCCCTCTATGGGAAGTGACTGGCAGGGTGATGGGGGGAAAGTGCCAGCCAGTAAGTGGGCAGTGACACACACACCCGCCCCCCCGTCGCCCCTCCATGCTGTCCTCTGATCACCGTCTCCTCCCTCTGCCCGCTGGCACCCACTTTAGCTGGCCTGGTCTGCCCACTCGCTGGCCCTCACCCCCACCAACCAGTCTTTCCGCCATTCAGTTGATTTGCATATTAGGCTTGTATTATACGGGATTCATTAGCATATAAAAGTCCAGTTTCCCACATTTCACTAGAAATGATGGAATTTTGGTTTAATTTGCACTTATTTGATTATTAATATAACTAAACATGTTTTACATGCTTCTTTGTCTTTTATGGATTGTCTGCTTACATTTGGTTTAGATATAAGCATAACTTGGAAACAAATTCTAGAAAAACAACTCTTAATAGATTTTATATATTGTCCATTTTCATTTATTAAACTTTTTAAAAAGTTTACCTCATCCAAACAGTTGACACAAACATTCTTACTGGCTAATAATGTTCCAGCTTCTTGAACAGTACCTATAAAATAAATAAATAAATAAATAAATAAATAAATAAATAAATAAATAAATAAATGAAAGGTTATTTATCACTAGAATACAAAAAAATGTAACATGGAGGAAATAAAGGCTTATCTGTAAAACTAAGATTAGTCAGGTTAGTTTGTTAGAAGATAAAGTATCTATCACATACTATTTATTCCACAAAGTAAATTATCCAGAATAAAAGATTTGTAGAAACTAAAATAGACCCATCTTGTTTTTATTTCCACTGATCTTAGAGTACATTAAATCGGCCATATTTTCTTTTTGGCAGTAATACAATAACCACAAAGTGTAAGATTCTTAATACTGAAACGAATCTTAAAGGGCATCTAGTCCAAACATTATTTAAATACCAGTCAATGTAATAATTTGAATTCAACATATAATCACTATTTATGTACTTTGTCACCATAGGCCCTGAGAACTGATGAAATGCTTATAATAGAACTCTTGGTTTGGAAAGGCTTTAAACATATCTTTAAAGCCTGGTACTACATAAAGTGCCCTCACACTGAAAGTCCTCTGGTGTAATCCTGAAGGTCAGTCCTCTATACATTTGAAAAGCAGCTGTCATTGGGCCACAACTGTCAGGTTTTTCCAGTCTTCTGTGAGGCCTACTGATAGAAGCAAGTAGGTGGAGGAGAGAATGTTGCTATTATCATCATCATAAATGAGAGTCAGCCACATATTCTGCCAAAACAATTCTGGTTTGACTGGGAAGAGAACAATGAAACTGAATGTTCTCAGGGAGAAAGGATGAGATAAGCCTCTCTTCCAAAAAGACATAAAATAGGAACAGCGCCCACTAGGAGTTATTTTTCTCTTTAACTTTAGAATTACAGTTCAAGAGTGTGCTAAATTATGCTGGTCTTCCAGTTAAAGATGGACTGCAGAATAAAGACAAGCATGCTTCTCTCTCCCTGGCCTGTTTCTACAGCAAGTCATCTAGTTGCTGTTCACCAAGTTGGAATAGATGGAAAAATGTCTCCTGGGCTGACAAGAGAAATAGATTTGCTGGCGAAATGTCAAGTGAATCATCCCCAAGTCTCTGGATTGTGACAGTAGCTATTTTGTCAATAGTACATTGTCTGACGCCATACCCCATCTGCAGTGCTACAAAATGAGAGGGGAAAACCTTCCAGCATGTAAGCACATGGAACCTTACACATCCATATGACTTCCTATCAGAGACTTTCTCACAATATAGAGTGGAATTAAAAAAAAACTCCCACACCCCAATGTTACTTGAGGAAGATGCTCCAGATGAATCCCACTGGTCTCCAAGGAATAACCGGTTATTTTCCATCTAATCAGGAGATGATTCTGCAGTAAATGAAGAATACTATAGGGACTGTGAGCATGTCAAGGCCTGCCACGTATTAGGGGAGGATAAAGATTACAGTTGTAAACATTTGGCTCACATTAAAGAACAGACCAATGATTTCATAAACTGTTTAGCCCAATGGCCAACAATCTAAGTTAAATCTGTCCTGTTAGGGAGCAATTAAAAAGAAATCAAGAAAAGGTCAGGCATGTACACACACACCTCTGCATACTAGTGAGTCTTATGAAATGCAGGGACCAGGATAAGAATTTTTTTTTCTGAAATGGTTTTGGCTCCTATAATAATAAAAGCGTAATATGCTAATTAGACTGGACGTCCTTCCGGATGACCTTCCGGACAAAGTTGAGGCAGCAGGGACCTAGGCAGTGGGCGGGGACTGAAGAGGCAGCGCTGAGGGCCGAGCCCCTTGCACAAATTTCGTGCATCAGGCCTCTAGTATAGAGAATAAAAACATATCTTGGAAAATAGACGTGCAAAATATCCAAAGAGGAAAAACATGATGATTTCTAATTTGGTATTCCTAATTTAATGGCATTAGTTGGAAGCTAGTAATAGTCTAGAATAGCACAGAAATGTGAGACACAGGGCTCAGGCATGATTTTTACTTTTTTCATTCCTTACTGTCCACAGTAGATTCTCAAACAGTATTTTGCAATTCAGTTTAAAAGATTAATTGCTTTATTCTGGGAAATATATTAAATCTGATTTAACAAACTCTTAAGATGGGGAGATACATTACTATAAGGGAGATATGAAATGAGCCAACAACTATCTTCAATGGAGACAAAAATTCACAAGACTTATAAGTGATGAAAGTAATATTTAATGATTTTTTTTTAAGAAATTTTCCAAGTTCCTCAACCAAAGAAGAAAACACAACCCAACCTGCCTCATTAGGGCGAGACTGATAACTTAGTTTTGTCCTAATGCCTGGCCCAGATACATTCTCAATGCATATAATTCCAGATCAAGCATGTCAAAATTGCGGCCCACAGGTCACATGCCTCCTTTATTTGGCCAGTGTTAGCCTTTGAGTTTGACATGCTTGATCTAGATGCTTTTGTCATTAATTCATTTCGACATTTCTAATAGCTAGATTGGAACCATTAACTTCTTACTGAAGGTAAGCATATGTAGTAAGAAAAAAAGGGAGGACAAAAGCAAACTTTGGACATTTCTGTTTCCAGCAATCCATCAGATAATCGTGAGATTTGGGTATGTATGGTTTTCAGTCATAGTGGAATCCCCAAAAGGGATGTTTTAAGGAATCTATGATTCAGTGAAGTATTTAAAATACTATTTGTCTTGTTAGTTGCTATAATGTGTTTATATAAGTAAAATCATGTATAAAATATTTAAAATGTCTAAATTTTAAAAGTAATACATGCATTTAGATTTAATTATAGATATATAGCTATAAATGTACTTAAAAGTAGACTTCTAATTATATATTTTGAAACAGTAAATTTATTTAAGTGTACCTTTTCTAAAGGTGATAGTAAATTTATTTAAGTGTTAAGTTTTCTAAAAGTTCTCATATTAGTATCTATTTTTAGACTTTGTAACAAAATGGCCTTAAATTGGGATTATGAATCATTGCTTAAAAATCAAAATATCTAAAGAACTGTTGTTTTGTAATTGAAGACAATAAAGCCCACAGAGGTTTCATAACCTGTTCAGTCATTGAGATAATGGTAACTATATATTTGTTAATGTTTTCTTTGAACTCTATACTATAATTATTAGAAGACCTGGATCTTGTTTAAACCATAAAGATACTAGAGCAGGACCTTTTTTTAATAGTCTAAAACTGGGAACTGAAATGTCCACCAAAGTGAATGGATAAGCAAATAGCGGTATATCCATACAATGAAAATAAATTAAGAAAATAAGAAAGAGGCTATTGGTACAGCATAGATGAACCTCAAAATCATGTTAAGTGAAAGAAGTCATGAAAAAAAGGGAATAATTTACTGTATGGTTCCACATATATAAAATTCTAGAACAGAAAAATTTAATCAGTAGAGACAGAAACCTATCAGTGATTGCCTGGAGACAGTGGTAGAGGAAGTGAGATTATGAAAAGGCTTAAAGAACCTTGTGGGGTGATGGAACTGTTCATTATCTGGACTATAATGATGGTTTCATCGATGTATACTTAAGTCAAAAACTGATTTTAAAACGTGTACACTTTAAATGTGCAGCATTTATCATATCTCAATAAAATTGGTATAATAACCTTATTACCCAAACTTGTTTCATAGCTACTTTTACACAAGCAATAAGAAAGAGCTTAAGGAAAAGAATATCAGAACTTAGAAGAATGGGTCAATCTACAAGTTATAAGCCAGTTCAGTGCTCTTCAGTGGTTTTAATTTTCTCTTCTTAAATGTTGCAAGATGGATGCTGTCACTAGCTATGATTGAAAATGGGTACGTAGGAAATAGCTTCTCATTTCATCTAGAACTTCCAGGCATTTTAACAGTCTGCAGAACACCTCGCATGTGAATTCACTCAGAAGAAGTTGTTCTAAAAGTGTCCAGAGGCACTGCATGCTATTTTCCAACTGTAAGTTTCACGACAGTCTGCTTACCTTCTGCAGGCAGTCACTGACAGAAACAAGACGCTCAAAAATTCGCGGAGTTTATTTCACAATGACCACGATGATACGTCACACTTGGCTAAAAATGTATTGTTAATTCCAAGTGCCAGTACTGACTAATCTAGTGCTTCTCAAAGTTGAGAAATGTAGTGAAAGGAGGAAAAAATTAAAAACACCTACATCCTTTAAAAATGCTTTTACTGAGTACAAATAAATTTTACTTATGACCTTTATTCAACTGTAAACCAAAAAATTAATTGTATAAATTAAATGCACTTAAAACTAAAATCAGTAACATTTAAAATTAACTTGACAGATTATAATATTTTGCTTAAATTAAATTGTCTCTCAAAATGAAAGTGACGTGGTTTGCTATGATGCTGGTTTTATTTTCTATTTGGTTTGTTTTCAAGTCCAACATATTTCTAGGACTATGGGCCATATGCTATTTCTGTTTGGCCACTTATTACCTATGTGACATGGGGCAAGTTATCTGATTTCTCAGGTCCTGGTTTTCTTGTCTAGAAAGTGCAGATTATCATATTACCATGATAACTTCCAACACAAATAGTATTTTAAACGCTTTACATAGACTCACTCATTTCATCTTCACAATAATGCTGTGAGGTTAGTACCATTTTTCACAGGTTGGAGAAGCTGAAGCTCAACATCAGTAACTTGCCGGAGGCCATGTGACCAGCCGATGATTGAGATAGATTCATAGTTAACCACCTTCCCATGCTGCCTCTTATAATTTTGTAGTTTTGAAATAATTCCTAGCTCACGATGACTAAGCGCATTAATACATGCAAAGTGTTAATAATTACGCCTGACTCATATTAACATTCAATCGTTGTTATTTTCTTACAGTCCCCATTAAGAATGCATCACATACTAAGTCCATCTCCGTTCTTTTCTCAGCGGCCTGGGCCAATCGAATCAGTGAAACAGCGTCTGTGCACCGGTGCAACTGGAGGCACGCGCGCAAATACCACAGTCCTCACCCCATTACAGCCACAGTTGTTCTCTTTTAATTTTTTAAAAAATGTATTTTATTGATTTTTTACTGAGAAGGATAGAGAGTTAGAAACATCGATCAGCTGCCTCCTGCACACTCCCCAGGCGGGGGAGGGGGGGGATGTGCCGGCAACCAAGGAACATGCCCTTGACTGCAATCGAACCTGGGACCCTTTAGTCTGCAAGCCGATGCTCTATCCACTGAGCCAATCCAGTCAGGGCGAATCTTTAAAATAAAAACCGGTGCACACCTAAGAATATATCCAAGGATCCCCACCAGCACCACCTGCCCCTTTCGGAGACCCACTTTACAAAACCGCTCCGTTGTCTAGACTCCTAAGAGAAGCGATAGCTCTGGGTTGTTTAAAAACAAAATCTGCGCTCCTGATGGAGGGTGAGTGGATCCTTGATCCCCTCCACGCCCAGCCCCGTGCCTGGCACACAGCTGGGACTCACATGCTTGCGGGGCGGAGTCCCAGAGCACAGGGGCGGGGGGGGGGGAAAGGGCCCAGAGGCGGGCGGAACAGGAAGGCTGCAGTGCCAAATGGGTCAGCGCGAGCCCGGCAGAGCCCAAACCAAAAACACCAGCTCCACGGCCCACAACCCTAGGCAAAGCACACTTCCTATAAATATAGCTGTGCCTGACTTAAGCGAAACCGGTTTGGCTCAGTGGATAGAGGGTCGGCCTGCGGACCGAGGGGTCCCACGTTCCATTCCGGTCCAGGGCACATCCCCAGTAGGGGGTGTGCATAAGGCGGCCGATTGATAGTTCTCTCTCATCGATGTTTCTTTCTATCCCTCTCCCTTCCTCTCCGTTAAAAAAAAAATCAATAAAATATGTTTTCTTAAAATTTTTTTTAAAACAATGAGATTGAATGGGGTGGCTCATTTCACCAGCACTTGTTAAATTCAAATCCCATTCTCTCTCCCTCTCCCCCCCCCCCCCCCCTGTGTGTGTGTGTGTGTGTGTGTCGGTAGGAAGAATAATCTGCCCTGCTCTGGGGAAGCAGATTTGAACCCGGCTAAGAACGGAAGAATGGAAACCGGGAAGCCCTGATGCTTCCATGCCGGTCTCTGCCAGGGGCCGCAGGCGGCTCGCCCATTCCTGAGCTGAAAACCGCCTGCTCCGCGCCCGCGTCACCTGCCAGGTAACGGGACTCGGCAGGGAACTCCCCTGGGACAGCCGCTGGGGGACGAGGGGGCAGACCCGGCTTCCGGCTCGTCCCGGGCCCGCGCTCCCTTCCCCTCGGCGCCGGGCGGCGGAAGCGGGAGCCAGGTCGCGCGAGGGGAAGGGAACGCGCGGAAGAGCGAGCGCCTGGAAGGCCGCGGCCGCGCAGGGTGCGCTCAGAGGAGAGGACGCCGGGGGGACCCCCACCCGTCCCCGCGTCCGTCAGGGCTCCCGCGGCGGCGGGGGTTCCAGGAGGAAGCCAGGGAGGCCCCGCACGACGACGCCTCCAGGGGGGCAACTTGCAAAACTAGTTTAGCGCCCGAACTCAGAACCTTTCTCCTCAGGAGCGCCCTCCACGGCCCTCCCGGCGGGGGCGGGGACAGCCCGGGCAGCCAGCTCCTTCGGCCTCCGGAAGTCGAAACGGCCCTCGGGGCTCCAGCCTGAGACCCTGCGGCGACCAGGCCACGGGGGCCGAGACGGACCGCGGCCACGACCCCGGAGCACGGGCCCCCCGGGACCCACCCCCGGGGCGGCTCGTGGTAACGCAGCCGGGGCCTGGACGACGTGCGCACCTTTCCCAAAGCTGAGGCGGAGGACGAGCCTCTGCCACCTCCGCTCCCGCCCCGCCCCGCCTCTCCGCTCCCACAGCCCGCCACACTTTACAGGGAGAAACGCTGTCTCCCGGGCCTCACAGCGCCGCGGCCCGGGGTCAGCGGGGCTCGGGCTCCGCCACGCCTGCGGGTCCGGGCGGCGGGGGTGGGAGGGGGCAGCACCTCCGTCGCAGCCCAGCACCCGTACCTTTTCCGATGACTTCCAGCAGCGCCTTTTCCTCCTGGGCCAGCTCGCCTTTCTGTAGGTGAACCATTGCTCGCGCCAGCTTGGAGGCTGTTCAGTTTCCCTGCAAGCGTTCAAAGGAAACGCGGGGTCCGTGTGAGGGGCGCCAGCCGCCGAGGGGCAGCGCGAGACCAGAACGCCCGGGCAGCGTTCGAATTCTCTCCCGTCTCCCGCAGGCAGGCGAGCAGCCGGCGAGCTCGGGCGAGCCGGGGGGGAGGGAGGGGGCGGGTCCGCAGGCCCAGCGCAGGCACCGCCCCCCCGCGCGCCTTATTGGCCCAGCCAGTGGGAAAATCTGCCGGAGGCGGCAGCCAAAGACTCCCATTGGAGGAACCTGGGGAAGACAAAACCAAATGGCAAAAAAACAGAGGGGGGAGTTAAATTCTTCTCACACGTTGCCCACCCTCCAACCGGTCTGCTTCGTATCTTCAGGAACACGCAATATTTAAATTATCCATCTGTAAGTTCTGTGTCCGGCAGTGGCCGCGTGGGGCGTTGAGAAGTGTCTGCCTCTCGCTACCCTCCCTCCGTTACCTAAGAAGTGGTGCGGTCCCAGCCAGGGGCGGGCTGGGAGGCGGGGCGGGGCGGGGCGGGAGGCGGGGCTGCGCCGGGGCTCTGTGTGTCCATGTCAATGTGTCCGTCCTTCACTCCTCCATTGTCTGCCGCCGCCAGTGCTGCTGCTGCCGCTGCCGCTGCCGCTGCCGGAATCGCCGCAGCTCCCAGCCTCGCGCGTCGCCGCTACCTTCTTGGACAGGTGAGCAGCAACCCAGGTGGGGCCGCGGGGGGAGCAGGAGAGGTTGCGGGGAACCGCGGTCGTCGCCCCTCCCGGGGGGCTTCCCCTCGGGCCCGGGAGGAGCTGGCGGGGAGGAAGCATGTGCCTGCTGAGGCGGCTTCCTGCTGCTCGGTGGGGAAGCATCCTCCTCGACCCCATTCACCTCGCTTCCCGTATAATTCGTGCCTCGGAGGAAAGAAAGACCCGCCGCTCGGGGAGACCCCGGGACCGCGAACGGGTGGGGGCCCGCCACGCGGTGCAAGTGGCGGGTGCGCATCATCTCGCGCGTGGCGCCGCCAGATGCGGATTCCAGAGGCCGGGGCTGAGGCTGGGAGCGAGGGGTGGGCTGGGGAGGGAGAAGGTGGCTCTCTATGGGCATGCCTCCCCCTCGCCATCACCGTGCACCTTCAGGCCACTTGTCATCTCCCGTGGCCTCTTGTGGAAGCCGTGGAAGAAAACCGGGTCCGGGCCGCCCTGCGGTGCCTGCTAGGGGTGTTTGGAAGCAATTTGCACTGGCGCTTAATGCTTCGTGGAGGAGAGAGGGCCCGGCGGGAGGGGGAGGACCGGCCTCGGCGCTCCGCTGGAGTTCCCAGTCTCTTTGTAACTCCGATCTTGAGATTTATGGAATTAGGGAGGGGAAAGGAAGAGGGCGGATATTACAGTGGCCGTGGCTGCCTGTGTCTAGTTTTAGATTAGCCTCTTAATCCAGTCTTCCGCTGCAGTAGGTAGCCTGGAGCTTCGAGCACAGGGTAGCCAGGGGGTAAATACCAGTGTGGACCTTCTGGTGGCTCGGAAGCCAGACCTGCTCGTTGGTATGAAGTCAGTCATCCTTGCAAGGCGCCCATCCACAACATTTACAGCATCAGTAAAAGCTTTAAGAAATGAGTGTGTATGTTAGGCTGTTGTTTCTCTACAGCCTAGTATTGAGGTTTCTCTCAAGACCCATCTGCTTCAAAGGGAAATATTTGAATAATTGTCTGAATGAATGGCTTTTGTTATACATCCCACCCTTCTTTCTCCCTGTGGTGCTGTATGTGAAGTGAAATGCATTTTCCTCTGGCCTTACGCCTTTATTTATTTACCTTTTTTGAAGCACTCACCAACACTTCCGAAATCCCGGAAGATGTTTATCATTATTTCCTGCTTTGAACAAAAAATATTTCTTAAACCCCAGCTTATTTTCTGTTTTCAAAGGCTTCTTCATTTTGCAGGCTCAGGCAAATCTGAGCCAGGACATCTCACATGAAAATGGTTTGCAAGTATTCATCTCCATATGTAACAAAGAAACTTTTGTTTGATGATACTTTAATAATGGTGTGACTGTTCAAGCCATGTGTCGTAAGCCGTTTGAGAGTGACCACTATTTTGCAACACTTAGGATGCTGTTACTGCCACTGTCTCGGTTGATTTTAACCATAGAATCATACAGAAGAAACCCACCTAGAAAAATGTTTGCAGAGTGAACTTCCCCTAACACGTGACTGGACATCTTACAGCAAATGCATGGCCAGAATTGGGTGCTTCATTGCCAGTATTTCCATCTCTCCTGCCAGATCTGGGACATGGTTACTTGAAGGTCACACCTGTTTGTCTCACTGAGGTTGTCAGTTCTTAGAGGGTAGCGACTTACTATTCTTTCTTGGTGCCTTGTGGCGTCTAGTTTGTATTTAGTAGTCCTCTGTGCATACATGACTTCAGTAAATATAGAGTCGGTAGTGTTTAAAGACAAAAGCTAACCTCTATGTAGAAATGCAGGTAATGTTAAGTTAAATTCCTAGAAACAGATATGTAATGGATAGAGCTCATCAGATGGATTACATTAGTCGTTTTGTACAATGTAAAACTTTAATGTAGGAATGAGATTAGCTAATGAGCACACCTTAAGGTAGATCAAGGAACTTTTATGATACTAAGAATATACTCATATCAAGGAAATTTTGTTAATAATAAAATAGCTACTACTTATTAAGTATTTAATCTGTGCCAGGTATTGTACCAGATGCTTTGTGGAGAATTCTTTTAATTATTGTTATACTGACCCAGGAATTAGCCGGTATTATCTCTATTTCTGCAAGTAAGAGGACAGAAACTAAAATTAGTTTGCCCACATGCCCCACCGTTAGGAAGAGTCAGAGCTAGAATGGAACCTCTATCTTGTCTCTAAAACCTTTTCTCTTTTTCCAATTTTCTGCCTATTTGTGGTTGACAGTAAGGAAGAAATTACATATTCTTTTAATTAGCCAATAGATAATCATGTGGTTCAGCCTACCAAAGAGACAGAAATCTCTCTCCCACCTCTCCCCAATCCTTTTTCCAGGCCCTACAACCAGCGGTATCTTTTTTTCATATACTTCTTGTAATATTTTGTGTTTAGATTTTTTCTTTCTTTCCAGAAATGGGACTGTTCTACACTATGAAATAGAATTTTTATGATGCTTTGGTCTTGCTTCTGTTTCTTTTTTCATTTTTTAAAAATAATGGTTTCTAAAATTTCTGAAATGACCCCTCATCTCTTTTCTACAACTGTCTTTTATTGCAGTTGATTCCTGAATAGCCTGCTTCTCTCATCTCTCCCCATCCAGCTAATTCAAGGCCCCACCAGTGCAATAAACTTTGGGCGCCCATCGGCCTAAGAGCGAGACATACTCTGTAAAGATAGAACTAGTTCAGTTAAAACGTGTTGGTGGCTTTTCTCTGGGCACAGAATATAGGCTGGGCTCTGGCATGGAAGGCTCCAACTTCTGGTCCCACCAGGCATTTCCAGTCAGCCAGCCCCACCCACACACTCTGCTGGAAGGTCATACCACACTGCTGGTTCCCTAACATGCCAGTAATTTCCACTCATTTGTTCCTGCTTTTCTCTTCCTGGAATGACTTCCCTTCCCTCTTCACAGAGCCTCTCCTCTCCAGTTCTAAAGAATTGTTCAATTTCTAAATACTACTTACATGTAACCTCTTCTCCCCAGTTTCATAATCCCCTCTCCCGGCCTACCCAGTGTGGGGGGGAAAGAACACATTTATTCATGTCTCTCAGCAGGGGCATAAGGAAGATCTTCAGATAGGAGTTGATGGTTCAGTTCTTGACATCTTCTATAACTCTCTTCTAGCTTATGCTCCCTGGTGGTTGACAGTAAGGAAGAAATTATATATTCTTTTAACTAGCCAATAGATAATCATGTGGTTCAGGCTACCAAAGATTCAAAAATCTCTGCCCTCCAAGTAACATCATTGCTTTTTCATTTGGTTCCCCATGCATATACCTACAGCAGGCACCTTTTCCACGACATTCTATTATAGCTACATTAATCTGTTGGGTCCCCTCTCCTTCTAGACTATAAATTCAGTAGAACTCACTTACCTTTGTTTATCAAGAATGTAGCCCATTGTCTTGCATCTACTGTAAACTCAGTAAATGCTGAGTTGAATTCCGTTTGATCTCGAAGTTATTTTAGATGGATTTGTTTCCCTACATGACTAATTCTTAACAGGCACAGTGAATTCAAGTGCTTGGCACAATCACACAATCATAACCAAGGGCAGAAGTTCTTTAAATATTTTCAGTCCTAAGCTGTTTGATATTCTGATGAATGCTATCAACCAAGAAAAAAATGTTTCATATGCAGTATGGCACAAATCGTGTATACCATTCTTGAATTCCCCCCTACAGCCCCTGACCTCCAGCTCTCTGCTAAAAGAGAATGCTGCTTCCTTTTTCTTGAAGGGTAATAGCTCGCTCGGTTTTGAGTGTTATATCTTTTGAAGAAACGTTTTTCCCTGACATTTGACTTTCTTAGATTGGATGTTTGATGATATTAAAGAATTTTACTTTAGGTGTGAAAATAATATCATGGTTACATTTTTCAAAGATTCCCTATCTCTTAAAATATGTACTGGATTATTTAAGGAGGGAATGATATGGCATCTGAGATGTGCTTCAGTATAATTCTGTGACAATGGGAGACAGGGACTGAGAAAGGTATAAATGAGACACCATTGACTATGATGGAAGCTGGGCAATTAATACATTGACTTCATTCTCTTTCTCTACTTTTGGATATGGCTGAAATTTTCCATAATGAAGTTTTTAAAGTAAAATTTGGAAGTATTACAGCCTCTGAAAAAATTGTGGTTTTTTTAACAAACCATAAGAAAGTAATTTGAATGCAAATGCTCTTTCTCTGTACTTGGAGTTTAGCTTATGCAATTATTCATTTAAATGTGAAAACAGTTACACCTAAATCTACCGGAGACTACTGTCTTGTGAACAATGCATTTCTATAAACTGTTCACATTACATTTTAGCTTCTCCACAAAACAAAAGTCGGCATTACTCAGAGCTTGGCTACAGGCTGATAGATATCTTACTGGCAGCTAATCTTTTTTTGGAAACTGACAAAGTAATTTTCAGACAAGTTTGAACAAGGGTTGCAACTACATTTCATTTAACTGAGAAAAATCAAGATGTGAATGAAGTGGAGACACTGATTTTCTTCTGTGTTGCATAAACCAAGTCAGAAGGCATTTCCAAAGAAATAAAGGGTGCACCACAGTGGTGGAGTGTATGACCCGGAGCTTGCTTAACTAAATGGTTACTTTGTCCTCCACTTTCTGGATTTTTACAGCTTCATAGCATATACTTCTTGATATTTAAGTTTCTTTTATTAGGTTTCAGACTTACTGAATGTCAATGTTTCCAAATGCCAACATGTAAAATTTGGGTATCGTTTATAACATGCCTTCCTAGGCTTTGTTTCAAGGGTCTTTAAAAGACTATTTAATTAAGCTTTAAAGTGAAGTTTTCATGATGTCTAAGGGCAATGTAGCCAATCCAGCCTCACTGCCAGGTGAGGTTGAAGCGCACATTAGTACGAATCCAGTTGAGACTCATGTTTATATTAGATATGTCACTGTGGAATTTAAAACTCTAGGCGGGTGCCTCTTGTCTCTGAGTATAATAAAACTGTTCCAGTAATTAAAAATAGAAAGCTATGTCTGCAACAGAAGGGGAAAAGGTTGCATTCACTTCCCAATGAATACGTTTACCCTAGAAAACTGGTTATCTTAGGTGGGATTATGTTAGCCTGCAGACAAAGCAGCCCTAAAACCTACATTCATCAGCCTTTGAGTAAAATCTCTCCCTGAGAGATTGGTAGAGTAAAGCAGTCGCATTAAGTAGCCTCTTCTGACCAAGTGGGAAATGGTTATGGATGGTCCCTGGGAGGCAGTCAAGCACACCAGGGAATGGGGAGGAATAAGGCTCCAACCTCCAGGGTGATATTTATTTTCCAAGCCAATCTCTCTTGCTTTCAGTTTGTTCATATATAAAACTGTGTTAACCAAATTTACAGGGTGACTTTGAGAATCCTTGAGGATACCCTGTGGGCTATGAATTTATACATATAAAAGACTAAAACGCAAAGTGTTCCCTTGGGAGTTCAACCTGGAGACCAGGAGTTCAATCACTCGCTATGATGTGCACTGACCACCAGGGAGCCCCAGCTGGCAGCAAGAAGGCCCCAATCAGCCCTGGTTGTCAGTCAGGCCTATGGGCCCTACCTGTGCACAAATTTCGTGCACCAGGTCTCTAGTGTTATATAAAAAGGAATTGTTATTTTTAGGGACAATTCTATTTTTGCAGTTGGAAAATATATGAATAACATAATTATGGGCCTAGCTGATAAATCAATTCAGAGTGAAATTGAATAGACATTAGTATTTGCCATAAGACTATCTTGCTACATTTTGGAAGATAATATTTATCTTTAAAAGTAAAGAGAGATTCTCATGAGCACATATGGTAATTCTAGTAATTATGTCTCAGGATTGACATTATTTTTCACATTAGTAAGAAACTTATGCCTCTGTTATATTCAGTGAGTCACTAAGGATTTCACTGGTTTTTGTCCTCTAGAGAGGCTTAGACTATCCTCTGGGAGACGGGCCAGCCCCTGAAACCATAGGGACTAAGGTAATCATCCTACAGCTCTGTCCGGTTGGGTCAGCCAGAGCGGAGGCACCTTTAAGGAGTTATATTGGCATGTTTAAGTGGCTGGCTCCTGCCAGTCTTTCAGCTCTAATTTCAACAATGTTGCTACTCTTCTACCTACCCACCCTGCTTCTTGCTCCTGGAATGCCCTCCTCCAACCATTTCTGCATATCAAATTTTACTCAAATCCTTCTCAGCTCAAATGGCCCCTCCTCCACAGAGCCTTCTCCAGTCCCCAACCCAAGCACTGCAGAAACCGGGGTGGAGAGCTCAGTCAGTGGAAGGGCTGATTCCTGGAGAAAGTGAAATTTTGAAGGGAATCTGGAAGGATTGGTGAATTAGGACAGGCAAGCCAGAAAATGGAGAGGATTAAAGGGAGAACAGTAATACTTTAAACAATAAAGAATTTTTAAATAATAATAATAAAATAGAGAGAACACCCCCACACACACACAAGAAAACTATCAAATAATGTAAATATTTTAAAAGTAAATATTGGCAGTAATTATATGGCCAACCATACTGAAACTAGAAATGATTTCATTCAAAGGTATGCTTTCCTTAATATGTCAACTTTAAAAAATCATTAAAAAAAAACAAAAAAAAATCATAAATGTGATAGAGTATATTTTAAAGAACACTGATAGTATGTTCTTGTTCTCAAGTAATGTATAAAATGTGACATTACAAGCTTAAGGCTAAATTGGAGATTACAAACCGGTATCTTCATAATTGGTGAAGTAAGAAAGTTGGTAATGGACATAAAAAGAAACAATGGAAAAGAAAAACATACCTACTAGAATATTTTGTACAAAATGATTTGAAATTATCCAAAAATAGCTGCTATATAAATAGCCAAAACAGCTAGAAAAGAAAATGAGGAGGAAATTCTTTGTGATGTTTATTTTGCAAGTGAAATGTCTGAGTAAATATTCAGACATGGAACCTGATCTACATCTTAAAGGAATTTCTGGACTCATTATTCTCTTAATTTGATTTTTATCCAATTGGACTTCCTTGTTTTTGTTTTGTTTTTTTTCTCTTCTATGTTTGTGGTATATGTGATAAAGACATTGCTGAAGCAGTTAAACCTGAGAGATACAACTCAGGAATTTAATAATCGGATTAACGTGAATCATTTTAATGCAGAATTGTAGTTGTCATTAGGAGTTTCCACAGCATTTTTTCTTTGTACCTACTAGGGGGAAAAACACATGATGATTTCGAAGAATTTCTAACTTTAAAAATATGAAATCTACCAAGATTAGCAGAGTCTACACAACAATAGTTTTCATTGTTAGCTCACGCCAGTGTCTATGTTGAGGCCTAAGGGTCTCTCTAAAAAGTATCTTTTGGGCAGTGAAATGCCAAGTGGGATGATTTTGCCTGTTCTAAGTTTGGCATGTGTTAAGTGAAGAATGCCAAAAAATGTTCTGATAGTCATATTTGTTAAGTATCTCACTTTGAAAATAAAGGTTTAGGTAACTCACTGAATGAACCATTCTTTTGTCAAATGCCAGGGAGACAGTGTTCCCATTATTCTTTCTTGATTTTTAACATCAGGTGTCTTTTTTTTAATTTGTGTCAAAAAAGAAAGGAAACATGTAATGGTTCCATATAAGGAAGAATAATACACCCCTACTAATATTAATGACTAATCCTTTGGCTATCTTTAATTCTCTTATGGAAATAATATTTCAGTAGGAAAACAGTAATTAAGTCTGTGAAAGATGTAAAATTGTGTTTTTTCATATGCCACCTTATTTTTATGTTGGATGAAGACTTAACAATGGGTAGGTGTACTAGTTATTTTGGAGGACTTCTAGCTAAATCTCGAAAACCACTGGGCAGGGGTGATGACAGTAAGGCATGCTAACGCTCTGCACTGTAGAGACTGTATCATGAGCACTGTGTGCTGTGCCGTTTTATGACATTCTCTCACCCTCTTCTTTTTTGTGTCTTCACACAAAGGACTTTAATACTTTCCAGACTAACCTCGATGGCTTCCTGGATTTGTGATTATTTCTAAGGGGGGAAAGAAACCTGACATATGTTTTTCTCAGTATGCGTGGCAATAGAATGAGGTTATTGTAAACAGGAAGGAGAACCCCAAGGTGATGGTGCAGAGGAAGCTGCTGGCTAAAGGAAAGGGATGCAGCGCTGGTGCTCAGGAGTGTGAAGATTGTGTTTTTGTTCAGGCCGGGCTGCGGAGGAAGCAGTGTGATAACTGGCTCCTGTAGTACTAGAAGCCATGGTGCCACACATTTCCTACTATTTACATGCCCCTAAGGGGCAGAATTTTTGTTCAATACGCTCATTAAAGACTTTTTTCTTCTTCTTTTTTCTCAACAGTCATGTAGAACTACTTGGAATTTGGGAAGTAAAACACGCTGACCCAGTTTATCCAGGTGCTGGATAGACTTTAAAATTAACATTTGTGCTTTAACTCTAAACCATATAAATCTCGGGGCTAATGAACAAGCTGCCTTGGAGAATCATATAAATAATTACCTAAGACACTGCCACAACATTGGGTGGCTTTGGGGGGAGTGCACTGAGTGGGGGCTGGGTGATCAGAATGGGCCCTGACTCTCCCAGGGACCTGAGCCCCTGAGGAGGAGGGGGCTTTCCTGGCTTTGATCTCTGTGGTGTCACCAATGTTGGAATGCAATGCATGGCCGCAAGCTACTGGTGTGACATCTCAGAGCCTTGTTGGAGTGTGGGATGAGGGTCAGGGTTTAGGTCCATGGTTTCCAGTCATGGAAAACATAAACAACCGCATCTCAAGACATCATGTGATGTACTTGAACATGCTGGAGACTGTTGGTTCTTGTTAACTCACACTGCCAGATTTTTTGGTGCAGTACTTGGATCAGACCTCCACCTGCTAGAAAGTGAGCACCATGCACCTTGTCTGATTGGTCCCTGCTGCATCCCTGTTGACTAGTACCAGATGCAGGCTTGGTAAATGACTAGTTCTCCATATGTTTGAATTCGTTTCCAAAAGTATACATGAGAGAGTTTGTAGTGCTTTGCTGTTTGGGGTTTCTTGTTTGTTTGTTTGTTCTCTTTTACTTTAAGTTTGGGCTGTCCATTCCTATAAAATTGTGTTAGGGAGCACAGCCCCATACTAGCAGTGTGTTATGTACCATTGAGTCCTAGGCTGGGGTGTCGTAGTTCTATCCAGTTCACTTCTCCTCCTGTGAAGGGTTTTGTGTAAGTAACTTTTTGGTGTGTACAACTCTCAAATAAAACTTAGACAGGCTTCAGCAGGTCTCCTCCTGGGAAGATGGGAAGAGAGGCTTGGTTCAGAGGACTCCTGAGTGAGGAAATGTTTGGACGCCTGCCTACCGCCACCTTTGAGCATCCCGAAGGTCCGTTGCCATGTTTTATAGTTGCTCCAAAGCAAATTATCTCACCAGTTACCAGTCTAGGGTGTTATTCCCTCTGCCCACCCCCTCTCGCCCCGAAGATTGTTTTCCTCTCCTGCTTGACTAAAATGCTAAGAAGAGAGGAACTCACTTCCATCATCCTTAACATAATAACTTACCTCCTAATTTCCCATTTGAATGAGTAGTCATGGATACCCCCATCAGTTTTGTGACTGACACACAATTAGCCTTGATAAATTAACCTGCTTAAAGACTATTTTTTTAGTACTATTTTTTGCTGTTTTAGATTCACAGCAAAATTAAGAGGAAGATACAAAGACTTCCCTTATTTCCTCTGGCCCCATGTAAACAAAACTTCCCCCATTATCAGCATCCCCTACTAGAGTGGTACATTTGTTAGAGCTGATGAATTTATGGACTGCTTGATAACATAGTGGGTGGCTGACATAAGTATTCAACTTGTTTTCTGTTCATATACACACATTCTTATTGTCATTTATGCATAACCATGTTCTTGAAGGAAATTTAAGACAGTGTTAAAAGAGTTAAACATATTATTATTTCCATGGAGTAGGACTCACTCCATGAACATGAGATTAAGAGTGAAAGGTTGAGAGGTGGACTTTATTTTTTACTTCGTACGCTTTTGTACTATGTTAGTTTATTTGTGTTGTTGGGGGGTTTTTTGTGTGTTTTTTTGCCAATAGCCTATTAGTACTTATAGTTTAAATGAGCCAATTAAAATAATACAGAGAGACCATCTGTTTTTTTATAAGCTTAAGACTATAATATGATCAGTAAATTTCAAGGACATTTCCCTCTCCAAAAAAGGTTTCTTGTTTTTCTAAAGTAATGCATTGGAACATCTGACTTTTAAAGTAAACATGCTGGTGTTCAGTTTTCTTTTTTCTACCTCCCTCTTTAAACCCAGACTATTGCCTCTTCCACTCTCCAGCTAAATATCGGAGTATCTAAAATCACATGGAAGTACATAAATCAGTATCAGAGACTGTGGGAAGTACTCTTTTTGCATTCTAAATATACTTTTGATTTTAGCTGTGACAAGCTCCTCAGTGATAAATTTGTGTTCAACATTGACGTCAGTGTTTGGCAAACAGAAAAAAGTCAGTCAAGGAAATATCTGCCTGCTTACTACTCTGGTATGTGCAGAGCAGTGCATGCAGTTTTTAACTCGTGAGAGCAAGCACCGTCTCTGGTTTTGCTCAACATTGTTTCCTCGTTAGTGCAGGGTTTCCAGCCTTGGACCGGGGACATTTTTCAGTAGAGGGCCCTTTGTTGACTCCACACGGAGAGTTTCCCTTTGAAGTTTGGTCCTTCTTTCTTTGGCCGCTGTAGCCATGTGGTTTTGAAGTTGGGGCAAAATGCTCCTCAGGGCTACTTTATTAGAAAAATACTAATTAAAAATTCCTGTTTGGGGATGTATTTTTATCTTTTTTTAAAATCAAAGTTAATGAATTTTGGGCAATAAGGAATACTTCAGAACTGGGTTGCCTAACATGATAGCCACTAGCCAAACTGGCAATTTCCATTTTAATTTTACTGAACAAGAATTACATATAATGAAACATTTAGTTTTTCAGTCACCCTAGTCACATTTCAAGAGCTCCATAGCCATGTGTCTAGTAGCTACAAGGAGACAGTGCATTCAGAACATTCCCACCATCACAGACATTTCTGCTGCTTACAGCGGCTCTAGAACGGGGTTGGCAAACCATGATCTAGGACTCGCTCTAACCCCCCCCCCCCAACTTGTTTTGTAAATAAAATTTTCTTGAAATACAGCCAAATGTCTCCATGTTGTCTGTGGTTGTTTTCAGGCTGTAAGCAGAGTTGAGTAGTTGGACTAGAGTCCATATGACTCACAGAGCCTGAACTATTTTCTTTCTAGCCCTTTGTAGAGAAAGACTGTGACTGCACTTGAGAGTACACCTGTCCGTAAAGCTGAGGTGGTTTGGATGGAGTAGTTATGTGTGAGCATATGTTAGTAGTGTAACAGGTTGTATGAGGCAGGTTGTCAAAAATCAAAGATGAGCGGAGTCAGAAGAACATCGAGAATAGAGTTATCAGGCCAAACCTCTGGATTACTAGCAGAGAATAGTTGTGCCTTTGTAGGGGCAGCTAGAATGCATGTCCCTCCCTGGGAGATCAGATTCTTTCCAAAAATGAGAGAATGGAAGGCTATCAGACAAGACAACACGCAAACAGTCAATCTACTCAGGGTGGGCTGGATGAGTCCACGGTGGCCATGAGGCCCGTCTGTGCTGCTGGCCCATTGTCACTCCTGGGACGCAGTCTGGCTGGGAGAATGTGAGGGAATCTATAAAGGAATGGGGACAGTTAGAAAACTCAGAGTGAAATAGGGGGACGTTTATCTGTTAGACCTAAAACCTGTCAATTAAGTCTTTCAATTTGGATTTAAATAGGAATTTATTCAAAAATGTTTATTTCATTAATAGAGTAACTGACTTTCTAATTTTTGATTGATTGGCTCATTTAGTATGTTTATGGTCTTTTATCTTGTGGAATATCTAAGAAATTTAGTCTCTTAGATAACAAGTAAAATACTTAAATGTGTTTTGTTTTTAACATTTTACATATAATTTTTTAAAATAATGTTTTATGCCATGGAGTTTTTCCATTTTGATGGGACGTGAGCTTATTTTGTCTGTGTCTTGAGCTTATAGTTTTGGGTTTTTTTTTTAATGGAGGCCAAATCGTGATGTATAAATTGTACCCCAGACAAATTTGTCTCTAAAGATTCTGTTAAAGGCTGACTTTTTTAAGATGTATTTTTAGTTAGTTGCTTTTAAGTTGTAAATTATAATGCAATCCAATGAAAGTAAGCTTTTGACATTGGCCTGATAGAACTGGCTTTGCGACTCTTTGTTGCTTCCCCAGGTTAGAGCTAGCAGTTTCTTAGTCAAAGTGCCCTTGCCTCTGTGGCCAGGGCTTCTCTTCGGTGAGTGCCTTATAAAGCCTGACCTTCACTGGAGCAGATTAGAATGTGGCAGGGAGAGCTAAATTTAGAGGGAAAGCAAGCCTCTGCTCCAGATAGTAACAGCCAAGCCATAGAGACTTGATGAACAGAATACCTTCATTTAGTCTTTCAATACCAGAAGGTGAGTCTCTGTGTTTGTTTAAAATTTCGGTGTGTACATCAAAATCTTTCCATCTTCTTATGTTTACAGGTTACTGTGTTATTTTGCACATAGAATATATTGAGAGTGTGAAACAATGCCATATAATTAGGCTACGAAGAAACAAAGGTTTGTGTTTAGAATTAAAGAGAGTATAAACAGAGCTAACAATTTTTAAAATGGAGTCATTTCCTCATAGCTGGGCTGTGTGTAGGGGTAATTCTCCATTGTCAGCAAACTAGAAACAAGGTACAAAGGTAGAGTTAATTGGGGGACTCCCAATTGTTTATATTCTGGATCCTAAAATACAACTTTTAGAGAAGGCGCATACTTTTAAAATATTTTTTGTTCCAAAATGTAAACATCCTTGGCAACGTGTATCTCCTTGCTTGCATGTTTAACTGCTCGAGGAGTTTCGGGCTAGTTGTTCTTTATTTTTTCTATTTTTATTTTGCATCTCTGGTGTGAGACCCTTGCTCTGTAACAGGTATTTTTCCTTACTAACACAAGAAAACATTTCATATAAAGATGTGTTGTTTGAGGGGAGATGTGGATAAAAGAATATATGCACACACACATGTCTGTGTACACACATGTGTTTATATGCATTACTTGTTCTTCGATGAGGTGTTGCCTATCCAGAGTAAATCCATGGAAAATTTCGAGGAAATTTCTGAATGAAAGAGTTTTGCAGTGAGTATAAATAATGCATTGGAAGCTCTATTTCCAAAATCTATCAAATAAAATGAGATTTCATCCGTTACATTTATAACTATTTAAAGCATAGTTGCTGCCACATACACTTACAGCAATCAGTCACTTTTTTGGCCCTTATTCTGGGGCCGTACTACTATTTTCCCACCTATGTCATTGCATTGTAAATGTTGAGATTTTATCTCCAGAGGAGGCTCTGTGCTTTTGTGAGGGCATGGAATCTGTGTTAGTCACCTTTATTTTGCAAAGCATTATGGATTAAGTTCACTATATTACTGTTCTGGTTGTCATCTTATTTCTAATTAGTTTTATTTTAAAATTATGATTAAAGTGTTTAATGGTAAACAGATTGCTTTCTATGTGAAAATAGAAGTTTCTCTTCTTTAGTGGGTGTGAAGAAAGTTTTCGTAATAAATTGAATAATAATTTTTGCATGCTTAAGGATTTTTTTTAAAACTGAGACAAATAATTTACTTGAATACTATAAATTTTCTTGATTGTTTAATGGTGTAAGTATTGGAGAAAATCTGGAATTTTCAAGTCACAATTTTTAAACACTTTGAAAGATAATTAAATAATTTGGTTGACATCTTAATTATTTAGTTCTCATAATTTAGGTGGCCTAGTTATGTTTTCACATTGTAATATTTATGCCAGCAAGCTTATTCTTAACTTACAAAATGTCTTTTTTTTTTTTACTTTTTTTCAAAGCTAATTTATTATATTCTTTAGTTGTCTTTTAAATCAAATAGGAGAAT
The DNA here is from genome assembly GCA_027563665.1 of Antrozous pallidus. Lineage (NCBI taxonomy): Eukaryota > Metazoa > Chordata > Mammalia > Chiroptera > Vespertilionidae > Antrozous > Antrozous pallidus. The sequence goes on from CM050521.1 coordinate 68,917,135, forward strand.
ATAGAATACCCAAATCTCTGCCTTGTGAGGTAAACAAATATAAGGCTTTTTAGCAGTTTTTTAAATATCTTTCTGAGGTTTTGCTTGCATAGAAAAGTGGAAAATATATATATATATATCTCCTACCTAATAAAAGAGTAATGTGCAGATTGACCATCACTCCAACCCATAAAATGGCTGCCGCAAGATGGCCAGCAGGGGAAGGCAGTTGGGAGGGACCAGGCCTGCAAGGGAGGGCAGTTGGAGGCAATCAAGCCTGCAGGGGAGGGCAGTTAGGGGCAAACAAACAGGCTGGCAGGGGAGCAGTTAGGCATCAGTCAGGCTGGCAGGGGAGTGGTTTGGGGTGATCAAGCTGGCAGGCAGGAGCAGTTAGGGGCAATCAGGAAGGCAGGCAGGCGAGCAGTTCGAAGCCAGCAGTCCTGGATTGTGAGAGGGATCCCAGATTGGAGAGGGTGCAGGCTGGGGGGAGGGACACCCCCTGCTCCCCATGCACAAATTTTTTTTAACCAAAAAGACATGTTTTACACTCTTATTCCACTTGTTTTTTTTCCATTAGCAATGCCTTGGCACAGCTCATTTGACAATGTCAGTGTTACAGCTTATTTGAGCATTATTTATTAAATGCTTACTCTTTACTCAGCATTATTTTAGGTGCTAAAGACACACTATAAAGTAAAACCTATGAAGTCCCTGCCTGCATGGAGGTTACACCCTCAAGGGAGAAACAGACCAGAGGCAAACAGACATGATCAAATGGCAGGAACTGGGTAGCTAGCGCCATGGAGAGAAGAAGGCCTCTCTGCAAAGGAGGCCTTTGATTGGGTGTAGAGAGAAAAACCAAGGGACTGACCGGGATAGCATCCTTCCCAGAAGAGAGGTGACTACTCTGGCACATTGGAAGAAGAAAGGGCAGTGTGGTTGGAGCACAGTGAGTGATGGGAAGAGAGATAGATGTAGGGGAAACATAATCGGAGAGGTGCCAGGGCTAATTCCTTCATTTGTAAAGCTTCATGAAGTTCCATTTGATGGCTTATTATAACTAGTTTAACCAGTCTCAAGTTTATGAGCATTTAAGTTTCCATTTCTTTATGCATCTAACAATGCTGAACTGAATTCTTTCTATACACACGCTCACAGAATATACTTACATATTTGTGTGGATATACATTCCTAGTAGAAAAATTGCTGGAACACAGGTTGTGCACATGGAAATATTTATAGGTATTCAACAAATGCTTCCCAGTAGTATTGCATGGAGTTTCTCCCTTACGCCAAAGTTTATGCCTGCGGTTGTTTCCCTTATGTCTTTTGTCAACACTAGATATTAAACGTTAAAACTTGCTAGTTCAGTAGTTAAAATTATCTCATTTTTTAAAGTATATTTGGTATGGGTGAGATTATACTTATTAGCTATATATTTTTATACGAACTGCTTGATTGAATTACATAATCTTTATTTTCTTTGTTTTCAGAAATTTTATGAATAAGCATCAGAAGCCAGTGCTAACAGGCCAGCGGTTCAAAACTCGGAAAAGGGGTAGGTTGTGTTGTGAGTTTGTGTGTGTGTGTAGGTGTGCTTAAAGTTCCAATCAGAATATAAAAGTGGAGAAGATTTAGAATTATATCCCTGTTTCCAGCTAACTAGTCTTTTGAGCTCTGGATGGAGAATCTGAAGGTCTGAGATCCAGAATTTCCAGTCACTTAGGTGTTTGATTTTGGACAAGTCATCTAACTTGTCTGAGCTCTGTCGTTATCTACAAAATGAGGATAATTATATCGGATCAGGTTGCCTCACTCTCAAATGAAGATGATTAACTGTAGTGTTTTGACATCAGCATTTGTTTTTGTTTTTTGCCTTCTTTATTGTTTTTTTAAAAGTATAAATAGCAAGGATGCTGCAACTAAAAGAAAAGTAAGTTAGGGAAAGAGTTTTTATCTTTTCAGAATTTAGAGAGGCAAATTAAATTTACTGCCTTAAATTATCTTTAAAACTCACAATACTTTCAAGGGACATTTCTTGTGGGAAGTGTATTGAGGATGACTGATGAAATTTTTACTTACACATGTCACTGCTCTTTTTTTATGTTATGTTCATCTTCACATCCTTTCTGTGTAAAGATTATTTTTAAATGTTTATATTTAATCAGTTTTGCATAGTTATGTAGAGATCCTCTTGGGTTGAAGAATAACAGAGCCAATACTTGAGAGGGAAACTTTTAACAATGCAAAACAAATGAAATTATTGTGTGGACCAACCCTGAGGAAAGTGACTGACAATATTTAAGGAAGTTTCATGTACAAAGATAAATGGTGGCTGAAATCTTCCCGAAGGCCTCATCACTGATTATGAAGCGTCATGCATTTAGCAGTTGTCAGGAGCTACACTGTTGAATTGATTGCCCATAGTGTATGCCTTTGGCGTGTTCAGTTGAGGTGTTGCAGCAGCACCTGCTGCTGCTGTTCCCTTGCAGTGCTGTGTCTGGGTTAGTATAAATCTAGTCATTTAGAAAGGAAAGAAGTCTCAGTACACTTGGTCAATTGGATGAGAAGTGTTTCCAAGCGTCACTATGTAGCTCTAAGGCTGAATTGAACTGTCAAATGCTGCCCGCTGGGAAGCTTCACGCTCCCACTAAATAATGTTAAAGTCACTAAATGGTTATTTTGTGCAGTATTTCTGTTTGCACTCCTTATTTCACTGTGTTTTGTTGTTGTTTTGGGGTGTTTTTTTTTCATCCCTGGCTCATCCCTGTAAACTGTCTAAGTAAAAGCATAGCGTAAGCCACTGTCCTCTGTTTAGTCCTCTAACAAGGACTAAAATTAAAATCTGGAAACTGGTACCAATACAAGGCACTACAACCAACATGCATTTGTTCTTTTATTGTTTAAAGCAGTCTTGGGTGGGGAAGACTATAAAAGAATCATCATAGTTGATTTCCAAAGGGCTTCATAATTAAGGAGCAATATAGTCCAGAAACCTAATTATAGTTAAGGTGTTGTTGGGCCTGGTAATGTGATAATATTTAATATATGCCTAGCTGTGAGGTGCAGAAAGGTTTGCCATGTCCTGCCCCCTGAGGAACTGTGTTAATCTCAGGCTGGATCTCCTGCTCCAGCAGCTTTACTAGTGACGCCGATTCACACACGTAACAGCCCCAAAGCCAAGAGCCGGCTCAAGAATGCGTTGCACAACAGCAGACGTGATTCCACAAGCAGGCTGGGCTTGCAGTCTTTCAAACCGGAAGGGTCGTCTAATTCTGAGCTGGTTTGCCTCGGATTCATCCGGTGGGCGAGATCGTGCCTGAGTCTTACTGCTGCCGGAGCCCCCGGAGCCGCAGTCTATTGCATGCCGTTGCTTGCTCAGTTGATCTGGATTAATAGGCTCAGGTCTGTCGGAGATTTAAGCAGCACTTGAGCTATTCCGTGCCAGACTGCTGACAGGAGAAAAATAGAGAGTCAACCTCATTTATATTCTTGTAATAGTGAATTGCCTCCTGACGATTTATAGTGCTCTGGCTTTTCTTTTGCTATTATGAGGGGGCCGACTTCAGATAAATGGTTGGCAGTTTTGTTAAGCTGAGGAAAAATCTGCTGAGGCTGTTTCAAGGTCATCTTGATAGGCTGTCTTCTGAAAACCTGTCTTCCATTGGAAATTATTTCCTGGCAAAGCTAAAGCTCTTCTGTGTACAAGTTGGTACAAAAAAAAAATTATTTCCTTTTACTGAACATCGAAATTCAATATTATGGCAGGGCACATCATATAGAACTCCTTTCAGACTGTCTTTTCCTTTATGAAATATGCTAACTTATTTATTATATTTTCTTCAAAGGAGTTATGTTTCCAATTGTGGTTTGTGGGAGTCTAAAAAAGATGGAAGTTTCTCCCCTGATCCACAGTTATGCTTAGCTAAATGAAATATTTGATGACGGAATTGACCTCCCCGAAATTTTGTGGAGAAATTGGATTAAAATGAATGAAAATAGGAGAGGAAATAAATGACCCAGTTGTAGGCATCCCGATTGACCAGTTTTGGTTGGGTTTCTCCCTGAGACTTTACACCCGTGCTAGTGGTTTTAAATTACTCAGCTTTACAATAAGTAGTGGGAGCAACTAATCAAGTAAAGCTTTAAATGTGCAAGTGTGTGTGTGTGTGTGTGTGTGTGTGTGTGTGTGTGTGTGTGTTTAGAAATTCATGACAGTTGTTGGCTTACTATATACCTCAGTGTCTTTCAGGGAGGAATGTAGGTTATGATGTTTATCACTTAATTATCAACAGGTTGAAAAAATGCTCTATTAAACAGTTACTATAATTCCCAGAGAAAGCGATACATCTAGATAATTTATAGGCATGTTTGAGTGTGAGAAATAGGCTCGTTTCTCCATGTCAGCTTACGGGTTATTCTAACTCATTCGTGTCTCATTTGTGATTCACCAACATAGTATAAATTGAGGCCCTAATTATATGTTCTCACTTGGAGGGAGTTTTGACCTGCCAAGTGGAAACTCAAGGAAGCAATGGCATATTTTTGTTAGGATTTGTTAGCTTGTCCTCCAATTAAATGTGAAATTACATATACTATTATCTCAGATGAATAAGAACCTTTTGGTAAAATGTCTTGTTTCCTCAAACTTCCATCCATGTTCTTGCCATGCGCCTGTACAAGAAGTTCGTGTCCCTCTACATAGACACTTACCTTAGCAGGTGGGAATTTGTTTTCCAGTCTGCAAAAGAATTATTAATCCCATCATGCCTCGTAACTTTTCAAGATTCCCAAGCTGTAAGTGATCATTTTGACCTAATTGCTTGCTCTTGAGAATCTCTGGCCATGGTATGCTGTCCTCCTCCTTTTGCTTTTCCTCTTCCTTGGCAAATCTTTTGGAAAATATAACTGGAGGATGAAAGCTTCTTAAAAAAGCTTTTCAGTTGTCTCTCAGATTTAAAACAAAGTCCTCAGCATGGATTTGTAGCATCATCTGGGTTTTACCTTATTAACCAACTTATATTTTCCAATGCCTTCAATTTCTAATTTTTGATCATCAAAGCCTATTCTGCCACTGGAGTCAACATCCCAGCAGGTTGTGGTGTCATTGTAGGGATGGCCTCAGTTGATTTTGGAAGCTAGTCATAAGATTTAATAAACAGCCCATGTTCTTTGGGCTACTTTTTTTCTTGTGGTCTTTACTGCTCATGTTCTCATATGCCAGGAAAAGGGACCTTTGCTCCAGGGGGAGAGGAAAATGACCCTTTAGCTGGACCCTGAGTAAGGGATGCAGTCTCCTTTCCCTGCCCATGAATTCCTCCTGCTCAGAGTCAATCAGTTTTCCACCCACTACTCCAGCTCCTCATAATCTGCCTCTAGAGTTCCCATTCTCTCCTTCCCATCTAAAAAATTACATTTTTTTCTGTAGTCAATATTTGTATAATGTTTTGTTTAAAGCATCAAAGAAACCTCTATCTCTTGTTCATGATGGATATTACTCAAGTTCATTTGCATCTGAATTTATAATATGCTGCTTGAAGCTGACTGGTACTGGGAATGCCATTCTTCTCTGGTTCTGAGGCTGTGGTGTTAACCCCTTTTGAAACCAGTAAACCTCTTAATACAAACTAGGAATTCTAACATTATTACATTGAAGGCATTTTCATTATGATACTGAAAAACGCTCTCCCAGAATTCTTTATTTTGTTTTTATATATAGTCTTCTTTATTTTTAGGTGCTTTTCCCTGGGTATTTTTTTTTTTCTTGAAACAAAATTTTAAGTTTTGAATATTATACTCTATTTTTTTCTCAAATAGTTAGGATTAGTGAATTACATTGGCCCATTCTATGAATGACACACATGATCAATCATCATTTTTTATGCATTAGAGCTAGCAAATTTTTGTGCCCTCTTTAAACAGAAATAATTTTCTTGAATAAATGCTTGAACAAGGGGTTTATAATGTGGAAATGTAATAGAAAAACTTAATTGCACCTCAACTTTTAATTACAATGTCAAACATAGTATGGATGAATTTGGGGGTGTAATGGGTAAATAAAGGAATAATTTTTATTTTATTTTAGATGAAAAAGAGAAATTCGAACCCACAGTCTTCAGGGATACACTTGTCCAGGGGCTTAATGAAGCTGGTGATGACCTTGAAGCTGTAGCCAAGTTTCTGGATTCTACAGGCTCAAGACTAGATTATCGTCGCTATGCAGACACACTCTTCGATATCCTGGTAGCTGGCAGTATGCTTGGTAAGCCTGCATTCTAGCATCTTCTTGTAGTGTATCTACTTTTAATTCTATTGAAATAATGCCTTACAAGATAGAATTTTTATAAGTTTACATTTGTGGGAGTCTCACCAATTTTTATTTAGATTACAATTTGGAATAGTATTGATGTGGCTGTGAAATGATCACTAATTGAAAAAAAGCATGGAATTGAGTGAGGGTATTTTTGTTGACATTAAAAAGCGCTTTAGCTAGAAGCCAACTTTCCCATGTGTTCCTAATCCTTAAAAGTTTCTGGAGCATTTAACACAGAAAGAATAATTTCTGTAGTATAGTATAACTGTTTATGTCATCTGGATCATCCAGTATGTTTAGTTAACCCCCATTACCATGCCAACTTTTCCTTTGAGCACACTTTTTTGTGTGTGTGTATAGTAAAATGTGACTGTCAACAAATTTTAAAAATAATTGCTAGTGTTCCTCTAAATCCCATTTCATCCATAAGTAAAATAATCTAAGAAATATAGTTTAAATCTAGTTTTTAAAACATTTTTGTAACTGAATTTATAGCTAGAAGGATTAAAGAGATATTTCAAAATTATTAAAGATAGGTAGGAAAGGAAAATAAAAACTTATCTAATAGGGAAGAAGGCTACAAAATACTATTTTAGTGACATAGTATCGTAACCTAAATGTTTATTAGCTATCATAACCACCCATTGTTTCTTTCATAGTTATTCTTAGTGAGAACTTAGTTTTGATCATTGGTTTCTGTTGTAGCCATAAATCACTAGAGTGTTCAAATTCCCTAGGCCAGCGATTTTCAACTGCCATGGGAACATTTGCAGATGTGTGGAAGTGATTTGGTTGCTGTGTAGACTTAGGAGTGGAGGTCATCTATGCTTTACCATACAAAGGACAGTCAGTTCAATGAGAAATTGCCCTGCCCAGCCCACTCTTGTGCCTTTCAGTGAGAAACACTGCTTAAGCCGGCCTACTGTGTTTTCTCCATGCTGAAATAGACTAACCCTTTAATTATTTCCCTCTGACCTCTTGTATTTATTACAGTATTTGGTTCCACTTACTGCAGGCCCCCTTTTTTTTATCTGTACTGATACATAACAAATTAATTTGTTATTATTTATAAATTATCTCATATCATCATTGTAGGTAATTCAAGTCCACACATGAAAGCTGCTATAGGTAGTATGTTCAAAGCCAGAGGTGACAATTTTCACTATTTTGGTTAATTCCCTTCTCTACCTAAATATACATACTTTTGAGAGTGGGTTAGTATACAAATATGATATACTGATTTTATTTTGTATTTACTCTGCAATATTTTATTGCCTTTTATGTGCATGAGTATTATCTTGGATGATTCTAAAAGAGAATTAAAACCTTACTGATTTTTAAGAATATTCAACTCCTTTCCAGTTTTCATTATTATAAGCAACAATGTAATCAGTATCTGTATACACATATTTGTGCTTTTATTTGGTTATATCTTTATTTAGCAAGGGATTAATGAATTGACGGATGGAAATGTTTCTGTCTGTCTATGTTTTACCAATCTCTCTGAGAAAGAGAAAATCAGCCCAAGAAAAGAATGTCAACATTTTATCAAAAACCATATGTTCCTAGCCCTGGCCAGGTAGCTCAGTTGGTTGGAGCATCGTCTTGATGTGCTAAGGTTGCAGTTCAATCCCCCGTCAGGGCACCTACAAGAATCAACCAATGAATGCATAAATAGGTGGAAAAACAAATCAATAAATGAAAAAATCCTGTTTTCCTATATACCTACGTCTTTAGCAACGTTAGGTACTCTCAATTTTGTCAGGTTCTTAGTTTTTGTCAGCTAAGTAATACACATTTTTATTTAAAACTTTTAAATTAATTATGAAGCTGAATATTTTCTGATGTGATTATTGTTTTTTTGTGTTTCATTCATTGTGACACACTTTTATTGATACACTGATAAATACCATGCAAAAATAGTCTTCAGTAAAATTTGGTTCTTGCCAAAGTGACTTCATTAGTCAATGATATGGACCCTTTTCCAGTCTCTGTGCCTCCTGGCAGCACCATTGACCCTTCTGTGTGCTTGAAATGTTTTATGTTTTTCCCTTACATGAACCATTTAGACTTTCTCCAACATCTGGATGTCACTTCCTACATGACTCCTGGGTTTCTATATTTACTCTCCCCACATATGTATTAAATTATCTGTGTGCTTTGCATTGATTATCTCAATGCTTTGTTTACCATCTGTATAAAGAATATCAGCAAGTTTACATCTGCAGGCAGGGTTTACTCCTTCATGCCTCATCCATAATCTAAGAAGAGGGTAGAGCACAATGTTTGGTACAACTGTGAGCATAGGCTGTACATCCCTGGATGTCTACTGAGGCCAGACCTATGATGTAATGACTGAAACCAGTCAGGTGCATTCTTTTTACGTAAAAACTTTGGTTACTTATCAACTATGTGAGAATTTTCTTTCCACCCACAAAAATATTTACCTTCTCCCATTGTTCTTGAAGCAACATTTCCTTGGTATTTCAATTCTACCCTTTGAATAATAGATACAAGAAAATAGTTCACTGGTTTTACTTCTACTTTGAGAAAAACAGCAGGCTTACCAAAATTTTTAGAAGTAACAATTAATATTTGGTCCCAATATCAAAGAAAATAAAATTTAATGTTGCAATATTAATGTGTAACAAATGTTTTGTAAAAGAACGCAATTTTTTAAAATATATTTTTATTGATTTTTTTGCAATATAACTTATAATTAATAGTAGTACATGTTTTCCTTTCCCCCTCCCCCTTATTCTCCCCCCAGCCTCCCCTACCCCCCAGCATATATCCCCACCCTCCACCCTCCCCGCCCCAGTGTCTTTCATTCATTGGTTATGCTCATATGCATGCATACAAGTCCTTCAGTTGATCTCCCCCCCACATCCGCCTCCCATCCACCCAAGCCTTCCCCCTGAAGCTTGACAGCCTGTTCAAGGCCACCTTACCTCTATATCAATCACTCTCCCCTGTTTCTTTTCTTTAAAAATATCTTGCCTCTGCATACTAGAAATAAATGTATAAGAACAAAAAATGTTTCAGTCTCATTTTCAATGTCCAACTGTTCTGAGTCCCAGTTTCAGTGTCAAATAATTCTTTATGTGTACATGTCAGCAATGGTATCAAGATGGTGGACACATCGTGGCAATGCAAGATCCATCCTCTCTGGTTTGGTCCTGGACCGCCTACAGCCACGCACAGCTGCCGACTGCTAGCATGGCAAGGTGTCGTCAGTGTCTCCCATCTCTGGACCATCCTCGTGACTGGAACAGATCCGTCAGTTCCTCACAGTCGCAGGAACCTACATGGTCTTGGAGTTGTTCTCTGAAAACACACAAACACATTCTCGACCAAAAGTTAACAAAGGGATCCTCTATGCAAAATAGACTTGGGATTCTTTTTAATTTTTGCCTAAATGACTTTCCTTTGGCTTATTTTGACACCATGTGTGTTTTTTCATGGGTGTCCTGCAATTGGTTTTACAAATGGAATTTACTTTACTGGAGTAAGAATTTTCTAGATGTATTTTACTTACTCGATATTTTTTTCCTTACATGATATTACCCCACTGTCCCCTCCCCTTTTTTGATTAATGGGGGCTTTTGGAAATTTTATATTGCAGTCTTGGTAATTTTAAATTTTAATTTTTGCACACAAATATGACTGCTTTAGGTTCTTTGGATGTTAGGCAATTTTACAGTGAGATGAACTACTAATAGATTTTTTAGTTAATGTTTTAGGAAAAGCTTTTTGTCCAGTACACTACAATTTTCTTGAGTATTCACTTATTTCACTTGGCCAATTTAAATTAATCTGAAAACTTGATTACTATTTTCCTGTCAATTTTAATACTCAAGCAGAAATCTTAGTTTACCCTGTAAATACTAGTGGAAAGGAATATTTGCAATTTTGAGTAGGTCCTGAGTATTCCTGGTAATAGACTGAATTTAGATATAGAGCAGCTATTGCTGGCCAGTTCTCTGTTTGCCACCTGGGTCCCAGTATGAGTTGTGCGTGGGAGGCGAAGCAGCCGTGGGAGACCTCCCTCAGGAGGGGTGAGAATTCAAGGCTCTGCAAGGTTTGTGGATGAGGGTCTGTGCCCCACCTCTGTTGACCTTTTAGTTCTCTCCTGTTGGCCCCTCTGCGACTGTGCCTGTCTTAGGTTGTTCCTTCCCTGAGGAATCTTACCCGTCTCTGGCTAACCAGCCATCCTCCCGGGCTAAACAGGGTGATGTGAGAAAGAACGCAATTTTTAAAAATTGCCACTAAAAAAAAAAAAGACTAGTTTCAAAATCAGGCACTTAAGTTATGTAACTTCCACCAGTTTGTAATTATTAGTTCAGGATTGTTAGGAGATTATCATCTTAATAAAATGTTGATCCAGGTGGTTGAATTCCTTACAGAGAGCTAAGTAAATCTTATGCATAATTATTTTAATGAAAATAGACTCTTGAAGGAGCTGACTTTTCTAAAAGCTAATTTACTTATAAAACTGTATGCTGAGGTCAAGAAAAAGTTGGCTTTGGCTAGGTGTAGAACTTTTCATCCAAAGATTTGAAATCACAAATTAAATCAAGGCATTTATACACTTAAACAAAGTGGCAGTACAAGTACATAATCTATAAGTATCTGTTGAGTGTATAAAAGATAGAAATCTAACTTGGCTTACTCAAACATTCTACTCTAATTAAAGTGAAGTAGAATCAGGAAATGGAAATATCTGTTCCCCTTCTGTTCTTCTAATCAGCCCATAAAACTTGCAGGAGGAGACTTGGACGGTGGAAAGTTGAGTGGTAGGAAAATGGCATTCTTCTGTTATAGTTCATTTATTTTATGATACCATACTAGCCATGGGAGAAAATAAAGCACACTCTTTCCCAGTCAATGCAGCTACAGAGTGACCAAACAGAAATGGCAAGCAGAGTATGCGCTGCCCAACCCTGCATGGAAAACTAGATTGGAAGAGGGAACAGTTTTATTACCTCCTCCAGACCAACAAGACCTATCCTATAAAAGCCAGGTCTGGTCAATGCCAATGTTGGTGAACTGGAATCCGACAAAATATTATCAAGACTGTAAAGTGAACCATGTTCTGATATGGGAAATATCAGGAATTGCATTGAGAACAACTAAGTTCAGTGAATAAATATTATTGCTTAGATGTCATGATTAAGGGTATAGTTGGGAAAGACCAGATTTATAGTGATAGGATCTAGTGAAGGCAAGAATGTAGAACAAGAATCTCATATACAGTGGTGGAGTTTAAAATGGAGTAATCAGTTTGCATTGTATTAGAGAAACAGAAGCAGATAGATAAGAACATTTGTATATTGTTTTCCTGTGGTGCAGGATTGATCTGTTCTCCCCATTACCTTTCTTTTTTTAGCCCCTGGAGGGACACGCATAGATGATGGTGACAAGACCAAGATGACCAACCACTGTGTGTTTTCAGCAAAAGAAGATCATGAAACCATCCGAAACCATGCTCAGGTAGAGCCTATCATGGAGAAGTTGTTTTGTTAGAAGGGAAACATTTGAACAGGATTCAGGGAAATATTAGGTTCAGGGATTCTACAGACCACTTTTTAAATAGAAATAGTTTATAGCTCATAGCACTGAGAGATACTCTGTTGCATTCATAATAAGACAATGTGCATCAAAACATTATGAGGGTTAAGATATTTACCTCTCACCAATAAGGGAAGTGAGGAATTGAATACTCATATATTTTCTGGTGAGTGTATAAATTGGACCGTTTAAGGAGAGCAATTTGGTAGTATGTATTTTCTTGACCCAGGAATTCCACTTCTAGTATGCATACAGTGTATTATCATAGTGTTGCTTATAACAATCTCAAGGGATTAAAAACAGTGTAATAGTGGACCAATAGAGTATAATTAAGTAAAGTTTGGTAATTCGTATTAAGAGATTATCATATAGCTGTTTAAAAAGGAAGAGTAAGAAGATACTTGTGATACATAAAACCTATTAAGGATTCATATCCAGATTAAATAAGGAACTGCAAGTCAGTAAGAAAAAGACAAACAACCTATTAAGAAAAGAGACGTAAGTCTTTCAAAGAAGAGGAAATACAGTTCCCCCCCCAAAAAAGATGAAGACATAATCAAACTCATTGAAATTTCAATTGAAATCATGAAATATCCTTCTGCATTCATTAGATTGGTGAAAAAGTTAAGTCTTTAGGCCAGTAGTTCTCAACCTTTCTAATGCCACGACCCTTCAATACAGTTCCTCATGCTGTGGTGAGCCCCAACCATAAAATTATTTTCGTTGCTACTTCATAACTGTAACTGTGCTACTGTTATGAATCGTAATGTAAATAACTGTGTCAACCTGTGGGTCACAAACATATAGGTAGAACCTAAGACCATTGGAAAACACATATACTTATATTACAATTCATAAACAGTTATGAAGTAGCAATGAAAATAACTTTATGGTTGGGAGTCACCACAAAATGACAAACTGTATTAAAGGGTCACGGCATTAGAAAGGTTGATTTAGGCCCTACTGAGGGTCAGGGAGTGGCAGGAATGTAAGGAACAGCATTACCTTCTAAAGCTGAAGGCAGCTTGACTAGCCACTTAAAATTGCTGTGTTCCTATTCTGATTCTATCTTGGACCCTTCTTAAAAAGTCACTTCTTATTCCCAACTAAACTTTGTGGTTAAGTCCAAGATCGCCAAGTCTTGTTATACACATTTCAGTGTGTTCATGAAAAAGGCCATAGGACTTACTGACAACTAAGTGACTGGGTTTCAGATGCTAGAAGCTGTCGTTAGTTTGGTTATTAAAATGTGAAAGGCATGCTAATACAACTAAATATGAGATATGTGGCCATTAAGAATTTTGACTTCAAAAAATTATTCCAGTTACATGGCATTTTAGCAAAGGTATTTCTTTCCTTTTTATATATAAGGAACATGTAACAGATAAAAACTTAAAAATAGTTTCTAAGGATTGAGTGGGCCCTGGCCAGTTTGAGTAAGTGGTTAGAGCATCAGCCCTTGGACCTAAGGGTTGTTGGTGTGATTCCCCATCAGTGGCATATAACTGGGTTGCAGACTCAATCCTCAGGAAGCAACAAATTGAAGTGTCTCTCTTGCATCAATGTTTATCTCTCTGTCCTCCCCGCTCCCCCTCCTCCCTTCCTTCCACTCTTTCTAAAATAAAAATAAAAATCAATGGGAAAAGTAAAATATCTTTGTGTGAGGATAAAAAGGAAATCTTTGCTTCTCTCTGTATGTAAATAGCCCACAGAGCCCTGAGCAAGTGTGTACTGAAGCAAATGTATTCATTTAAAAGCCGGACTTTTATATTTCCCACTCAGCTTTTGGTATATCAAGTAAGTACAATTCACTAAGAACCAGAATTTCTGAATTCTGTTCCTGCTCTCATACTTAGTAGCAGTTCCTGGGTCTGCCAAATACCACATTAATGCCCACCTTATCTTCGTCACAGAACTTTTGTTAGAATTAAATTCACACAAGCCACAAGGTATGTTACTTGCTCGTTGAGTTCCACTGGGAAAGAAAGATAAGAAGGCCTGGAGAAAAATCCTACTCCTCAATCCCGTGCGTGGGCCATTATTCTTTCCCCATGAAGGGTAGCACTGTAATATTTACCCCTGGACTCGGTCTTGGCTGTATTATGGAATAAATACTGGAAGTTTTAGATGAGAATATATCATGTGGATGTAAGAGAAAGGAATTAGATGCAGGAATCATTTTCACAGTTACTAAAATCCTCCTATATAATAAAAGGCTAATATGCAAATTGTCTCATGACTGGAAGTTCCATCAGGGGCAGGGCCACTGGCCAACCACCTGCAGCTTCTCCTCCTGGCTGGCCCTCAACCTCCCTCAGCCCCTCCCTGCAGCCAGCCCAGGACAAGCCGGCTGGACCCCACCCATGCATGAATTTGTGCACTGGGTCCCTGGTAGTATTTATAAAATTCCTACTTAAATAAGAGCATTGGATAGTCTTATTGCGCTGTTATAGCAAAATAAGATTGGGTGGCTTAAAGACAGAATTTTACTGCTCAATTTGGAAGGCTGGGAAGTCCAAGTTCAAGGTGCTAGCTGATTGGTTTTCTAGTGGGGTGCTCTTCCTGGCTCTTATAAGTCCTATCCGATTAGAGCCATCTCCTCAAGTCCCTATATCCAAATCCAGTCACAACTGAGTGACTGCATTCAATCCATAACAAACATCACTCCACTTAAAAATCAGTCTGGAATTCCACTGACATAGAACCCTGCCGAGAGTTCTAACTGCATTGTGGTGGTCACTAATCCTTTTTTGCCATTAAGTAAAAACAATTTTTTCTCATCTGCTAAAAATAATGCTTGTGACTATATCCTCCTATATAATAAAAGAGAAACATGCAAATTTGACCATGCCTTCGCTCCTGATTGGCTATGTTACCAGCCAATCAGAAGCGGGGGCGGGGCCAAGTGGCACGAGCGCCAGGCCCGGGGGATGGAGATGAAAGGGTGGTGGCAGCTAGCGCCCAGCCCCCAGGCGCTGTGAGGGGAAGCAGTGGCAGCAGCTGCGGTGATGGTGGTGGTGGCGGCAGCGACGGCAGCGGCAGTGGCAGGGAGCACCCAGCCCCCAGGTGCTGTGAGCAGAAGTGGCGGAGAGCAACTAGCCCCCAGGGCTATGTGGTAGCAGGCAGCCGGGGTCTGAGCTGAGCAGGGCGATGGCTGGGCCTTGCCAGAGGCTTTAGGCCTTGGGCAGGCTGGGGTGAGCCATCAGTTGGACATCCCCTGAGGGCTCCCAGTATGTGAGAGGGGGCAGGTTGGGTTGAGGGACCACCCACTCCCAGTGCACGAGTTTTGTGCACCGGGCCCTAGTAGAGTATAAGCTCCCCTGAACTCTGATCCCCTTGCCAGCGTATCTACCCTCTGTGTTATTATATTGTAACCCCCTTCGTTCAGGGTTGATATTTTACTTAAAAATAGTTGTAGTTATTTTTCCCAATTTGTTCAAATACTGGATGTCATAACAGATTTCTACAGGACATTTTTAAGCACATTCTTGAGATTGTATCTTACTGCCTATGACTTACAGAATTTCAGGGAAATACTTTTATTTGTTTTTATAGCTTAATTTGTACTAAAGGAATGGCAGATGGTCACATGTTAATCCCACATAGACTGTACATTTCAGTTATTTCAATCTCTGCATCTCACAGTTTTTAAATTATTTATTTTCTTTTTCATCAAAGTTATTTTCGGTTGCTCACTTATTATATTCTTCAATGAATTTAGTTTATTCAACATGTGCATTTTGATGCTGTTTTTTCCCCTAGGCCAGAATAACTCCTTTGAAATGCTTGTAGTTCTCATATCACAGCATGAGCATATTTAAATACACATTTTTTATTGTGGATCTATGTTGTGGTTTGAGTGAGTTTCTATACCTCCTTCTATTGCCTTTTAAAATTATTTACAAAATATTGAATGGTTCTCTTTTATCTTTAGGTCTTCAATAAACTTATCAGGAGATACAAGTATTTGGAAAAGGCTTTTGAGGATGCAATGAAAAAGGTAAAAATTCAAACGTAATGTCTTATTTGTTGATATTTTTTTATTAAATGTTTGTTGAATGAGTGAATGAGTATAACAGATCATTAACTAATACCTGTAGGAAAAAATACATGATTAACCTAGATTTTTCAGGCATATCTACACTAATAAAAGAATAAGATGCAGATTGATTGTACCTTTGTGATGCTCACCAGCCAATCAGGAGTGAGTATGCAAATTAACCCAGCAAAGCTGGTGGGTTAATTTGCATATACAGGCACCGAGTGGCTAGCGGGGGGGGGTGGATGCTTGTGTTGTCGCCATGGCAATGATGCAGGGATTCCAGACCACCCCTGGCCGCTCAGGGCCTCAGGGCAGTGTGAGAAGGCGGAAAGGCAGCTCTGGCCAGAATGAAGACAGTGCCGGCAGCCAGGGTAAGGAAGGCCCATTCTTGCATGAATCTTCGTGCATCGGGCCTCTAGTTTAATATAAAACAGCATGCATTGTTCAATAGGAACAGTTTTATAGAATATGATCTCTGACATTACAGAGCTTTAAATGAAAAACAGAAATATGCAAGAAAAAGAAATATATCCAGGTAGGAACCAAGATAAGGTGATATAATTAGTTGAAGTATGTGAAATTGCAATGCACAGAAGCTAATACTCAGTAAATGTCTTAAATTTAAAAAATACAGTTTAGCAAAAGGGAGAAAACACATCTTTGTAGATGATGTATAGGTATAAATCTCAGTGATTTTTCTTATCTGCAAAATAGCTATAACAAGATTGCAAAACTTATGGTAATTGTGGGGGCGGGAATGATATCTATCTATCTATATAAAAGCCTAAGTGACCTGGTAGCTATGACATGCACTAACCACCAGGGAGCAGACACTCAATGCAGGAGCTGCTGAGCACCAGCAACTTTGCAGAGCACCCTCACACTCTAGGACTCCTTGGGTTTTAGCCCAATCCCCATAGGCAAGGCAGAGGGACCCCTCTGGTGCATGAATCCGTGCACCGGGCCTCTAGTAACATATAAAGTGCTTAATGTAGTGACTCTCCTCCTTTAAGTGGTGAAATAAATAGTAGTACCTTATTAAAAAGACCTCTTTTTTCAGTTATTGCCACATGTCCCCTCTTCTAATCTGTAGTTCCTCTGTGTTTATATGTAGCAGTCACTATATTAACTTGTTATAAATTTGTATGTTTCTTTGTTATTATTTCCTTTTTTAGACATCTGCCTAAATTATAAAGGAACTGTAACATCTATTTTGCTATTATCTGCTTTCTCCTGTTTAAAGTGGTTCTATATATCATGAAAAAAAATTTGGCTGTAAAATCTTTTTTTAAATTAATATTCTCAATGACCCGATTTTCTATTTATGTGTCCTTCAGCAAGGATACTTAAAACTGTATGCTTAAAGGTAAGGTGTTCATCACAGTAGTGAGAAATTACCTAAATGTGCATTGGTGGGGATCTGATTAATTAAATTATGGTAACTCTGTACAGGGGCATACTATGCAATATTCTAAAGAATGCACCCTAACCGGTTTGGCTCAATAGTTAGAGCCCCAGCCTGCGGATTGAAGGGTCCCAGGTTCGATTCCAGTCAAGGGCATGTACCTTGGTTGCAGTCACATCCCCAGTAGGGAGTGAAGGGAGCAGCTGAATTGATGTTTCTCTCTCATCAATGTTTCTAACTATTTCTCTCCCTTCCTCTCTGTAAAAACTCAATAAAAAAATATTTTTTAAAAAAAGAATGAGGCTTAGCCACATGAATTGATTAGATTAAATGTCCATGATAGATTGTTAAGTGAAATAGCAAGGTGCAGAGCAACCATTTGGTACTGGTTTAACCTTGGCAAATCTCTTTAGTTTTTTTGTGCCTCACTTTTCGTTTCTGTAAAGATCAAGGCTGTTGTAAATATTAATACACAAAAACTGTTCAGAAGAGTATCTGGTCCACTCTGCTATTTTTAGTTATTATCAGTGTACAGTTCAGTAAAAGCAATTTGTATTATCCATATATTTATTTATAATATGCAGACACCTATCAATACATTTAAAAATCTGGAAGGACATGCATCAAAGCCAATGTGAATTCTAAAGGAATATGAATAGAGAGAAGATTTTTTTACGTTATTCTTTATTGTTAGATTTTATTCTGGCGGTATTACTGTTTTAATATGAAAATTTTAAATGGAAAGGCATATGATCCATTATATTGCTAGATGCTTAGAAAAATGAGCGCTTAAGTAGAGAAATGAATATGATGAAAAAATGATGTAAAGCATTCAGATAAATTAAAGGTCTTAATGCTTTGTCTAATAACATCATTCATGTTTTTACTTATCTTAGCTCATTTCAGCCGTGAAAACTTCCTTAATTATTTCATTCATGTAATGAATATGCTTTCAAGAATGATTTATATTTCACAGTATTCTATTTTTTAATAAAAATGCTATTGCAATACATGCAGCATATAAATTTAATGTTGATTAATAGAATTGAGCAATGTGAATATTAATTTTAAAATGATCTAACTTTTGCACCATTTTGTTGTAATGGGATATTTTTAATGAATATGGGTATATTAATGTCTTTAAACGTGGTGTTAACATTTTTATTTTGGAAGCCATTTCACATTATTCACTTGAATCCTACTCAAGATTGATCTAAAGTGTCTGTGATTTTGTCAGTGTAGCCATTCATGCTCTTGTCCCTCACTCCCGTTTTCTTATGAACTTAGAAACTGACTTCATTTTAATTCCTCAATGCTTGAACAGGCATAAATTGAGGTGAAATGGACTGGTTTGATTCCATTTCTGCCACTTATTCGCAATACTGGTATAAATATTTGGAGAGTCACATAACCTCTCTGTAATAATCCTTTAGCTGTCGGGGATAGTAAATTAATATTGCCATACCCACTACAGAGAACTAATGCAGCTTCATTGGCACTTAAGCCTATTTTGGTGCCAGTAACTTCATTGGAGCCAGTAATGAACAGGTCAGCAGGGCCCGATAGTGATATTGAGCCCTGGGGAGCTGAGTCGCATGCCTGAGGACTGATGAAATGGAGGAAATAGCCAGGGGACACAGTCAAAGCTCTAGCCAGAGGGGGCAGGAGCAATGGGAGAGCGGTCCACAGACTCAGTACTCTGGCAGTTCAGAATGAAAAGGGCCTTGGCTTCCTGCAGCCTTTCTGGGATTGTTACTTTTTCAATTACCTCTTCAAAATTGCTCTTTCCACTTCTCATCAGAAGCCTCTTAGCTGTCAGGACCTTTTATTTACCTCGTGTCCTCCATTAGCTCATCACCAGGGCTGGCGGTACACCTGCGGGATCCAAGAAATGCCAAGTTTGAATCTTGTTATTTTTAATAGAGCAGCAAGAACTGTCTCTTCTATTGAAGTGTATGTATGCTGTGAACGCAGAAAAAGCATATGCAGGATGTCAAAGCTTATTGACTCTTTCCTGGTTTTTATTTATTTGTTTTGCTTTAACCCAAAGAAAGTAGGTAGATGCCCGGGGGGGGGGGGGGGGTTCCAAAGAAGTGGGGGAAAATGTGGAAGACAGTAATGTATTTCAGAAAACCTTACTCTCATTATGTAATGTACAAAAAGTCAAATGTAAATTACTTATGTAACTATTCACACTGTTCTCCACATGTCTCTCTTCCTTCCGTGAATGTTATCTATAGTTATATGGAAGAGAACTTGGAAGAAAGGAACAATGCCTGATAAAGTCACTCTTCACAGTATCCAGTTAGTAACCAAACATACCCACGTGTTTCCAACGCGTGAGGACTGTGCCTTGCACGGGACCTGCTAGTTGCGTACCAGGGATGTGCATTCTGTGTGCTCTTTGCCTGTTAGTCCTTCGCTTTATAGACACGGTTTCTTGTGCTTGACCCACAGCTTCTCCTCTTCCTTAAAGCCTTTACCGAAACAGAGCAGACAAAGTTGGCAATGCTGTCAGGCATCCTGCTAGGCAACGGCACCCTTCCTCCCACCATCCTCACCAGTCTCTTCACCGACAACTTAGTTAAAGAAGGTAATTACTCTCGTGTTTTCTTACCTGTCCGATGAAGAAGGAAAGCCACAGATATTTAGAAAAATATCAGTACCTCTGCTTAGTGTCCTCCCCTCCCCCATGTAAGGGAATGTGCATGTTCGGTGTCTTAAAAAATAAGAGAATTGTACATATTTATCGTAGAAGATTAGATGAAAAATGTGCACATCTAAACAAAGAAATAAAGACTAGTCATAAACCAGGATTTTTGTTGTGACACTCAGTGTCTTCGTCAAATACCCTGAAATTGATTTGGCCCAAACCACTTTTCTCAACTTACACACTACTGGCATGTGTTGTTGGGACAATGCTTCATTGTGCAGGACTCATTTGTGCTTTCTTGGACATTTAACCTTTTTGCCCTCAGACACAAAATGCCAGCATGTAGCACCCGCCTTCTTTAGTATAACAACCAAAATGCCCCTTCGCTTTTCCAGATGCCCCCAGGCTGCCATTTCCCTGGTGAAGACCTTGCTTCTCAGCCATTACCTCAAGAGCTCGTTCTGAGATGTTCACTTGGAGCACATTTTAAGACATTGATTGTGTTTGTTTTGAGAGTCCAGGTGGCTGCATCAGCCCTTAGCTTTCATGTGAAGGCATGAAGAGTTTGACAGACAGACATACAATTACTTGCTTATAGAATAAAACAAAAGTGGGCTTTTTTGTTGTTGTTGGAGGAGGATAATAATTTTCAAGTTATAATAGAACACAAAACAAAGGGTTATAAAATAGTTTCTATGAAAACATCTGTTTCTTCTTAGAGCTTAAAGTTTTTCTCTTATAAATGTGAAATCCAGCCTCATGCCTACAGCGAAAAGGTTTATAGTTTTCAAGGAAAGAATAGATTCTCTGTATTTTTTCAGCTTAAAGCAGCTGAGATTTATAACAGTTCAGACTCTAATTGTATTGTTGATAGTATAACATTTTAAAGTAGTTCCCTGAAGAGAGTTCACTAGAAAAACACTACAAAATGTAAACAGTAAATATAATTACATCAGATTATTTTAGCCCTGATAGCAGAAAATGATTGCCTTTCTGGTTGTATTAAAAACCTAACTTCTTTTGAAACATATCAAAAAAGTAAATTATTACATGGATAGATGGACAGACATGGGATAAACCAAAATTGGCAAAATGTTAACAGCTTAGAATCTAGATGGTGAGTATATATGAGTTTTATTATTGAATTTGATCAGCTTTTCTGTATATTTGAAATTTTTTATATTAAAATTTTAGGGGGATAGGGTAAGAGAAGGAAAATACCTTTGCTATGGAAGTGACATGGTTTTTCTTTACACTCCACCATCTTTAGAAATTACAGGATTAAACTCGCTTACTAAATAGGAAAGGATTAAGAAATCACACCTTTTTGCCAGTCTCTCACCCACCAAATGGCTAAGGGGGATCAGGTCATCCACCCAAGAGAGTCTCTGGTACAAAGATATTTCTCCAACTTTCCTTCCATGGCTACTTTTAATGCAGTGTTATACTGTAGGTTCAAGCCTAGATGTTGGATTCCTGGTTGCAAGCATACTTTATTTTCTTACTTAGAACATAGATTATGTCATCTGCCATTTTAAACAATTTAATTCCATACATTTATATTAAATTTTGTATTGACTTGATGAACTAATCAAAGTATTAAAAATCCATTTCAACAAGTTTAGAACATAAAATTATCCAGCTAATAAGATATGTATTATAGTCATAGACATAATTGGGATGGGATGGGAGGGTGCTCCATTGCTCTGCTTTTCAAATGAAGAAAACTTGGTAAAGTTAGTGTCTGCATAAATGATAGAGCAATTGAATGTATTTACCTGCAAGTAACTGGAAGACGGGACCTGAATTCGTATATAAGGACATAATTCTTATTTAACAATCAGTATCAATATATGGCAGACTTGCCCTGGTTGGTGCTGCTCAGTAGTTAGAGTGTCTGCCGCATACCAGAGTTTTGGGTTGGATCCCATAGCTGGGGAACATGGGGGAGGTAACCTATCAATGTGTCTCTCTCATGTCAATGTTTCTCTCCCCACCCTACCCCCCTTCCACTCTTTCTAAAAAAATCAATGGAAATGATATCCTCAGATGAGAATTAACAACAACAAAAAAGTATAGCAGACTTCAGGGTGAACAGCAGTATCACTTAGGACTGTGGTATTTTTCCTCATTACTCTCCATAGCATCTGTTTCACCCCAAGGATGGTTCCCTGGTCATTAAAAGAAGTCTGCTGGTGCAGTTATGTATGGCACATGCTTCCCAGTCAGGTTCAGTGGATATAGGATAATAAAATAAATTATCTTGCCTTCAGCTAATTGGCTGAAATTGACCACGTGATCAGTTTCAGCCCAGTAGTAGTTGCCAGGGGAATGCTTTGGGCAGATGAGCTTAAGCTGAGGTCACTACGCTAATCATTGCAGAAGGAGGTGATGCCAGGGATTAGAATAGTAGAAGTCACCTGGCCTGAGCAAATGGGAATTCTCTTAAGCAAGAGGAAATGGGCATTGAGGCTGCTTAGGCCAACAGCAGTAATAAAGCCTGCAATTCAGAAAAATCAACTTAATATTTCAACGGCACCTTAATTCTTCATTATAAAAAAGGAACATTAATTTAGAAATTTGAAGTTTTCACAGAAGAGCTATCTCCTAATTATCTCTGATTATTTGTATTAGGAAATAAATCCCAATTTAAATGTGGATATCGATTTGAGTGGTTTCCTAATTAACATGGTTATTTTAGAAATATCTTAAAATATTGAGAATTCAGCTTATAACAGCATAATATTTTATAGCTTAATTCATGAATATTTTAAAATATTTTTAAATTGATTTTAGAGAGAGAGAAGGGAGAGGGATAGAAAGATAGAAACATCAATGAGAGAGACATTGATCTGCTTCCTGCACACCCTCACTGGGGACTGAGCCCAAAACACAGGCATGTTCCCTAAGAATTAACGGGGGGTTGGGGGGAGGCTCTTGGTTCATGAGGCAACTGGCTGTGTAAATTCATGAATGTTTTAAAATGCTTTTTACAAAAAGTACAATTGTAAATGATGCATGTTTATAGCTCTATTTATATCTGCTGGTGGTAATTCTCTTTTACTGGTGTTATCAGCAGATTAGTTGATACGTTGACATTTTAATTTTATGTCTCATGATTTATTTGTTGTACCTCAGGATCTCCTGAAATATTGAACCATAGGGTGAAATATACAAGCAAAAACACTGGGAAGTACTTGGTTTTAAGTCTGGTTTTGATCAAAAATAAATAACTTATAGTTATGCTAGATTGGAATTAAGAAGTCCAACTTTGAAAAATATTGTAACTTTTTAAAAGTATTCAAAAATGAAAAAGTTCCCTTTTTAGCACTGAATGGCACTGTGCCTAGAAATGTAGCCATGTTTCCTTTGTACCAAGTCAAGTCTTGGAGTTATTTATTCATTTCCAGAATCCTGATGAGAAATGTTGCCTTGACTATCACAAGGGGTTTTACTTATAAAAGCAACTAAACTCTCTCTTTTTTAAACAGGCATTGCGGCCTCATTTGCTGTCAAGCTTTTTAAAGCCTGGATGGCAGAAAAAGATGCCAACTCTGTTACCTCTTCGTTGAGAAAAGCCAACTTAGACAAGAGGCTGCTTGTAAGTATTACCTGGACAGAGGTGTTGCCTGCTTCATCCTCCAGCACGCGGACAAAGGTGTTGCCTGCTTCATCCTCCAGCACGCTGGCAGCATCTGCAGTGCGGTGCCTGACCGAAAGGCCTGGTCGGTGCTGAGTGAAGCATGGTTCCTCTTACTTCTATGTTATGGTGGATGGAAACTAATTCCAATTTAATCTTCCTTTTATAAAGGAAGTGATTAAAGACTCAAAGAAAACAAACTTTTAAGTTTGGAAGTGTATTGACATAGTATTAACATTTATCAGAACTAACACTTTCTTTTTTAACTAGTGATTATAGAAATTTAAATTTCTCCTGTAGTACAGTCCCATTGAGCCCACCTATTTAGACGTTTGTGGTATGTTGGGTTAGAGTTGAATAACACCCATCTGAAATGGATGTTGTTGTGTTGACAAAATAAAAATTTAAACAATAGTCCTTGTTTATACAAAGATCCATTGGAAATACTAAGCTATTTAAGCAAGTAAACATGTTCATTGTAGTCCATTCAGAGCTCCCATTATCACAGTTACTTGATGATACTTTCACTAGAGGCCTGGTGCACGAAATTCATGCAAGGGTAGGCCTTCCTTCCCTGGCTGCTGGCACTGGCTTCCCTCCAGCCTTAGGCAGGGCAGACCAGGCTTCTCTTGAAGAGTGAGCCTCATGCTCCCCACCCCTCTTCCACCCCCCACAGCCCACCCATCAGTCGCAGCCTAGTTGCAGCCATGGTAGCTTGCCGTGGCCTCGCAGCCCCAGCTTCCTCTGGAAGATTTTCCAGAAGGATATCTGGTCTAATTAGCATATTATGCTTTTTTTTATTATAGATTTCTCTATCTTTATATTTTTGCCCCCAAAAAGTTAAGCACAATGTTTTGTCCTCCTAACTTCTATCTGCTCCCTATTATTTATAATCTTTCTGCTAGAAGCAATAGCTGTGCAAATGACAAATTTCTACAAGTGAAATTGCTTTTACAATTTTAGGACAAAGTCTAAAATTAAAAGACACCCCAGCCATCTTCTCCGTACGTAGTCTCTTAGCTGGTTTTCTCTTCCAATGTATTCTAGCATGCAAAGGTGCCAAATTCATGGAATAATTCTAAAACTGTCTCATTGCATTTCCAATGACTTAAAATCCCTTTGTCTCTTGAAATTCGCCTTAAAATATCCCTACTTGTGTCTTTAAAATATGATAGAAAAGAACATTTAAGTTTCTAGGTAATTTCTGCCACTGGCAGTAGATTTCATTCACCATGAGTGCCTGCTCTGGGCCAACATAGTCCTAGAAGCTATGCAGCCAGCAGAGAACATGATAGAAAGTTCCTTGATCTCGTGAAACCTACATGAGAGACTTGGGGTAAATCTCTGTAAATAGAAGTCTTTGAGGCATGGCATGCTGGAGACTACAAGAGCATTTGGTAAGAGCTAGAGCATAGGAGATCAGCTCAGAGGAGTAGCAGAGCACATGTCATCAAGGGACTTTGGCTTTTATTCTGAAAAGATAGGAATCCTTTGAAGAATTCTCTGCAGATTTGTGCATGATGTCATTGAGGGCAGCGGTCGCCAACCAATGGTCCATGGACCGCTGGTTGTCTGTGAGGTCCGAAAGGTTGGCGACCACCGATTTAGGGTACTAACAGGGTGATTCTGACTGTTGCACGAGAATAGACTCAAGAGCGAGGCTACAGTAGACCAGGCTACAGTAAATGTCATGATAGGATTTAGACCGATTTTGCCTCAGTTTAATCTGAATGAAAATTTTCAGTATGTTATGTAACATTCATGAGGTCTTTGGGTATAGCTCATATATAAACCATGAGTAATATGTTTGGTGACATAATGTTCTGAACATAATTTTAGATCAGATTTCTCAGTTACATTCTTTCTAAATGCAATATTAAGTCCCAGTGCAGAATAATGGAATAAGTATTGGTTTTTAAGGTCACACAGCTCTGTCCTTAAATATTCCTGGCTGCATAATCTGAGTCAAACTGTTTAATCTTGTTGGCTCAATTTGTCATCCATAAAAATTTCAACCTTACAGTTATGAGCAACAGACCAGCCCCATCTTGATTCATAGCAGAAATTCAAAACAAATTAGTCCCCTGCCCCCAAAGTTGGTAGACTTTTTAAATGTTAGCACAGATGTCAGTGACAAAATTTCAGTCTTGTATAAAATGTTTGCTTTAACATGAATGCATGCTTGATCATTGTTCCCACCAACTCTGTCCTAACATTTTGAAACTCATGGCTCAAGGAGGGAAACTATGGGATGATGATATTAAAATATTGAAACTTGAGCCATAACTTAGAAGCCATCTGCTTATGTCCCTATATATGGAGACAGTCTAGATCTTTCTACTGAGATGTTTATTGGAGCCATATAGCCATTGACCATATATATGCAAATCAAACCAACATAAAGGTTTAGATCTAATTTTTAGACTGCAGCAGTGAGAGCTTTGAAAATTGCCTGGATTTCTTAGTTGGGTGTTAAAGTCACACAGGATTAGAACATGACTAAGTGTTACTGAGACTGCCAAGTTGTGTAAGGTAAAATGGAAATGAGGTAAAAATAAGAGTGGCAGTGGTATCATTGCTCTTTTTAAATTTTCCAACAAAATTATGTAATGAACTGAAAAGTTGCTAGAGTGGGTTTAGTTTAGATCTTGCCATGAATATGAGAGCTACTATCATTAACAGATTTAACAGAATTCTCTTTAGTCTCCAAGCTAGTAGCTGTAATAATAAAAGTATAATATGCTAATTAGACTGGATGTCCTTCCTTCCAGACAAAATCGCAGCAGGCAGTGGCCTAGGCAGAGGCCTTCGGCCACAGTGGCGGCGGGCGGGGGCCAGGGCCAAGGCCCTTGCATGAAGTTTGTGCCTCGGTCCTTTAGTTTTAGAATAATAGCATTTTCTCAGAATGAGAATAGAGGTCCTTGAGATGACAATAGTCCATGTCATTTCCTAATGTTATCTCAAATCATCTCAGCATTATTAAAACTGACCTGTCTATTCATAGTTAAGGACATCTTGTGGCTGGCTACCTAATGATTTCAATCTTTTTCTTGTTTCTTTAAAACAATCCAAATATTCAGAGTTTTCTGATGTTCATTTTAGTTAGCAAGTTTAGTTCTGTATTTAGACATGCTATACTTTGATTAAAATAAAAGAAAAATAAGTAATGGTCAAAGTGAGTGAAGCTAGTTTATTTAAATTGCTTAGCTATTTTTCTCTTTCTTTGAAAAACTACCTAGTTTTAGAAAGTGCTTAGCAAATACTAAAAAAGAATATACTCAATATTTATTCTTTTTAAAATCAGTCTTTGTACTTTGCTCCAAAATAGGAAATATTCTGAGTGCTGTTTTCATATTAGAATGTTGTCCTCTATGTTTGCTGAAATTTGAATAGCTTGTTACATAACGGCCTCTCTTCTCTCCCAGGAACTCTTTCCCGTTAACAGACAGAGTGTAGATCACTTTGCTAAGTACTTCACGGACGCGGGGCTGAAGGAGCTCTCTGACTTCCTGCGAGTGCAGCAGTCCCTGGGCACCAGGAAGGAGCTGCAGAAGGAGCTGCAGGAGCGCCTGTCTCAGGAATGCCCGATCAAGGAGGTGAGAAACGCAGCCGCTGTCACTCCTAACTCCCCGAGCCAAGGAGTAACGCAGACCGCGTGGCACAAGTTTCGCCTTCCTTAGCGGGACCAGACCCTTATTTCATACTGGGGGACTTGAGGATAAATTTACACATTTAAACTTAATTCTTAGGGGAAGATAATCTGCTGAGTGGTGCTGCGTTGACACATAACATATAAAAATTGCCTCTGCTCTGTACAACTTATTTACAAATTAACATTTCACTGAGCTGAAACCAGTTTGGCTCAGTGGATAGAGCATCGGCCTGCAGACTGAAGGGTCCCAGGTTCGATTCCGGTCAAGGGCAAGTACCCTGGTTGCAGGCACATCCCCAATAGGGGATGGTGTGCAGGAGGCAGCTAGCTGATTGATGCTCCTCTCTCATTGCTGTTTCTAACTTTCTATCCCTCTCCCTTCCTCTCTGTAAAAAATCGATATAATATATTTTTAAAAAATTTTCACTGAGATGGGGCATGAGATAATCAAAAGTAATGACTAAAGAATGACTTGTGGACAACAGCCTTATTTAAACCCAAGAGTTTAAAGGTGAGGGGTAGAGGTAAAAATTAACAGCTTGGTTGCCCTTTTCAAATCTCCAGGAAGTCAGACTGGCTCGGGTGAACCTACTCTGTGGGGCCCCTGGAGACCCCTGCATGGAAAAGTCACTCCTGGAGGCGGGATGCTCTCTTGTGCTCTGCTGTCCAGCAGCTCCTGGCCAGAGCTGGGCCTTTTTAATTTTTTGGACTGAAAATAAATCTGCTTTGAAAACAAAGCAGCGTGTTTTCTGTCCCTGTTATAATCTGACAATAAGTACCAGGAAGGGAGGGACTAAGTAGAATGTTTGCCCAAACCTTTCCCTAACCAGGATGGTGAGCGGGAACTCCCCATCTGCCTCTTATTCTGACGACTCCCCTTTCCCGTGACATTTAGGTGGTGCTCTACGTGAAAGAAGAAATGAAGAGGAATGACCTCCCAGAAACGGCCGTCATAGGCCTGCTGTGGACCTGCATCATGAATGCTGTGGAGTGGAACAAGAAGGAAGAGCTCGTGGCGGAGCAGGCCCTCAAGCACCTGAAGGTACAGGTTCTTCATCAGGCACAGTACAGTACAGTCTCTGCTGTGGGCCAAGTGCAGAATGACAGGAAGGCCGATAGGTTCCAGCCTCATTCACCCCGACTCAGGCCACACATACAGCTCCTAATTTTTTTCTTTTCAAATTCTCCACTACCTAAAATGTTTCAGGTATGAGCCTACGAAATTCCGAAGGGTAAGTTTTTACTAAACTGTTAGAAAATCACAGAATAGTCATTCCGTATTTCAAGTTAAAGAGGAATACTGTTCATTGGTTTTCTTTCTGTTCTGCACAAGGGAAATTCTTAGTGAATTTTTTAAAATAAACTACAAATTAACATTAGAATTTGAAAAGTATCTGATGGAAAAAGTTAGCTGACTCTGTAAATTACTAGTACATATCTTTTGTGCATGGATACTTATGCTTTTACTTCTGTGAATAGTCTTCTTTTTAATAAAACTATTAAGAAAAATGGGAGACTTAGGTCTGTCTGCCTTCAGCATTGATACTTGGATTGGGAAGTGAAAGACTACCAAGTATAAACGAGGCTGGGATAGAAATTAGAGGTAGCTCTCAGTGTCTGAGAGCAGAGCAGTGAGGAAACTGCAGATTCCATTGACAGGGAAGGCTCCTGGGGGGAGATGACTGTTGAACTGAGTGGGTCTTAGAGGACACAGCGGCTGTCCATCAGTGACTCAAGCCAAGGAAGCTGAGGCAGAGGGAGCAACAGGAACAAAACCATAAAGATGACTTGGGAGCGGGTCTGACCGGCTGGAAGGAGAGCCTCGCTGCTTGTCTCATTTTCACAATATCCAGTAGACAGACATAGCAACACAGCATTTGTCATCAGAAGTTCACGTTTGTCTCACCTTGGTAGGTACGCTGAGAGAAAGCTGATAATATGCTGGGGGGAAATTCATTTTGATCTGACACAATATAATAAGAAGATAATCCAAAAAGTGAATGTTTTCTAAGCAACTCTCCAGGTTACTATTGATTTTCCAGCCTGTACTTCCCAGGAAAGTTAATGTCTTCACTCCCGCTCCTCCTGCAGCAATATGCTCCCCTGCTGGCCGTGTTCAGCTCCCAGGGCCAGTCAGAGCTGATCCTCCTGCAGAAGGTCCAGGAGTACTGTTACGACAACATCCACTTCATGAAGGCATTTCAAAAGATCGTGGTTCTCTTTTATAAAGGTATCATCCGCATGGGTCCACTGCTGTGTGTCCTGTTCTGTTGCAGTTATATATATATGTATATGTGTGTGTGTGTGTGTGTATATATATATATATATATATATATATATATACACACACACACACACACTAGAGGCCTGGTGCATGAATTCATGCACATTTGGGATCCCTCGGCCTGGCCTACAATTGAGGCCTATCTGGGGGCTGGCCGGTCGCGGGGAGGGACCCTGGGGGGGTTGGCTGACCAGGGGGAGGGGCTGTGAGAGGTTGGCTGTGGGAGCACACTGACCACCAGGGAGCAGGTCCTGCATTGAGCATCTGCCCCCTGGTGGTTAGTGCACATTATAGTAACTGGTTGATAGGTCATTCTGTTGTAACCGTCGCTTAGGCTTTTATATATATTATTTTTATTGATTTTTGCAGAGAGGAAGAGATAGGGATAGAGAGTTAGAAACATCAATGATTGAGAAACATCGATCAGCTGCCTCCTCCACACTGGGGTTGTGCCCGCAACCAAGGTACATGCCCTTGACTGGAATCAAACCTGGGACCTTTCAGTCCGCAGGCTGACACTCTATCCACTGAGCCAAACCGGTTAGGGCTCTGTTGCAGTTCTTTGAGATGTAGAGCAGAGGTCAGGCAGAGGGTAACATGGGGATTGCACTAATTGTGGCAAGTTTTAGTGAGGCAGCCACATTGTGAGTAGAGAGAAAATGCAAATGCTATATATGCTGCCCTTAGGAACCAGCCCAGTCAGGCCCCTATTCTCATTGGTGGAACTGGCGATGAACTGGTTATTATTGATTGGGTGGGGGGGAGGGAGGAATTAATTACATAAAGTAATTAGGTCTGTTTTTTAATTATAAGGATTAACTTTAATAACAGTGATTATCAAAATGTTTCAGATACCATAAGGCTGACTTTAAAATTACTGAAATAATTAGCCCTTTTACTTTCTATTGTAGTTATTTGTCCCAGCTATTCTATTTTCCAAGGAAATGGCTGTTTTTAGATATTCACATCTACTGTTCTTTTCATTGTATTTTTAAGATTAGGTTGCTATGACAACTGACACTGCCTTTAGTAAATGAATGCTATTATACTAGGGTTTTAACCAATTTCAGTTACTAACAGCATATAAAAATGATCCTGGACTATCCTTTGGTCTATGTTTATGTAGTTTTATCAGGAGAAGAATGTGATAACTGGCAAGTCCCATTTGAAGTTCAGGAGTTGATGTTTTTCTCTGGCCAGGTCTGAATTAGGTCCTCTGATGTAGTCATGAGATACCAATGTCTTAAAACGAAGGCTTAAATGTTACCCAGGGTGAGCCATGAGAACCGAGCCCGCAGCTCATGTTACCAGCCCGCCTATGGTACCCAGCAGGCAAGAAAGGGAAGCAGTCGTCGTCATCGTCGTCGTGTTCCCTCCCCCCCCCCCCTCCCCCCCGTGGGCATTCTGTCCCCACTGTCACTGCTGGCTCCTTTTCCAAACTGGTAGACATGGGCTCTACATGGGTTTTATGGATGGTCAGTATTTCACGCTATAGAAAAAAAATCAGACTGTTTATAAACTAGTAGCCTAAGTACACCTTTTCCTTTCTTGCTGTTTAATTGCTAACCCCAACAACCCGTTTCTCCAACCAAATTTTTTTAAACTTAGACATAGTTGTTGAGTCTCATCTATAGAAACACCCAATTTTATTGTTGTATTGAATTTACAACAGAATAAACAAACTACTTTTTATCAGTAAGACCTCTGGGTTCCATATTGTTAGCACACACAGACCCAGGGAAAAAGCCCCAGACTGAGAATCTACCTTCATAAGCAGAGGGCAGAGAAAGACTGGCAAAAGGGATTGGCCACTCCAGGCTGGTAATTAACAGAGTTTATTAGGGGAAACTTCCCTAGGAGATGTGTCCTGGGCAGCCGCAAGATGAAGTGGGTTTCCTCCCTGCCACTTGGCAGGCATCAAAGAATTATATATGATTTGGGGGGTGGGGGGAGGCTGTGGGTGTTAATACGTGAATTCTACCAAAGAATTATAAAGGGAAAAGGGGGGATGGTCGTGGGTACTAGTACGGAGTGCTACCAGGTATAGATAATTAATTACCTGCTTGACCAGGTCAGGGCATTGAGCATTGGCGCGTTCCAGGGACCAGCACATTGCAGGAGTTGGTGGAGGGGACTGAGTTGTTGGCAGAATGAACATTGAGTATGATCCAATTGTTTCTAAGGTGGGGGGTGGGGGGTTGTGGTAAGCAGTCTCAGTTCTGACCTGAGTCCATCTCACAGGACAGACAGTGGTCTCATGGTATCGTCTATTCTCCACACATGCGAGCTTTTACAGTTCTTCAGATTTCTCATTAATGCCTGTTAATGCCTACATCATGCCGCATTGTACTCCTAAGTAATCTAAAGTTAGTAATGTCTGTGACAAGTATGAGCAGGGAGCACAGGAAGGTAAGTGTTAACATCATTTTATTCTCTCCTAGTTACTTTTGGAAATGAAATCAGGAAACTTAAATATCTCACTGAGGTGTTTGAACTGAATATCATTTTTTTTTAGTTAATTGCATAATTTTCAGATTTATGCACACAGTCTGCTATCTGCATTCAATATTTACACATTTTCTCCTGAGAGCAGGAACCCCAGGCGTGATTGTTCCATACCCCTGCTATGAAAGTTACTGTATTTACCTTCTTACCTTATTTAATGGTGGTTTTTACTCTGGCCTTATTTCGTCCCACAAACACTTAGGCACCAAGAGACATTTATTTCTATTTGCTTTTATAAGGATTTGGATGCTTTTTGCATGTGTTTTGCATGTCTAGAAATGCTTGCTGATGCATTCATTAAAGCACCTCTTTCCCAGCTCTGATTTGCAAATGAATCACATGGGGAGCTTGTTAAAAGCCCAGACCTTCAGGAGTTTTGATCCCCTAAGTCCTGGATTAGGTTTGAGAATTGGAATTTTTTTAGATTGCCTGGTGGTACTGTCACATTGGTCTTGAACCCACCACCACCTAAAAGGTGTTTGATGCCAAAGGAGTAAATTCCCATGAACTAATGGTAACACATTTAAGACCATACCACTAATTCCATACACACACATATATACACTTTACAATTACCAAACTGTGTCTATTTGCTCTAGTGATATGGCTTCCTTTATTTATTACAAGGAATATTTTTGCTTCAATGCAGGTTTTTAAATTATGAAAATCCTTTCTCCTTTTTTTTTTTTAAACGTATTTTATTGATTTTTTACAGAGCAGAAGGGAGAGGGATAGAAAGTCAGAAACATTGATGAGAGAGCGACATCGATCAGCTGCCTCTTGCACACCCCCTACTGGGAATGTGCCCGCAGCCAAGGTACATGCCCTTGCCGGAATCGAACCCGGGACCTTCAGTCCGCAGTCCGACACTCTTATCCACTGAGCCAAACCGGTCTCGGCTCTCCTTTTCTATTTTAATCTCTCTTATTACACATATACTCCCCACCCCTCTCTCTCTCACCTTTCCCATAAATCCAGAGCAAGAGGACAACAGATAGTTGAGGATGGGGTTACTCATGTCTCCTTTGACAAACCTAGTTATTTTAATGAATGTCATTATTGAAAGATTTTAAAATATTTTATATAAATAACAGTGTAATAAAAGTGAAAAAACTACAGTAATGCTTTTTCAGCAATGAAAGAAAAAATGGTAATTGGCCATTTAGTGAAAATTCACTTTCTTTATTAAAACCTGGATTTTTATATTTCTGAGACACAAAGGAAAAATAGTAAATTTATCATTAATTTTCAAACATCACATTATTCACTTTAAATAATAATTTCTCTTCCTTTTTGAAGCTAAGTACCGTAGTCTCAACATGGAGGTCTGGAAAATAGAATACCAACTTCTCAAGGACTGTTATTTCTATTGTGGGTTTTATTGTGTGCAGAAATTTCTTAGGTTAAATTCTGACCTTCATGCAAATTTTTCTAAAATGTTTCTTGTTCTTGTTCTGAAGACAGGTGAGTGGCCTTCTCATTCTCACTGTATATTCCCAGCATTCTTAAAATAAATTATTTTTCACTTTGTCCCAGTGTGACATCTCTAATAAAATTTCTGTACTTCCTGAGTTCCAAATGACATAGTATATACAACTTTAATATCTAAGTAACTAATGTTGCCTAAAGCTTTGCGATTCTCAAACCACTTTTACAATGTTGTCTCTTTGATCCTAATGAAAACCTAAAATTTAAATTATAACTGTAGATTGAGAATTACTTAGTTTTTCTGAAGTGAATGAATTTGTCCATTACACATGGATTGCATGTAATCCTAGATGACAGTTTGACGGTTGTTATGTCAAATGCTGGAAATTAAATAGTCCCTAACTTCCTGAATTTCATTGTAGAAGAAAGCCAGGATCTAGAGTCAGCATGTCAATTGCTGAAATAAGGCTCCCACAGAGTGCTGAGGAGTGGTGGGATGCCCTTGGAAAGGGCACCAGCTCACAGGTGAAGCTAATTTGGGGAGAAAGGATAGGGCTGGGGGAAGGGGGACAAAGTGGGGACAGTTAGGTATATCCCCACTGATGATGAAGAAGCTGTCTGGATAGGAGAGAAATGTATTTTAATCTAAGGGAACTCTGCAGTTGGATAATGTCTCTTAGTACTTCTATTGATATATATTTTTAGTAGGCATTTCTGGGAGATCCTAATAAAGACCTTATAGTCTTCCAATTTTATTTTTATTTTTTAAATTTTTATTGTTGAAAGTATTACATATGTCCCCCCTTCTTCCCATTGGCCCCTTTAGCCTGCCCCACCCCAGGCCTCCACCACTCTATTGTCTGTGTCCATGGGTTACACATATATGTATAGAAATTCTTTGGTTGCTCTCTTCCCACTACCCTTGCCCCTCTGAGATTCATCAGTGTGTTCCATGCTTCTGTGTTTCTGGATCTACTTTGTGGATTAGATTCCACATATGAGTGAGATAATGTGATAACTTGGCTTTCTCTAACTGGCTTATTTCGCTTAGCATAATCCTCTAGTCTCCAATTTTAATAGAATCTTTTCCACTCTTCCTTAGAGGGAAAAAAAATCTGCATTTTTTTTTCATTCTCAAGGAGTTTCCTTCCTTTTTAGATCAGACTTTTCACTAAACAAAAGTTGAATTTCTTCTTAAATGAAGTTCATGCTTTGCCTGTTGCCCTGTGTGATTGCTTCTGTCCCGTGTTTATTATTTATCCCCAGATACTAGACATTTAGTCTAGCAGCAAGTATTTATAACTAACTTAGATTCTTCTACAAATTCAACTTTACACAGACTGTCTGATTTTTAATGGACAGTACATGTGGTAAGTTTTATCATTGAGTGTCCTTTTCACAATTGTCCTTGACAAGTGTTTTAGTAGA
Organism: Antrozous pallidus; assembly: GCA_027563665.1. Classification (NCBI taxonomy): domain Eukaryota; kingdom Metazoa; phylum Chordata; class Mammalia; order Chiroptera; family Vespertilionidae; genus Antrozous; species Antrozous pallidus. The sequence continues at coordinate 68,952,035 of CM050521.1, forward strand.
TGCATGGCCTCTTTCAGCCTCTGGGGGGCAGTAAAACACAGGAATGAGCTCCAAACTTCAGAAGGAAATCCCCAAATACTATCACTAAACTAGTCTTAACCAGCTTTCCAACATATACATTGTATCAGATGCATTAAAGTGAGGAGAAAAAATAGAATGCCCCTTTACACGTTTGCCAGATTTTTAATTCTATTTTTTGTTTTATGACATTAATAATAAATAGTTCTATAGGACATAAATACAGTTTACAAACTGAAAAATATACATATGTTGGGTGTACATGCTCAAAACTGTCTCATAGGAAGCATGATCCAAACAATTGGGAGATGGCTGTTCTAAATCCAGCATCTTAAAGATGTCAGAGAGATAGATTATATAAAAGAGACTTTAACTCCCTGTTTAAGCTAAGTAGTTGAAAAATCTCTGTAAAGCATTCTTGCACAGTAACAAGTCACTTCTACAGGCTGTAAACTACCTGCTCCAGAAAAACTAGGTTTTGATGGAAAGTGGGTGGGAAAGTTTTCTCATCATTGTGAGTGGAGGATGTGGAGCTGGGAACAGAAGAAGCTAAAAGACTAGAATTTAAGAGTAATTCTATAGGATTCCTGATTCAGTCTTTTATATCCAGTTTTTATATCCAGACTTCCTCTTTCCTTCCCAAAATGTAATATATTTAATTATTAAACTAAATAAAAACCCTATATTGTCTTAAGACCAATTGTGTGCATTTTTAGCCAATTTGATTTCCTCAGTTGAATACAAGAGCTAATTATTAATTTAGAAAAATAAGGTTATGTTATAAAAAGGTCAGTGATATTTTAAATAAAAATTATTAAATCATTTCTCTTGTTTTCATAAGGCTAAAATCATATTTTGACTGCAAATACATTATTAGAGTGATTTATCAGTATTGTAATGGATTAGATAGGTATCGGGGACAATAATAGATCCTTTTTATTGGCTTTGCATCTCATTTCCCACTCAAATCCCCAAAACCATCCCATTAGATCATTGGTAATGTATATATGCTATTATTTTGATATTCCTCTTTCCATTCTTAACATTACATTTTTTTAAATTAACCATAACTTGATAGTATCAAGGTATATTTGTATAATTTAGAGTTTTAGGGAATCAATAGGTAATAGATGATACTTTTTGTTAGAAACCTGTAGAAAGTTGGTCTAATATTGTCTCTGTTTTTCTCTTAATATGAGTTCAGGGAAAACATTACTATTGCAGTTTAGAATATAATACTGTAGGAAAATCGATTAGTAATTTAGCAATAGAGTGAGTATAGAACTTTGGGTTGTGTGTGTATTGGTCCCATGAAACACCTAGGAAGCTCATCTTTATATCTAATTATTAATCATTATTGCATCCTGTCTACATTTTTTTATTTGCCTTCTTTTCTCCTAAAATAGTAAAGCCCCCTTAAAAGTCCAGTCATTGAGGTTGCTGCTTAATCAAGATCTGTTGGAAGTTGGCAGGACACAGAGTGTTCTGAGATGCCGACATTGCTGAGTCATTTGCAAAATCACAAAATATCTACACTGTTTCCTACCAGCAAATTTGGACTTTAAGAGATTTCCAAGTCCCAATGTGACTTGCATATAGGCCTGCATTACATCATGGCTGATGAAAGGTATCATCATCATCACTACTTACTAAGCTAAAATGCCAAAATATGCCACTGTTCTCTATGGAAATGAGCTTGTTTTCCCATCTTCTAGTAAGTTTCAGGTAGGAATTCTTTTATAACAGAGCAATGTTGAAGTGATTGCTTTCTATTAGAGTATATGACAGGAAGTTGCTTGAAAACATGACACTTGTGTAGTAACTGGAATCTTTGATTTGCAATCACAGCTGATGTGCTCAGTGAAGAGGCGATACTGAAATGGTACAAAGAAGCACACGTAGCCAAAGGCAAGAGTGTCTTCCTTGACCAGATGAAGAAGTTCGTGGAGTGGCTGCAGAACGCAGAAGAAGGTATGGTTCCCTTTAACAACGCCGGTGGCCATTTAGCAAATGCTTTCTCCTTGTAATTCAAGGCAGCTGGTCTTCCAGATTGTTCTTGCTTTCCTAAAACTAAAGTTCTTGAAGTGTCTTCCATATCAAACACTCAGCCTACATCTTAGCCGTTGCTTCTGAATCAAGGCAATGAAGATTTCTACATGGCAAAAAACGAAATGGCCCTCTTAAATTATCCACTCTAACGGAGGACAAAGAGGAGGAAATAATTAGATCTGAAAGGGAAAACAATACATTTTTTAATCACACATTATAAGATTACATATCGTATTTTCCGGCGTATAAGACGACTTTTTAACCCAGGAAAACCTTCTCAAAAGTCGGAGGTCGGAATTAAATCTGATGTTTTTAATTTTTATTTGGTGTGTGTTGGAAGAGGGGTAGTCTTATACGGCGAGTATATCCCAAAGTTTATATTTTAACTGGAAAAGTTGGTGGTCGTCTTATACACGGGAAAAAGATTTTTATAAGCACCTTTACCAGTTGACTGATATTTGAAATGGGAACACCAGTTGTAAGGATAATGTATGAGATTAAATGCAACTAAGAATGAAAAGTTTATTTTAGGTGATTTTTAAAAACAAAAGTAGTTCTCTGAAAGTATTGCTAGGATGTTGCATTTTTGGAAAGGCCGAGTTCATTTCGAAACAAAGGGAAAAAAAGTGTGCTGTCTGCCCTCATTATCTGTCTGACTTAGAAAATGGGCACCTGGGACAACAACCTCTTGGGCGTGAGGAGGGGGGCAGGGGAGAGAAGTGATGTAGAGACTCTCCTGGCCTTATTTAAAAGAAAGAAAACAACAGCAATTGTGACTTTCCTTTCTTCTCTCCTAGAATCTGAATCTGAAGCTGAGGACAATTAGATGGCCCAGAAGCACAATGCCTAGGTCATCACACAACACTTGGATTGGGAATGCCCGAACCATTGGAGAAGAGAAAGGTGGCTTGTTTTCACAAAGGAAAAAAAAAAATAGGATAGGTTTCCCTTGTGCAGAGGGGGCAAATGGTTTCTGTTTCTGTTTTGTTTTTAAATGGAGCCCTGAGGCATCAGCTATTATACTTGGGACTCTACCTCTCACTCACTGTATGCTAACGTAAAGCCATTCAACCAGGAGTCCAGTAGGAATCTGACTTACTCAGCAGACTCCTCTTTTTTAGCTGTATTTTTCAGGTACTGTGTGGTGAACCCCCACTGGTGTCTATTACAGGGCCACTTTGGTAGTTGTGTATCTGCTTGTGTATGTGATTTGACAAACCAGTTTTTTTAAATAAATGGCTTTATAAAAATCTGGGCCTGTATTCTCAGAACTTTTATTTCTTTACCTAACATGACTTCCTACACAGATGACATTTCAGCTAATATTTTTAAAATATATGTATTTTATTGATTTTTTTTTTTTTTTTTACAGAGAGGAAGGGAAAGGAATAGAGAGTTAGAAACATCGATGAGAGAGAAACATCTATCAGCTGCCTCCTGCACACTCCCCTACTGGGGATGTGCCTGCAACCAAGGTACATGCCCTTGACCGGAATCTAACCTGGGACCCTTCAGTCCGCAGGCCGACGCTCTATCCACTGAACCAAACCAGTTAGGGCTGAGCTAATGTTTTGACAAAAATATATTTGAAGATAAAATGTTGAAAATTTACATTCAATTTATGATAACAATTGTCAGGTTTTATATTTTTTAATATTTATATTTAATTTTATATGCCAATGAGGATTTTCCTTTATTTTAGGAGGTTATGAGTAAAAAGTAAGAAGGCTACTGCATTAGAAGATATTTGACTTTGCCTCATAATTTCTAAGGTGACTAAGGTCATAGATTTGGTAACTGAGACGGAACTAAATTTCCCATCTTTAGCGTCTGTATCTGCTTTTTTCCCTATATTCTGTTGTCAGATTGTTTTTGATGACAATATAAATTTCCACAGTTTAAGCAAAAGTTTTAAAATAAGCACTGTTATTGAATAAATATCTGGAAAATCTACTTCTAATCTATAAATTTAGCAATTACAGAACACTAAATATTTAACATTTTCTAGCACAGAGTATTTTTCCAAATGGAAAATACGTAAGCAGCCAAGAGGGACAATTACTCAAATAGCAAGGACTTAGCGAATCCTCAAAGCCAAAGCACTTTCTTTCTCTTTAAAAAAAAAGAAACTGTTTCTTCTATAAAACTAGTTACATTAGTTACCTATTGCTGTGTAATAAATGATCCCCAATTTAGCAGCTTCACAACAAACTTATTATGCCATAGTTTCCGTGGGCCAGGAACCCGGGAGTGGCTTAGCTGGGTCATTTGTAGCTCAGGGCCTCCCCCGAGCTTGCAGTCAGGCTGTGGGCTGGGGTTGCTGTCATCTGGAGGCGGTAGGACAGTGATTCTCAACCTTCCTAATGCCAAGACCCTTTAATAAAGGACTTATGTTGTGGTGACCTCCCCCCAACCATAAAATTATTTTTGTTGCTACTTCATAACTAATTTTGATACTGTTAAGAATCGTAATGAAAATATCTATGTTTTCCGATGGTCTTAGGCAACCCCTGTGAAAGGGTCATTTGACCCCCAAAGGGGTGGAGACCCCCACAGGTTGAGAAGTGGCTGCTCTGAGCTGCCTCCAGGCTGACAGTGGTGATTCATGGGCCTTCCTTGCTAACTTCTAGCCTGAGGGTTCAGTCTCTCAACACAGGGACCTTTACGTAAGCTGTCTGGGTGTCTTCTTGTCTTAACAGGTGGCTCCTCCCCAGTAAATGGTCTGAGGAAAGGAAGCCACCATTAGTAACCTTACATTGGAAATGATATAACATCTCTGCCATATTCTATTCCTCATCGATCAACCCTAGTACCACATAGACAGGGAATCCAGGAGGTATGAATACCAGGAAGTGGGATAATCCATCATAATACTAGCCATTTCAGAGGCTGGCTACCAGAGTGTAGTACATACTAAAATAGTTCTGGAAAGTTTTAAAATCTTCACCTAATGTTAAGACAATGTCAAAAATATCTTGATAAATTTTTACAAATATAATTTGCTTAAGTATGTTTTATATCCTGCTCTTTATTAAATAATATTTTTTAACATTTTACTATATCAATAACTTCTTTAAAATGTTTTTAAAGTACATTTTCTTGGTATGGATGAAGCATAATCTTTATTACTTTACTGTTCAATAGGAGGTATTTTATAACTTTTCCTTTTAAAAAATAACCACTTGCCAAAACCAGTTTGGCTCAGTGGATTCAGCATCAGACTTCGGACAAAGGTCCCAGGTTCGATTCCAGTCAACCTTGGCTGCGGGCACGTCCCCAGTGGTGGGTGTGCAAGAGGCAGCTGATTGATGTTTCTAACTTTCTATCCCTCTCCCTTCCTCTGTAAAAAAAATCAATAAAATATATATTTTTTAAATAACCACTTAAAATACTACCTAAATCTTAGTTCACCTGTAGTTATTTAGTAAAACAAGATAGAAATGTGATGTGGGTCAAAAGATTTGACTAATTTTAAACACAATATTTTATTTACCGAATTTGCATGTATACATTTGAATGCATTCTATACCTATTTAGGGCTTAGCCCAAGGCAATATTATTTCGATAAAAAATCAAAAATGTATCTGCTAACCTCTAGAAAGATGGAAGTGAAACTTCTGGAACTCAGCAGACCCCATTTGTAAAATTGTAGGGGATTTTCAAGCCGAGAAAACCAGCGGTCTAGGAACAGGTCGGGTCCTGCACGGCTATAGAATCATCTGGGTGAGCCGATGTGGTCCACGCTCCGCTGATTCAGCATCTCTGACCTCAGCTCTGAGCTAATGGCAATCATCTCTCTCCGCTTTCTGTACTTTTGGAAATGGTAGATTTTAAGGTCCATCCTGAGAGATGCCCCTAAACTGCCATGACCCTTCACTTGGGGAATAGGTGGGACCTTTTTAGGCTAAACTTTGCATATTTAAATCTACACCTTGCCTGCGCGCATGTGTGTGTGTGTGTGTGTGTGTGTGTGTGTGTGTGTGTGTGTGTGTGTGTGTTTGATATGAAGCAGAGAAAAAAGCCTAGTCTGTGCTAATGTAATGAATAGAAATAGCATACTTGTTTAACCAGCAACAAATGGCCGTGAACATTAGCAGTCTCAGAAGCCCCTTTTCAATAAAGCATTATCCTGAGTTCTGACAGCATCAGTTCATTAGCCCGTGCTTAAAATGGGTGCAGCATAAAATGTTCATGCCTTTTACTCAACTTTGCTTCACCTCCTTTTGTTGTTCTTTGTGTTTCGTTCCTTTCTGGTAAAAGATTAAGTAGATACAGTCCATCTGCCAACAGTAATAACCAGCTCTTTGAGCAAGAACATATGAAACATAAGAATGTTATTTTTTAATTAGCCAAAATGTTGCACTGTTCTCTTTTGGCAGAGAGAATGATTCCATGCACATCTCTTTTTCAGAGATGGCTTTGGAACACAAGCATTGCCTCATAGCACTCATTACAAAAAAGAAAGTCATTTCCTGCCTTCTCGTTTTTTATTATCATTTTTAAATCATAAGTTACTGGGAGCCCTAGCCGTTTTGGCTCAGTGGATAGAGCATTGGGCTGTGGACTGAAGGGTCCCAGGTTCAATTCCAGTCAAGAGCACCTGCCTCAGTTGCAGGCTTGGTTCCCAAACAATCAACGTGTCTCTCTCACACTGATGTTTCTCCTCTGTCTCTCCCTCCCTTCCACTAAAAATTAATGGGAAAATATTCTCAGTTGACGATTTAATATATATAATATATATAAAAATATCTCTTCAGTGAGGATTAACAACAACAAAAAAAAGTGACTGTGGTTCCAATTGTTTGTACAACTTCCACGCTTTGCTTTATCTGCTGTGCAAGCAGAGGAGTGGAGAGATGTATTTGTTTGGCCTGAGCTTGGAGGCACCATTCTGTCATTAATCAGCCCCTTCGCTAATTAGCATGTCACTTAACTCAGTATTTACTATGCTTAATTGTAAAATAAGGGCCTGGACGAGATCAGTCTATAAACTGGGACTTCACAGTTCACATCACCCAAAGTTCAACAAATGCACGACTATTTTCATCAAATCCTCAGGGTTACTTGTGACCTAAGAAAGGTAAAATAAGTAGGCTAAATTGCAGGTTCTCAAATCCCAGCATGCATCAGGATCACCCAAAGGACTTAAAACTGATTGCTGGCCAGACCTCTCCACTGAGTTTCTGACTCAGGTGTGGGGCAAGGACTGAGGACTCATTTCCCGGCCATTAATTATGTCTTCAATAAAGGAGGTGGGTTTCATTTTTCTCATATCTATCTTTGATGGCCATTCCTCACAATGCATAGCTTCACAAGAAATGGTGTTCAGTAAATGGGACGGATTGTGCATCAAGAATTCCTTTTAAAGTGTTGATTATAAATTCATCTAACATATTCCTATACCTTCTTTGAAAGTTCAGCATTGGGATCACAATCTGACTGCTACTTAATAAGAATGTGGATTAATGCATCAAGTAGAAATGCATCATAATTTGATTGTCATTCTCTGAAACAGCCAATAACAGTGGTTCTCAACCTTTCTAATGCCTCGACCCTTTAATACAGTTCCTCGTGTTGTAGTGACCCCCAACCATAAAACCGCTAGCAGGGTCGCCTGAGACCATGGGAAAACACATATATTTACATTATAATTCATAACAGTAGCAAAATTACAGTTATGAAGTAGCAACGAAAATAATTTTATGGTTGGGAGTCACCACAACATGAGGAACTGTATTAAAGGGTCCCGGCATTAGAAAGGTTGAGAATCACTGCAATAGAATGTGGGCCCACACCTTACAAAATGGTCCTTGTTTGTTTGCAAAAGAAGCAAAAATACTTGTCTCATAAAAGTATTTTATGAAGATTGCCTAGCCAGGCTCTGTAACAGCAAATTGTGGATGTAGACCACAGCATGGTGAGCAACTGCTCTGGTCTCTAAAAAAGGTAAAATAGCTTTGGGCTAGATTACTGGTTCTCAGACGAGTGTGATTGGACTCCCCTGGAGGGCTTATTACAAATTGCTGACCATAGCTCCAGGGTTTCTGACAGCATGTCTGGGGTGGGACACAGAGTTTGCATTTCTAACAAGTTCCCAGGACATGTGCTGCTGCTGGTCTAGTAACTCCACATTGAGAGCCACTGGGATAGATGGTTCCTAATCCCTTAGGAACAGGTATGTTGAAGCAACCCAGCCCGTAGGATGGCACCTTGATTTAGACTGGCTTAAAGGCTGTAGATGCATTTGTTAGAAATGGGGTACCTTAAAAAAAAAAAAAAGAAGAAAGAAAAATGGCTGAATTTCTTCACCAGCTCTCAAACTCCTGTTTGCTCTGAAACACTAAAGTATTCTTAAAAGGTACTGCAGGGTTTGAAAGATCTCAATGTAGACACTCAACTTACTAAAACTAAAAAAAATAATAATAATAATCCTTTGAGTTCATTCTGGAACCGTTCTCAACATTTTCTTTCTCCTTTCGCAGGAAAACCCAATGGTTTTCCAAGTGTACACCCAGACCAGTTATATCAGCATCACCTGGGAGGAACTAGAAATGCAAATTGTCAGGATCTGCCAGCCATCTGTTTTACCAAGCCCTCCTGTGATTCTGGTGATGCATGCTTAGGTGTCAGAGCCATTGGCCTACCCCCCTGGTCGGCAAACTCTGGCTCGTTAGCCACATCGGCTCTTTGGCCCCTTGAGTGTGGCTCTTCCACAAAATACCACGGCGTGGGCAAGTCTATTTTGAAGAAGTGGCGTTAGAAGTTTAAGTTTTAAAAATGTGGCCCTCAAAAAGAAATTTTGTTATACTGTTGATATTTGGCTCTGTTGACTAATGAGTTTGCCAACCACTGGCCCTAACCTAAAACTTCAGCTGTCAGACTATCTTAGAACCACATCCATAAAATGACAAGATGGGAGGATAATTAGAATAGAGGGGCTGTGGGGTGAGTGAGGTGGTAGATTTCAGTTTTGTTGAAGGCTGATCACAGACTACACCATCTCTGGGGTACGGTAATGTGGCAGCCTGCCACGGTTTTTGCCTAACATAGGGGAATAGATGTCAATGCCCGTTAGCCATATGACTCAGCTCAAGCTATGGAGGCAGCTGGCAGATAATTTGAACTTTTTCCCAGTGCGTGGGAACGCTTTCTGAAAGGTTCTGAAAGCTGGTTTTTCTCAGTTTTTTTCATTCTCATGGAGTAGTGAAGGAACATGTACTGGGGGTTTTATTTCTTCTTTCCAGTGTGCTCATTAACAAGGACAACAGCAGGTCTTGTGGTAATGAGCAGCAGCTTTTTTAAATACAATGGAATCTGGAATGTGAGTGCTCCCAGCATATCTCAAAATAGCCTGGAGAATAGAAGCACAGAGGCAGCAGAGTAGCGAAAATGAGTTTTATGTGTCCATGCGTATAGGAGTCTAAGTAGGAGGGTTTCCCTTTAGGCTAACTAGCTTGTAACAAAGATTTTAAATTCTGACACAGCATGAATGCTGGGGATAAAACAGCAGGTGAAATATCTGATCATTTATACTTTGGGGCCAAACCTAAAAACTTTTCCATGAACTTCATATATTTTTTAATTTAATTTTATTTTTTTAATTGTAGAAAAGAGTGAGAGGGAGAGAGAGATAAAAATATCAATGATGAGAGAGAATCATTGATCAGTTGCCTCCTGCATGCCCCACACCGGGATCAACCCAGGCTTATATGCTAAATGGTTTCTGAAATGAATAATGTCAGTGACCCATCGATAAGTACATTTTTTAATTTCCAGATACTTGAATTGTTCTGACATTGTGACTGCTATCCACCGTGACCTCATCAATATTTACAGGACACTCCACTCAACAAATGCAGAATACATTCATTCTATTTTCAAGTGCACATGGTACATTCACCAAGACAGACCATCTGTTAGGCTAAAAAACAAGTCTCAATAAACTTAAAAGCTTTGAAGTCATGCTGTGTATGTCCTCTGACCACAAAGAAAATAAATTGGAAAGCTGAAAAACACGTTTTGATGTGAACAGAAGAATATGGGACATATGACAAAAGTAAACGGCTTTCAAAAGTTCATGAAGCCCCAGACATCGTGGCTCAGTGCTTGAGCATTGACCTATGACTCAAGAGGTCGCGATTCGATTCAATTTCTTGAAAACGTGGCCTTCAAGAATAATCATATCTCAAAAATCTACCTAGGAAAGCATATCATTTTCTAATCACTGCTGTGCACTGGAAACTAATACAAATTTATACTGAATGCAAACTGCAATTGAAAAAATTTTTCAAAATATATATATACATATATATATATACATATATATATACATACACACACACACACTCAGGAACTAAGAAGCCAAAAGATTATTCTGTCCTCTCTATTCTCCCTTAAATTATGCAGTAAACATTATCCTCTCTATCCAGTTTTAATGGTGGAATGGATGCAAAATTAAAAACAAATTAATTATTGAGAAGAAAAAATATATCAGATGAGATTTCAAAATATAATTCTTATCCATAGGCATAAAAACAGTGGGGAAATGTCATTATTATTATTATTATTAAATGACTGCTTCTTGGAAGCTTGAATATCAACATTGAGAAAACTCATTTTTTATTTAATATATTTCAGTTAGATTAAAGAGCTAAGTAAGTATAATTACATAAGAAAATGAAAATGCATAGGTCGAAGTGCTGAAGATAACACTTGATACTTTGGAAAAAAATAGGAATACTCATATGCTAATTATAAAATCAAAATAGCAACACATGTGGAGGGCCACATAACTGTTGATCTTTTTTGATAAAATAATCTGCTTCATGGAAATTAATACTAAAAAAGAAAAAAATAATATCAAAGAAGAAAAACATAAAAGGAAGGAAACAAAATCAAAAAAGTGTAAGTAGTAAGGTATTTTGCTGCACAACCGAAACACTGTGGAAACCCCCAAAACAACATACATATTTAGTAATAGGGAAATGATTATTAAGTTATTTATGGCATATTAATTCTATGTTATTTCATTCAATTAGTAAAAGTGAACATGAAAATTTTAGTTGTTAGTAAATCATCTACACATGAAAAAAACAAGTATGGATTATATACACTTTGATTAAAATTCTGTATATAAAATCTTTGTTTACATATTGACTAGAGGCCTGGTGCACGAAATTCGTACACTGGGAGTGGGTGGTCCCTAAGCCCAACCTGCCCCCTCTCACATACTGGGAGCCCTCAGAGGATGTCCTACTGACGGCTCACCCCTGGCCTGCCCAAGGCTGAAAGCCCCTGGGCAGGCTTTCCGTCCTTGGGCAGGAGACCTCAGCCAGCGAACCCAAGCCAGCCATAGCTCTGCAATCAGGGCCGATCACAGCCTGGCCATGCCCCCAGCCCAGCCCAGCCTGCTGGAGGCCAGGGGCTAAAAGGCCGCTTGGCAAGGCCTTTTGCCCCCAGCCTGGGGCATCCAGCAAAGCTGTAGCCCCAAGATCAGGGCTGATCACTGCCTGACCATGCCCCCAGCTCGGCCCAGCCTGCCGGAGGCTGGGGGCAAAAAGACCACTTGGTGAGCCAAGGCCTTTTTGCCCCCCCGCCTGGGGCACCCAGAAAAGGGGTTGCCCAGAGATAGGGGCCAATCACTGCCTGGCCCCGCCCTTCACCTGCCCTGGCTGTAGGCAGGCCACCAAGCTGCTGCGATCGATAGGGGTGGGGGGGGGCGCCATCGCTGCCCGGCCCGACCCCACCACCCCACCTCATGCCACTCGGCCTCGCCCCCGGCTCCTGATTGGCTGGTAGCATAGTGAAGGTATAGTCAAGTTTGCATATTACTCTTATTAGATAGTATAAGAACTGGAAGAGATCCAGAGAAGCATGAATCCTATATAATAAAAACTTAATATGCAAGTTGACCCTAATGGCTGAACAATCTGGATTGACCTGTCACTATGATGTACACTGACCACTAGAAAGCAGACGCTCAATGCAGGAGCTGTCCCCTGGTGATCAGTGCGCTACCACAGGGTGAGCTCTGTTCAGCCACAAGCCAACTGACAGCTGCAAGTGCAGCAATGGTGGTGGGAGCCTCTCCTACCTCCTCGGCAGCACTAAGAATGTCCGACTCTTGGGGCAGCTGGCCTAATCTGCAGTAGAACATTCCCCGAGGGCTCCCAGGCTGCCAGAGGGATGTCTGACTGCCAGCTTAGGCCTGATCCCCCAGCAAGTGGGCCTAAGCCGGCAAGTGGACATCTTCCAAGGGGTTCTCGACTGTGAGAGGGCATAGGCCTAGCTGAGGGACCCCCTGGAGTACACAAATTTTTGTGCATTGGGCCTCTAGTATAAAATAATGGTTATCATTTCTTTTAAATAAGCCCCTTATTTACACACTTAATGTGAAAAAATAATGTGCAAAAATAATGTGAAAAAGTAACTAGCAAGTAATTACTCAGTTACTTTTTATTTTGAAATATATTAAGAACGAGAAAGTAACCAAATACATATTCAAGAAACAAAAAAGAGGAAAAAATTGAGCCTCTGATTGCTTTGTATTTATACGCACCTTTAAAACCTGGCATGCCTCGTTATGTTTTAGTTGATCAGAAAAACACACAATTACAAATATTGGCATATTCATGGTAGTTTTAGTATCACCTCTACTGGCAGCTTGTTCAATTATTTAAAAGATAATGTTGATAAACCACTTTAGAAGTAGATTGTGGGTTTCATTATATTCTATCACTTATTTAGTGTTTTTATTATAGTACTAGATGCCTGGTGCACAAAATTTGTGCACAGGTAGGGTCTGGCAATCAGGGCCCATCAGGGCCTTCCAGCTGCTGGCTGGGGCTGCCAGCCAGGGCCTTCGTTCATTCCGCACCACCCGCTGGTGGTCAGCGCAAATCATAGCAAGTGATTGAACTCCCAATCTCGCAGTTGAACTCCCAAGGGGACACTTTGCATATTAGCCTTTTATATATATAGAAGATGACCTCAGATATAAGGTAAATCTGAATTGGTCAGAGTTCAAGCAAAGAACCAGTAAGATATATAGATATGCACACTCACACACAAACACACAGATATACACTTTCGTATGGGAGCTACATAAAATAAAAAAGTGTATTATTTAATCTCATTTTAAAGTGCTACAACTATCAATTCAATTCCTCTTTAGAATGAAATAATACCCCTCAAACTGTCAGGTAAAATCTCTAAAGTTCATAATTTCATTTTTTTACTAATTTTTGATGAACTGCATTTATTTGTGTTCAACATCTGAAGTAACAGTTTTGGGGACAAGTGCATCAGAATAGGATTCAAGAGACCAAAGTCTCTATTTTTTTTTTTTTAAATTTTATAAAAGACTAGAGGCCCAGTGCATGAATTTGTGCACCAGTGGGGTCCCTCAGCCTGGCCTGCAGGATTGGGCTGAAACTGGCTCTCTGACATCCTCCGAGGGCTCCTGGATTGCAAGAGGGTGTAGGCCAGGCCAAGGGACCCCACTGGTACATGATCAAAGCTAGGGAGGGACACAGGAGGTGGCCAGCCAGAGAAGGACTATGGGAGGGCTCCAGGGCATGTCCAGCCCATCTTGCTCAGTCCCGATTGGCCAGACCCCAGCAGCAGGCTAACCTACTGGTCAGAGCGTCTGCCCCCTGGTGGTCAGTGCACATCATAGTGATGGGTCAACTGTCTGCCCCCTAGTGGTCAGTGCACATCATAGTGAGCAGTTGAATGGTTTCAGCATAACATTAGCATATTATGCTTTGATTGGTTGAATGGATGAGCAGACAACCAGACCCTTATCCTGTAAGACTTTTATTATATAGAATAGACCATAGTCTCTATTCTTCAGTCTTATCTTCTCTTGACTTGGGTTTCTTCTCTTGCAAAATCATAGGGTTAGACAGGATGCCCTGAAAAAGCACATTACCTTGTAAGCATTGGATGATGACATAATTCTATACATAGGACCTAAGACTGAGATGCTCCAAAACTGCCCTCTGGCCTCTATTGACCCTATTCATATCCTCTCAGAAAGCCCTAAAAAAAATGTTTATCATAGAAAGATTTAAAGATTTGCTAATACCACAAATCACAGTTTGTTAATGCTCAAGAAAATTCATAAAGGTCACTGCTAAGTTTCTTCACCATCCTGTGGTTAAAGATAATTAAGTCAAATGTTAATTCCTGAAGTCATTTTGCTAGATGGAGTCCAAAGGTTTGTTTATTTTTCCCCTGTGTATATGAAAAAAAAAAAAAGTTATTTCCATATACAACGACCAGCAACGTTTCTAGCGAGTAATTCAGTTCCCCAGAGGTTGTTATGATTTGTGCATTGTTATAGATGTGGTGGAAATATTCTTGTTTTTAAGAGCATACTCAAAATAGTGATACTAATAGTGAGAAATTTGCAAAGAACTATATGAATACAGTGAATGCAAAATAGATTAGAAATGTGTGCTTTCAGGAAAATGACATAGAACTCATGAAAAAATATTCTCCTTTAAAAAAAAAATTGCAGCCAGATGAGAAGGACTTGACAAATAATTGTGTGAATGGAACTCAGGTCAGGTAGTTTACAGGCCTGTAGCTCAACTCCCATATGAAATGACTATGCCATTGTCATTATCAGAGTCCCCTACTCACACCTCATCTTTGTCCTCGGACCATTCTTCCTGCCTCAGCATATTCTCACAATGGAAAATGAAAAGGAAAGGGAAGTCCAGTACGGAGAATTGAAGGAACAGGAAAAGGAAGAATTGGGGCTGATTTAATGAAGTGCCTGCTCCAGTGACCCACTTACTTTTTCTTCATCTCTCTTAGGCATTGGTCTCTGAACACCACATGGTAGTGTGTGTTTGTTTTGTTTTTAAAACAATAGCCTATTTTCCAGGAAATATGGATCAGTTTAGATAACTCGCTGTACATTCTGAATTTTTAAACCTCAGGTACTAAACTTGAACACACAACAGCAGACGCAGAAATGAGTGGTCTGCTAGTATCTGTTTTGGAGGGCAGCTACGCCCAGTACTCTGCCATCAACGCTGCACATACTACCGTAGTGTCTGTTTTGAAAGAATTCATTTTCCACCCTTTGCTTTATAAACACTGAAAAAGAAATGGGAGAAGTAAAACACATGGTGCTAAAGATCTAATTTTTAAAACTTAATTGGAATGTTTAGGGTGATATTAGCCTCTCGACTTTTTTAATATATATATATTTAATTGATTTCAGAGAGGAAGGGAGAGGGAGAAATAAAAACATTAGTGATAAGAATCACTGATCTGCTGCCTTCCACACTTCCCACACTAGAGAAGAAGCCTGCAACCCAGGCATGTGCCCTGACCGGGAATCAAACCAGTGGCCCCTTGGTTCCTGGGTTGATGCTCAACCACTGAGTATTCAGAATGTCTCCAGTATCTTCTCAGTGTTTTTATCTCATCAGTGACTGTCAGCTTTTTCTAAAGACCGATAGACACAAAAAAGTAAAGTCAAATTAGTATTATGAATTTACCCTAAATGTCATGTACCAATAGGACCAAACCTGTAGAATGTTACTTGCTAGCTCTTTCTAAATCATTTGAATACACTGTGTGGGACATAAATAATTGAATAGTGACTTTGAAATAAGGTTCTGTAGTAAAAGCTGCTTTATGCAAAATTAAATGCTTTTTAATAGCTAAGTTAGAAACTACTTTTAAACACTACAAGTACCATACCAAGAAACTGAGCAAGTGGCTAATTTGATTTGGCAAAGTGTTCTCAGATGACACTTAGGATTTTGTTTGTTTTTTTGCTTTTTTTTTTTTTCAGTAAATGAATGTCCCTTTTTGTTCACAAAGCTTGAAATTGTATTTCAATATTGCCAATACTTTTCACAGAAGAGAATATATCAAGTGAGAAAACACATACACCCCATATATTAAATAATGTTTTATATTAATGTGAAAAAATAATGTAGCTTCTGAAAACTTGGGAACTAAGTAATGTTTCATATCCTTATCTAAGCTTTATAGACATTAAGGGCATTATGTACTGCATTGCATTCCCCCACCCCAAATTCCTATACCTGATGTCCTAAACCCCAATACTTTAGAATGTGACCTTATTTGGCAATAGGATCATTGCAGATATAATTAGTATCTGTTTTGGAGGGCAGGGTCATTCTGGAGGAGGTGGGCTCAACTTCAATGGGACTGCAGCCTCTATTAAAGGGAGAAACTCGGACACGCAGACACAGAGAGACAGGGAATGTGACGATGAGGGCCGGCCGAGCTCAGGGGGATGCAGCAGGAGCTGCGGAACACCAGTGGTTGCCAGCTGGGAGACTGGGAGATGTTGGGAGACTGAGTGACCTGAACAGATTCTCCGGCACAGCTCTCAGCAGGAACCAACCCCGCTGACGCCCAGCCTCCGTAACTGAGACAATCCATGCCTGTTAGTGAAGCCACCCCATGTGTGGTGCTTTGCCACGGTAGCTCTAGCCAAATATTAGGGATGGAATTTACAGCCCCCCCCCCCCAGATTCATATGTGGAAGCCCCTACCCCAGTGTGATGGTGTTTGGATATAGGACTTTGAGAGGTAATTAACTATGGGAAATTATGGGGTGCTATCTTTCTTCATAGTTTCTTCAAAGTACTATGGTCACACTTTGTTTTTGACTGGTTACCATAAAAAATTAGATTGTTGCTGTGTTTTGTTTTATTTTTAAAAAGAGTAAATTGCTTTTAAATATATATATATATATATATATATATATATATATATATATATATATATATATTGATTGATTTTTAGAGAGGAAGAGAGAGATAGATAGAAACATCAATGATGAGAGAGAATCATAGATTGGCTGCCTCCTGCACGTCCTTACTGAGGATCAAGCCCACAAACCAGGCATGTGCCCTTCACTGGAAGTGAACCTGGCACCCTTCATTCCACAGGCCAATGCTCTATCCACTGAGCCAAACTGGCCAGGGCTAGATTACTTTTTGACTATTTTAATATCATATATATTAAATCCCACACATATACTTGGGCCAGAACAAGAGTGGAGAAGCATTTCCTATTTCTGTGCGTAGCCTTAGAAACCGCAATGATTCAGCTGCTGGACCAAGGGATGAAATAACTGAGGTGTGTTACTGATTGGAAATCTCTGGTTCAACAGGTGTCAGCGGGAGACCCAGGTGGTATTCCGGGCTGTCCCCCACTGTTCATGTCCCACAATCTACATCACATTCTGTAGGCCAGACTAACACTGTTTTAAAACAACTCTGCAGCAGCCCTGTCTGGTGTGGCTGAGTTGCTTGAGTGTCCTCCTGGGCATCAAAAGGTCTCTGCTCCGATTCCCAGTCAGGACCCACGCCCAGGTTGATTCTGGCAGGGGACAGGCAGGAGGTGGCCAATTGATGTTTCTCTCCCTTTCCCTCTCTCTCTCAAAAAACAATCAATAAAAACATATTTAAGAAAAAGCAACAAACACTCCAACAGCAATCCATCAGGACCCATTGGGCAAACAAGAGCATGCTTTCATCGAGGAAGACAATATATCAAACCCAGACAAGCTAAGAGGGCACAGATTATTAGGAAACCCTAATGCTACCCCAACAGGATCCAATAGAAAGTTTCTTGTAATCCCGAGCTCCTCACCCTCAGCTCCTCTCTGTGAGAACCACGCTGGGACTCCATCTCCCAGAGTTAAGAAAAATACGTAGAAAGAGGATGTTCCCATGTTAATGATTTGGTCATTAAATACTTAGTGTTTGAGTGTGGGGCGTAGCTACAATGTTTGGACAGGTTCAAGTCTTGGACCCATGAGAGGGCATAGTCCCCTCGTGGCCATGTGCAAGTCCCAGCTTGGAGGCAGAGCCCTCTCCAGGGGTACAGTTATAGTCAACAGCTGTAGTTGTAAGCTTGAACCTATGGTCCGAACACATGGTCCCACGTGCCTGACTGATATAGGTTGCAAGTAAACAAAGCTTGATCAGGTGCATGTAGTTGAGCAAGATTGAAACCCACAAGAATGTTGTAAACATGTTGATCATGCCCTTACTTTGCCTCGTGGAATCTGCTATAAAATAAAGACACGGCTTGTGGGCATCAGCGCTGTCTCTCCATCCCACGGAGACCCAGCTTTCATTCTCTTGTCTGTCTTTCTAAGCCTTTCAGCCCCCCCCCCCCCCCGCCCCAGGTTCACCCTTGACCGTGTTGGCGGGGCACATTTGAGGGACATTGTGATGTGTTGTGTGCATTTGGCACTAACAAGACAGACCTGGTCCATGACTTTATGGAACTTGCATGCTACTGGGAAAGAAAAATACATAAATATGCAAACAAATGTTTCATTGGAATTATTGGAAATACTTTGATGGAACAATACAGTGTATCGGAGCATTCAGTAAGTGGACCTAATTTAGAATGAGAGTGGAGAATGTAACTTGAGAATTAAAGAGTGACTAGAATTTAGTCAGGCCAAAATGACAGCAATGGTGTGGGGAACTGGGGTGGGGTTCAGCGGAAAGCTGTGAGGACGGACAGTTCAGGCAGAAAGAACAACGATGCTGTGTGAGGCCCCCTGGGACACGAGGTTTGAGGTGGCCTAGAAACAGAAAAAGGAAAAAGGTTGGTGGAGACATGGAGGCAAGGTGTGGGAGGGGGAAGGGAGTGGGAAATGAGACTGTAGGAGATCAAATTAAACAATTTGGATTTTACCTTAGAGTGAAAGAAAGATCTTCCTTCTCTCCAGCTTCATGGAGATATAACTGGGTTATAACATTATGTAAGTTTAAGTTGTTGATCTGATACCTTTATATATTGCAAGAGGATTATCCCCACAGCATGAGCTAACACCTCCACCCCTTCACATAATTCCCATGTTGTTCTTGTGGTGAGAACATTTGCGATCCGTTCTTTTAACATCCTTTCAGTACATAATGCAGTGTTATTAGCTCTAATCACCATGCTGTCTGTTTAATCCACAAGAATGTGTTAATCTGCCCTAACCGGTTTGGCTCAGTGGATAGAGAGCCAGCCTGGCGACTGAAGGGTCCTGGGTTCGATTCCAGTCAAGGGCATGTACCTTGGTTGCAGGCACATCCCCATTAGGGGGCATGCAGGAGGCAGCTGATGGATGATGCTTCTCTCTCATCAATGTTTCTATCTATCCCTCTCCCTTCCTCTCTGTAAAAAAAATCAATAAAATATATATATTTTAAAAAAGAATGTGTTAATCTTCCAACTGAAAGTTGTGCCTTAGACCAATATGTCGCCATTTCCCCAACCAGCCCCTGGGAACAGCACTCTAAGAAAGATCTTGAATGCTCTTCAGCGAAATGTAACCGACACTTGTATGTGGAGCATGAATTGCAGAAGGTGGGGGGAAGAAGGAAACTGGTTCAGAGACCATTTCTGCTAACCCAGATGTACTCCAAGGGAGGATTGTAAAGGGACTGGGGATCCGGAGAAGTGGATGGATCCCCTCACAGTAAACTCAGCAGGAGGGGAGGGCAGAATGTGAGGGTAGGGTGGGTACCCGAGGCATCATGAGATTTCCTCCACAGTCAGTCCTGATGGTGTTTTATTTGCGGTGATGGAGGACTTTGGTGGGAGGAGAACTCTGAAGAACGAAGTTGGATTTGGGGGAGGTGGGTGTGCAAATCAAGGGTTAAATTTAAAGAAAATGACATAAACTTGTCAGTGTGTAAATCAGAAAAGCACTGTGGTTGTGCATATGGTATTTCATGCAACAGGAGGCTATTGGATCACCGTGAGCAGAGGCACTCAATTCTGGATTTTCATTAAAATCAACTGGAAAGAGATTTGTGTATGTTTAATGTGGATGTCTGGGACCCTGCTCTGAAGCAATTGAATCAAAATGTGTGGAAGTGAGGCCAAGAAATCAGTATTTTAAAACTCTTTCTCAGTGATTCCAATGAGCAGCCAAGAATAAGAATTACTGCCTAACCTTTTGCAACAGCATGGATGGACCTACCAGGTAATTATCCTAGTGAAACAAGTCAAACAGAGAAAGATAAATACCGTATAATTTTGATAGGTGGAAGGACACACAGCAAGAACGGAACCACAGTTGTTTAATGATTATTCACCTTACTAACTAAAGATAAGAGGTTTTCTTCCAGACCCTGGGAAACTGGAGGATGTGTTGCGAGAAAAAAACAGGGCTGTAAGCCCAGGTGAGTGGCTCAGGGGTTGAGCATCCATCTATGAACCAGGAGGTTGCGGTTCGATTCCAAGTCGAGGCATATGCCTGGGTTGCAGGCTCCATCCCCAGTGTGGGGTATGCAGAAGGCAGCCAATCAATGATTCTCTCTCATCATTGATTTTCTGTCTCCCTCTCCCTTCCTCTGTGAAATCAATAAAAATATACATTTAGGAAAAGAAAGGAAATCAGGGATGTAAAAGATAAGAGATGCCTTGGGACTGCTGGGTCCATTGCTCAGAAAAGAAAATTTATTTTGAGAACCAAGGACAAGACATACTATGGTTTGGTTGCTGTGCCTGGACCCTGACCCCTTCTGGGAATTTGCCTCAGGAGTGCTGACCATTCTCAGGTCCAGGAACTGGAGGAGCTGGGTTTCGACACCATTGAAAATTAACTGCCTTATTATCGGGCCTCAAGATCCTTGAGGTCACACGGACGATGGCCCCTGAGCCATGATCCTGCTTGCCCTTCCCCCTTGCATGTAGCCTTCCTTCCTTATTTATATGTAACCAGCGGGCCAGTAGGGGAGGTTAGGAGAGATTTATAGGATGACCTGCTGCTCTCTCCATACTGCCAGCAGTATTGGAATAGACATTCACATACGATCCAACCTTGTCTCTGCTTAATTTGGCTCAAGAAGTGCCAGGCAACCTGGATCCATTTTGTGTTAGGTTTAAATTTCACTTCTATGCAGAATCTAAAGGATTAGACAACAAAAACAGACTCATGGTTACAGAGGGGTTGGGGGCTGGGAGGCTGGGTGAAAATGGTGAAGGGATTGAGAAGTACAAGTTGGCTGTTGCAGAATAGTTCTGGGGGTGTCAAGAACAGCATAGGCATAGAGTCAATAATATTGTAATAACTGTGTATGGGGCCAGGTGGGTACTGGAAACAACA
The DNA here is from genome assembly GCA_027563665.1 of Antrozous pallidus. Classification (NCBI taxonomy): domain Eukaryota; kingdom Metazoa; phylum Chordata; class Mammalia; order Chiroptera; family Vespertilionidae; genus Antrozous; species Antrozous pallidus. The sequence continues at coordinate 68,973,225 of CM050521.1, forward strand.
GGGAGACCACTCTGCAAAGTACACGATTTTCTAACCACTATGCTGTACATCTGAAACTAATACAGAATCATATTGAATGTGAACTGTAACTGGAAAACAAAGAATTAAAAAAAGAATTACTGCCCGCCAGGTGTGTGGCTCAGTGGCTGAGCATGGACCCATGAACCAGGAGGCAGGGATACATGATTCTTTTCATTGATGTTTCTCTCTCTCTCTCCCTCTCCCTGCCTCTTTCTAAAATCAATAAAAATATATTTTAAATGTTATAAAAGTATCACTGGTTATGATGAGAAATAAGCTAAAATTAAATTGATGCTTTTTACCCAATCTTCAAATTTTCTCTTGTTCTTATGAATCTTAACATTACTCAACTGACAGATCATTCGTTTTTGACTGTATTATCCCTATACCTGCTCTCCACTATTGCCCTAGATCAGTGGTTGGCAAACTGAGACTCACGAGCCACATGCGGCTCTTTGGACCTTTGAGTGTGGCTCTTACACAAAGTACCACGTGCAGTGTGATTGAAACTTCGTGACCCATGCACAGAAGTTGGTTTTCAGCTCTCAAATGTAAATCGTTGGACTGATGATATTTGGCTCTGTTGACTAATGAGTTTGCCCACCACTGCCCTAGATTAAATAACCTTGGGTCAATCAAAAGAGGAGACAACTTCAAAGGAACATTTTAAAGGTTAAGGGATCCTCTGAGTGATTTAACATGCATGGGTCTCCTTAAAGAATGAATGCCTTGTGGATGGCATTTCCAAACAAAAAGAGTCATGTGGGAAACGACAAAGTCATTGCAAAATGGTACCTTTTAAAATGCAAACATCAGATGCTGGGGCATCTTTGACTTACTCTACAAAAGGGCCGACAGCCTCAGATCTTGGCAGGACTTCACCCCAGGCCCCCTGGCCCTTCCGCCCCTGTCACTGCAGCCGAAAGAATCATCTCCCACCTGGCAGGCAGTTGTGGCCTGAAAACTTAAGTTTAAATAGCAAGTGGTGGGAAGCCTTTACTCACTGAATTAGCATTTCAAATATCAGCGATAGTAAATAGACCACTGACATCGCCCAGCTTTCCTGAGCTGTCACCAGGCTGAGGTTCAAAGACTCCTGGCCTCTCTCTTTCCTGTCTTTCTCTTTCCATCTGTTCTGTGGTTTGGTGTGCTCACTGCAGCTCTCTCTCTTTTTCCTCCCTTCTATCTCTGTCTCTATCTCTCTCCCCCAGTTTTAGGAATATGCCGTTTCTTCCTTTTCCCTTGGGGGATATTCTGTGTGTGTGTGTGTGTGTGTGTGTGTGTGTGTGTGTGTGTTTATTTTTTGTGCTTGTCCAGCTGTCCTTCCTCCTGTTCCTCCCATTATACAAATATTTACTGAGCTTTACTTTGTATCAGGCTATGTGTTAAAATCTAGATATTTAACCAAAAACAAAACAACTGTGATTTTGCCCCTCTCATATGTATATATTTTCTCTTTCCTTTGGTCTGTTTACTTTTTCTTTCTACTTCGTTGAACTCCATTAATTGGCCATGAGGTGGAATGCTCAGCCAACTTTGAACTTCTTCCTAGTGTAATTTTTGTTTGTTAATGACAAATTTCAGTTAATGTTAAATTAACTCTGCGTAAAGTATGGGCGGTTGGCAGGTGTCGCTTTTAAAGCAATATGTGTATTCTTTCCATGTTGCTGCATACGACTGAGACTGCTGTGAGGAGCAAGATTTGATGAATTTGAAAGAAGGAATGATAAGAAGGATATACTCTATAATCAACAGCAAGAGCTTCGTGTATAGCCAAACCCAGTGGCTCAGACCCCATTTCTCTCTCTTTTTAAATATATTTTATTGATCTCTCTACAGAGAGGAAGGGAGAGGGATAGAAAGTCAGAAATATCCATGAGAAACATAGATCAGCTGCCTCCTGCACACACTCCCCCCCCCCCCCCCCCCACTGGTAATCCATCCGCAGCCAAGGTACATGCCCTTGACTGGAACCGAACCTGGGACCCCTCAGTCCGAAGGCTAATGCTCCATCCACTGAGCCAAACCAGCTTCGGCCCCATTTCCCTTGCATTCTATTGCCTGTGCCTTCACTGTGTTCCCCTTATCCTCAGGCTGCTTTCCCTTACACCCTATGTGCCCTGTTTTGCATCTACCTACTGCAAGGGGAAACGTTTGCCCCAATACTTCAGGCAAGACTCCGGAGGCTCCCCTTCATCAGACCTCTTAGTTTACAAGTTAAGCTTTTAAGTACAAATCTCATGGGTAAATTCAAGTACCCTACCATGAAAGCGTATCCTTAAACGCAGAGCTTTGTAAGAGCATAAACGAGCTATCCTGAAAGTATAACTTCGTTGCCACTAAGTGGAGGATGTATCATGTTTACATTCACATTCTGCTTTAATGTTTCCAGATGTTTTTCCCATGCCCGACTTAAGGAGGTATTGAAAGAGGGATTATCATTGCATGTAATAAATGCATAAAAGGAGGATCGGGTGTACCTAAAGCCTAGCCCGTGGCTTAAGACAAAATTTACTGACTCCCAAATCAGTGGTATTTGCATCATGCAACATGTCAAAACCACTTCTGTGAATACTCATATTAATCGTATTTCCAGCGACTTTCTGAAAAGATGAGACAATAATCAGCCTTACTTTTAATAGCATAAATTAACTTATAGCATTTTGCCTTAAGATAATTGGTTAGAACAGTATATTTATGATTTCTAAGAAACACAAAGATGGTTTTAAAACTCCCTTATTTGTGCTACGGAGTGAGTTTTTTTTTTTTTTTTTTTTTTTAAGCAACCTCCAAATCTAAAACGAGGTACCTCTAGACACAGCACGGGTATGTTTTATTGTAAAGAAGTCAATGATAAAAAGCATTTATTTCCCAAATTCAAGCCTAAGTTTATAACATAGTCTAGGACTTAGCTAGGCCGAGTAGCATGGTGACACATTGTTCTGGGAGTCACCTCGTCCATTCTCAGGCTCCAAGAATCATTAAAATGCACCGTAACTGTTCATTACAATGCAAGGATATAGTTTAAAATAAGCAAAGAGAATAGGTGCATGGGAAGAGTCCCAAGAGGGATCAAGTGCCAGTTTCCAGGGGTTCCCTCCTCGTTAGGTTGCACAGGGACTCTCTTAGTTCTACCAGCAATGATATGTGACAATGCATGCAAATCGTTGCAAACCATGGAAGCTCACCGTAGCCTTGATACCCAGGGTTTGTACTGGGGGTCAGTTGTGGAGTCATGGAACCCAGGGTGAGTGACCAAACCCCAGACTCCATTTCCCCACTGCTCCACCTCCAGCATGCGCCAGAGCAAAACAAGCCTTCACTAGACCCCCAGCATGGCCCAAGGCCGCAACATACTCAAATACTTACCCGGTAAAACATTCCAGTGGCTCAGGTCATGTCCCAGGAACCGAACAAGAACAGCCCTGAAGACTGGCCTTCCTTTGGAATGCGCAGGGTTCGAGAAACTCAGACCTGCTGAGGGAGCCTCTCGGTGCCTAGCATACAACGGGACCTGGAATTAAGAGAAAGCAACGCTGCTGTAGGACCAGTAACAAATCCCTTGCACCAGTAGCAAATTCCTTACACCTCAACTTCATGATCTTTAAAATGGAGTTTAATAACTTAAAGAAGCATGATGATCTTATTGGCAAGTAATAAAAACAAGGGAAGGAGTTCATGTTGGGGTTAGAAGTCTTGTAATCAACTTTTGGTAAGCTTCAATGTTTTGTGCACTTATTCATTCATTTAATAAACATTCATTGGATACCTAGAATTTGCTGGGTACCAGGAAGGAAAATTTTTTTTAACTTTATACTAACATAGTTCTTCCTCTCACAGAGAAGAGAGAGATACGTGAATAGACATGGGCAAAGGTGTGATAAAGATGATGATGAGGGGGTTTCTAGAAGGCAGTAGATGAAAGTAGCTGGATGGGTAATGTTACAGGTGGAAGTGGAGTTCTTGGGGTGCCTCGGGAAAGTAAATTCCTGAGGCCCCCACAGGAAGATGGGGTTTTGTGGAAAACTTTATTGATGATGTAAAATTAAGGGGATTTCCCCCCAAGGTCCCTCCTCTGTCTATCTCACCAGGGGAAGTCCAATCCTCTCTTCATCAGGGCCAAAAAAAGGCCACTGCTCAGATCAAATGGAAGATTATACAAGCTTTCATATTGAAGAAAGAACACATTTTCAGAAAGAAAATATCTGCATTCAGAATGGCTTTGGACTTTTTAACAGCACGGCAAGATAAAAATTTAATGAAGTCATTCCGACTTCGAGGGAAAGATCAGTTTCAACTTAGAATTCAGTACAGTGGGAGACCTGTAAGAATATTTTCTGATCAGTGTATAAAGCCAAAATATTTACCATGCCCCTCACTTCAGGAAAATGTGAAACAGTGTATTCTAGTACATTTGAACTTTGTGTAAGCAGGATATGCTTTAGCTCTGACACACTTTTCTTTCCAAAACTGTCTTTTTGCCCTAAATTGTGCCTGGTAGACTTGGCCAAAAACAATTATGAAGACACAATTGGCACTTTATGGGCAGTGCCAGCCAATATACAAAGCCCTCTGAAATGAAATGAGGAGGGCCACCTTATCAGCCACGTGTCTTCATAAGGTTACTGTTCTAAAGAAAAATATGTGCAAAAATAAGTTGGAAAATTCGTGGATGGTTTCACTATTTTTTCTATAATAACATTGTTTAATCATACAAAACCACCCTGACTGGTTTGGCTCAGTGGATGGAGCATCGGCCTGAGGACTCAGGGGTCCCGGGTTCGATTCCGGTTCAGGCCACGTGCCTTGGTTGCAGGCACATCCCCAGTGGGAGGTGTGCAGGAGGCAGCTGATTGATGTTTCTCTCTCATTGATGTTTCAAACTCTCTGTCCCTCTCTCTTCCTCTCTATAAAGAATGAATAAAGCCGAAGCCTGTTTGGCTCAGTGGATAGAGCGTTGGCCTGTGGACTGAGAGGTCCCAGGTTAGATTCCGGTCAAGGGCTGGTGCTGTGGCTAAGGGCACATCCCCAGCAGGGGGTGTGCAAGAGGCAGCTGGTCGATGTTTCTCTCTCATCTATGTTTCTGACTTTCTATCCCTCTCCCTTAATCTCTGTGAAAAATCAATAAAATATATTATATAAAAAAAGAATGAATAAAATATATTTAAATAATAATAATAATATAAAACAGATTAGGGTGTAAGTATCTCCCTCCACCCAACTCTATAGTTTAATCAGAAAGTGACCATGCAGGAACATTCAACACCCAAGAGTCCCCCTCTCATCCTTTCCACCCCTCCCCCCCAGATGCATGACTACCTGACCTTTATGTTGTCAATCCCTCACCTTCATTTATAGTTTTACTCTTCAGCATTCATCCTAAATACTGTCATTAAAATTTATGTTTTTGAGTTTATACAAATGGAATCATGCAAAATACATTCTTGGATTTCTGGTTTCTTTTCCTCGGTTCTATGTTTGTGAGACACAGTCTTATGGAGGTAGCTGCGTTTTGTTCATTTTTGGTCTTGGGTAGGTTCCCATGGTATGAAATGCACCATGATTTAGTTACCCATTTCAGTGCTGATGGGTATCTGGGGTGTTTCTAGCTTGGGGGATTTCCGGTGCACTAGGAGCTGCATTAGGTTACATCAGTCTCACTTTTAGAACTCAAGCTCTTTTATAAAATTAAAGAACACTTAGTCATCCAGATAAATGTCAGGTTTTCTTCCACTTCCTCAAACATAATGAAGGTTTATTTAAATAAACTTAATTGCTCCTCTTCCTGTTTATTCTGATATATTTGGATGAATTAGGACAGTATTATTAGCTTTCAGACACAAAAAAATAATGTACTTACTGAAGTTATTGGATTAAATAACTATAACTCACATTGGTCTGCAATACTCAAAAAGAAGAGATTCAGGACTCGGAATCAAAATAGGGTAGGTTTCCAGAAAATGTTTTTAGGTATAATGTAACATTAAAACTATGGTCAATTCTCTTTAAATTGTCATCTCATTCATATATAATGAAAGGAAAAAACCGGAAGAGAGGATTGGAGGGGGGGGGGGGAGACAAAGAGTAAGTGGATAATCACATCATTAAAGCTATCACCCGCCTCATTAAAGTCAGCTGATCAGTGGTCAGGTTGGATTTATCTGGCCATGAAGCTGGATTTGCCCGTTAGGCCATGGAATCTATAATAATAAAAGTGTAATATGCTAATTAGACCAGATACCCTTCAGGACGACCTTCTGGATGAAGCTAGGCTGTGAGGGAAGCCTGGATCCCGGGTGCCAGAGGAAGCCAGTGTTGGCAGCAGGGGGTGGGGGTGAGGGTGGAGGAGGGCAGTGGGGTGGAAGGGAGAAGGAAGGCCTACTCATGCATCAGGCTTCTAGTTGTATAAAATGCTATAAGAGCTAACTAAGCCACTAAAAATAGACAACAATTCAGAATTGAGATTTTAGTCTCATATTATACAACAAGGTCCATGTACATGCATATGTTTTAGTCCCATTGGCATCATATGGAGGAGGGCAAAAAACCTTGGTAAAAGCAAGAGAAATAAACTTCCAGTTTCATTTGTGATGGAAAGAAAACATTTTCTGAAACTGAATGATGATTTGAAGTCCTCTGGCATGACAAAAGGGAGACTGACTATTATTGTAGGAGGGAAGACTATATTACATTTAATTGCTAACGTTTGGCAAAACATCAAAAAGAATAATAGAGAAAACAGACATGGCAGGAGAGAGGTGGCTATTGATCAGCTTCTTTGTTTTATTCTTGGCTAAGAAACTCCCTTCTCAAGATTCACTGAATCCAAAAGATTGCAAATCATGAGGAATAATGGACAAGAAAAATCTGTAATAAAAAAATTTATCATTAGAAATAATTTAACTGGATCAATTTTAGTTAAAAGTACTGACAAACACTTTTTAAATTGGCATTTACTTTACTTAATAATATGGCAATGTCCATACATATATGCATATGTTTTAGTCCCCTTGGCACCATATGGAGGAGGACAAGTACATTATTTTTTGTATTTGGAAGCCAGTGAATGAACGTGGATGGGTTACTAAAGCAGGCTCATTACAGGGAGGTGTGTTGGATGTCTCTGATAGCAGACTTTGGCTCAGACTCCCTGCTGGTCTTGCCATATTTTCTTAAAACTGCACTGCAGTCTAAGAGCGTTTACCATCCCTCACTCACTCCCTATGCTCCTCCCTTTCTCCTTTCTTCCTTCCCAGAGGTCAGACCTGAATTGTGTTCTTTTAGCTCTCTTAGCCTCCCTACAGCTCCATTCCTATTTTCCAGACTTGCTGTCTACTTCTCAGAGCATCTGGACTAATGCACAAAAATTCTATTTGTCTTGGCTCAAAAAGTATATAAAACAAAGGAGAAGAAGGAGAAATTAGAGTAACAATCTCCTAAATTGTGCTATGTAAATTAAATGTAAAAAAAAAAAACCAAACATGTAAAACTGATTAGATTTAGTTTGTGTTGGTCTTAAAACCATCTTAAAACTATTTTTTAAAATTATAGTTTATTGATTTTTTTTTACAGAGAGGAAGGGAGAGGGATAGAAAGTCTGAAACATTGATGAGAGAGAAACATTGATCAGCTGCCTCTTGCATGCCCCCTACTGGGGATGTGCCTGAAGCCAAGATACATGCCTTTGACCGAAATTGAAACCAGGGCCCTTCAGTCAGTCCGCAGGCCGACTTTCTATCCACTGAGCCAAACCGGTTTTGGCCATCTTAAAACTATTTAAAAACCAGTTTGCTTAATGACCCACTTAAAAAAAAATCAATTATCCATTCTATTGATTTTTATGGGCAAATTTCTAATAAACATAAAATGTCCTCTTCCACTTAGTAAGAGATACACAGTCTCTTAGCTTAGTCTCCATGGAACTCTCTGAGCCAGGGAAGATTTCTACGCTTTACAACCTAGTTGTTACCTTTTTGTTTGTTATGGGATATTCTTTGATCTCTAGTTATGTCCTTGGCTCTAGTCACATCCTATGAGATCTCTTCCTTCTGCTGTTTTATCCCAGCCTTGCAGGTTCTTCTTTTTATTACTCCCTTAGCCTGTGGCAGCCACTACCTTAGGTGAAGACACAATTAGATAAAGACACAGATTTCTTTGTAGGGAGTTTTCTCATCTTTCTTGTCCCGACTCCAGCTTTTAGTTACTGTCATATACTTGGAGAAGGCCTGTATGCCTTGATATAGTTGGGGAGGGAGCACTCTTGTCTGACCAGAGCCTTTGGCGTGTTATAACCCTTGTGCTAAGTGAACACCCATGGGTGAGAGCTGGCAAGTAATTGTAGACTCGAGTTATGGATGGGGCTCCTTGTGTAACAAAATGCTTGGTCTCTCTGACTCCATCTTGTTCAAGCTTGCTTTGTTCCCATGGCCTTCAGAGTAATAGCTTCTTTTTAGCATTCCATATAGACTTGCTTATCATTAGAGGACTTTTGCTTGAAGCTTGAGGAGATAAGGGAAATATGTATTGTTTATCAAAGATTTGCAAGGACCTCCTGGCCAGACTCACGTCAACTAGCGCAATCTTCCTTGGACCCTTGCTGGTCCCCACATGTCTGCGATGGTCAGTCACCTCTCCTCCCTTCCATATCCCCTTCCTTTGACAAAAAATAAGCCTGAAATCTTTATTTTCTTAAGGTAGATTTGGAGTTTCACTAGGGTGCCCATCTTCTCAGTTGCGGCCTTCTTGATCAATAAAACTTTCCTTACTCCAAACTCTGACATTTTGAGTTTTGTCCTTTTGAAGCATTGGACTGCAAACACTGGATTATAAACTGTCACCCTAGTCCACATTTGGGCATTAAAAGATCAATTAGTTTCAGAAAGGAAGGGAGAGGGAGAAAGGTAGAAACATCAATGATGGGAGAGAATCATTGATTGGCTGCCTCCTACATGCCCCCTACTGGCGATTGAGCTTGAAACCAGGACATGTGCCCTTGACCACCAAGACCTGCTGGCTCATAGGTTGACACTCAACCACTGAGCCACGCCAGCTGGGCTTGGGTCAAACATTTAACTAACTCGCCTCTCGTGCGTTTGCAGGACCGGACCAAATGATTTGAGGGCCTTACTAGTATATGCCCCCAGGGCCAGCCATTCCTCACCCCTACTTTAGTTAGATATCTCTGGGGCCTCAGTTTTGCAATAGGATTTTTTTTTTTAAGCTATGCTTTTGTAGTTTATTTAGCTCCTTGTTAACATGGACTAAGTGGTCTTTTGTAAAATTCTATATCCCAATCCTAAGGAGAAATCATTGGTTTCCTTTCCCAATTTGCAGTAGTTTCTCTGTTTTCTCTTTTAAAGGCCACAACTCCCATCAACTACAGCTCTTGCCTGGCTTCTGCAACTGCTCCCTTAATTTGCCCTCAGACTTAAGGGAAATCACAAGTACTTGCTTTTGCTAGGCAAGAGCTGCTTCACCATTCGTTGTTGGCTTCCTTTAACCTTGTCCACACTTTTGAAAAGAGTGGCTTTATTAAAAACTCTTTTCAGTTATGCTATTGAATGAACCTTCTTCTTCCTGCTGGATCCTTGATGGATAGGTGGCATTTCTCTAAGAAAAATAAAGAGATTAAACCCAGAGGGAGATGGTTGAAAGTATATTGAAGAAAACAGAGAGAGTTGCCATAGTTGGCTGAATATGTTGACGTGGTGGTAATGTTGGTGAAATGGGAAGAGAAAGACTAGATCCCCCTGCTAATGCTTCTTTAGTATGCCTCTGGCTTTTAAAATGAAAGTCAAAGCATTAAAGTATTGTTGGAGATAGAGAGTAATTTTCCAGATTGATTTTTTGAATCCTTCTTGGTATATACAGAAGGTTAACATGGAATACAAAAGCTAAAGAATCAATGGAGCCTTCTTTTTTTTAAAAAAAATATTTTTATTGATTTTTTTGAAGTATACCTTATAATTAATAGTAGTACATGTTTTCCTTTCCCCCTCCCCTTTATCCTCCCCCCCAGCCTCCCCTACCCTCCAGCACATATCCCCACCTTCCTCCCTCCCTGCCCCAGTGTCTTTCATTCATTGGTCATGTTCATATGCATGCATACAAGTCCTTCAGTTGATCTCCCCCAGCATCCACCTCCCATCCACCCAAGCCTTCCCCCTGTAGCTTGACAGCCTGTTCAAGGCCACCCTGCCTCTATATCAATCACTCTCCCCTGTTTCTTTTCTTCAAAAATATCTTGCCTCTGCATACTAGAAATAAATGTATAAGAACAAAAAATGTTTCAGTCTCAGTTTCAATGTCCAACTGTTCTGAGTCCCAGTTTCAGTGTCAAATAATTCTTTATGTGTACATGTCAGCAATGGTATCCAGATGGTGGACACATTGTGGCAATGCAAGATCCATCCTCTCTGGTTTGGTCCTGGGCTGCCTGCAGACATGCACAGCTGCCGACTGCTAGCATGGCAAGGTGTTGTCAGTGTAATGGGGCCTTCTTAATGTGGGGTTTGGAGAGGTAAGGAAAGGGTAGACAGGGGAGCAACAATTCCAAGGAGACAAATTATTTTAATCAGCTGATATATTTTATTTCACATATCCTGAGCAGTTACTATCATATAGTTTACTCAACATGAATTCTTAGATCCCATGTATGTATCTGAAAATGTCTTTATAAGAACAATTCTTGGTAGAAGGTACTATGAAAATAACCAAATCTTTTTTTTTTTCTTTTGGTTTATTATCATAGTGCCTGGAACACTGTAGTTATTAAAAACTCTTAGATTTACTAATATAGATGTTACTTATTGAGCACTTACCCTGTGCCAGACACTGCAAAAGGCTTGACATAGTGTTAATATCCCAATTTATAGGTCAGGAATCTGAGGATACTAAATGCATTTCTACCGTAGACAACAAAACGATAGTTAATTGACTGAGGTGAACAATGTCATTAACATTTTTTTCAGTTATTTGTGAAAAAAATCTTATTAAAATAATTGGTAAACAACAACAATCTCTCCTGATCTTCTTTTGCATGCACGCATTCACAAGTTTATTAATATTCTGCAAATCTCTAGGAAGAATCTGATCCGATAAGATTTACAAGTACCTTTCCTAGTTTCTGAGAGGAGCGGAGGTGCCATCCTCTCCTCTTATTCTTTCAGTCATCACCTTCCTTTCTTTTGCTGCACTTCAATCTCTCTTTCAAACGCTTGACACTCATTCGTTCATTGATTCAGTTCTGCATGCCTTCCTTCCTACAAAAAATACTGAAGCTACTGGATTAAATAACTAGAAGGTTTGGTGCTTATTTTTAAAATCTCATTCAACAGGGTGCCACGTCACCCGCCGGGGCCTAGAACCGCGAGCAGCCGTGGGGCTTCTCGGGCCGGCACGGATCCCAGCCAGCCCCGCCCTCCCCTCTCACCTGCTCCCCAGGAAACCACAGCCAGGTCGCGTCACCAGCTCCAGCTGCGGCTTCCTCCCCTGCGCCCGGGGCCGCCCCGCCCCTCCCGGATCCCGACTGGCTGAGCGCCCTTAGTTTGCATATTCCTACCTTTGTTCCCGCTGGCGGCCAATCAGCGAGCGGGGCGAGGCGAGGGGGGGTGGTGCTGGGCGGGGCTCGGGCTCCAGCTGCCGCGGCCGCAGGTTCCCGAGCGGGTCGCAGCCGGCCTGGGCGCGCCGCGCACAGCTCCCCGGCGCCGGGTCCCCCCACTGCTGTCCGTCCGCTCGGCTCTCCCGGCCCCGCCAGGCTCCGGAGGCAAAGACAAAGAGGGCGATCGCCAGCGGGGAGCCACGTTTACCTGCGGTAGCCGGGAACCACAGGCTCCAAGATGGTTTGCGGAGGCTTCGCGTGTTCCAAGAACTGCCTCTGCGCCCTCAATCTGCTTTACACCGTGAGTATCCATCTCCAGCCCCTTCCCGCCGGCCTGGGCGCTTTGCACCTGCTCGGCCCGGTGCTCCTCGGCCTCCCGGCCTGGCCCCCGGCTCTCTTACTGCACCCCACGCCCCTCTTCCCGTCTTCCCACGCTCTGCGCGCACCGGGCCTCGCCTGCACCCCCCGAAGGCGATCGGGAGCCGACGCCTGTCGCAGTCTCTGCTTTTCCCTCATTGTGCAGCCGCGGTCTTTGTGGCTCGCCGGCCCGGTCCCTGCCATATCGCTCCATTCCGCCCCCGTCACCCACCTCCTTGCCTTTCAGTGCTTTGACCAGAGCTTCCCTCGCGCTGACCCCCTGCTGATACCCCCTCCCGCTTTCCAAAGCCATCCGGGGCGGGTGAGGGAGCGGGACAGTGGGCTCGGGTTTGAGGACCTTTCTTTTTTTTTTTTTTGCAAAAGAGCGTGATCTGCAACTGACAAGGTGGCCCTGTGCACCCTGTGCATCCAGGTTAGCTCTGCGCGCCCCTGTGGTTTCCATCGAGGCCACAGTTCACAGGATATCCGCAGCTTCCGAAGTTTGTTTTGTGTTTACATAAAGGGATGTCTTTTTTTTTTTTTTCCCCCGTTTTGCTCCTACTGGATGCTTTTTCCATATGTCTCCCCTCTGATCAATATCCGATCTCCATTTTAAACCAACTCTTTCAGTGCAGACGTGAGCCTCCACCCCAGTCGTTTCTCTCTCCCTGCCAACCAGCTCGGGGCCTTTTAGTTTGCACGCTGCAGCCTCTCTTTGTGGTTTTTGAGCTCCTTTTCTGGGTGAACCGGAGGATGGGAAAGAAGGTTTCCGGTTTATCAACTGCGTACCACGTCCCAGGCTTGACCCAGGAGATTTTTGTTCGCCTTATTGACATCCAGGCCAGGCGAGAGGTATTGTTTAAATCCATAAGGTAACAGACCAGAAGGGTCTTAATCCATTTCATAGCTGGATGCCTGCGAGCCAGGAGTTAGAACCCGGGCCTTGGGATCTGGATCTTCCCACGGGCTTCTCTACCAGAGGGGAGATACTTCCTCTGCTGTCATCATCCCTCCACCACACAGGCTTGCTTCCTCCTGTAAATACACCTGGCCTTTCACAGCCCCCACCCTGAAAACAAACCCAGCTCCCCTGCAAGAGCAGCGAGCTAGGCCATCTGTGCACGCTTAGGTTACGTCTTCCAGAGGCTGCCTTGTCACCAATAGGAGGGGAGCAGGAGGCTGGGTCAGTTTACCGTTACTGGCCCTTTGTATGTGAACAGGACTGCCAAGCTTTGAAGGCAGGGCAGAAGCTGGAATAAAATATGCTTTTTCTGGTTAGTTAGGAACCTAACCAACATGGTCACTCATGGTCGACTCGGGGAAAACAATTCTACAACACCTCACGGGGTACAGCTCCTTGTAATTGGAGCTCCCTGGCAAGTTTCAGATTAAAATCCACCTTTGTCTTACCTGAAGCATGCTTATCACGTTGATGATTTATTAAGTAAATGCTGACCAGTTCTCCGGGTATTTCCTTTATTTCGCATGAATGGTCTGCTTCAAACTTCAGATTCATCGTTTTGTGCCCTGACCTCTGCCAGCGCCCCCCCCCCCCCCATATTTAGTCACCTGTTCACCAGACACTTAACCTTATAGTGTCTGTTTATAACAAGAAGGTCTACTTTGTATATCACTCGCCTGAGATGTCTGTGTATGATGTGTAATATGTACACTTTTAAACCTAATCCTATTGTTTTCAAATTATATCATTTACTGTGTATCAGGAAAGCAAGGAGAAAGGTGATTCTAAAGGAACATATTAAGACTTTTATACCTACTCTAAATTATTGACCATTAAAATGTATTCTATTTATTTTAATAGCCATGCAATAAAACTTAATTAATTGGGAATTCACAGGACTATAAAAATGGTTAGCCCTTTTAAATCCTAGGCTTTGTAAAGGATCTTTCTTTAAATGAATTAGTGTCTATTTCTTATACACCACGAACAAGCTAAAATAACTTCAGCAGTTTAAGTTGGAGATGAGCGAAAAGTAAAAATTGGAACCGGTCTTAAGTAGATGTTGAAAGTGTACAAGGGTTCTTATTTATATTCTGGATTTTCCCTGGTATCTCCCTCAACATTTTATGAAGACTTGAGAGACATGCTTTTTTTTTTTTTTTTTTTTAGGCAAGAATAGGAGGACCCTTAGGAAGGTTCTGATCCCACTTGAGTCACCATCTCTAAGATATGCTCAAAAAATGCATGATCGGGCCTGAAGTCATTTCCAAAAGTGCTTAATAGAATCAGAATTGCATAAGGAGTGGCAAGGGTAAAGGGCACGGTGTGCTGTGTCATCTCTCTTGTGTTGCACATTTTCTTGAGGAACTTAGGACTCTACCAGCCAAACTTTATCTTTGTGCTCAGATGGCCTGCTAATGAGCCTGAGATTAGAGCAGAAATTCTGATCAGTTCAAAAAAGCATGTCCCTAAAATAGGTTGGAAGGAACGTTCCCCAAACGTGTCATGGACATTGGATCACTACACAAAGGTGCATATTGTCCTTGTTATGGTTTGGTTGTTTTAATTAATAGGATCCTTAGTACTGAATGACTGTAAATGTGGTAATATAAACAGCTCATAAGTGTGGGAAGAAAGGAAGAAGCTAGTCTCATTGTGCTCCTTCATGAGAAAGAAAAGGACTTGCTTCAAAATGTTCACATTTAGAGAAACTGAGCCCCGGCCGGTTTGGCTCAGTGGATCGAGTGTCCACTTATGGACTGGAGGGTCCTGGGTTCGATTCCAGTCAAGGGCCCATGCATAGGTTATGGGCTCCATCCTCAGTAGGGGGCATGTAGGATTCTCTCTCATCATTGATGTTTCTCTCTCTCTCTCTCTTTTCCTCCTCCCTTCCTCTCTGAAATCAATAAAAATAGTTTTTAAAAAGTAGTTTTTTTAAAAAATAAAGAAACGAAAGTTTCTTTTTGAGTACCTACTATGTGCTAAGCACTGTTCTCAGTCTTGGAACACAACAGTGACCCAAACTGGGCTTTAAAAGCAATATGCTCTTATTAAGTCCCTTTTTTATTTGCTGTATTTCCTACATATGATTTCAGCAGTTGTATTCAGTCAATAAACATTTGCCTACTGGGTGCTGGAAACTGGGAAATAATAAACACACACATAGGCAAATACATATCCATTCTGTGAAGACAGGTCTAGTTGAAATTCATGGAGTGGGAAAATTAGATGCTGTGGATGGGAAGAACTGCCTTCAGGTGAGGTAACATTCAGGCAAGATCTTGAGGGTTAGAGAAATTAGGGGAGTGAATGTATGATTGAATTGGAGAAATGTAGAAATTGCATGGGTCTTTTTTACAGAGCTTTGAAATACAAGTTAAAATTACTTTGGGAAAATGGTTTATTTTACCTTTAATCGTTTAAAAAATAATTTTGATTGGAGGTATTTTGGCAATTGGTGAAAAATAAAAAGTTATACTAGTGACTCGGGAATTTTAGGAAATATGAAATAAGTGATGTATTTCAATATGTATAACATTTTGAAGATTTATAATATATCTTTTTGTGCTTCTTAAGCAGAGTAAAGACTTTTACAAATTGCACTATTGAGATTATATGTAGTTGAGATTATATGTAGATTATACATATAGTTTTAATTAAGAATGTAAGGAACAGAAAATAAGTTAAAGTATGGTCTTAACATGAAAAAGGCAACTTCAGAAGTTTCAGTATTGTGTCTTTTTCCATAATCATTCTTACTTCTAAAAATTTTTCAAGTTTATTTCTATTAACTTTTTTGTTGCGATTTTTTTCCCTATGACTTCGAGAGCTTTAATAAAAAGTCCCCCCCCCCCCCAAATAAAATAACATTTCCATGCAGCACCAAAAATTATACTGATTTCTTCCAAGATTCACATTGCAAAATGGGTAAACATACCATCTTTATCAGATAAAAACATATCTATCTGTCCAAACTGGTTTGGCTCAGTGGATAGAGCATCGGCTTGCAGACTGAAAGGTCCCTGGTTCAATTCCCGTCAAGGACGTGTACCTTGGTTGCAGGCACATTCCCAGTAGGGGGTGTGCAGGAGGCAGCTGATCAATGTTTCTCTCTCATCAATGTTTCTGACTTTTCTATCCCTCTCCCTTCCTCTCTGTAAAAATATCAATAAAAATATATATTTTAAAAAAGGGTTTATTAAAAAAAATCTATCTATGTAATTTATTGGGAGAAAAGCACTGGATTCAGGAAGAAAACTCAAGTTTGAACACTAACTCTACAACTTGCTTGGAATGTAACCTTGGGCAAACAGTTTATATGAGCTTCAGGTTTTTTTTTTTTTAACTGGTGATATGTTTTACTCTCCTCTTATGGGGTTATAGTGAGGATAAAATGAGAGATAGGGGTGTACTACAGAAAAGAAAAATTAAATTGTTATAAGTGGAAAAATTGAATTACATACCTTAAATTTCTGAATTATAAACTTGCATATATTATCATGAAGAAATTTTCAAACTCTAAGCAAGAGTTTAGAGCTCAAAATAGTAATAATCTTGTTGGATATTTTAGTGTGTGGTTAGATTTATACTATTTTTCTCTCTGCCCTTGTTCAAATTACTGGATGAATTAAAAATACTTAAGTGGTTGCTGAAAATTTACTTGCATTTTGAATTGAAAAATGATTCATTATTTACAGAACCCGGAATTTTCACATGGGCCCGTTGTGCTGATATTTATAGTCTGCCTTTGTGCCATTTATGTTTGTCAAGTTTCCCAGCTTTTGATTTGAAAACACAGTAACAAAAATGTGCCACTTATGTCATTTCTCACTTGAAATGAGATTATCGACTGTCACAAAATTTAACTACGTAATTGACAAGCATTTACAGAGAAACAGTTAATTTGGGGGAAAAATGTATTTCAGCCTATTTTTGGGAAAGTGAGATTTGAATATTTACATACAGTTTTAGGTGGTTTAAAAGTGGGGCGTCATCACTTCAAATACATTTGAGTTATTGGTAAGAGTGGGAAATGAGTCGAGACTAAGTCGAGTTTCTTTTGCTTCTTTTTTTTCTATCACATATTACCTGAATTCACCCTCCAGACCGTCTTACCATACTAAAATGGGTAACCCAATCCCACTTGTAATAATGGATGAAACTCTTGGAAAATGACCCCACATTCTTTAACATGCCGCGCAGTCTGCCCCATCTGCGGCTCCCATCTGCATCCTTTCATAGATTCCACCCACAGAGAAGTCCCCAAGTATTTTGCCCTTTCCTGACTTTCTGTCCCTGCTGATCTGCTGGCAGCCTGTAATGCCTTGCTCTGTCTTTGTGAAGTTACTCAAATAGAGCCTTTTCTTTCTTTAGTCAGATGAATTGTTTCCTGAAATTTTCACTTGAGAATCTTAATACTTGAATGCCACCCTAAACTAGTTCCAACAGGATTCAGGCAGAGGGGAAGAGTATGTGATTTATAAAAAGTAAGTTATCTGGCTACCTTTCCCTCTATGTATATTTTTCTAGCTATATACATTCCAGGGCAGGCAGAGAGCCCATATTGTAAGACTTTGTCTTATTTTGGCTTTGCCTTTGACCCTATCAATCAATGCTCCATATTGTAGATAGCTGTGCGCTTGCTTTTTCCCAACTAGACCACTAACGGATATATTTAAAAAAAATATATTTTATTGATTTTTTATAGAGAGGAAGGAAGAGGATAGAAAGTTAGAAACATCCATGAGAAAGAAACATCGATCAGCTGCCACCTGCACATCCCCTTCGGGGGATGTGCCCGCAACCAAGGTATCGAACCAGAATCGAACCTGGAACCTTTCAGTCCGCAGGCCAGTGCTCTAACCACTGAGCAAAACCAGTTTTGGCTGTTGACAGATATTATAGCTTCCTGTTTGTTGCATCTTTCAGTGAGCAGTAGTTTTTAAAAATATATTTTATTGATTTTTTACACAGAGGAAGGGAGAGGAAGAGAGAAACATCAATTAGCTGCCTCCCGCACACCCCCTACTGGGTATGTACCCTCAACCAAGGTACATGTCCTTGGCTGGAATCGAACCTGGGACCCTTGAGTCCACAGGCTGACACTCTATCCACTGAGCCAAACCGGTTAGGGCGAGCAGCATTTTTTAACAAGTATGTTTTTATTGATTTTAGGAAGAGAGAGGAAGGAAGAGGGAAAGAAAGACAGACATCAAGATGAGAGAGAAACATCGATTGGCTGTCTCTCGCACGCTCACCTACTGTGGATGTGCCAGCAACCTGGGCATGTGCCCTGACCAGGAATTGAACCAGTGACCTTTCGATGCATGGGCGGACACTCACCAGCTGAGGCACACTGGCCAGGGCACATGTGTGTTTTTTAAAACACAGAACTTATGCTCTGTAATTATTTCCTGAATTCAATTTGCAGAATTGGCTGCCCCCTTTCACCAGAGATCAAGCATACCTGATGGTGTATAAAGAATGAGAATTGGATCAAAATTAAATGTGGGAGACAGCCAAGTATTTTAAAACATGAAAGTTATCATTGGGTTGAAAATAATAAAATGTAGGAATTACTTTATCTACTTATAGAATCTGTTTTTTGAGCTACTCTTTTTTTTTCATTGTTGGCCAACCTTCTATATATTTGAGGTTTTCCTGAAACTTTTTCTAGCTTCCTGTAAAATTGTACTATAATTATAGCTGGCTAGGGTTTTTAATATTATTAGTCTATTGTATTATTAATCTAATATAAATGTATTATCAGGTGAATTCAAGTAATTTTATTTTATTCATTCTCATAATAAATAGTGATTGGGCATCAACAGCAGTGAATAAAACCAAAATCAAATATCCTGCCTTCATGAATCTTACATTTATGGGGGTAGATGGATGATAGCCAAATGAGTAAATAAATTATATCATAGTAGAAGGTAAAAACTTGCTATGAATTAATATGGAGTCAAAAGAATAAAGAGTGGTGGGTAGGGGAGGATAGGTATATAGTTTTATATATTGTGCTCAGGATTAGCTTGCTTGAATCAAAGACTTAAAGGAAATAGAAGGACAAGTGGGCAAGTGTTTAAGGTCGAGGGTCTGGCCTTTGGAAGAAGAAGTCTGGAGGAGTATTTGTGGTTTATGCCAGGGGCAGAAAGGAGTGTGACTGGTACCGAGTGAGCAGGGGGAGGAGTCAAGAAATGAGTCAGAAGTTCTAGGACCCAGAGTATGAAGCGTCTTCCAAGCACTTATAAGGACTTTGCGCTTTTACACCAAGTGAAACTGGTGCGTTTGGACCTGATTTTCATTTAACAGTGAATTGAAAATAGTTTATAGGTGGCAAAAATGGAAGTAGTGAGATCACAGGTAAGGCTATTACAGCAATTTAGGCAAGAGGTGACGGTGGTTTGGACCAGTAATAGCAATGGAAGTGAGAGACATAGTCAGATTTGGGGTATATTTTGAAGGCAGGGTGAACATAATTTCCTGATGGATTGGAATGGGGTATGAGAGAAAGAGTCAAGTCACAGATTACCCTTGATTTATGGCCTAACTAAGCAACTGGCAGGATAGATCTGCTATAATGGGAATGGGCAAGACTATGAGTGGAGCAGGTTTTGGGAGGAAAATTAGGGGTTCACTATTAGATGAGATGTCAGTCAGATACCCAAGTGGAGATCTTAAGTAGTAGTTAGACGAACAACAGTGGAGTTTGGGGGAGAGGAATAGCTGGAGGTTTAAATTCATGAAGGCTTTAGCCTCAAGAATGATATAAAGACTAGCTGAAATTAACAGGTTAGGATAGATGGATTGAACCAAGGATGCTCTTATAATGAAAGGTTTGGGAGACAAGGAAGAGCCAGCAAAGGACTCTGAGCAGGAATGGCCAGTGAGGAAGGAGGAAAACACAGTAAAGTTGGGTGTCCTAGAAGCCAAGTGCAGATAGAATTGAACATCTGTGTCAAATGCTGCTAAGTATTTAGATAAGGACTAAAACTTGATACTTGAATTGAACAATGAAGTAGTCATTAAAAAGGGAAATTATCCTTTTATTTTTCAGATTATATATATATATATATATATATATATCCCTCAACAATAAAGATCTGCTTTCCTAAGTGCCCAGCACAGGGCTTGCATATGATTGGCATTTAGTTAATTGAATGAAGGAATCACTGCAGGGCTCTTCTGCCCACAACTCCACTTCCTGTTGGCTACTGCTGCAGAGAAGTAAGAGATAGTGTTGGAAGTTTGTTGGCAGCTGTGGGTGCCATCTCAAACTAGTTATCCTTGGAAAATGACAAGTCAAGGACCCTATTGATTCCCTTTGTATAATTGCCTCTAGCAGTTATTACTTACTATATATTTTTGTGCCTATAAGCATAAAATAATCTGCTTGGCACAATGAAGAAAAATATGTGACAAAGGCCTCGTAGACTTCTGGTGTCATTTGAAGAAGGAAAATTAAATGAAGAACTGAGGTCTTGGCATCAACACTAAATGTCTGGATATTTAGCAATATCTAGATTTATTTTTAGAACTTTCAAATTTCCACCCAGACGTTCGGCATTGTAGAAACACGTGCTTCATCACTGCTGACTTTTTTCTTTGGTTTCCACATTAAGCAGAAGTTCAGAGGGCTAGGTCACTATTCAAGTATAATTCCTCATGGGGAATGTTGAACCTTAGAGAGGTAGATCGTCTGAGGCCAGAGAGAGAGAGAGAGAGAGAGAGAGAGAGAGAGAGAGAGAGAGAGAGAGAGGGGAAGAGAGAGAGGAAGAGAGAACGAACACCCTGGAATGTGCCCTGACCAGGAATCAAGATTATGACCTTCCAGTGCACAGGACGACCCCCTGGTCAGGGCTGGGGCCTTTGTTTTCTTTATACATGTGTGGAAGCTGTTACATTTTGGTGGTGTAATCCTTCTAAATGTTATTACTGTTTTATATTTCTTACCCTGCACTACCACCACCATGTCTCTCTTGCTTTTGTGCTGACAAAGCATTTCTGAATCATTTAACAACAGCATCAAGTCCAGGTTTTTCAAATGTTCCACATCCCCTTTTATCCTCCGAATCACTCACATGCCCTGGTAGAATTTGGATGCTCAGAAGAAGAAAAAAAAGTAGCTGTTGTAGAAAAAATTGCAGTCTTTTCTTTGCACTGTGGTTTTGAAATGAAAGAAGGAAAATCTTTTTATAGGTTTCATAGAGAAAGAATAATCCGGAACATCAGGAGGCTGGATTTCTTCTCTGCAAATGTTGTATAGGTTAGGGAATAAGCTTTTGCTGGTCCTTACCACGTTATGAGTGATGTTACAAGTTCCTTTCTCCAGCAGTATATTTTGAGTACCTTTTTCTGTGCCAAGCACTTAGCCAGGTGCTAGAGACGATCAGGTCTCCATGAGCCTTGATTGTATGGCACTTAAAGTGTAGAAGAATTCAAAGAATGGCTTGAGGTGGGGAAGTGACTCATGAATCACCTCAGAAGTAATCCAGACCCTTTGCATTCCTGAACTTGTCAAGCTGGGATTTGGACTTTATGCTAAAATTAGAAACAAAAGATACCCAGTGTGAATATGACCTGATCTTATTGGCTTTGAGGAAAAGACCACTAGAGAACACCCTATTAGGAACAGAGTTCAAATGTAAGTAATGGAAACCCAGTCGTTACTACTCAATCCTAAGCTTTCTGGTTTTCATGAAGCAGTGTGTCCAAAGCAGGTGCACAATTCAAGCATGTAGTCTAGTCCTAGTCTTCATCTGTCTTCCTGCTCCATCGTCCTTGGATGTGACTTTCTTCCTTGGCACCAAATTGCATCTGTAACTTAGCCATCATGATTTGTTCCACACCAGGAGGATGATGCTGTAAAATGCTCTCGCCTGGTAAAAGTTGAGTCATGGTCAGGGGGATGGTGGTGGAGGAACAGTTTAATTGCGATATGATTGACCTATGATAAACTACCCATCCTATCTAATAAAAGAGTGATATGCAAATTAACCATACCTCTGCTACACTTACAAGCCACATCCACAAGCAATGGCCACCAGCCAATCAGGAGCAAATATGCAAATAAACCCAACCAAGATGGCTGCTAGCCACAGAGAGCAGGAGGGAGGCTTATGTTTCCCTGGTGATGGAGGAAGCCACACTTTCTGCCTGCCCTTGCCAGCTCAGACCTCCACTTAATGCTACAAAGTTTCAATTATAGAAAATAAATAAAAATGATGGCAGCCATGGAACTGGAGAGAGCAGGAGGCTTGAGTTGCACCTAGAGATGGAGGGAGCCAAGCTTTCCACCTGCCATGGCTGGCCCAGGCCTCCACTTAAGGTTACAAAGTTTCAATTATAGAAGGTAAATAAATCCAACAGAAATGGCTGCCACCACAGAGCAAGCAGAAGGCTTGGCTCCACTCTAGGCTCCAACGTTTCAATTGTAGAAGATAAATAAATTCCAGATACCAGGGCCTCTTCTTGGGTTGCCAGGGGACATGGCCAGCCTGAAAACCACCACAGGCCCCTTGCCCAGGCCGCCCTACACCCCAAGGGAACCCCCACCCTGATCTGGAACACCCTTAAGGACAAACCAGCTGGCCCCCACCCATGCACCAGGCCTTTATCCTATCTAATAAGAGAGTAATATGTAAACTGATCATCACTCCAGCAAACAAGATGGCTGCTCCCATGTGGTCCAAGATCCTGCCTCCATGTGGACACAAAATGGTCACCACAAGGTGGCCAGCAGGGAGGGCAGTAGGAGGGACCAGGCCTGTAAGGGAGAGCAGTTGTGGGTGATCAGGCCAGCAAGGGAGGGCAATTGGATGATCAAGCCTGCAGGGAGGGCAGTTAGGGGTTATCAGACTGGCAGAGGAGGGAAGTTGGAGGTGACCAGGCCTGCAGTGGAGGGCAGTTAGGGGCAAACAGGCTGGCAGGGGAGCAATTAGGCTTCAATCAGGCTGGCAGGGGAGTGGTTAGGAGTGATCAGGCTGGCAGGCAGAAGCTGTTAGGGGCAATCAGGAATGCAGGCAGGTGAGCATTTGGGAGCCAGCAATCCAGGATTCTGAGAGGGCAGTCAGACATTCCTCAAGGGGTCCCAGATTGGAGAGGGTGCAGTCTAGGCTGAGGGGCACCCCCCCCCCATGAATTTTGTGCACTGAGCCTCTAGTTAAGATATAAATGTAATGAATTTTGACATATACAACCCATCATCACATACAAGATGTTGAAGATTTCCACCGCCCCCCAAAGTTGTCTTATCCTTCTTTGCAATCCCTCCCTCTGCTCCCAGTCGTCAGACAACCACTGACCTGCTCAGCAGTAAAATTTAGGCTGGAGTTAAATTTGGTAAGTGTAGGAAGGGTGTTTGCAGAAGATGCCCTAGGATATTTCTCTGGCTCATTGATTTCCTTGTTGTTTGGGAAGGTAGTCACAGTGGTGAAGGCAGACAGGGTCAAAGCAGGCATTAAAAAAACTTATGGTACATGCCTGCAAAATGGAGCCTGTATTAACCAGAATTCTTCATGGATTATAAATGAGCTTAAAAGAATGTGTTGGCAAGGTAGCATAAACTCTTAAAATATAATTGGACATCCAGTAGTTGTATCATCAAGTGTGACTGGATCAAGGAGCTCAGAAAAGGCCAGAATTCTCTTGCTTCTTCTGTCATTTCTCAGCTCACCTTGTCTCTACTTTGATTATTTTTGAGGCTAGATCTTTACATGTGCAAGATGGCAGAATCAATTTTAATTGTCCTCATAGCTTGCTATGCCAGAGGAGCCATTTTCAAAAATCTTTTTATATCCTTGTATTATCATATTAGAGGCCCAGTGTATGGACTCGTGTACTGGTGGGGTCCCTCAGCCTGGCCTGTGGGGATCGGGCCGAAACCAACAGTCCAACATTCCCTGAAGGGTTCTGGAGTGTGAGAGGGCACTCTGCAAAGTGGCTGTCTCGGCAGCTCCTGCATTGAGTGTCTGCCCCTGGTGGTCAGTGCTACTGGCCGGTCAGCCAGCCGCTTAGGCTTTTATATATACTAGAGGCCCGGTGCATGGATTTGTGCATAGGTGGGGTCCCTCAGCCTGGTCTGCACCCTCTTCCAATCTGGAAAAGCCTCGGGGGACGTTGGGTAGCTGGTTTTGGCCCAATCTCCACAGGCCCAATCCAGACAGGAAGGACCCTGATCCTGTGCATTGAGCATCTGTACCCTGGTAGTGGTGCACATCAGAGTGACCAGTAGAATGGTTGTTTGGTTGTTTGATCACTTAGGCTTTTATGTACACCAAGTGGTCAGATTATTATGACCACCGAATGTTTGTAGGCAAATTAGCCGTACACTGCATCGTATGGGATATGGAAGCCAAAGGCCTGTTCGAACATCTTTGCTATCTGGAGTAAGTGTAGGAAGGGCGCAGAAGATGGCCTAGGACATCTCCAGTTTGCATAGGAGCACAAGGATTGGATAGTCAAGCACTGGAAAAAAGTCATGTGGTCCAATGAATCACGTTTCCAGTTACATTGAGATGCATTTGAATAGCATCTCTTGAACTTACTCCCTATTAGACCTGGCTGTATGGTTAGGGATAAAAGAACAATGAGGTCCTCTAACTCAAAAGACCTTTCTGTGAGTCAGCTACCAGGTTCATTTTGTGCTTTTTCTTTTATTTTGCCTGACCTAGAAGTGTTGGCACATACAGTACATTCACACAAGTACACGGTGCATTGCCTGGAGTAGGGGAGCCGGAAAAGTGAGCTCTTTAGTGGGCATCTATTGCTTTTATTTCCAGCTCATACATTTTTTTTTTAAATATATTTTTTATTGATTTTTTACAGAGAGGAAAGGAGATGGATAGAAAGCCAGAAACATCGATGAGAGAGAAACATTGATCAGCTGCCTCTTGCACGCCCCCTACAGGGGATGTGCCCGCAGCCAAAGTACATGCTCTTGGCCGGAATCGAACCTGGGACCCTTCAGTCCGCAGTCCGATGCTCTATCTACTGAGCCAAACCGGTCTCGGCCATACATTTCTTGTAAAACTTTTAATCATAGTTTCTCACCAGCCCCCTCCGACACTACCAACAGCAGAGACACAAGATTCCGGCCATCAGTCATAGTTGCTCATCCTCCTATTCTGAGAATTTTGTGGAAACAGCATGAAAGCATGCACCCCATATGCATGAGTACAACCCTTCAAGCTGGTGGGGGCAGTGTTGTGATTTGGGGCATATTTTCCTGGCATGATTTGGGCCCTTTAATTCGTGTGGAACAATATCTGAATAGCACAACACACCTAAATATCGTTGCTGATCAAGTTCATCCTATCACGTTGATGGCATATGCCAATGGAGATGTCCTCTTCCAACAAGACAATGCACCATGCCACGGTGCTTGTATTGTGTAGGAGTGGTTTAAAAAACATGAGGGAGGCTTTACCTTGCTTAGGTGCCCCCACAATCACCAGATCTCAGTCCAACTGAGCATTTGTGGGATGAAGTTAAAGAGCCGTCAGGAAGCTGGTTCCACAACCATCAGATCTCACTCACAGAGCTGGACGGTGCTCTTCACCAGGCATGCTGTCAGATTCCTCGCATCACCTTTCAGCATCTCGTGGAGTCAATACCAAGAAGAATTGCCACAGTATTGAAGGCAAAAGGTGACCCAATGAAGTACTGTTGGGGTGGTCACAATAATCTGGCCACCCAGTCTATATAAATAGGTGGGAAAACCTGATTGACCCTATTAGTTTATGGACCCATTCACTGGATCAATCACTGTGGGTAGGAGGATGAGCAACTATGACTGATGGGCCGGAATCTTGTGTCTCTGCTGTTGGTAGTGGTAGGAGGGCCAGTGAGACACTACGGTTAAGAGTTTTACAAGAAATGTCTGAGCTGGGTTGTAAAAGCAATAAATGTCCACTATAGAGCTCACTTCTCCGGGCAGCAATTTGTCTGGTTCTTCTATTCCTAATTCTAAAACATTTTGGTAACTCCATTATTTGAAAGGGTTAGTGTAGTGGTTTAATACTGCAGCACCCACTGAAGCTGAATTATGGAGAACATTATGCACAATATACTTTCTTCTTTTTATTATAGTGGCATTGCATATATCAACCCAGAAGGTGCAAAAATACATGTTTATTAGTTTTAAACAATTTTATTTGCTAGAGTGAATGAAAAGATAAAGGCTTTTAATCCGAGTTCTACTTCTGGCCCCCCCTACTCCAGACAATGCACCGTGTACTTGTGTGAATGTATAGTATGTGCAACATTTCTAGGTCAGGCAAAAGAAAAAGAAAAAGCACAAAATGAAGCTGGTAGTTGACTCATAGAAAGGTCGTTTGAGTTAGAGGACCTGACCATACAGCCAGGTCTAATAGGGAGTAAGTTAAAGAGATGCTATTCAAATGCATCTCAATCTGCTGCAAAGAAAAGAAACCCACTATAATTTCTTAGGCAATATAATATTGTCTTTAGCATTACGCCTCAATGTTAAAAATTACTTAGCTGTACTGTTGGGCACTATGATATAATCCTACAGGGAGAAAAAATGCACCGAGCAAAAGGTTTCCCACCATTGTGCCTCTGTGTCCCTGGGCATGTCCTTCTACTGCTTTGATTTATCACCTCTAACATGAAGGGACTGATTAAGATCGCTGGCCGTAGCTTTGTGCCTCGGTGTTCTGGGCTGTCTCGTGAGCCTTGACTGAGAATTGCTATGTCCTTCCCACCAGTGCCCTCTGTTTCTTCCCCATCACAATGTACCCATGTGCGGGTACAATGGTTTTGCCTCCACCTCGTAGGATTTGCTTGGGGAAGCAATGGCAGTTGTAGACACTTTGATAATCTTGCTTTGGCATGATTATAGTTCTTGTAATCTCTCCTTGAAAAGCTCTTTTCATGATTCACTTTTCTTTGTTTTAAAGGGAAAACAGGAAAGGTTGGCGCTTCCTGCTCATAAAAACATTGCTATCAACGAGTTAACAGGTCCATAATCTGTTTTTATCAGCATCTGTCTCAAGGGAAGGAAACTATTTGTCATGGGTCTAAATTTACTTTCTATTACAATTGTCTCATAAGGAAACTGTTGTTGTGGAACAAAAGATTCCTGCAGTTTCTGTGTCTACCCAGTTCCAGTGACGAACAGAGGCTTCTAAATTATACAGTTAGAATTAATTCTATTGGAAATGAACAATAGTTAGATCACTAGCTTGGGAGACTTCATTATAATCCCATTCTCTTAAAAATTACAAACCGACCATAACATAATTACCACTACTCCGAAATAGTTTAATTATTATCTTTAAAGAGTTCCTTTATAGTAACAGTTAAAGAGGCTAATAATCAAATCTATTTAGTTGCCTATCATAAATCATCAGGTTTTACTTCTAATTTAAAAAATGAATTATGACTACTTTGGGGATTTTTGTAATAATGTGTTGGAAATACCAGTCACATGTAAGAATATATTGATGTTGTTTTCAAATTTTTTGAGCAAAAAAACTTGATATGCTTTGCGGGTTTATCAGAAAATGATTAGCTCAAATAAGTTTATGTTTGGACAGTTTCATAGTTGTAGTAATAGATTCAAAATTTGCTGTGCATTGAACAGTTAAAGCTACCTTCTCTCCCACCTTACAAATGAGAATGTATATTTATGTGTGTGTGTTTGGCACGTGTGCTTGGGAATTGGATATGAGAAGGGGGTGATAAGGTGGTATCATGTTCCATACATAAGAGCACCCAAAGTATGACCTAGAGCTTTGCTCTCTGTTATAAACAAGTGGAGATGCAATAAAGTAGTGCCTATTGACTTCAGGTGTATACCACCTTTTCAAAGGCCTTTCTTTTCCCTAAATGGAGCAAATTATAGGAGAGAATGTGGATAGCACTTGGAGATGCACAGATAGGAGTTAATGTGAACTATCTGAGAGACATATGAGATCTTGATGTAAGTAGCTGTGTTTGGGGAATAGTGAGAACAAACTGGATAAGGAAAGCTGAACCAATTTTCAGAGGAAGGCAAAGCAGAAGCATTTAAAATGGGTTCTGTTAAATTTTCAAAGCTAGTTTTAATCAGGGAATATTTCATGTGCATGGAAAATAATATGCACTCTCCATCTCATTTTCCATTTTTTTCTCCTCTCAAAAGCAGTTACCATCCTGAAATCAACCTCTGTCATTTCCACACATATTTATATGTTTATGACAATTTGACATATTAATCAACCACAAAGAATACATATGGTATTGTTTGTGTTTGAAAATTTATACATATATACATGCTTTATCAATATTTATACAAATTTTTTCAGATCTTTTATGTTTGAAATTTGTCAACTTAATAGAAATGGATCAAAATCATTTGTATTCTATTATGTGATCATACCAGTTTATAAATTCCCTTGTCATGGTGTTGAGGTTTTTAATTTATTACTATTACAAGTAAGGCTGCAGAAATCCTGATATGTGTCTACTCCTCTTTTTCTTAAAAAATGATTTTGCTGAAAGCTTATCAGTTTTTTTCCTTTTTAACGAAGCTTTATTCATCCTTTCTATTACATGTTTCTCTTTTTTCTGTTTTTATTGGACTTGCTCTGGCTCTTTTTCAGGTCTGCATTTTTAAATATAGTTTTGCTTTTCCCCATGTTGTTTTTATTCCTTTTATCTTTTTAGTGAGTTTAATTTTAGTCTTATTTGTTTGGTTCTATTACCTCAAGTTCTTGGGGAATGCTAATTCTTCTTTTGCATCTGTTAGATTTTTTCTTTTCTTTGTGTTTTGTGATTTTTGATCGACATCAAAGTTTTTATTTTACTTTTTCTTTGGTAATGGTATTGGGACTGGTATTCAGAAGCTGAGTCATTTTGGATTTGCTTCTGTGAGTTTTTCTCTCCTAATTTCATTACAGCCTGCCATCAGCTTTTCTCTAAATTGCTTGCCTTGAAGGTTGTGGCATGCCTGGGGCTGTCCATTTAGACTCTAGACATGGCATGGTAGGCATGGTGTTCCTCTTTCTTCTAGAAGGCCTTTTGCAAGACTGAAAAATCTTGACTCTCTTCCCAGGTGGGGTGGTGTGGTTTTCCTATAAGCCCTTACACTGGAAATGCAGCTTTCTGGAGGTCCTTCCTGGGTAAGGGTCTTAGTTCCACTCCTGGTTCTTCGTGGTTTAAAATGCAAATCCATCCCCTTTAAGGGACTGGAAGTCCTTATCACCCTCTCTTGCCCCCCCACAGCCCCAGTTGTTTGCTTCCTCTAGCTCTGACTTCCAGTTCTCCCTTTCTGGCCTGTGTGAGTTTCTCACGGTTTCTCTGTGCTCAGCTATGTGTTTAAATTAAATGTCACAGCCTTTCTCAGTAGCAACGTGTCTGTAGCAGGAAGGATTCTGTGATGACACTCTGGGGGCCACCTGATAATCCAGGATAAGATCCCAGTTAAGCCACATCCTTTGTCATATATGATACTCTTTATTCTGTTGCTACATGAGGTAAGAGTCACAGTGTGATGGACATTTTTTCAGCCTACTGTTTGCTCCTTTACTGTACCTGTGGCCTGCTCTAGTTATCTGAATGTTTTGGATTATTCTCTGAACTCCGACCCATCTTTAGAAAATCTCTGACATTGCGGTTATTTGGAGGGACTTGTAAGTTTTCATTTCCTCCTACACTGATTTCTAGAACAAGCGTCCACGAATTACAGCCCTCGGGCCACATCCATTCCATTCCTGCCAGCTGAGAATGGCTTTACAGTTTTAAAAAGTTGAAAAAAATCAAAGGAAGAATCTTTTCGTTACACATGAAAATTACATGAATTTACATTTCACGGCTTTAGTGTTACGGGACCCTGCCCTGCTCATTTATGTGGGTATTTTCTGTCGTTACTTTCCTGTTACCGCTGAACAGTGATCCAGAAAGCCAGGTGGTAAGTCTCTGGCCCTTGACAGAGAACGCTGCCAACCTTTGTTCTCAAGGGATGTCTTGTCCTTGGCTTTAGGGCACCGTGGACATCAACCGTTGGTACATGAATATTTAACTCGTGCTCAGAACTTCATGAATATAGTAAGGACTTGGTATGAGACCCAAAGGATTCTTTAAAATTATGGGGTGAGAAGACTTTTAGGTATCGTGTTATTCATGCTTCAGAAATTGTTGGCTCTCAGACTCAAATAGAGAAAGATAGAACGGTAGTGCTGCCTCTGGATTTAACTGAATTGAGACCTAGAGATCATATCCAGGACTTGAAGTTGGCATGTGTGCTGGTTAATTTTACATGT
The DNA here is from genome assembly GCA_027563665.1 of Antrozous pallidus. Taxonomy (NCBI): domain Eukaryota; kingdom Metazoa; phylum Chordata; class Mammalia; order Chiroptera; family Vespertilionidae; genus Antrozous; species Antrozous pallidus. Next base: position 69,003,430 of record CM050521.1, read on the forward strand.
CAACTTGGCGAGGCTATGATGCTCAGATGTTTGTGTAAGCACTGGTCTAAATGTTGCTGAGATGGTATTTTTTAGATGTGGTTAACATTTACATTCAATGGATTTTAAGTAAAATAAATTATCCTCTGCATTGTGGGCCTCATTTGCAATAGAAAAAAAAATGAAAGCATTAAGAACAAAGACTCAGGTTTCCTGAGGAAGACGGAATCCTGTCTAAAGACTGTAGCATAGAGATCCTACCTGCATTTTCAACCTGCCACCCTGCCCGATAAACTTCAGACTTACAAGTCCCCGCAATTGCATGAACCAAGTCCTTAAAGTAAACCTCTCTCTAAATAAATTTCCTATTGGTTCTGGTGCTCTGGAGACCCTTCCTGACACAGCCTGTGGACCACCCTCAGTGTTGGTTCCATGATGCAGTGAGGATGCTAAGCACAGCCCTCTCTCCCTGAGGGGAGGCCTGTTCCTGCATCTTCTTGCCCTTCTTGCTTCACACCTTCTTCAGGTTCTGCCTTTTGCACCTCGTGAAAGGAAACGCGCTATATTTGGATTCCACAGAGTCAGAAATAAGCTCACTTGTGATGGGGCAGAGAGGACTTTTTCTCAACCCGAGGTTGTTTGAAGAGCTGAGAAGATTGTGAGTGAAATGATAAAAATGAGATAGAGGCCAATGGACCCGCTAATTAGAAGCTGTTGAGAAAGTAAGAGGGACGATGCACATTTCTGGGTAGCAAAATCTGTGAGCATATTTTCCCTCCCGATCTCTTTCTAGAAAGAAAGCTTTCTGTGTGAGCTAACTGCCCTGGAGGAGAAGCCCTGTACCCCCATCACTGGGTCTGTCATGCTTCTTGTAATACTTGCATTCTTAAGTTTTTCATCTTTGTAATAAATGGATAAAGATACAAATATATGTACTGCTTGTCAATATTTAGGAGTTTGACTTGTATCTACATGTGGGAGAAGTTTTATATGCCAAGTCATTTGAAATTTGTGTCTAATAAACTATGATCACATGTATAAAAAATTATACATTTGAGTAAGAATGAGTGGTGATTTATTTTTTATTTTAAAAGTTTTTTTTAGGCCTTGAAATGGTGTTAAAAATATTGCATTTTTATTCATTTTGATTTTGCCCAACTGGGTTTTATACTATCAACTTGTTCCAGGAAATGGTGGACTTTCCACTGAATTGAAGATCCTATCTCATTCCTGTTCCCTCACCCCCATCTTTCCCACAGCTCTGCCTAAGCTATATCTTTCATCGGCTGATTATAATCTTCATATGACGCTATTGACTTACATGTTATTTTAAAGAAATAATTGTAGCTTTGAGTTTTTTTAGGTAATGACCGATTTTTGAGGCATGTGTTCTCTCTCTTCACTGGGCTCAGTTTTGTAATAGACAAAAGTGGGCAAAAGTAGGTTTACAGTTATTCATATGGAAAAAGACATGTAGGTTATGAAGACTACAATAGCTTTATTAGTTCAGAAGAATGTCACAGGGCAACTGTAAATCTACTTTTGCCCACTCATGTATAAATAAAAAAATTATCTCTCTCCATAAAAAGCTTGTGGTTGTGGCCCCCTCATGCCTTCACGACCGTTCACCAGGAGGCTGTGTGCATGCCGATGGGTGAGGTGGGTGCAGGTGGGTGGGGACTTGACTGTGGGTCTCATGGCCCTAGCGGGACTTGACGCTGTGTCCCTGTGGACACTGGTCCAGACTCTGACAGGAGGAATGAGGGAGTCGGATACCCGTACCTAGGACTTGACGCTGGGTCCTCGCGGGCGCTGGTTCAGACTCTGACAGGAGGGAGGAGGGGGCCGGATATCCACAATATTCAAATATTTCCTCCAATTAATTCCCTTTTAATGTGCATGAATTTCATGCACTGGGCCACTAGTTAGAATGTAAAATTTGTACTCAGAATGCCATTTTTACTCTGAGTACATAAAGTCTTATATTCTTTTCATCTGGAAAGTTCTAACGGTTTCTCTCCATACAGTGGGCCCTTGAATAATGCAGGGGTTGGGGCACTGACCCCCAAACAGTTAAAAATATATGTGTTACTTTTGACTCCCCTAGAAGTAAACCAAACAGCCTACTGTTGACCAGAAACCTAATTGATAACATACAGTTGATTAGCGCATATTTTGTATGTTATATGTATTATATATTATATTCTGACAACAAAGTAAGCTAGAGAAAAGAAAATGTTAATGAGAAAATAGTAGGGAAGAGAATGCATTACAGTACTGTAGATATTTACTGAGAAGAGAATGCATTACAGTACTGTAGATATTTACTGACTAGAGTCTTCATGTAAGTTCAAACCCACACAGTTCAAACCTCTGTTGATCAAGGACCAAGTGTATTTGAATTCTAGTAGAATAGATAGTGGCCAAGTGTATTTGAATTCTAGTAGAATAGATAGTGGCACCTAAAGCACTTTATTTCAGCAACAATTCTGTGGGAAACCTTTGATTGTCCCCAATGACCAGGTTCTATGATAGGTTCATGGGAGATAAAAGATGGAAAGATGAAGGTGAGGGGGCTTATTCTCAAGTTGCCCCGAGAAGGGTGAGATTAATTTAGTTTGTTGGGGGAGTAGGAAGGCATTACAGAGGAGGGTACAGTCCAACCAGAAAGATACGTGATTTCAATGTGAAGAAATCAGCGTTAGAATGAAATGTATTGTAGTCTAGAAGCTTTATATGTGCTATTATTTCAAAAGCTTAAGTAGAAATCAGTTAGACTTAGTATAAACCAGAGGACCTCTGAGGCTCCATAATAACTTTGTAGGTTATTGTTAGTTTTTTTTTTTTTTAAAGCATGACTGAGGATCGTTGTAATTGGCTAACACGATGCTATCTACTGAGATCTTGTGTGCGTTCTAGTGTTGAGTATTAACAATCATTTACAAGATACTAAGCGGGTGCCTGAAAAATGTTCTTGATATTATAATATCAAATTGATGCTGTTCCCTCTCCCTCTCCCCCCTGTTTGTTTGCTTTTGCAGCTGGTCAGTCTGCTGCTCATCGGAATCGCTGCGTGGGGCATTGGCTTCGGGCTGATTTCCAGTCTCCGGGTGGTCGGCGTGGTCATTGCCGTGGGCATCTTCCTGTTCCTGATTGCGTTGGTGGGGCTGATCGGAGCTGTGAAACACCATCAAGTGTTGCTCTTTTTTGTATCCTTTCTTAGAAGGGAAGTTTTACCCCAACTGGGTTTGTTCTTACTTCTATCGATTATTCTTTCATCACTAGGACTATTTAAAATTATCATTAGGAAATTGTCAGAAACTCCTAGCAAGCCCTAGATGCATTGTTCAGCCAACATTAGGAGCATTTCTTCAGGTGAAATTATTGTGTATTTGCATATTTCCAGCCTCTGCTGTGCACATCATGAAGACTATATTTTGCAAGTTCATTATAGTTCTGTTTATGTTTTGCAAGTTCAGTTATACTGAACTCATTCAGTAACTTCTTAACCTTTTCCAACATATGAATATTTAGTTGAGAATTTTTCAGTGATATATATGTTTACCTATTTCTATTTCCTGTTTTATATATGTAAGAATTTAATTTCAGTGAAATTCTTATAGGTCGGCTTTTAGTTAAATAATTATTGCTGTCAATATTTTTCTATATGAACTTGCATCTATAGTGTAGTATCAAAATAATAATAATTATGTGTATTCTATTTAAACTTTGTCTAAGTGCAATTTGTTCTGCTTTCTGGCTGAATTCATTCTGGTACATTCTAAAGTTGTCAGTACCTCTGTTTTATGTTATAACAGTATCGAGAAATAACCTTAACTTTAATTCTCAGTATATGATCATTCTCTTACTTGTATTTATTGTTCAGTTTTCTGTATCGTGTGCTTGCTTAGCCCTGAATGAGGAACAACAGGTAAGCAAAGAGTTTTCCTATTTACGTTATTCTGCCACATTATATGTATAGAAAAAAGAGGAAAGGAATAATTGAAAATAATCTCTTATACAGAATGCCATTGCACTCAATGTAGCTAAAATATTTTGTTCCTGATTGTATCAGCCCATTGATTTTCAACCTTTTTCATCTTGGGGCACACATAAATTAATTACTAAAATTCTGCAGCACACTAAATTTTTGCCTATCAGACAAAAAAATAGGTATAGTTTTGATTCACTCACACCAGATGGATATTGTTGTGTTGGCTCTTGATATTTTTTTATTTGATAATTTAAGGGAAAAGAGGTCATTGTCACTGACTAAATAGTCAGGTATTGCATGTTTTGAAAATTCTTGTGACATGCCAGTTGAAAATCACTGCATTAGTGGGATTGATTAGAATCCTAGAACTGTTGCTGTATTTTTGCATCTTTTAAAAGGATTTTGCCTCATTGGGTAAAAAAGCAATAAAGCCAGCAGATGTTCACTCATTCTTTCCTCACCATTATGCAATGCAACATTTACTCCAGAATGTTTATGGTTCCATTCTACAATTAATCTTTTCAGAGTAATTTGTAGAAGCATGTGGGTCTTAGTCTTGGGGCAATGGAAAAATTTTCTTGTTATACTCTGAGGATTATGCCTTTCAACCAACCAGTTCTTTTATTTTTTTAAAATTTCTGTATCGATTAAGGTATTACATATGTGTCCTCCTCACCCATTACCCTTTCCAATCCTCCCTCCCCCTGTCACCACTTATGCCCTCACCCCCCTGGTGTCCGTGTCCATTGATTAGGCTTATATGCATGCATACAAGTCCTTTGGTTGATCTCTTCCCCTTACCCCCACCCTCCCCTAACATCCCTCTGAGGTTTGACAGTTAATGCTTCTGTCTCTGGATCTGGTTTTGTTCATCAGTTTATGGTGTTCATTGTATTCCATAAATGAGTGAGATCATGTGATACTTATCTTTCTTTGACTGGCTTATTTCACTTAGCATAATGCTCTCCAGTTCCATCCATGCTCTAGTTTGATGCAGCCACCTTTTTCTCCCTTTTCTTCTTCTTAAAGAATACCTTTTAGCATTTCATATAATACTGGTTTGGTGTTGATGAACTCCTTTAGCCTCTTTTCTGTGAAGCTCTTTATCTGACCTTCAATTCTGAATGATAGCTTTGCTGGGTAGAGTAATCTTGGTTTTAGGTTCTTGCTATTCATAACTTTGAAAATTTCTTGCCACTCCCATCTGGCCTGCATCGTTTCGGTTGAGAAATCAGCTGACAATCATATGGGTGCTCTCTTGTAGGTAATTAAGTGTTTTTTCTCTTGCTGCTTTTAATATTCTCTCTTTGTCTTTTGCTCTTGGCATTTTAATTATGATGTGTCTTGGTATGATCCTCTTTGGATTCCTTTTGTTTGGGGTTCTGTGTGCTTCCTGGACTTGTAAGTCTATTTCTTTCACTAGGTGGGGGAAGTTTTCAGTCAGTATTTCTTCAAATATGTTTTCAGTATCTTGCTCTCTCTCTTCTTCTAGCACCCCCATGATTCTGATGTTGGTATGCTTGAAGTTGTCCCAGAGGTTTCTTACACTATCCTCTAATTTTTGGATTCTTTTTTCTTTTCCAGTTGAGTGTTTTTGGCCTCTTGGTATTTTAAATCTTTGACTTGATTCTTGCGTTCCTCTAGTCTGCTGTTGGTTTTCTGTAAAATAGTTTTTATTTCAGTTGTATGTTTAATTTCTAGTTGGTCCTTTTTCATATCCTTGAGGGTCTCGCTAAACTTATCGGCCTTTTCTAGGAGCCTCTTGAAAAACCTTATAACCGTGGTTTTGAACTCTATATCCAGTCATTTGTTTTCCTCCATTTCTCTCATTTGTGATCTGTTTCTTTCTCTTCGCATTTTCACTGCTTCCCTGAATTGGTTGGGTAGCTTTGTGTGCTAGGTATCTCAGCCTCCCCTGTTTCCTGAGGTGTACACTCTTGGTGCACCCCTTTGTGGACTGTCTGTATAGCCTTGTTGCAGATAAGTCTTGATTGTTGTTGGTATCACTGGGAGGAATTGACTTCCAGGCCAACTGTCTGTGAGGATCAGCTGTGTCTACACTGAGAAACAGCCTTATGCACCAAGACTTGCAAATTTGCCAAAGTCTCCCGTGCTCTGCTTGGATAGGGCGGAGTTTCTGGGTGGGGCGGAGTTTCAGGGTGGAGCTGACAGCTTTGGCTTCCAGTCAGCCCCGGCCCATGAGGTCTCCGGGTCCTACCGTCCGTGGGCATTCGCAGCAAGCACCTCTGCGAGAAAGGTGTCCTCGAGTTTCGCCTGCCACCAGACCATGCGGCCCCCAATGAATCAGGAATCTCAGATTTTTGCCTGGCACCTGGGTTCCCTGCAGTCGGAACTTCTTTCTCCCTGCCGCCTGACGCCAGCCACACAGTCAACAGCTTGCTGTCACCGTGAGCAATCGTGCACGCCCCCAGAGCTCTGCCTCTGGCTGTTGCCCGAAGATTCTGCCTCACAGCGCTGCCCTGAGCTCCTTTCTCCTGCCAGACACTGCCAGCAGCCCAGTTCCTCCTCTCTGTGCGCACTCACACCTTCGGAGCTTTGCCTTTGGCTCTTCCCCTGGGATTCCCCCACAATCCAGATTCTCCCCATAAGGGCCTGGGTCCCCTGGAGTTTGAGTGCAAACCAAACTGGGTTCAGCGCAGCCTGGAGTTTTTGTCTCCTTTCTGCTAGAACACCCCTGCCAGGCGTTCAGACACCCCATCCTCTCTGGCTCTGCACGCGTGAGTCTTCTACCTTCCTTAGGCTTTGCAGAGGCTCTGATTATGCATGTGTTCCTCTAGCTTCAGAACTTCCAGTCAGCCAGCCTTCCCGTGGTTCTGGACAGTGTCCGTTGTGTCCTTTAGTTGTATTCTCGAAATTGTTGTGCAGGGCAAAAGCCTAGGTGTTTACCTATGCCGCTGTCTTGGTTTCTCCACTTTCTATCCCACCCGGTTCTTTTAAATTGCATGTAAAATTTAAGAGTTTTCTTCTTGGGATAGAAACAGGGCCTTGATTTTTGTTGCAGATTGAAGTATAATCCTTGGAAAAATTTTAATGATCTTCAAAAGAATATTTATTTTAAGTCAAGGGTGGGGAACCTTTTTCTGCCCAAGGCCATTTGGATATTTATAGCATCATTTGTGGGCCAGACAAAATTATCAACTTAAAAATTAGCCTGGTCTATGTGGTCAAACATTTAATTAACTTACCCCTAATGCCTTGGCAGGGCCAGACCAAACAATTTCATGGGCCTTATACAGCCTACAGGCCGAAGGTTCCCCCACCCCTGTTTTAGGTACATGCAATATTAAAAATTGCAGGCTGTAGATTTATACATTTTATTCAGGGATAACACATTTTAATGTGTATGCTCCATGGCTATTCTAGGGTCAGCTTCTGGAAGTTGGTTGGAACAATACAGCAAGTGCTCGTGATGACATCCAGAGAAATTTGAACTGCTGTGGGTTCCGAAGTTTTAACGCAAATGATACCTGCCTGGCTGTAAGTACAAAGTATAAAACATTTTTTGGAGACATACTACATACATGTGGATAATGATGAACATAGAAGAAATGGACTTTCTCATACTGAATTGTATTTTAAAAATGCTTTGCCTAAGTTATATGCCATGTATCACTTGTCCTCAAATATCTACTTCTGAGATTGCTGAATATACCAGGGCCCTGCTAAACATAGACGCTTTTAGGTCTTTGCCCCTAATTCCTTCTTATCCACCTCCTCCTAGAACAGGGTGTGAGAGAGAAATAACAGCATACCAGCCTTAGAGGTCAGAGGAGGCACCTAAATATCTTTGGAAAAATATCGGAGGGTAGGTGGTCTATGCTAAATTGGACTTTTTCACTACTAACCATTCTCAGGGTGGAAGGCACATGGAACCATCTTTTTTCCCCTCTCTTCTTCCCCATCACAACTACTTGATTTTTTTTTCTTTTTGGGAGCCATCTAAAAAGTGATAGACCCATGAGAGCCATCCTTTTATCCAGACCCAGTGCCAACCTGCTCCTGTCTGAGGATGAACTTGGAGCTTGGCTCTCTTAGGACATTCACATGTGTTCATATTTGGAGGAAACTCCTATTACCACCCCTCTGAGCCCTGAGCTTGCTATGTCCTCAGGGAGGTTTCTTTTGTGGGATTATTAGTTTCTTATTGCTGGTGATATATTGCCACAAATGTAGTGGCTTAAAACAGCATCCATTTATTACCTAAGTTTTCCTCAGTTAGGAATCTGGGTATGACTTCACCAGGTCCTCTGCTCGGTATCCCACCAGGATGAAATACAGGTGTTGGCTGGGCCTGCAGTCTCACCTGAGGTGGTGGTGGGGGGGGGAAGAAGGGGGTCCCCCTGCCAGGCTCGAGTTGTGGGCACAAGTCAGCTCCTAGCGATCGTAGCACTGAAGTCTTGTTTTCTTGCTGGGTGTTCTCCACACCCAGAGGCGACTCTCAGGCCTGACTGTGCCGCCATCTCATACTGTGCTGTCATCAACTTCGGCATGTCTCTCCATTCTGTGAAGACAGTTACTTATATAATGCAACATAACCCCAAACCTGACTGCCCATAGTATTCAAAATCCCATCCGCACTCAAGAGGGCGATCCTTCAGGGTGTGGGCACTGGGAGGGGGCATCTTAAGAGCCATCTTTGAATTTTGGATGCTACTGAAGAACCAGGGTCCCAAATGGGTTAGAATTCCCCAGGCGTTCATTTGTTTTTGGGGGTGCAGTGTTTATCTGCTCTGTATAAATGTACGCTGAAACAGAAGTTCTTCTCTTTCCTTGATTCAGAGCTGTATGAAGAGCGGCCACCCTTGCTCTACGTGTGCTCCGATAATAGGAAAATACGCGGGAGAGGTTCTGAGATTTGTCGGGGGCATTGGCCTGTTCTTCAGTTTTACAGAGGTACGTGCAGACAGCTCGGTGGGTCCCCTTCTGTGCCACAGCGTTTCTTGTTGTACGTGGCATTTCACCTTAACGCGTCACTTACCCTGGCCAGTGTGGTGCAGTTGGTTGAACATAGTCCCGTGTACCCAAAGGCCCCTGGTTTGATCCCTGGTCAGGGCACGTGCCCGGGTTGTGAGTTTGATCCCCAGTAGGAGCCAGCCAATCCATGTTTATCTCTCTTCCTTTCCCTTCTCTTTAAAATCAATAAAAACATTAAAAAAAAAAACAAAACACAGGAAAACACAAACTTTAGTCATGAGAACTTAATACAGACAGAGGAAAACTGGAATGAGCACGCTTCATCTACGCCACTAGCTAGATTCAAGTTACCAGAATGCTGCCCCGTGATTTCTTTCTTTATATCTGGAAATTATTTTGAGAATTTTTTTCTTTTGAGCAGCTTCGTTTCTTCTCACCAGATCACACGACCTTCAGTTATGCCTATGTATTTTCTTTGAACCGGGCTGGTTTTTTCAAAGAACAGTTTTAGGGTCATAGCAACATTGAGAGAAAGGTTACAGAGGTTTCCCACACACCCCTTGCCCTATATAGGCACAGCCTCCTCCATTATCACTGTGACTCACCATTAGTGATACATTTGTTACAGCAAATGAACCTACAGTGACACGTCATAATCACCGAAAGTCCATAGTTTTATATTAGGGTTCACTCTGGATATACATTCTGTGGGTTTGAACACATGTATGACACATATCCATCATTATCGTATCATGCAGAGTGTTTCCACTGCCCTAAAAATCCTCTGTGCTCTGCCTATGCGTCTCTCCTCCTGCTGTTTTAAAAAAATTAAAATTTGTTAAGAATATAAACTCATGAATCTTAGATTTCTGAAGTCTTCTTTCAGGGAATCCTCCTCAATAGTGGGGTTCCTTTTGAAACCCAGCTAGAGAGTTTAATAATAATTCATGTAACCTGATATTTTCTGGATAATGAATGTTTTATCGGCTCTGTCAGTTTAAATTTGTTTAAAATTTTATTTAGTATTTCACAGAATCACAGATTGATCTCAGAGTTTGAAGGGATGAGGTGAACTGACTGATGATTTCCTATCATAGGTGAAACAATGATTTGATTTGAACTATTAATATCTGAAAATAAATTTAAACTACCAAAGTAGCATTGATTTATAATCTGAAAAAAATGTTATGACAACTAGTCCATGTTCTTTGTAGAAACTTTAGAAAATACCGAAAATTATGAAGATGAAAGATTAAATATATCTATGAACTAAAATGACCTACTCAGAAATAGTGAATATTTCTATTTTGGCATATTTCCTTTCTGCCATTCTATATTTATACTTAGTAGAATGGATATAGGCTTATTCCTGCATACTCTACATTTCTATGTTATCAGCAGCACTTTGGCAAATCACGGTTACTGGGTGTAGGTTCCAGAGTCAACCGAGTTCACCATCAGGACAAGTCATGAGCTTGTTTGTAAGCTCAAAACCCTGTTGATTCTAAGGGAGATCTTTTTGCATTTTGGGTGTAGCCTACCTTCCAGGCACTCTCCCTGGGGATTGTGGGAGGAGCTACTGGTACAGCCCTGGGGCAAAGGAAGGGAGTGGCCTATTTCCTCACTTAAAGCCCAATTGGAGTAATTCAGTTCTGGTATAATATGGCTCCAGATTATGAGTATTTTTACTCAGTGGCTTTGTTTTCCCAAAGGACCATAGCCCACACAATCGGCATATGTCCAGGGATGAATGAGAATATTTAATAATCTCAAAATTCTAACCGGAAGGTCTCTGGGTGCCAGTGTTTCCGAGGCAGGGTCAGGGAGATGATGCTGGGGCAGGTTGGGAAGTGTTGGGGAAGTAGCTCTTTGACAACAGGGGGTATAAGTATTGTAGATGTTATAACAACCAGCATAGCTGAAATGTAGGTGAAATGTCACCAGAAGAACAGCCAGTAAACACATCAGATTCTCACATAAAACCACAAACCCGATTAAGAGCATGCACTCCAGACCGGAACCTGGTTCTACCACTTAGGACCCGTGTGACTCTTACCCACTCTTTAACCTCTCGGCGCCTCAGTTCCCCGCTGGTCAAATGAGGAGAATGATAGTGCCTACCTTGTATGGTGTGGGGAAGTTGGCATGAATTTGTAAAGCATGAAGAACAGAGCCTGTCACAAATTCCCTTCCCCCTTCCTCCTACCCCCCATCATGCAGATGTCACACCAGACATTCCACTTCCTTAAATTAGGCTTATTTTTTCTTGATTCAATTCATAAAGCATAGTTCCATAAGCCCCCATGTGTTGTAGCTATACACATTGCCAGTCGTGAATTATACAGCAACTCAGCAATTATCATTATGGAAAATGGAGAAAATTTGGGACTTAGCCATAATTCTCCAGAAGTAGTTTCAGGAACTCATGAGTAGTTATGAAATCAAATAAACAAAATTTAGATTTAAAGTTGGCAAAACATCGAAAGTGGGAAATATAACTTGACATTCATGTTGTTGCCTTAAAATTATATTGTTTTTTTCCCCCCAAAATTTGTATTTCTTTAAATAAATCAACTTCCAGGTAACAGAAACAGAACTAACACATTTCTTAATTTAAAAGATAAAGTTATATTGGTTAAGTCTTTAGTGAGACTGCTGTGGGGCATGGCACAATAACAATTTATTTTCTAAAATTATAGCCTTACCTTCCCCTCACACCCATCACCCTTGGAGAGGTAGAAATTACGACATTAAAAAAATGTATCTTTATTGTTGAAAGTATTACAGATGTCTCCCTTTTCCCCTCCATTGACTACTTCTACCTCGCACCCCCATTCACTACCTTTACAGCACTATTGTTTATGGCCCTGGGTTATTCATATATGCATGTAAGTTTGGTTAATCTCTTTCTATCCCCGCCCCCTTCTCTCTGAGATTCGTCAGTTATGATCTGTGTAGGAAAACTTATATATTATATAGTTTTTGTTATTGTTTGTTGCTGAGCCCAGTTTGTTTCTGAATTATCCAAATCTTTGATATTTTAGCTATTCAGACAAGTTAATATTAGCTTTTTATTGCTGCTCTAACTGATAAACACAGAGGTAGCAGCTTAAAGCAGCACACATTTATTATCTTACACTTCTGGAGGTCGAAAGCTCACAATAGAGACCTTTTCTGAAGGGAGGCTCTAGGGGCAATCCTGTTCCTTTGCCTTTTCCAGCTTCTAAGGGTGGCCTATACTCCTTGGCAGCTGGCCCCTTTCTCCATCTTCAGAGCCAGCAGGGTAGCATTTTCTCTCCTTGACTGCGTACAGCTGCTTCCAAGATGTCATGTCGCCTTTTCTCTATATTTCTGATTTTTCCTTCCAGTTTCTCTCTAATAAGGGACCTTGTGATTATATCACTGAGCCCACCCACATAATCTCCCAATCTTAAAACTGTTAACTCAGTCACTTCTGTAGAGTCCATGTTACTAGCTAAGGAGACATTTGCAGGTTCTGGGAATTATGATGTGGACATCCTTGGAGGGCCATATCCATCCTACCTCAGTGTTTATATTACTCTTTCTTAGGGCCTCCCTTTGGATTACTGACTACATTTTTTTTTTTTATTGGTGGGGGGGGGTCTTCTATTTTGAACAAATAATACTAAATGCTTTAGAGGTTTTTGAATAAATATACACAACTGTTACTTTCTCCTTTTTTTTTCTTCTATTTCAGATTCTGGGTGTTTGGCTGACCTACAGATACAGGAACCAGAAAGATCCTCGTGCTAATCCTAGTGCATTCCTTTGATGAGAAAACCAGGAAAAATTTTTACATTCTGATCTTGCTCACAGCTAACTTTGTTCCATTAATTTGCCTGTTTAAGGAAACAGTATCTGAAAAATTTCATTATTGACAGTGGATTTGTATATTTTTACTCTTATGTCTCTCTGAATGTTTTTCTTTTTCCATTGCTGAAAAACAAAAAGAAACATGTGGTCTCCTCTGAACCTCAGTGGTACCTGTAATCTACTGTATTCACAGTGTCTGGCACTGTCCACTGTGGCCTTTCTTAGCTTTTTTCTTTTTATCTGCAGAAACACTTTGTATGGCACTACTGTGTCAATCATATTGTGGAGTAACTCATTGTATGTAGCACTGTGCTCTGTAGATAGTTCCTCTTGGAAAAAAAGAGTTCAAGTTTATTAAAGCCAGTAAGTATGAGATTCTATTATGCTAAGTTCAAAACGGGAAATCAAATTCCCAAATTTTTTGTGTTTTTAGAAAGTATGTTTTGTGGTGAAAATTAACATAAGAGTAATAATGTAGTTCTAGTGGTCTTTTATGATTACACTAATGTATTCTAGAAGTAGCTAAGTGTTTAGGAAAGCTTGGTTAGTTTTTGAGTTTTACAGGTAAGTGCGAAGGAGAAATGGTTTCATGAATGTTCTAATGTGTAACATTTGCCTTCAGCCTCCAAAATGGAATGGCTTTGAGAAATTCAGAAAGTATATCAATATAATCTTGGTATTCTTTTATAGTAATTTGGAGTCCAAAAGACTGCATTTTTAAACAAGTTACTCTTAATGCTTCGGCCCATGTAGCAAGAAGATATTTGGTTATCTACACATTGTTAAATAAATTTTCATGAAATTTTTCAGTATGTAACAGCAGCTTGTCAAATCCAAGCATATTTCAATGTGACCTCCCATAATTTGAAGTTGAAATAGCATTGTGGGTTCTGTATATTAAAAAATTAAAGGAAGGTAACCTTTCTTCGTGTATGAGTGCTTGAATTAAAGTAATAGAAGAATTGAATACTGAATTAAGTGAAATGGGTTTTTTGATTTTTTACATTGGGTTATCTTTGATTTGGAGTATTGCCATTTTAGTGCATTATCCAGCCATGGAATGAAATTCTAGCGCTAATATTTACTGGAGTCATCTCCAAATCCTTTCTTAAAACATTTCAGTGTTTAATATCTTCTCCATGGTGAGAATTGTTTTTTTTTAAAGGGAAGTCATTCATATTTGTATGGGAAAATATATAAGTTCTCTCCTGTTACTGAACATTATTCATTTCTTCTCTTGTATTCTATATATGGTGTTTTATTGGTAATTGTCTTGATGGGTTTTAGACCAAGAAAGAGGGTAAATGGTTGATCTGTAGAATTTTAGTGTAGAGTGTGTATGTATCACTTCCAGGATGGAAGACTGGCTGATCTTTCAAGAAAATGGAGTCATGCAATTCCCATAATGTAGGGGAGGAAAATAATTTCCCTGTAGTTTTCTGAGCTCTTATCTGAAAACCCATGTAAGAAAAGACAGATTAACAAGAGGAAAGCAGAAGTGTATTCGCATTGTATACCTCATGCATAGACTGTAACTCCCTGAGATGGCTCAGGCCACCAACTTAAATACCATCTTTAGTTAAAGACAAAAGAAAGGTGTGTTTGTGTGTGCGCGCGCGCGCGTGTGTGTGTGTGTGTGTGTGTGTGTGTGTGTAGGCCAGTTATGGGGGTTACCCAGAGCAGCACAGTAAACAAAGCACAGGTGGCATTTGTTATGCGGAACTCCATCAGTCACTTCTACACTGATATGAGTTTCTTGTAATTTAGAGTCATCCTTCCTGTTACAGAGAAGGGACACCCTACAAAAGGAGATTTCCACTGGAAATGTCCCCTGTGGAAGGATAAACTTCTCAGTTTTCAGAGCTTCTCCTGTGTCTGCTGTTTCTCAGACATAATCAACTCAAAATGACCTTTATTGCCTAAGAGGCATATGGGAGGTAGCATATTGTGTTATCCTTCAATGTCATATTAAGCTCTGGCCACCTAACAAAGTTCCCTCTTACACCATCAGATGAGATTGTAAGTGACACATGAAGGAAGTGAAACTTCTGAACTACATCTTTGCTTTGTTTCCCGGTTTGCCTTGTGACATTTGGAAGCTCATATGAGTGTTTGGAATCGCCTTACATATTAATTTTCTTGGTACAAATGACTATATGTGGAAAGGGCTATTTCAGAGAGAAAAAACAAAAAAACCTTGGTTTGTGCTCTAATTTCAATGGCCTTTATTTGGATCAACTTATCTACAAGTCAGAGCCTGGGAAGCATGCATCTTTAGGGCTGTAAATTATAGAATTACTTTAAAAAAGAAACCATAATACTTTTATGCATTTCTCTTTATGCCTTATTCACATATTCCATTTAGAGGACTATTTCTCAGAGCATGTGCCCAGACATCCTTGAAGTTACAGGTGAGATTCTAATTAGATAATATAATGCTAATATGAAGGAAAAATGTTAAGCTATAATTTCTAAAATCCCAGATATTCTGTTTTCTAAGCAGCCGTGAGTTTGGTATGAAACCAGTTCTGCGTGGTCAACCTCAGTAATATGCTGCTGAATGGAGCCCTTCAGAGAGAGAAAAGAAACCAGTGTGGCTTAGTTTTTCACTTCCTTAGGCCAAAAAACCTTCTATAATTTTCATAAATATTTGCTGAACCCTCGGAAAGTTTATTCACCCTTTTGAAAATGCACTGAGTAAATATGTGAAACCGTTTTAGCTGGTATGGAAAAGTCAGAATCACATTTTTACATAATATTTCACAGGAGAAAAACACTTTTCAGGCATTGCAATCATACAAATAAGATCACCCGCATGCCCATTGTTTTATTAGAGATGACAATAAGGTTAGAGGTCAAGTTTCCTCGGTTTCTGGGTAAGTAGGGGATTTGTGTAAAGTTGTTCTGCACTTGGTATGTTCGGGGCAGTTAATTTTTACTCTTGGGTCTCTATGCCAAGTGCAATGACAAGATGTGTTGTTGGTGAATGTTTTCCAAATAAATAACTGCACTGGAAGAAAGAGAAAGAGAGAGAGAGAGAGAGAGAGAGAGAGAGAGAGAGAGAGAGAGAGAGAGAGAGAGAGAGAGAAGCAGAGCTCTTCATAGTGAAGTGTTTCTAGAATGTCAGGTCATAACCTGGCAATTGTTCTCATTGAAACACCTCTTGAGACAGCGGAAAAGGGGAAAATCAGACCCTCCATCCATATGCCTGACTGCCTCTGAACTACTCACCCAGCTTTTGAAATTTATTTTCAAATGAGGGCCTGAGGGAGTTGCATTTGAATTAAAAATTTGTGTCAAAGAATGGACTTCGATATCGCTTGGAGGGTGAAAACACTTTCGTTAACTTTCAGATCTTGCTTTTCACAGGTAGTTGAGGTCACAACATGACAAGTGGCTCTTTAATGAGTTAGGCTGCCTTGACTTGGAGCTTGAAGTCCACCTCATTGGTCATGCGCTGAAGAAAGATGTGTTCTTGCCTTTGAGCTTTTTCTGTTCTACCCCCAGCTCCCATTCTCACCAGTAGTTGCTAAATATAAGGACCCCAGTAGCTATTTAGGATTACTGAATGCATAAAACAAGCAAACACACACACACACACACAGACACACACACACACACACACACACACACACACACACACACACACACAGCAGAGCTGGACGATCATAAACAATCATTTGAAGATGACTATGGCTCTAAAACAAGCAAAAATGGTTTAATCAAACATGTTGATCATCCATGTAAATGACTTTTACAGAAGATTTACGTTAAACCAACTTTTCTATAAGTTGTGGGGCCTCAGATAAATCTGGTAAAAAATGTTTAATGTGGTAAAACATATGTAACAAAACCTATCATTGTAACCATTTTTAAGTGTATAATTCAGTGTCATTAAGTACATTCCCACTGTTCTACAGCCACCATCACTGTCCAATTCCAGACTTTTTCGTTTTCATTTTCAAAATCTGCACCTGTTCAACAGCAACTCCCTTCAGACCCAGGAATATCAGTGTGTTGTCTATGAATTTGGCTATAGTATGTACCTCATATAAGTGGAATCATATAGTATTTGTCCCTTTATGACTGGTTTACTTTCCATAATGTCCTCAAAGTTCATCCATGTTGTAACATATGTCAGAATGTCCTTACCTGGAACCTGTAAATAACACTCCACTGTATGTATGTAGTACATTGTGTTTATCCATTCACCCATCGGTGGATATGTGGGGTGCTTCCATCTCCTGGCTATTGTGAATAATGCTGCTGTGGCTGTTTACTATACAGCTACCTTTTCCTTGCTTTCAGTTGCTTCAGGTACATTCTCAGAAGTGAAATTAATGAAATGCATGGTTATTCTGTATATAAGCTTTGAGGGTCAATCATATTTTTTTCTGTATTGGCTATAGCATTTTACATTCTCATTGTGGTGCCAACATTTTTAGTCAGCTGTTTGAAATAATACTCTCTTCTCTTACAGCGTTCTTTGTAGTCAGAGAAGTAGTTAAGACTTGCTTCCATTTAAATTTATTTAAACACAAAGGAAAGATTGTGGGATGCCTATAAAGGGTTTGCTAGACTAGATCTTGCTAATATTTCCATGAGCTTAAAACAACAGTTTTGATGTTTGCATCTTCACTTCTCTAACTTGTGCATATACACATTTTCTATAGTAGCATAAACCACAAAAAACTCTTAAAATTCTTTCTTACTTATGCTTTTGTTTCTCCATAATGTTTATTACTTTCATAGATGACGACACACTGCTCTATGTGTTAATCAATATGTAATCATTATATTTGCCTTTTGGGGAGAGTATGTTTAAATAGTGTTGCAATTGGCATCTTCACAACTCTATTTCTCTTGAATGATTTATTTTCTTAGGACAAATTCTCAGAAGTTGAGGAGATGGGGTTAAAGTTAGTTTTGTTTTTTTCAATGACTGTTGACTGTGTTTAATACTTTTCTAAGGGAGATTCATTTTTTTCTTGCAACCTTGACATTTGACTTCCCAAAGACTCATATTTTTAAATTATGTATGTTGTTAAAATAGCACTTCATTCAATAAATTTTAAGCCCAATAAAATAGTAAACATTATTTTGCTGTACTACAGACAAAGTCTGAATAACTCAGAAGTTGTCATTCAAATATTTGTTTATATGTTGAAAACTCTTTTTTTTCCTTCTCATTAACCATCAGAGAACTTGCTAAATGTATTTTACTCTTTATGCACATGTAGGTTACCTGCTTATGTGAAGGGAGCCCAACCCCTCTGTTGACATATTTGTTGAGTATTTGTATGCCATTAAATCAACAATATATGCTCAGAACTCATTAGTGAATAGCTCTATCAGAGTACTGTGAATAGAAAAGTATTTAAAATATATTATCTGCCCTGGAAATGTTAATAATGCCAAAGAATTTATTCAAAAAGGGACCTATCTAAAAAAAAGTTATTCAAGACAAGCAATAGGTAATCAATATGCAAAGCATTGCACAGACCACCACAGGCATTGAGGGGTTGAAGAAGTATGGGGGTGGGTGGGTAATAAGAGAATTCCATCCTATCTAATAAAAGAGTAATATGCAAATTAACCATACCTCTGATCAAGCCATGCCCACAACCATGCCCATCATCCAATCAGGAGCAAATTATGCAAATAATCACCAACCAAGATGGCTGCCACCACTGAGAACAGGAGGGAGGGTTGGGTTTCCCTGGCAATGGAGGAAGCCAAGCTTTCTGCCTGCCCTTGCTGGCCTAGGCCTCCTCTCAATGCTATAAAGTTTTAATTATAGAAGATACATAATCCCAACAGAATTGGCAGGAGCCATGGAGCTGAAGAGAGCAGAGGCTAGGGTTGCTAGGGTGATGGAGGAAACCAAACTTCTGCAGCCCTAGTGCCTAGGCCTCCACTCTAGGCTATAGTTTCAAACAGAAATGGCTGTTGCCATGGAGCAAGCAGAAGGCTTGGCTCTGCTCTAGGCTACAAAGTTTCAATTGTAGAACATAAATTAATCCCAGATCCCAGGGCCTCCACTTGGGTTGCTGGGGGGGGGGGGCATGGCCAGCCTGCAAACCACCACAGGCCCATTGCCGAGGCTGCCCCACACCCCAAGAGAACCCCCACCCTGATCCAGGACACCCTTCAAGACAAACCAGCTGGTCCCCACCCATGCATTAAGCCTCTATCCTATCTAACAAAAGAGTAATTTGCAGATTGACCATCACTCCAACACACAAGAGGGCTGCCCCCATGTGGTCAAAGATCCTGCCCACTGATACAAGATGGCCAGCAGGGGAGGACAGTGGGAGGTTCCAGGCCCTATAAGGGAGGGCAGTTGGGGTGATCAAGCCTGCAGGGGAGGGCAGTTAAGGGTGACCAGGCCAGCAGAGAAGGAAAGTTTTGGGCAAACAGGCTGGCAGGGGAGCAGTTAGACATCAATTAGGCTGGCAGGGTAATGGTTAGGGGGTGATCAGGCTGGCAGGCAGAAGCAGTTAGGGGCAATCAGGGAGGCAGGCAGGCGAGCAGTTTGGAGCCAGCAGTCCTGGATTGTGAGAAGGATGTCTGACTTCCCGTTTAGGGAAGCAGTTGGACATTCCTTGAGGCATCCTAGATTGGAGAGGATGCAGGCTGGATTGAGGGGACCCCCCCCCACCCGCACGAATTTCATGCACTGGGTCTCTAGTATAATAATAAATGTGACAATATTCCATATGTGGTGAAGACATTAACAGTTCTAATCTTGGTCTGGCAGGACAGAGTTAAAAGCAGCTATTTCTCCGGAGAGAAATAGTGACCTCTAATCTGTCCCCCAACAGACAGGTTGTCACTTCCCTTTGCTCTTCTCCTCGGCAGTCGCATTTTGATGATGAAGATGGGAGCAATTCAACTGAGTTTGTTCCAGGCCAGGACTGGAAGGCCTTGAGAGACCCAAAGTATCATAAGGTTGCTTCTCAGGGCTTCTTTAGCGTGTGTTCATGGGTACAGGTGTTCTTTGAATGACCTTCTCAGAAAATTAGTCTTTGAAGGAGAAAGTCACCTGCCAGAAGCTTTCTCTGAGAGCGATGAGTTGGGCAAAATCTAACTAAAATTCAATTATTAAATTAAAGTGTGTACATAGAAGTTTTGGCTACAGTTGGGGGGTGTCTTCTATTTAGGTACCTGGTTTTCCTGGGGATGCCTTTCTACATGTTCTTTCACATGAATGCATGTTCTGTTTGCTACTGCTTGTTGATTAAGCTAATGTGTACATTAGTCACCCCGGTGAAAAACGAGTGAGCTGAGCTGATAACTTTGACTGTCTAGTCTTCATCGCTTGAACTACTTTTCTTCTTGTCTCTGCACCCCCCACCCCAAACATTATGTGTGTCCAACAGTCCTATTTGGTGAATGAGCCCAAGAGCTTTTCTGTGAAAGACCAAGTGGGGGGGGGGGGTAAAACAGTTTAACACCTCCAAAGGATTTATTTTTTTAAAAAGTATGGCTTGCTCTGGTAGTACACAATATTGTTTTCACACATGTATACTTGAAACCAAATTAAAAACAAACAAACAGCTGTTGTAACATTAAACCATAATCTGATGAGCATGTCCACCGCGCTCCTGCCTTCTGCAGGGTCTCCTGAAATCCCCACTGGTTCCAGGTCATGGCCAGTCACAGCGGGAAGAGCTTGCGAATTTTGTTTTTGCTCTACAATTCGGTCTTCAGGAACTTGAGTGCTTTCTTCATGTTGTCAACAACTAATGGGCCAAAAAATGTTATGACAGTCAAAATGTGACCAAAAATTATATTAATCAATATAGTAAACCCCCAAACCTGGGTATTTTGTTGATTGTTTAATGGGGTGCTATTGTATCATGTTAGAAATCTTACTGTATTTTTCCCCCTAAAGTTATCTAAAATGGCTTTTATTGCAATCCAGTTCTCTTCCAATATTTATTAAATGCCTTTTCTATAAGGTACCTGTGCAAGATGCCTGCCTTTAAGGAATCTGAAGTCTCATTAAGATACTTGCTATTACTTTGAGAACGGCGAATACTTTGAATGTGTGTCCCCTGGCCCTCTTAGTACCCACTGAAGGGATTTGCTAACGGCCCACGACGATTTTCCTGCTGCCCAGACACAGCTTCAAAATCCTTTCCAAAATAATGAGAATCTTTATGTGCCACCCAGAGAATTTCTGTGATAATGAAAACTATGCAGTGCTTTTGCACTGAGTACTTGAAGTGTGATCAGTACGACAGAGAAATTAATTCTTAAATTGTAAGTAATTTAAGTTTGCTATGAGACAGTTCCCTGTGGCTAATGACTAACACGTTGGGCAGTGCAGTTCTGGGCAGCCACTAGTCATTGAGCAGCATTGGCTTCTAGGGCAAAACCCAATTTTTTTCCCCCAGAAGCACTGATTAGATGTCACAAGGAGGTACAGTCTCTTATTGAGGTACCACAACTTCCTTGAGAGTCTCTCTCAGAAGTGAGTCTCTTGGCAACTATTTGGAGCCATCTTTCCCACTGATCTTTAAAGTTGAACTTGAATTTAGTGTCAACAAAGACTACACCATTTCACTTTCATTATTTGGGCAAACTATACTTAACAAAGCATACAGATTACTGCAACTATTGCACTAAATCCTGTGATACGTCCATTTGCCTAAGAGAAAAACTTAAAATGTAGGTGACATGTCAGAGAACCCTCCTGGAGAAAAACAATACCTAATTTCAATTATTCATCTTCAATTACAATGAAAAAAAAAAGAGATTAAAGTAATGAGATTAGTTGGTCAAACTGATTCCCCATGGTCCCTGAGCAGCTTTCCCTGCCTTTGTCATAGTCCTGTGTCCTCTCCCCCGCAGGATCACATTGAGGTGGTCTAAGGTGGTGACACTTACGCAGAGGTGCGTCCGAAGGTTCATAAGCATAGAGACGATTTGAGTATCTTCCGGTGATGTCGGCTCTAACTGTCAGGGATGGGTCTAGAAAGGAAAAAGAAAGGGGGGTGATGGGCTGGAGGGATGTGTTTGCACCACTGCAGGAGGAAGCACATGGCTTTGTCCACATTCTATGAAAGGAGTACAGTGTGTGTCCCGGCAGATCCACCTCTTCCGCTCTGCAGCAGCTGGGGGCAGGCGGGACCCCAAGCCGGCTGAGAGCCATCCACAGCTGTGTGTGGCTATTTGTGGGAAAGGTTATGAACCCCGCTGTGCTATCTATAGCAACCTGAAAACAGGATAATACATATTGTTGGGCTGGTGTTTTCATTTTGGGTGAAAACAATAACATTCGCTACCAAGGAACCGTTTTAGAAGCTTTTGAAATGATTATGTTGTAATTTAAATGTGTTGTTACCAAGAACAACCTGGATCATTAGACACCCACATCTAATGCTGGTGTTCAAAACCAACATACGTTTTTTAATGAATAAAAGATAAATCCTTAAGAGCATCAAAGATCAAATAAGCATGTAGTACCCCTCTCTATTTTTTTACTTATTAAAAAAAATACAGATGTAGGAGTTATCCCTTATGTGTTGTTTAAATTATTTTGTCATGTTTTATATTAACTTGAAATTATTAATGAGAACAGGAATGTATTTTTAGAATAAGGCACACAGTCAGCCCGGCGGGCGTGGCTCAGTGGTTGAGTGTCAACCTATGAACCAGAAGGTGATGATCCGATTCCCAGTCAAGGCATGTGCCCAAGTTGCGGGCTGGAGCCCCCAGCAGGGGGATGCAAGAGGTTGATTAATGATTCTCTCTCATCAATGATGTTTCTATCTCTCCCTCTCCCTTCCTCTCTGAAATCAATAAAAATATTTTAAAAAATAAATTAAATAAGGCCATCCAAAAGGGAGGTGCTATGGAATGTACAGAGGCCTAGAAACCTTACCCCCATAGAGGCGACTGAGGATCCTAAGACCTATGTCCTGAAACCAGGATGAAGAGGACACGCGAGAGCACCTGCGGGTTTGCAATGTCTGTCACTGACATTTGATGGACAGTCTCTGTCATTTCAGAATACTGGACTAGGACCAAGGTAACTTACAAAAAGCAGACATTCTTTTGTTCAACAAAGACTAAAGACCTGCTACTGCTTGGTGCAGAGGATACAAACACCTGGTCGTGGTAATAAATTAACACAAAGGCTTTTAAATACCCAGCCGCTGGCTCACAGCTCTGGCTGTATCCTGGAAGCACCCGGAGAGCTTTAAAAACATCCCCATGCCTTGGTCGGGCACCAGGTGTCTGTGTAATTGGTCTGAGGTGTGGCTTGGGAAGCTTGTTTGTAAACATTGCCCAGGTGATTCTCATGTGCAGGCACCAGGCACTTGGGGAAGTGGCTGAGAGCAAGCTTCCTTGGAGGTGGAGTTGGTTCTCATGACTCAAGGGATCTAACAGGATGGGATGAGAATGCTATGAACAGAATTTGCACACAAGGTAAGACAGATGACCTATAAAATCTCAATTTCAAGGATTCCAAATGTTCTAAATCCTAACAAAATCAAATCTATGAAACTAGTTCAGCCTCCCTCCTTTTTTCTTTCGCTTTTTCTCTCCCGTTTTGTACATTTAGTGTGAACTTGGGGAATTACATAGATGAGCCACTTTATTAGAATGAGCTCTTTTTTGTATGCTGGATTTAATCATGGACTGTGTTTATTTTTCTTTTTTATTGAACTTAAAATGGTTAATAAAATTCTCTAGGTTTCAGATGTACAATTTTATAATACATTATCCATATACGGTAGTGTGTGTTCAGCACCCCAAGTTAAACCTCCTTCCGTCACCATTTATCCCCCCTTTCCCCTCTTTTCCCTCCCCCACCCCCTTTCCCTCTGGGAATCACCATATAGTTGTCTTGGACTGTCTTTAAATCAGTATGTTTTGATCAGAGCCAAACTCAGTTAATTTGTTCAGTCATCTAAGGAATATTTTTTGTGAGCCCATCACAGGGACATGCTGAAAAAATAATGGTGAGCAGAAGTAGCTATAGTCCCTGCTACAAGGAGTTTATAGTCCCATGAGGGCAAATATTTATTTAAAAATACCAATAATTATAAAATTATTACTGAGGGCAGTGCAACCATTGAAGGAAACATGGAGCCACAAGAGGCTGTGTTCGTGGGGTTTGGCAGGTCAGTGAAAGACAACGAGGCTGGGGAGGCAGCAGGTGACAGGTAGCTGCAGAAGGGGAGGCAAGGGAAACTTCTGGCAGCATATAAGATGTTCCAGCAGCAGGAAGGAGCATGGTCACTTTGATTTTTAGAAAAAAAACTTCATATTCTTAACTTTCCTAAAATAATTATCAACAGTATCAGAAAGAACTATCCAAGACACACATTGGGAGTTTGCCTGATTATAGGCCTGAGGTGCAGAGGTGGGCAAAAATAGGTTTACAGCTGAGAGGCTATGAAATAGTTTATTCTTGAATTATTACTTATTAACGTCTGTATTCTTTATTACAATTATTACTAACCTACTTTTGCCCACCCCTATATCTCACTGGGGCATGGTGGAATGGCACCTGAGGGTAGGGGAGTGCAAAGGGGAGATACAGAAGCACTTGGGTCATTGTCCGAGTGTGTTTCATGTCATTGTCTCTTACCAATAAACAAGATCCTGGGGACATACTGGCCGTCAGGAGAAAGGTGCTTGTCAGTTGTTTCATACTGAGATAAAAAAAAGCAACTTTTTAGTTTGTTTACTCTTTAGTTATTTTCAAACTATTGAATACAAAAATGTGTCTGTTGCTGGGCTAGGCATCTTAAAACACTGAAGGCATATCTCTCCCATAAGGAGTAATAAAGCAGATGCAGAGATAACTTACATGCATGCAAACAAGTCAGTGGAGAGTGATACAGAACGGGAGGTAAGGAGCTGAATGGAGTGATAAAGAGCAAAAATGAAGGGAATAATTAGGAAGAAGGTATAGTGCTTGGTGAAGACATCTTTCATGAGGCAGGAAGAAGTAGGTTAATGAAAACAAAAAACCAAAGTCATTTTTTGGAGAAATTACAGAAAAAAACTATTATCTAGAGCATTCAGCTACCCATTTATCAAATTTTTATTTAGAAGTTTTTATGTAGCAATATACATTATTCATCTCATAGATGCACACTCTTTTGCGAGATGCAGGTAGGAAAATGAATACTGGGGACCCAGTGTCTGGCATGTTAACGATAGAAGAAGACAGATGCCAGGGGTGCCCTGAGCAGGACATTTAACCCAGTATGCAAGTTCTCTTCAGACTTTATGAAGTGGGTAAGGAGGAATCTTTAAAAATAAAAATAAGTCGGTTCCATGGAAAAGGAGGTCATCCAAGCAGAGGGGAGAGATTGTGCTGGGAGGAGGACATGCGGAGCACTTTCTGACATGACCAAGTGTTGGGAAGGGACTAAACTAGCAGGGATGCAGTGGGTAGCAGTGAAAGAAGAGGTTGGAGAGTTGCTTCAGGGGCCAGCTCATGTAGTTTCTTGCACACCATGGAGTTTATATTTGTTCATAAAAAGCTAAGAAGTAGTGGAGGGATGTGAGAAAAGGTACTGTGATCCCAATTTGGTCTTCAAAGTGATCAGCCTAACGGCATGTATGATTAGGTGGGCTTTATCTTATAAACAGGGAGCCATTTAATAATACCGCAGTAAGCTAAGCAAAGCGAACAATTCTTACACTAGAATGGTGGTCCTCAGTTTATAGGGAAGGGACCAATAACAAAAATATTTAAAAGTTAGAACCCCAGGTCTTGCCCAGCCAGTGTGGCTCAGTGGTTGAGCATCGACCTGTGAACCAGAAGGTCACGGGTTCGATGCCTGGTCAGGGCATATGCCAAGGTTGTGGGGTCGATCCCCAGTGTGGGACTTGCAGGAGGCAGCTGATCAATGATTTTCTCTCATCACTGATGTTGCTATCTCTCTTGCTCTTTCCCTTCCTCTCTGAGATCAATAGAAATATATTTTATTTAAAAAAGAGTTCACTGTGGGAAATAGTTAATATGAGATACTCATTGAACACCCAGGGAGAAATTTTCTGTAAACAATTGAATATATATGAATGACTATCACAGGTGAGTAGGAGAGTTCAGTCCAGAACAGTGGTCGGCAAACTGTGGCTCGCGAGCTGCAGTTTGCTGCTCTGTTGACTAATGAGTCTGCCAACCACAGGTCTAGAATAACACTTCTGATGAAATAGGAACTAGAGAAAGAAGAGCAATTTGAAAGCCTGGACCAAGCTGAGAAATGCAGGGGGGAAAATATTGAGTTTAAACTAATTATGCGATGCCTGAAACATAGTTGTATATACCAGTTGGAAGATGTGGCATGTTTGTGGGCATCATCAGTGTGTGAACATTGATTAAAGACACATATAGATGATGTTATCCATAGAGAATATAAAATATGAAAATAAGAGTAGATCAAACAGAGATTCACCAGATCACTTAATATTTAGGGAGAGGAAGAGAGCCTGTGGAAGGGAGTTGAGGAAGAACTACTGGTGTGGATACTCTTGAAGAAGCCCACCTGTCAATATATGAAGAGCATGAGAGAGAAAGGGAGGGAGGGAGGGAGGGGGAGAGAGAGAGAGAGAGAGAGAGAGAGAGAGAGAGAGAGAGAGAGAGACTCTGACTCCCATTGAGGGTTATGATAGAGTAAGGTAGGGAAGTTCGGACACCAGGAAGGGTGGTGAAGGTGAAGTCAGTGGGAATGGAGGAGGCTAAATTTGGACAACCAGAGATCTCTTTTTTCCAGGGAGAGAGGAGACAAGGATTAAGAATGCTATGGAGTAGCCAGAACTGCAGGAAGGTTTTTGAAAATACAAAAACTTTCCAATTACAGCAACAGAGAAAATTCTAATCACAGGAGAGTACTTTTCAGACAACCTAAAGTTATTAATTACTAAATAAAAACATTAACATGAAAGGTGGGTTATTAATAAAATAAAGTATCATTTTGCTCTCTAGTCTTAGATGAGTATGTGGGACATATCCTAGTTCATCCCAAACATGATTACAATGTACAGGAGAAATGAATCATCCATTTTGAATAATGAGAAAAGTCAGTGATGTTGAAAAGGAAACTTACAACTAGATTGAGGAGGATGAACTGCTCTGCCAATTTCTGGATTTCTTTATTTTCAGCAAACACTTTCTTTAAAGCTATAATATAAAGAAAAATCATTAAACATCCATCTCAGCACCATTGTTCTCTGTTATATTTTAAGTTGAACTGTAATTTTTAGTGCAGTGTTCAACTTTGCTTTTTCAGCAAATAATAAGTGCAGTAATATTTAGGCTATTGACTACCTCTACTTCTTGCCATCCATCCATCCATCCATCCATCCATTTTTTCAGCTTATATTTATTGAGTGGCTACTCTATGGTAGGTAATGTTTTATTTCCTGGAAATAAAGTAGTGAGAAAAAAAAGTAATGTGCTTTCTTCATGGGACTCGAATGCCTGTGTAGGAAACATCATAAATAAGCAAACAGATAAATATCTAATAATTTCAGGCAGAACTATGTACTTTGAAGAAAAAGGAAGCATAGCAAGAGGTTTAAGAGCTGTACAGTGGCCAGCATAGATCTCCCTGAGGGACTGACATTGAGGTGAGAGAGTGACCCATTCTCAGATTTTGGAGGTATGTCATACTAAGTGGAGGGGACTCTAAGAGCGATAGTCCTGAGGTGAAAATGAACTCAGATGTTTAAGGCAAAGCACAAAGGCCAGGCTAGATTTAGTGGAGAGGAAACAAGAGGAGAGCGGTAAGAAAGGAAGGAGCCAGAGGCTGGATCATGTGAGTAGAAGCCACTTGAACACATGACTGATAGGATCTGACTTAGATTTAACAGATTTATTTTGGAATCTGTATGTAGAACTGACTACAGAGTAGCCAGGTGGGTGGCTAGATCATGGCAGTAACAGTGAGACAACAGGAAGAAGTGGTTGGAGTTGGCCAGGCCTACATAATATATGGCGTCCAATGCAAAACAAAAACACCAGCTCCTTGTTCAAAAGTTATTAAGAATTTCCAGAGAATGACTACAGAACGTTAAACCAAGCCTGGGAACTTTTAAGCACTGGGCCCTGTGTGGCTGCACAGGTTGCATGCCCATGGAGCCGGCACTGGCTTTGAGGTATATTTTGGAGGCACAGCCAATGGTATTTGCTGATGTGTTGGACATGGGATAAAAGAAAAAGATTTCAAGGATGAATCCTAAAGCTTGTTTTTCAAAATATGCAGCAATGGTTAACATAAAACGCAGAAATATTTGAAGTTACCTTAAATATATTTTTACTACATGAAATATCATTTAGTATTCAACTGTGCTAGATGCTAAGGATACCAAGACGAGTGATCAGACCTTGGTCCTAAAGCTAAAAGCCTATAAAGGAAATTATATTTAGAAGAATAAATTACCTTGACTGTGTGGGCATTCATCCAGGTGATGAATAATCATCAAGGGTTTGTTGCTTGAAAAGAAAAGCGAGATTGGATCATTTTTACTGAGTAGGATTTCAGGTGCAGTTAAATATCACTAGATGGTGCTCTTGAGAGCTTTCAGAGAGCTGCTTCACCCTCATCTTTACCTTGTCTTGCATTTGTATAAAGCTTCCTCATATGTCTGAGTCCAGATGAGCTGATCACCCCAGCCTAGGACAAAATGAACCAGTATATTTAAAGCTATTATAATTTCAGACCCAAAGCTGTTGAAAAGCAATGATACTTGATACTAAAGAAGAAAACCTCTACAGGAAGTAGAAATAATTATGAAATTTGATAAATCTAGAAGGAATACATACAAAAAAATATGTTCAGCCCACAAGTCTCAGCTTTCCAATTAGACAGCATTGGAAGCTGACGATACGCCGACTCTTACCTCTGGAGAGGGTCTGGGGCAGTTTGGGTGGAGAGACCTTTGTGTCCTTGGTGTCCTTCTTAGCTCCTGGTTTGACTGTGGTGTCTTTGGCCAAGGTGTAGGAGAGGGCCACAAGGAGCAAGAATGTTGACACTGAAATCTTCTCCATGGCAAACCTGAAAAACATGAAGTAATGAAAACAAGCAAAAAGTCAGTAAGACAAAAGGGAATTAGCAGTCTTCAAAATCTTCAGACAGCATCCATCTATCTATCTATCTATCTATCTATCTATCTATCTATCTATCATCTATCTATCTATCTATCTATCTATCATCTATCTATCTATCTATCTATCATTTATCTATCATCTATCTATCTATCTATCTATCTATCATCTATCATCTATCTATATTTCTGTCTCCATACAGATCCTATATAATAAAAGTGTAATATGCTAAATGTCTGACCGATTGGTCGATTGCTTGCTCAACCACTTGACTAGTTGCTATGATGCGCATTGACCACCAGGGGGCAGGTGCTCTGACCAGTAGGTTAGCTTGCTGCTGGGGTCCAGCCAATGGGGACTGGAAAAGAGGGCTGGACATGCCCTGGAGCCCCACCATGGTCCTTTCCCAGCTGGCCAGCCCCCAGGGCCCTGACCGGGACTGGAAAGATGGCCCCAATAGGCTCTGATCACCAGCCGGGCCGAGGAACCCCACCTGTGCATGAACTCATGCACCGGGCCTCTAGTATAAATATACTGATGTAGATCTTCATAGGGCATCTACAATATAGATATAGATATATTTTAATGAAAATAAGTAATGTATACATACTTATCGCTAAAGGAACCGACACTTAAATTTTATATTTAAAACATTTAGTACTGGAAGACACCTTATTGATTACCTCCGCTTTTCCCACCTCCCCAATGCCTCATTTATCGATGAAGAATCTGACATTCAAAGAGATGAAGATTTATGAGATGGGTGCGAACCAAGGCTCCTTTTTGCAGCACTGCTCCCATTTTCCCACCCTGAAACAACTACCCTAAACATAGATACTTCTTTAGCCTTCCTTTAAAATGGGAACGTTGCCCTTAAAGGATAAGATCTGAGTAAAGTGATTCCTTATTTAATTTAACACCTGGCAACTTTGTCATCTAACTGAAAACTTGCACCCACATAACTCTCTCCCCCGAGTAATTAAACTCTATATATTAGTTCTGAATTGACTGAAATATGTCAATGCAAGTTCCGTCTACTGAAACAACTCTGCCTCTTGCAGTGGGCCTGGTATAGCTAATGTGGGCACACACTTGTGCACGGAAGTATTCTATGGGACTCACAACCTGATGGGTGTCTTTTTGTTAATGGTTTTTTTTGGAGGGGCGGGGTCTTTTCTAGTATTTTGCAGGTAATTCTTAGGGGAGGTCACAACGCTGTGAAGGAGAGTCCCATGAACAGGAGAGTGAATGACAAGAGAGGATCCCAGAGTGAGTGAGGGATAGCCAGCTAGCAAAGTGAACTGCACCAGCAAATCACTATGGTTATCCAGGGACTATGTATAGCACGCAAAGCAGGAGACCTGGCAAAGCCAAAGACAAATTGCTTGAAAAGAAAATCTCATTCTAATATTGGCGGAGGTTTGAAATTAAATAAACTGCAAAGGAAGCAGGATGGACTTCCAGTGCTTAGTATTTTTAAGGGGAAAGTTTTTCATGTTCTGATAGCTTGAGTGGGAACCTTTGCTGACTGGAAAGAAAAAAGTGTTGCTAAATCATCAAATTCAGAGGATACCTTATATTAAACTGGCCCATTTTATGCAAATAGTAGTATGTAGCCACAAAATGTTTTACTCAAAAAGACATAAAAAAGCAAGGGTGCATTTTCTTTACTTTCTACACTGATAAAGGTTTACTTTCTCCGCTGGAAAAGCCAATAACAAATTTTGTATCCTACTCATCTGCAGAAACAACTCAGTGTACCATTAGTCAATACTTCCCAGCCCTCTTAGTACAAAGACTTGTTTTAAAAAATCCAGGAACTTTTATGTGAGAATATTTGTACTTTTTGAATATTAAGTAATTTAGCAACATCATGGCAAATAGCTACTTTGAGTTTGTCAACATTCATTGGATTTCCTATTTTACTTAGAGCAACAGCATCTGTGTACATTTGAAAAATCATAAACTGGTGATGAAGCACTGTACCTATTTAGTCCATTGACAGTTCTTGTTCAAGTGGCTATTAGGAGCCCTTGGAATAGCTCCACCGCTTACAGGTTGGAACTATTGCTATCTTAACCGTGTTTTATGACAGGATGACAGAATTTTGTCGAATGTAACTCCTGCTGTTCAAACATCCTGCTGAGATTCACTCTATCGACTTTTCCTAATATGAACAACTGCAAACTTCCTGCATAAACCATCTCAAAACAGAATGCTAATTGTGAGAGACATTGACCATTTGGTCGGTCTCTCTCTCTCTCTCTCTCTCTCTCTCTCTCCACTTTTTCTTGCTTTATCTTGGTCACTCTATCTCTGCCCTCTTATCTTTAGCAAGGAATAAACTTGCAGGTTTCTGTGTCCGTATTCATAAATGCTTTAAGAAAGCACCACGACTTCTCTTATAGTTTATCCCATGAGTTTAGAGGTTGAAAATGCAACAAGAATCTCTACACCCGACAGGAAGAGCACTGTTTTTCTGCTTTTTAGTCATATTCTAAGTTGCAATTGCCAGCAGGCAATCTGAGCGGAGGTTTCCCAGGGCTGCGGGCCTCTGCTTTAGGCAGAGAGAGGCAAGCAGAGCATAGATGGTGATCAGGGCACAGTGACAGAGGAACCAGGGCCCTGTCCCACGCTTGGAAACCTCTAGAGTTCACCCACTCCAACCTCCTGTTTCTCAAGGGAGAAAGCATTACGTCGAACAGGCTCAGGAAGGGAGCACGCAGCCAGCTCAGGCCAAAGAAAGGCCCCAGGAAACCTTTGGTGAAAAGTCCATGTATCCCCGCTCCAAACCCCATTTCAGTGCCCTTGAAATTATCTTTCACACAGTAACCAGAGGCCGGAACGGAGTGCCCTTCCAACAGGCGCTATGGTCAGGAGCCTTACCTGGCTTTCCCCACCCACCTGTCTGTGCGCGCCAGGTGGCCTTGATGCGTCCAAGCTTCCTTGTGTGCCAGCTCAGCTCAGCCTTTATTTATGCCCCGGAGCGCTCCTCAGTCCCACCCACCGATCTCTGATTCACATGTTGCAATCCCAGAAAGGAACTTTCCTTTTCTCAAGCAAATGCCTTTCCCTAGGCCAAAGAGTTCTTTTTCTGAAAAAGCCATGCTGCAAATGGCATACGGTTTCAGTGTGCATGTTTTTTAAACTGTGGAAGCGCGTTGTTAAGAGATTTGGAAAAGATGGGCAGAGTGCCAAGGCCAGGCAAGCTTTACATGAAGATATTTGATTCGCCTGAAGGCTGATTTGTCTCTTGGTGATTGGATGTGGAGTGTGTGGTTTGTAGATGTTTCCCCCTCCCCTTTGGGCAAACTGCCTTTTCTTAGTTAAAAAAGCACTCAAGAGATGATTCACAATTCTAACCCCTACAGTCATATAACCTACTATGCTCCATTATGGTACAGATTACTTTCCATGGTATCCTCCCCTCTTCCTGGCAAAGAAAACATGCATTCACCATAGGTATGAGCAGCATGCAGATCAGGCACTCACACGACATTTCAAAACTGAGGAGATTATTGAAAAAAAAAAGAGGCCCCAACACTATGAGTTCTTATGAATTACTTTGCAGCAACTTCCCTCCAAAGAGAACAAAGGTATTTCTCAGATATTCTCATTCATTTAATGGCAAACTTTCCCTCTAGGCATGCCGAAGCTCTTTACACCATTTCTCAGATTTAGGAAGGGAGGTCTGCAACTACTCCCCCGACTCAAGATTATGCAATTGTTCACTAAAGATCTTAGGACTGAATTCAGATTTTCAGTAAAAAAAAAAACACACAAAAAAAAAACACCCCAAAACTCAGTCTAGCGTTTTGTTTGTGAAGCTATGTGCAATTCTTAAAAGCTCAGATTGCAGAAACCTTTAAAAACAGAAATTAACTAATGGGATGCAAGCCCTTTAAAAATTACTTTTGAAAGATAAGTTCATAATATTTCAGAACATTTGTAGATGCCTTTATTTTTTGAGAGGTCATTTCTGTGGGCAAAATAGTAAGTGATTCCCAAAATACTGACT
Source organism: Antrozous pallidus (assembly GCA_027563665.1). Taxonomy (NCBI): domain Eukaryota; kingdom Metazoa; phylum Chordata; class Mammalia; order Chiroptera; family Vespertilionidae; genus Antrozous; species Antrozous pallidus. Next base: position 69,036,271 of record CM050521.1, read on the forward strand.
CTTCTTTTCATTCTAAATGAGTTTGCAGAGCCAGTTTCTTTAGGAGTTTAGAAACAATGACTTGAGCTACATGCTTAAACCGGGGAAGGCATTCGTATAGATCTTAGAATATTTAATTCAACTCCCTCATTTTGCAGATGAAAGAAACAAAGAAGCTAATAAATTAATGACACTGAAGGCCTCACAACGAGCTTAGGGCACTGCTGGGACCACAGCCTAGGTGTCCTGTCATCCGTCACCAGCTGAGAGTGGAAGGCCAGCAGGACTGGAGACAGAGACTCTAGTCTAGTCCTGCCTCAACCACTGGATGATCTGAGACATCATTTGACATCTCTGGAATGTCGGTTTCCCTGTCTATAAAAATATTACCATCCATGAGTGTTTTGAGTATAAATTAGATTTAATGAGTGACGAAGTGAAAAGGTACTTGGTGTCTTACTGCGCTACGGCTGCTGTGACAAAGTACCACAGACTGGGTAGCTCAGACAACAGGTATGTATTTTCTGTGGAAACTACAAGTTTGAAGTGAAGGTATCTGCAAGTTTGACTTCTTCTGAGGCCTCTCTCCTTCACTTCTAGATGCTGTCTCCTCCCTCTGTCTTCATCTGGTCTGCCTTCTGGGTCCTAATGTCCTCTTCTTACAAGCATACCGATCATCATACATTAGGGCTCAATCTGATAATTTATTTTAACTTACCTTTTTAGAAACACTATCTTCAAGTATAGCCATATTCTGTGACACTGAAGGTTAGGACTTCAACAGGTGAATTTTGGAAGGACACAAGTCAACTTATAACTCTTTGTAATTACACACTTCTCTGGCTTATTATAATTAACTAGAAGCCTGGTGCACAAAATTTGTGCACTCAATGGGGTCCCTCAGCCCGTCCTGTGCCCTCTCACAGTCTGGGAGCCCTGTGATGAATCGCCCCTGCAGAGTGAGGGCCAAGGCTCCGTGATGGATCACCACCACAGAGGGAGGCCCTGTGGAGGCCCTGTCCACCCACCACAGCACCACCGCAGGGTAGGCTGGGCGTCCCTCTTTGGGGCGATTGTGGAGTCCCCGATTAATCAATCACCCCACTGGCCAGTGGCCTGGGCCTCCCTCTGCACGGTGATAATGGGACGATGGCTCGGCCCCCAACCAATCGCATTGCACCCACCTTGGCTGGTTGGCGCCAGTGGGTGTCATAGCATGGTTGTCCAGATGGTTGTTCTGCTGTTTGCCGTTCATTTGATTTGCATATTATGCTTTCATTATTATGGATTATGACAATGTTATAATTTTCTACTGTATTCCTGTGCCTACTCTCATGTCAGTAAAAGCCCAGGATTTTGTCTTAGTGGCTAAGGTACAGCAAAGAGGAAGTAATTATTAGAATCCTAGAGGCCTGGTACACAAAATTCATGCATGGGGGGTGGGGGTATCCCTCAGCCCAGCCTGCACCCTCTCCAATCTGGGACCCCTCGAGGGATGTCTGACTGCTCATTTAGGCCTGATCCTACAGGGCAGTTGGACATCTTTCTCACAGTCCAGTATTGGCTCCAAACTTCTCAATTGCCTGCCTCCCTGATTGCCCCTAACCGCTTCTGCCTGCCAGCCTGATCACCCCCTAACCACTATCCTGCCAGCCTAATTGATGTCTAACTGCTCTTCTGCCAACTTGTTTGCCCCCAACTTCCCTCCTCTGCTGGCCTGGTCACCCCTAACTGCCCTCCCCTGCAGGCTTGATTGCCCCCAACTGCCCTCACTTGCAAGCCTGGAACCTCCCAACTGTTCCACCCTGCTGACCATCTTGTGGTTGCCATCTTGTGTCCACATGGGGGCAGGATCTTTGACCACATGAGACAGCCCTGTTGTGTGTTGGAGTGAAGGTCAATCTACATATTACCCTTTTATTAGATAGGATAGAGGCCTGGTGCATGGGTGGGAGCCAGTTGGTTTGCCTTGAAGTGTGTCCTGGATCAGGGTGGGGGTTCCCTTGGGGTGTGGGGCAGCCTGGGCGAGAGGCCTGTGGTGATTTGCAGGCCGGCCATGCCCCCCAGTGACCCAAGTGAAGGCCCTGGGATCTGGGATTAATTTATGTTCTACAAATGAAACTTTGTAGCCTAGAGTGGAGGCCTAGGTGCTTGGGCTACAGAAGCTTGGCTTCCTCCATTGCCCCGGCAACCCTAGCTTCTGCTCTCTCCAGCTCCATGGCTGCCACCATTTCTGTTGGGATGTATCTTCTACAATTGAAACTTTGTAGCATTAAGTGGAGGTCTAGGCCGGCAAGGGCAGGCAGAAAGCTTGGTTTCCTTCATTGCTGGGGAAATCCAAGCCTCCCTTCTGCTCTCAGTGGCTGCAGCCATCTTGGTTGGGATTTATTTGCATAATTTCCTTCTGATTGGATGATGGGTGTGGCTTGATTGGAGGTATGGTCAATTTGCATATTACTCTTTGATTAGATAGGATAGTCTACATGCACCATAGTGACTGGCATCCTTGGCACCCACAACTATCTTGGTTTGAAGCAACTAGGGTTTTGTAGATGGTACGAGTTTTCCTTATATTTTATTGAACATCATTACTTTTAACTGAGGTCATATGATCGGTCTTTGCAATTTTCCTGCTATTGTAAAAATGTGTTGTTACTATTTTTAAAAAAATGTATTTTTATTGATTCAGAGAGGAAGGGAGAGGGAGAGAGAAATAGAAACATCAATAAAGAGAGAGACTAATTGATCTGCTGCCACCATCACCCCCCACATTGTGGACCAAGCCTGCAATCTGGCACATGCCTTGACCGGGAATCGAACCATGACCTCCTGGTTCATAGGTCAATACTCAACCCCTGAGTCATGCCAGCTGGTTGCTATTTTTGATTAATTTTTTTCGCTGAGTAGTGTTTGAAAATCTGATATATAAAATAATATTTGGTAGTGAAATTAAGCTTAATACTAATGATCCTAACAATAGCCTAATTACATGGATGCTATACCTTTGTGCTTTCTATATTTGTGTCACTGTAATTTTAGAGGCTTTTATAAAAGCAGATTTTAAAGTAGGTTATTTTTTAATAAAATTTGGAGATTTATAGTAATAACATCTAGCAAATATTACTAAATAGTATCATTTTATTTTAGTTTTTTAATTTTTTTATTGAATTTATTGGGGTGACATTGGTTAATAAAATTTTGTAGGCTTCAGATGTATAATTCTGTAATATATCATCTATATATTGTATTGTGTATTCACCACCCCAAAGTCAAGTCTCCTTCCATCATTTATCTCCCTCTTCTAACACCCCTAATTCCCCCTTCCCTCTGATAATCACCATACTGTTGTCTGTGTCTGAGTGTGTGTGTTTTCCTGAGTCCCTTTACCTTTTCCCACCCAACCCACAGTCCCCCTCATCAAATATCCATTGAACCTATTTATGTAGCAAGTATTACACTGGACATTAAAGATATAAAGAAGAAAAAGACACAGTCAGTTATGGAGGTAGCCAGATCCACACAGAGATCATTGAAATTCAGGGTGGCATGGAAGACACTCTTCCTGCCCGAGGGCACTTGCAATCTGACAGAAGAATTAAGATAGAACCACACCAAAAACTATCCATTCGCTAAACAATACAACTATTTGCATAGCATTTACATTGTATTAGGTATTATATGTAATCTAGAGATGATTTAAAGTACAAGAGAAGGTATAAATAGGTTATATGCAGATACTATGCCATTTTACATAGGGGACTTGAACATCTTCAGATTTGGGTGTCCACAGGGGTCCTGGAACTGATCCCCTGCAGATACTGCGGGAGACTTTCTATATATCTAACTGCAAACCAGTGAGAACATGACGTTAGAGTCAGGTCAGTGGTAGAGATATCAGCTGTTATTGTTTTTTAGAGGAGACAGAAATAGCTGTCCATTAGTATGTTCAAATTGGTAAGAGAAGGCAAGACTCTCAGATGGAGACAGTGATTCAGAACTTTGCAAAAAATGGGATTAGTTTAGCTGCAATGAGAGCCATCTGGATAATTTATAAATATGATCAGAAAGGTATTTTGGGGGCTTTATGCCTGGGGTCTTTAATGCCATTCTAAGGAGTTTAATCTTCACTCTAAAAAGTGTTGTCTGGTGGTTAAGAGGGAAAGGTATACATTCAGATTGGTTTGACTTTGCATGTAGCTTTATGACTATTCTGTACTCTCCTAACCTATGCTAACTACCCTCTATGAAGTGGGAATAGAAAGACTTATTTTATAGGATCTGTGGAAGATTACATAAAATATTAGAGGTGAAGTGGTTAGAATGGTGTATAGTGCATAATAAGCACTCAAAAATATTAGTTATTATTACGGAATGTCTCATTTGCTTCTCTGTATTATAATAATTTATATCTCAGTGTATTTATGAACTAATATTAAGTCTGTTAACTCCATGACTCCAGAATTATTGATTTTTCTTTGTAGAGTGTGTTATAAGGCTTACACTGTCATTACACATTCTTGAAAAAAATTGATTTGTCATCATAAAAACCTCAAACAACATCATTATTTTCTTTTAAAAATAATGAAATAAACTCAAATGGGTGGACATAATTGGCCCAGAGACACAAAATTGTTAAGAGTAGAGAAAGGACCCTAATTGGTTTGGCTCTGTGGATAGAGCATTGGCCTGGGGACTGAAGGGTCACAGGTTCGCTTTCGACCAAGGGCACATGCCTGGGTTGCAGGCTCTATCCCCAGTAGAGGGTATGCAGGAGGCAGCCAATCAATGATTCCTTCTCATCATTGATGTTTCTATTTCCCTCTTCCTCTCCCTTCCTCTCTGAAATCAATTAAAAAATATATAAAAAGGACATAAACCTGTAAGCAAATGTTAACCTCACAAAACTGAATAATTGATTAGCCATATCAAGAGGAAAATGAGAATAGCTCAAGGACTTTGCCCTGAGAGAACCTTTTAAAAAACATATAGTCAGCCCTTGGTATCTGCGGGTTCTACATCCATGAATTCAACCAATCACAGATGGAAAATATTTGAAAAATAATATTGCAATATTGTTGATATGTACTTTGTCGTCAGACCTATGATAGTTGTGCCTGAACTAAACATGTACAGACTTTTTTGCCTTGTACAATACAACTATTTGCATAGCATTTACATTGTAGTAGGTATTATATGCAATATAGAGATGATTAAAGTACAAAAGATGGTATACATAGGTTATATGCAAATACTGTGCCATTTTATATCAAGAACTTGAACACCCTCAGATTTTTGAGGCCCATGAGGGTCCTGGAACCACTACCCTGCAGATACCAAAGGAACCTCACTGTTTATCCGACTGCAAACCAAGTTGCTGGTTAAATAAGCTCACCTCAAACTCTAGCTTGGAGAAAGAGACAGATAGTATTAGTGTTGGATGTTTAGGAAGAGTTGATTGCCATTGGAGTTTACCTTATTGTCTGATGGGGCTTTTGTGTACAAAAGTAGTTTGAGTTGTATTAGTCATGTAGATACTGTTCACAAACCATGAAATATGACATACTTTTCAAGTGACAATTCTAATTCTAGTGACATTGTTTTATTACAGCCACAGACTAATATTCAGATTCTCTGAAATTTAAGCTTCTATCTTGCAAAAGCATAAAGGTAATTCCAATATTTTAAAAAACGTTTTCCCTCAACTTCATGTAGAAGTCTCGATACTATGAGTTTCAGTAACTTCATTGGCTTACTCCTCAGGTGGACGAAGGTTCCTCGGTCTAGTCTGGGACTCTGACGTGAACCATTGGCTGTGAATCAGTCACTGGCATAAGCTATTGAAAGGTGTATAATTAGATCTGTTTTTCAAGGGAAAGTGTAGAGCAGAAGGCTCAGCCCCAACTGTGCTAACACAGATTCATTTAGGAGGATGTAGAAAAGAAGCACTTGTAAAGCAGAAAAAGAATCAGAGACCAAGGGTGAGAACATTCAGGCCAGTGCCGTGTCCTGAATCCAAGTTTCCTAGTAGTAGGAAGGGTAAAGCATACAGTAACAACCACAGTCAAGTGCAGGTGAGAAAGTCAGACTGGAGAGGAGAACCTGTAAGCTTAAGAGCTTTGGGATGGTTTCTAAAAGCTGTCTGATATGTTTCCAGATACTTGCCAAGTATATCCAATTGTGTGAAAGTCAGCTGCCATAAATAAAAATGCATGAGTGGCTCTTGAGTTAAAATAATGAATGAGCTAAATTCTCTGGTACAGGAGGGTTCTTGATAAAGTAATTATACTTCCCACTTTGCCCATAAAAGTCTAATTTTAATCCTGTTGCTAAGTGCAATAATTGAGAACATTCCATTTCACTTTTATTTTTTATTTTTTTTAAGAGTTTTCTTTCTTTCTTTTTTTAAATATATTTTATTGATTTTTTACAGAGCGGAAGGGAGAGGGATAGAAAGTCAGAAACATCGATGAGAGAGAGACATCGATCAGCTGCCTCTTGCACGCCCCCTACTGGGGATGTGCCTGCAGCCAAGGTACATGCCCTTGCCGGAATCGAACCCGGGACCCCGCAGTCCACAGTCCGACGTTCTATCCACTGAGCCAAACCGGTCTCGGCCCATTTCACTTTTAAAAGTCATTTAATTTGAACAATAAATTATATGGTCTAGATGATGAGACCTATGTTTCAATGCTTTTCTCCAGGAAAAATGCACAATGCACAATTTTACAATTATGTTACAGGGCTCATTATATATTGAACCGAATCCAAGGAGCCCTTTGAGGCATCCATAGAACCAGTTTAAAAACCTCTTGCTTGAGTGTTCAGGTCTTCATCTCAAGAAGCCCCAGCTTTAGAATTTGGCATTTAGCTCTCTGTACATGTTTTACATCTCATTCTAATATTTCTTTCTGACCATCACAAATGTTATACCTTGTACTAATCTGGAAGGAATACTCGTTTCATAACCATTCAAATCTCTTGTTTTACCTGAATAAAGGCCCACATTTAGAAATCATTTTATTTTTTAAAGTCTCACCCAAGAATATTTTCCAGTTGATTTTTAGAGGGAGTAGAAGGGTAAGGTAAAGGGGAGGGGGGAGAGACAGAAAGAGAGAGAGAGAGAGAGAAAGAGAGAGAGAGAGAGAGAGAGAGAGAGAGAGAGAGAGAGAGAGAGAACGAACACAAGAGGAAAGACATTAATATGAGAGAGATACATCCCATTGCTTGCTTCCCGCATGTGCATCAACCAGGGCTGGGGATCAAGCCTGCCACTGAGGTGTGTGCCCTTGACCTGAGTTGAATTTAGGACCCTCCAGTCCTTGGGCTGATGCTTCATATACTGAGTCAAACCAGCCAGGACTGGAAATCACTTTAAATTATAGTGGAGATAGGCCTTACAAGGAAAGAGAAATAAAAAGTAACTTATACTGTGTCAGCATGCAGATTGGCTCAGTAATTTCTCATCTTTTTGAAGATACGTATTTATAAAGGGCACATTAACATTCTCTTGGAATGTGCAGTGAATATTTTCATAACTACTAGTATTTAGAACTGCCCATTGAAATGACATGCTATTCAGGAATCTGAATAGGCTAGAAATAGATGTCACTGAGAAAAATACATCTGGATCTAGTGACTAGTTTAGCTGCATGTGAAAGAAGGGTTTCTTATACATTAAGGAGACGTGTCCTTAGGAGTTGGAGTCTGACCCTAGAGTCAATATTGTTACATGACAAACACACTCCTTAGGGTGGAGCCTTGAACAAGCAAGGATGCTGTCAGAGGCTGTCAGCCTCAGGAAGCATGCAAGTGAGTTTTTATGAAGCATAATCCCATCTTCGGAGATAGCTTTACTTTGACTTAAGTCCCATGAATTTTTTTCCCTAATAATTCTTTGCACATTTACTCCTTGAAAAACTATTCTAATTTTATTATCCAATGTAAGCTGATTGTCCTCTCGTCATGACAGTTGCTTATTGCCGTCTGTACACTGAAATAGCAGGTGTTTTACAAGAGATGGTATTAAAGCAGTACAAACATAATATATAAATAACAAATACATTACGCATCAATATTATCTTGGTAAACATAACAAATGGTGTACTATTTCATGTAATAGAGTATTTCAAAGTTTTTAGTTTTTTTTCTAACAAGTAAAGCCACATACATTTTAATATTTTGGATCCATAGCAGAAAAAAAATTAAGCAAATAGGCTCAAAAGTATATACTATTATGCTTACAATATTTTCTCCTGTCAAATAGTTAATAAGTAACTTTCTAAGACTTCATCTTTTATGTGCATACAATTGAACGTATTTCTCAGATCAAGATAATGTGTCTGATCTATGATTTCAAATATGCATTGAGTGTTCTATGTGTCTTTAATGCTAATTGATTCTGTAACATTTTTTCTCCAAGTGAAAAAATTGGTTTTAAAAATAAGAGTTTGGATAATTGGGGTGTTTTCAGAGAAAGTCCTATGGGTAATCAAAGGAATACAATACCTTATTGTTTTCAAAAATTTTCTTTTGGGGATACTTTTCCATAGCCAATTTTTATATTTTATCCTTAAAGTTAATTACCAGTGAAAGAATAACACGTACTTACATTCTCAGTATTCTTCTGTTTGCCTGTGTTTTCCATCTGACTCATTCTGTAATAACCTTATTCGCATAGTCCTCAGCAACAGGTCAGCCCTGAAAGCAAACAGAAAATAAACCTGCCCCATTTACTTTCTTCCTGATTTCTTTAAGACCTCGTCATCCTTTTAAGACTAAGCTTTGCTGTGTCCACCATATTCCATTTTTTCCTAATCTGTGACTATAAGAAAATATCACATTGTGCATTATTTATAGGCTTTTAGACCTCATGATAGGGATAAATAGGTTCTAATTCAGTGACTATTTCGGATGTAATTTTAGACGTGTGTCTTAATTACAGTTAAACCTGTTTTCTATTATTCCTATTTTACCTTGGGTTGCCAAATAGAAGTCTCTCAGGACAAGAAATTCTACCAACTAATTACTATAAACATTAAACCATTTGGTGAATTTTCTGAGGCTATAAAGATGATGTAAAGAATATTCAGCTTTTTCCAGGGCATGGAAAATAGGTATTTTATAGGGAGATTTCTATATGCAATCAATTAAGTCACTTTGTTTAAAATAATAGAATTGGGACTAGGATGCTTTTTATTCTTTTAAGCACTGAACTATGGATAGGAAAAATTTTAAAATTTCAAATAACTGCATGAACATCTTATTTGTGACTCAAAGATTAATCTTATCTGATTCATTTCACTAGCCCAATTCAGGCTCATTTTATACTGCACTTAAATGAAAACCTTAATTTTCTCAAAGGGCTCTCAAAAGACTTGTATGTGACATGCCCCCAAAGTGTATCATTTGCAGCTCAGACTATTTTAGAAAACTGGCATTTCTGGGTTTCCTTAGATGGAAAAGAAAATAAGCTATTAAAATGTAAATGATAATATTGATGTGAATAAGCAAAAAAGCTGTAAAATCATTAAAATTTCTAACAAACTACATTTTGGTGGACGTCTTAAATTGCTATTAATAGTTATAGCTATGATTCTTGAAATTTTATTACAGTGCTAATTTATTAAGCATGATATTTTCAAAAGATAATTGTCCCCTCATCTTATGTTCCATATTCTTATTCTTTGTAGTGAATTGGTTGCCATAGTAATGTCACTTTTCCTGCAGCTCCATTTGTTGACTTTAATCACAAGCTTTTCTGCATAATTTTACCTGTTAGAGTCATTTAGCTAGTTTAGGACTAACTGGACTATGGAAAATTGAATAAAAGGACCTACAATTTCTTTGGAAACTAACACATGAATTTTAATGAAGATTTTTTTCCCCTACAGAATTACTTTCATAAGTAAAAATAAAACTTTTATTTCTGTTGGTTTGGGGGGTTAATTTTATAACTGTTTCAAACAGTATACATTTATGAATCTTGGCAAAACTGCCTCCTGCTGTTGACTGACTACATAGTTTGATCTAGAGTGAAGCAGTGACTCTGTACGAAGTATAAAAATATTTATTCTGGCACATGTGACCCAAGAAAGATTAAATTAAAAAACAACAACAACAACAAAAATAAAAAAACCACACACTGATCCCCAAAGCATGTGATACCAGAAACAATAGTACTTCCCTGGACATCTTGTTATTCACAAGCACTGCAGGTTTCACTGCCATACAAGATCGAATTCACTCTCAATTTTTAAAAAATGTCATATTTCACAGGGAGCTCTGCACACCATGCTGAGTTGCTCATTTTGTGGTGGTTTCCCCATTTGCAAGGCACTCCAAAGGACCCTTTTAGGTTAGGCAGTAATGCAACAAAAGGCTCGGAAAAAGGAAGCTTGCAAGGCAAAAGTTGTGCCCAGGGGGGCTAGTTGTGCTAGCTCCCTGCCAGGATTCCCACTAGCTGGGTAAGTTCAAAAAGTTTTATATCTCACTAGAGGCCCGGTGCATGAAATTTATGCATGGGAAGGGGGTCCCTTCAACTCAAACTGCGCTCTCTCCGATCTGGGGCCCCTCAAGACCCCTGGCTCCTAACTACTCATCTGCCTGCCAGCCTGATCCCCCTAACTGCTCTCCTCTGCTGGCCTGATCCCTCTAAGTGCTCTCCCCTGCCTGCCTGATCACTTCAAATCTTCTCTGCCTTGGCCCTACCAACATGGCTTTGTCAGGAAGGACATCTGGAAAGACATCTGGAAGGTCATCTGGAAGATGTTCAGTCTAATTAGCATATTGCCCTTTTATTAGTATAGATTTCTAACCGCAGGTCAGCATCAAAGATATGGCCACCAATACGCACTATCTTGCTATCTGAAGCCCAAGACACAAGTGGTCCCAAAGTCATACCTGCACTCAGTGCTTAAGGCACAAGAAGTCCTAAGGTGGTGCTTCCTTCATCTGACGAGTCACTGAAGACCCCTTGTCCCTCTTTATATCCTCACCCTCGGGGTCAGCAGCTAGGCTCGCACTCCTCAAAGCTCATCTTGCAAGGATGCCTGTGCATTCAGTCGGCAGAGCACTGTGTTGACCTGAAGTGGAATAAACCAGCACTGAGACAGGATGCCCATGCCCTTCCCTTATTAGCACGATGCCCCTGGGCACTGAAAGAAGGACCATGCCTTCTTGTTGCTAGAATTGGAGCAGAGTGTCATCCTTCTGACATCCCAGGAAAGTGTTCCTTTTATTGAGTGCAAGTGGAATCATGGGAAGTCCTCCCAAGGACACCTGGGTGATGGCTCTACTTTGGCCTCTCCAGTTCATGAGCCTGGTATGCTCTGGGAATGCAGACTGGTGCAGCCACTGTGGAGAACAGTATGGAGTTTCCTCAAAAAACTCAAAATGGAACTACCATTTGACTCAGTGATCCCACTTCTAGGAATATACCCCAAGAAACTAGAAACACCAATCAGAAAGGATATATGCTCTCCTATGTTCATAGCAGCACAATTCACCATAGCTAAGACTTGGAAACAGCCTAAGTGCCCATCAGCAGATGAGTGGATTAAAAAACTGTGGTACATCTATACAATGGAATACTGCGCTGCTGTAAAAAAGAAGAAACTCTTGCCATTTGCAACAGCATGGACGGAGATGGAGAGCATTATGCTAAGTAAAATAAGCCAGGCAGAGAAAGATAAATATCACATGAACTCATTCATTTGTGGAATATAATGAACAACATAAACTGATGAACAAAAACAGATCTAGAGACAGAGATACATCAATCAGAACGTCAAACCTCAGGGAAGGTAGGGAATGGTGGTGGTAAGGGGGAGAGATTAACCAAAGGACTTATATGCGTGCATATAAGCCTAACCAATCGACACAGACAACAGGGGAATGAGAGTATGAATGGAGGTGGGGGTTAATGGGGAAATAAGTACACATATGAAATATCTCAATAAAGAAATAAAAAAAATAGTTTATCTTTTTATTTTTAGAAGTTTTTTTTTGTTAACTCTCATTTGAGGATATTTTTCCATTGATCACTTTTTAGAGAGAGTGGGAAGGAGAGGAGAAAGAGAAATATCAATGAGGGAGAGAGAGTGAGAGAGAGAGAGATAGAAAGAGAGAGAGAGTGGGGGGGGGGGGGATTGGTTGCCTATTTCATGTGCCTCACAACTGGTGTGAGACCTTGACCAGAATCGAACATAGGGACCCTTCAGTCCCTATGCTCTATCCACTGATCCAAAGTGGCGAGGGCTATTTTTAGAAGTTTCATTGTGGGCTTTCTTAATTCACCTGTTTATTTTGATAGCATCTAACCTTTCTTCTTTCCTTTTAAACATTTATATGATAATTTTAAACATACGTATTTGGGTTGGCAGTGCTAAGCAAAGCAATTTATTTTGCTTGTTGACTGTTGCTTGGGGTGGGGGTTCATTTTTGTAAAGGTCTATCCTTTGTATTTGTGAACTCATCATCCACTGGGCGTTTTATTTATTTATTTATTATTCATTATTTATTTTTTATTTTTGCAGGAGCCCAGTGTACTGGGCAATAGACATCTTTCTGTGGAGGATTTCTGAGTTTGTGTCCTGAGTGGGATCTCTGGTTCAGGGCCATGTCCTCTGGAAGATTCCAACACAATGAGGATACTATAAACTTCCTCTCGAGGCCCACACATAGGACTGGCATAGAGTCTCCTCTTTACAAGATAATGCTTATTTTATTTCAATTTTTTCTCTCAGTTTTGCAAAACAAAAACAAAGCCTAAAATACCCAAGTTGTGCCCAAACTGGTTTGGCTCAGTGGATAGAGCGTCGGCCTCCAGACTGAAAGGTCCCAGGTTCTGTTCTGGTCAAGGGCATGTACCTTGGTTGCAAGCACATCCCCAGTAGGAGGTGTGCAAGAGGCAGCTGATTGATGTTTCTGACTTTCTATCCCTCTCCCTTCCTCTCTGTAAAAAATCAATAAAATATATTAAAACAAAAACCAAAAAACCCAAGTTGCTTTCCCTTGTTTCTTGGCCATGGGAATTTTCTAGCCCCTTGCTCCAGGGCCCTAGTTTCAGCAGAGTTCTCAGTTTTGGTTCTCTTTCTTGCAGCAAAATCCCTTTTTCTAAACCCATCTGAATGGTCCTAGAACTGTCAGTTGGATTTGGGGTGGAAGAGGGGAGGAGTGAGAGGGGGGTTTTAAAAGCAGCCCAGGCTCCTGCAGTATCCATGTCTGAATTGATTTGTGTCCGTGCACACTCTCATGATTACTTTTCACTCATAGTAACTCCCTGGAAAAGAGGGTCCAGTGGGATAGCAGGAATGATTATTACAAAGTGATTATTGCCATGGTGACATCGGAGTGACTCTATCTAAAGTACTGGTGGAGCCATCCCACATATCGATTGGTGAGAGGGAGATGAAGGAAGGGAGGTAGGTGAGGTGGGAGCTTGGAGCAGAGTGTCGTCCTTCTGATATCCCAGGAAAGTGTTCCTTTTATTGAGTGCAAGTGGAATCATGGGAAGTCCTCCCAAGGACACCTGGGTGATGGCTCTACTTTGGCCTCTCCAGTTCATGAGCCTAGTATGCTCTGGGAATGCAGACTGGTGCAGCCACTGTGGAGAACAGTATGGAGTTTCCTCAAAAAACTCAAAATGGAACTACCATTTGACTCAATGATCCCAATTCTAGGAATATACCCCAAGAAACTAGAAACACCAATCAGAAAGGATATATGCTCTCCTATGTTCATAGCAGCACAATTCACCATAGCTAAGATTTGGAAACAGCCTGGGTGAATCAGGTGGCGATTAAAGTGTACGGGGCAGCAGATGGGTGCCCAGACAGAGGCCTGATGTGGGGTTGGGAGAATAACAATACCACCTCGTTCTGGAGAGAGAGAAGAAGGCTCTATTTCATGCTTTTGTAAATTTATCCTCACAATGAGAAGTGATAACATTCAGGTTATGTGTGCCATGGTGTAAACATCTTAATAAAGTAAGCTGATTGAATAGAGGGTGAATTAGGAAATTTCACAGGCTGCACAAGAACAATCTGTGTTTAATAATAACCATGTTCTTAATCTAATATACTATTCAGTGGGTATATGTGTATACATATATATGTGTAAATACACGGAATGGCCAGATTATTATGATCTCTGAATGCATAATAATCTGGCCACTCAGTGTGAATATATATATATATATATATATATATATATATATATATATACATATATATATATTAGAGGCCCAGTGCATGAATTCGTGCATGGGTGGGGTCCAGCCAGCCTGGCCAGGGGGAAGGGACATGGGTATTTGGCCAGCCTGCCTGCTGGCTGAACTCCTGGTCAAGGGCACAATTTGCATATTAGCCTTTTATTATATAGGATATACACTGAGTGGCCAGATTATTATGCGTTCAGAGATCATAATAATCTGGCCACTCAGTGTATATGGGTATGTGTAAATCTATCTATGTCTGTCTGTATCTGGGTCTGTATCTATATCTCATTTATACCTATGCCTATGCACATACCAGTTGCTTAAGTATCTTTGGTGGTCATGGACCATTAGTAAAGGTGAAGGAGACTTCATTCAGTTAAGAAATAATTGTCACGTGCTGCCATTTCCAGGTACTTTATTGGTACAGGAGATTCAGTAGTGACTAAAGGCAAGCAAAATTCCTGGCCTCATGTAATTGACATTTTAGTACAGAAAAGCAGACCATAAACAAAATATGTTAATAAAACACATAGTATATTAGATGGAGGTTGGTAGGACAGAAGAAAATAAAGCAAGTGAGGGGGGCATAGCGTGTTGATGGTGGGTGTCTGTAATTCTAAATGGGCTGCTTAGAGAAGGCCTCACAGAGATGGAGAGATGGAGGTAAAGGTGGCAACCCCAGAGCAGCAGGGCTCTCTGGAGGAGGAGGCTGGAGTCAATGATGGAGAGGAAGGGGTAGGAGATGGAGTCACAGACACTGCAAGAGGTCACATTCATTTCATGGGGCAGCAGAATGCAAACATCCAATGTCCATGGAACTGAAACACTGAACGAAAGTGCTGTGATGGTCAGTAACTGGTTCTGTGGATTGAAGCGCAGAGCAGGATTGTGGGCAGAGCAGCCTAGGTATGGCAAGCCCATGGAGCTTCACTCTGGAGGCTGCCTCACCTCCTACCCCCTTTCCTCCTGCCCCTTCCACATCCCCATAGCATTGCCTCCGGATCCTGCGCTCTGTAGTGATGCCTCTAGTCACCTGATAAACTTGTCCCTGTCCCTGGCTATACTGGTTTCAGGTGGTCACCCACTTTGCCTCTCCAGGATACTCGAGGATAAAATTCCTTTAAGACTCCAAGATAACTGAGTTTGTTAGAGATAATGGGAAAGGGACCCCAAAGGGCTGGAGGAATTGAGGGAAGACAGGAGGCATGGTGAAACAGTGGAGGAATTTTGGTGGAGGGTTTTGCTTGACAAGGAAGTGGAATATCTTTTCTTTAGCAGCAGGCAGACATTGGAAGGTGGTGGTGGTGGTGGTGGTGGTGGTGGGGAATCTGACAAAGAGTGGTGTGGTTGGTTTCTGTCTGCTCTGCAAAAAGGAGATTTTTTTTGTCTGCTTAAGTGAGGTTGAGAATTTGAAAAGGAGATGATTTAAAGCAGGATTTGTAGCCTGACCTGCCTGGCTCAGTGGTTGAGTGTCGACCTGTGAACCAGGAGATCGGGGTTCAATTCCTCCTCAGGGCACATGTCCAGGGGGCCCTGTAGGAATCAGTGATTCTCTCTCATCATTGATGTTTCTATCTCTCTTTCCCTCTCCCTTCCCCTCTGAAATCAGTAACAATATATTAGAAAATAGAGTAGTAATTGTGAAAAGATGAGACAGTAAGGGCCCAGCTGAGGTCAGAGAGCATGTCTTTGAAGGGTCCTCAGGTAGCTGGGGTTTATGATGTTTTTCCCTCTAGAAAACATGTTGCTTTTGATTAAGGGAACTCATAGAGTAGAGGCTGTAGAGTTACAATTCATTCTTAGTGACACTTCGCATTTGGTTTTAACCTAAGTTTTTAAGTTATCTTTTGTTTTGTTTTTATAGTTTCATATTCATATGAGATAAGGTGATGGCATATTTTATGGGTAATTTTAGCAAACAATTGGGATAAGTGGAAAGAATATTGAAGAGAAAGAAGAATTTCTTCCATATTAAATAACAGTAACATTTTTATTGTTTGTCACTGGATTCGTGTTCTATCTGGGCCTTTTTTTTCTTGCTGGGAATACATCTTTTAAATTATACTTGGGTACAAAATAAAAAAGAAGCTAAAAAATGTCACTCAATTTGGTGACTTTCTCCGTTGACTCAGAGAGTACGGATAATATGGGTGGTCACTAACTCGATAGATGGTGTACGCACTGGGTCCCCAGCTTTCCATTTCTAAAAAGAGTGTGGTAGGAATGAATTACATTGAATCGCTAGGAGGAAAATAAACAGTGAGATGGTAAAGAGTTGGCTAAACATTAAATGCTATACAAATATCCTTGGTACTGCTATTCAGGAAGGACTCATGACCTTTTAGATAAATTGTATTAGACTTCCAAGGGAAGAAAATGAATGAACAACAAAGCAGGCATGGCATTTGGAAATCAGTCCCCTCCCACTTTACTGATAAGTAGATTGGTTTTCAGTTATACTTCCCTTTTGAGAAAATGCAAACAGTTTAGTAACATGATCTTACGAATAGCCCCAGTCTCAGGAAGCAGAAAGTCTTTTTCTGCATACAAGGAAGCTTGAGAAAAGGCTTGGTGACTTGATAAGGATCAGCAATATGGCAGGTGCAAGGGAAGATGTGCATGAACATCTGCTTGTGTGGGTAATGAGTCATGTACTCCACGATTCAACCAGGGTTGCACCAGGAACAGCTCCTGGCACCTAGTAGGTGCTCAATAAATGTTTGGTGCTTGAGTGAGTCTTGTTTGAAAATGTCCTTACTGTATATAACATCCAGTCTGCTGTACCTTGGACTTGTATGGAATGTGTTCTGATTTCCCCTACAGCAAACTATATGCTTGTGACCCTGGGCTTTAGGATTAGGACTGCAACTCTAAGGGTATAGACCACAAATAACATAAGCAGTGGTCTATTGGAATGACGAGCAGTTGCTTTCCTGAGTGATATTTCTTACTGTTTGCAGAACACTTTCATATTCATTTTCTTTGTTGACCCCACCAGGTAAGAAGGGCAGTATTTGTTCCACTTTTCCAAAGAAGAAACAGAAACTTCAGAAGTTATATCCCTGCCTAATGTGTTACAATTAGCACTTTGCAGATTTGGGACTAGAAATGAGGTTCATATCCCCATATTCTTTTTAAAAAATATTTTTTATTGATTTCAGAGAGGAAGGAAGAAGGAGAAACAGAAACATCAATGATGAGAGAGAGCCATTGATCTGCTGCCTCTGCAAGTCCCCCACTAGGGATTGATCCCACAATCCAGGCATGTGCCCTTGACTGGAATCGAACCCAGGACCTTTCAATTCGCAGGCCGACGCTCTATCCACTGAGCCAAACTGGCTAAGTTTCCCCATGTTCTTTTTCCTCCCTAAAATGATTCTCTGATATGAACAAATAATGATTACATAAATAACATATGCCTGTCAGACCTTTAATGTAATTTTATTTTTTCTAAATTTAATAAATCTTTATTGTTCAGATTATTACAATTGTTCCTCTTTTTCCCTCCATAGCTCCCCTCCACCAGGTTCCCACCCCACCTTCTGCCCTTTAATGTAATTTTCAATTAAAGTACTAGAGCCTTTGTTAAATAAAAATAAATTGCTTAGAAGAGGTCTATCATTAATACTCCTTATGGAATATCATGTCATATTAGCTGGAATAATCAGAATAGAAAATGCTAGGTGCCAGACACTCTCATAAGTGTTTAATATATATTAAATAATTAATATATATTAAATAACTTACTCCTCACAACTCTGTGATATAGGTACCAACCAGTATTGTTTACTAGCAGGTCTACTTAGTTACTGAGTTTGGGTTTCAAAGTTTGATAACAAGGACTATCATACTGTCCACATCACTTTGGTGCCTGACTTTCAGACAGTAAGTAGTAGGAGTTTGTATAGTAAGTGATCTATTCCAATTTGTTCATCTCTTAAATTTAAATAGTGGGGATACCTATGTGTTATATTTACTCAACTCTGGAGGAAAGTGAAGTAGCTTGCTATGGCTATCCAGCTGGTAAACTGTGGATGCTGGCCTGAATGGTGTGGCTCAGTGGCTGACTTTGACCTAGGAACTAGGAGGTCACTGTTTGATTCCTGGTCAGGGCACATGCCCGGGTTGTGGGCTCAGTCCCCAGTGTGGGATGTGCTGGAGCTGCCAATCAATGATCCTCTCTCATCATTGAGGTTGTTATCTTTCTCTCCTTCTCACTTCCTCTCTGAAATCAATAAACATATTTAAAAAATGTAGATGCTGTACCTTGGACTTGAATCTGGCTTTCTGGCTGCCTAGTAAGTTGTTAGTTATTATAGACCTCCTATTATGTTTCAGAAAGTTTAGGGTCTGAAGTTTTGAATAGAGAAGAGAAGGAAATAGGGATATTACAATATGAGTAGGGGGTGAGAACAAAACATTACTGGTGATAGGGGTGGGTGAATTGAGGCTTGACATCTGCTTACTTGTGGTTTCACTTTCAAACTTGGGGAGCAAAATGTGTCATTTCTAAAATATCTGCTGCTTAGAAGCTCTATTTATTTTAATGTTACGAGAAGAGTGATGAACCCAGCTGGAGTCAGTGTTAGCTACTGTACCATCTCTCTCTATGGGTCTGTCTGGATTTCAAGCTCTGAGGTGTAAACTGAATAGGCTCTACTTCATTAAGCAAGTTCTATGAGAAAAACATTTTATTAGCGCTCTGTTTCCTAATGATACTCGCTGGGCATTATTACCGAGAGATGTTCCTAGGGAAATAGCTCTATAGTCAAATAAGCTTAGAACTCACTGTGTTACACAGTGCCCATGGAGCATCGCTCATTAGCATATTAAAGGCTTTAATAAGTTCTGAAGCAAAGAAGTCTGTTTAATTTCACCTCACAAAGTATTTTTTTTTCAGACTATTCGATTAGAAAAAAATTAGAAGTGGTTTTATTGTTGTTATTTGCATATCTATGAACAGTCCATAGGACACACTTCAGGAAATCTTGAATTAATGTAAAAAATGTTTTCACCAAAATAGATATTTCATATTAGACCACTGCCTAATCCTTATGATAATGTGCAACCTATCATAGGCAGATAGAGCTGTTTATACACTTCCACGTCAATATGCTTTTGTGTGCACCACGTCATCTGACTTAAAAGCACTGTTTGGGAAGGTAGGAAGCTCTTCTTATCCCACCTGACACGAGGAAAAATGTGGCTCAAAAGGGTGATGTCTTGCTCTTCAGACATCCGGAGTGCCCTGATGCAGTCACTGTTGAGTCACTATTGGGGATACTGATACTCTGAGTTGTATTTTTCATTGCGGTGGTGAATTTGTATTGATTTCTCATCTTTTGTGGTGCAAGTTACCTTCTCTAACATCTGGCTGCTGTGGAAAGAGAAGTTTATGGCCTTGGAACCAAAAGTAGAAACATACATTTTTTAAGAAAGCAGTAGTGTTACTGTGTGTTTGAGATAGTTAAAATAACTAAACAATGCTAACACACTAAAAGCATTATCAAGATTGGTCATTATGAAGTTGGATTAACTATCACAAAAATTACTGGGCATTATGTACTAACCCAAAACCAACAAGAATTATAAATGTCATATTCTTCAAACAATTAAGACTATCTGTCTCTAAAATATTTTCAATAGGATCATGGGATTTTACTTTAAAGAATAATTTTAGAGATAAATTCCTCCAGATTCCTTATTTTAGAAATGGCGAAATAGGCTCAGAGGAGTTAAGGGGCCTAACATACACTCACTGGACAAAATCCCAAACTGTCTCACTTTTCCTTAAAAATTTTTTAAAGAATGTATTTCAGAGAGGAAGGGAGAGGGAGAGAGAGATAGAAACATCAATGGTGAGAGCGAATCCTTGATCAGCTGCCTCTTGCATGCCCCACACTAGGAATTGAGCCCACAACCTGGACATGTGCCCTGACCGGGAATCAAACCATGACCTCCTGCTGCATAGGTTGATGCTCAACCATTGAGCCACACCAACTGGGCCCAAACTGTCTCACTTTTCAAGAAACTTTGGGTTGATTCCCCCCTCTTTCTTCCTGGTGTCTGGATTTTCCTCTAGTGCTATCTTCTTCTTTTTTTTTTGCAGTCTTTGTTACTTTATTTATTTATTTATTTATTTTTAAAAAAATCTTTATTGTTCAGTTTATTAATTACATTGTTTCCCCTTTTTATCTCCCTATAGCTCCCCTCCACCCTGTACCTATCCCACCCTCCACCCTCACCTCCCCCTCCCCACTGTCCTCTCCCATTGTTGCAAGATTTTTGTCCAGTCTCTTGCTGCACTTCCCACAATCCTTTTCTCCCCAAGAATTGTCAGTCCATTCCCTCTCTATGTCCATGTCTCTGTTCTATTCACCAGTTTATCCTGTTCATCAGCCTATCAATTCACTTGATTTATATGCTCATTTGTTGATAGATGTGTATTTGTTGTTCATAATTTATATTTTTACCTTTTTCTTCTTCCTCTTCTTAAAGAATATCCTTCAGCATTTCATATAATGTTGGTTTGGTGGTGATGAACTCCTTTAGCTTTTTCTTATCTGCGAAGCACTTCATCTGACCTTCAATTTTGAATGATAGCTTTGCTGGATAGAGTAATCTTGCTTGTAGATTCTTGCTGTTCATCACTTTGAATATTTCTTGCCACTCCCATCTGGCCTGCATCGTTTCTGTTGAGAAATCCGCTGACTATCGTATGGGTGCTCCCTTAAAGGTAACCAACTGTTCCCCCTTGCTGCTTTTATTATTATCTCTTTGTCTTTTGCTCTTGGCATTTTAATTATGATGTGCCTTGGTGTGGTCCTCTTAGGGTTCCTATATATTGGGGTTTGGTGCACTTCTTGGACTCCTAAGTCAATTTCTTTCACCAGGTGTGGGAAGTTTTCAGTCACTATTTCTTCAAATAGGTTTTCATTGTCTTGGTCTCTCTCTTTTTCTGGCACCCCTATAATTCGGATGTTGGTATGCTTGGCTTGAGGTTGTCCCAGAGGCCCCTTATACTATCTTCAATTTTTTGGATTCTTTTGGTTTCTTGCTTTTTCAGCTGAGTGGATTTTACCTCTTTGTATTTCAAATCTTTAACTTGGTTCTTGGGGTGCTCCAGAGCACTTTTAGGTCTTTCTATAATATTTTTTATTTCAGTCAGTGTATGCTTAATTTCTGGTTGGTCCTTTTTCATATCCTTGAGAGTCTCCTTTATATCTTTGAGGGTCTCCTTCATTTCCTTGTAGGACTCATTCATTTCCACGTTGGTCTTGATCATTTCCTTGCAGGTCTCGTTTATATCCTTGAGGGTCTTGTTCATTTCCTGGTAGGACTCATTCATTTCCATGTTGATCTTGATCATTTCCTTTGTGGTCTTGCTTATTTCCTTATAGGCCTCGATCTTTTTTTGGAGCCTCTTGAAAAACCCTATAACCGTGGTTTTGAATTCCATGTCCAGTCGTTTTTTTCCCTCCATTTCTTTCACATCTGATTTCTTTCCATGTCGCTGCATGGTGGCTGCTTCCCTGAGTTGGTCAATTAGCTTTGTGTGGTAGACTTCCTACTAGGGACAGTGGCTCAGCCTCCCCAGTTACCTGAGGTGGATATGGGCTGCACAGTCTTGCTGAAGTTAAGCTCAGGTAAATCGTTGTTAGCACTTGGAGGGTTGACCTCCATCCAATTGTCTGTGAAGCTCAGCTGTGTTCAGGTTGGGTGGGCAGAGTCTCGGGGCCAAGCAGACAGTGTTAGCTCCACCCTATGCGGCCCTGGGGACTCTGTGCTGGGGGCAATGGCTGCTAGCACCTCTGAGAGCGAGCCGCTGCCGAGCTCCACAGGCTGCCGGGGAATTCAGACTCTCCCCAAATGAGTCTTCATGCGAAATGTCTCACCCAGGGTCATAAAACAAAGCAGTCTGATGGTTTTCCAAATGAGAGAGCGAGTCGCAGAGCGCTCTCTGCGCCGTCACGCAGCTGAGCTGTTCGCGCGCAAGCTGCCTTCTCCACAAGCCGGCAGACCTGGCAGCACCCGAGCTTCGACGTGCCCTCCCACTGTCAGTTTTCACCCCGTATGATAGTGGGTTCCCTGGACTTCGCCCAGAGCTGGAGAATCAGTCCAGTGGGACGTCTTTGTCTCCCTGTTCGAGAAAAGTGGCTGTTTTTCAGCCGCCTGCCCTCTCCGCGGCACGCGCTCCAAACCTCTACGCGCGAATCTTTCAACGACTTCCGCTGCCGCTCCTCCAAGTCACAGTGTCTTATCTTTACTTTTATTTGTGAAATTTTCACTCGGCCAGCTTTCTGGTGATTCTGGAAGGTGTTTGTTCTTTCGTTAAGTTGTAGTATTAAAATTGCTGTGTATGACGGCAAGATAGGTGTTTTGCCTATGCCACCATCTTTGTTCTCCTCTCTAGTGCTATCTTCATTGGGGGTTCATAGATTCAGTCCACTCTCTTGGCTACAGATAGTAATTAGTTTAGGTTGCCAAGCCTTTTGATTATAATTTGTGTTAGCAATTATTTTCCCACCAAAACTGAGGATTTGCCCCTGGTATCTCCTCCTAATGAGAATACAGAGAAGGCATAAAAAAATTCTCACAATAAAATTCTTTATGTAGTCACAGTCTCAGAGGATTCTTTTAAAAACTAATGGTAATTCACACAAGATGTCTGGTATATAAGAGCTGCACAATCAATGGGAGATCCCTCTATTCTCTCTAGGGAAGGTGGTGGTTCGTGGTAAGGATAAGAGGCAAAGACATTTGCCCCAAGTTTACCTTGCTGTGTTAGCTCTCTCTTGAAAGCCTTAAGGTAGCTTCATGGCTCTCAAGGAGAAGGCTTCATCATTACATATCATTACTTCTCTTTGGCCCCTTTTTATTCTTTTAATCTAAATCTTGACCATTGTTAGTCTGAATTTTAAGAAAAAGCAGAGAGAAAAGAAACTTTGCATTGAAAACTTTTCATAATGCAACTATATAAATGATAAGCACCGCTTTGAAACAGTCCCTTCCTGTTGCCATGAAGTCATATGTCAATTATCATTAATCTGGCCTTGATAATGTATATCCGGCTAGTTTGACATTAAACTTTGATATGCCTTTGGAAAAGCAAGTCTCTGCCAAAAAAATGGTGTAAATAAGATTTCAAGTGGGTACATTTACTTATTTAAGACAACAGACTAGTTAAAAACTTGAGCAGTTTAACATAAAACCTAACATCAGTAGCTTGAGATAAATGCCTCTTAGGCCATTTATCTTACATATTAAAAACAGACTGATTTATTCGTTTACTGAAATGAAGCCTTTTATAGCAGTTGGATAAGATAGATCTAGTTGCTATCTAAATTTGAAAATAAACTATAGTTAGTCTATTTTATATTGTTTCCTGCAGTATGAATGAAACATTGAGTATTTGGGGGGAGTTCCAGATCGGTTATTCATTTTAACAGTCTACATCAGTTGATTAACTAATGGTGTGGAGAGGTGTCTTTAATACTCTTAAAATAACAAACAAAAAAAATATAAAATCTTTTTTTGTAGCTCAGCTGATGTGGCTCTGTGGTTGAGCATGGACCTACGAACCGGGAGGTCAGAGTTTGATTCCTGGTCAGGGTACATACCTGGGTTGCAGGCTCAATCCCCAGGGGGCATGCAGGAGGCGTCCAAACAATGATTCTCTCTCATTATTGATGTTTCTAGCTCTCTCTCCCTCTCCATTCCTCTCTGAAATCAATAAAAACATATTAAAATTTTTTTTTTGTAGGAAATGGATAAGAATACCTCAAAGTATTTCTAACCCAAGGGGACACTCCATATTCTTTTAGTGTTATAGTTTTTTCTAAAACATTCTTAGCTTTATATGAAGCTGTGTGCAGCAGATGAGAGCGAGATTTTGCTAAATACCTAATTACCTTCCTGTTGGGTCCTACTTGTCATTCCAAATCAAAGCTTGAAAGAAGTATGCAAAATATGTCATACTTAATAATGGACTTGAATTTAGATCCTTAGGTGCCAGTGAGTAATGATGTTCATTAAAAAAAAAGAGCATTTTCCCTAATTTTGAAGATAAGTTGAAGATGATATAATGTGGCTCTTTCAATCACCATTTAAGGAGTGTAAACATTTATCAAGTGTCAGGGTCTGAAATTATTATTTCTATTTTTTAAAATAAATCTTTATTGTTCAGATTATTACAGATGTTTCTCTTTTTCCCCCCTCATAGCTCCCCTCCATCCAATTCCCCTCCCACCCCATGACCTTAACCCCCACCACTGTCTTCATCCACAGGTGTAAGATTTTTAAAAAAATATATTTTATTGCTTTTTTTTTGCAGTATAACTTATATTTAATAGTAGTACATATGTTTTCCTCCCCCCGCCCATTATCCTCCACAGGTGTAAGATTTTTGTCCCATCTCTTCCCGCACCCCTCACACCCTCTTGCCCCTGAGAATTGTCAGTCTACTCCTTTTCTATGTCCTTGATTCTGTTATATTCATCAGTCCATTCTGTTCATCAGATTTTCCATTCACTTGATTTTTAGATTCACTTTTTGGTAGGTATGTATTTGTTGTCATTTTGTTATTCGTAGTTTTTATCTTTACCTTTTTATTCTTCTTCCTCTTCTTAAGGAATACCCTTCAGCATTTCCAGTAATCCTGGTTTGGTGGTGATGAACTCCTTTAGCTTTTTCTTGTCTGTGGAGCTCTTTGTCTGACCTTCAATTCTGGGTAGCATAATCTTGATTGTAGGTTCTTGCTGTTCATCACTTTGAATATTTCATGCCACTCCCATCTGGCCTGCATAGTTTCTGTTGAGAAATCAGCTGATAGTCATATGAGTACTCCCTTGTAGGTAACCAAGTGTTTTTCTCTTGATGCTTTAAAGATTCTTTCTTTGTTTTTTGCCCTTGGCATTTTTATTATGATGTAGGTCTTGGTGTGGTCCTCTTTGGATTCCTCTTGTTTGGAGTTCTCTGTGCTTCCTAGACTTGAGATCTAGAGGTCAGTGTGAGATGACACCAGAATTCAACTGCTCACACCAATAAGTGACACATTCAAGAGGAAGACTCATGAGCACCAAAGTCCCACTGAAGCAAGTCTGCCCCCGTAGGTGTGTCTCCGCAGTGCAGCCCTTTCACTCCATCAACAGTAGGAAGTGGCAAAATGTGAAGACAGAGAGGCATGTTATGAATGAAAGAAATGGAGGAAAGCAGGCTATTGGATATAGAGTTCAAGACCACATTTATAAGGTTACTCAAGAATCTTCTAAAAACCACCAAGAAACTTGATGAGATCTCCAAGGAGCTTAGTGAGACCATCAAGGACCTTAATGAGAATGCCAAGAAAATGGAAAAAGGACCAGACAGAAATTAAGCATACACTGTCTGAAATAAAGAATATACAGAAATTCAACAGTAGGTCAAAGGACTCCAAGAATCAAACCAAAGATCTGAAATGCAAGGAGGAAAAAAAACCACCCAACCAGAAAAACAAAAAGAAAAAAGAATAAAAAAATATGAAGAGAGTGTAAGGAGCCTCTGGGACAACTTTAAGTGCACCAACATTCAGAATTATTGGGGTGCCAGAAGAAGAGAGCAAAATATTGAAAACCTAGTAGAAGAAATAATGAGAGAAAACTTTCCCTACCTGGTGAAAGAAATAGACTTATTTCTCTTTTTAGGGAATAAGTTATGGTAGCCAGAACATTTACAAAGTCAGGAAGCACTGGATAGGTCTCTGGTGATTTGGGTCAAGCCCATCCGTCCTGGGTCAGATGTCAAGGGCATAGACAGATTTCTTGGGAATCTCTTGAGAGCTGTAAAAACATTTTAATTGCATTTCATCCTATAAATGATTTGTTTTTGTTCACTGTTTTTGGACACAGGCTAGCTGAATTTTTCTCCTAAGCTAGTTTAGGATGGGTCCTGAGTATCTATATACTCAACAACAACTTTATTGTATTGTTCCATTTCCTCTACTTAGTTTGAGAAGCAGCTTTGAAAATTTTGTTACGGTCTTCTTTCTTTCAGAGGGATAGAGTTGGAAACATCAATGAAAAAGAAACATCAATCAGCTGCTTCCTGCACACCCCGCACAGGGGATGTGCCCAGTGTACATGCCCTTGACTGGAATTGAACCTGGGACCTTTCAGTCCACAGCCGATGCTCTATCCATTGAGCCAAACTGTTTAGGGCAAACCTAATAAACTTTTGACAGTTCTGAATGAGTCTCTGTGTTTGGGCAGTGTTATATGACACTTCAAAATGAAGTGCCTCTCCAATTTATTTTGCTGGATGGCTATGCCAAAGACATATTCTTCTTTCAGGTCGTCTTAAAAGTTTGTCTCTCTCTCTCATTCATTCTCGCTTATTCTCATTGGCACATAACATTTTCCAAACTGTTTGCAACAAATATCTCCCATTCCACATGCTTGTCTTTCAATGTGCTGTTGACACTCCTCCCATTAAAACATGAGTTTTATGTTTCCTCTTAGTAATAATCCTGTGGTGCCATGTGACTTCCACAGCTAGGTCATAAAAGCAATACAATTGTCGCCTGGTTCTCTTGGGATACTTGCTCTTGGAACCCAGCCTCCATGCGGTGAGGACACACACACTAGTCCCAATAGGGAAACCAAAAGGACAATACACATGCATGATTTGTGGTGGACAGACCAGCTGAGGTCCCAGCCGACATCTAGCATCAACTACCAGACATACAAGACACCTTACAGTTCCCATTCTCTACTGATGGGTTACCTCCCATCACCTTCAAGTCTTCCCAGCCAAGGCCCCCAACACTGTGGAGCTGTGCTCTGTGAAGTCCTAACCCACAGAACCAGTGCACATAGTGAAATAGCTCCTTTTAGATGCCCAATTTTGAGGTTGTTTGTAAATTGGCAATAGTATCTAGACCACTCTTCTTCCCTTCCCCACCTCCCTTCCTGTGAGCATGTCAATAAAGCATAATTCCATATTACTACTTATATGTATAGATTGAGTGGATGTGAAATGATAATTGCTTACATTTATTCAGTGCTTGCTATGTGCTAGTCACCATTCATTCTAAGCATTTTACAAACCTCATTTAACTCTTCCAACAATGCTATAAAAGAAACACTATAATTGTCATTCTCATTTACAAGTAAAAAAAGCCCAGAAGTTATACAACTTGACCAAAGTCAAACATCTATTAAGCATCAACTCCAAAACCTGCATTCTCCATCCAAAAGTACAAAGGCAAGTGAAAGTAGTAAGACATCATTTGAAGTCAGAGAGCTCTTGATTTATTTTTTAGGTATATAGATTGAAAATTCCAAATACATTGGAAACATTTTATTCATTGAAAACTACTACTTTTTGAACTTATGATATACAAGTTACCGATTCTTTTAGTAACTTAATTAGTTACTGGGCTGCAGGGAACTTTGACGTAGTAAGGATTAAGCTTAGAAATCAAGATTAGCATTACATGCCATCTTTTACAAACATATTTCTTTTATTCTACATGTGCTTTTTCAACATTTTACCAGCTCTGAAATTGGCATGTCTTTTACAAATAATTGTGTGCAAGTTGAACTGGCAAAATTAAAAAAAATTAGTGTTATATATAAACTAATGATCTTTCTTACAATAGATCATTATGTCTTAATAATTGATGCAATGCTGAATTGAAAAGTCATACATGCTGTCAAAAACCCACAGGCTTTTGAATGAAGCCAGTTTTAGTATGCCATCATTGTCTGGCAAATACATGTATTATTACTCAGTGAACTGTCTCACAACATATAGACACTTGGTCACCAGTATTTTGAGTTTCTTCTGGAGTGAGCTTTCATGGGAACACAGCCAAGACCCATTGAGATTTACTAGGGCAGTTGCTTCTGTTGTCAATTATTCCCCAGTTCTGCAAATAAAGGCATCTCCTGTATCAAGGGTATCTGGTGATGTTACAGAAGACCAGAGAAAAACCAAGCAACACTTAGAGAAATGGAGTTACACTTTGTTATGCTGGTGGGCTCAGCGAAAGATGTCTCTTAAATTCTGAGCAAAAGCAACAAGCAGGAGTTTTCTTTTTATAGAAGAGCCCTATGTGTGCCTATCAGATATCTTACAGGAAGCCTGTGGCCTTGAGTTTTTTTCAATTAAAAAAAAACACATCTGGCATGAGAGTACAGGAGTATCAGTCCCTCACATTAGATGACTAGCCCACAAGGTCGGACAGCTAAACTTATCTTCCCTATTATTCAAGTAAGCTAAAAAGCAGAGTTTATTTACAGAATAAGGGGCCATCTAAAAATAGCAGAGTTGATTCATAGACCAAGAGACCATCTAAAAAGCAGAGAATTTCAAATAGCAATTTTACAAAATAGAGATTTTTATGCTTCAGGTTGACAATATAGTTTGGTTCTACTTCTCTGGAAGGCTTAAATGTTGGGAAAGTTTAACTTAAAGTGTTATAGGAAGGATTAGCCTTTTAACCTTCTCAGTACCTCATTTTATCCTGACGTTTTCCTTGTAAAATTTATTTTTTCTTAAACAGTTATATTAATTTAGATTGTTTTTCAAAATGTCACAGCACATTTCCACACTTTTATACCAATGTATGGTTTTTTTTAATCAGTGCAATACCAATGTACTTAATGTTGCTGATTCTTGTTTTTGTCTACAGTATCTAATTTTCAAAAATCAGTTATGCTCTGAAGGTTTACATAGGGATCTCATAGACCATCATGGACTACTATGAGTTCTTGATATTCACAAAGAGAATGATCACAGGATTCTAAGAGCTAGAAATCCTTTAGACAGCACTTTGGAAAGAAAGACACCACACTGAACTGAGCAGGGGGTGAAACGGCTGCCTGCAATCAGCCCTGTTGCCTCTGTGGCCGACACAGGTATGTCCTTGACTTGCTGGTTCCGACTTTGTTAGTTTCTTTTCCTTCTTTTAGTGGGATTGTTGCTCAAATAAACAGGATTTCTTTTCTGTTAAGAGAGTGAGGTTTTAAGATTGGTTCCTTTAAAGCTCCTCTAAGTGTCCATTTCTTTCAAAGGGGAAATAGCAAATAACTAATTTCTTTTAAATTAAATTAAGCCTCTGTTTCTATCAGGGCTGATTATAAAATTTTCCAGTCATTGGCTCATCTTATTTTAATGAAATGGAATTAGAGGAGGTAACTTACAGAGAGACTGTAAGGAAAAAATGAAGGAGGGCCTAGGATGAAGCCTCAGTGCTTTGGAAGTTTGGAGGTTGATTAGAGCGCATCGGAGGACCAAAGGGAAGACTGGTCAGAAAGGCAGGTGGAAAATCTGCAGTAGGATGAGTTTAAGTAACCAAAAGAGAAAATATTTCAAGAGAGGTATTAACTCTGTGGATTTCTCCTGAAAGTCTGAGTAGTCTGGGAAAGGCAACTGTCCATTTGTTCAGGTATGATGGAATCTGAGATACTGGAAGGATCTCAATAACCAAAGAATAATATTTTTCTTCACTTAAGACAGATATGCTGTAATATTTATGCTTTGAAAAGAGAAATTTCATGGATTGTGAATCATAATTAAGCAGAATGTTTGATGAAAATAATAGTTTTATTTCAGATAACTCTCAGGCCCTGTAAGGCTTGATCCAATAAGAATTAAACTTGATTTCCATTTTACTTGAACTTCTCAACATTCATGAAGATCTATGTCATAACTCACAGCCTCATTTCTAAGGCTCTTTTCCTTTTTTTTCTAATTATCTAAAACTTTAGCAGGGAGGTGGGGTGGGGGGTTGGTGGGGAGAAAAAGAAAGACAGAGAGAGAATGCGTGTGTTATTGTCACTCCCCTAATATTTGCACTAAATCTTTCCCAGATACCCAACCTTGACTTTCTTTTCTTCTGCCTTCCTCCATGCTCACTACACTGCCTTTTCCTCATGGTTACTGAGATTTTTGGTCTTAGTACTAGCCATCTTTGGCCATTGTTGAATGATTGGATGGGAAATGCAAGAAGCCCCTTGGAAACTGTATCTTACCCTGATTGCTTTTTCCTTGTGGAGAAATTCAAATGAA
Organism: Antrozous pallidus; assembly: GCA_027563665.1. Lineage (NCBI taxonomy): Eukaryota > Metazoa > Chordata > Mammalia > Chiroptera > Vespertilionidae > Antrozous > Antrozous pallidus. The sequence continues at coordinate 69,066,515 of CM050521.1, forward strand.
TCACATTATCTTCTCAAATTTAATTTTTCAGTTATGGTGGATGAGGTTTATGGGTCTAACTATTTTGATTTTTGGAGGCATAGTCATTTAAATAACTTAATCCACTGTTACTAATTTTCAAAATCAAAATACCACATTTTAGAGGACTTAGACATTGACCACATTTGTGAAGATCATAATCATTCCAGTGGTTGACTCTTGCTTTTTCTTCTGTCGCTGCTTTGGAGAAGGTTATGTCTTTCCCATAATGCCATCATCCCCTTGAAATCCATTTGTCTCATTCCCTCTGCAGTGGGGCAGCTCTTTCAGGTTCAGTGGGGAAGCTAAATCAAATACTAATCCCTACCCTACCCAGTTTGGCTAAGTGGATAGAGCACCAGCCTGTGTACTAAAGGGTCGTGAGTTCAATTCCGGCCAAGGGCACATGCCTGGGTTGTGGGCTTGATCCCGAGTGGGGCGTGGGGAGTGCAGGAGGCAGCCAATCAATGATTTTCTTTCATCATTGATGTTTCTCTCTCTCTCTTATTTTCTCTTCCACTCTGAAATCAATAAAAACATATTTAAAAAAGTATAATCCCTATACTTTAAACAATAACAAAATATATTAAATAAAAAAATACTATCCCTGCTTTTCATTAAGTATATGAAAAACAAAAGAAAAAAAACCAAAATGGACTCCCGGGGAAGAGATGACTTTGTATGCTTGTGCTGCAAAAATACAGTGAGAAACTAACATTCTGTTAAATCTGTTAAACATTTACTCAAATTCCTTCACCAGCTTATTCACAAATAGGATAAAACATGATATAGCATACTGTGGAAAGAAACTACAAATTACTACAGAGAAAAAACTAGATGGGCTACCTTTTTGGCTCAAATTGAAAACTTGACTAGCACCTTTAAAAAAAAAAACTATTAGAGCTAAGGTGTGCTTATACTGTACACTTCAAAGAGCAAATCCAGTAATTTCCAATGCACTCCATTACTCTCTGCCTTCTAACGTTTTTCCTTTATTGCTCAGGGCAGGTTTTGAGAAGAAAAATAAAAGATGGGACACATGGTTCTTTCACCCACTTTCTACAATAGTTTCAATGCTGAGGTGTCCTAAAACTTTGGATAGTCTTTAGGAACCAAGCTGAAGAATTTTTTTTTGTTTATTCTGGTCCAGTGCAAATATTTGCCTATTAAGAAATATATAACACACTAGAGTCGAAGACCCACCATCTGCTTACCGAGAGCCAACACCCACTTGCAAGGAGACGGATACAGGTTGGTATCCTGTTTCTCCAGCTCCCGTGACGGCAGCTGACCGAGGCAGCCGTGTCTGTTTGAGCTGCCCCATGCTAAGATTTCCTGATAAAATTACAAAAGGGTGTGTATATTTTTGCAACCCATAAAGATTACTTTCAGGTTCTCTGAGTGTAATCTTGTTAGAATCACAGGGCCAAAGGAGGCTAAAAAATACCACCAGCCTTGGGTATGCGGGTGCGTTTGTGAATTCTTTTTTTTTTTTTAAATATATTTTATTGATTTTTCACAGAGAGGAAGGGAGAGGGATAGAAAGTCAGAAACATCGATGGGAGAGAAACATCGATCAGCTGCCTCTTGCACACCTCCACCTGGGGATGTGCCTGCAGCCAAGGTACATGCCCTTGACCGGAATCGAACCCGGGACCTTTCAGTCTGCAGGTCGACGCTCTATCCACTGAGCAAAACCGGTTTGGCATGTTTGTGAATTCTTAATACTTATGATCTAGTGCAGTGGTTGGCAAACTGCGGCTCGTTAGTCACATGCGATTCTTTGGCCTCTTGAGTTTTTAAGAAAGGCCAGCTTAGGAGTACCCTAATTAAGTTAATAACAATGTCCCTACTTATATAGTTTAAGTTTAAAAAATTGGGCTCTCAAATTTCAATTATTGTACTGTTGATATTTGTCTCTGTTGACTAATGAGTTTGCTGACCACTGCACTAGATCATAAGCACATTAGATCATCAGCATTTTTATACCAATGTATGGTTTTTTTTAATTAGTGCAGTAGCAATGTACTTAATGATCTAGTGCAAGGAAGGAAGCGACTACATAAGCCATGTTTTGTCATTATGACAGCAGGTGGGACAGTCCACATTAGCTGAGAGAGAAAGCAACCTTTATTCATAGAGATGGAGATGGCACAATAGGACAATACAAGGTATTTGTCTTTTTAAGTGACAGGAAGTCCTCATTTTAATGGACAAAGACATTTGGCAGACACTTAGCCTTAAAGTTGCTTGCTCTCCCTCCTTAACAGTAAGCTTATAGAACACGGGAGATGAATCTGTAGTGCAGTGTTGCTCCTTGAAGCAGTGTCATTGCCTCCTAAAGAAGCCCTCTAGAGGACAAACATTGCAGGATGATCATTACACCCTATGGAGTGTTTCCCTGAAGGACTTGCCTCTGCATCTTTGGGAAGACGCTAACACAAAATGAAGACAGAAAGATGACTACTTATTATATGTTAGAGTATGAAAGTTTTGAAACAAATGATCAAGAAATTTTAATGAAGGGTTTAGACTGGCATTAATATGTATGAACCAAGAAACATGACTGTCTCAGACCCCTGGGGTGATTTGTATAGGTTATTTTTCAAATCTAGTCATGAAAGCAATCAAGCTACCCCTGTTCTTTTGGGGCACATGGATTTACTCCGCCATTTTTTGTTAGGATGCCAAAAAGTTATATGATTAGTGTACATTAAATTCTTCAGCACCCCTTAGGGTCAATACAGTTAGAAGAGAGTGACTTCAAAGTGGTACCAGAGCCAAAACCAGTTTGGCTCAGTGGATAGAGCATCAGCCTGTGAACTGAAGGGTCCCAGGTTTGATTCTGGTCAAGGACACATACCTTGGTTGCGGGCACTTCCCCAGCGGGAGGTGTGCAGGAGGTGGCTGATTGATGTTTCTCTCTCATCGATGTTTCTAGCTCTCTATCCCTCTCCCTTCCTCTCTGTAAAAAATCAATTAAATGTATTAAACAAAACCAACAAAAAACAAAGTGGTACCAGAGGCAGATTTTTAGGTAAACATGTGGTTTTAAGAGGTCATTGAAAGAATACTTACTGTAAGTATCTGGAAACTCTAAGACTTTGACTTCTCTAGCTTTCCATCTTCAACATGGAAATACAGGTGATGATATTGATCGCGGGTATCTTATGGGAGATAGCAAAAGTTGCTAATGTAGAGATTTGCCTTGGGAGGGAGAGGTGTTGGTAGTGAGTACTGTCAAGATGACACTGTGTAACTCAGGGAGAGATTTTAGGAACATGCAAAAGTACAGTGTCTTCTTAAAAATGGACCTCTGGGAACAGTGCATTACACGATAAAGTGAGAAGAATGGGTTAAGATGACAATGTGTAACCTGGGAAGAGATTCTAAGAACATGCCAAAGGTACAGTGTCTTCTTTAAAATTGTCCTCAGGTTACAGTGCATAACATGACAGAGTAAGAAGAGGTCACTTAGATCAGGAATTCTTAATGAGGGGGTGTATTGAGAATATTGAAATTACACTATCCTGCCCCTTCTCTCCCAAGATTCTCAAGTTGAGCATCAAAGTTACCCTAAGTCACCCAAAGCCAATGAAACCTTGTCCTTTCATCTTTTGGGGGTGGGGGCTCAAAGCTGAGAATGACAGCAGTGTCTAAAATCCTATCTAATAAAAGAGTAATATGCAAATTGACCGTACCTTTGCCACACCCACAAACCATTTCCACAGCCATGCCCACCAGCCAATCAGGAGCAGATTATGCAAATAAACACCAACAAAGATGGCTGCCGCCACTGAGAGCAGAAGGAAGGCTTGGGTTTCCCCGGCAACAGAGGAAGCCAAGCTTTCCTCCTGCTGTTCCCAGCTTAGGCCTCCATTCAATGCTACAAAGTTTCAATTATAAAAGATACAGAAATGGCGGCATCCACTGAGCTGGAGAGAACTGGGGCTTGGGTTTCTCTGGCAATGGAGGAAGCCAAGCTTTCTGCCTGCCATTGCTGGCCTAGGCCTCCACTCTAGGCTACAAAGTTTCAATTGTAGACATAAATTAATCCCAGATCCCAGGGCCTCTGCTTGGGTCACTGGGGGGCGTGGCCAGCCTGCAAACCTCCATAGGCCCCTCGCCCAGGCTGCCCCTCACCCCAATGGAACCCCCACCCTGATCTGGGACACTCTTCAGGGCAAACCAGCTGGCCCCCACCCATTCACCAGGCCTCTATTCTATCTAATAAAAGAGTAATTTGCAGATTGACCATCACTTCAATACACAAGACAGCTGCCCCCATGTAGTCAAAGATCCTGCCCCCAGGTGGACACAAGATGGCCACCACAAGATGGCCAGTAGGGGAGGGCCATTGGGAGGTTCCAGGCTTGCAAGGGAAGGCAGTTGTGGACAATTAAGCCTGCAGGGGAGAGCAGTTAGAGGTGACCAGGCCAGCAGAGAAGGGAAGTTGGGGGCAAACATGCTGGCAGGGGAGCAGTTAGACATCAATTAGGCTGGCAGGGTAGTGGTTAGCCGGTGATCAGGCTGGCAAGCAGAAGTGGTTAGGAGCAATGAGTGAGGCAGGCAGGTGAGCAGTTTAGAGCCAGCAGTCCTGGATTGTGAGAAGGATGTTCAAGTGCCGGTTTAGGTCCGATCCTACCGGGATTGGGCCTAAATGGGCAGTTGGACTTCCCTCGAGGGGTCCCAGATTGGAGAGGGTGCAGGCTGGACTAAGGGACAGCCCCCGCCCCTTGTGCACAAATTTCGTGCACCGGGCCTCTAGTTTGTCTATAAAATGTTACTTGAATCAATGAGAACTGTTCTTTTTTAAAAGGATATACTGTTCTTCTTTTATAAAGGATGTGCTTTGAATATTTCAATTGTTCCACATTAGTTTTGGTTAAGTCTTAGGGTTTAATAACCTGCAACTCTAAAGCAGAATATTATGGTGGTGAAGTGTGCTGACTTGGAATTTGAGTCTTGGCTCCCTAATTAGCTGTGACTTTTTTTTAAGTTATAGAACACCTTCAGGACTTAACTCATGCATTAGTGAAATAGAATAACAATATTGCACATTTGTGATGGGGTATTAATGAGATAATCCATGCAAGGTCCTCAGCACAGTGACCAGAACATATCAAGCATTCAACTTATGTTTGCTTTAGTAATAACTAAAAGCACCAAATAGAAGAACCAGCTCTTTCTCTTGGAATGACTTCCGCTTTTGAATCAAGAACCACAGCATTGGCTTTAGGTATTTCACAAACCTGACTAAATGAACTTATTTTATAAAACTCTATGAGTACTGAAAAAATATGTAATTGGGCAGAAATTTGTTTGGAGGGTAGAACTGGAACCTGACAAACTTATTGTGAGATGTGATTCTTCCATGCTAGCAGGGCTTCTTTTAAAGTGTGTGATGGGAAGTGTTGGTGTTCCCTTACCCATGGAAAGCATGCACATTGGGGAAGGGAGGGAAAAGCATTTGCTTTGGTTTGCCAGAGCTGTCATAACAAAATACCACCCACAGGGAGACTTAACAGCAGAAGTTTATTACCTCCTAGTTCCAGAGGCTAGAAATCTCAGATCAAGGTGATGCCAAGACTGGTTCCTTCGTGGGCTATGAGGGAGAATCCGATCACCAACCTCCTGGTTGTTCCATGGCTTCTGTCGCCTGGCCCAGATCTCTGCCTTTGTCTTCGTATGATGTTCTCTCTGAGTGCAAGTCTCTGTGTCTTACGTCCTCTTTTTTCATGAGGAAACCAGTCAGATCAGATCAGGAATCCATCTTACTCTGATATGACCTCATCTTAACATAATTAATTCTGTCTTCAACAACTCTATTTCCAAGCAGAGTCATATATTCTGAGGTGCTGGGGGGTGTAGGACATAGGCCTATGAATATTGGGGAGGGAGGCGCATAAGATTTAAATTGTAACAGTGTCTTATCCTGGAAATAATGCTAATATACTTTCATAATTTACAGTAATTGATTTGAAAAACATCCAGTTGTATAGTTACAAAGTTGTAGACAGTGGATTTGTTTCATCTGTTATGAAATGATGTTTATGAACTAGAATTCATAGTTAATCACTGTAATCACTGAAAAGACCAGCGGAATTACACATCTAATGGCATCCTACTGTGGATGCTTGCTCAAAATTCACAGTTTGTTCAGTGTGCTTGTGTGTGTGTGTGTGTGTGTGTGTGTGTGAGACAGAGAGAGAGAGAGAGAGAGAGAGAGAGAGAGAGAGAGAGAGAGAGAGAACGAGAACGAACTTTCAGGGGCTTTCCATTTAGTGAAAAAGACAGACATTGTATAAGAAACATTTTTAAAATCCTCACCAAGGATATTTTTTTCTATTGATTTTTAGAGAGAGTGAAAGAGAAGGGGGAAGACACACAGAGAGAAATATCAATGTGTGAGAGAGAAACATCTATTGGTTGCCTCCTGTACACACCTTGGCAGGCAGCATGGATTAAACCTACAACTGAGGTACATGCCCTTGACCAGAATCAAACCCAAGATCCCTCAGTCCATGGGTGGAGGCTCTAATCACTGAGAAAACCAGCGAGAACAAGAAACAGTTCTTTAAAAAAAATGGGAAAAAAGCTTATCTTTTACTCAGCAAGGCTGTTTGTGAATATAAAGACTGTGTATTACTTACCATTTTAAGTGTGTTGTGTTTTAAAGATTATGCACAAGCAAATCTCTATAAATCTTTATAGGCTGTAAATCAGTATGTCTAAAGAAAAGTTTATTTGAGCTTGGCACAATAGCTTTTGAAGCCTAATTGAAACTTTTGAAAGACTACCAAGAAAACCCTGCCTACTTTTGTGCTTTGGAATTAACCCAGTGAACAAGAATTCGATGAACCCCTGCATGATGCCTTATTCTCAGTTTCATTGTTCTGATTTCTCCATGCTGGGATACATCCTTGTACCATTCAAGATTGACAGGTGCTGCAAATGTGTAAAGCCTCATAACCCTACTAGAAGGCTGGACCATCTCTCCGATGTTCCCATATAATACGGAGTTATTTCCATCATTATAGATCTTATCCCTAACCTATGAATGTTGCAGGGGAACAACATTGCCTAGTTCATCTTTTGGTCCACAATACCAAACACAGTGTCTTGTGAAGAGGAGAAATGAAATGTTTGAATATCTGGGAAATATTAAATGCTATAAAATAAGCATTTCTTCAACTCAGAAATTGAGAGATTGAATTGAAATATAAAAGAAATGTTGCTATTTTAGGCAAAAAAGAAAAGATAAGGGGAAAGAGGAATGAGGAGGAGAAGGAGGCACATCTAATACAGTAATTCTGAGGGTTACTGTGGTTAGCAAATGAAAGTATAGGCCTCCCAGTTAAATTTGAATTTCACATAAACGAATATATTTTTATTATAAATAGCTCCTAATATTGCACATTATATACTTACATTAAAACATTTTTGTTTATCTCCTATTTAAATAGAACTGATATCCTTTACTGACTATTCTAATCTTTTTTTGGATCTGTAACTTTTTTGACTGCTATCTCTTTAAAATGCAAATGAGTGCCGAGACTGGTTTGGCTCAGTGGATAGAGCATCAGACTGCAGACTGAAGGGTCCTGGGGGTTTGATTCCGGCAAGGGCATGTACCTTGGCTGCAGGCACATCCCTGGTAGGGGGCATGCAAGAGGCAGCTGATCGATGTCTCTCTCTCATTGATGTTTTTGACTTTCTATCCCTCTCCCTTTCGCTCTGTAAAAAAAATCAATAAAATATTAAAAAAATGCAAATGAGTGCTCTGAATACTACTTTGTAAATATTCCTATACACAGAGATGTGCATGCTATTTCAGGTAGTTGATGTTAGTAATTTAATTCTTAACACCAGAAGCACTGGAAAAGGAATAAATAATTTTTGGAGGTTACAAGGCTAAAAGAAGTAGAAATCATACATGGTGTGGCAAAAGTAGGTTTATATCTGTGAGTATGTGAAACACAGCTTATTCTAATATTTACTAGGGTCCTGGTGCACGAAATTTGTGCACTTGGATGGGTGATCCCTAGCCCAACCTGCACCCTCACATGTACTGGGAACCCTCAGGGGATGTCCTACTGACCCCTCACCCCTGGCCAAAGCTTTAGGCCTGGGGCACCCAGCCATCACCCTGGAATGGGGCTGTTGGTTGGCTCTGCCCCAGCCCACCCACCCGGCCCTGGCCTTAGCTTCAGTGGCAACTGCCCAGCCCCGGAGACACCCACACTCAGCAGCCGCACGCACCGGCCTCGCCTGCCTCCTGTCTGCGCAGCTCCCATCCCACACAGCAAGCGGGATGGCCCCTCCTGTTCCATCCTGTGTGGCGTGCAGGCTGGCCCCTCCCATCTGGCCCCTCCCATTCTGCGCAGCTCCCATCCTGCCTAGCACACAGGCCGGCCCCTCCTGTCCCACTGGTCCTGTCCCATGCAGCTTTCTTCCTGTGCAGCTCCTGTCCTGCAAGGTGCGCTGGCCGGCCCCACCCATCCCGCACGGTTGCTGTCCCGCATGGCTCCCATCTCGCCCAGCATGCTAGCCGGCCCCTTCCATCCAGGCCCCTCCTGTCCCATGCTACTCCTGTCCCGCCCAGCACACAGGCCAGCAGGCCCTTCCTGTCCTGTGTGGCTCCCATTCCAAGTGGCGTGCAGGTTGGCCCCTCCCATCCCACGCACTGCACGCCCCCCCCCCAACCTCCCATGAGCCCTGTCCCCGCCCCTCGCCTAGTGTTGCTCAGCCCTGCCCCCCGCTCCTGATTGGCTAATAGCATAGCAAAGGTACAGTCACATTTGCATGTTTCTCTTTTATTATAAAGGATTAGAGTATTTTTTCCATATGAACAACTGTAAACCAACTTTTGCTCCATCCTGTATATATATTCTAAAAACAGTTATACATTTCAAAGTTAGGGATAACCTCAGAATTGATAAAATCTAAACCACTAATTTCATAAAGTGAAGAAATTATATAGAAATATCAAGTAGGCTATAGAGTTAAATTGTTAAAGTAGGGTAGAGGACAAAACTGAATTGGTTGCAAGATTATACTGACTAATGCAACTAACCAAATAATTGTGGTGTATATGTATATTAAACATTAGCCTACATGATTATATCCACAACTAAATTGTATACAATAACATATAATCATATGTATATTTAAATACAAATGCACATACATTTTTGTGATAAAGAAGAATAAATTTATCATTCAGTAATATTTTTACACTAATTGAGGAAAAATAGTGAACATTTTATTTTACTTATTAGTTCTTAAAAGAGCAACTGACATTTCTTTACTTCATAGCAAATAACCACTGACATTTTCTGCCTCTGCATTTCTCATGCAACAATGGAATCAAGCTATATCACTTTAGTCATCATACTTTAAATCATTAAGTTAGAGAATTCCAATGCACTTGGATGTCTTAGCATTCATTAAAAAAACTTTCCGACTTTGATCTAAAACTTAAAAACTTAAATATAAGATATTTAATATTCTTTTCCACATGGATATCTAGCACTGATATCTAGTTATTGATCAGGTAATCTCCTCATATCCAAATAAGTCAGATATTAAGTCTGTTTAAGATGAATGGAATAGTGATAAAATAAAACCTGGAAAAAATTTTTTTCTCTGAATCATGAAACACTGGAATCAATAAAAAATCTATATCATAGACATCGCATTTTTACACATCTATCTCATATTAAAGTGTACTTTTATATATCAAAATAATAAAATTATTTCAATGCAATCAAATCTTATGGGTTGGGAAAATTTTGGTCTATCTCAAACATTCTCTCACTTCTGAGAATTACTCCCAGCAGACTCTGTGAAGTTTTTCATTAAAAAATTAGGAATTTAAAGGAATAGAAGACATGGTACTGATCCTCCAGAGCTTCCTGTGAAGCATTGAATTGGCAGTTGTGTGTTTGATAATTTCAGAAGGGATTTAATCCTCTTCTGCTAGTTACATGGAAAACATTTTCAGTCTTCTAGAGGCAGTTACACTTTTCTTAAAATTATTAAAAAATGCTGGTATTAAACATCCACCCAATAATTAAGGAAAACACATCATTAAAATTTTAAAGTATATTTTTAATTTATTACAATAAGTTTTTAAATTTAAGGTAAGAAAATAAGTAAATGGCTAACTCTGAAATATGCTGTTAAAAGTTCAAATAGCAAGTGTCTCCATTTGCTCTGGCAGCATGCCCATTACTTACGATTTATACTGACAGGTTGAATACAGTGGAGGAGCAGGATTAAGATTGAATTACATAGTGGAGGGGTAGGCAGGTGAGGAAGTAAAGACACCCGGTGTAGGTATCTCTTCTGGAGGCCCTTTCTCTGCCCTAACCTAACTCCCAGTTTGTGGCAAACTGATACAGACAGAAGTCAAGCTGCTACTACATTACTATGCTCAGGTTTTGACCTTTATTGAAATATAACTTTACCTTCATAAGAATATTTCAAACACATTAAAAATCTAAATGGTAACATTACAGAGTCCATAGTTGAACATTTAGTATTAGTGAGTTCACCAGAAGGTTATCTTCATGACATTTAACCTCTTTGAGGTAATTTCTTATAACTCTGATTGAATAAGTTTCAATGCTTTCTTCATGTTTTCTATCACTGAAATAAAAACATATTAATTCTGTGAGTAAATGAAAGTACCAGATATTATATTATTTTAACCCCTGAAATCTAAAATTGGCCCATTTAAATTAATGGCTGTGAATCCACTCCATCAACACAGGAAAGCAGCAAAATGTGGAGACAAAGAAACATGTCATAAATGAAAGAAATGGAGGAAAGCGGACTACTAAACAAAGAGTACAGGACCACATTTATAAGATTACACAAGAATCTTCTGCCAAAACCGGTTTGGCTCAGTGGATAGAACATCAGCCTGCAGACTGAAAGGTCCCAGGTTCAATTCCAGTCAAGGGCATGTGCCTTGGTTGCAGGCACATTTCCAGTAGGGGGTGTGCAGGAGGCAGCTTATCGATGTTTCTCATGGATGTTTCTAACTTTCTATCCCTCTCCCTTCTTCTCTGTAAAAAAACAATAAAATATATTTTTAAAAAAATCTTTTAAAAACCGCCGAGAAACTTGATGAGATCTCTGAGGAGCTTAGTGAGACTTTCAAGGACCTTAATGATAATGCAAAGAAAATGGAAAAGGACCAGTCAAAAATTAAGCATACACTGTCTGAAATAAAGAATATACAGAAATTCAATGGTAGATCAAAGGACTCCAAGAATCAAACCAAAGATCTGAAATATGAGGAGACAAAAAACACCCAACCAGAAAAAAAAAAATGAAGTTAGTGTAAGGAACCTCTGGGACAACTTTAAGCGTACCAACATCCAAATTACTGGGATTCCAGAAGAAGAGAGAGAGCAAAATATTGAAAACCTATTAGAAAAAATAATGACAGAAAACTTTCCCTACCTGGAGAAAGAAATAGACTTACAAGTACAGGAAGCACACAGAAGAACCTCAAACAAGAGGAATCCAAAGAGGACCATACCAAGACACATAATAATTAAAATGCCAAGGGCAAAAGGCAAAGAGAAAATCTTGAAAGCAGCATGAGAAAAACAGTTGGTTACCTACAAGATAGTACCCATATGACTGTCAGTTGATTTCTCAACAGAAACTATGCAGGCCAGACGGGAATGGCAAGAAATATTCAAAGTGATGAACAGCAAGAACCTGCAACCAAGATTACCCAGCAAAGCTATCATTCAGAATTGAAGGTCAGATAAAGAGCTTCACAGACAAGAAAAATCTAAAGGAGTTCATCTCCACCAAACCAGGATTATATGAAATGCTGAAGGGTAATCTTTAAGAAGAGGAAGAAGAAGAAAAAGTAAAGATAAAAACTATGAACAAAAAAATGACAACAAATACATACCTACCAACAAGTGAATCTAAAATCAAGTGAATGAAAAAATCTAATGAACAGAATGGATTGATGAATATAATAGAATCAGGAACATAGAAAGGGAGTGGACTGGCAATTCTCAGGGAGAAGAGGGTGTGAGGGGTGTGGGAAGAGATTGGACAAAAATCTTACACCTATGGATGAAGAAAGTGGTGGGGAGTAAAGGCATGGGGTGGGGTGGGGGATAGGGTGGAGGGGAGCTATGTGGGAAAAAATAGGAACACCCATAATAATCTGAACAATAAAGATTTATTTAAAAATAAATTAATGGCTGTGAAAACATGGGAATTTATTTACAGCATTAAATAATATTATGCCTTCATGTACCTCATTTGAACTCCTGACATCCAATATAGTTTCTTTTCTCACACACACACTATGCTAAAAGTGTATATTTATATTTAGGTATTATAACATTCAGATAGGGTCAAAGCAACTTTATGTTAAACAGTTTTATAAGAGAGATTTTGAGGGAGTGTCCATTTTTAAAATTAATCATTTTTTATCCATATCATTGGATTTGACATGCATAGTTGTCTTATCCTATTTAACAAAAGCCTAATATGCTAAGAGTCTGGTCATTTGGTAGACCATTCAACCAATCAAAGCATAATATGCTAATGATATGCTAAGGCTGTTCAACCGCTCACTATGATGTGCACTGACCACCAAGGGGCAGATGCTCCCACCAGTAGGTTAGCTTGCTGCTGGGGTCCAGCTGATTGGGACTGAGCGAGATGGGCCAGACACGGCCTGGAGCTTTCCTGTGGGCCCTCCCCACCTGGCCAACCTCCCATGTCCTCCCTCAGCTTTGATTGTCCATTGGTGGGATCTCTCAGCCTGGCCTGCACCCTCTGTCACGATCTGGGACCCCTCAGAGAATGTAGGAGAGTCAGTTTCAGCCTGATTCTGCAGGCCAGACCAAGGGACCCCACTGGTGCACAACTTCGTGCACTGGGTCTCTTTTAAACAACTTCGTCACTGGGCCTCAGGTAAACATAATTGACAATGAATGTTGTAAAAATTAGATTAAAATTCCAAAACAGAGTCCATCTCCTTGCTTACAGGCATTAAAAGGAGAGAAAAAGATTTAATTATTACCGCTTTGAGGAAATCGCTGATACCCACAGAATGAACTGGCTTTCTTAAAAGTCCAATTTTAATGTATATTCTATTTATTTTAGTGGTCTCCAAATTAGTGATTGTAGAAATTATCACACATCTCTGTTAATAAAGAGATTCTGAGGTGCCTAGAAATTCTGATTTTAATAGGAGATAAGGATTTTCATTGTTTAAAATATATATTTTTATTAATTTCAGAGAGGAAGGAAGTGGGAGAGAAGATAGAAACGTCAATGTTGAGAGAGAATCACTGATTCGCTGCTTCCTGCATGCCCCCACTGTGGATCAAGCCTACAACCTGAGCATGTGCCTGACTGTGAATTGAACCCAATCACAACCTCCTGGTTCATAGGTGGTCCCTTAGCCACTGAGCCATGCTGGTTGTGCAAGGATTTGCATTTTTAAACACTACCACCACCATCTATCCCAGTATTCTGATTTGTTGATAGTACTGTCTGTGGGGAAGCACTGATGTAGGGCATCATGGACCTTTTTGAACTTTCTAAAATCAAGTGTCAGCTAGACCCACTGTTCAAGATAATCTGTGAATGCTTACATATTGGTAAATCCTGTGGTTCATATGTGTACAGTCTATTTGAGTATCTTCCAGTTATATCAGCTCTGACTGTTAAAGAAGGATCTGCAAAGAAAAAAATAATTCACTAATGCATTATCTGAATGTTTTAAAAATCATCCTTTCCTCTTAATCTAAAACAATTAAATGTTAAACAAATTTATGATGAGCTAACATGAATTTTTCCATTTTAGTGTGTCATAGTTTTTTGTCAATACAGTTTGGGGAACTTTACTGAAAGTATATTGGTCGATTGGTTTATAATAGCATCATTAGTTTTAAAAACATTTAAATTTATACATTATAGATACAGTGAAATTCAATTATAGAGCTAACAAGAGCTATTATTTACTAGGTTAGACATGACTTCCTTTGAACTAGCATTTAAAAATAAATAAAATAAGAATGCTATTGATTTTGTAAACCTGATGGAATGAGATTATACACATACCCACAAACATGATCCTAGGCACATATTGGCCATCTGGTGATAAATTTTTGTCTGTGGTCTCATGCTAGGAAGAAAAGAAAAAATAATTGGTATCAGATTGCATTGTTTTTGACAGTTGTTTTTGAAAATATTTTATGTGAACAAGGTTTTCATTAAATTGTATATTTTGACTTTTTCAAGTTCATAATAATCTTTTATATTACCAATTTTTATACCTCTTTTTGTCTTAAAAATAGATTTTAAAAAAGGAATTTAAGCTTTCCATTGAATTGTGATATGAAGAAAATATTGTAGAGGCCAAGTACCATAAGATTCAGCATGATGAAATTATTCTGAGCCATTTCTTGTATTTCTTCATTTTGGGCAAACACTTTTTTGAGTGCTGTTGGGGATAACATAATATGAACACCAGTCAGCTTTAAGGATAAAGACACCTTCAATATAAATAACATAGCAAAGTCAAACTAGTATTTTCTATTTGTTTGTGTTTATATATTGGCTGTAAACAGTTCATTAGCCTCTGGCCACTTTGTCTCACTGAGAAGCAATGATGGACAGTCTGCCAATGAAGATATCAGATTATAATCCAACTTAATGAAGCCACCAATTTTATAATTTCATGTAACACATTGGTGCAAACAGCAAATTTTTCCATCCCCCCTTTTTTTGTTGGAGGAAGAGGGAAATAAAACTCTTAAGAACATTTAAATATATTCAATAGATTGTTAACAATCATTGTAGTCTTTAAGCACTGAGTAAAATGGTGATACAGTGATATAGCAGTTGTCTTTTCTTTTTTTTTTTTTTTAACGGGATTTCCTGAGCGCTGTCTTAACAATTTTTACCAGGTTGCTTTTTCTAGTTCTCTTGGAAATATAATACGATCTGAGGAGCTGAAATTACCTTGGCAGTATTGACAATCCTCCAAGTGATGAATGACCATCAGTGGCTTGTTACTATACAGAAAGAGTAGTGGAGCTGAGTCAGTGACTAACTCTGAGTCAGAATGTACATTGACATTAGATCTAAAGTTTTCACACTTTCAATAATATTTAGGGTAAAAATCTGATTGACATAGCATAGCAATGTAGTTGCAGTAGTGTTACCCAATACATGGCCCCAGAACTTAAGCATCACTAGGTAGCTCAATAGAAATGGAAATTCTCCCTCCCAGGCCCACTCAGGCTCTCTGGGTGGGGTCCAGGGGTCTGTAGCTTAACAAGCTCACCAGCAGACTGCTATGTACACTGTAGTAGTTATAAGAATAAAAATCAATTCTGTCTCCAGAGATGAAAGGATATAATAAACAAGATATTAATTTCCAATGACATCTGGTGTAAGAGCTCAGGAGAGTCAAAGTTTTTATTTTAGTTTTTTTTTTTTAGTTTTTGCAAAAATGCTGTTAATATTTGACTATTTTCATATCCTGTCATTCCTGTAACAACTCACAGTATACAAACAATCTCAGTGAGAGTTCCCTCTCTTGACATTTTTCGGTTTCATTTTGGTTTTAACTCTCTGAGAAAAACGTTTTTATGGTTGCTAGTTGACTTTCCTGCTTGTTAGAGTTAGAAAGAAATTAGAATATTTAACTATTATGAAGGAGAAAGGAATTATGGTTTAGATACATAGGATGTTTTTAAAATGGGTTTCTGGGTACAAAAAGAGATAGACCCTAATAAATATATGTGCATTAAACCTAAATCTTTTTAAAAACAACAGAGATAATCATGTGAAATACTTGTCATTGAATAACCCTATTTTTAACTTTAGTCTCAAAGTGTTAAATAGCAAACTTTGAATTGTTATTTTATTTAATCCTCAAACTTGAACTATAAGAATATTTTAGGTAAGAATAAATCCTGTAATTCACCTTTAAGATTTATGACATGGATATAAAGCTAGCATTTGCCAACTTCAAACTTATTGGTGAAAAAGCAGACTAGAAATCTGATTCATCAAATATTATTCCTGCTTTTTAAGAAAACTAACCCTTAAACTATTTATTGACAGTTTTTTAGAGGCAAGTATCGAACTTGATCCTCGTAAGCATCAAGTGGTAATCTCTCTACTAGATAACTCTTAGTCTGGTTGAGCCTAGCTAGGGATAGGTGTCCCCACATAGAATGGTTTAGTGCCCGAGTCCTTCTAATTTCTTCCAGTATCTGCTCAGGAGGTGGCAACAGGGACAGATAATATAGGGAAAGATATTGGCATAGATAGTTCTTGGAAAACTAATTTTTGCATCAGATTTCTGAACAATTGGGGTCCAAGGAAAAATTTATCAAGACCACAGAAATTTCAGTGTTAACAGCTTAGCTATAACTAGGTTGTTTAGGCATTCAAAGCAAGACACTCCTTCATTTCAGGAAAAGCAGAGAAGTAATTCTGGCAGATACTGAAGTAGGAATAGTCTAATTAAGGGCTCTTTTTGGCAAAGAGGCAAGTCATATATATTTGAGGTTCTACAGGCTGTGGGGTCTTAGTTGCAGCTCTCCAACTGCCATTATTGAACAAAGTCAACCATGGACAATATGTAAGAAAACAAGTGTGGCTATATTACAGTAAACCTTAATTTATGGATCCTTAAATTTGAGTATACTGTAACTATCATGTGTCCAAAATACTAGTTTTCTTTCTTCCTTCTCCTCCCCCTCCTCCTCCTCCTCCTCCTCCTCCTCCTCCTCCTCCTCCTCCTCCTCCTCCTTTTTTTCTTTCTCTCTCTCTCTCTCTCTCTCTCTCTCTCTCTCTCTCTCTCTCCCCCCCCCCTCTCTCTCTCTCTTTCTCTCTCTCTCCTCCCTTTGTTCCTTTACTTTCAATAAATAAAGCCTTATTTAAAAAAATATACATCTTTATCAATTTCAAAGAGGAAGGGAGAGGGAGAGAGATTAGAAACATCAATGATGAGAATTATTGATCTGTTGCCTCCTGCATGTCCCCAGTGGGGATCGAGCCTACAACCCAGGCATGTGTCCTGACCAGGAAGCAAACTGTGATGCTCAACCCATGAGCTACACCGGCCAGGCTAAATACTAGTTTTCTTTTGGTTAAAACTTTTTTAAAATGTAGCAATCATGTTAGTTCACAGATCAAATAAAAATAGGCAGTCCCTGGTCTAACAATCTCATGTCTAGCCCACCAGAATATGAGAAATGAGTTGAGAGGAAGAGTAAACATTTTTTAATGTTCTTTAATTAGTCCATTGAAAATAGATATTTAAATTCCTTCCATTTTTTTTTTTTTGTGTGTGTGTGTGTTTAGATCACCTCCAAACAATAACACGGCTTCAGTGATGTTATTTAAGATTTTACAGATAGGTAGATACATGTCCAGAAGTTGAATTTGTAGGTCGAAGAGTATGTACATGTATAATTTTGATACAGTATATGCTTTCCATAG
This sequence comes from Antrozous pallidus, assembly GCA_027563665.1. NCBI lineage: Eukaryota > Metazoa > Chordata > Mammalia > Chiroptera > Vespertilionidae > Antrozous > Antrozous pallidus. The sequence goes on from CM050521.1 coordinate 69,084,050, forward strand.
AAGGACTAGGGTGAGGCAAGAAAGGCCTGTAGTGTGCAAAAGTTAAGTGTTTTATTTCGGCTTCCAAGGAACCTCTCTTACTGCACCGTTCTACCAGCCCTTCCCTACTCCAAGAATTTGAAGAATTAGTATTTTGCAATAGTATCTCCTAGTACCTTAATAGCTTCATTTCTAATGAAACTAGAGGCGCAGTGCACGAAATCGAGTAGGCAGGGTCCCTAGGCCTAGCCTGCAGTCAGGGCCATCTTCTGCCTGTTCGCCAGTCTCCAGGCCAAACGCCACCTTCACTGCCAGGTTGGGTAGGTTGTGGGCATACCCGGCAGCTTCTGTCAGGGACACAAGCCCCAGTAGCAGCAGCAGTGGCGGTGGCTGTGCCCACATGAGCTGCCCCGAGTGGACCCGAGTGGGCAGCGCGTTCCAACAGTGGCCAGCCCGGCACACGTACATGGAGGTAAAGTTGCTGGTGCCCACTTTTCTGCCAGCCTGAGCCCCCGAGCAGCCAGGAATGACTAGGGATCCCAATGGCCTGAGAGCCTCCCACTACCCACCCCGGTTACCCCCTTCAACATTACTGATCCATTGGAGCCTTAGGGCCGGGGGGAGGGACCAAAAGGTCAGCTATTCTGCCAGCTTGCCAGTCCCCAGTCCCGCCCCACTACCACCCTCCCGCTTCCCTGTGGTTCCTCATTTGCTGGGGGCAGGGGGGCAGGGGGGGGGGCTGGGAAAGGTGGGGGAGGGGAGGGACCAAGAGGTGCTTGGTCAACATACTTCTTGGCGACTGGCTGAGCAGTCATTCTGATAGTTACGCCTATGGTCCCTGGCCCTTTGTTATATAGGATCTTTGTAATTTATTATGATGAAATTTGAAGTATGAATCCAAATTGATTTATTTTTCCCAAGAGACTACTAACTTCTCTCAAACATTAATTTATTTATATATTTTATCTCCCCTACCTCAATTTACAATACTAGTTTATTGAGTAAACATTTTTCTGTAATATCCAGTTTTATTTTTATAATCTTAATTTTGATTTATTTACCAATATTATATTGTTTTATTATAACTTTGCCAAATGTTTATGTCAATTAAGGACTAATTGTGGTGATTATAGACATCCTTGTCTTATTCAGATTTCAGTGGGACACTTCTTTTTAAAAAAAATTAATTTTTTTGGTGACATTGGTTAATAATATTATATAAGTTCCAGGGATACAATTCTATAATACATCATCTGTGTATTGTATATTTGTTTTTCCAGTAATCATTATGTGGACTTTTTGCTGGGCTGAATAGGTAGGGGGTGTGCAGGAGGCAGTCAATCAATATTTTGCTCTTGCATAAATGTTTCTCTCTCTCCCTCCCTCTCTAAAAAATCAAGAAAAATATTTTTAAAAAGAACCTAATTTAGAACTTTTGTTTGTAAAAAAACATTCTAATGGCAACTCTTAGTTGCACAATAGTAGAGCCAATGTGTGTGATATCTTTTCAAAAGCTAACTTGCAAGGTTTTGGCTCTACTGTGAGAGGTATCTATACGTCTGTCAAAATTAACTGAGAAGTGTTTTACCTTTTTTGAGTATGGAAGAGACCTTCTTCATAAGTCTGTACCCAAGTGATGTCATCTCCCCATCCTAGAATAGAAGAGAAATCAATGCATTAATTCAGGACCACAGAGGAGCTCTGAAGCAGGCATGTGACAAGCAGATATCTATCTACCAAGCAGTTGCCTGATATGTGGTATAGAGGATATCTATCCTTCTATCTAATAAAAGAGTAATATGCAAATTGACCATCACTCCAACACACAAGATGGCTGACCTCATATGGTCAAAGATGACTGCCCCCATATGGATATAACATGGCCACCACAAGATGGCCATCAGGAGAGGTCAGTTGGGAGGTACTAGGCCTGCAAGGGAGGGCAGTTGGGGGAGACCCAGGCCTGCAGGGGAGGGCAGCTGTGGGCGATTAGGCCAGCAAGGGAGGGTTGGTGGGAGGGACCAGGCCTGCAAGGGAGGGCAGTTGGGGGTGATCAAGCCTGTAGGGGAGGGCAGTTAGGGGTGACTAGGCCGTCAGAGGAGGGAAGTTGGTGGTGAAGGGCAATTGGGGCACCTAGGCCTGCAGGGGCAGGCAGTTAGCGGGGGGACCCAGGCCTGCCGGAGAAGGCAGTTAGGGGCAAACAGGCTGGTGGAGAAGCAGTTAGGCATCAATCAGGCTGGCAGGGGAGTGATTAGGGGTGATCAGGCTGGCAGGCAGAAGTGGTTAGGGGCAATCAAAAAGGCAGACAGGCTAACAGTTGGGAACCAGCAGTCCTGGATTATGAGAGGGATGTCCCAGATTGGAAAGGGTACAGGCTGGGCTGAGGGACACACAACCCCGTGCATGAATTTTTGTGCACCAGACTCTAGTCCTATCCAATAAAAGAGTAATATGCAAATTTGACTGTACCTTCACTACACCCACAAGCCACGCCCACAGCCACACCCACCAGTCAATCAGGAGCAGATTATGCAAATAAACCTCAACCAAGACGGCTGCCACACTGAGAGCAGGAGGAAGACTTGGGTTTCCCTGGCAACAGAGCAACTCAAGCTTTCTGCCTGCCCTTGCCAGCCTAGGCCTCCACTCAATGCTACAAAGTTTCAATTATAAAAGATACAGAAATCATGGCAGCCACTGAGCTGGAGAGAACAGAGGCTTGGGTTTCCCTGGCAATGGAGGAAGCCAAGCTTTTTGCCTGCCGTTCCTGGCCTAGGCCTCCACTCTAGGCTACAAAGTTTCAAACAGAAATGGCTGTCACCAGGGAGCAAGCAGAAGGCTTGGCTCTGCTCCAGGCTACAAAGTTTCAATTGTAGACATAGATTAACCCCAGATCCCAAGGCCTCCACTTGGGTCACTGGGGGGCATGGCCAGCCTGAAAACCTCCACAGGCCCCTCGCTCAGGCTGTCCCTTGCCCCAAGGGAACCCCCACTCTGATCTGGGACACTCTTCAGGGCAAACCAGCTGGCCTCCACCCATGCACTAGGCCTCTATCCTATCTAATGAAAGAGTGATTTGCAGATTGACCATCACTCCAACACACAAGAGGGCTGCCCCCATGTGGTCAAAAATCCTGCCCCCATGTGGACATAAGATGGCCACCTCAAGATGGCCAGCAGGGGAGGACAAGGCTTGCAAGGGAGGGCAGTTAGGGTCGATCAAGCCTGTAGGGCAGGGCAAGCCAGCAGAGGAGGGAAGTTGGGGGCAAACAGGCTAGCAGGGGAGCAGTTAGACATCAATTAGGCTGGCAGGGTAGTGGTTAGCGGGTGATCAGGCTGGCAGGCAGAAGCGATTAGGGGCAATCAGGGAGGCAGGCAGGTGAGCAGTTTGGAGCCAGTAGTCTTGGATTGTGAGAAGGATGTCCGACTGCCTGTTTAGGTAGGATCAGGCCTAAATGGGCAGTCAGACATCCCTCGAGGGGTCCCAGATTGGAGAGGGTGCAGGTTGGGCTAAGGGACAAACCCTGCCCCCCATGCACAAATTTTTGTGCACCAGGCCTCTAGTATATATATAAAAGCCTAAACGACCATTACTACAGAACGACTGGGACTGGTTGAACAGTTGCAATGTTGTGCACTGACCACCAAGGGGCAGATGCTCAATGCAGGAGCTGCCCCCTGCTGGTCAGTGTGCTCCTACAGCCACCTTCCAGCAGCTGACCAACCATCCGTGGTCCCTCCCCTATGGCCAGCCAATCTCTTGCGGTCCACCTCCCCCCCACCCATGCACAAATTTGTGCACTGGGCCTCTAGTATAATTATAATTAGATATAAAGAGGTGGTATCCTTCCAGATCATAGGGATGAGATTTTATGATTGTGTTTCAACCCTCAAGGTCCATGGCTTTGAACCCAGTAAGTGCTCAATAAATGCTATTATTAGTGATGACTGAAAGGATATCTCTGGACTGTGCAACACCTCTGGTTTCAGAATGAACAGCAGAAAATAACAGTTAATCTTTGTACACTTTGTAAGTCTAGTAGGAATACCTTTGGACCATACCATATAATGCCCTTGTATTTTGAGTGCCAAGAAATGCTGATCCCTTCTAAGTCCTTAAACATCATGAAAATGGAAAAAGGAATTCCAAATTTTTGCTTCAATATTTTGATTTGGAAATAATTCTGGTGTTTCGTGGTTGAGACACACAATAAATACAGGTGTTCTGGGAGCATTCAGAAGAATTAAGGCTAGAGAAACAGAAAGCAATGAATAGAGAGAGACGTACTAGCTATAAAAAAAGTGATACAGACAGTTGGGAATGTGTATTAGAGATTAAAGAATAAGATTATTGAGGAGAAGAACACACAAAAAACATTCAGAAATACTACAGGGTCTTTTCAGGAAGTGTCTTGGTTTATGGATAAGAAAGATTGAATCAACTTGAAAATAGAAATATTTCTAGGCTAATTTAGACCAAGATTTTCTTGTATGTTTCCCATGTTGTCAGACTGCAGTTTCTGATTTAGATACCATGGCTACAAGATGGCCGAAAATTATGAAGCAGGATTATAAAGTAAGATAAACACATTTCCATGATTTTTGCTTGTTGGTTTGTTTGCTTTTTGGTAACAACTGTATTAAAATGTAATTCACATGCAAATACAATTTATCCATTGAAAGTGCACTTTTCTTGTATATACACGAAATTGTACAACCATCACCATAATCAATTCTAGAACATTTTCATAGCTTCAAATAAAACCCCTGTACCCTTTAGTTACCACCCCCTTAATCCCCAATCTCCCCCAGCCCTAATCTACTTTATGTCCCTATACATTTCTTATTCTGGACATTTCTTATAAATGGAATCATACAATATGTAGTCTGGTAACTGGATGTTTTACTTCATATAATTTTTTCAAGGTTCATCTGTGTTATGTCATATATTATCACTTCTTTCCTTTATACAGCCAAATATATTTTATTGTATGGATATACCCCATTTTATTTATCCATTCATCAGTTGATGAGCACTGGGGCTGTTTCTACTTTTTGTCTTTTATGAATAATGCTGCTGTGAACATCAGTATACAAGCTTTTGTGTGAATATATTTTTATCTTGGGACTGCTGAGTCACATAGCATCTACATTTAATCAGTTGAAGAACTGTCGGATTTTTATTCAGATGATTGCACTATTTTGAACTCTCACTAGTAATGTTATTGGTTTGCTTTTGCCAGATTTTAACAATGGAAGACATATTATGTTGGTTTAATATCCTAGTAACTTCACACCATATTTTGTATTAAGTAAGAGTTATTCAAAAACAGCCCGTGAGACTTGGATCCTATTTAATTTTTCTATTCTGTGGTAAATTCATTCAGTGATGCAATTTCAGCAATGGGAGGAATTACTATTCTCTGCTCCTGTTAAACTTAGTCCCACAAGCAGTAGAAGAACAGCTGCTGTATGTCTTATTCCTCTAGCAGTGGGTATGTAAAAGTGAGATAACATAATCCCTGCTCTCAGGAAATTCATTGTAGAAGAGCTATATTGCATTATAATTATTGGTTATATACTTTGTCTCATAATCACAATAGGCCAAAGATGATACTGAGCTTGATCTCTCTCAGTGTCTCGGTTCATTACCATAATTCTATTTTTAGTATGATAAATTTATTCCATTCAAGACTACTGAGCTCATTGCTTTATAACTCTTGTGTTTATACAGAGAGATTCATGATAAATTATACTTAGGAAAATATTTCCTTCTTTTAATTTACTTCTTTTTCAAAACTTGCTAGTCTTTTTTATATATAATTTTTCATCTTTATTGTTCAGTTTATTAATTACATTGTTTCCCCTTTTTTATCCCCCTATATCTCCCTTCTACCCTGTACTTATCCCACCCTCCACCCTCACCTCCCCCTCCCCACTGTCCTCTCCCACTGTTGCAAGATTTTTGTCCAGTCTCTTGCTGTACTTCCCACAACCCTTTTCTCCCCAAGAATTGTCAGTCTATTCCCTCTCTATGTCCATGTTTCTGTTATATTCACCAGTTTATCCTGTTCATCAGCCTATCAATTCACTTGATTTTTATGTTCATTCGTTGATAGATGTGTATTTGTTGTTCATAATTTTCATCTTTACCTTTTTCTTCTTCCTCTTCTTAAAGAATATCTTTCAGCATTTCATATAATATTGGTTTGGTGGTGATGAACTCCTTTAGCTTTTTCTTATCTGTGAAGCACTTTATCTGATCTTCAATTCTGAATGATAGCTTTGCTGGATAGAGTAATCTTGGCTGTAGATTCTTGCTGTTCATCACTTTGAATATTTCTTACCACTTCTGTCTGACCTGCATCATTTCTGTTGAGAAATCCGCTGACAATCGTATGGGTGCTCCCCTGTAGGTAACCAAGTGCTTTTCTCTTGCTGCTTTTAATATTCTCTCTTTATCTTTTGCTCTTGACATTTTAATTATGATATGTCTTGGTGTGGTCCTCTTTAGATTCCTATATTTTGGGGTTCTGTGCACTTCTTGGGCTTTTAAGTCAGTTTCTTTCACCAGGTGGGGAAAGTTTTCAGTCACTATTTCTTCAAGTAGGTTTTCATTACCTTGCTCTCTCTCTTTTTCTGGCACCCCAATAATTCGGATATCGGCATGCTTGAGGTTGTCCAAGAGGCCCCTTACGCAATCTTCAATTTTCTTTTTGTTTCTCGCTTTTCCAGCTGAGTGGATTTTGCTTCTTTGTATTTCAAATCTTTGACTTGGTTCTTGTGGCCCTCTAGACTGCTTTTAGGACTTTGTGTAACATTTTTTATTTCAGTCTGTGTATGCTTGATTTCTAGTTGGTCCTTTTTCATATCCGTGAGGGTCTCGTTCATATCCTCAGAGGTCTTGTTCATTTCCTTGAGGGTCTCATTCATTTCCTTGTAAGTCTCATTCATTTCCTGGTTGGTCTTGTTTATTTCCTCATAGTTCTCATTAAGTTCATCGGCCTTTTCTAGGAGCCTCTTGAAAAGCCTTATAACCGTGGTTTTGAACTCTTTCTAGTCGTCTTTTTTCCTCCATTTCTTTCACACCTGATTTCTTTCCATATCTCTGCATGGTGGCTGCTTTATGTGGTAGATGTCCTCTAAGGGTCAGTGGCACAGCCTCCCCAGTTACTTGAGGTGGGTACTCTTACTCCAAACCTTTATGGGTTGTACAGTATTTTTGAATTTAAACCCAGCTTGTTGTTCTTAGCCCTAGGAGGGTTTGACCTCCAGGCCAATTGGCTGTGAAGGGAGACTGTGTTCAGGTTGGATGGGTGGAGTCTCTGAGCTGAGCAAGCAGCCTCAGTGTAAGCTGTGTCCTATGTGGCGCTCTCTCGTGCGCGGTTCTCTGTTGGATGGGGATTGCTGCAGGCACCTCCAAGAGAAAGCCGCTAGTCTCTTCCCCTTGCCAGACAACTCTGCCTCTCCCCAAATGAGTCTGCACACCCAAAGTCTTGCCCAGGGTTGTAAAACAGGTGGTCCGGGACCAGGAGACAAGTTTCCAGAGAGCAAGTCTTGCGTCTGTGCTGTCGCACAGTTTACTTCCCAGCTACCCGGTTTCTCTGCAGACTAGGAGACCTCTGCCACGCCTGGCTTCCAGGGTGTGTCCCCCGGACTTCAGACCTCGCCTGGCACTGGGGAATGTGTATAGTGGGATGTCTCCACGTACCCCAGATCTTGGACCTTGCCTGGCGCTGGGGAATCCGTGTAGTGGGATGTCTCCGCCCTTCCCAGTTGGAGAAATCCCGCCGGGGTTGCTGCTCCAGCCACAGCCCGTGCGCACGACCAAGACGGCTCCTAACCTGTTTTCACGCGATCTTCAAGGCTGCGCTCCTGCTGCTCTTATGAGTCTCAGTGTCCCACCTTTACTTTTATTTGTGGAGTTTTCACTCAGCCAGCTTTCTGGTGATTCTGGGTGATGTTTGTTTTGTTGTTATGTTGTAGTTTTTGAATTGTTGCACGGGGCAGAACAATAGGTGTTTACCTATGCCGCCATCTTGGTTCCTCAAAACTTGCTAGTCTTTTTAGATTATAGTTTTTGTGGTTTTGAACTAAAGTAGAATGAAATAACTTGGCTTAACTTTGATGGGTAATTGGCTAGTGTTCAATACATCTGTTAAGAGATGACAAACTTGGAAAGTCAATATTTTAAAATATGAAATTATGTTACAATCGGTCTCCATTTGTTTGTTCCATTCATATACTATTTCAAGTAGTGGTCAAGTGTTTTGAGGTTTGTACTACTATTTTTAAATTAGCTATATGGAGACAAATGATTTTCCTCCCATTTTTGTTACCTGGAAATGTAGGAGCTGATTTTGAGAATTTTCTCTATAAATTGTTTCTTTACAGATGAAGGTATATTTGTTTTTTTTAGGTCAAAGGAAAGTAATAAGTACAAAATAGTAATGTTTTCTAAACATGTAGCCAATGACAGACTTGGATTATGATGTAAAAACCCCTGCACTTGTTTTTTTTCTAGTCAGTGTAGCAAACATTTGGTTACCCAAATTTTTCAGAGGATAGAATAAAATATAATTTCTGGGGATTCTGGTGTAAAATCATTCCAAATTATTATTTTTGCATGAATAGAAGACAGTGAATTGGAGCAGATTTTGAGAGGTCTTAATTCCCTTTAAGATATCATTATGACACATCAATTATTATTTTCTAGGACTCTGGTTACCAAAGTCACAGGCCACCAAAACAATTCATCGCTATTTCTATAAACACTATAACAAATTATTATTGGTTTTCTGTTGATTTGATTCACTTTTTTTTACTTAAAAATAAATGTTTTTATTGACTTTAGAGACAGAGGAAGGGAGATGGAGAAAAACATCAATTAGCTATCTCTTGCATGGCTCCTACTGGGGATTAAGCTGGCAACTCAATCCCACCTGAAAACTGGTTGCCTCTTGGTGTGTGGGTCATGCTCGACCAACTGAGACACAACAGCTGGGGCTGGTTCAGTCTTTAAAATCAACTGGTCTTTTCTGGGTTTTGTTTTTTCCTACTTTAATGTAGTAAACAGCAAAATATTCCAGTTAATTGAGTTTGCTTTAAATGTAGAATATGGGTAAGATACTAGGAATTTGAAAACCATCCAAATGGCTGAATTTAGAGAATAAAATGAGATTCTAGTACCTCTGGAGAGTGTCTGAGGAGGCCTCTTCTCTTTGTTGATGGCAATGGCAAGGTTGGAAGAAACTGCAAGCAGGAAGAGGCAGAGGGCCAAAGCCGAGTGTAACATCACGTGTTCTCGAGAGTCCCTCAGAAGAAGCTAGGTGGCAGGAAATAATGTTCAGAATCTAGTAGGTTACTTCAAGCAGTCATTTAAGAATCATTCAGCTTGCTCTGCTTGTGTGAGTTGCCATGGTACAACCTCCCAGAACTCTCATTCACTTGCTACTTATAAAGTATTTTTAAAATACTACAACTCAATAATGTCCACTTGGTGGAGAGCCACATTCTGGGCATGCCGGGTGCAGTACAATGACGTTGAAAGAAAACTGGATGGGGCCCTCAAAGCTCACATCTGACTGTGTTTTAGTGCTCATATAGCACCACAGTGAAGCTCATATAAGATCAGGTTTATTAAAGGCCTTTCAACTCTAAAGTTGCAATGCAAAGGTGACTTTTGGCATGCATGCATATTCCTTTGACTCTTCTTGATCTCTGTGCCAAGATAATAAGATTAGGCATGAACACTATTGCTTATAATAGTATTCAGTATTAATTTATCACAATGCCTAATACAGTTGCATATAACAATATTCATGTTTGTGCAGAATCTCAAAATGGTCATTCTCTTATTTTGGTAGGTATTCAGTATTAAATAATGTAAGTCCACAGGAAAACTGCTCTGAAGGAATTTTGGTAGGTATTCCTTTTAAGATGCATTTGTCTTATCAATCTTTCAATTTATCAAACAGTAAGTAAGATACAAATGCCTTCTTGTATCTTAAGGACTGGTCATCTTTTACCTTAAAGACTGAAACAAAGGAAAGAGGGAAAAGAGGCAGCTGAATCTGGACCACAGAGTCCAAAGTGGGGAGGGTGGTCTCAATTTTCTCTGAAAATTGCAGCAGAGAAATTGAAGCAATCATGTAGGGCAGGGTCTTAACCTTAATCCAGTGACCTCTTAAAAAGTCTATGATTGTCAGTGACAGGAGGTTCCAATCCACCTGAAATTCTACATAAAATTTTACGGGCCTCAGTTCATTTTCCTGGGGAAGATGCCTGAAGATCTGCCTGAAGATTCTCCCAAGGGACTTGGATAGAAAGCAGAGTGAGGGAAGCTAATCTGAAGGCAGCATCAGGAAGGCAGCATCTCTGTTACTATATTGAAACAGAGAAAGTGTAACTTCATGCCTTCCTGACTGAGAGCTGCCAAGTTTATAGTAGAATGGGAATCACACTTTTCAAATTTCAAGTTAGTATGTATTACTGTTCAGGACAGTTCTTAAAAAACCAAAACATTGAATTTTTGTTTTACATTCTCTGGTAAAAGAATGTAAAATAGATATTAAATATGTTCTATGATAAAGCTGATCAATTTATATATTTTTATTTTTGTATGAACATGTTTTCCTTGGGAAAACAGAATGCTGATGACCGAGGGTTCCCTAACCCCAGGTGCAAGGTTAAGCTGCTTGGGGAACCAATGGCAATGCCATGGTGACAGCCCACAGCAGTGCACTCAGGAGACAACCTGATGTCTCTAATTAGATGTTATAAACATTGGCCAGTGAGCATCTCATGACACTAATATTTTACTTTTCAAAAGTAAATTAACATAACCATTTACTTAGATGTCATATAAAATTTCTATTTTAAAAAGAAAACAACATTTAAAAGAAAACAGGGAAAAACAAGTGTTACTTGTAGCATACTTTTTTGAAGGATCATTTTGGCCAATGCTATTTTATTACAATATCATTAATATAGAAAATAAAAGCATGAAGCCAGCAAAGAAAATCCAATGCATTAAAAGAAAGATATACAATTTCATGGGATGTCCCCTACTCTTTACTGAAGACCTCACGTTGGAATAGCAATACGTGGAATACTTAAATGTAGCAGAGCTTGACTGCTGATTAAATAATCGGGAAGCTTTGCTTGCTTACCTGAGCTTGCCAGTGCTCTCGCTGGAAGTGTATTCTGGATGTTTCTGGTTAAAAATGGGCGTGGATTTATAGACCTAGACAAGCACACACACCCACACCCCTGACCTGCAGCCCCACCTGCATGGAAACAAGAGCACATTCACCTGCAAACTTACAAAAATAGGCTTGTCTGAAGAACCCCGGTCTCCTCTCCAGTTCTCATGCTCCTCATACTAAAAACACTTCTCTTGTTCCCTAAATTCAGATTGAGTGTCCTTCGAAAATGAGGCCAAATACAGCCTTTGGGATTTTTTTTCTCTCTCTCTTGTACCTTTTACTTTCCAAGGTAACTTAATGTTTGGCTGGAGTTCAACACCAGAAAAAAACTCAAGGGGGAAGAAAGGAACTGTTCTGAATGCAGGACCTGTGTGTATACATCATTGTTCTCAATGAGAGTTCAGCGAGGCTTGCAGATTAGATATAAAGCAAACAGAAATTCCTAAGGGTTACTCTGTTCACAGGAATGCAATTAACAGCTAAAGCGACCAGGTCCTTTTCAACCGAGAGAGAAAAGAAAACATAGTTTTAGAATTCAACATTTTTATAATTTGATTACTCTTTACAGTCTTTCTAGAAAACCCTTTATCTTACTATGCAAAAATAAAAAAATAAAAAAATAGGAAAACAGGCAATTAGGTAAGTGTGATTATATTTATCTTAGATTTAAAAATTTTTATAATTAATCTATAATTATGGTACATCATCTTCCAAGTATAGAGTTGTGTCAAAACAAAAAATAAAATTCTCCTTTCCCTTCAGTTTCCTTGGATACCTCACCCAACACACACACACACACACACACACACACACACACACCACACACACACACACACACACACACACACACACACACCCCTCTCCAAGTTCCACTTTCCCAAGTTAATCACTGTTAAAATGATCTAGGGTAGGATTACCAAATCTGCCCCATCTGTTTTTGGACAATGCAGGAGCTAAGAATTATTTTTATATTTTTAAATTGTTGGGGGTGGGGAAGAATCATATTTTGTGACATGTGAAAATTATGTGGAATTGAAATTTCAGTATCCATTGTGTAGGTTACGGGATGGAACCCAGACACATTCCTTTCCTTAAGTTTTGCCTATGGTGACGTCTGCACATTATCTGCAATGCTGAGTCCTAGGACAGGGCCTGCCCTCCCTAAAATATTCGCTGTCTGGCCTTTTATAGAAAATATTTGCTGGTCCCTAATCAAGGATATTGTTCCATAATTTTTTCTTCCTTCTTCTCTCCTTCCCTTCCCTTCCTCCCTTGACTTTTTCCTCCCTCCTGCCTCTCTTTCTCTCCTTTTGTCTAATTACTCAATATACTAACACATGCACTGCTTAAGATGGTGATGCTCGTCTTGTTTCTGACATGAAGTGGGTGTGCTTCCAGTATTTTAACTTGAGACGTAGTGCCGGTTTGATTGACCCTGTTAAGAAAGGAGCCATTAGGTATTCCTATGCTACACCTCTCAAAATCAGGATGCTGGATTTTGTTCTCTATAGATGGACAAGTGGGTTTTCTCATTTCACATCGGATAATTATAGTTTTCCTCATTGAACCTTCTCTGATCCCAAGAGGAAGCCCACATAGCCAGGTTGTAGTATTCTAGTTCTATCCCACTGATTAGTGGATTTGTTTAGATCCTGCTTTCCTTCTTATGAAGGCCTCTCAAAGGGAACCTTCCTGGGGCAGGCTATTGCAGTGGAATTCTACCTGCTGATGGGTAATGAACTTGACCTACAATTTTAATGTGAAGTCCAGAATTTGCGAAGCGAGGAGTGAGCTGGGCAGTGATTCATGCTTTCCTCTTTCAGAGGAGGGTGGGAACGCTTTCACCTTGTTCTTGACTGGGAGCGGTTTAGAGAAAAATTTCAAAAATGCCTGACCTCCCTGTTCAATTCCTGACACACTATCTATTTTAGTGGATAATGAGAAGAGAATGAGGAAGAAGTCAAGTACCTAACGGGTAATGAAAGTAGGTCCCATAGTATCTGAGCTGATCAACATCATCGATTCCCTTCTACTAGTGTGACCGTGTCATATAGTATCTAAACCAGGGCAACTTGGAGGATAAAAAGAGATAATAAAATTGATTGAAATTATATAACTTTTTAAAAGAATTTATTTTTTAGAGAGAAAAGGAAGAGGCAGAGAGAGAGAGAAAAAAATTGATATGAGAGTGAAACATGGATGGGGTGCCTCCTGCATGTCCCCTACTGGGGATCAGTAACCCATGAATGTGCCTGACTAAAGATTGGACCAGCAACCTTTCAGTGCACAGGACGATGCCCAACTAACTGAGCCACACTGGTCAGGTGAATTACAACATTTTAAAATAATATTTGAAATATGTATAGGTCAGGTAAAACTGTGTTTGTACTATAATAGATCACAAATAGTTCTATTAGAGATTATTCTTAACAGTAAAAAATTTAAAAGTACTACATCTACATTATGGCAAAAATTTAAAAAATTATTCTTTGTATATGTTTATGTTAATTAGTTTCTTAACCATACTTGACTCTGATACCAGGTGGCTGGCATTTTTCTGAGTAATTTTCTGGTATGATCAGTGTATGTTTTTTCAGTGGGATCTTACATTTACTTTTTCATAAAATTGCTTGCAGTCATCTACAAAGTTGTCCTGCCACTTCTCTGTAGACCATACTATTTTTAATTAAGAAAATACTCTTGCCTGGCCAGTGTAGCTCAGTGGCTGAGCATCCACCTGTGAATCAGGAGGTCACTGTTTGATTCCTGGTCAGGGCACATGGCTGAGTTGTGAGCTAGGTCCCCAGTAGGGGGCGTGCAGGAGGCAGCCAACCAATGTTTTTCTCTCAGCATTGATGTTTCTACCTCTTTCTCTCTCTCTCTTTCTGAAATTAATAAAAATTTTTTTTTAAAAAAGGAAAATACTCTTTGTGTAGGAGCTTGGTTTTCTGGTAAGCCTGAGAAAATTTGTTTCAGTGGAGGATAGTTTCAAGTCTAATTTTAATCTTATTGAAAAGTTACCTTAAATACTGATGTTAGTATCTGTTTAGAGTCCCTTCTTCAAGAGAATTTTATAAGACAAAACATGTAAAATAAGTTATTTCTCTTTATCATTATTTTAAATGTTTCATTAATTTCCAAGCTATAAAATTGTAGTTCCTTTCTACAGAATATAAATTACCCAATTTAATAAAGACTCTTAGTAAAGGAAGACATTCCATACTTGGGTCTAATTTTTTAAGAGTAGGGACATCTGCTTTCATAAGATTAATTGGTTACATAGTCATAAATTCAATTTAGAGTTAGGATTACCTATCCACTTTCTGTACGTGTGTGTGTGTGTGTGTGTGTGCTTGTTCATCTTTATGCTTATGTTTGAGTGTCTCTCAGAATATATATAAAAAATACACAGTACAAAAAGGCCAACAGTAGAAAATAGATCTCCTTCCCATCCATCTTCCAGTCTATGAGTCTCCTAAGTAGAGACAATAATTATCAACTTCTTGAGCCTTCTTCCAGAAATATGTTCTCTGTGTTCAAACATGTCCTTATTCAGTTATTACCTTTGTATTTATCAAGTTATCATCTCTGTATATACTTACCTATATATTTATGAAACTAGTAAATCAAAGAGAAGAATATTTTGTAGGGAAATTTATCTGTGTTTTCTAAGACTTGTAGATGCAAATACTAATTTAAATGTGGTGGTTTCTGGGGACAAAAGACATACCAGATGTTTAGATTAAAGGAATAGATATCTTCAGGAGTTATTATTTTATGCTAAATGTTTAAAATCAGTGTTTTTATAAGCCTATCATGTTTAGTGTCTGCAACCTACAGATTCCTGCTCTGTCAAGAATGGTTACATTTCTCATTGCAAAGTAATAACCCTTTCGTTAAGCATATCAAGTCTCTCTTTCAGGGCAGTAAAACAAAACACATCATAGTCATGTAGTATTTTCACAATATGAATGTAAATGGAATGTATTCATTTCTTTTGTCTTGTCTTATGGGCAGATAAGATTAAATAGAATTGTGAATGCAGATTTTGGATTAGAGATTCAAGTCCTTCACTTAGGCTCTTACCTGTAGCCTGTGGAGGTCACATTTTATGTTTACCCATAAAAAACCTCTGTGCCTGAGCTGGGCAGAGCAGTTTTCCTCCCATGGAGGGAAGGCGATCAGGGACCTGGACTGGCCACTCAGTTTCCCATGTCCAGTTGGGAGAGAGCCAGTTTTGGAAATTATGGGTGAAATTAAAATGGAGAGTGCACTCTGGCTGGGTAGCTCAGTTGATTAGAATGTCATCCAGATGTGCTAGGGTTGTAGGTTCAATCCCTGGTCTGGGCACATACAAGAATCAACCAATGAATGCATAAATAAATGGAACAACAAATCTCTCTCTCTCTCTCTCTCTCTCTCTCTCTCTCTCTCTCTCTCTCTCTCTCTCTCTCTCTCTCTCTCACCATTAAGTTAAAAAATATATTTGGAAAATAATGGAGAGTTCAGAGTTGGGAGGTAGCTATGGTAAGTCTGCCAAGGTATCCAAAAATGGTTTTCAAAGAGCAGGTCAGACAATGGGAAAAAGAAAGCAGAGCCAGTGTGTCCCAGGACCAGGGAAAGAGAGGAGTAAGCAGAGTAAGCAGTGGGCCTGGGGGTACACAGGAGTGGGGCGCTTGGGCCGTGTGTGGGAAGGACAGCTGGCTCCATTTAAAGAGCTGGAGAGGGTGTGGATATGGCCCTGTCATGAGGTTAGAGAATAAAGAAACGTAAGAAGGCAAATAGAATGTTTATAATGAGATACATTTGAGTTCAAAAGCTTATGATTTAATCTTTAAAAACTAAATTATATTCATAAGCTGCAGCCATGAAAGCACCAGACCACAGAGTAAATTATGTTTCTAGGGGAATTATACATCTTCGTGTAGGGAATCGCTTAGTCGCATAAACTTCAAAAAAATTAATAGAAGAATGTACCCTAAAAGAATGTACTCCTTCAGCTGATCTTTCATTTCATAAAGCCAAATGTAATACTTGGTCAGGGTTCTTAGGGACCAAGTATTTTTACATACAAATCCACTGTGGAAATTAATGCTTAAAGACATCCTACAAGTCAACTGAAATGCTTATTATATTTTCTGAGTACTTAGGTTTTGTGTGCTTGCTGAGTGAACCACACACTAATGGTCCTCAGTCCTGCTGAAGCTCTTTATTTTCCATTTTGTTTCAACGAGTACAGGATGCTAATTTCATATTTTAAATGAGCTACTTATCCCTTTTAAAGAATTACTATACTAAATGCTTATGGTTGCTTACTTAGGACTATTTTTCTCTCAGATAGGCCTGTTTTCTGAAGGACACTGATTTTGTTGAGCTAGTCCCTTTTCTCTGTGCTGTTGTATATTGAGGGAGGTGGGCCCCATGGAGACATTTTTGATTGTCATGGAATGGTTTTAAGCACCCTTCAATGCATAGGGCAGCTCCCACAACAAAGAATTATCCAGCCCAAATGTCAGTAGTGCTGTGGTTGAGAAACCCTGGTCTATTTTAATCCAATCACGGTGGTCCCACTTTAAAGCAGTGTTGGTTTTAGCTTGGGCCTGTGATATGATTCTCGCCAATAAAATGTCAGGGGAAGTAAAGGAAAGTCCTCCCTCCTTGATAAAATTCAATAAAATAAAATAAATCCCCCCTTTTCCATTGTATATAGACCTGCCTGGATGCAATGGGTAGAACTGTGGCAGTTATAACGATGGAAAGAATTCCTGTGTGTGTGTGTGTGTGTGTGTGTATGTTTAAATATCAGACTCACTGTTTTAACTACTTTTGGAACCATTAGGACTTAGGGCTTATTCTATAAAATGATACATTTGTTTCTATTATTTAAGCCAGCTAAGTGAGAGTCTTCTGTCACTTAGCAGCATTCTAATTCATACAATTATGTAGAATCTATTTGTTTTATAATTAAACTCTTAACCTTTTTTGACATTTCATTTCACAGGTTTCATTTCTCATAGATTTTTTTTGGTTTATTTTATAGAATTTTAGAACAAGAGTATGGGGGTGATATATATTGATCCATGTAAGCCTGGAATGTCTTTCAGTTCCTCTCATGGAGTGAGAGCTTGCTCAGATAAAAAATTATTTGTAGTTCAATTTAATTCTGGATGTAGCTGATTAGTGTTCTGCTTGTTTATGGTCTTCTCTGTTTAGTGTTGAGGGTAGAAGAAACATTTGAGGCCAATTCGAGTCTCTTGAAATTAAAACAACTTAATGAAGATATTGTAAAGTATAAATTTCTACCCTTTAATTTTGCCTGGAACTCAATGAATTTGTTTAATGTAAACACCCAAATCTGAGTTCAGTTTCTAGAAGTGTTTTTTTTTCTTATTTGGTAGCTGGTTATTGATTTGACATATTTATATAATTCATTTCCTAAACATACATATTTTCATCTCAAGCCTTTGTTAGAGGCCAGAGTTCCTCAAGTTTGTTTTCTAACTAACCGGCTTGATTCTTATAGTATTTGATTTATTATTAATTCTTCCATTTATAGTATAAAAGTTAGCAAGCACACTTTTTGGTTATAAACCTCTTTCTATTTTTAAATGTTTCTTTGTGTATAACTACAGATATTGTTTTTATACCACTTAAGGTAAGGTGCTTCTATAGAGATGTGTCCAGCCAGGTGTGAGGCCTGGGTGTGACTGCAGATTCCTAAGCCTGATTCACACTGTGGATGCCTTTGTGGCTCCCCCACTTTGTGAAAACTCTGAGGTTTATTGTTTTTCTGGAAACTCCAGCAGCATTGAAATGTACTGCCACCCACAATCCCATGACTTAGCTTTAGTTTCAGGCATCACTGCAAACTTTCTGGAGAGGACCCTTTATGTACACCCCTCAAGGCTTTCCCTCATCTATTTTAAATTCTGAGTATATCTTTCCTTATTTCATTCTGATGATCTTGCTTGTACTGTCTTAGAGAGAGTCTTTGAATATTTGATTTTTACAGAGAGGTGAAAACATTTTCTTCTAAAACATTCAAAGGAGAGAGAGATTAGAAGAATGTGGGTCCCACTTGCCATTTGAATTGAAAGTTACGTTTACCTCCAGTTGAGCCTAAAATGGGTTCAGCGATTTGCCCAACCTCACAGTGACAGAGATTGGTTTCTAATTTAGATCTTTGGAACCCAAATTTGTGTTTGTTTTTATTTTTCTATTAAGTAAGATAAACATAGTGGTTAAGAGTGTAGGCAGTAGTGAAGAGGAGTGGACAGGTTCTAACACCTGGAAGAGCGGTCCCGTGGTGGGGAAGTCATTCTCCAAGGCGGATTGGAGGGAAAGCCAGAACATGAAAGGGGAATTTGTTTTATTACACACTGTACATTGGGGCCACTGATTTTAATCCCCTACTTCATAATGCTTCATTTAACATTGCCTTAACAGTTGTCATGCCAACTCGTTACTTATGGGAGTCTTGAGGAACAATGATCATGGGGCCATTCAACCTCTGCACCCAGCCTCCACTCGTCCTGCTCTAGGGCCATGATGTCTGGGTTCCAATACCAGATTAGTAACCACTGTTCAAACAAGTTATTCATAGAAATAGAAATGATAATGATGTTCCTTCATCTCACAGAGTTCTTGTGAAGATTAAATGAGAGTGAACATCAAAAGAGACAGAAAGTACCTTTCTAGACATGTAATACTCTGGAGCAGGCTTCTTGGAATTACTGGAGATAAGACAGAGAGTACTAAGGTTAACTTGCTTTTTTTTTTTTTTTTGGAAGCGATAATAAATAAACGTAAAAAATTATATTTAATGAATTACCAATAACTATTAGTTTTCTTATTTATTGTTGCAACTATTATTAAAATGAGCCCACTGAAACAAGGAACTAAGTAAGAAAACTATCAATAAGATGGACTGATTAGGTCTTAGGTATAAAGGTAGTTAAGTAAAAAGGAGATGTCTCAAAAAACAGTCAATATTTAAAAATATGACTCAAATAGTTTCAAGCAGTAATTCTATTTTCTTTTTAAACAAACCTGACTCAGTTTTGGTTACGTTTTCATTGTCCAACAAGTTATTCTAATGAGTTCATAACCTGAGGAGCCCAGTCAGCTGGGGAGCTTGACAGGGGCTGAGCTGAAGATATTCTCTGATTCTGACATTAGGTGTCACTACAATCAAGGGAAAGCCAAGCAAGCAAATGAGCAGTGAAGGGGAACTTGAATGTGAAGGGGGAAAGTATGCTTATATTGTGGCACAAAGTATTTGGAGAACTGATGACGGCAAGATTTGCATATCCACGTTTCCATGGTGCAAAAAAGAACATCTTAACATAGACATGGCAATAACATCCACTTTCCTAAAATATTGATTAGACTCAAATACTAATTGCTTTGTATATCTTACTATTTCTTCTAATCAATGATAAAATTAATAGAAGCCCCCCCAAGAATTTTCAAAGCAGAATAATCCTAATAAGTTATAAGTGAGAATTTCACATACTACCTCACCAGATATCTAGCTCTTCTAATTAGCATAAAGTTTAAACTTTAAAATTTCCCTTAAATATTTTAAATTACAGAACTTATCAGATTTTTAAGGAGTTCTTTTGCTTGATAAAGGTGTGAAGAACAAAGAGATTCAATGACTTTAAATTAAAAATTTGTTTCCTACTTGGAAGGAAGTTCTGATGTATCTGTGGTAAGTGTATAGTTACCAGGTAATCCACATTTGTTTAAGCAAAATATCTATAAACCACTGGAGAAAATGGAGCCCTTCTAATGTTTCTTTTTATTATTAGGCAAAATGCTAAACTGAAAACCCATCCTCCCAAGAGATGTTGTATCATGTTTATTTCCCACGTATATGAGTTGGCACATACTGTTGGCACAGATTCAGAGTATCTAACAATCGATATGCCATAGGTACTGACAAATCAATGGTTGCTAACTCTAGTGGTGGCTTGGGGACTCTAAGGGCAAAGAAGGGGGCTCCACGTGTGTGTGGGAGGGGACTTTTGGCAGCACCTGCTCATCAACTCATGGAGGAAGCAATTCAACATATTAGCAACTGGAATGATGGTATCAGTACCTACTGGCTGAACATCAGTTTTGGGTGTATATTGCTCAATTTATCAAGGGCTCACAAGATCTCTGGATTAGCATTACACACATGTATGAAAGGTTTAGTTTGTTTCCCTCTTGAGAATGGTCCCTACTGCCCATTTTTGCAGAGAAATGGCTTTAGTGATGGGAAGGTTGCACGTGGGGGAAAACTGCAAGTTTCAAGGAGAAGCTTGGTCTGTCCATCTCTACATCTTCCTTCCACAAGCTATGATGGAGGCCTTGATCCATCTCCTCTCATAATTCCAATGAGCATCATGAGTTTATACACTGCTGAAAATTCAGAATGCCAGATGAGTATCTGACACAATGGCATGACCTTGTGCATCCCAAGGAGAATGCTGATATTGGGGATAGGAGTGGCATTCTCAGTACTGGTGACAGATATAGTTTATTTTAAAGTGTCTTGAGCCCAGCTGGTATATGGCTCAGTGGTTGAGCATTGGCCTATGAACCAGGAGGTCATGGTTCTATTCCTGGTCAGAGCTTATGCCCAGGTTGTGGGCTCAATCCCCAGCGTGGGGTGTGCAGGAGGTGCCAATTTATCTCTTTCCCTCTCCTTTCCTCTCTGAAATCAATAAAAATATATTTAAAATGTTTCTAAAACTGACGTATTTCCTTTGTTGTTCCTGATAACTGACATACCAACTTGTCTTATATACAAACCATTGGATGTGTGTTGGTTGAGAGGGAAGACTACCTGGCAGGAGCCCGGAGGATAGGCAGTTATTGTGTCCAAGGTGTTCCTGCCTCATCTGCAGGCTTTCGACTATGAGCCCATAGTAGTTGTCGAACTCTTCTTCCATAGTTGATCGATACTTTTGTTTTCTGCTGATGGTTCTCATTGCATTTTGAAAACAATTTTGTTTATACTTAGCCAGCACACCAGAAATAATATCTAAAAGATGAAAACTGACAGATTGTGCTGCTAGGGGTGGGGAGGGCAGTGTGAGGAATGAATAAATTAGCAGTCATATTTTTGTGCGTTGGGAGCCTCTTGGAGTTGCTTTTGTCTCCAAGTCCTTACATGGGATTTGTGTCATAGGTCATGCCTAGAAGGGCCTCTCTGTCCTGGGAAAGCCAGAGAGCGCTTCCTCTCATCTCAGGTCTGTCCTAATTTGCTTCTGGAAGGTCAAATGTCACAGGCCCATGGGCAGGTGCACTTTCTGGTTAAGGGAGTCATTTGGCTTTTGTTGTTACGCCAGAGAAACCAAAGAAACAACCCGATCCAGTCTAGCTCACTAGAGTATATCCTAGGTCCCTGGGGAGAAAACCTTATTCCGTGTTTTAAAACAGTGTTCACATGCCCCAGCCAGTTTGGGTCAGTGGATAGAGTGTCGACATGCAGACTGAAGGGTCCCAGGTTCGGTTCTGGTCAAGGGCACATGCCCAGGTTGCGGGTTTGATCCCTATTAGCGGGTGTTCATGAGACAACCAATCAATGATTCTCTCTCATCACTGATGTTTCTCTCTCCCTCTCCTTCTTCCTTCCTCTCTGAAATCAATAAAATATATTTTACATAACAGTGTTCACAAGCTTGGAATGTCCCTTCTCCTCCTGAAAGGCGGGGGCATTAAATGATGGGATGGGAATATGGAGTGCTGGGTACGACAACCTTCCAATCCAACTGTATTCCAGAGACGACTAGCATTTGTTGTTTTAGATTGAGGGGAAAACTCTTTCTGTGTTGATTTCATTTTTATCAGATAACCTTTATAAACCAACAGATGGGAACTGTCTATCAGAAAAGTCTAGAAGGCTTACTTCCTGTGCCTTTCCTACTTCTTCTTCAACTTTTGCATCATGTATCGTACTTTTCACTCAGAATGGTGTCACAACAAATGACTGGTTTGTCCCTTAAATGTTCAGAAAAACATCTGATCATGAAAAGGTCAAATTTTAAGTATGCAAACATACATCTTTCTCCTTTCTTTGCTACTAGACAGAATATCTCTTTAATTTAGCCTCTTTTTGTTCACAGACTAAGTGGAGTTTGCATCATTTCTGTGTTTCAGGTTGCTTTTTACTCTGAATGCTGTTCAGAGCCTCGGGCTTACCAATTTGACTCAATGGGCTATCACTTTTCTTAATTTTCTCAAAACAGAAATAAGGTCAAACTTGTTTTGAGCTTTGAATAAATTCTGGAAACAAGCAGCATATGGGAGTTCAATCAGATTAGCGTTTTAAATGGTGTGAATTAGGGCCATCTGCATGTTTGGTGGTTTCAAGATGACTTATCTTGATATTTATTTAGTAAGCCTGTCTTTTCTGAAATGCTGGGAATACCATAGTACTTTGGCCCTATGTGTGATGTGGGTAATGTGGTTAAGGACATAGCTAGCCTCATTTTAAACCTTATTCTGTCTCTTACAGAAATGTATGGCTTGGGCAAATAATATAACTTACCTAAGCCTCATCCTTCTCTTTTATAAAACGGAAGTAATATGCTTTCAGTTTGTTAGGACTAAGTGAGAAGCTTATGTGAAGACCCAGTAAACTATCTACACTACAGAAAATACCTAATCAGTGTTAGTTAATATTAATGTTTAGAAACAAAGTTCACCCTGGCTGGGTGGCTCAGTTGCTTGGATCCTCGCCCTGTAAACCAAAAGGCTGTTGGTTCAACTCCCAGTCGGAACACATATCTAGGTTGCAGATTTGATCCTCAGTAGGGGCCCATATGGGAAGCAAGCTACCACTGTTTCTCTCTTACATTGATGTCCCTCTCTCTCTCGGATCAATAAAAACATATTCTTGGGTGAGGATTAAACAAAGATCAACTGGGTAAATTTAAAGATCTAGTTGCCTTTATTAAATTATTCATGAATTGAGCAACACACCATCTAAAAACTAGAAGGGCCCTCCCAGTGGGGTTGTACAAAATGGAAAGTTTTAATAGGGAACTATTAACAAAAGAAAAGAAGGCATGTGCTATTAAACTTCTGTGGTTTGTTTTCCTGTTACTCTGTTTTTTATTACTGGGGTCTCAGCCAAAAACCTAGAAGGGTAGAGGGAAAATTATTTTTACTTCTCTACAGAATTAGGTTTTTTAACAATGCAAGCTATCTTGATCTCATATTAAAATTGTGAAATAAAAGGTCTGCATGGACTTAAATTTTGTATAGTTTTTTTTTTTCTTGCTCACTTTGAGGCTAGTCATGAATCAACAGAATCTAGACAAATGTCACTGAAGAATTTTCTACTCCTTTTAACAAAATGAGCTATGTATTGACAATAGAGTACAAGCTGACATCAGAGTCCCCTGTGAGAGGAGTCCTGGTTCTGATTCTGATAAATCGTGGAGAGATGTCTGTGTTCTGCATCCAGGAGTGGATCCTTCATAGCAAAGCAATAATGCAACTCCCAAAGCCTCTTGGAGCAAGTGCAGGATTTGGGGTTCCTGAAGCATAGCAATAAGTTGAAGTGAGTGTCTATAAATGTGACAAATAAATGAACATGCTATAGAAATACATTTTCAGTAATCTTTTTTAATATGATAAAATTCACATGACATGAAGTGCACCATTTTAAAACGTGCAGTTACATAGCATTCACAATGTTTGTACAATCTTTTCCACGATCTAGTTCCAGAACATGTTCCTCACTCCCACAGGAAGCTCTATACCCATTGGGCATTTACTCGCATTTCCCCACACTCCTGGCAACCACTAATCTGCTTTCTGTGTCTATGGATTTACCCAATATGATACTTTATATAAATGGAATCACAACATGTGGCCTTTTGTGCCTGGCTTCTTTCAATTAGCATGATGGTTTCTAGGTTCACCCGCACTGTGGCATGTATAAGTGTTTCATTCCATTATTATGGATGAGTAATATTTTATTGTATGTATATACCAACATTTGCTCAGCCATTCACCTCCTGATGGACATTTTAATTGTGTCTACTTTTTGGTTAATGTGAATAGTGCCACTATGAACATGTGTATGCAAGTTTTTGTTTGAACATCTATTTTTCAGATTGTTTTTATTTTTCACCTAGGAGTAGAATCACTGGATCACATTGTAATTCTATTTAATTTATTGAGAAACCACCAAACTGTTTTCTGTGATAGTTTACTTATATTCCACGAGTGATGCATGAAGGCACCAATTTCACCAGTACTTTTAAAAATATATATATTTTTATTGATTTCAGAGAGAAAGGGAGAGGGAGAGAGAGACAGAAACATCATGGATGAGAGAGAAACATTGATTGGTTGGCTGCCTCCTGCATGCCCCACACTGAGAACGGAGCCTGTGACCCAGGCACGTGCCCTGACTGGGAATCAACCCAGTGACTTCCTGGTTTATAAGCCAATGCTCAACCACTGAGCCATACCAGCCAGGCTTCACCAGTACTTTTTGAGTATAGCCATTCTAATGTGTGTGAAATAGTATCATTGCACTTTTTAAAAAATCTTTATTTTCAGTTTATTAATTACATTGTCCCCCCCCCCTTTTCCCCCTATAGCTCCCCTCCACCTGGTACCCATCCCACCCTCCGCCCGCACCTCCCCCACACTGTCCTCTCCCATAGTTGCATGATTTTTGTCCAGTCTCTTGTTGCACTTCCCACACCCCTTTTCTCCCCAAGAATTGTCAGTCCACTCCCTCTCTATGTCCATGATTCTGTTATATTCACCAGTTTATCCTGTTCATCAGATTATTAATTCATTTGATTTTTAGATTCATTTGTTGATAGATGTGTATTTGTTGTTCATAATTATCATTGCACTTTTGATTTTTATTTCTCTAATGACTTTGAGCATCTTTTTAAGTGTTTTTTTTGCGATTTGTATAGCTTCTTTGAAGAAACGTCAATTGCTTTGTCCTTGGTAATCTTATAAGAGGATGAGACTAGAGCAGAGAGAATCTTGATTAAGCTCTTTATGATGATAAAGAATAGAATTTACTCACGTCATCTCAGATAGGGTCATTTACAGCTACATGGGAAATAAGGAAGCATAAAAATCAATCTCAGGAAGAACTGAATGCAGTGTATTACTGTTCATCCATTTAACAGGTATTAGCACAGCTTCCTGTGCTGGGCCATGTGAGGCATGGGAACCACAGAGAAGAGTGGCTACCTGGTCCCTAGAATTTGGTGTCCCCTATTCCCTCTTCTACTCACTCAGTCCTCTTTGTCTTTCTCTTTTACTGTTTCTTGGTGCCTTGTATTAAAACACCCTGGGAGAGAATCTGATTCCTTTGGCCTGTCACTATTCCTACTGGACCATCTCACCAGGCAGACTTACTGCACCAGCCTTCCTGATATCCTTAGGCCTCTGTGAGTGTAACCTAGGTGGTCCAATCAGATGTATCCGGACCAGTGGACAGCTTATACCTGAGGAACTGTCTGAGTACTGTGCTCTCAAGCAGTGGGTAGGGGTGAGACAGACATGGAGGTTGTTTTATGGGCTGTTTACCATGTTGCAAACTCTTCATACACTTACAAGTGGGTCTAGTTTAAGTTTTCTTGTTGCTGTGTACCCTCCTGGCTTAAAACAACACACAGTTTTCGTCTCACAGTACTGGAGGTTAGAAGTCTGAAAGGAGTCTTACAGACTTAACGTCAAGCTGCTGGAATGGCTGGTTCCTTCAGGAGACTCCTCAGGAGAATCTGTTCTTTGGTTCTTCCAGCTGCTAGAGGCTGCCATGTTGCTGGCTGGAGGCTGCGTCACTCCACCCTCTGCCTCCATCTCCTACTTGTCTTCTCCTGCCCCTGACCTTCCTCCTAGGAGGACCCTTCGATTACACTGGTCCCAGCAGGATAATCTAGCACAATCTCCCTGACACAAAACCCTTGACTTAATTATATCTGCAAAATCCCTACTCTGCTTACGGTCCCGTCCATGAAATGTAGGTGGTCAACATCTTTGGAGAGTTACCTTTAATCTACCGCAGATTTATGTCCATTGCAGCTGAGATCAGGGGTTTTACTCTTTAAAGCATTCCATGGAGCAGTCCAGGAGAGTGAATGTAATTCAAAGTTCCTGGTGTTTCTTTTAATGTTTTATTTGCCAGACTGTGGTTGGCAAACAGTGTTGTTGCCTTAATGTTAATGTTGGAAATGAGCCATGGAAGGTCTAACACAGCCTGAGTGTTGCTTGGCAACGTTAATGAAGTGGGTTAGGGACAGGAACGGAGCCGTTCTAAAAGCAATTAGGCCGACCCCAGGGTTCTCTGTAGCTTGTGGGTTCATTAATATTTAACAGATCAGCCTGCAGGGGGCCCATGGTGTCCTCTGGCTCAGCACACAGAGGTACACCTGCCTCTCTTTCTGAACTGCACAGTAGTCCTGCGTCTCAGAAGCTACCCTGGCATGGAGGCTGGCTTCTCATTTCCCGCAAGATTTACCTTTTCCACAAGCTAGTCCAAGTCCCCACGCCACGAAGAGATGTGGTCAAATTATACAAGTGTGCAGCGATCCACTGCATTCGATTAGTTAGACCTTTTCTAGAGCCAGTCCGTCTTAGAGAAATGGGGTGGAGTGCTCTCTACACAAGGGAGATTTCTTTCTTTCTGTATGTTCTCAATATTTGTCTAGGGAGTAGGCAGGAAGTGTATTTTATGGAAGTATCTTATAAGTTCAAAGAGTTTCCCTAGTGAAAGACTGATTCATGTTTCTGCTTCTATATCATCCCACCCCCACTCCCCAGAACTAGAGGACTTCTAGCCCAAAGGTAAATGCTTTTTCAACACACACACACACACACACACACACACACACACACCCACCCCTACACAACCTTTCATTTCAGCTGGGCCACATTTGTCCACTTCACATCTGTACCTACCTCAACCCAAACCTGCACAGACAGACTGTCCTTCTCTCTGCTCTAACAGGTGAGGGCTTGGTTTGGTCTCTAAGCTCCTGTCTATTGCAAGAACATGGGCACCGGTGGTCTCAGCCTGCCAATCGCCAGAGCGTGCTTTATTGTAAAATCAACAGTTTGTTGCTTTCCTCAGCTAAGATCCATTTCCTCAAGCAACACAACTCCACCTCTGAGACACTCTTGGCCCCCCTCTCTGCTTGCCCCCAAAGCTACCTCAGCCAGCTTCCCACAGAGCCCAGTATGGTAGCGCAGGTCTGTCCCAAGGCCGAGTTCAAATTTCCATTTCTGGTATATAACGCTTTTCGGTTTCTATTCTTCCTGCTACCTCTTTTGCGGTCTCAGCGATAATTAGTCACAGTAGAGGGTCGAGGTGCCGTGTTTGCATGATAAATGTGGGCTCAAACACACCTAACCTGGGAATGAGACCTCAGCGTGGACCCTGCTGCCTCTCCTCCTCCCATTACAGTGTATAAGAGGTGATGGCAACATGATGGACGTCGCCAGCATTTCTACAGGCACTAGACCTTGAGGAATGTCTCCAGGGACCGGCTCTCTAGCCCATTAGCACAAAAGCTTCACTGTTACCCAAGTTTGAAGTGTCAGATATTCGACATGACTCTTAGAGCTGGACTTGCAGAGACTAATTCACAAGCAAAGCTCCTGAGAGACTCTCATGTAAAAGCAGAATGCCAGTTTGTTACTTGACCATGAAGAAGAAGTTATGCAGTAAAGCAGGTTAAGAGACCAGTGGTGCCTTTGAGCAGCACATTAACAACTTCTCTAGACCTTGGTTTAGCCAAATGGTAATAAGTGTAGTAGACCATTGGGTCTTCTTATCCTTGGGTTTTGTATCCATAGATTCAACCAACTGTAGATGGAAAAAATCGGAGGGTGGGGGGTGGGAAATACCAGAAAGTTCCAAAAAGCAAAAGTTGAATTTGCCATCCACCGAACACAAAGCTAAATCCATGTGACCGAAGTGAGGTATAGGCGTACCCTGTAGGAGCCTATGTGCAAATATGGATTATATGCTTAAACTATGCTATCTATACTAATAAAAGGGTAATATGTTAATTAGACTGGGAGACCTTCTAGGAGAACTTCCGGTCGTTCTTCTGGACAAACCCATCGTGGTGGGGCTGAGGTAGAGATGGTTAGAGGCCAAAAGGGAGAGCAGTTGTGGGTGATCAGGCCATGATGGGAGGGCAGTTGTGATTATTCAAACTGGTGGGGGGGGTGGGGCCAATAGGGGTAAGCAGATCAGCAGGGGGGCCAGTTGGAGCCAAACAGGACATCAGTGGGGGTCAGTTAGAGGTGATCAAGATAGCAGGGGGGCAGTTTGGAGTGAGCAGGCCAGCAGGATGGCAGTTGGGGGCGAGCAGGCCAGTGGGGAGGATAAGTGGGGGTGAGCAGGCCAACAGGGGGGCAGTTTGGGGTGATCAGGCTGGTGATGGGGGGGTAGTTGGGGGCATGCAGGCCAGCAGGCAGAATGGTTAGGGGCAATCAGGCAGGCAGGCAGGCAAGTTAGCGGTTAGGAGCCAGCAGTCCCGGATTGCGAGAGGGATGTCCGACTGCTGACTTAGGCCTGATCCCTGTGAACCAGCAGTAGGACATCCTTTAAGGGTCCCACATTTGAGAGGGTGCAGACTGGGCTGAGGGACACACGAATTTCGTGCATCAGGCCACTAGTTTTATATAAGAAATGTCAGCATCCTTAGAGTTTGGTGTCTGTGGGAAGTCCAGGAACCAATTCCTGGTGGATACTGAAGGACAGTTGTACCTACATTATGGGATTGTGTGCAGACAATTGAGAGATGCATGCAATATCTTTGGTTGACATAAATGGAGTCACCTCATTACTCACACCCTGTTACAATGGAGGAAACCGAGGTTGAGAGCGCTTGACTGGCTCCCGAGTGGCAGAGTGGAGCTGGAACCAGGATTGCGGATGCTGTTTAGAGCTGGGTAGTTCTGAGTCTCAACCGTGAGCTTCAGATTGAGGGTCTTTCCACTCACTCCCTGTCCAAAGCTGCCTGTCATCATCCCACTTTACATGAAAGTACCAATCTAGCTTCCAAACCTGATTAGTCACCAGACAGGAAGGCTGTGGCTCTGGAATTTTCACCTTGTATCCTTTTATACTAAATATAAAATCTCCAGGCAAGTAGCCTTTTTATAGACCAGACTATTTTTCTCAAATCAGTAATTACGGAAAAATGTTCTGTGGCAATTCAAGTCTAAATTCACTGACACAATTTCAGACCTCTTCCATTTCTTTTCTTTACTGTCTTCTAACTCATTACCTTGCAAGGACATTTTTTCTTTAATGTGTGACTTCAAAGTGTGACTTTCGTGCCCTGGCTGGTGTGGCTCAGTCGGTTGGGCATTTTCATATACACCTAACAGTTGCCATTCGGTTCGATTTCCAGTCAGGGGATATGCGTAGGTTTTTAGCTCAATCCCTAGTAGGGGCTGTGATGAGATAGCTGATTGGTGCTTGATTTTGTATGATTTTGGCGCATTTTTTAAGTATGATTTTGGTGTATTTCATGCCCTTTTTACTCTTTCTGATGATTGTACGTAAATATTATACCATAAATAGTCTCCATGCTTAGTTCCACTTTTTCTTAGGAAAAAGTCTATCTAATTATGTTTCCCAATTTCTTTGGGTATTTTAGTCACTTCAGCTTTTATCCTTATATTAGATGACTTAAAATATAGATTGTAGTAGAAAAGAATGGTAGGGAAGGAAACTGAGTTAGAGTTTTACTCCCAGCTTTAGTTCTGTCTGACCTTAGGCCAATGGTTGGCAAACTCATTAGTCAACAGAGCCAAATATCAACAGTACAGTGATTGAAATTTCTTTTGAGAGCCAAATTTTTTGAACTTAAACTGCTTCTAATGCCACTTCTTCAAAATAGACTCGCCTAGGCCGTGGTATTTTGTGGAAGAGCCACACTCAAGGGGCCAAAGAGTCGCATGTAGCTCATGAGCCGCAGCTTGCCAACCACTGAGTGAGGCAAATAACTTCCTTCTTTAATTCCAGTTTTTAAAAGGCTAATTAGCAATGATGTTTTCTTTACCCATCTTGCAGGATTCCTGGGGAAAGTGAAAGAAATACTGTAGTGCTTTAAAAACTAACATTCACACTGATTGTTGCTGAGAGAAGCAGTTTGGCTATTTCTAGTTGGCAGCTTTCGGCCACCAACTAATTGTTTCTTTTCTCTGAAAGAATCAGTCTTCTTAACTCTGTATGAGGTGGTACATCTCTCTTTTTGATTGATTGATGATTGATTGATTAGAGATAGAGGAAGAGAGGGAGAGAGAGACACAGAGAGACAGAGAGAGAGCAGAGTTGTTCCAATTCGTCCTCGTGCCCTGACTGGGGATTGAACTGGCAATCCTGGTGTATATTTTTCTTAATAATAGCAATACGTCAGACTCTGAAATACTGTGATTTTTATCCTTTTGTTAAATTTAGGAAAAGTTTAACAGATTTATTTCCTGAGTCATTTATCCAAAGGTATGCTTGAAACTTGATCCTCTCCATGTAAACAGCCAGCCAGGTCTTTGGGTGGGAGTTTGCAATCAAGTGGCATCTTGGGCAGTAGCATCTGCCTGGGCCACGTGGTGGTGCTCTTGACAGGACAATATTCTCTTCTTAAAAAAAAAAAAAAAGACACTTCACAGCTGTGACATTTTAGTTCGGCTCCACGGAACAGAAAGCTGTTCAGTTCCAAATCTGATCCTCAGCTGAAACCACAGTGTGCAATGAAACATTGAACATCCTACAAGAACAGAGGAAGGTGGAGCGTGTGGAGTTCCAGAGCAGTCTCCTGTCAACAGCCTCTTCTCACAGAGAACTGGCCCTTTACTGTGTGGCTGAAGGTATTTGGACATGTCATGTCCAGGCAAACCATAACTAGCATTCTGATGGCTTTCGGGAGTCAGAGACATGGCCAAAAAGTTAAAGGATGAAGTGAGTCCAGTGATAGCGAGGCTTCAGAAATCCCAGCGAACGCAGGCAGACTATCCCCCTTGCATGAGGTCTGTTTTAAAAACACAAAGTGAGCACAGCCTGCACAGTTTTCCTAAACACAGCTTTTTTTCTTTTTTTATTGAATTTATTGGGGTGACATTGGTTAATAAAATGATATAAGTTTCAGGTGTATAATTCTGTAATACACCATCTTTATATTGTATTGTGTATTCACATGTCTCTTTCTATCACTCCCCCATGCCCTCTTCTACCTCCTCATACCTACCTTTCCCTCTTGTAATCACCATTCTATTGTCTTAAAAACAGTTTGATTTGTTTGTAAGTAAATATTGGACACAGGATTCACATATACTAGTATGTGTGCATTATACTAGTTAGTGTATCATACCTGTAGCGGCTGTTTGCCTGTATGTTTTATGTATCGTTAAAGAAAATATGAGGCTTGACCCCCCCTCATCCCAGTACAGTTTCTATTAACTGTTCACAAAAACCTGATTTTTTTTCTCACATGGAAGTGAGGTGACATTCTTTAAAAGCAAAACCAGATAAAACCCTGGTGGCTCACCAGTGACTTATAATAAAACTTAAACTCCCTATCAGGCCAGAATAACACAACCTTTGCCTGCTTCTCCTACCTCATCTCTCAAGGTTTATCCTTGAGCTCCAGATTTACCCATCTTCCCCAGGCTCCACCAATTAGCCCAGATCCTCTGACCACAGGACATAGGCACATGTTCTCCCCGCTCCCTGGAATGCCCATTTAGATGACTCCTTTCCATCCTTCAGTTTCCAAGTGAAATGTGGACTCTTTGGAGAGGCCTTCCCTTTTGACCTTATTGTAAGTAGACATTTCCTTTATCCACAGCATTTAGCCACTCAGCAGAGCTTGTACTTGTTGTTTACCTATTTTCAAAAAGATTTTTTTCTAGGTCTACCAGGTTTCAAACTGTGCACCTTGATGCATTATAGGCTTCTCCATATCTCAGTTTCCTCATCTGTAAAGTGAGCGTATTATTGACCACACAGGGTTGTCAGGAAGCCTGTTAATACATACAAAGTATGTGGAACACTGCTTGGCATATAACAAGGCCCCAGTGTCTGTCACCCATTATTAGTGCTGTCATCACCATCTCTTCCCTGTTGACCGAGCCTTCTCTGTCTCCCTTCCTTCTGGGAAGGCTCCCCTGACCATCTATAATAATACAAGCATAATATGATAATTAGACTGGACAGCCAAACAACCTTCCAGACATCATTTCAGTGAAGCTGCAGTGGCTGAGGTAGAGGCGATTAGGGGTGATCAGGCAGGCAGGTGATCAGTTAGGGGAAATCAGGCAGGCATGTGAGTGGTTAGGGGCAATCAGGCAGGCAGGACAGCAGTTAGGAGCCAGTGGTCCCAGATTGTGAGAGGGTGGAGGCCGGGCTGAGGGCCTCCCCCCCTCCCCCCACACCATGCATGAATTTTATGTACTGGGCTTCTAGTCTATAATAATAATAAAAGCATAATATGCTAATTAGACCAAACATTCTTCTGAATGTCCTTTCTTCCAGACAAAGCTGCAGTGGGCGGGGCCTCTAGTTCTATATAAACTCATGCCAGACACCTCCCTCCCCCACGTTTCTACTTCTGGTCCCATGGTGCTGCTTTATTTACCTCTGGTGCATTATTGATGACAATTCTTTGTCACTGTAATTTAAATTCCATGGAAACAAGGGGTTTGTGTGTTCTGTTCACTGCTATATTTCAAGGGTCCAATAGAGTCAGGTAGGAGGCACTTAAGGACTATCTGTGGCATGAGTGAATAATTGAGAAACCCTCATCCTCATCATCTGTCTTCCTCTCTGAAAAGTTAGCAGGGATTGTGTCTGCTTTGCTTATGTGCATATACCTGGAATGAATCTAGTCCCAGCAAAAGGTGCTCTATAAATGTTTGTTAAAGGACTATATTTAAAAATGGGAAAATAATATTTTGCGACATTGCAAAAGTGTAGACACAGGAAATCTTAGCAATAAATAACATTAGTGATTATCACCCTCTCATTTATTGGTGGTAATTGGGATGTTTTGTGGTCAAATCTGTTTTTAAAAGAACTATGTCCGTCCATTTTTAAAATCCTATCGCCTAAGTTTTATTTTCTTACATTTCTTTTCAATCCAATGGTATTACCTGTCTTTTTCTTTTTTTTTCACACTTGGGAAGAGAGAATGACTAAAATCTTACCATGATTCAATCATATTAGGCTTACCAAGAACTTGGTGCAGTGTACATGCCTGTGTCCTTATTTTTCCCCTAGTTTTTAAAATCTCTCAACTGGATTCAATTTAAAGTTTGGTCATTGTATATCTATAGAACATCAAACATTTTCCTCTTAATTTTAAAGTTGCCTTTATAGGTAAATAGAGTATTCACTACTAATGTCTTAAGGAATATTACTAACACCAAACGAACACCATTTTCCTCTACATAATAAAAACTGAATGTCCAGAAATAGAAGACATTCTTTGCAACCTTAGAATCTCCAAGTCTATTGGTAGAGCTTAGACACCTGTCCAAAGAGGGTTAAACGTGTTAAGGAGAACACTTATGGACTAACAGTTGGCAGAGAAAAAATAAGCTATACAGTTCAGAAGAGGCCCACCAATTCCGTGGGCCACAGGGTGCCAAACTCAGCATGCTAGCATCTGTGTCTGTGTTTTCCCATATATGAATACAAGTTCCAGAACTTCTTCTTTTTTTAAAAGATATTTTAAAAGTATTTTTAAATTGATTTTTTAGAGAGAGAGGAAGGGAGAGTGATAGAGAGATAGAAACATTGATGAGAGAGAGAAACATCAATTGGCTGCTCCCTACACACTCCCCACTGGGGATTGAGCCCACAACCTGTGCATGTGACTTGACTGGGAATCAAAGCTGTGGCCTTTCGGTTCATAGGTCAACTATCAATCACTGAGTCATACAGGCTGTTTTTTAAATTTTTTATTATTAAATCAGGTGGTACTACTTTTCTAATCCACTATTTAAATTCCTTAAAAAATTAATGCTTTGACTACCTTTGTTGTAGATAGCATTATGATTGTCCAGACTAAATTGAGATCTTACTGATGAATTCTGTATTCACTCTTTTGAATATTCTTTTCCAGTGTGCTTTTCCTCTTTAGTCCCCACTATGTCAGACAGCTGACAGTGTCACAGGAAATTTTCCATGACTTATTTCCAAGCTAAGCTCTCCTTCACTTTCACTCCAAATATGTATTTACTTCTTTTTTCCCTAGCCAATATTAAGTGATGCTTTATTTTTGAGTAATCTTATTCCCCTTTAGACATTTGGCAAAGTAGATGTTCAACCACTAATTATTCCTACCCATCTCCAAACTTTTATTTTTAAAAGTCAAGTTACAGCCCTAACCGGTTTGGCTTGGTGGATAGAGAATTGGCCTGCGGACTGAAGGGTCCCAGGTTCGATTCTGGTCAAGGGCATGTACCTTGGTGCAGTCACACCCACAGTAGTGTGTATGCAGAATGCAACTGATCGATGTTTTTCTTTCATCGATGTTTCTAACTCTCTATCCCTCTCCCTTCCTCTCTATAAAAAATCAATAAAAAAAGTGAAGTTACAATAAGAGGAGTGAAACATTGAGGCCGCTATATGAAAAGTTGGGAAGTCTTCCCACATCACTCCCTTTAGCTATGTAAGATACACAGTGAAGAGGAGGTCCATGGGGGTTCACTAGCGTTCGCTTTTAACTTCCTTATTTGAAGTGTTTTATTAGAAATCCAATATTTTCTTTTTTTCTAAAACTCTTGATCTAACTGACATAACACATTTCCTCCTACTAGAAAGAAACAGAAACAAATTTAGCCGTTTTCCTGGTAAACCCTGTAACGATTCAAGAGAAATAATATTGACACTCTTTTGGAGGTTGATGCATGAGGAAGTGAGAGAAAGGTTTTTGGAGAGAAAGGTTTTCTCCCCTCAAAACTTTCAATTCATTTAGAAATATCAACATTTAATAATTATTATTTTCATATTTTAACATTACTTTCAAAGTGCTTTATGTTTGCCCGGTGCAGGATTTTGAATTTAAAAGCAAAAACTCTACAATACAACAGAAACAACAAAAATATCTTTTATATAAAATTAAAATGTTTTCTAAAAATTTCTACAATAAATATGTATATTTAACAAATAATAGTGTCAGTGTTTTTTAAATATACTTTTACTGATTTCAGAGAGGAAGGGAGAGGAAGAGAGAGATAGAAACATTAATGATGCAAGAGAATCATTGATTGGCTGTCTCCTCCACACACCCCCTCCCCCACTGGGAAATCGAGCCGGAAACCTTGGATTGTGCCCTTGACTGGAATCGAACCCAGAACCCTTCAGTCCATAGGCTGGTGTTCTATTCACTGAGGCAAACCAGCTAGGGTGGGTTTTTTGTTTGTTTTTTTAGTGTCAACATTTTTTTAGGTATAGGTTGAGATGACAAATGCATTAGTTTGTTTCTTTAGTTGAGTTTACTTTTAAACCTCAAAGATGATAGGCATTTCTGAGTTTATAAGTCATTATGACTAAAAGGTTTGAAACACAATGAAGACTGTAATTTCTTTTATTTGAAATATATTTTTATTGATTTCAGAGATGAAAAGAGAGGGTGAGAGAGCTAGAAACATCAATGATGAGAGAGAATCATTGATTGTCTACCCTTGCAAGCCCCCCACTGGGGATGGAGCACACAACCAGGCATGTGTCCTGGCTGGCAATCGAACCATGACCTCCTGGTTCATATCTTGATGCTCAGTCACCAGGTGGTAATTTCTTTTTTATTTTAGAAGGCCCTCAGTGCAGAGTGCTTTGGACAGTTTGGGCATGCTCGCTCTTAGGCAGAGCTTTGTTTTGCTCTTGGTCCTCTGCAATTGCTTCATTCTTGTTAATGGGAGGGTTTTTTCCTGGGCTAGGTGAGCACCTGAAGGCACGAGTACTGCTGTCGCTATGGGTTTGTGAAGACTGTGAGTGTGTGTGTACCAGGTGGGTAGGGGGCGGGAGAGAGTAGGAGGGACAATGATCTCGACTGATGGGAAAAGGCAGTGGCATGGAATCTGCTGTGAGTTTGTTTTTGCTTGATAGAACTTTTTGTTTCTTTCTGCCAACAGTCCTATATTGCTCTGATTTATTTTGGAAACAGGAACTAAAAATAAAAAAAATCATTTCTTTGTTACTTGTCTCAGGAGGAATGTGGCATATGTGTCTCAAGTAGGACAGAATGAATTGATTTCTCTCTAAGCAGAAGTGAAAAAAACAACACAGAGATATGGCTTCTATCTTAGAGAAACAACAAAGACAGCTGTTAAAAAATTCTCAGTAGATTAGAAAATTGTGAAGTTATATTCATGAAATCTCTCTTTTCTTAAATTAACTAAAATTTAGGACGGTGAGATCAAATAAAAAGTGACTCCTCAATAGTAGAAGCTGTGCGCCTTGTACAGCCTGTCTCCTGAACTCAGGGTACTTTTCTCTTGCTTCTCAACTTTGAGGACCAATGTGATGAGATTGGAGTGAGTGATGCCTCCAGTGTGTTTGCATTGGTCTCCTGCCAACAATAAAATGGACCGACAACACAAAGAAAGTCTAAAATCTTTTATAACCAGGCTCTTGCAGGTTTTTATCTGCATGAGAAAACATTGTCAAAACAGTAGACATTTTGCCCGGCTGGCATGGCTCAGTGGTTGAGCATCAACATGAACCAAGAGGTCATGGTTTGATTCCTGGTCAGGTCACATGCCTGGGTTTCAGGCTCGATCCCCAGTACGGGGTGTGCAGGAAGCAGCCGATCAATGATTCTCATCATTAATGTTTCTCTCTCTCCCTCTCCCTTCCTCTCTGAAATCAATAAAAATATACTTAAAAACGAAAAACAAACAAACAAAAAGAGTAGACATTTTTATGGTGCTCCCCCCCCTTTTTTTTTGTTTTTAAACCAAAAGTATAAAGGGGCAATCAGTGGGTCCAGGCCACCTGCATTAAATGGAGCCCATTAAACAGAGATAGGATTGAATCATATATGAGCTTTTCTAATAATACCAGCTGTATGGGACAGCAGCAGGTTATCCACAAAAATCTGCTCTGCACCCCAGCCCCCCCATAAGCCAGCTGCTTATATTGGGTAAAAGGACAATGAGTATATGGGGGAAAGTAGACAAAGGGAATGCCAAATGGGCAGTTCATAGGTCATGTGGGCTAGAGATTTGCAAAGGCCTGTGGATATACAAAGGCTGTTGGTCTTCAAAGGGCTGGCACCTCAGGGTTCTGCAACAAAGTTGTTAATCTTTCCATGATAATAGGCAGCTCCCTGATGGGGAGGGTGGACCACATTTCCAGGTGAGCTCCCAGGTATCACAAGGTTGGACTGCGCCTTCTTTAATCAGAACAAAACAATCACAGTTAGCAGAGCATGATGAATATTTCCTACAATTCCAGCTGGTCCCCAGCATTCCATTTCTGCCCCTACAAAAAGGGCAGTGGACAGTTGTTCCAGATGTTGTGCAATGAGCCATGGAAAATGGTGTCACTTTTCAGCATCTGTATCCTAAAACACGGATAGGCTGCAGGGGTGTTTGTCTTCGGGTCCATGGCTGTGGGATGAGGGCAGGCCCAGCTACTTCCTCTGCTGTACTCCTTCTTCCTGCCTCTTTCTAATTCTTTTGAGCTGTTTCCCATTTTGACATCCAGCTTCCTCTTTCCTTTGGGCTTCTCCTCCTAAGTGTAATTCTTTCCTTCTGCTCTCCATAATGTTGGTGCCCTGGGTGCATATGTTAAAATGCAGAGGCCCAGGGGTCCCATTTTAATATACTGACTCATATTTTAAGTAACATTTGAAAAATTTTGTTTTTGTTTCAGCAGAATCATGCTTTCAAAAGAACACTAAAGACATTATGAGGTTGTCAGGATATTAAAATGCCCATTCACTTACATGAGCTTCCACCTCAAAATAACCCATCACTTCTGCTGGTACTGTTTTGGAACACGGGAGGTAACAGGACTGCACATTTGGCTGGGTGTGTGTGTGTGTGTGTGGTGGGGGGTGCTCAATGTTTATGCATATTTACATCTCAGTAGTCCCAAGGTCTTAACCAAAACCTCTTTTCTCCCCTTTAAGAAAGAAAATCAACATTTTCATCTAAACAAAAAATGTAAATGTTTACTCTTCCCAGGCTAATTTTCCCACCCCGTGTCTGGCTAATTAAGTCTCCTGATGTGTGTACACGTGCAGTCCTGAACTACCTAGACCTTCTAGAAAATATTAGTGAGACACTAACTCACCTGGTAAGCAGGGAGGAATGGATATTGTCTTTGTGTGTGTGCAGTTTACTCTAAGGTAAAGTTAAAGAGGAAACAATAGATTCCTAAGAAATCGCTAATCCTAATGCTGACCAATATTTTTCTTATTTTTGTCCAAGCTTATCCTTGACAATACCTGGATCCAACGCTCAATCTCATGGGCTTTTCCAAGCAGACACTCCCACAATGGCAACTCCATCCACAATGGCAACTCCATTCAAGAGGCCTACGGCCCTTGGAGTGTACAGCTGAGTGTACAGCTGCTACTGGCATTCCCTTTGCCCTTGACAATGAAGGGCTATGGGCTTATCTAGTCAGTATCTAGTCATCACAACACAAGGGTTGCTCAGGGTACTCTTTTACATCCCCTTAGGAACTTAATTATGCACATAAAAACTCAGGAGCTAATGCATCACCCTGGGAGCACATGTTAAAATGCAGATGCCGAGGGGGTCCCATTTGAATAGCCTGGGTTTGGAGTAACTTTCTAGGAGACTCCTTTGTCACCAAGCACTTCTGTATTTTTTGAGTCACAGACCATACTTTGTGAAAGCTTGATTTAGGAAAATATTTAAAAAGAAAAATAAAATCCATCAGATTTCCCAGGGGCTAAAGAGTAAGCAAATGATAAAGACATACATTTATAAGAAATACGTAATATAGACACATCCTATATATGTAAGAGCTTATAAAAATAAAGTCATACATTTTCATACTGTTACAATAACTCCAAATAATACTGTGCACCTAATGTATGTAATTGGAAGGACAAATAACATGATCAGAATTAGGAGCCACTCCCAACCTGACTCCCAAGTTTTGCAACTTCCTTATGGAGCTCAGCTTTGAAAGCCGCAGTGATATCAATGTTAACAGAGCCAAGATTCTGCCCCTCCTAGGTGCTAGGGCCTTGCCAGCAGGTAGGGACATGCGTTGGCCACTCTTACCTGTGCTGTAGTCTTCTGAGAGGCAGGAGCAGGAAGAAAACTATTTAGACTGTTGAAGTCAGAAGCAAGAAGAATTACCCATCTATAGGCAATGATACAATCAGGTTAAAATGAGATCTAATCACAGAGAGTGCTCATTTTTAATTTATTGAATGTTTAAATGGTTGAGCCCTTTGATAAATTGTATTCCCTGGGCACCGCTTTCCTTTTTACATGTTTTTTTTAATCTCATTCACAGCTACTGAGGATGTCTGATGTTTCCTCAGTAGGCTCTCTGGCTGTGGTTTTCCCACCCAATCTTCCTCCAAACATCCTCACTAGGTAAATCTCCGTTTTTCCACAACTGTCTCCTCCTTAAGCTCTTTGTCTTCCTCCTGTTTTTGTCTTTGTATTCAGAGAAGGCAAAAAAAAATGAGTTCCTGTTCTAAAATGTAAGGTTCCCAGGGTGGGCACCTCTGCCCTAGATGAAATCCTACCCCATTCTGGCACTTGGAGGACTTCCTGACCTCAAGCTTGGTTTCCTATCTGAGGTTCCAAGTCCTGCCCATGAACACCGAAAAGAACTAGAATGAAAGCACAAATGCATATATTTATTTATCCAAGTGAAGGAAGTCAACACATACCAGGCAGAGGAAACTTACCAACTATTTGGAAATACAATCCAGGCCCTCATTCTTAAATTTGGAAAACATCCCAGATACATGAGGAAGGCCAATAGCATGAAAGAGAAAAACCAACAAAGAGAAATAGAATAGGTTCCAAAAGAAACAGAGATAAGTTCAGTAAACAGAGGATAATGTAACAAAGAAATCAAGAATCTATGAAAAATTCAAGAATAAGAAGGAAGTTTTACAAATGAAACATGTCTTTACGAAAGTGAAATCTTGCAGACAAGTGTTCGCATGCTAAAGAAATTG
This sequence comes from Antrozous pallidus, assembly GCA_027563665.1. Lineage (NCBI taxonomy): Eukaryota > Metazoa > Chordata > Mammalia > Chiroptera > Vespertilionidae > Antrozous > Antrozous pallidus. Next base: position 69,124,413 of record CM050521.1, read on the forward strand.
CCTAGCAAATGAAGCAATGGCAAAAATCAAGGAAACTTGAAAGAAAAGATAAAACAGAGACAAGTCAACCTAAGTATTAGAGGAGCTCCAGAATGGGGAACAAAGAAAAGTGTGGGGTGGACATTTTCAAAGAAATGTCAGAGCGGAACTTCCCACAGCTAAAGAGAGAACTGAGTCTTCAGAGTAAACGCAGATGCACCTGGATTCCCACAGGAATCGATACCAGAGAACAACATCAATGCCATGAAAAGTTTGAGAAAAAAATGGTCTAAACCTAGAATTTTATCCTCAACCAAACTATTAATCAGTGGGAAAGCAAATGACAATGCCTCAACACACAGGGACCTTAAAGTTAAGTTTATTGGGGTGACATTGGTTAATAAGATTGTAAAGGTTTCAAGTTGACAATTCTATAGTACACCATCTGTATCTTGCATTGTGTGTGCACCACCCAAAGTCAAATTTCCTTCCTTTACTATACATTTAGGTATCTTTATTTGGAAGAAGTTGCTCAAAAAATATGCTAGGAAGACAGGGGAAGGGAAGGGAAGATTTTAAAGGATATGGTAAACTGTGGTACTAATTCAGGAGTTTGGTTTGAGTTAATCCTAGGAGGGTGCTTGTATTAGCAGACCTGGAAAACAATAGTAGGTAGCATTTTTTTAAATAAGAAAATAGAAGTGGCTATGATTCAGATGCTAGATGATATTAATGACATGGTGATGAAAGCATATGTTAGTTTTCCTCAACCAGAAAATAGGCCAATTCCATGATAAACCAAGCTCATGTGTGAGGCAAACAGACATGGGATGTGACATGGAGCAGGTGATGTGGAATAAGAGAATGGTCTCTTTTGAGTGGTAATGACATTGGGCCTAGGGAGAAGAAAATGTACTTCTAACACATCGTTTGGCTATTTTCTCAATGCGATAGACATAAATACATGCCAGGCAGGTTTTATTGTGGAAACACACTGTAAAGTCTTCCAAGGACAGAAGAGTGTCAGGCAGGGGATCAGGAGCTCCGGTGATCATCGAGAAGGCTGGAGAAGTGAAAAGGAAGCCACCACTAGTAGAAGTGTTGTTAGCCTCCCCCCTCCCCTCAACGTGCATGTTGGATCTGGAGTTCGGGAAGCTGCAACTGCCCCAGAGGGGTGAAAGGTGCAGGAAATCATCCCAAAGTTACCAGCACTCTGCTGGCCTCAGAGCAGGAGGCTGATGGGTCACATGGAATCTAGTAGGCTGCTGCATACACTCATAACCACTGCAAGTCTGGTGTGCCAGGCAGAGAATGGCTTTTGCCTCCACTCTGCCAGCCACCGTTTCTCCAAATGCATCCCTCTGGACGGCTCTAGGTGAAATCTTACTGAGGGAGTGTGAGGAAAACGTCCCACCCTTGCAGTAGAAGACAGAGTTTACAATAGATGGGGAATGCATGTAGATTGCCAATGAGCCAAATCCTCCATTAAGGATAATATCAGGTAATTTATTTCCAATGTTTAGAATCAACCTATAGGCAAAATATGGAAGGTGTAAAAAAAAAAATAAAGCTGCAGCACAGAACAAAAATACTATCAATGTTGAAGGTAAACAGAATAACAAAAGTATACTATTAGCAGATGAAAATGTAATTAATACAACTAAAATAAACATAACAAGATAAATTCTCATGGTGAGAGCTCAAATACATAGATAGTGCCTTAAATGTTTAAATGAAATAAATCATACAACATGCATATTATTTTGAGTGGGACAGGGAACCACGACAAGAACTAAAAGCAGAAACTGAAGTAGGATGTGGTACCTGGGGTTGGCTCAGTAGGGGTGGGGTTGGAGACTTTTGCTTTCCATGTTAAGATCATTTATAGTGATTGCTTTTTAAAATTTAAAAGCATATACACATATTTCTTTAATAAAAATTAAAATATAAAGGTTTTTTATAATCTTATTAACATCATCAAATAAAGATACTGGTTGAAAAACTATTTAAGGAAATTTACCACTGTAATGATATTCCTGCTCTGATGGCTTATTGAAACTACTTTGCTTTATTTGTATCAAAGTGACTAGATTTATTTTTACTGTTAAAGTCAGTCTAGTCCTGACTGGTTTGGCTCAGTGGATAGAACGTCGGCCTGTGAACCGAAGGGTCCCAGGTTCAATTCTGGTCAAGGGCATGTACCTGGGTTGAAGGCACATTCCCAGTAGGGGGTATGCAGGAGGCAGCTGACTGATGTTTCTTTCTCATTGATGTTTCTAACTCTCTATCCCTCTTCCTGCTTCTTTGTGAAAAATCAATAAAATATATTTAAAAAAATGAGTCAATTGTGTTACTCCATTTGCCTTTTGTACTACTATATTTGGCCCTTCCCCTGTTACAGGTGTGTTACTAACAGTGACATATAATTGCAGAGCTCCACCTCCCCTGCGATTTGTTTTCAGGAAGGCACACTGGCTGTGTCTGATTTACCACCCTATTTCAAGCAAAGGGGTAGGACCAGGATCTGAATATGCTAGATCACTTTTCTGAAGATATTTGCAGAAGGGAGTTTAATCAGGAATGACTAGTAAAAATATCTGTGCCCGAATGTTTTACAGTGAGCATGTATTCATTTATAAAAAATAGTTACACATTATAATGTAGAGAAAAATAAAAGAGGAATGTGTGTACTTGAATTTGTGCTATTGTGAGGTACTTAATATGATTTTCCTTTTAAATAGACAGATATGATTGATTTCTGTCTTCTCTATCCCAAACAGGTGAAGTGACTGAGACCTACAAAATGAAAGTAAATAGGAAAGAGCTTCTTTCTCAAAGTTTACACCCAAAGAGAGTTCCAAGGTCAAATGAGTTTAGGAAATGCTGGTTACATACACATAAACAGTCTTCCCGACTGCCTGATGTCTCAGGGGTCAATTCACAACGCATGTTAGAAAATAGAAAGAATAAGTGGCAGTCCCAATCCTTACACAAATAAGTATCTCATGGCACTAAGTTTCTAAGATATGTATAAATGAAATTTGGGAGTTTAAATTGGGCAGTCAGAAGTAAAAGAATAGATTGTTAAGGCAGGATCTGATAATAGGCAGAGGAGTTTCTCTTTGGAGAAATAGCTGAACAATTCTAAGATTGTCGGGAAGTAGTCCAGTTTGTTTGTCCAACTGTCTGTTCATTTGTCCATCCATCCATCCATCCATCCATCCATCCATCCATCCATCCATCCATCCACCCTTCCATTCTTCCACCCATCCATCCACCCACCCTCCCACCTATCATCTATATATCATTTTATTTCTTACTTAGTGATGTTGAGCTACTTTTCATGTGTTTGTTGGCCATCTGTAAGTTCTCTTTTAGGAAATGTCTGTGAAGATCCCCTGCTCATTAGATTCTTTGGTTATTTTTATGATGAATTGTACAAGTTTTATACATTTTGGATATTAACTCTTCATGGGAGATATTATTTGTGAATATTTTCTCCCATTCAGTGGGTTGTCTTTTTGTTCTGTTGAAAGTTTTCTTTGCTATGCAAAAGATTTTTAGTTTGAGGTATTTCCATTTATTTATTTTTGTTGCCCTTGCCTGATGACATATGTTTATAAGAATAGTCACACTTTATAAAGCCACACACTTTATATATATAAAAGGTTTATATATATAATTTTTTCTAAGAACAATGTGATAGAGTTTACTGCCTATGTTTTCTTCAAGAAGTTTTATGGCTTCAACTCTCACATTTAAGTCTTTAATCCATTTTGAGTAATATTTTGTATATGGTCTAAAAAGTGGTTCAGTTTCAATTTTTTTTGCAGGTATCTGTCCAGTTTTCCCAAAACAATTTATTTAAAAAGTATTTATTCTTAAAAATAAAAAGTATCCATTTATAGTAACACTAGTTATTAGAAAGCTGCTTTCCTTGATCACTGATTTCAGAAACAAGATTGTAAGGACGGTAACATTCTAGCTGAAATAGGCAAACATATCTAGAATATTAACAAGAAACATAAGAAATGTTATACTTTAGATAAGAAAAACCTGATGTTATCTAGTCTAGACAGGAGTTTCTTTTAGTTAATTGGAAGCTTTGTTTGAGGAACTCAGGGGCAAGCCCTGGGGTGGGGGAAAAGATATACAATGAAAATATGAAAGTAAGAAACCTTTTTGCAATACGGTACCTTTGTTCTATTCTTAGTAGCAGCTTTTTTATATAACTAATCCCCATAGAATGTAGAGCTTTCTTTACTATTTGAAGCACTGTTTTGAAGAGAAGAATAGCTTACTAGACTAATGTTTACTGAACTGGTTCAATAGTTGAGACTGTAATAGTGGCCTGGTATTGTGTGGGGAATATAAGATGGAAACATGTTTGTAACAGATATTCTGTGTGAAACCCTCACACAAGGTTATTAGTAGACTCTTTTGTCCTAGAATGTCCTGGTGCATGCTCAAATTTCTATCAATATATCACTTTTCACCCTTTAATTTCTCCTAAGATCATTATAGATGAGACTATTATGGGGAAAAAAATTGGATTGCTATGCCTAAAATCTCATATTAGCTACTCATTTCAAGTTTTCAACCTACAATATTCATTCTCTGGGAGTGCTAAAATTATTGATTTAAATTTTTTTCCCTATTTTCTTCCTTTAATGATTTTGTTTTCTTTCCGAGGTTCACCAACATTAAATATTTAATGATTTTTGTAACTTCTGTTATTTCTTCATTTCAAAAGCGATCCCTGATATTATGTTGGCTGTCATAGAACATGCAGACAAATAAAAACAAATGATAAAGGAACATAAAGAATAAAACATTACTCATTAATATATTATCTATATGGAAAAACCCAACATTGCTAATTTTTGTTATCTTCATTCTCACAGTTTATTTCTAATTAAATCACATAATGAGTTTACTTTGTTATTATTTTCTGTTTCATTCACTGACATAGGAATCTGGAAGAAATACAAAGAACTATCATATTTGCTTCTTACGAAGCTTGCCATACGTTGTGCTCCAAAATTCTTATTTATGACTTATATGTTGGCTGACCAAAAAAACAAAAGTTGCCAGGTACTCAGAAAATAATGTCCACTTATACTATTTTTCCTTTAAAAATATATGCTGAGAAAGGCAAAAAACAGGCCATTCTTCAGAGAAAAAAAAGTGTTCAAATTTTTGATAATATTTGGATTTCCCCCTTGGGGGTGATGGGTCAAAGGACAGATCATGAGGGGCAGTGAGGTGGCCCCTGCAATCTGGAGATTGCCAAGAGCTGTGATCTTGGGAGGCCAAGGAGGCATTCCCAAAAAGCAGAATGATAAGGAAGCCTTGGTGCACCGAGCTTCCTAGTAAGTGACCATGAATTTGGGTAGTGAGTGTGTCAGCGGAGCCTAGTACAGACAGAGCCTCTCCCCACCTCCAAAGGTTCCAAGTTTTGTGAAGCATTTGAAATTTGTCCATAATACTGAAGAATGAGGGAGTCCTCTCCTTAACCACATATGATTTATAAGATCCTGACAGCTAGGAAATGAGTGGGGCCGATTTATCTGATTGAGAGGGATAAAGATGATCAACACCGCATTATTATTATTATAGTTTCAATTGTAATTGACATTCAATGGTCCTTTGTATTACCTTCAGATGTACATAATGGTTAGACAATGACATACTAACCAAGCCACACAGTTTTTCCCCCCTAATATATTTTTATTGATTTCACAAAGGAAGAGAGGGGGAGAGAGAGAAACATCAATGATGAGAGAAAGTCATTGATTGGCCACCTTTTGCATGCCCCTTCCCCCAACCCCCTCCAGCCCTCCTAACTGGGGATTGAGACCACAATCCAGGCAAGTGCCCTGAATAGGAATCAAACCATTGAGCCATGCCGGCCAGACCCAACACAGTCTTAATGTTTCTCTCACCTTGCCAAACTTTAGACAAGTTTTTGTCCAGACTGGAGGCCCTTGATTTGCAATTGTAAATTCTTTTCTGCCTCTTTGATATGTAAATTTTCTACAGTCCAGGAATGTTTTTCTCAAGGACCTGGGAATTTAATCATGAAGAAACAAGGCCCCTGTCTCTTAGTCCTGTGTGAGGGTTGGAATCCAAAAGAAGCACCCACTAGCCACTGCAGATAGCCTAGTTACAGTGTCCAGCCCCATGTGGTCTCAGTGGGGCTGAGTTCCATCTCTCGTTCCTAAACCACCATTATAATAGTCTTGAATAAAACCTTTCATGCTATTTTTAACAAGCGTCAGGTGCAATTTTTCTCTTTAACAAAGAAATGCAGCATTATTTGAAGCAGAGTATTATAGACTACAATCTCTCTCCTTTCCCTCCCTCCCTCCCTCCCTCCCTCCCTCCCTCCCTCCCTCCCTCCCTCCCTCCCTCCCTCCCTCCCTCCCTTCCTTCCTTCCTTCCTTCCTTCCTTCCTTCCTTCCTTCCTTCCTTCCTTCGCTCTGGATAATTTACTGAGAGACATTAACTCTGAGATTATTTTTGCTGAAGAGGACAGGAAACATTATCCTACTCCTTACATCTAGAGGAACAACTAGGTCTCTGTTTCAGGCTTCCCTTGCCTGGGGTGAATGAACTATTTTTAGTTTCAATTGTGAGGAAAATAATTTTACTTTTATTGTGTTATCCTCCCCCCCCCCTTTAAATGAGACTCATATAAAAAGGCATTAGAACAGTACCTATTATGTAAGAATATCAACCAATATTAGTAGTTCTAATGATATTATTTATTTATTTTTTTGAACAAACATCTTTATTCAGTAAATCAAATAAATAGGGTACAAAATCATAGTAGCAAGTTCACACGCAGATACAAGATCACACTTAGAATGACTTGCTCAAGTTATTCAGAATGGAACAGAAGTCCAAGTGCTCACAAGTAGCACGAATAATATGTCTTTATAATACTTGCTTTTTGTTTACAGTAAGGTCCCACACTCCTTACAGTAAAAAAGCCTACTCCTGCCCCCTCCGCTGCACAGCCTAAAGGGCTAGGGATGCAAATGTTAATGTAATATAAACTTTTCTATGTGTACAACTCTAACATCTCCTTATAGCTTTTTTACTAACACCGGTATCATTACATCTTTAGCAAACTGTCTAAGGGAAAGGAAACAGAAGAACACAACCTGGCACTTTGGGCCCAGCCTCCCACTTCACAGACACGGAGCCCGGATTTCAGAATGACAGCAGGATCACCGTCCCGTCTTGGTCACGGGCAGGTATGTGGCGCGCTGGGCGCTGCAAATGCTGTTTACTTGAGCTTCTGGCGTCGGGCTATGCACAGTGCCTGTACATTTTTATATCATCTCTAGATGTATGGGCAAGCCCATGTATGTGCTACCAACTTTATTCCTCACTGCAGATGCTTTAGTTTTAAATCTGACTACCAAATCTTGACCATGACATTTGGTTCTGGACTGTTACATCAAGAGCAAGCTCTATGAGTGAGGAAAGCTGAAAGCCTATTCTCAAATTTTCAAAGATATTTCAAGGATATTGATAAAGACATCCTTATAAATAACTGTTCAGAAGCAAATATTAATCTATTGATAATTCTAAGGCACTAAATGTACTATTTTTAACTATAAGGAATTTTACTAGGTTTAGATAAACTGACACTACAAGTAAAACTTTCCTAGGCTATTTAATCAAGTAACTTACAACGTACACATTCCTGAGTATATTCCATTGTAGTGACACCGTATATTTCCAAAATTTTCTGTGTTTAGCTTAAGAGGTGTTTCTTCCCAAGAAATTGAACTTTCCTGTCAAATGCACTGGATCGAATAGGCGAATTTGGTTCATAAAATTGATTCATTGCAAACTTTATGTATAGCTCATAAACATCAGTAAAGAAGTTCTTTATTGCATCTTCTTGTCTGACGTCATGAAGCATAATAAATCTTATATGACCAGCAGTAACAAATGCTGAAACAAACTGCTCGTTGAACTTGTCCACAGTTTTCAAGTACATGTTGTTTGACAGCCACATATTCTCATCCACCAGGTCAAGGGCAGCGTGAGCTATGAACTGGTTCAGATGACGATGGTCGTCTTTGGATTCTGCTTTTCCAGGTGGCAGAAACTCCATTTCAAAAACCGATTATCATGGTGGCCAACAATCACAAAGTAGAAGCTTCCAGACATTGTCTCCAGTATATGGCTCCTGCGCTTAGACGCAGACTTCGTAAGAAAGTATCCACTGAACTCAGGCCGGGAACTCCCACTCTGAGGCTTCAGTCTCTAATGATATTATTTTAATCTTTCTGCAAAAATGAGAAGTGAGAAGACTGTCAGAAATTAAAACATGTTTATCTGAGTTACTTTGGTAAGTTCCAACCTCTCTGAGGTTTAGTTTTTAAAGTTTATTTATAAAATAACACTGTATATGGGAAGGATGCTGTATCTCTCTATATAGAAACCTAAGCGACCATCGACCATTGACCATCTGACTGGTAACTATGACATGCACGCACCATCAGGGGACAAATGCTCAACACAGGAGCTTCTGAGCTGCAGTAACTTGGCAGCTGTGGTTCTCAGGTGATGCACCCGGGACCAGAGAGGAGGGAGCCCGATTCTGGGGGGTGTCACCAGAGAATAGCTTTCTCACAATCTGAGACCCCTCAGGGGATTTTGGAGAGCTGGTTTTGGCCCAATCCCTGCAGGCCTGGCCAAGGGACCCCACCCATGCATGAATCTGTGCACCAGGCCTCTAGTATATACACTGAGTGGCCAGATTATTATGATTTCTGAATGCATAATAATTTGGCCACTCAGTGTATATCCTATCTAATAAAAGGCTAATATGCAAATTGTCCCCTTGATCAGGAGTTTGACCAGCAGGAAGGCCGACCAACTGCCCATGTCCCCTCCCCCTAGCCAGGCTGGCCAGACCCCACCCATGAATGAATTCATGCACCGGGCTTCTAATACACACACACACACACACACACACACACACACACACACACACACACACACACACTGAGTGGCCAGATTATTATGTGTTCAGAGATCATAATAATCTGGCTACTCAGTGTATATAATTAATTATATATTAATTATTTTAATTTACGTCAATTTAATCAGAGATTGTTAATCCAACCAGTTGTAGCCAGAATTCATCCTGGCTTTAGTAGAAATAAAGTTACTAAGTGCAGTTTACAGACATTCACGGGGCCGAGGCTCTGCAGATGGAGCTGAGGCTCAGCCACGGGGCTGCTCCAGGAGACTCTCTGGTGCTGCTGAGCACAGGCTTCATGGCTGTGCTACTGATGTGGAGGGTGCAGCAACCTGGCCATTGCTGCTTTCGCCAGCTGGGCTTCCCAGCAACCATGCTCACCATATTGGAGTTTATGCACTACCTGCTTCTCCATGGCAGTGACGTAGACATTCGCTTATTCTGTGTACATCTGATTTGCTGATCTGTGCTATGTGATGGGACTTCTCTTTGTAAGAGTCTGTAGAAACGAGTTTCTGGCTTCTAATAGGGGGATTCACAGATTCAACAATGCATAAACGTCCCCAAACATAAGAAGGTAATTCGAAGGTTTTGTTGTTGTTTTTGTTAATCCTCACCCGAGGATATTTTTCCCATTGATTTTTTTAGAGAGGGTGAAAAGAAAGGGGAGAAGTAGACAGAGAAATATTGATGTGAGAGAGACACATTGATTGGTTGCCTCCTGCACATACTCCCAGCCCTGACTGAGGCTTCGTCTGAGGAACGTGCCCTTGATCCAAATTGAACTGGGACCCTTCAGTCTACAGGCTGATGCTCTATCCACTGAACCAAACCAGCGAGGGCGGAAGAGAGTTTTTGACACAATGTGGAATGTGTAGCATAAAATGAGAGCCAACAACAGACTTAGTAGTGTAACATCAAAGATACTGTTTGTAACGGCGTTATTACTTGATGTCATTTGAAAAACCTTAATCAGTGCAGTAAGAACTGTGGCTAAAAAAAAAAAAATAGATCCCAAAGAAAAAAAGTATCAATATTTGCATCTATGTTTTTCTTCTTTGAAAAACCGAGAACTAAAACAAACAGGCAAAGAGGCAAGTTGGCTGTTTAACAAGACAATAAGCACAAATGGGAAACTCCTCAACTGATAAGCAATTTATGGGAAATATTGTAGGTTGAAAACACCATTCAAAAACATAAAATGACTAAGAAAAACATAAGAAGTTTAAGCTACAGGTCTTCCCTGACAGGACAATTTTTAGAAATAACTGAATAATTATAAACTTCCCTTGGATGAATTTAGTGTCTGTGTTAAAACTGAATATGAAATTAACACATTACTACTAGGAATATATTTATGGTTTGCCTTTTTATTTACATGTCACTATTTTCTCAATTTATTAAATCTACCCCAGAAATGTATGTCAAAGCAATGGCATCATTATTCAAGCATTAAGAAACAAAATAATTTGGATGAAGAAAGTGTTTTTCTTTTTCCTTTTTTTTTTTTAAAAAAAAACAACCAACTACTACTCTTTGAGATACCATCACTGTTGCAAAACTGTTGCTTAGAAGAATCTAAATGTGTGTATCTTTGTCCACTCCAGTAATCATGGGTATTATTACATAGTGAATTTTAAATAATCCTATCAAAATATAAAATAACATTATAAAGATGTTATCTTTCACATCCTCAGTTTAGGCTTACTATCTGCCCAGGCACTGTCATTCCTAAATTGTGTTATTTAGAATGATCTCATAGGTTGTAATGGTCAAAATATACCAAGTATTTGAATTTGTACATCATCAGGGACTGTCAGGCATTACAAGAAGTTAGTAATAATGACAACAGTAAAGTCATGAGCGTGTCTAAAGGAGCTTATCTTTTCAAAAGCTCACATAATTTTTGGAGGAATTTGACATGGTTAGTAGATTGGAGTCTGTTGATCTGACATTTTAATTTTATATTTATAGTAATTTTTTTAACAAAACAATGAATGATGTTTAGACCTTCCTATGTGTATAATAATATTCACATAAGAAATAACTACGCTACTCTATATAAAAAGAGTTCAGTTATACACCTGCTATTTTAAAATAGTCTATAGAGAAAAAGAAATATACATATTTGTACAAAAGTCAGTCACTTTCTTTTTCAAACCTGAGGCTAACCTCAGATCTAACCTGGGTCTATTTAATAAATTATTTTTTTCAGTCTTCCTGTTTATGTAGTTTTAGTTCCTCAGCTAAGCTGAGGTAAAGTGAAATCCTTAGCATTCTAAACACATTAATTTGTATATAAACAGGAAGAATCAAAGGAGGTTAGCCAGACTAAGGTTAGACCTACTAAAGAGTTATAGTCTTAGATTGTAAAAGAAAACATTAGATTGTGTGTATTTGCCAGAAAAGTCTTTTCTTTCTCTCAGTTTTTCTCTCATGACCACGCAGAAAGATAAACACTGAACAACATACATAATTGGAAAACATTTCTTTAGTCTACAAGTGTAAAATAGAATTGAATGCATGTCTCCAAAAACAAGCAAAAGTCAAGAAGATAAAAACACATATTGACTTTGTTAAAGCAACCTGCATAGGTATCCTGCAGGGTCAGGCACAGGACTGCAGAATTCACAAAGCTGGTTGGTTGGCGTGAGCAGAGTCACTTTACTATTCAGAGTTCTTGTACTTTGAGAAAGTATTAAGTCTAAGGCTGTCAGTGATGATAAACTGTCCAACCATGGCTATTGTTACTTGCTGAACTGCTTGTAATATGGAAAATGGCAGTTTGCTCTTGTGAGGGGATTATTACACAACTAGAGGCCTGATGCACAAAAATTGTCCAAGGGGCTTAGCCCTCACAGCCCCAGCTGCCCTGGCTGCCCCAGCTGCCCCAACTGCCCCAGCTGATTCGGCTGCCTCGGCTCCCTAGACCCTTGCAGCCCCAGCTTAGACAGGTCATCTGGACGGTGGTCCAGATGGTCATTCTGCTGTTCAGTCTAATTAGCGTACTAGCTCTTTATTATATAGGCTTTCATTTCAGTCCCAGGAGTGATGATTTTTCTAGGTATTATTTGCTTTGATGAAATGAACAGAATCTGGTATTTAATTTCAATGTTGTTGGATAAAATCACAGGTACTGACTGTGGCTATATAACAAACGTTTTCTCAATAAAGCATTAAATGGTTAAACTCGATGTTTTACCTGTGACCTCAGATGCTAATATTTTAACCCAATCACTTAGCTGTGCGTGAGTTTTTTTATGAAGTTGTAAAGGAACTGGAGGCCCAGTGCATGAAATTCATGCACTTGCACACGTGGGGGGAGGTTCCTCAGCCCTGCCTGTGCCCTCTTGCAGTCTGAGAGCCCTCAGGGGATGTCTGACTGCCAGCGTAGACCACTCTCTCAGGGGAGTGGGCCTAAGCTGGCAGTTGGATATCCTTAGCACTGCTGCAGAGGCAGGAGAGGCTCCTGCCACTGCCACTGCACTTGCCAGTTGTGATCCCGGCTCCTGGCACACTAACTGCCAGGGGACAGCTCCTGCATTGAGTGTCTGCCCCCAGGTAGTCAGTGCATGACATAGCAACCGGTCGTTCTGCTGTTTGGCCAATTTGCATATTAGCCTTTTATTATATAGTATTAGGTTACTCTTCTTCCATCCTGGGGAGGCTTTCTAATGTTTTCCCTAAATACACTCAACACCTTATTTCATTAAATTCATTTACTGGCCAAGGGACTCAGTTGGTTAGAGTTGTATATTCAGAAAGTTGTGGATTCAATTCCTGGTTAGGGCACATACCTAAGTTGTGAGTTTGATCCTGGATCTGAGGCAACCACTTGATGTTTCCCTCTCTCTCTCTCTCTCTCTCTCTCTCTCTCTCTCTCTCTCTCTCTCTCTCTCTCTCTCTCTCTCCAGCCCTTCTCTAAACTCAACCAAAACAATCGAATACATGTGTGGGGGAGAAGATGAAGTCTCCTATAGACAGTTTGATTCTCTATTTCAGCATAAGTGAAGTAGAAACAGCCTCTGTAATTGTAGCAGCCCAAAGATTAAATAGGTTGACATGCATACACATTGCCTCCATTCCAAAGTATCAGTGGCAGGTAAAATTGTGTACCTTAAGCTTAAATCAGAAATGGATTCCTCATCCTTGTATAAATCTTCAGCAATAATGTACATTATTCTGTTCACAGTTTTTGGCTAAACTAGACATAGAATTCATTTGTCTGGACTGGCCAGCACATATAGCATAATCTATTTATTATACTTCATTCTATTTTTAGGTAGGTATATCTTCCCAATGGCATGATTTCATAGCCAAAAAACCAACAACAACAATCAAGCAAACAACAATGAAACCCATCTTCAGCCAAATTTGGAAATTCTCTGAGGTATGTTACTTTTCAGTAATCCATATCAGTGTTGGAAATGGTTTCCCTTGACCTGGGGGAGATTTTATACCATGGAAAGCCTGTAAAACCTTAGTTTTTTTGCTTAGCTGTTATGCCATTGTCTTTTAGACAGTGATGTATAGCACAACTTTTATTGCCCTTGAAACTTGGCTCTTGAACTGTAATATGAAACAAACAGCTGGGCTCACAATAAGAAGCTGTGCTTGAAAAGGCATTCCATGAATGGAATAACTGAAAATATATGACTTCATTTCATACATTTATGGTAATTCACCGAGTCTGTATAGCAAATATACTGGGATGGCTGTAAGCCTTCCAGATGTAGTCATGGATCACTGAGTGGTGAGATTGGCTCATTATTGTGCATGGAGAAAATAATGTGTGTGCTAAAATGAAAAGTAGATGAAACTGAACTGTGGTTCAGATTCTGAATTAGGTCAGAAATAGTGATAGCCCCGAAGACTTTTCTTTTTAATTTCCTGTAAAAAGAATAAAAGAATGCACAAAGGAAACAATTGTAAGGCATATGAGATTCCACCAGTGGTTAAGTATCTCCTTCAAAGCTCTGTGTGTCCCTCTAATGGGAAATGAAGACGCTTTTCATCTAAGTCAGGAAGAGGAGGGGAGGGGCAGTGGCCTGGGTCAGGGACAACGTGGATCCTCAGCGTCCTTATGGGAGAACAGCTCTAGGCACAGGCATTTTAATGTGAAGATGGAAAGGTTAAAAGTCCAAGTGCTGATATATGAGTAGTTAATGAGATTTCATCTTTTTTTTGGAGTTATGGCCCTTTTCTTGTGATTAACTCCGATTTTGAATTCACTTTCTATGTTTCTGCCATGCAGCTAAAAGGCTCGCGCCTGTTCGGAAGGAGACAACGTGGTCTCCTTCCCTCCCCCCTCGCATGGGCAGCCCAGTAAGCTCATGGAAAGCCCAGCAGAAAGGAGACTGGGCTGAACTGTTTTGAATACTGGTCATGGCCTGGGAGGAAAATGCTCACTTTTCTTAATAGACTTTTGCTTAAGTTCATCTTTTCTGGCTTCTTTCCCCTTTTGGACTGGGACAATACAGTAGGCCCAGGTTAGGAGGTGAGCTGAGGAACAGGGGCTGAGAGAGCTACTCCGCCTCCATCTGGAGTGGGAGGGAGGGAGGTGCTTTGCTCTGTGGTCAGCACACTTCCATGGCTGGGAGTTTCATGTATGTTTGGGACAAAATCTCTACTTTAGCTTTTGGATGTCCTTGTCCTTTGTGTGCACATGTATGCATGCCAATGTATGTGCATGTGAACACACACACACACACACACACACACACACACACACACACACACACACAATTAGGGAGACGTGAGAGATCCATTTTGGGGGTATGAGAGGTAGCCAGTAGTAGGCTCTGGAATTCTGGCCATCTTTCTCCATTTGGAAATACTATTAAAATGATAGAACTTTCTCTCAGAAAGATTTGTCTCTGGCACTTAACACTTTCTTGTTTCCCTCTTATACATATTTAAACTTTATCTTCCTTGTTAGGCTAAAAGCTATTTGGGACTGGATCTATATCTGATTCACTTTTAATTTCCAACAGAGTTTACACAAGTAGTAACCCAAACATTTACTGATGGATTAATAGATATTTCTTATAGCAACATTTAGGCAAGACCTCATGACATATTTATGATGGATTGACAACTAGTTCTTTTTTTCACAATTGGTTCTTAATTGAGCAACTTTGATTGTACATCTTTAGAGATCAAGATTAAAGTTCAACTATTATCTTGATCTCTACAAAACTAGCAGGCCCTTTAATGTGGAAAAGAGAGGCAAGAGGAGAGGTCATAGTCAGAGATGTGAAGATGCTATCTACAAGGCTGACTTTGAAGATGGAAGAAGAGATCGAGGCTGAGAAATTCAGGTGGCCCCCAGAATCAGAAGTCAAAGAAACAGATCCTAGACCCCCATAGGCAATGTGGCCCTACTGATAGGCCCATTTCAGACCTCTTACCTCCAGAAGTATAAGGTGATACATTTGCATTGAGTGAATCCACTAGGTTTGTGGTTCGTTACAATAGTGAGAGGAAACCAATAGAGACACTTAACAACCTCTGCCCATTTCAGTCTTTTACAAATTTTCCTAAGAAGGAGAAGTCCTAGACTTTGTAATAAATTAATTAGCTCCCCCCAAATTATAGTTGATGTCACAGCACTACTTGCATTTTTCAAAAGACATTTTATTATAGAAAATTAAATATATAAAAGTGAATAGAAGAGTATAGTGAGCCTGCTTTGTTCATCACCAATCTTCAATAATAACTATACATGAGCAATCTTATTTTAGTTATACCCCTACCTTGTCTTCCCAACCCAGTCAGTTGATTTTCAAAAAAACCTAAGATGTCATTTCATTTCAGCTACAAATATTTCATAATACTACATGTATTTTAAAAAGTATGTGCATATCATTTTAGGTTCATATGTAATAATCTTCTGAAAGGATAAAATCTTTATATATATAAAAGAGTAATATGCAAATCAAATGGTGGAACAGTCAGAATGACCACAAAACCAGTCACCACGAGGTGCACTGGCTACCTCTCGATCCCTCCCTCTGGCTGGCAAGCTCATATCCCCTGATGGTGAACAGGGAACCAGAGGTGGGTGGTGGCAGGGGGCGGGGCTGGCTGTCAGCAGCTGGAGTAGATGGCCCTGATCACAGGACAGGCCTAGGAACTGTACCCACACATGAATTTTGTGCACTGGGCCTCTAGTATATTATAATGTGTTTAGTGGTGATTATTGGGCTAATTGGGTGAGATTTATAGAGCTAAGTTAGGGACTTTTAAAAGCCACTGTGAATCCTATGATGAGGCAGTTAGAATTGTGGTGATTTAGCTGGTCAAGATGCCATGATAGAAGAGCTTAAAATACAATAAAGGAAAGTCATGTGTTCCTTGTCACTCTACTTGAGTGCCAACATTTCAAGATGGAATCAATATTTCCAGACTAAGCTCAAGTTTAGCAATAAATTGTGGTGGCCAGTACACTAAGTGGCACCTAATCTTGGATCTGTCAGAGGCACTGCCTCCAACATCTGGAATGGTTAAAGAATAACCTCCAGAAACCACCATGACAATCCAAGTGGAGATAGATCACAAGCCCTGTGTCCTCATATGTATCAATCTGCCAAATGATCAGAGCAGGGTTCCCTGTGAATCACCATGTTTTCTACACAACTCCCGCCTTTTTTTCCTCTAAGAAACTCTTGAAAATTCTCTTAAAAATCCTTATAATAATCACATTTGTACACCACAACATTTAACAATAGTTGCACAGTAGTTATTCAGTACCTGGAATAATGGACAGCACTTGAAAATTAGAGCAGCAATAGGTACATTGAAGGATTTCATGAAATATTGCTTGACTATTGAATTTTTAGAAAAAAACAGAAGCATGGACATATTGTGGGCATGTGGCAAACAGCAAACAGGATGAATGACTGTGATTTAGTATTACATGGTCGAGACACCAGTACACACACACACTCTCTCTGTGGATAGATTTACACAAAACAGGTATATTTGAGATGTGTAGTGGGGCATACAGTGGCAGGTGGGAGCCTGGCTCTTAAACCATTTAAGGAAATCATGTTAATGAATTCCTTCTGGCATGGACATAGATATAAATTCCTAGTGTAGACATTCTCTTGGCAAAGAACATCAAAAGGTTGCATTGTCATTCACAATGGTGTATTGGGAAAGAAGGGTAAAGAGTTCAATACAAATCTGTGATATAGAAATGTTCTACTGTTATTATGCAATCCTAAGGTACTTATCTAAATTATTCTCAAAAAGATTTTTTACGTTCTTCTTAGAATTAACAAAATTATTATGGCATTATGAGAAATGATGGGCAGAAGGTGTTGACATATTTGTTGCACATAAATAAATCTAAATCTTGCCTATCAACCTCTTTTCTTCCATGTAGGCTAAAAGGTCTGTAAAGTGATCCCTTTATTAATAGCTGCAGACAAGTCCATATTGCAAAGTAGAACTCTGGTCAAAGGTCAAGTTACATTCTATGACGTAGACTAGAGTTTTAAGTTAAGCTTCTTCCTCCATCCTCCATCCACTCTTTTCCTACCCGCTTCTAAAACTCAGGACTAGTATGTCTAGGTTTGTCCAGAGACAGAGAGGGATGCACAACTCAGATGGGACTCCATAGAATCTGAAAGAGGATGGGAACATGCCTTAAAATCTGTGTTCCAACGTGGCTATTTATTCTGCTACAAGGAGAGGGATGTCCTACAGATCCTTGCCATATAAGGCCTGGTGACGGTGCCCAACAGTTACCATGATCAATCAGTGTCTCCGTTTCCGACCGATCTGATTAGCAACTCTTCCTATTTTGTGGAGGAGAGCTAACAAGGAGCTGACAGAGACATGAAAGATATGCTATTATAGCTTCTTTTATGACTTATTAGTAGCTAGTAGTTATGCCACATTAAAGCATAGCCCATAACTAATATTTCTCCAGCCTCAAAGGCAATAGGTACTAACAAGGTCACAGAAACATCTGTGTAAATTTTGTTAGTTTAACACTTACACATGCTAATGCAGAAACTCCATTCCCCTGAGCATTATCTCCAAGTATTTGTAGAAGCACCTAAATTACATGGCAGTACTGCTGCAGTATCTGTCCACTCTGTTTTACTGCTCAAAGATGCACTGCATTGTTTTCCCCACTTCTTTTCCATCACAGTTCCCTTTGGTGTTTTGTGTGTTCTAAAGGTATTAAAATGTCCTGGTAATTTGAAGTGCAGTGAGGAAGAAAGGCTCTTTCCTGTGAGTTTTACAGTGGACCAAAGGCCCGACTCCAGGCTGACTGGCCTCAGGGGGTTAATAAAACTAGTCTCTATTTTCTTACTTAAATCCTTTTAGCTAGGGACCCAAATATGTGTCCAGGCTCAGGTAAGTAGTGGTTGAAGTGACAGCCATCATGGTGGGACTAAAATCACTGTATTCCTCTGAAACTAAGGTTTTGTCACTAGATAACAGTTACTACTGGACTGCTGCTTTTTCTTTTGCAAAAAAAATATTCTGAAAAGAGTTTCATTGACCTGTCTGAAAACAGAGTTCTACAGGGTCACATCTATAGGAAGCCCAGCTGAGGACAGAGATTCAGTTTGTTCTGCTCTAGAGTCTTTTCAGACCCACTGCAAATGAGGACTTCTTCTTTCTATCTATCTGGTGTACCCAGATATGGAATCCCAAATTAGACTCAACTAGGACATCCCTGGAGGTGACTACTCTGCCTTCTCTTGACTTGTCACTAAAATATCCAACATGCCTGACTTTGACCCACAGATCCATCAGGGTTCCACTCACACACCCAGTTCAGCAGATGGAGTCTGCCTTCTTTGTGCCCTGACTGTTCCAGAATTTAGGGTTTGGAGGGAATCTTATCCTTGATTTTATTTTAAGTTTGATACTAGGGTTCCCATGTATCATTTTCTATCTCTTTGTGTTTGACCTCTCTTAAAATAATTGGCTTCTTTTTCTCAGGGTTGTCTGGGATATGAACAAATTTTGTGCATGCTAAAATGTATTTAGAAGTAATTACTTTTTTAATCATTTGTCTATATGCACAATATGGTTTCTATAGCTACATAAAAATAAACTTCTACTATTTCAGTATTTCTCCATTTTTAAGTATTTCACACACTTAAATTTGTATTATGCATATATTTTTGTTTTTATACATTTTTTACTTATATAAAATACATATTTATTTAATACTAGAAGCCCAGTGCACAAAATTCGTGCATGGGCTGGGGTCTCAGCCCAGCCTGTACCCTTTCTAATCTGGGACCCCTCGGACATCCCTCTCAGAATCTGGGACCACTGGCTCCTAACTTCTCACCTGCCTGCCTGCCTGATCACCTGTAACTGCCCCTCCCTGCCAACCTGGTCATCCCCTCTGCCTCCCCTCCCCCCACCCCCCCGCTGGCCTGGTCACCCCCAACTCTCCCCTGCTGGCCTTGTCACCCCCAACTCTCCTCCTGCTGGCCTGGTCACCCTCAACTGCCCCCCTGCTGGCCTGGTTACCCCTAACTGTCCCCTTCCCCTTGTCAGCCTGATCACCTTGCAGCCTGCTGTTCGGTCATTTGGTCATCCCTCACTAATGCCCCTGCTGGCCTTCTTTCCCCATGCAGCCTGTTGTTCAGTCGTTACTGTTACTATGATGGTGTCCCGGACAATTTGCATATTCCTCTATTATTAGTACATATTTTCTGTAGGGCACCTAAAATTACTGCGTAGTGAAAGAAAAGATGGACTGAATCATCTAGAGCTTTTTTTTACAGCCTGAAAAATTCTGTGTATTCTTTGAACCTTGCTACTGGCTTCTCATTGCTCTTTGTTTGTAAATTAAAATGGTGGGATTAAATTGGCCAGAAACTCTTAGCTTGGTTATAAAATCTTAATAACTGGATGCTTTTAAATTGTAAACATGTGCACCTTCATATAAGAATAAAAAGTATTTGGAGTCTTGGAGATTGACTATTAACCATGAATTGAGGATGCTTGCATAGCATACTTATAAATTTGCTAGCTTCTTGTTTTAAGTAGTCAGAAACTAGATTTTAACCATGTGTTTGACATGGGGAAGGGGGGATTGGGAGGATCCTAAATCTGAATTTAAGGGATGTACTCTTACAAGAAGTGAAAAGACTTGGAAAAATTGCTTCTTAAAAACCCACCATTGTAGCACAGAGATTTTGAGGAAGCATAACTACATGGGGAGAAAAAGGCACTGCTTTGAAGAAGTGAAATGTAAGCAGTTGCTTCTGCCTTTTTTACAAACATTTGTTTCACTCTGGAGATATGGCTCTGGGAGGGGTGGGCACCAGCACTTAAGAAACAGATGGCAGTACTAACAGCCATCCTGGGGCTGGGCTGGATTTTGGGCACATGGAGAGGGGCCTGGCAGGGCTCTGTTTGAAGTCTACAAAGTAAACGCTAAACTATGTAGTGAATCACAGGCTTTTGGATGGCCAATAAAGGCAGTTAAATCATAGACTTGGAATTAGCAAGAGCTAGAGGATGGAAGAGAGGATAGATGGCTGGGTCTCCCTGCTCCCCCACCCACCCTGGAGCAGTAAGGATTCAATGGGCAAGGTGTCTTTAATGGGCAAACAGTACGATTTTAATGTCTGGATTCCTAATTCTTTTCATGCAGAAAATTTGGATTAAATGTGTCCTATGTAATAAAGACATTTTGGAAGGATGAAAGTAACGTGACTAGGGTAAAATACCAGAATTATAAGCTGGAGGATGTTAGAGATCCTAGTCCCATTGAGGCCTAGAATACCAAGACCATTCTGTAAATGGCAGGGCTGGGTCTATTGAACTATATGAATGCTTTTGTAAACAGAGGAAAAGATGACCAGAGAGATATGAAACACCTGTGTTATTACATATCTACATGGAAACAAGGGTTTATTACAGCTTCATTGATGAATATACTCTAATAAATATTTTGTTTGAGTGAACTGAATTAAAAGACAAGAAGTCAAGAGAATATAATGACTATTTGTCTCTGGATATTATGCAATTATTGATCTGGGGAAACAGAGTGGAGAGGTTAAGGGCCTAGACTTTGGAACTATACCTCCTGGAGTTGAAGTCTTGGTTCTGTGACTTCTAAACTTGGTTGCCTTTGGCAACTTTTTAAATCTTCTATCCCTGGATAAAATGGCACCTGTTTCATTTGTTGATCAGCAGATGAACAGGTGCAAGTAATATCTGGTGCAATATAACAGGCACATTTTCAGTGCTCAGAAATGCCAGCAGTTATTATGTTCTTCATTTAAAAATAATGAACTCCATAAAGAAAACAAAATGAAGCGAAGGAAGCAAGTAAACAAATAAATGAAGATTACTCTGATGTGGTGTGGTGTCTGCCATTGTAGAGAATTATGCAATCACAGGGAAGAGGTATGTTATCCAGGCTTGGAGCAAGGAATTAAAATTTATGATCCCTCCACATACTCAACTGATTCCTCCTTAAAGGTTTTCCTTTCCACACCCACTTCTCCTCCCAAAACCTTGATCTCTCCCAGAGTTTCTTATCTCAGTGTTTGCTTCAGCCAGCAACAAAAGGACCACCCTAGCTTAAAATTTTTCTTTCCTTTTTGTATCCTGCTTTATTCAATTATTTTGATATGATTAATACATTGAAGTGTTAACAACTGTTTTTAAAATTGATTTTAAGGATTGATAATGTATTATTGGTTTACTCCAATAACATCATTTATTATCCATTTTTAACATTATTGTAGTGATCATTTTACAACACATATGTGTGTCAAATCATCACATCATACACCTTAAAATTTATACAATGTAATATTCAATTTATTATAAAAAAAAACCTAGGGAAAAATGGTTAAAATCCTTTAGCAGGAACTAATAGTTTTTGGGCAAGAGCCAAACACCTGATTCTAGCAATTGTAGCCAATTATCAGTCTAAATTTTCACTGTGCTTCGTATTTATTGTTTGAAGTTCAGTTACTTATGTCTCTTCTTGTTTCTTGGACTTATCTTGATGCTTCTGAACTTCCCATTGTTGGACTTTCTGATTTTTCTCTCACACTCTGATCTCTACTCTTTTATTTGTATTCTCCCCCCCCCCGCCCCTTGATTAGGGAATCCTTGTGGGGAAAAGGTGTTTGGGGTGATATGACAAGAAGAGGAGACCATCCTTTATAAGATAATCCTTGCCCCTTTCCTCATATGTTCTCAAAGAGGTAGACTAGTTTGTGTACTGCACATTACTGATTGCATCATAAAATCATGCAGGAAAATATGGTTTAGTTTTTGGAGAAAAAGATATGGTAGGGATAAATTAGAAGTTTGGAAGCAGGATGAAGGAGAGTTGGGATGTATTAAAGGGGTACAAGGCATTGGGCATTAGCAGAAATTTCATGTCAACATCTCTCTAATATGAGCCATTAAATTCTTTTATAATATAGATACAAAATAAAATTGGGTAGAATAAAATACAGGTGTTGATCTTCTAACTTGTTATATTACCTTTGGTCTATATATTCAAAAACTATAACATCTTCTTTTTCCCCCCAAGTATATACAAATGATTATTAAATGGCTCATTATTACAGGTTTCATGAGTAGTGTCAGTTTCCAAAATACTAATATGAAAAAGGATTGGGGTATAATCTGTAGAATCTAAAATATGTGCTAGTGATCCATTCCAATTAAAAAAGCATGTTGTTCAAACCAAAATGTGTGTGCTGTCGCATCTAAGTCATCTCTGAATTCCTATAAAAGGAAGGCCAGCTTTATAAATTCTGAAAGAATCAGTCAAATCAAACAAAAAATTATGTGACCAGTTGTTTTGCATTATGTAGACAAGAAAACCATCTGCTTTTCCTAGTGGTAATGTAGATGACGTTAGAGTCATTGCATCTTGGCACTGGATCATAAAATTGGCTACATCACCCCTTGAACACCTCCTATACACGAACATGGCTGTTGATGTCCAGGGTCTACAATGTATTTAAACAAGGCATGCAGCCTGCCAGTTGCGAGTTTGACATGCTTGGTCTACATCTTTTTCTTTCCTTTTTAGATATATTTTTATTGATTTCAGAGAGGAAGGGGGAGGGAGAGAGAGAGATAGAAAGATCAATGATGTGAGATAATCATTGATCGGCTGCCTCCTTCACCCCCCACACTGGTGGTTGAGCCCACAACCTGGGCATGTGCCCCGAACAGGAATTGAACCATGACCTCCTGGTTCATAGGTCAAAGCTCAACCACTGAACCACGCTGGCCAGGCAGTGCCTACATCTCAACCCATCACTTGTTCTAATGTATATACTCCGGGTCTGTGGTTCTGAGTTCTTCTCCTTTTCTTAGGCTTGTCCCTTGAAAGTGACAGCAGCCATTACTCTTCTAGGACTGTATCCCATTTCCTCTTTTGATTCTGCTATTGCAGCCAGGTTCAGCCCCACCCTGTAAATCCACTGGAGCAACAAAATCTTCCTGCTGTTAGAATTCCTGAGTGTTTCACACTTCACAGAGCCATTCACTCACCTTTCTCATCTCCAATTCCCCTACATTCTCCCTGTGCACTGCCGCCAACAACCTATATACCCCCATCCACTTTAAAAAATATTCTTTTTGTAAACTTTCTCCTCAGCTATTCCTTCAGTCTGGGAAGTCTTCCTAAATCCTTCCAGATGAATTAAGACTTTCTATTCACCCATCTACCCACTCATCAGTTTTTTCTCCTATCGCACCATGTATCTCTAGGTAAATTCCACTTGGTATGTTTTCTGCTTGCGTTGTAGCTGTAGATATTTGTTTCCCTGAACAAGTTATGATTCTGAAGGGCTGAGGCTGTTATTCATTTTCATATCCCCACGGAACCTAACATAGTGCCTTGAAGGCCACTGCCATTCAGAAAATACCCATTAAATTTGATAGAAACAGGGGACAAAATATGGCTAATCCACCAACTGTGATGGTTGATGTTAAAAGACATTTATTAGTGGGTGAACAGTGGGTGCCTGGAGAGGTATGCGTGGCTATTGTCTAACATTTTAGAATATTGGTTTCAGGTGTTTTGAGGGGAATGTAATGAAACTGACTACTATAAATATTGATATTTCTGACCATGTAGATTTAATGCCGCCTCCTTTCTTTTTCTCCCAGTATTATGGATTTGAAAAGATTGCAGATTCTTAAAAATAGCCTTCTCGTCAGTTTTCAAACATAAATGTATCGACAGGGAACAAAATCCTTGTGTTTTTAATTATTTAATGCAACTTGTAAAATAATATTTGAGTATAATTTAATGTCTTAGAACACTCTAAGGCTTTGAAATTGGAAATTATTCCCAGGGGAAAAGGGAAATGGAAGGAACCTTGCCTCTGGGTGGTGAACACACAGTACAGTATACAGATGAGTATTATAGAACTGGACACCTGAAACCTATATACTTTTATTAGTAATGTCACCCCAGTAAATTCATTAATAAAATAAAGAGTGAATGTTATTCTTGGTGACTGTTTTTCACAATCTAGGACTCAGTGAGTTAGCAGATTTTAAACTTGGCAAACCAGTTTCTACTATTCCTAGTGGGAAACATTTTGGTTTTGGAAAATCTCCCAAGCTGGAGGGGGAAATAAACATACTTCAAGAATCAAGGATCCTTTTAGAAATTCAATTTTAAAATAATTTTTTTCAGCAACTCTGGCTCTGACTCTTTTTAAAATTTCCCCCCCTCTTCATTCTTCCCTCTCAGTGGCCAAAAACAAGCCTTTTCCAGGGCTTCTAGGGATCTGAAACATTTTGGCAGGCTAAATGAGTGGGAGAAACTCACAAGAGGGTGAGAAATGATGTTTCCACTTCCTAATATTCTTGGCCAGATCAGTTTTCTGTGTGGGAGGAGAACACTCTGGAAGCATTTCAAGTGCTCTGTTGAGATTCAGACTCATAGGGCTGGACTCATTATATCAACACATATTTAGTATGTGCTGGGAGAAAATTTAAGATCAACATATAACTTAAAAAAACTTAGTACATACTATTAAAATACTCAGATATATGGAAATAAAAATGTTTGCAACATTTAGTATCATTATGACACATCGATATAACTCATACAAGTCCACAGTTTGCAAATGCATGGTAAAGATAAAAAAAGAAGAGTTTAGGGAATGAGGGAATCTTTGTGTCAACACGGTAATGTGAGAGTTACCTGATTTCCAGAGGAAATTGGGGGAGTGTAAGAATGTATCACAAAGATGGAATTTGATTGGGTTTGCAAGGATTATCGATAATGAGAACTGTAATTATTTGTCTATCTACTTCATGTTCTGTTCTTTGTGTATATTCCTTCTAGTCATAACAACTGTGTAAAACAGTATTATTACTTTTATTAATGTCTATCATTTAATTGGACTGGAAGCTCCAGGATGACAAGGATGGATTTATTTGCTTTTGTTCTTCTTTGTATCTTTAGGCCTTGTACGGTTTTTGGCAGATGCAAAGTACCCAATAATGATGTGTGGACTACCGATGAGTAAACTGAGAATCGAAGGGTAAGTAATTAGCTCAAACTCACAGTGCCAGTAAGTGGTGAAGCTGGGGTTTGCATTAGTCTATGGATTGCAAAGCCCAAAGTCCATTGAGGAGCTCCTCAGTGATGAATACGATTTGAAGAGCTGGGGAGAAATGAGAAGGACACACCAGGTGGGAGCCTAAACGTGAGGAAGATCCCAGAGGCATAACTAACGGCCAACGTCTCTGTGGTAGTAATAGGCGAACTGGAGAAACAGGTTGGGATTAGATTCTGAAAAACTTTATACAATAACAGGCTGAAAACTTCTCATTTGTCTTTTAGTTAGGGGAGACTAATAAAATATATTTTTAATAAGAGAAGCAATGATGAAACAGTGCTTTAAGAAAATCCATGCAGTGGCTGTGCGAAGGAGGTTTTAGAAGGAGAGGCTGAGGCCACCGAGGAGTCTATTCCAGCAGCCTGAGCAGAGTAACTGGCGGTCTCTGTACACGCATATGGATCCTTTGTCAGCCCAGTGGAAGTGGAAATAATGGGGTCCTCAGCAGATAATCTAAAGGAATGTGTTCATGATAAGGTGAGGGCACTTAAAAAGAGGGAAAATTTAGAGGCAACTACATGGCAAACCTGTGTAGTTGAACTAATGATAGTATCCTTGGCAAGGCAGAAATCTTATCTTTTCTTTCTCTTTAGCAGAATTCAGTCTTAAAGGTGTTACAGCTGAAATTATGAACAACACATCCGATTAGAAAGCATTTCAATATTCAGGACTGGTACTAAAGTTGGAAGTGAGGAGTAGAGTTGTAGAGCACAGACATAAGGAAATAACTGGAGCCATGGCTGTTGAGGAAAAACAAAGATTGATGTTACAGAGAGCTTCCATTTTAAAAAAAGTTATTTCTTTTGATTAACGTTGGTGTTGAACTATAAGGTGTAGAAATTTTAAGTGTCTAGCTCAGTGAAATTTTACAACGGGGTACACCTCTGTAGCACACAAAGATCATGAGCTAGAACAGTGGTCAGCAAACACATTAGTCAACAGAGCAAAATATCAACAGAACAATGACTGAAATTTCTTTTGAGAGCCAAATTTTTTAAACTTAAACTTCTTCTAACACCACTTCTTCAAAATAGACTCGCCCAGGCCTTGATATTTTGTGGAAGAGCCACACTCAAGGGGCCAAAGAGCCGCATGTGGCTCGCGAGCCACAGTTTGCCAACTACTGAGCTAGAATATTATCTCCACCTAGAAGCCTCTCTCAGAATCCTCCTCTCC
Source organism: Antrozous pallidus (assembly GCA_027563665.1). Lineage (NCBI taxonomy): Eukaryota > Metazoa > Chordata > Mammalia > Chiroptera > Vespertilionidae > Antrozous > Antrozous pallidus. Next base: position 69,151,185 of record CM050521.1, read on the forward strand.
AGTAGACAGCTATTGTTTTGGTCTCTCGCTTGAGATGTTGTGGAATATTCTATAACTGAAACCATACAGTACGGTATGTCCTCTTTTGTGTCTGGCTTCTTTTGATCAACTTTATGGCTTTGAGATGTATCTTTTCTGAGTTGACCCATGGGTTATTCAGAAATGTATTGCTTAATTTTCACAACTTTGGAAGTCTTCTAGTTTTCTTTCTGTTATTGATTTTAGCTTAATCCCACTGAAGTCAGAAAACATTCTTGGTATTATTTCAATCCTTTGAAATTTATTAAGACTTGCTTTATGGTCTAGCAAGTGTTTTGTTTGTTCCATTGCACTGGAAAAGAATATGTATGAGAATGTGTACTCTAAAATGTTGAATACAGTGTTCTCTAAATGTCAATTAGGTCAAGTTTGTTCATCATAGCGTTTAAACCTTCTACATTTTAATTCTCTTGTTTGCCTCTCCTCTCGATTACTGAGAGAAGTATGTTGCATTTTCCCACCATCATCATGAATTTGTTTATTTCTGTATTTTTTTTTCTTTATAGATTTTGAAGCTTTCTTCTAAAGTACAGATGGATCTAGGCTTGTTACATCCTTCTCTTAAAATAAGATTTTATCACTCTAAAATATATCTACTTAAGTCTCCCATTACTTCTTTTTAATCATTTTTAATTTATTTTATTAACATGTTCAATTATAGTTTGCTTTCAGTATTATTTTGTATTGCTTTCAGATAGCACAGTGAGTAGACAATCATATACTTTACAGAGTACTCCCCCTGATATTCCCTGTACCAGCCGGCACCACACACCACTGAGCTAGCTCTGAGAGTCACACTACAGAGGGCTCAGCTTCCACCTCTGACCCCGGGAATCAGTAGCCTTCACCCTGCTGGGTGTGTGAGTGGACTGATGCCCTGCATTTGATAGTGAAAGCCTTTATATTTCTGTACAATGGAAGGGAAGGGCAAAGCCTTGGGAGGGAGATGGCAAAGTGTCTGCTGAAAAGGCTGGTAGGTGCTTAGTTTGCTCACGGGAAAGGCCAGAAGTGGTGCCCACATTAGACTTAGAGCTTGAAGAGAGTTTTCTAAGGACTCCTCTCTCCACAGCCAAATTTAATAAATAATATGTCTAAGCTGTTAGTGATAATAAAATATTTTCTGCTGATACTTTGTTATCACTAATTGTCTTTTTAAATCTGCTTTGCTTTGTATACTCTAAAGTATACAAATCTCTAATGAATCGATAACTACAAAATCTAATGACCTTTCATAATCTCTATTTGCCTTCATGTCTTCACTGTTAAAATGGTAACAGGGCAAAATGAATTTTCCATCCTGTTTGGAATACTTCTTTTTTCATTTCACTCATTCCTTGCTAGCCTTATTCTCCTCCTACTTCTCTGATTACTTATCTGATTAACCTTGCCTTTCCATAATATGACCAACTATGATTTAAAATATATCCAATATGTATCAATAAGTATCCTTACATATGAAGTTATAGGAATATTAAAAAAATAAAAGGATAGAAAAATCTATATCACAGAAATACCAAGCGAAAGAAATTGTATAACTATAATGATATTAAACGAAGTGGTTTTAAAATAAATAGTACTAAACCAAGTTGGTAGTTACAGAATAGTCAAAGTACAACATAGGGAATTCTATATAATAAAAGCCCAGTGACCATAATGGCATAACGACCGGAACAACTGCTTGACTAGTCGCTATGAGGTGCATTGACCACCTCTTAGTCCCTCTCCTCCTTCCCCCTCCCTGCCTGCAGGCTCCAAACACAGGATGATAAAGGGGAACCGAGGAGGGTGGTGGCAGGGTGGGACTGAGGACTGGGAAGCAGGTGGAAGATGTCCCTGATCGAAGGCTAGGCCTAGGGACCCTACGCTGCACACGATTTCATGCACTGGGGCTCTAGTATAATCAATAATATTGTATCCCTGCCCAGTATTGCTCAGTTAGTAGAGTTTGCACTGAAGGGTTGCCCATTTGATTTCCAGTTAGGGCACCTGCCCAAGTAGCAGGCTCAATCCCCAGTGGAGGGCATGGGGAGGCAGTTGATCAAAATTCCCCCCTCAAATAGATGCTTCTCTCTCTCCCTTCCTCACTATTCTGAGGGTGACTCCCTAAGTGATTCTAAGATGCACACATTTTTGGGAAAAAAATTACTTTCACTCACCTCCGGTTGATGTTCTGATACCTCTTTTGATAGCGAAGAGAGAAATACAAATTATCTTTTGTAATTTATCCTTCTGAGCTTGCTAAGTGGCTGCATTGTGCAATTTTTTTCAAGGGTAAGTGAGCCTGTGACTACTTGAATGTGTGAGAAATATGGAATGCTTATAAATGCTGAAAGAATAATTAGGTAGGTTCTTGGAAGAAAGCAGGGGAGTGAGTTTTGGAGAAGAGGAGAGATTCCTCTTCATCCAAAACAGAAAGCAAAGAGGATTCACTTAGATATTTAAAGTACGTGGAGGGGGATTAAGGGAGGGAGGGAGACCTGTGAAATCACAGTTGATGACTTCATCTTCTTAATAGAAGAAGGTCCTTACGAAAGCATTTGATTGTGGTTCACACTGACAGTAACATAGAAAAAGATTAATGATGTGCATAAGTCTAGAGGGTAACTTTATTATAACACACAAAAATTACAACTCATTCCCAAACTTTAAAAAGTTTTTATTATGGAAAATTTTCAGAAAAAAAATAGAATAAAATTTGCTCAGCCGGTGTAGCTCAGTGATTGAGCATTGACCAATGAATTAGGAGGTCACTGTTTAATTCCCGGTTAGGACACATGTCCAGGTTGCAGGCTTAATCTCCAGTAGGAGCGTGCAGGAGGCAGTTGATCAATGGTTCTCATCATTGATGTGTCTATTCCTCTCTCCTTATCCATTCCTCTCTCTGAAATAAATAAAAACATAAAAAAATAGAGCAGAATAATCAACATCCATTAATCCATCTCTTAGCTTCAACAATTATGAACACAAAACCAATCCTGTTTTACCTATACCTTATCCATGTTTTTGGATTATTTTATAGCTAATCCCAGACATCATATTATTTTATCTGTAAATAATTTGATGTGGCATAAAGGAGAAAACTTAAAAGCATTAGGGATACATAGTCACAAGTTAAAAACCTGGATTAAAAACACAGGCTTTCTATCAAAATATAAATGATCAAAAACACACAATAAAATAATAGAAAATTTCAAATAAGGCATTTGCCATAGGAAACATAGGAACTTACTAGGTTGTTAAAATGAGATAACTAATTGGAAAAAGAAGAGACTAGATGGCTACAAAAGGGAGGAAAGATAAGAACTATAAAAAAAAAAACTACATTAAAAACCTCATCCAGTATGTACATCCCTTATGTGTGCATTTATCTAAAAATACATACATGCCAATATAAAAAATGCCCACTGTATAGAGAATTTTTCTAAGAGTTTATTGGAGCCAAAGTGAAGACATATATGTTGAAGAGGACTTTCTCAAATACTTTGGAAAATAATAGTTTGCAGTTATTTTTTTAGGCATTTGAAATTAAGGACGGAAAGTTCGGAAGGTTACCTGGAGGTGGGAGAAAGCGAGGCTGGATGGGATTACAGGGGTGTTAATGAGATTATGTGATCTCTTCCAGGTGTTTATGGTTTATTTCAAAGGTATGTTGACCTAGATGAACAAGAACAATGGTGAGGACTTATTTAGGCCAAAGATAAATCCTTTACTAAAAAGTTATATGCCTGGGGCGTGATTACAAGTCATGGTGAGGCGTGACTACCCGCCATGACCTTTCCATTTAGGAATTTATGATCAGTTCCACCTGTGAAGTTACTTTCCATGTTACTCTTTATTCCATCCACACATATACACAACTTTTTAAAGTTTAAAGTTCCCTGCTTTTAAGTTACTTGGAGTATACTACTCAGATTATAATACAGAGTAGAAATTGAACACCATAAATAAATTTGTTCCTTAGTTTCAGTTTACAAACTGCTTTCCCATTTGACCACTAAAAATTCTCATTGAACATCTATATTCTCAGTAGGCTTGGTTTGTCATGCCCATTCCATTCCTTGGGGTTGTCATATAGAGAATACACACACGTTTCCCAGTCAAATGAATCATGATTGAATTTCTTAAACTAAATATTAGGGCAACAACTGAAAACTGTCCAATGACTGGCTTTTTGGTTAAAGAGACTGTGGCCTAGGCTTAAGGATAAGGTGAGGTGTGCTTCCCCTGTACTGAATCTACATCTGAACAAAAGATGCTCGGGGATGCCTGTGAGAGGGCCGGGCTCTTTTGGCAGAGCAGAGTTCAGGGTCCAGGAGGAACAAGCCTACAGGCCAGTCTGGCAACTGCTCTCGGAGGGTGGAAGGAGGGCGACTAGCACTCCTCCCAGACTGTGGAGGAAGCACAGTCTAGATTTGCCCACCTTGAGACTGGAAGCAGTAGTAGGAGACATAGGCCGCACTGTGCCTAAGGGTGAGAAGAGAAAGAAGACATCCCTGCACTAATTCTTGCTTTTGAGCTGAAGCCTCTGCCATTAAAACAAAGGCTGGGGTTTCCCCTGACCCCTCACCCCTCTTCCGCCTTGGCTCAGTGGGTGAGCATAGACCTATGAACCAGGAGGTCACTGTTTGATTCAAGGTCAGGGCAAATGTGTGGGTTGCAAGCTCAATTCCCGGTGTGGGGCTTGCAGGTCGCATTTCATCAGTGATTCTCTCTCTCCCTCTTCCTTCCTCTCTGAAATCAATAAAAATATAGTCAAAATACAACAGAACACAACACACTAAAATACCAAAAACAAAGGCTGTGAATGTCAAGCTCTGGGTGATTAGATGAGTTATTCTTCCTCTCTTCTGAAGGAGCAAACCTCAATCAGAGGGAGAAGGCAGAGCATTGTCTTAACCCTCCTCTAAGAGAGGATCGGGGTGGGAGGTCCCATCCCCTGCTGGCTACCTATAACCTTCAGAGTTGTTCCTGACGACATTGTCAAAATTATCCCGCTCCTCATTTCAGAAGAACGATGAACATTACATTTTCAAAATGCCCATGGATAAAAAGGAAAATGCATTTTTGCAAAAATGCTTGATTTTAATTATGCCAAACAAATGAGAAGAAAGCTCTAAGCAAGGCTCTGGGATCCTCCCAATAGTCTTAAATTGAACATTGTATTTGCTTATCCCATGGACATAAGATTCTCCTTACCTTCATGCAAGGATGTAAAAATTTTCTCATTGTTATTGTCTAAGTTGTATACTTAGAAAAGATGGTTGTGCTGCGCTAATAGTGTGTGTTAACAACTTGGAAAGTCACTTGGGTTTTTTGTTTGGAAATCGTTTTCAAAAGAGCTTCAGGGATTGAGTCTTGAAATCCTGAAAGCTTTCAAAAGTGTGCGGGAACTTGTGTGAGGATACAGATGGATAAATATGTGTAATTACATCTGAACCCTCTTCAGGTTGCTTTAAAGTTATTGTTTCTCTGAGTCTTGGCATGCAAATGTACATGTAAATATTTGCCTAGTACTTCCTGTGCTCCTAGGCTAGCTCTCGGGTCTGGAGATCGACAAATTAATAAGTCTCTGCAATTGATATTTCTAAAGGCTAAACTATATGGAACAATACAACCTACTCATCCCAATTGTGCAAGAAAATAATAAGGCTAGTTGACAGTATCTGGGTTGTACATGTGTCTGGTGTTGTTATGCCACCTAAGTCACCAACCTGGGAATTTCCATGGTTCTCCTTACTGGCACTTAATACCCCTTCCTTTCTGTATTAACTGCCAGTATCTAGATCAGATCTTCACCTTCCTTTGCTTGGACAGTAGGCTACATATTCATTTTGAAGTCCCAATTTTGTCTCCCTTGCTATCCCCACTGTTCTTTAATCTGTCCATCTGACACTGTCATTTACTCAACATAAACATTCACTGATGCAGAGCTTGAGGACTGTGTAATACTGTCACAATGGGGACCAGGGTTTCCTATGCTCTCACTTTCTAAATCCCAGAGTCTAGCTGATTATGGCTTATTATCACATTTGCATCTGTAGTGGGCAGTGAGTTACCCCCAGCACCAAAGGGCAGGCCCACCCAAGGCAATCTTCCTGAGCTGACACTCTCGACAGACCTCTCAGAAGGTTCTGTTCAAGAGTTGCCTTTTTTTTCTTCTATTTCTTATTTTGTGAGATAAAAAAAATGTATTTCAAGACTGAGGAATCAGATGACTGTTCCCTAAATATTGGAATATGCCACAAATTAATTTTATTTAAAGGTATGGATTATTTAGTTCCATGATAATGTTTGATTGCAAATTAATCAGAAGTGTTTCATTTAGGTGGTGCTGAATTTCTTAAACAACTACATCTATAATATTTTCACTAACTTTTACCATAATCACTCATGCCATAATGATGCTAAAATATTTTTTCATCAATAGTTAGAAGTAGTGTGAAAATAAGCTTGTATTTTTAAAAGTTCAATTTTTGCTAAAAATACCTTTTGCCTGATTAACCGATTTTTAAGACTTTTGTTAGGCCCTGGGTTTCTGGATACAATGTATAATTTAACATAAACTTGAGGAGCTTAGTTTGGTTTTGCGTTGTTTTTAATGATCCAAAATTAAGTTGCTTTTAGTCACAGGATTTCTGTAAATACAAACTTATGTCAGAAGAGGCCTTTTACTTACTTTCTGATTCAACTCAGCATGTTTATTTGATCTGCAGTGATTTCGTTTATTGCCTGCTTTACAGGCGTGGGTGGTGTGTTCCCCCCATGGCCGACTAAGCAGATGGCGGTGATCTGAACAGTAAAGGCTCAGAGAAAAGTCATTCCCTCCCCCAGATTTGCCTTTGGAATCCTCCTTTCTGTTAGAAAATACTATCATTTGACTATAAGGCCATTCTCGTTTAGTTTAGATTTTTCCCTACTTGCAAAATTAGTTGCTTTCCCTCCCTCCCCTTTACCTCCCCCCGCCCCCATTCTGGGATGCTTGTTGGTGGTTTCAAAGGGAAAAGGCAGAGAGTCTTTCTAGCCATCGAGAGAAATCTCTGTTGTTGACTTTGTCTTCCTTTTGGACATTCTGGAGAAAATATGGAAGAAGAGGTTGATATTAATCTGTTGGGGACATCACAAAATAATCAATGTATGAGCACTTGACTCTAATTTCTCAGAATCCCTAATAAGAGACCCAGAACCGGTGTACGTTCCCTCTTCAGGAAGGATTGCCTTGCAGAGTCTGTCTCCTCACTCATCAGCTCCTCAACCCAATCACGCCTTGGCTCACTTTCTCATTTGTCACAGCTGGCTTTTGTCCATTCTCCTTTGGCTTTGGATGGTCACCTCTAATTTTTGTAATCATCCCCAAGGTGACTGTAAAAAATAAGTATTTTTGTTGATTTCAGAGAGGTAGGGAGAGGGAGAGAGAGAGATAGAAATATCAATGATGAGAAAGAATCATTGATCAGCTGCCTCTTGCACGCCCCACACTGGGGATAGAGCCTACCCTGACTGGGAATTGAACCGTGACCTCCTGGTCAACCACTGAGCTACACCAGCCAGGCCCCAAGTGACTTTTATCTCAATGTGCACCCACTGCTGCCATTTACACTATTGTATCGGGTGAATTTCTGCCACCTTGGGGCAAATCTGTCCTAAGGTTGTTCTGCCTTGTCATCATGTGCTCAGATCATACCTGCTGTTTAAGGGCTACTTTTCTTTGCTGTTTTTGAAACACTTGGTAAGTGTGTAAGGCCCTCTAGGAGAGGGGCTGCATCCTACACAGGTCTTGTGACGAAGCATCTTTTAGCGTGTTGAACAAATGACTCCTAATCTTGACTTACCAAAGTCGATTCAACATCTTTTAGTTGGAAGGTAATTTGTTAAAATGGGCTACAAATAGTAGAGAGCACAAAATCATAGCACCTTCAACAAAATAGATGTAAAAGCAGTCCTTCCTGAGTAAGAATTCAGCTCTTTCTCTCTTTCTGCTCTATCATTCTAATTCTTGGTTTCCAGCCTCAAAGTCCACCATGCTGCTACCATCAATCACTTCCATCTTCCAGGTAGCTGGAAGAAGAAGGGGCCAGGTGAGCCAGCTTTCTCCAAACAGCCTGCTAGAAGTTTGCTAGAGCTGTATCACATGGCCAGACTTAACTGTAAGGGAGACTGGAAATACAATTTTTGACCAGGTGCACTATAACCCCAATCAGAATTGGTGAGAGTTGGTTGCTATTAGAGATGGGAACAGCCCTTGAGTGGTATCCAATCATTTCTGTGAAAGCTCCAAGAGAAAACAGGATAAAAAGAACTGAGGAGTTGCTTTTTTATGTCCTCCAAAACCATATTTGTCTTAGGACAGTGGATAACAAACTCATTAGTCAACAGTGGTTTGGTGACCACTGTGTTAGGAAGTCAGCATTGTATTTTTGACCACCTTTTTGCTCTAGATATCAGTAATAAGCCCACAAAAGTCCATATACATTTTGCACCTTGAAATGGAGGCTTCTTACCATGCTTTCATGTTTGTTTTCATTTCTGTTTCTGTGTATCTGCCCTGGACTCTCTAGTTTCCTCCTCACTTTGTCCTCTTGTGAGACCTGCAGGTTCTCAGTCAGAGCCTACTGTTGATGGCTCTCCCATCATGCCAAGTGACAATCCCTTCCAGATGCAGAGGTCATGGAGTTGTGAATCCTTTTCCTCTTCATTTTTGAAAGCTGTCTTTCCTAAGTTTTCATGGGGATGTTATCTAACCAAATAAACTTTTGTCTTCCCCGCCTCCTGCCAAGTGCCTTGCCTCATCTGCAGTCGGTAGGATTCAGCCAGAGCTCCCACCTCCTGTGAAGGCTGGATGTGTGAGCCTGGTCTGGTTAGTGGCATGGTCGGCAAACTGCAGCTCGCAAGCCACATGCAGCTCTTTGGCCCCTTGAGTGTGGCTCTTCCACAAAATACCATGTGCGGGGACGCACGTACAGTGCAATTGAAACTTGGTGGCCCATGTGTAGAAGTCAGTTTTCAGCTCTCAAAAGAAATTTCAATCGTTGTACTGTTGATATTTGGCTCTGTTGACAAATGAGTTTGCTGACCACTGGGTTAGCATGTTCTTTTTCCCTGTTCATAGTGATTGCTTCAGGGATGGGGAAGTGACCCAACCAATGTCATTACTGGAACCATGACAAGGGGCTCCTGATGGTATGATGTTAGGGGCCATCTCTAACAACATGTAGAGAGAAAGCGTGTCTAAGAATGAAGCCAAACACAGAAGAAAGGCAACAGAGAGAGGAATTAGGTGAGCTTTCTGAGGACAGAATCTGCCCTGGCTAATCCTAACTCCTGGACTTTGGTGTTATGGAAGCCAATCAAGATCCTTTTCCCCATTCGGTTATTTTCAGTTGAATTCATGCAGTTTGCATCTAAATGAGTCCTCATCAACTTAATCTGGGATTTTCTTCTGGGTTCTTGTTCATTCCACTTGCCACACACTTTTTCCTACTTGTTCAAATATGCCAGTTTTATTTGATACAGATGACCCACGTATGCTAGCTGGGTGACACAAAGTGGGTGTGAAGTAATTATATGGCACAACCTCTAACCCGCCAGCGTCTGTTTATTGGTGCTACTGAGAAATCATCAGGGTCTGTGCTTATATGAAATCAAGGGATCAGTTTCAGCTTGGACCCGATCTCACCCGTTTGTCTACTCCTTCTCCTTCTCTCTGTGCATAAAGAACACAGAGGCGACTCTCCTGAAACATGCCTGTCCCCAGAGAGAAAAGCAAAGTGAGGCACAAATAGATGCATTTCAGACAACAATTGGGAGCAGGCATCTTTCAGAATGTTGGGAATGAAATGAAAACCCCTTTAAAAATCTGCTAAAGATACCTCTGTCCTATAGAACTTGAACTTTGAACTACTATGGAAAGCACCTAGGAATCCTTGAATATTATTAAGGGCCCTGATATAGTTAAGCAACCCTTTCAGTTTAAAATGTCAAGGGACACAGGAAGGGAAGCAAAGCTAACATTTGTGCAGGGTCACTTATGTGCTAAGCATAGTTCAGGTTCCTTTTATGCAGAACTTGCTATTAATAAGGAAGAAGGCAAAGCATTTTCCAAGTAATCTATCTAAGCAAAAGGGGAATTTAGTGCCTGGCATATAGGAAATATTTAATATCTATGGGGATGGGGGTTGGGAAGATGATGATGTACACCTGGGTAAGGCAAAATGTCCCCAAGCACTCAGGTTGGGGTTCTGGCATCCTGAATGACAGCCCAGTCCACAGTAGCCCTTGTGTTCCCAATTGAGCAAAATAAAATATCTTATCATTGTCCTATGGGGTAAATATTAAAATACAGATGCCTGAGTCCAGAGCACTGGTGAGTCAGAACCTCAAGGTCAGCTATGTATTTAACAGGCTTTCTAGGAGGCTCTTGATGTCCATTAAGGTGTAAGAATCTTGGCTTTGAGGTGAGACACTGGGGGTACAGGAGATATATATATATATATATATATATATATATATATATATATATATATGTGTGTGTGTGTGTGTGTGTGTGTATTTATCTTAAGTTTTACATATGTCTCCTTTTTCCCCAATTGACCCTCCCCCAACCATTCCCCCCCCCCCCCGTGCAAGCCCCCATTACCCCAGTGTCTGTGTCCATTGATTATGCTAATATGCATGCATACAAGTTCTTTGATTGATCTTCCCCCACTTCCCCTGCCATTTGTCTCTGGATCTATTTTTGTTCATCAAATTATGTTGATCATTATATCCCACATATGAGTGAGGTCATAGGATATTTATCTTTTTCTGACTGGATTATTTCACTTAGCATAATGCTCCCCAGTTCCATCCATGCTGTTGTAAATGGTAAAAGTTCCCTCTTTTTTATAGCAGCATAGTATTCCATTGTGTAGATGTACCAAGGGGAAATAATATTAGCATTAATAATGCCTGTTACTAGTTAGTTGGTCTTTTGCTAACTCTTAAAATAGAGGATCTTGCAAGTTAATTTAACATTATCAGACAAATTTTTACAGAATAGTTTCAATAATAACAACATTATAATTTAATCTTTTCGGTATGACATCTTCTGCAATAAAGGCAACATTTTTATTTACTAAACAATCATAACTATGGGGCAAACATTTTATTTTATTTTTAACTAGAGGCCCAGTGCACAAAATTTGTGCATGAGGGGCAGGGATGGGGGCGGTGTCCCTCAGCCCAGCCTGTACCCTCTCCAATCTGGGACCCCTCAAGAGACATCCTTCTCATGATCAAGGACTGCTAGTTCCAAACTGCTTGCCTGCCTGCCTCCCTGATTATCCTTCTGCCTGCCAGCCTGATCACCCCCTAACCACTACCCTGCCAGCCTATGTGATGTCTAACTGCTCCCCTGCCAGCCTGTTTGAGCCCTACTTCCCTCCTCTGCCAGCCTGGTAACTCCTAACTGCCCTCCCCTGCAGGCTTGATTGCCCACAACTGCCCTCCCTTGCAGGCCTGGAACCTCTCACTGTCCTGTCCTGCTGGCCATCTTGTGGTAGCCATCTTGTGTCCATATGGGGGCAGGGTCTTTGACCACATGGGGGCAGTCCTCTTGTGTGTTGGAGTGATGGTCAATATGAACATTACTCTTTTATTAGATAGGATAGAGGCCTGGTGCGTGGGTGGGGACTGGCTGGTTTGCCCTGAGAGTGTCCTGGATCAGAGCGTGAGTTCCGTTGGGGTGTGGGGTGGCCTGGGTGAGGGACCTGTGGTGGTTTTCAGGCCAGCCATGCCCCCCAGCGACCCAAGCTGTGGCTCTGGAATCTCAGATTAATTTATGTTCTTCAATTAAAACTTTGTAGCCTGGAGTGGAGCCAAGCCTTCTGCTCGCTCCCTGGTGACAGCCATTTCTATTCAAATTCTGTAATTGAAACTTTTTGTATCCTAGAGTGGAGGCCTAGGTGCTCGGGCTACAGAAGCTTGTTTTCCTCCATCACCACGGCAACCCTAGTCTCTGCTCTCTCCAGCTCTGTGGCTGCCGTCATTTCTGTTGCAATATATCTTCTATAATTGAAACTTTGTAGTATTGAGTGGAGGCCTAAGCCAGCAATGGCAGGAGGAAAGCTTGGCTTCCTCCATTGCTGGGGAAACCCAAGCCTCCCTCCTGCTCTCAGTGGCCGCAGCCATCTTGGTTGGTGTTTATTTGCATAATTTGCTCCTTATGGGCTGATGGGCGTAACTGTGGGCATGGCCTGATTGAAGATATGGTCAATTTACATATTACTCTTTTATTAGATAAGATTTCTCAATTATACTTGACATGTAATATTATATTATTTTCAGGGATACAACATAGTGATTAGACATTTATAAAACTTATAAACTGATCACCTTGGTAAGTCTAGTACACATCTGATAGAAAACATAGTTATTATTTTATTTTTAACTAGAGGCCCAGTGCATGAATTTGTGCATGGGTAGGGTCCTGTGGCCTGGCCAGGAATCTGGCTAATTGGGGCCATCTCACCTAGTCCTGATTGGGATCAATGAGGGCCAGCTGGCCAGGGAAGGACTGTGGGAGTTTGACTGGCTGGCCCTGATTGGGGCTGGCTGGCTGGGGAGGGACTGGGAAAGGGCTCCAGGGCATGTCTGTTCCTTTTGCCCTGTCCCCATCAGCTGGACCCCAGCAGTAAGCTAACATACCAGTTGGAGGGTCTTCCCCCTGGTGGTCAGTGCACATCATAGCGACTGGTGGAGTGGTTGACTGATCAGTCAGACACAGCATATTATGCTTTTATTACATAGGATGTATGCCAAAGTCTCAGTTAAAGATTATTTATCTGGGTCTTTCTTCCTTCCTTCTCTTTCTTTATTTTTCTTCCTTTCTTCCTGTTCCTTGACAGTTCCCTCACCTTTCTTTCCTTTTTCCTACCCTTTTCTTCTCATATCCCCTTTTCTCCTCCACTTCCTTCCCTTTTCATGTATTTTTCTTATAATGTAGTGCTTCAGTGAGACCAGCAGAGGGCACTATTCTATAGCAAGTCTGGAATTCAAGCATCTGAAAGATAATTTGCTTCATTGTATGTATTAAAGAAGTCAAATTAAAACAAGCCCATAAATATTGTTACATACATGAACGCTCACTGCATTTTAATTATGGTGATTTCTACAATCCTGCCATGATCACATAGCTCATAAAACAAACTCTGTTTTAATAGCTGTGTTTCATGATGTACCCTTTCCTTTATGAGAATTTAATTTTCTCTTTTCAACCTCCAGACTCCTGAATATAATACTCTTATAAAGACAAATTCTACACAAGCCAGTGGTCCACAGAGCTGTGGCTCCTCCTGAAAACCCTGTTTTATTGGTCTGTTCTACTGTGTAATTATTTAGTTTAATTCGATAAACATGCCAGTTTTCCCAGGATAATTAGATGGATAAACAGAATTTTAAAAAAGAAATGGAGCCAATTAGACTCTTTTATCAGAGACTTACACACACACAAAAATAGGCTTTTCAGATGGATAGACTTTTCCTTAGAGATTTGATCCCAAATTAGAGTTCCTGGAACTTACAAGGGGCAAAGGAGACAGCTTTTCTAAATATAAAGGAGTCTCAATTATCGGGAGAAGACATCCGACGAACAGACCACTCACACATACTCAGAATGCACACGGGCTGGAAGTGCAGAGGGGCATACTTGCAGTAGGAGCATCATTGTGTGCCCACAGAGTTACAAGCACTTTGAAACTGATTGGGCAATGGAAAGAGATTGCTCTGTGGCTCTGGGTAATTTTCTTGGAGCTAGCTCACAGTAGACAGGTACCCAACCTTTGTATGTGCTGCAAATATATCACCATGCGCCTTGTATGGACTGAGAGCTCCACGATTGTTTGTTCTGCTAGTAACAATCCGTGAATCTACTGGGAACTTTTTTTTGTAGAACTTAAAGAGATGTTTTGAGGAGTAAATAACCTCATATTATTTTACCCTATTTTCTTTCTTCTTCTTCTTTTTTTTTTTAGTTTTTGAAAACAGACTTATCGTTGCTGTGTAATATCTGACTGGACTTCTGTATCCGGGCTTTATCTCATGCTTTTTGCTTCTTCTCTATAAAGCATGTTGGGTCCTTAATTAAATGATAGATAATTCATGTTGCTATGCTTCAAGACTTGGTTGGTGCTATTAGTACAGAATCAAAGGACATCTTTGTTTATCCTTGAAAATCTTAACCATGTAATCAAATGAATACAATATATACTCATATTTTTATTCATCACCTTGTACCACATCTTTTATGATTTTGGAGTTATTATTCTCTTTGAATTCTGAAACACTGCTCAAAATAAAAAAACATCTTCAGAATTAATAAAATTTGTTTTTACATTTAATGATTTCCTTCCACTTCATTGAACTTTAAGCTTGCACACACTCTGTAGATTTCTTGATTCTTGCAAACTTCATTTGGGATGGTAATAGAATATCTTCAGAGAAAAGCCTTTTCATTCCACAACAACAGCATCTGTTTTCCTACACCCTTCTCTCAGGAATTTTTTACCCTGCTCCCAGTCCTGTCTAGATTTCTGTGCTGCTTTTTCTTTTGCTTGTCTCAAAGCCTCAGTAATAAAATCCTTCCTGCCTATTTGTCACATTATCTATTACCATCTATTTCCTGGGTGCCATAGCAATGGGCTCAACGCAGCCGCTCATTCTCTTGGGATATTAATTCAGCACGGTTAGGACATGAAATTGTCATGAGACAGGTAGGAACGAATGAGTGGGTGGTATACAAAGCCTATGTTTACATTTATAGAGGGGGATTTCAAGGAGAGAAAAATCTAGGATCATGATTTACAAGTGACACTCTTTTACATCATGAGCGAGTGCTTAGGTGAGTGTAACATTTCAGAACCTGTTGGATAGGAATGAACAGAGCTTCTCTGGGTTGCCTTGCAAAGTGGTAGGCACTCAATAAGGCTAGAATGAATGAAAGCCAAGAGAGCTGGCATTAGGGGTTATCCTCCCTCTCCCCCATGACTTGTATTTGAATTTAATGAATTTCTCTGGTCTGTGGCTAAATCTGGGAAGGACCTCAGATGGGGTTGTCCACACAGGACAATGATAATAGAGATACCTGAAGACATTTCATCAGATGTTTAAAAATCAACAAGCCGAAACCGGCTTGGCTCAGTGGATAGAGCGTCGGACTGCGGACTGAAGGGTCCTGGGTTCGATTCCAGTCAAGGGCATGTTCCTTGGCTGCGGGCACATCCCCAGTAGGGGGCCTGTAAGAGGCAGCTGATCAATGTTTCTGACTTTCTATCCCTCTCCCTTCCGCTCTGTAAAAAATCAATAAAATATATTAAAAAATAAATAAATAAAAATCAACAAAGAAGAACATGTGAATACTATGCAGCTATAAAAAGAGGGGTCTCTTACCCTTTGGGACAGTATGGATGGACCTGGAGAGAATATTATTCTAAGTGAAATAAGCCAAATTGAGAGTGGCAGATATCACTTAGTTGTAGAACCTAATGAACAAAATGAATTGACCAACCAAATAAGACCCAAAGCAGGGAATCATAAAACAGACTGCACAATCGCTCCATGCCATCAGCAGTGTGAGCGGAGCAGTGCCATCAACATGTGGGAGCAGTAGTGGTGGGAGTGGGGCTACAGGCAGACAGGAGACTGGGGGCTGTGGTGGGAGAGACTGGAGGAAGGGAAAGAATGGGCGGGACCCGCTCCTGTGCCCACCAAAGCATTGCAGCCCACAGTTCCTTTCAAGGTTCATGAATTCATGCACTGGGTCCCTAGTCAACAATAAAAAAGAAGATAATTATGATTTGATCCTTAGGGTGGTTCTCATCCATGCAGGCCCACAGAGAGGGGTAAATAGTTACCAACAGCCAGAGGCAGGAAGGAGTAGCAGACTGAGATGTAGTCCAGGCAGCCCCTTAAATCTTGCAGGCAACTGCCTCCCAGGCAAGCTCTCAAAATAGAATCTACCATCAGGGAAGTAAACAGAGATCTCTGGCCATCCCAACCAGCTTCAGAAATCAAAGAACACCAGCCATGTCATGCAGTGTCTTGTATTTTCTCAAGCTTGTCTGAGATGGCAAGTGTTACCAGCTTACCATTGCATCATTAGGGTTTTTCTGAGGAACATAAGATTTTTATCACAACAGCTGTGAAATCCTGTGAGAAATCATAACGTGTGTGTGTGTGTGTGTGTGTGTGTGTGTGTGTGTTTGTTTCCAAGTAAGACTATGGGATTTTCCCTTTCAAAAAATAAATAAAAACACTAAAACTTTCTCTTTAGCAAAAGGCTTCTGAGACCAACCTTGGAAGATTGGTTAACAATGCCAAAAGCAGCCTTACCTAATTGATCAAGTTCATGGTTTAATTGCTAGTGAGACTGAGCTGGGAGTGAATGTCACGGATGGGAAGATCAACAGCATGGTCTCTGGGAGCGCACTGCCTGAGTGATGTTATGTGGATAATTGCATAACGATGATGCAGTAATGTTACCGAACAATGGACACACTGTGTCTGCAAAATGAGGAAGTAAACAGTGTTCCGTGTTGCCATCACAAGTTCCCTAAACACTTACTTGAACTTACGGACACATTAGACGTTATAACTTTAGCCAGAGAGTTGGGTTCAGCGGCTGCTAAGTGGAAAACACGGTAGAGAAGAAAGCAGAGAATGAATGATATGCCTCCGTCCACTTCCATGATGTTCTCGCCTGATGTTCTCTCCTGTGTCCTCCTTTGCTCTGGTGTAACTGGGGAGACTGATGCTGAAATCTGGACAAAACCAAAGTCTCTGTTCAACCTTACAGTCATTTAGTGAATATTTACTCAGGGACCAGATGGAAAGACAATCATCCCCAAAGGCAGAAACAAGTCATTTCAGTCATGCAGGTGGGAAGAGAACAGCTTTTAGATGTAGTGGTCTTTTCCCTCCATTTCTGAGTTGGTGCCCTCTGAATGTGTAGTTTGATGTCTGGTGAATTACAAAGTGTTCTTACTTGGACTATTCATCTCATTTATGAGCTCTGGTGGCTGTTCCAGCTGAAGACTCAAAACGAACCCCCTGTGGATCTGAGTGTTTTTTCTCTCTCCTTTTGGGAGTCCACCCGTGTTTTCCTGGCTTCCCCAGACTCCTAATTCTGTTAAACTTGAGGACTCTACCAGGCTCCCTATGGATTCGAGCTCTCTGAGGTGTGGCCTAGAAACATCTTCCAGGGCCAAGCTGGGGGCAACCACAGGACCATTTTCCTTATTTCCCAAGTCCTAGTCACTATCCTATGCTGCCTGATAGCCAATGTCTGAAAATCATGGTTTCTTATATTTTTTCTATTTTTTAGTTGTTTCATAGGGGAGAGTAGCACCAATCTCTATTATTTTATTGTGGCTGAAAACAACCACATAGACTTTAAATTAGAAAACATTTGTTTTTATCGCTCTCACCATTAAAAATTGCTCATGACTCCAAGCATATGTTAATATTAAAAAAACATTATTGATTTTAAAAAAATATATACTTTTATTGATTGCAGAGAGGAAAGGGGAGGGAGAGATAGATAGAACCATCAATGATGAGAGAATCGTTGATCAGCTTCCCCACATTGGAATTGAGCTTTCAACCCGCAACCTAGCCACAGCAACCTGGGCATGTGCGCTGACTGGAAATTGAACCATGACCTCCTGGTTCATAGGTCAACAATCAACAATAAATTCAGCAATAAAGTTCAATATACTTTAGGTTCTTTTAAATTCTGTTTGATTTTCACTGGAAGATCTCCTAAGATATATTAAATTTATTTGGCAAATAAATATGTGTCTGTGTGTGTGTGTGTGAATGTGTATAATATGGTGAAAACAAAAACACGCGTGGCACCGATACCATAAATGGGAGCCATGCAAATATGGTGAACACCTAACAATTTTAGAAGAAAATAACTCTTCACAAGGCACAAGTCTGCAGTAAGTGGGGCTTTGTGTTGATTTCTAGCAAAGTTACAAAAAAAAAAAAAAGGGAGAAATGATATGTTGTTGCTGCATCTTTCCTTAAAGGTCCTTTCAGTCACCTTTGCTACTGGATGAAATATGAGCATATCAATTGTAAAGTTTAGTTTTTATGCCCCTTAAATGAGGTTGCCATTTGGCAAAGAGAAAAATGGAAATTGAAACAGCAATGGGTAAAAAACAAAACAAAACAAACAACAACAACAAAAAAACAGAAGTACTTTTGGATGAAGTTAGGAATTCAGGAACCAGACAGCAATGGTTCAAAATCCCCCCAAATTACTTACATGGTATTCCTGCTATAATCTTCCTAGTAATTCAGTAAATTATCTTTTCATAACATATGCTTTTAACTTAATAAGTGTCTGAATTTAAGGAGAATCAGATTATAATTTGGATGACCTTGATATTAACCATGACAAAGCTATATAGTGCTTATTTTATATCTGGAAGATATTATTTAAAAAAATTTCTTTTCTTCTTTAGAAGTCAATATATTATTACTTCCCCCCTATGGTTAATCTGAAGGCCATTCTGTTTTATAAAGCTTATCTTAAATAACCCCACTAATACTGATATATTGCTTTTTCAAATTCTCATGGTAATTATAGTTACTGTTAACCAATTTTGTATTTTATTGTAAACTGCCTTGCTTATTCTTATGTAAATATTCATGTCATTTACTTCATGTTTCTTGAATTCCAGCTCCCTATGTTCTTGTTCTCTGGTATATTTTCCTCTTTCTCTTGGCCCACTGATAAATTGAATAGATGTTTGACAAATCCACTGTGGTTTTGAAACCCATTAAAAGTATCTAAAACTTTGCCCTCACTGGTTTGGCTTGCTGGATAGAGCAACGGCCTGCAGACTGAAAGGTCCCAGGTTCGATTTCGGTCAAGGGCATGTACCTTGGTTGCGGGCACATCCCCAATAGGAGGTGTGCAGGAGGCAGCTGATCGATGTTTCTAACTCTCTCTCCCTCTCCCTTCCTCTCTGTAAAAAAAATTAATAAAATTTTTAAAAAGTATCTAAAACTGGAAACATCCCAGTCTTCCCTCCTCCCCGCCGCTATCCCCACTGTCCCTTCAGTAGTTCAGGAAAATAAGACAAGAAATAACTATGGGGGGAGGGCCACACAAGAAGTTAGGTCTGAGACGAACATTGGACCCCAGCGTTTCCAGGTGCATCACCCTAAACTCAAAACACAAGGCCGCTCAGCCTCATCAGGGTAATTCAGTTCAGAAAAGCGAGCTGCTCTTTTCCTGCAAGGAAGTGTGTGACCGTGGATTCTTTTTCTTCTTCTTTCTTATAGAAATACTTTATTTATTATTATTTTTATTTTTAATATATATATTTAATAGTTAATTTTTTTATTGTTTAAAGTATTACAAATAGTACATGTTTCCCTTTTCTCCTTCCATTGACCTCCCCCGGGGCCTCCCCTAGCCCCCCAGCACATGCCCTCACCTGCCCCTCCTCCCCCAGTGTCTTGTATCCATTGGTGATGCTTATATGCATGCATACAAGTCCTTCCGTTGATCTCCCATAGCCCCCGCCCCCCACTTTCCCCTGCCTTCCCACTGTAGTTTGACAGTCTGTTCCATGCTTCTTTGCCTCCTGGTATCTATTTTTCCCCCCCGTTTCTTTTCTTTAAAAAGATCTTGCCTCTGCAAACTAGCAATAAACATAGAAGAACAACAACTTGTTTGTAGAAAGTGAAGACCACTGGAAAGGCCTCCGCCCAGGGTGCTGGAGATGCCAGCCGTGGAAACATGCTTGAAGGGAGATGATGCAGACTGGGGGTCTGGGAGAGAAACAGAGTAATCCGTGGGGTCCACCTTGTGGGAGAGGCCCTGCTCCTGCAGAGCGGGCTGTTCCATTGTGTGTGGACAGCTGAGAGTCATTTCCCAGCCTTTTTTTTCCCAAACGAAGCTGGACACTCCCTTTTCATCTCTGAAAAGCGATCTGTGTGGGAAGGCAAGGAGGTGTTTACCCAGTGGGCCCCGAGCCAGCCGAGCGCTTGCCTGCTTCTCCCAGCCCGCCCCCTCCCTGGCCCAGGCTCCCTGCGCTGAGATGGGCAGATAGGAAACGTTGCCAAGCGGGATGCCAGGGCTTCAAAGGGATCCATCAGGAGAGCACACAAAGGCCCGTCTGTTCGGCCCCGGGGCCCAGATGCCAGCAGCTTCCAGGCAGGCGGAGAATTGGGGGATTGTCTTCGTTGACTTCTCACTTGTCCCATCTGCCAAGGGAGAAGTCATGGTATTCATCCTGGGGCTCCGCTCAAGTCAGAACGACCATGCACACAAGCGGTCTTCCCTTGTTAGCCTTCACGTATCTCTCTTTTCAAAGGGACCGATGAGGAAATTTCTGCTCCTGGAATGAATGAAGTGGCAGGATTTCTAAAACCAACAACCGTGTATTTGCCATTAATGACCCTGATATATGGGACTATAGATGTCAGGGATGGACCTAGGAGGGACCTGGCCATATGCAGTGGGGCTATTTTTCATGGAGGTGTTTTATCAGTGCTCTTCCCGAACAGAAAACTCGCTCAGAAGCCCCATAGAAACTAAAATTCTAGGGTAAAATTCTAGCTAGAATCATTGAAACGCTACTTTTGGTGTTCACTCCTTTGGCCAAAGCTTGCGTTTTACATTCCAGCAGTCATGAGAGGAGAGTGGTAAGCTTCACCAGTTAAGTGATGCTGGTGAGGATATATTTCAGATCTGTTTCAGAGTATAGGCTTTGAGAACAAATAGGGTGCATTCAGAAAGGGCGAGGACGTGTGTGTGTGTGTGTGTGTGTGTGTGTGTGTGTGTGTGTGAGTGTGTGAAGGAAATGAATCAGAAGTCAGAAAAGAAGGGAAGTGGCTTTGGAGACTTGTAAGCAGGCTGGGATTAAGGTGAGGCAAAGGAGGCTCCCAAGGGACATAAGATATATATTCCCCCTCGTAAGTGTAATTCCAATTCTGAAAACTATAAAAAATGAATGAAAGTAAGGTTAAATGTTTTTCAGAAATAAAACTCACAAATGCCACCACCAACTTTGTGGGGAAAATGAATGCTGCAAATTCTCTTTTTCAGATTGCTCTAAAAATGCATTTGGCACAAAGATGAATTGTCCAATATGCGATAAGTATATTAATTGCTTACATTCCCAAATATTGAAACTACTGGGTAGAAAAGTTAGAAAATCTGTTAGAAAAAGATATGCAATTAAATCATCCTCACACCTTTTTATCACTAAAAATCAAGGTCCTATTTCAGTAACTAGTTGCCCGTGGCAGGAAAAAGTCTGACCTATTCATCAAAATAGAATAGCTTTATTTTTTTTTATCTCACACGTAGCTGTCTAAGGGATCTTTTTTTTTTTTTAGCACTGAAAAGTCATTAGCTGTATATACTCTTGACATGCTATCTATTTTGTTAGCAAATGTTTAACGGTGCAGCCTCGTTAACTCTAGGCACAGTACTGCACAGAAGCAGGTCTCCAGAACTTACCAATCTCGCAGAGCTGAAGCCTTGAACCAGTTGAATGGCAACTCTCCATTTCTTCTTCCTCCCAGTCCCTGGTAACCACCATGCTCCCCTCTGTGTCTAGGATGGGCCATTTTGGACCTCTCCTAGACATGGAAGCATGCAGTGTTTGTTCTTCTGTGTCTGGCTTATTTCACTGAGTGTAATGTCTCAGGGCATAATAGTGTATCTTAAGAACCACTCACTCTCAGGCTCATGCCAGGGCAGGCTTGGCACCTGAGACTGAGCATCTCTTTCCATTTTGCCCCTTGGGAGCCACCCTGGCACCATCCTTATGCTTGCCCGGCTCCTAAAACAAATAGCCACTTTCCATAATTTTTACCAAGACCATTCCTGGCTCCCCAGGGGCGGCTATAGATGGAGTATCCTAAGCTGGATGAGGGATTGGAAGATGTGGAGTTGGTTCTGTGTGTGTGTGTGTGTGTGTGTGTGTGTGTGTGTGTGTGAATTTCTTTCAGAGAGGAAGAGAGAAGGAGAGATAGAAACATCAATAGTGAGAGAGAATCATTGATCAGCTGCCTCCTGCACGCCCCACATTGGGCATGGAGCCCACAACTGGGCATGTGCCCTTGACTGGAATCGAACCTAAGATCCTTCAGTCCAAGGTTGACACTCTATACACTGAGCCAAATCAGCTAGGTCTGGACTCGGTTCTTGTTGAATGATATTAAGTGACTCTGATTATCCCCCTCCACGTCATTTTTATCTTACAAACAGATTAATATTTACTGTCTATTTTATCCGTCAAGAACTGCAAAGTGTCTATGATTTGCAAAACCCTTCACTGGCTAACAAGTAGCCTGTCACAGTTTCATGGATGCTGGCAGAAGGCATGTGATTCCTGTGTCAACAAGAGGAGCCTTATGACTCACAGCAACAGCAGTAGCCAGAGCACCCACACTGGCATTGGTTCCCTGAACTATAATTCCCACAAGGTGATAGGAGGAGGGCCAGGTGATGCAGGCACCTGCACAGGATTGCATTGCAGGAGATGAACCCAACGCTGAGGAACCAAAATACTTTATAGTGGGCAATAAGAATTCCTGCCCTTTGCTTTGGAAAGATGCACCTTTCATATACTGGACAGTAAGCATGCTTGCTTTTGCTCCAGTTTCCTCTCTAGCATATTAGCTCCAGGATTACTCCAAGAGAACTTGGCATCTGGAGCTACAATAGAATTTAAGAAAACATGACCTGGTTTAGGGGTCAGGAGGCATTTGGGTGGTGAGGTATCAGATAGTACAAGCTGAACAGCTCATAACTCTTCTTGCAGGGTAGAAAAATATTTGGTCACATTGTCACCTTGTATGCTTTGGAAGACAAACCACATATGAATCAGACCTAGAGCACTAGGGGAAATGATAAGAAAACTGTTGGTGTGGGCTGGGCACTCATGGCCATTTTCAGCCAAGTGTGGTAGGAGTAAATCTCAAAGGAGGCCAGACTTCGAGCAGAGAGAGGAGGAAAGAGCTCTTAGTTTCTCTTCATGCGCAGCCTGCAGCGGACATTGCCTATGTGTCCTGCAATCTGAGGTTCTGAAGGTCTGAGAAAGCCCCCTCCTTCCATAACCCAAATCAAAGCAATGTGAGTAATGGACACAGAATGGAACTATGAGTAGGTGATAGTACTGTGTCCCTAGACCTCATGACCAGAGCTCTCTACAGACAATGGGGATGAGATTGAAAACATCAGCTTAGGTTTCTCATTTTCTTATCCAAACTTTTTTTTTCCCAAATGGTGTCCAAGTGGCCCTACTCATTCAAGAATGAAACAAATGACAGTAAATAAAAGATGAGAGTTGTCAGGTTGAAAGACTAAGCACAGTAAGTCCTCACTTAACATTATCGATTGGTTCTTAAAAACTGCGACTTTTAAGGGAAATGTATAAGGAAACCAATTTTTTGGTTACATAATAACCAAAGATTATTATGTAATCTTTATGGAGCATTTTGAGGCTGATGGTAAGCTTATTATTATTATTATTATTATTATTATTATTATTATTAACATGTTTACAACAGCCTTATCAGATAGATGTTCTGATTCACCCCACTTTACCATTAAGCACATTGAGGCTAAGAGGCTATTGAATGCAGGGCCTGGGATTTGATCTTGTCTGCCTCTAAATCTATATTCTCAGTCAGTATGCTATAGTGACTGTTTATTTAGCAGGGAGCTTTCTAGTCACTATTGTGACTGATAAGTAGCTCTGCACTGTGGCAAAGTGACCATGGAAAGCATCTGCTGGGAGCCCAAGAGCCACATCACAGGGGACACCTAGCAATAGCTTGGGTCTGGACCTAGGAGACCAATGGAGGTGGTTCTTAGGGAATTCTGCAGGAGAGAGGCAATGGGTTCTTTGGAGAAATCATGAGAGAGTAATCATTACAGTACACAGTCTCTTAGCACTTAAGGACCTAAGATAGAATTGAAAACATTGTTAACACAGGAGGCAATGATATGGGGTTTGGCCACAGACTCTAAACTCAGGCTAGGCCATTAGTGAGTATGACTTTAGACAAGTTATGTAAGCTATCTCCTGTTTCTTTACCAGGACAGGAGTTTCATTAGAGACTTTCCTATTATTTCATAAGATTGTTGTGAGAATTCAATGATTAAATGCAAGTAAGTCCTTGAAAGAGCAACTGGTAGAGAGGACAAGCTCAATAAATGTTGGTTATTATTGTAACTACAGTTCTCTGCCTTTTCACTATCCCCAGCTGTCAGGTCCAGAGGACAGGAGGTTTTGTACAGGGTTGGTAGCACTTTAATGTGGATGCCTGGGCACAGTGAGTTTAGTCTTCACTCCTGAGGACTTGTTTAATTGAAGCTATTAATAAACTAGACTCATGTCTCCCTGGGTCAAGATACAGTATACACTACCATGCCATGTGGCACCCAGGTCGCAGCTAACATCTCCTGAATGTTTACTAAATGTAAAGAATTGTACACAAATCATGACCTTTCCAACAACCCATGTAGGTTACCCACTTCACACATAAGGAAAAATTAAAATTGTTTTAAAGTTATAGAATTTAAAGAAAAAAGGCCTTTATTCGATTAGAGTATGTCTGGATTGCAGTAAAAGCTCCCAAGGTTGTGTTCTCTCTCTCTCTCTCTCTCTCTCTCTCTCTCTCTCTCTCTCTCTCTCTCTCTCTCATATCTCTGTCTCTATCTCTATCTCTATCTCTATCTCTATCTCTATCTCTATCTATCTCTATATCTATATCTATATCTATATCTATCTATACATATATATACATATGTATATATGTATATATATATAATTTCAGAGAGGAAGGGAGAGGAAGAGAGAGTTAGGAATATCAATGATGAGAGAGAATTACTGGTCGACTGCCTCCTGTGCACTTCACACTAGGGATGAGCCTGCAACCCAGGCATCTGTCCTGACCAAGAACTGACCCCATTGTCCGTGATATCCTGGTTCATAGGTTGATGCTCAACTATGCCACCAGACTGACTCTCTCTCTCTCTCTCTCTCTCTCTCTCTCTCTCTCTCTCTCTCTCTCTCTCCAAATCAACTAGAAAAGACCTGGGTGCCACATGCATATCACAGAATAAAAAGCAAAATGAAATTCCATGTGTTGGCACACAACACCGAATTAGTATGAAAACATTAGTGTGTATTGGAAATTTAATGACTCTATTAACATGGCAACATTCTTCCTGTTTGCCTCATCTCTGTCTTCATTTAACTACCCAAATGCAGAAGTCAGCTCAGCTTGAGAGATGGGGAGATTCCTAGAAGGGGATGTGACCAACCTTGGCAATGAGACAGATGAAATAGACCTGGTCATGTGCCTGCACCCTTTTTACTTGAAGACATTACTGCAGAGTTCTTTAGATTCTGTATGTTACATCTTGCCACAATATTAACAAATGAACCCCAAGTTCAGTGGCTTAAAACAATAAGCATTGGGTTAGTTCAGTCTGAGGAGAACCCAGATAGGCAGGTTTGTGGGTGCTCACTCACGCTGTGGAAGATTGGCTGGCAGTGGGCTGGTAGGGGATGGCTATTGCTGGGAGGAGTGGGAGATCTGGTGCTGCTCCTTGCATCTCTGACCCTCCAGCAGGCTAGCCCGAGCATGTTCTTATGCTATGGCCACCATGCAGGAGGGAAGGCAACACCATCATGCAGGCCATTTTCAAGACTCTTATGCTTTTGTAGGATCAGCTAACATTCCATTGACCAAAGTGATAGTAAGTCACATGATCAACCTATGTTTGAGGGGCTGGAAAAAAATAGATTCCAACTCTTTAGTGAGAGTAACTCCCTGGATACAGAGAAGGGTGATGGATTAGAATCATCATCATTGCAATATCTACAAGTGTCTTTGACTTAAAGGAAATTTTATTTTAATTAAAAGTACACTTATACTAATAAAAGGGTAATATGCTAATTAGACCTGGAGACCTCCTGGACATCCTTCTGGACAAAGCCATGGTGGCAGGGCTGAGGCAGAGGCAGTCAGGGGCAATCAGGCCAGGAGGGAAGGGCAGTTGGGGGTTATCAGATCGGTGTGGGGAGGCAGTTGGGGGCGAGCAGACCGGCAGGCAGGTAAGTGGTTAGGAGCCATTGGTTCTCGATTGGAGAGGGTGCAGGCCGAGCTGAGGGATACCTCCCTCCCCCATGCATGACTTTTGTGGATTGGGAAACTAGTATGTATATAAACAATGTCAAATGATTTTATAGTACTTATTGAGTTTCCTAGAAGTTTCAGCTTTTTTAGCTATTTCTTTTGCTGTTAGCCTACATAGCTCTTACAAAGGCTTGCATTGCCCTGCTGGCTGAGCTCAGTGGTTGAGCATCGACCTATGAACCAGGATGTCACAGTTCTATTCCCATCAGGGCACATGCCAGGCTGGGGACTCTATCCCTAGTAGGAGGCATGTAGGAGACAGCTGATTCTTTCTCACCATTGACATTTCTATCTCTCTCCTTCTTCTTTCCTTTCTGAAATCAATAAAAATATATTTTTAAAAAATAGGCTTGCATTGTCTGGCCAGACTGACTCAGTTGGTTGAGTATAGTCCTGTCCACTGAAAGGATGCAGATTCAATCTCCAGCCCATGCATGAACAGAAGGCAACCAACTGATGTTTCTAACATTGATGTTCTCTCTTTCTCTCCTCCTATTTCCCCCTTCCTCTCTCTAAGCATGTCCTTGGATAAGGATGAAAAACAAGTTTTCATTGCTAGTTTTTGGCTTCCACTTTGGGCATTGCCCAAACACATAGTAACAGAGAAGATAAAAATTTTCCTCTCTTTCACTGACCTCTCTCACCTCTCTCCAGATACATGCATAGTTTTCATGCACCTACCTTTCCAATATTGTTTTATAATTTTATTTAAATTAATTCTCAGTATTTAGATTATTTCAACTTTGTAAATATTATTTGTAGCTGATCCATTTAGTAAACTATGATTATTTTTTCATTTCTCACTTTACTGTTCCTGAAATTATCTTATTTTCCTTTGATTTTCTATTACTTGTCACTAATTCAGCCTTAATCCTTTTACAACCAAGTAAATAATTTCATAATATGTTAAAAAAACTGGGTATTCTCTTAGTTTTACTTATATGGAGCTATCTCTCCCCAAAGCTGTTGACCTGCTTCAACCTGTATCATTCTATGGTTTGTGTTATCTTGAGTTCTTCCTTTGCCAGAATTTTGGAGATAAGTATTTCTGAGATGGAGTGTATCCATCTATAACTTATTTAAAAAAGTAGTTAGGAAGTATGTTTTTACTCTAAGTATTCTACCATATACTAGTGTCAGTATATAAAACAGATTAACCTTGTGAAATAAACACAGATTCAAACAGGTAGGTAGATTAGTAAAAATAGAAATTTATGAAATGTTATTTTTATTTAAAAAATATATTTTATTGATTTTTTACAAAGAGGAAGGGATAAGGATAGAGAATTAGAAACATCGATGAGAGAGAAACATTGGTCAGCTGCCTACTGCACACCTCCCACTGATGATATGCCCGCAACCAAGATACATGTCCTTGACTGGAA
The DNA here is from genome assembly GCA_027563665.1 of Antrozous pallidus. Lineage (NCBI taxonomy): Eukaryota > Metazoa > Chordata > Mammalia > Chiroptera > Vespertilionidae > Antrozous > Antrozous pallidus. Next base: position 69,178,820 of record CM050521.1, read on the forward strand.
TCAAACCTGGGACCTTTTAGTTCACAGGCCGACGCTCTATCCACTGAGCCAAACTGGTTAGAACTGAAATGTTATTTTTCTTAATATGGCTAAGCTTTTATACATTTTCAGAGTAAGCTCTCCTTTCACTTTAGTGATATATTTTTTCTCATTTGATTATAATATTATTGAAATAGAAAAACATTTGAAAAAAATAGTAAAATGGATAGTTGCATGCATTTACCTGGCTTCATATTTAATGAATATTTGTACCCATACCTTTTTTATTCTGTACCATTTGGAGATAAGTTTTTAGAATTGTGAATTTTACAGCTAAATATATTAGCATTCATCTGAGTATGAGAGTAATTTACAATGAAACCCTATACCCTTCATACACCTAAGAAAATCTAGTGTAAGATTCATGTTCAAATTTTCATCATTATCACAAGAATGCCTTTTATATTTACTTTGTGAAAGAGAAAACTAACATCAACAGTGTCCAATCTAGGTTTATGCATTGCAATGGGTTGGTATATATTTTTAGACTCTTTTAACCTAGGACAGTGGTCAGCAAACTCATTAGTTAACAGAACCAAGTATCAACAGTATAACGATTGAAATTTCTTTTGAGAGCTGAAAACCAACTTCTGCACATGGGCCACGCAGTTTCAATCACACTGTACATGTGCATCCACACGTGGTATTCTGTGGAAGAGCCACACTCAAGTAGCCAAAGAGCCACATGTGGCTCGTGAGCCGCAGTTTGCCGACCACTGGCGTAGGAGAATTTTCCTATTAAAAATTATTTGTAATTTCCCTATAGCCAACTCAATTTTGGTGTACAGTTCTGTGATTTTTTTTAAAAAAAGTTTTTATTGATTTAATAGAGGAAGGGAGAGGGAGAGAGATAGGAACATCAATGATGAGAGAATCATTGATCAGCTGCCTCCTGCATACTCCCTACTAGAGACTGAGCCAGCAATCCAGGCATGTGCCCTTGACTGGAATTGAACCTGGGACCTTTCATTTGACAGGTCTATGCCCTGTCCACTAAGCCAAACCAGCTAGGGCAGTTCTGCAATTTTTTAACACCTCTTTAAATTCACATAATCACAACTACAGTTAAGAACAGTTTCATCACCTCCAAACATTGCCTCACATTGCTTCTCCGAAGCCAGTCCCTTCCCTCTGCCTATAACCTGGTACCTCTTGTTCCCAGTAACCCTGTTACCTGTAACTAACTCTGCTTTTTCCAGAATAGCATATAAATGGAATCCTATAGTATGTAACCTCTTGAATTTGACTTTTTTTAAACGTAAGCATAACCCCGTTTGTGTTTTATCTGTATTTTGTGTATCAAGAGTTCATTCCTTTTTATTATTGACTTGCATTCCATTATATAGATATACTACAGGTTTTTTTTTAAAAATCCGCATACTTATTCTTTGAAAAACATTTGGGTTGTTTCCACTTTCTGCTGATTATGAATAATGCCCCCATAGACATTTATATACAGGTTTTTTTTTTTTTTTTTTTTTTTTTGCGAAAATAAGTTTCCATTTCTAGGGTAAGCACCTAGATGTTGCTTGCTAGGTCAAGTGGTAAGTGTATAGTTGTGGTTTTTTTTTCCCTGCAAATCACCCCACCCCATGAAAGACACCCAATGTCAATCAGATCAACTGCTACATCTGGGAACTTGGTCTCAAAGAAGTTACCCAAGACTAGTGTTCTGAAACTAAAAAAAAAAAAAAAAGGGAAAAATACTTCTCAAAAACTGTGCCAAAGAAAATTATTTCATAATCTATTTCTTGCACATGTCAGAGTAAATGGGATAAACCAATAAAAATAAAAGCAGAAAGTGCTTTGTTCTAGTATTGTCTAAATAAGATCAGAATCTGAGGTAAGATCATTATCAACAGACATCAACTTTGCTCAGGGTAATCACTTTAAGGGGTTAAAAGAGCAAATGACACTGTTTTTCTCCCATCAGTATTGTCTAGACCCTACCCCTCTCCCCCACTCCACTGCTTAATGATGCCTTGACCATTTTAAAAGAGCAGGTAGATAGAAAAGAAAATGGAATATAAGAAGATAAGGGGATGTAACTAGAAACAAAATACTTGTGACAGCCTTATTAATACTTAATCACTTGACAGTGTTTTAATAGATGCAACATGTGGGAACTTAAATTTCGTCTATTAGAAACAGCTTCACTTTAATAAAGTGCATGTTCTACAAAGAGCAGTTACTTTCTTTTAGATAAATTTTAAATTTTACTTTAATCTTCAAAATGGTGCTGGAAACATGAGTGGTATTGTGTAACAGATATAATTACTGGTGATTTAACTTTTCTTGGTTAAGCACACTTTCTTCAAATATAACCTGCTCTACAGAGCTTTCAACATCGTCAGTGGTAGCTTCCTCCTCAAGCAATTTTATTCACTTATTTATTTAAACTATTTATTGTTGAAAGTATTCCATATGTCTCCTTTCCTCCCCACCCTCACCCCTGCTGTTGGCCTGTTCTCGCCTGCTCCCCGCCCCCCAGCACAGGCCCTCACCCCGCTATTGTCTGTGTCCATTGGTTATGCTTATATGCATGCATTTACTTATTTTTGATCCTCACCTGAGGATACATTTATTAAAAGACTATGATCCCCTTTTCTCAGTACCAGGTCTTTGGGAACAACCCAGTGTTCTGTCAGAAGGCCTCCTGAATGAGGTTTAAGCGACAGGTGAATACTGAGAGAATCATGACCAATTCCCCAAAATGCAAAAAAATTACATCATTAAATTCACAAGTCACTTATCTGATCTACCCTGAGTGGCCTCATTATTATGATCTTTGAACGCATAATCATCTGGCCACTCAGTATATATCCTACATAATAAATGGCTAATATGCAAATTGTCCTCTCAGCCAGGAGTTTGACCAGTAAGCAGGCTGGCCAACTGCCCATATCCCCTCCCCCTGGCCAGGCTGGCTGGACTCCACTCATGCATGAATTCATGCACAGGGCCTCTAATATATATATATTCTATCCCTCTTTCCCACTCCACTGTCTTTTTATGCCTTGACCATTTGAAAAGAGCAGATAGTTAGAAAAGAAAATCAATTTTCTTGGGGTAAAACTTTTGCAAATCTTATTTTTGCCAACTTTTCTAAGCACAAGAGCTAAATTCACATATTAAAAAAACAGCTTTCACTGTACTGTGGCACTTTTAAGTGTAAAGGATAGCTTTTTTTCATATGAATAAGATTTCTAATCTGGATGAGATCTTCTCAGACTAAGTGTTTCTAACATGTGATTTCATTATTATAAAATCTCACTTCACAAAAAGACAGGATTAAAAAATTTCAAGGCCATGCTAATAATAAAATAAATAATAAAATTAAGTCAGAAATTTTAGTAAGTTAAAATTAAATTAAAGAAAAAAGAATAAGCTGATAATATGATGGAAGCTTCTCTTAAAATATCAATAAATAGATGTAGCTTATAGATATGATTTTTTTAAATGCTGAAGTTAGGATATTGGGGCACATGTAAGGATGAAGGGGTGATCAAGGTAGTGGTTGTGAAGACTGTACAGACTCAGAGAACTGGAAAGTGTCCCTGATTAAAAAACTTAGTGAATTTTATTGCAGTATATGGAGAAATGGTACAAGCTTAGCATGGCCTTGAGCTAGATTTTTAAGACAGTTGATGTTGACATATGCTTATATTAATGCAAAAATGCTAATATTGCTTGATTCTTCTGAGAATTCTATTTTGTTTATGAATCAGTTACTTAAAAAAAAAAGCAATGCATAAAAAATCAGCTCTAATAAGTGACAGTGGAGTCTTTCTGTCTGGCAGGCATAAAAAGAGCAACGTTTTAGAAACTATCTTTTTGTGGTTTATGTTGACTTTTAAGTCTCACCGGAAGTTAATTAAAATGAACTTTTTTTTTCTTTTAAAGTTTATTTTATCATCTTGGAGTTTACTCACTTAGTGGCAGAGGCCAGAGAATTCTTCAATCCACGGTACTAACGGGAAAACAGCTCTTCACTCTGGGTGGAGAGCTCAGACATTCCAAATATCTCTTTTTAGTTGGATTAAAGGGTTTGCAATATAAATATCTTGATTTGAAAGAAATGTACAGCATTTCAAGGTTTTCAACTTAAAACCATGAACCAGTGGGTCGTCTTGCCAAGCTTATTTCTCCAAATTCTTTTGGAGCTCACTAGGATGCCTGTGGGCGATGTGCAGGGTTTTCATCCACATAATCTCACTTTAAAAACATGTATATTAGTTCATATCCTGATTTCTTTAAGGGAACTTCGGTTTGCTTTGATCAGTCAGTCTCGGGGTCTATGGTATTTTTCTTGCCTCATGCAATGAACACCTAGGAAAGTGACTTCTGCCCTTCAAAGACACCACTCCTGGTGGCGGCGACCAGGTGACCATCACTGCGTGGGTGGGTGACCAGCAGTTGTTTCATGCTGTGCACCTGAGTGTGTGGTGTGGCTGCAGACAATACGTGCAGTTGTCTGCAGCTGTCTGCAGCCACAGTGGTTAGCCTAGACCAGTGGTCGGCAAACTCATTAGTCAACAGAGCCAAATATCAACAGTACAACAAGTGACATTTCTTTGAGAGCCAAATTTTTTAAACTTAAATTTCTTCTAACGCCACTTCTTCAAAATAGACTCGTCCAGGCCGTGGTATTTTGTGGAAGAGCCACACTCAAGGGGCCAAAGAGCCGCATGTGGCTCGCGAGCCGCAGTTTGCCGACCACTGGCCCAGACTTTTCTCAAAAGAGCATAGCCTCTGTGTGGTAGCGTTTTACCTACTGCCTACAAGCCTAGCAGGTTGGAGGTATTCCCAATGCTCCTTTCAAGGGGCGTCTTTCTCCTTTCCTCCTAACATCTAGCAGTTCATCTCACATCGCAGGTGTGTGATGGGACGATAAAATTAACCACCCGGGGATGCCTCTGATTAATGCGTAGGTTAGCAAAGCACTAGTTTTCTCCCCCCCCAAACAACTTCCAGGCTGTGCAGAACGAACTCCTGATTTTTACTCCAGCTTCAATGGCTTGGCCTGGAAGACAACATAGAGCGAAAGAGCAGAAGCTGGAAGGAACCCTGAGGCCTGTGCTAGCTTGAAGGTGAATCAATGCATGTCAGAGAAAATGAGAGGGGACGTGCAGGGAAGGTCAGAGTAAAACACATGCTGTCCAGCAACTAAGGGAAGGAGATTTGTGCAGCAGGTCAAGCCAAACTGGATTGCCTGAGAAGATTATAAGATGCTTGTCATGTGGAGACTGAAGAAAAATCATTTTGTGAACATGTGATTGGTAATTCTAAATTTGATCATTTTCAGCTGCATCAGCAAATGTTCAAACCACCTAAAAGGTTTTCACTTCACATATATAACAGTTCCCCTCCCCCCATGCATCAGTGTTTTTTAAAAAATATTTTTATTGATTTCGGAGGAGAGAGATATGGAAACATCAATGATGAGAGAATCAGTGATAGGTTGCCTCCTGCACGCCCCTCACTGCTGATCGAGCCACAACCTGGGCATTTGCCCTGACTGGGAATCGAACTGGTGACCTCTTGGTTCCTGGGTCAATGCTCAACCATTGAGCCACACCCAGCTGGGCTGCACTCGTTTTATTAGTTTGGGTTCATGGTGCATCATAAACATGTAACTCTCTGCCTTTAACATCACTAGCTATGTGACCCCAGGTAAACTGCATCAACTTTCTGAGCCTCAGTTTCCCCATGTGTAAAAGGAGAAGTTTATTCAGCACCTACTACATGTTTTCTGTATCAGAGTGATAGTGGCTGTTGGTGTCAGCAGGATTACTGTTTTGAAATTGAGGCTAGGCTGATATAAGAAAGCATTCTATGAGATGTTCTAATAAATGAAAGGGAATGAAGTAAAACCCAAGGGTCAAGATGGAGCAAAGCTGTACAGCTTAAATAAAACCAGCCTAGTATGCCTTGTAATATACTTCATTTTATTTTTTATTTTTTTATTTTTTAAAATATATTTTATTGATTTTTTACAGGGAGGAAGGGATAGGGATAGAAAGTCAGAAACATCAATGAGAGAGAAACATCAACCAGCTGCCTCCTGCACACCCCCTCCTGGGGATGTGCCCGCAACCAAGGTAGATGCCCTTGACCGGAATTGAACCCGGGACCTCTCAGTCTGCAGTCCGATGCTCTACCACTGAGCCAAACCAGTTTCGGCTATATACTTCATTTTATGCCATAGATATGCACTCTCTAGGATATCTGTGTTCTAGGGAAGTAAATCAACAATCTCTTAGGGGAGTGGTAGGCAAGATCATTAGTCAACAGAGCCAAATATCAAAATACAACAATTGAAATTTCTTTTGAGAGCCAAATTTTTTAAACTTAAACTTCTTCTAACGCTACTTCTTCAAAGTAGCTCGCCCAGGCTGTGGTATTTTGTGGAAGAGCCACACTCAAGGGGCCAAAGAGACGCATGTGGCTCGAGTCGCAGTTTACCGACCATGGTTTAGGGAGTACCTGAGGTTTTCCAGGGTTTTTTAATTTTATTTTTTTCTTAATTGATTAAGGTAGTACATATGTGTCCTTATCCCACCATTGCCCACCCCCCCAACTCATGCCCTCACCCCGCTGTTGTCTGTGTCCATTGGTTAGGCTTATATGCATGCATACAAGTCCTTTGGTTGATCTCTCCTCCTTACCCCCACCCTTCCCTACCTTCCTTCTGAGGTTTGATGGTCTGATCAATATTTCTCTGTCTCCAGATCTATTTTTGTTCATCCGTTTATGTTGTTCATTATATTCCACAAATGAATGAGATCATGTGATATTTATCTTTCTCTGACTGGCTTATTTCGCTTAGCATAAAGCTCTCCAGTTCCATCCATGCTGTTGCAAATAGTAGGAATTCCTTCCTTTTTAGAGCAGTGTAGTATTCCATTGTGCAGATACACAACAGTTTTCTAATCCACTCATCTGGTAATGGGCACTTAGGCTGTTTCCAAGTCTTAGCTATGATGAATTGTGCTGCTTTTTAAAAAAAATCTAAAAGTAATTAATATAAAGATAAATAGCGTGCTTTAATAATCTCACTATCTTGGAGATTATCCGAGCTCTATATGGCCACTTAGTTTTCTTTTGGTTTCTGTGGTGTGTGTGTGTGTGTGTGTGTGTGTGTGTCGTGTGTACACGCTCACTGGCCTAGTGGTAATAGGGAAATTGGTCCTTTTACATTAATTTAAACTTAGCAATTTATTAAGAAGCATGTGTAGTTGGAACACTTCTAAAATGTATTTTTGTAAGAGTATACAACCCCTTGGAAAAAAATTTTTTGTGGGTGTGGAAAATCCTTAATTTATTTACATTTGTGTTAACCAATAACTTTGTGAGGTCATTTACTTTTTATACAATCAAAGTCATAAGACATATTTCATTCTTTGAACCTGTTTTGAAATAAGCATCTACTTGCTGATACATGCTTCTGCCACATTCTTTGCTTCCCCCAATAGGCAAGTTCAGACTTAGAAGGCAAAAGTCCAGTGGAAAGTACCAGAACTGAGGGAAGAATACTTGCCTAACCACCCACACCAAAGGATGCTTTCTTGGAATCTGCTGGGTGTATTAGATGGTAACCTACCCACACATGTAACATTTGCCTTTCTGAAAATAATGTTTAATTCTACAAGGAAATTACAAAACAGAAATATTATTCTCTCAAGTTATACCAGATTTGCACCTCTCCCCCCAAAAAGGTCAGACTAGCTTTAGAAATTGTAAACTGACCCACATCAAGCATCTAACCATTTGTGGAAGCTGGCTTTGCAACCTCAGATTTTAGCAAAGGTAGTGGAGGTTTTGTGTATAAGAAAGAGAAATTACAGGCAGCTAAATGTTGTTTTTTGTTTGTTTGTTTTGTTTCTTAATGTGCATTGAACTTTCCTTTTCATTCATCAATAGTTTTCCTGATGATCCTGACCTGAAACTTTGTTTGCTAAGGTTATCCTTGACCTCTAACTGGCCCAATTATGGACTCTTCATAGCACATTATATTTGCTCAGTGTATGACATTTCACCCAATCATCCCTTTTCTGCCTGTGGAAATTGCTGCCGTTGGTTTCATGACTCCATTCTTGTGTCCCTCTTGTAGTCTTTCCGACAACTTTTCTCCAGTCTCTTTTGTATCCTCCTTTTACTTTGTTTATTTTCTAAAAATGTTTCAGAGAAAGAGGAAAGGAAAGGTAGAGAGAGAAACAGCAATGAGGGAGAAACATCAACTTTTGTCAGCTGCCCCCTGCATGTTCCCCACTGGGGATGGAGCCCACAAGCCGGGCATGTGCCCCAGATGGGGAATCAAACATAGTGCACAGGTCATTGCTTAACCACGGAGCAGCAACACTGGGCACTTTGCTTATTTTTTAATTATTTTTTTTCTTAGTGTTTCATTCTTAATCCATTTCCTGGGCACCTTCATTAAACCTTGAATCAAGGTATCATGTGGACAGTGACAAAACCAAAATTTTAATCTATACCATGTCACCTGCCCTGCCCAACTAACCCAATAGTTTGTAGACATTTAAAATTTAATGTTTCCAAACTATATTCTCTGATGTCCCTTTTACTCAGTTAATTCTGAAGCATTCTACATATGTCATGTTAATACTTCATAGATGTTTTCTCAAGTTTATTTTTCACAAGCTGTTTCAAAACTGACTTCATTTTAGACTAAAGCAATACACAGTTATTATCAAATAAGTGACTACATATATATATTTTTTTACTTCAGGAGGGAGATGGAGAGAGGGAGGGAGGGAGGGGGAGAGAGAGAGAGAGAGAGAGAGAGAGAGAGAGAGAGAGAGAGAGAGAGAGAGAGAGAAACATCAATGATGAGAGAGACTCATTGATCAGCTGCCTCCTGCACATCCCATCAGTGGGGATTGAGCCTGCAAACCAGGCATGTCCCCTGACTAGAATTGAACCTCGACCTCCATAGGTCAATACTCAACCACAGAGCAACGTTGGCAAGGCAGTGTCTATAATTTTAATTGACCCACTGTTTTCTAAGAGCACATAGGGCAGATTTATTTTGGTTCGCCATTTTACCCTCATCAACAAGCATAGTCCCTGGCACATGGAATACTCTCAAGAAATACTCTTTGATATCAAATGAGTGACTTTATCTTAGCACCTCCTAACGCTCTGCAGCTTCAAACAGTTGCCACATCCGTTTGCTTCTATCAAATCACATATCTTTCAGATCTGCTCTTTCTTCAACATCCCCAGTCTAGTGCTCAGAGGCATTCCTCAGCCTCCCCTTCCCACCACCAGCCTCAACTCCACCCACCAAGCTATCAGTTATATTACTTTCTAGACACAAATATGATAGGTATATTCTCCTGCTGAGGAATCTTTAATGACTCCAAATTTTCTCAAAGAACAAATCTAAGCTAAAGCTTGCTCTACAAGATTCTTGACAACCTGACACTAAACTTCCTTTCCAACATCATCTCACCTGTCTTTATTCACTGTACGTTTCAGTCTCTGCAGAAGTCTTATGTGCCTTGTGCACACCATATTCTTTCATTTTCGGTGTTGGTTCTGCTGTTTTGAAGTCCTTCATCTGGGTCTTGAGCTCTAGCATTTATGTGAATCTCACAGTTATAAATGATAAAATTCCAACTTTGGCAACTTGTGTAAAGCTCACTTTCTATTAGCCTTTGGGTATAATTAATGAATAGAAGTGTAATATAACGGTAAGATCAATTCTCTGACCTTCGATTTCACCCTCTCTTTGGCTGAGGGGACTTTGGTTCCACTTTCCAGCATATTGCCACATTTGCTCCGCATCACTGTTTATTGCCATCACTTGTTCTGCCAGCCGCACTCAGGTGGCATTTCCTATATCACCCCCTCAGCAAACAGCAATTCTCTGCTCTGTTCCAACTGTGGTTGTGCAGAGATTGGTGGTAAGTGTCCTCTTATCATGTGTGTTGATCTTATTTGTGGTCAAAACCTGGGGTGACCCCATTTTCTTGCTCCCCTACTGTACTTCTGAGCAAGTAGTGCATCTTGGATTCATTTTAAAACAGAACTCCTCACTCTTGAAGAAATTGGCACAGGTCTTTGAGGGCTGGGCTGGCAGACAACCTAGGCATCCACCCTCCACATCTAACATCAAATCTTTTCATCACCAGAGTCCCTGGTCTAGTTTTGTTACTCTGCAAACCTCATCTGAGGACTGAGGCTCTAGGGCCACTGCAGGTTCCATCATTTGCATGATTTGCCTGTTGGTCTTACTGGAAATCCTGATAAAACAGTCTTCCTGCTAGACTTTTTTGCTAACTCATTAAAATGAGTCATAGACTGAAACCAACAGCAGAGTGTCTAAATAGAAAACATATCTCAAAATTAATGCATTTAGTGTTTGAAGTCTAAACACAGACTTTCTGTTGGTACTAGAAGTTTCCAAATAATTTTTCCAATATGTCCTCTGATATTATTTGATAAAAAATTACTAATGGGCCTCTGTATCCAATAGTAGAGGATTTATGAGGAGATGCATGCTAGCTTAATTAATTTGACAACTTGTTTCCATGGCTACTAGTAAAGCAGATTCTGATCTCTGGAAGAACCAGGGGAAGAAAAAGTGGTTTTCATGTAGTCAGTGAGGATATTTTTGTAATGGTTTGGAATGGATCCCTGTTACAGAGTTTAGCTGGCTGGAATTTGACTGCACTCTAATGTAATATGGTGGGGTGAAATATCCTTACCATTTGTCATTTATTGAAATATTGGTCTATAATCTATACAGTCTTTCTTCCATTCTTTTTTTTTTAAGAAAAGGAGGAATATGATCTATATTTAGGTTCATGATAATTATAAACGAAAAGAAAACCATTTGTTCAGAAGCAGAGCTTTCCATTATGCAAAATCTCAAAAGAAACAGTTGCTTTGTATCTTTATTACAATAAAGATATGGTATAACATAAATATATAAATAATATAAAGTGTGTAATCTACAACTTTCCTTCATTAAGTGCACACTAGTAATATTCATATGGCAGGCCTAATAATGTTCTTAAGTTAGTCAGTGGAATTCAATTCAGTAAAAGAAATTGCATAAGGGATTGTAAATATAGACTACATATGTGGTTATGATGATTGAGCAAGATGTGTGAAATTGAAATTTTTTTGAAAAGGAACTTTAGTTATGTTTCTTTTTTCTTCCTTAATTTAATTTAATTTTTTTCTTGAATTTCTTCACAAAAAGGTAGAAATTACCAAAGGTGTTTAGAACGTGTGTTTACAGAATAATTATACAGAAAACATATGCTTTGAGTATTAAATGTTTTTATAAATTAATTTAGCAAAATGACATAGTTAATTGCAGAAAGATTACTGGACACAATGAAAATATATAAAGCTGTCGTGCTATCATGGAATAAAAAATTATCCATGGATAATTTACACAAATAAGCTAAACCTTAAGAGAATTTTTTCTCTGCATTATTTTCTTCATTCTCTATATTAGATTGGTTATCAATATTCATCAACTTAAACAATGTGGCCGTGTGTGTCTATGTTGGACCTTTTTACATCCTAATTACCCTTCAGGATGCAACTCAAGTCTCACCACCCTCTAAATCAGTGGCTCTCAACCCTTTAACACAGTTCCTCAAGTTGTGGTGACCTCAACCATAAAATTATTTTCGTTGTTACTTTGTAACTGAAATTTTGCTACTGTTAATGAAAATATCTGTGATGTAAATATCTGTGTTTTCCAATGGTCTTAGGCGACCATGAGAACCGCTGCTGTTGAGCCTAAGACCATCAGAAAACACAGATATTTATATTACAGTAGCAAAATTACAGTTATGAAGTAGCAACAAAAGTAATTTTATGATTGGGGGTCACCACAACATGAGGAACTGTATCAAAAGGTGGCAGCATTAGGCAGGTTGAGAACGACTGCTCTAAATTTTTTTCTCCTCTTTGTTTACATGTATAGTCTCTATTAAACAACATAACTAACTGGACAGTTTTATGATAAACTTGTTTGTATCACATGCATAGTCCTATTGTAGTCGGCAAATTACCCTAATTCAGTATGGTTCAATAATACAAGACTTTCTAACAGTTGCCTTACATAGTTAAAGGTGGATCTTAAGGCCGAGACTCATGTACTCTATCTGAAAACCAGTAATCTTTCCATTTTTTATAAGTTCATGATGAATATCTGGGTGTCTAGATTCACTCAAAACTGAATGAGCTGTGAAGGGTCAGGGCATGGTAGAATTTTGTTGAGATATTGAGGGTTTTCTTTTCAGCCCTTCTCAGAAATGTTGCTTAAGTATATGTCTGTATCTCTATGTAAAATCATGACTATTGATATTCTTCATTGTTAGTATATAGGTTTTATTGAATATCATTCTATTACTTTTTTATCTAATGCATAAATAGAATATCAATGTCTTCTATTTATGCATTTTTATCTCTGCATAAATAGAATATCAATGTCTTCTGAGTCTATCTTTTTTACAACTCATTAATTATTCACAGTATCATACATTTTAGTTGTGTTATGATATTTCTCAATTTCCATATCCCAGATTCAGTACACAGATATTTCAGTGGGATATTACTAACTCCATTAAGATTCTTCATCTCTGCCCTGGAATTTAACCTATCATTGAAATGACAATTATGTGTAATGAACTAACTGTTCAAGCATGGAAAAATGAAGCCTCATTTGTGATAATGGGATTTGACTTGTCTCTTTCCTCTCACTTTTAATAATGTCATAACGGTGATGCATCTGAATGTAATTAGCATAAGCAGTCTGAAGAGATGCTGTACTATACCAGAAAACATGGATTAGAATTTCAATCGTTATTGTTTTTCCAGACGTTGACTTCTGGGGCCAGGCCAAATGGATTTCTGGTTCTTGGATTGTGCTGGTCAATATAACTGTGAGTATATGTTTTAACGATTAATTTTATGACCAGATTTTCTTGTCTTAATGACAAGAATGTTATGATTCTCCTGTGGCTATTGAAATGGACCGACTTGTTTTTGGAAAAACAATCGAGGGTAAAAAAAAAACTACATTTATTCCTTCTAAATGTAGACAGTGGGAAATTGAGTTAAAATAAATATTTCATTTTCCCACTAATGAATTATTCATGTGAAGTGTAAAGGCAAGAAATTTATAATGTGGGAGCTTAGTCTTCAAAGAAATGTTAATTCAGAAGAAAATTGGCCAACCTATGTTAATCAATAACCAATAATTGAAATGTGTTTAACTGAAGATATGTCCTAGTTATATAGATATCAGATATCTGTGGAGAATATTTTTACATGGAAGTGTACTAGCAGAAATTTAAGGCAGATCCTCATTTGAGAGGATCTGGTCATCATGCCTCAGTGTCTCAGGAAACCTAGGAGATAAATGCGTGACAGCCTATGTGTTGACTCTAGTGTAGTGCTCAGTGAATTTGTTGTAAACAATCGTACTTTCTTCTCCTGTGTAAATGACTGTAATACCTTTCTCACTAGTTGCCATGTAGGCTAGAAGAGTAAACTTGATGTCTATGGATAGGTGTAAAGGGGGTCTGAAGTGACATCCAGAGGTTTACTACCTACTACATGGTAATTAGTTATTTTTTAACTTCAAATGTATGGGAATTTTGAGTAATTTCTAAATTTCAGAGAGTACCTACCCAGCTGAACTGAGGTTTGTTTCTAGATCTTATCATTTCAAATACAGGATAGGGCATTGCCTAAGAATTATTGCCATATCCTTTCTTTGTGGATGTGTATAAGTTCATTTATTAAAATAAGTATTTCATTAGACATTTGTTTTTGGTGTAGGGGTGTGTGTGTGTATGTGTTTGTGTATGTGTGTGTGTATGTTAGAGCTTGGGAACCCAGAAGAAGTGTGTGTATGTATGAATCCATGTGTGAGTTTGGTGTCTTTGTGAGTATTCTTATGGGGAATGAAGGAAGGAGGAACAGTATAGATCTTGAAAAATGAAATTAAAGGAAGGAAAATTTATCTGTGAAGTTTCTGCTCAGATCCATTTCCTATTGGCCAAGCCAGCCACACAGTAGGCCAGTTTCCTCGGGCATCCAAGTTGTATAATTCAGCCCGCTGGTGACCATTCAGGAAGCCAGATCCCACTCCAGGCACAGTGGCATTTTCTCTACGTAACTGGAGGGGCAACTTAATCTGGATACTTTTAACATAATCTGGATACTTTTAACATCTGAGAGATTGGACTATGTGAGCCAGAGCTTCATCTCAGGGCAGGGACAAGGTCCAGAAGTAGGTAGCAACCTTTCAAAGGCAGGAGGCAGGTTTTCATTCTATCCAGTGGTTTTTTGGTTTCCACCTTAAGAAGGCTGTTTTCACAGTACAGAGTATTATAACATAGTTGAGGTCTTTGAAAGCCATTGGGCAGCTCCCAGTGACAGGTGTCCATTATCCCCAGTGATATGTTATCACTCAAAGTACATCTTTCATGTCATTTCCTCTATAACCGCCTAGCTGTTTTGTGGTTGGTGTTTTTGTATTCTTTTCTGCTAAAACTTACAATTTAAGCTCCATGATAGCAGTACTGCCTCTGTTTTGATATAATGCCTAGCACAGTACAAGTTTGTATAAATATTTGTTGATCCGGTGAGCTAATGAATGAATGACTACAAAACAGCAAATGATAAACTAAACAATGAGTGGCTATTAAGATAAATTAAATATTCTTAGACTGGAAAAAACTTCACAAAAGAGATGGGATCAGGTTTAGGTGGTAGGATATGGTTTTAATCAGAACAGCAAAGAAAGCTGTGAATAATGATGCATATGAGGACATACTCTTAGTTCGTTCATAGAATGGAGGAGAAAGCAATGCTCTATCAAATGCCTTGCAAACACATTTGCACATATAGATGGATTGCTACTGATCTCTAATTAGTTTCCTGACTCAGAGGTCCACAAAACGTTGTCTTGGAGAGACTCAGACCTTAATTTTATAATTTCTCAATCTCTCCCCAGAGACATTTAACTTCAGTGACCTGGGAAGCTGAACTTCCTTAATTGGATTAGTGGCACTTTGCTGTTTCAAAATGAAACAAGATCCACTGGCCTACACCAGCTAGAGCTTTATAATCTACATCATCTAGTTTGTGGTCACTGCCAAAGTATTAGAGCTAACTCAGGGATCCAGGAAGTGGTATTAAAATTCTTTCTGTTTAGCCTGCTTAGAGATGTAGTCTGAGATTAAAAACAAAAACAAACAAACAAAAAAAAAAAACCCCAAAACAACAACAACAACAGTGCATTTTTAAAAATATATCAGAATACATCTTCCCCGTAGAGCTGAGGTCTGTAAAGAATAGCCAAAAGGAACTTTTCCGTCAGTCAACTTTTCCATGTGTTTCTCGGGCACTAAGTATTTCAAAGACCTTAGGTTCAATGCATTTGCTCTCAGCTATTTTCTTGTTAATGAGAGAGTGAATCCTACAAACCTTAATCCCATTTATTAAAATGCCAAAACAATCTGTACCTTATGTTAAATAATTATATATGAGGTAAGCTTAGGGAATTCAGTAATTTGTTGAGGGTTGTGTTTCCCATAACAAAGTCTCTAAATAGAATTATCAGATCTATCAAATGTTAATTTGTCAAGAAAAACAGAATAGCTAATAAGGAAAATTAGATTTATATTATAAATAGAGTATTATCCTGAAGGCTTCCATGTGTTCAAAGAGAACTATGACTGAAATATGACTGAGGTAAAGTCTTAATCAGCCCTAGAGTTATTTTCTCTTCAGTGTACAACACAATCTTGCTCTAGGGTGGTGTTCGGAAGAACAGCACCCCTGCTTTTCAGGTTTTCCTAGGGGGATGTACAGATAATTATAGATACAATTGGGATCCTGAGTGTTAAAAATTAAAATTCAACTAACTACATTTTAAAAATCATATTGACTTTATTTAATGATTCGTGGATCAGGCACCATTCAATCTAGCAGTGGAAAGGTGCTCCAAGGCAATGTACAAAATGAAAGACGTTTAGCCCTAGCTGGTTTGGCTCAGTGGATAGAGTGTCAGCCTGTGGATGGAAGGATGCGGATTTGGTTCTGGTCAAGAGCATATGCCCGGGTTTCTGGTTCAGTTCCCAGTAGGGGGTGTGCAGGAGTCAGTTGAAAAAGTGATTCACTCTCATCACTGATGTTTTTTTCTCTCTCTCTCTCCCTTCCTCTTTGAAATCAATAAAGATATTTTAAAAAAAGAAACAAAATGAAAGACTTTTTTTTTGGCAGAAGGGAGTGGGCTCAAGGAAGTTATGCTAGACAAAAAAAAAGCAGGTTAGTTGTTACAAGCTCACATTCCCTTAGAAAAAGACAGCTTATATAATTAGTGCTAATTAGGCTGTTCCTGATTGGTTGGTTTAAGATTTCATTTCTGAGAGAGCCAAAGAAACTGTAATTAAATTAAGTCTCAGTCTGGTGACATGGGGTTTAGCATAAGTGACTCCATTTTAAGCCTGTTTTTAGCCCTGTCTTCATCTGTGACTGTCTTCTACAGAAAACACCCCCCTCATTGATGTACCAGATAGGGCAAGGGGGCTGGCTAGCTCTCCTGGCTACCCTAATGGAGAAGAGAGATGAGAACCTAACTTGCATCCCTACACAAGGGCAGATGCTCACCCACTGATAGGATTTCCAAAGATTCTAGGGTTTCCAATGGATGAAGCTTCTCAGTGGTCACTTTTCCTTAAAGAGTGGATATAGCCTTAGCCAGCTTGGCTCAGTGCATAGAGCATCAGCCTGCGAACTGAGGGGTCCCAGGTTCAATTCTGGCCAAGAGCACCTGCCTGGGTTGTGGGCTCGATCTCCAGTAGGAGGTGTGCAGGAGGCAGCCGATTAATGATTCTCTCTCATCGTTGGTATTTCTCTCTCTCCTTCCCTCTTCCTCTCTGAAATCAATTAAAAATATATTTTAAAAAGAGTGGATATGGATCACATACATGGTAGATGTGAATACTACATGCCTTCTCTGGACTTCAAGGACTATGAGGGCATTCGTACCACACCCTCTGTTCTCCCATCTTTTGGTCTCCTCCTCTGCCTATGTTTCTTCTATAATATTATCCTGCTGAATTATAATTTTAAGAAGTTGGCCTGAGGTATAACTTTAAACTGCTTTTGTGAAAAACAGTACCGGTGACTTAAATTTTAGGGCAGGGAGTACAAATTTATCCCTGTATTCCAAAGGGGTTAGGAAGAGGGTGGGTATTCGCTAAGAGAATAAGATTAGAGAGGAAGCTGGTGACACCCCAGGTCTCTTTCTATGGAAAAAAATCAGAGAACTTCCTTGTTCCACTCCTTGGCCCCTAACTAATGTGATTATTAGCCATGGAAGAGTAGCTACATCAACCACTTCCCTTTCTTCTTGTTTTCAATAGGAATGACCAAAAACTAAAAGAAGCTTATAGTGTGGCAATCGTCCAGCCTAGATCCAAAAACCCAGAAAATTAATGAACTGGAACTTTGGTTACTGGGAAACCAAATGAAGGTCTCCCCCTTAGGATTTATAGGCTTATTTTCTCACTGTTCTCTTCCATACCATGTCTGAAGCTCATTCTATACTTTATGCTTGCCTCCTTCCTCTTCCACAACCCACAAATAGGTGTTTAGGAACAACATAAACATGTACACTTGAATCCTATATGATATTATTAACCAATGTCAGCTCAATAAATTTAATAAAAATAATATAATAAATAAAAAGAACATTAAATTTTTAAAAGTTTTATATTTATATATGTATAACTACTCTACATAGCTCTGTAGCCCTATGTCCTCATGCCTCTGATTAGAATCTATCAAGTTCTGACTGAGATTGAGATGTTTTGTGGTTGAGCTACCTACTTTTCTGACATAAAAATTATTTTGAGATTTTCTTTAAGGTTTAGCATCAGATGGATTATATCAATACTAGAGGCCCATACACGAATTCATGAATGGGTTGGGTCTGGCTTGCCACACCGATGGGGCCAATGGGGGCCAATCAGAACTGGGTCAGTTGGGGGAGGGCATGAGGTAGGTTGGCTGGCTGGCTCTGCCCCCTGTTGAGGTGGGGGGCAATCGGGGGCAGGCTGGCTGCGGGGAGAGGCTGCAGGAGATCAAGAGGCTCAAATCAGCCCTTACTGGGGCCCATTGTCCACCACAGTGCATGTCATAGTGATCAATCATTCCAGTAGCTTGGCTTTTTTATATGTAGATTATTAGGTTATAGTGAGTTGCAGACTGGAAGCAATGGTCTCTGTGTGGTTTTCCTATTGTTTAAAATAAAGAGAATTACCTTCAGGGGAGACTGCAATTTGTCTGTTTGCCTCTTCCAACCTATGCTGGGAGTTCCTCCTGTCAAATATTGTTATAAAGAAAAGAGGGCAATTGAAAGCTAAATCCAGGTGAACATTCAGTCCACTTTCTCAGCTATGAGAGAGCAAGACATGCATATTTTGTGGACTTTAGTTTCTTGATTTATAAAATAGTGATAATAATCCTCTTCTCATTAAAGATGCGATTTTATAAAATACAATGTGGGGAAATGCTTTTAAAACTCTAAGACACTATAGAGAATATGAGGAACTTAATTTATGGTTACCAGGAGTGTGCCTGTTTATTTTTAGTGCACTAGGTCAAGTCTGTTTTACTCCTACTAGAGAAGATATTGATTCAGACTCTGGAATATTTTTCTACCATCTGAATATTGAAATAAGAAATAAAAACAATAGCGTGTATTGTAATAAACATACATTTATCTTCCAGAGGAAAGCTTTGAACTTTTGGAAAATAGAAAAAAAACTATGTAAATTATATTTAAATCTGATTCATAATATATTAAATGAGGGTTACGTGAAATGAACTCAAATTTCTTTTAAATTTGATCAAGTTATCCTTTGGATTAGAATGGGAACTGTATATCACTCTCCAAACAGAATGTAGCATAAGGATGAATTTTCAGTGATGTACCACGACATGAAAAACTCTCAACCCCATTTCTACTCAGCTGAACATTAGCTTCTACTCCCTAAGCTCATACTTTTTTCAACTGAGATTTTGGAGGCAGAGGAAAGGGAGTTAATATTTGCCTAGACCCTGAAACATGATGTTTCGTCTAGGCTGTCTCATTTAGCACCACCACACACCTTGTGACATAGGTCACTAATAAGTCACAAACCTGGCTTCTATTATTGAACTGTACGCTGCTTTTTTTATGTACTGTTCATAGATATATTTTTGGTAAAGTTCAAGTCCTCTTTTAGGTGGGCCAAATTAAACAACACCCTTTTTTCAACCTCTTCTGTTCAATGCTTGCCTAACCTATGTATTAATGAGCATGATATTGTTTAACAGCCAAACCTCAGGCAACCAGCTCCCAGGGCATTATCTGAGGGACTAGATTTGGGATTCACAGAAATACCTTAGAGTTTGCCAACTTCTGCACATGGAGGGAGATCAAATGTTGGAAAATTCCCTTTTCCAATGAAAGCCAAAAGTAGGAAAGAATCTATCTCATTAAGAAACCTTGGGGAATATCAGAAAGATAGAGTTGGGAGTTGTGAATAAAGAATTGTCATTCTTAAGGTAAGACAGGGAGCATGTTTTTTTTAAAAAAAGAAGCAATATCTTTAGGAGTAGCATTACATAAGCCCCTGTGTTTTTTTTTTTTCCAGCAATAACAGATGGAGACTGATTTCTCCAGAGTTATTATTAAGAGCCTTGTGTCAAGGAAGCAGTCATTCTCATATGGCTCATGGAGGATCATAAACACCATGGGATGTAGCAGTGTAGGTAAGGACAGAGTTAGAAAGCAAGAACCTAAAGACAACACAAAGGACAGGGCATCAGATTGCCCCTGTGACACCCGTTTCACTAATTCCTCTATAAGAAGAGTTTAGCAGTTAGTAGCATGACTGCATGCTACCCTCATTTTTATCTTTATACACATATTTATGTCAAAGTCAACAATATAGGAAAAATGACACAGCTCTCATTCTGTATTAAATCTCTATTTTTCTTTGCCTTTATATATGACTTTAAGTTAAAGAACTTCCTTCAAATACATTCAGACATTTGGGTCAGGAGGACCTCTGTTCTGTTCCATAGGCAAAGTATGATTGTCCCAAGAGACCTGGTAAAAATGAGACTCTTTATGAATTGATCCTAGAGTAAGAGTTGGTCTGCTCTGCTAGGCTTTCCTGAAAACCACACTATGGTTAGCCAACACCAGAAAACACTTGGATTATTAACTTATGAGCTTCTGAGTCACTCAACTGTTTAGGATAAAATGAAGTGTCTTGAGTCTCTTTGCCTGAGGGCCTTCTCTGACCATGGAGTGTGGTAGGTCTGAGAGGTGCAGGCCAGGGATGTGAGGGAATTAGTACCTCGGGAGTGACCTTCAGCTACTGAGAATGGGAGCTGGTGGAGACAAACTCCAGCCTTCTTGTTGTTTCTGGGATAGCTCTGAGCAATGTTCCACACAGCGTCTCAGAGGACCTCAGTGGGGCTGAGCCCAGGTTCCCACCGTGGTAAGCTCCTCATTCACACCCCGCACTGGCTTCCTTCTCTCTTTGTTTTACTTCCCTTTTCCTTCACTGTCCTTCCTGGGATCACTTCCCAAAAACCACTTGGGGAGATTTTTAAGAGATTGTGTTTAAAGTTATCTTGTATAATGTTTTGTCACCAGTGAGATTAGTGATTTGGGGGATGTAATGGAATTGGGGGGAAACCTTGGAAAGATGGGTGATAGAACCTGTTGGGCAGTGACCAGCGGATCACATTTCTTATAATATTCTCAGGTGCGTGTTCCAATGGCATAGACTTCATACTATCCCTATACTTAACACCATGTTTTTTGTGTTTGTTTTTTTTTTTTTGTATGCATAAGTGTGTGTGCGTGCACGCCATGTTTGTAGAAAGCTATTTCTGCTCCAAAAATTTTGGATAAAACTTAGCACAGTGATGCCAAAAATTTTACATTAAGCAGATGTTGTTAAAATGTACCTCCCAATGTTTCTATTATACCCAGTGAGCATTGAGATCCTGTTGTAAAGCTCACATTGAAACAAGACCAGATTGGAGGAAAAATCTGTAAAACCTTCCTCTCCTATAACATTTAGCCTTAACTTTATTTTGTGTTTGTTATTTGGGGATGGGGCCTAAAACCAGGGCATGTGCTCTTGACTGGAATAGAACCTGGGACCTTTCAGTCTGCAGGCTGACACTCTATCCACTGAGCCAAACCAGCTAGGGCTAAATTCTTCTTATTGTAAATCTGCTGTAGAAATCTTTGCTCCAACAATGCTAGTCTTAAAAGGAAAAAGAAAGAATTTAGGTTGTCTGAAGACCTTCTGGAAATAGGTAAACTCAGATAAATACCACATTTCTAAGCAAACTATTGTGAAGCTTTGGTGATTGGCCAGAAGGTGAAGCACTTTGGTTTATTCTAACTCTTCTATTTTTTGGAATTCTAAGACTCATTACTTTTCTCTCAACTTCAGGAAGTAGAATATTTTTAAAGCATCAATAATCTTCATCACCATGAAGATCCTATTTTTAAAAGTTCAATTTCTTTCTCTAAACTGAGGAATCTACCTATTCTTTTTCCCCACATGAAAATTAATTTCGGTTGTTCCTTCTGATCTCCCTGGTGAAGAAATATGAGGCCTGTGCACTTTAATTATTAATGGCTATAAAAACTAAATTTAACAGCAATAATGTAAAACAAATTATTTTTCCCAGTTTCATAAACAATTGGATTTATATTGTTACTCAGTGTTGATCTCAAGAGATAAGACTTAAAAACTAACACCAACTGAAACAAAGGATTTGACTAGAGATGACAGTTGTTTGGGAGTTTATTTTTATAGGACAAAGGCAAGTTTTTGATTGTTTACTTTAAGGTTAGAGAGTTTACACTATGGAGGTATTCATATCTCCATTTCTTTAGTTTTGCTGGGACACACTTCCTGGATATTTCAGACCTCTATGTTTTTGCAAGACTACTTCGCATTCTGAAGTGGTTTCCTGCCTAATTTAGTTCCACCAACTGATTGCCATGGAAACTCTTGATATCCTTTCCTCTTCCTGGAAGGAGACATTGGCTGAATTTCAAATAGATTTTTTTCTTTTTGGCACAGAAAATAGAGTAAGTTTCATAAAGTAAGAA